>CM057454.1:68255000-69651250 GCA_016271365.2 Neoceratodus forsteri
TCAGCTTCATTTTGAGAGATTTTCCGCATCTATTTTGTTCTTTATTACTAGGTTCATTTTCATGGAAAAATAATCATTATAAAATGAATCATGAAAATCCTATAAACTCATTGGTAAAAACATATGTCACAAGGCGTCGGTAAATACTGCAACAGAAGACCGGAAAAGATTCCGCTAATCTAATGTTACTTTCTTTGAACCTAATTCAGTTTTTTTATTTTTTTATGCAGATTCATTTTATATTCACAATAATGCACTTCAGGGGGTGTGTGTGTATAATAGTGAGGTTTAATCACGTCTTGTGTGGTTAAAGTCACTGAGCTAAGCTTTGTGACAGACTACACACGATGTGGATAAATCCCACAACAGCACAAAGTCTCTTTAGCAAGCTTTAACACATAATGTGTAGATACTAGCCTTGCTTCAGTATAAACAAACATGCTATATGATAGCAGAAACACATCATGTAGGTTATCAAAATCATGGAGTGGGGAAGTTTTTCATTTGTCAAAGGGCGGAATTTAACTAGCTGTGTTCATGAATTATAAAATGGTCCGAGTTTTTCAGGTCAGTCCAAATAATTGTCATATACTTGTCCAGTTTTTTGTAACTACAGGATGTCTGGAATTTAGATCCTTTAAGAAACTATATTACTGTTTCAGATCTTCTGAACAATGTTAGTATTAGTACGCCCAGAGCCAAGGCTGTGTGGAATGTGGAATTCTGCCATCAGAATTGGTGCTGAATGGCAATTCCGCTTCCGAAATGCCTTTTGGAATTTCTTTTTAAATTCGGAATTCTGAAAAGCATTTCTGTGTAAATTGCAGAAAATTTTCTGTGGATCACATAAACCACGGGATATTTTCCGCAGATTGTGGGAAAATAATATGCAGTTTATGTAAACGGAAGACCATTTTGTATGTTAAATGTTGGAATTCCACTGCCAACAGAATTCTGCAGAATTTTCCCAAATTCCACAGAATTCCATTCTTTCACCTTTTTTGAACATTTCTGCACTGAATTGAAAAGGAAACCTATAAAATGATAAAGGAAAAGGACAACACCATTTTATAATAATAAGTAAGCCCTCTGAGACAGTCTAGATTGCCAGCATAAATGCCCTAAACACTGGTAATGTGCCTTTGGCGTTGATTTGGGGACCCCCCCCCCCAAGCAGGCAGTTAACTGGCAGGATAGACTGGCATGTCAGTGCTCTTTGCTACAATATTTTTAATTTTTTTTTGGGGGGGGGTTGGCTGGCTTCCAAGCGCCCCATGCCCTGGGACTTACCTGCTGCCACTGGAGTGCTCCCTGGATTACCCCCAGGTGGAGCCATCAGAGACCCCTGTTCACTACTCCCTGAACAGTGCCATATGAAGTTCCAGTGGTGGAGTGCCTCGGCCGACTATGTAGGGCTCAGTATGGGAGGCAGACGTCCTCCATACCACTGCCATGTTTTTCCTCATTGTTTTGTTGGGAGGTGCAGCATGCAGTGACGTGCAGGTGCAGTGCACAAACATCTGGCATACCCCCAGGAAGCTACAAGCCTCAGCTGCACACCCGCGGCCTCTGCCAGGAGTCGGTCAAGCACCGAGTGCCATCTCACCCTCCCTCCAGAGAAGGCGAGCAGTCCATTGGATGCTTGATCCCCCTCCCACTTGCTGGCCCTCCAACTCCTGGGCTCACATTCAAACCCGGGTTGTGGGTGTCGCAGGCGGAAATCCAACCACTGTGCCGGTGGGCCAGCATATAGTAATTGTTTTAGAATTCAGTGTGCACTTCTGTCCAGCCATCAGTGATGGAGAAACAGCTGCTATCTTTGTGGCACACAGTTTTGTAGTCAGAATGGCAAAGCTTTCTGGTCAGCAGTCAGGTGGCAGAGTGGATCGATTTCACAATTTGTTGAAAGGCACAGCTTCATACATGCTCATGGGCTGGAAATGAAAGAGGATTAATCCATCAGATGTCTGCAAATGTTTGGTGTGTGGTGTGAGACAGCAAGCTTTATCCACCCCTTAAATAACCTTCACTGTTGAATTTAGCCGCAGTAGAGCAATAGTTTTTCTCAAGGCAGAGTAGATGACTTAACTTTTGGGGGGGGGGTGATGTAACTTTTACGTAAGGATGGAGCAGCAGCGGTTGCACATTTGTGGAGGTAGGGATTAGAGAGACACCACCCATGGACAAAGATGTAACAGTTTCTACCTTGCTGTATACCATCCCACCCCATCCCTATCTCCGGGATCCACTGCTGCTTTTGTTGGTGACTTCCTTTTGGTAGAAGCCCTGATGTATATGTTTATTTTTTTTAGCAGTTTTGCTTTGCTATTTGTTATTAATTAAGTTGGCCTAAAGTGATGAGTAATGTGCAGGTGGTGAGCAGGCTGCTGTTTTCTCCATTCTGATGTGCCATGTGGAAGTACAGAGCAGTAGCACAATGCTGGCAGCCATACAGTTTCCACAGGAAATACTTGCATTCTTTGCTGAGCTACAGCTGAAGGACTTGCTTGCAGTCTGCAACATTTATTTTCACAAAAGTGTTGCCTGAACTGGCACACAAGGGCTTCCAAGGTCACGGAAATGTATTGTTGTTCTACTATTCTCAATGTTGACAGGTAACAAAATAAATCACACTTTTCGTGAGAAGCATAAGAAAGCAAAACAGAAGAAAGATAGTGGGGTCCAGTTTGGTAACGTGGAGTCTGGGGAAGACACAGAAAGCAGGAAACACAATCTGCCGTTCTGCTGTGCAATATGTAATGCAATACCTAAACTTCATGGTTGCATGCTTCATTTTAATGCCCCTGCCACAATGTGTTTTGTGCCTCAGGTAGGTGAACCAGTAAAATGAGTTCAGAACCTTCCGCAACTTCTTGCTGTTTTCTACTAAAATTCCCTTATCACAATCTTGTTTCAGATTCTGAAAAGTGACAGTTTCAAAAAATGGTTTTGGAGCTCATTAAATCCCCTCAGTAGGTCTTCACCCATCGAGGATATTGACTCCCTGGGGGGTGGGGTGGCAGGGAAAGCAACCAGTGCGGCAGGCCTATATCAAATGGTTATGTTAACCATGGTGTTATATCACGTGCTGTATGTGGGATACTGATTAGCTACATTACAGCAGAGCCAGCAACGATGCAATGCAGTTATCTGCAGTAAATGACACGTCACAAAATGTTGCACGACAACAGGGCTTAACTGCCATTGAATCACACTGTTCCCTACTGTATACTGCTGCATTGTGTGACATAACTGCCGCATTGCTGCGTTGCTTCCCGGCTGGTGCCGCAGTATATATAAACACAGTCACCTGGAAATCCAGACAGTGGATCAGCACACTCTTAAAAAAATATAAGTTCCACACTATATTTTTAAAGCAAGCATTTACTAGTTCAGAAGTAGATCTACACTACAAAATGACAGTTCAGTCAGAATAATGCAGCTTCATGAAGCAGTTCACATACTGATGGACAGCCTAGGCATGGAATGCAGCAAGTCAGCATGTCTGAGATGTAAAATGGACTTTTTTTTTATTTTACAGTGGTTTTACTTGGATTGTGATCTAAGCAGCAGCAGCAGTACTGGGTCGATATAACCTTTGACGTTTCCAAGACAGGACTCGACACACTGGCATGACTAGTAAGAACACGTCTCCTGCATATTGCAATTGCATGTTTAAACCAGAATGCTTTACATTTATAGAAACATAGACTTTGACGGCAGACAAGGACCACTTGGTCCACCTAGTTTGTCCATTTCCCTACCTATTGGATAAACTGCAGATCCTAGTTAACCAACTACCTACCTTCTCCTCCACCCGCTATAATTGCCTTATGGCTGTCCCATGCAGTCTTGAATTCCCCCACTGTTTTTGACCCCACAACCTCCTCAGGAAGGCTGTTCCATGCGTCCACCACCCTCTCCGTGAAAAAATACTTCCTCGCATTGCCCCTGAGCCATCCCACCTCTATCTTCAAACTGTGTCCCGTTGTTCTTACACATCTCTTTTTCTGAAAGATGCTACCCTCTTGGACTTTGTTGATTCCCTTGAGGTACTTGAAAGTATCTGTCGTGCCCCCACCCCCTTTCCTCGAGGGTATACATATTAAGCTCCTTTAGTCTGTCTTCCAATTAAAATGGTGCAGACCGTGCATCATTTTAATTGCCCTCCCCTGGACTGCCTCCATCCTGTCTACATCCTTGTGGAGATGGGGTCTCCAGAACTGCATGCGGTACTCCAGATGGGGTCTCACCAACTGTCTGTACAGAGGGATAACAACTTCCTGTTTTCTACTGGTGATGCCTCTCCCTATACATCCCAGTATCCCCCAGCCATCCTTACTGCCTTCTCACATTGCTTGCCTACCTTTAAGTCATCTGATACCAGTGATTCCATCATTTTCCCAACCACTGAGGTCAGACTAACTGGTCTGTAGTTTCCTGCCTCTGTCCTGCTCCCACTTTTGTGAAGAGGAATCACATCCACCCTCTTCCAGTCCTCAGGTACCACCCCATCCTCCCATGGTTTGTTAAAGAGAGTAGTCAGTGGTGTCACTAGTTCTACCCTTAGTTCCTTTAGAATTCTTGGGTGAATCCCATCAGGCCCCATTGCTTTGTCCACCTTCAATTTTATTAGTTCTTTCAGAACCCTTTCTTCTGTAAATGGACTGGTATAGACCCCCATCTTCAGAGTGTTTCTCTTTTTTGTTTTAGGTACCTCCCCCTCCTCTTCCTTTGTGAATACTGAGCAGAAATATTCGTTCAGTATCCCTGCTTTTTCACTGTCACCCTCTACCCACATTCCCTCCCCTTTATTAAGCCTCAGTATCCCTTCTTTGGTCTTTCTTCGCTCCGTAATGTACCTATAAAAGGTCTTATACCCCTTCTTAACAGAGTTGGCTATCCTTTCCTCAGTTTGGCCTTTGCTATTCTGACTGCCTTCCCAGCCTTTTTCTGCTTTAACTGATAAAGTTCTCTGTCCTGCTCCTTCTGTGTTTCATTATATTTCCTGAATGCTATCCTTTTCTCCTTAACGTTCCCCTGCCACCTCTTTTGAGAACCATAGCGGTTTTTGCCTTCGTTGTGTTTTGTTTATTTGATTTACACAAAGACTTGTTGCCTCTGTGATGGCTGTTTTGATTATTCCCCATTGTTCCTCCACCCCTCTTTCTTGCCTGTTTGCTAGTGCTTTTCTGAGGCACTCTCTCATTTTCCCAAAGTCAGCCCTCCTAAAGTCCAATAGTCTTGCTTTTGTATGGCTGTGTTTATTGTGAACCACGCTGCTTGGTGGTCGCTTGTTCCCAGATGGCTACCCACTTCTAAATCTGAGATTCTTTCTCCGTCCCCATTTGAGAATACCAGGTCTAAGATTGCTCCCTTCTGAGTGGGTACCAATACTAGCTGTCTGAGGCATGCCCCATGTAGGGCATCAAAAATAACCATGCTCTTGGATGTGCCTGTAGCAAAGGTGCTCCAGTTAACATCTGGCATATTCAGGTCCCCCATCAACAATATCTCCCCTTTTTCTGCCATTCTAAGGACGCCTTCTGTCATGTCCTTGTCCATTCCCTTCCCCTGAGATGGGGGTCTGTATGCAACCCCCATGCGGATTGTGGTGCCGTTTCCTGTCTCCAGGGTGACCCAGAGTGCCTTATTTGCTCCCTGTTTATGCTTTAGTTCTGTTGCTTTGATCACTTCCTTTACATAGAGAGCTACTCCTCCTCCTTCTCTTTTACCCTCCCTGTCCCTCCTGTAGATTGTGTATCCTGGTATGTTGACATCCCAGTCATGGTTCTCTGTGTACCATGTTTCTGTGACTGCCACAATATCCAGGTATCCCTCCTCCATCAAGGCCACTAGTTCGGGAGCTTGTTACCTATACTACGGGCATTGCTACTCATCACCCTCCATTTGTTGGTGGTCTGGCCCCTTGTAGCCCCATCCCTATACTTACTGCCTTTGCTTCTTTCTACATTTTCCCCTGCTCTGCTCCCTATCGACCTCTCTGCCTTGGTGCTTCCCTGGTTAACTACACTGTTTTGTGGGGGGGAGGCTGGGAATTCCCTGCTCCTTTTTAGTGCCTTCCCCCTTGGCTAGTTTAAAAGCTTGCCAATGAAGCATTTAAACCTATTACCTAGAATCCTTGTTCCCTGCTGGACAGATGCAGACTGTCTCGCCTGTATAGGCCTGTATCCCTCCGGGTGGACCCCCAGTCCCCAATGAAGCCAGAAACCTGTTGCTGGCACCAGGTTGTCAACCATTCATTGAATTCCAAGGAGCGGAGTACCCTAGCCTCACCCATGCAATAGACAGACAGCACCACCAAGAAGGTTACCGTGAGTGCTACTTGTCTAAGGCCCCTTCCCAGCTCCACAAACTCCTTCTGCACTGCTCTGGTCCCATTCCCAGCCAGGTAATTTGTACCTAGGTGGACAATTTATAGTGTCAGTGGCTCAGTAGGTAGCACACTCGTCTCTGAGGCTGGGAGAGCAGAGGGCTGTGGGTTCAGTTCCCACATTTGGCACTTGGGTTAGTATCCTAGTACTGACACCGTAGTGCAGCATGAGAGGGGTGCTGTACTTCTGAGGTGCCGTCTTTCGGATGAGACGTTAAACCGAGGTCCCATCTGCTTGGTTTGGTGGTAGTTCAGGTGGATGTTAAAGATCCCGTGGCACTTATCAAAAAGAGTAGGGGAAAGTTTTATTGAGACAAAAATCGTACGGTAGTACACAAAGCATAATACAAAACAAAGGAAAAACAGGATAAGTATTATGCAATCATTCAGGTAACTGCAAAATCAGTCAGTGATCCAAGGAAGAGCTTTCCAAAGTTCCAAAAGTGTCATATCTGAGTACAGAGTATGTTCATGCTCATAAATTTCTTTTAAATCTTGTACAATCTTTTTTCGAGCTCCAAATAGGAGCAGTCCTTTTGCTGTAAAGAAAACATGCAACCCACCATCCAAATATTCCATTTAATGCAGACAGAAACAAGGTTTAAAGTGTCCTGGTGCCATTTTGACCACTGGGGAGAAAAAAAAAACGTATACAAGATTCAAATAAGTAACCGATTGAAGCAAGGGGATATCCCATGCCTGTGCCAAAAAGGATGACCAATTTTTGATAAAGGAACAGTCAAAAAATAAATGAGGGATAGTTTCAAGTTCTGTAATACATAATAAGCGAGAACACATTCTATCTTGGGACTGCTTATGTTTATGATTTGATTTTACATTGATCTTTTCATGGCATGAAAGCCAATGAAAATCCCACATTTTGGCTGGAACCCTCTTACATTTCGACAATAACAAAAGGGAAGGGAGGTGTTGACCAGGACACTTATCAAAGGGTACTGATACAGCACAAACCGTCAGGAGTAATTTCTTATATAAAACGTTATGTGAATGATTTAATAACATCTGAACAGACACCTTCCATTGTTTGAGATGTAAAAACATATGTTTTACGTAAGTTGGTATACCAACAGTTTGTCTTAACACAGTTAAGGAATTAGTTTCCCATTGATGAAACCAAATCCTGCAAGAGTCATAAAATGAAGGTTCCCACCCCCTTTGGGCATGAATCAATAAAGGCCTAAGGTTTGCAGTGAAAAAAATACAAGAAAAAAATAACAAAGGGTTAACCATACAAACGCCACCCTCAGGGATAGGTAAATAAGTGATATTCCGCTTTATCGGGTTTAACCTACTACCCCAAAGAGCCTGAAAAACAGGCTAAAGACAGCAGTTTCTAGCTGTCGTGGAATAGGGAATACATAACTCAGAAAAAGGAAAATAGAGATCAAATAGTTTTTAATTAAGAAAACACGTTTCTTTTTCCCTATCTGCTCCCGGTTCCAGGAGGCCACCTGAAGTTTACCTTGTTGCAGTTTAACATTCCAGTTAAAAAAATCTGAGTCCTGTGTCCCCAAAAAATTCCCAAAATGCGAATAGGGCCCTCTACTAAACGTAATGGGCCAATACGGTCCGAGAGGGAGTTTACTGAACCGACCTGAATAACCAGACTTTTATTGCAATTTAAAACAGCACCAGAGAAGTTTCCAAAAATAGAGCACTCATGGAGAGAATGAACCACTGAGGCTGCATCAGCTACAGGAAAACAAACATCATCTGCATATGCGATCGCCTTGTAAGGCAAGTATAAGGCACAACTAGAAATAGACTGAATCTGAGAATTAGTATTCAACCGATGGAGCAAAACATCAAGAAAAACTACATATAACAACGGGCTTAAAGGACAGCCCTGACGAACCCCCCTTTTTATGGGGATCATGGGTCCTATCCAACCGTTCACTACAGGCACAACAGTAGCCGTTCTATAGAAAGCACGGATCCAGCGTACCATAACATCAGGTACATGCAGAAAACAAAGTGCTTCCCATACAAAATCATGCCTAACCAAATCAAAAGCAGCCTTCTGATTTACGGAGACAACAAGTCCCGAAGCCAGACCTGCATAGCCATGAGAAAATAATTCTCGTAAGAGGATCAAGTGATCAGAAATTCTCCTTTGAGGCACAGAACAGGATTGGGCGGGATGCAAAAACCACCTCTGCTATCCTCACCAAACGCTTCACAATAATTTTCGTTAAGAGCTTAAAGTCGGTGTTCAGCATACATAAAGGTCACCAATTCTCTAGAGAATGGATATCACCTTTCTGTTTATAAATGTAAATCAAAGTACCCTTAGTAAATTCCAAAGGGAGAGATTCACATGTTAACAGAGAATTAAACACAGATGTAAGTTCTGAGGCCAAATGGTCACCCAACACCTTATATGAGCCAGCAGGGAGACCATTCGGACCAGGAGTTCTCTGTACAGGTAATGAAGAAATAGCCAATGTCAAATCCTGCTCCGTGATAGGAGAACAAGCCTGGTCCTGACATAGCTGTGAGGTAGCTGGGATATCAAGGCCACTATACAAAGTCGCACTGTTACCAGCCACAGTAGGAAGGGGAGAAAAAAGGGCTGTAGTATACTTTGTTACAATATGACAAATCTCAGTTTGTGAGGAACGTAAGGTCCCTTCTGAATTTAGAAGACACGTCATATTTTTTCGGGCGGTCTGATGGGAATTAGATTCAAAAGGACAAATAACATCACGTGTTCCAACAGTACAGAATTTATGTTGGTAATAAAGTTGTGATTGCCATAACTGGAAAATCAACATATCATTCTGTAGGACTTTCATTTGTTGAGTAAGGTCTTGCCCCGTCGTGTACGCTATGGTTAATAATGACTGAAAATGTACCCTCTTCTGCAAATAGTCTAGGTATTCCCGCCTACATTTTAAACGACTGTAAGTTTTTAAAAAAGTGGCCAGATCATGTTTCGTGTCTTAACCACCACTGAACAGGATCTTCATAACAAATAAAAACAGATTTACGGGCTTGTATGATGGACAGGAGGGACTGCAGAAACATCGGAATCTGCAACAAAGATGTGTTGAATTTCCAAATACCTGGACCTTTACGGGAAAAGACAACAGAACCAAAACCAACAGAAAGCAGCTTATGATCAGAAAACTCAACCGCTTGAACTTTGGCAGAAATAATTGGTACTGTAGAGAGGAAAACACCTAATCAATGCATGTGGCTAGTTTACCCTTTTGGAAGGTAGGGGTGTGTTGTGTAGTAAAGGAGAGATAGGAGTCCATTAAGTGGGTGACTGAAACCAATTTACCCAATTCGTGGGAATCACAAAACAGTTTCTTTGTAGCAGCAAAGGAGCTCTTATCTTGAAGACTCAGGCCACAATTAAAGTCACCAGCAAACAATACCTGAACGGAAGTATGCAAATAAAGACGAAGCAAAGTAAATAAAGTTATGCGTTCAGTTTTAATTTGAGGGGCATCAGTGTTTATCACTCGGTAAGGACAGGACCCAATGACAAAATCTATAATAAGCGCCCTACCAGGGGCTACATCAAACAATTTTAGCAAACGGAAGTCTGGGATATTAATTAAAATTCCCAGTCCCGAACGAGAGTCCTGACCAATCGACCAAAAAGAAGGACCCAGTAACCAGTCCTGTTGTGCTTGTCAGATCTCATGTGTAATATGAAGTCTTGTATCCTGTAATAAAATTAAACCCAAAGGCAAAAGCCGTAGAAAGGAAAAAATCAATCTCCTTTTAGCCATACGCTTCATACTATTTACATTAACAGTATGGCAAACAAAGTGAAACATTGCAACAAAAAAAAGGAAAACAGGCAAAAAATACATTTTACAATTTTCTCTTCCCAACCACTTTCTTCCCTTTAAGTTTTACTCTGGCCTTTCACTTCTGAGAAAGGCCAGTGCCAAGTTGCAACTCAGAGTAGTGGTACCGTCAGGGAGAGAAGAAGCTATGGAGGAAGAGTCCGACTCATCTCCAGCATCATCAGAAAGAGGTTGGAGAAGTTCAAAAGAATTAGATAAGGGAACTGGGGGGGTTCCGGACCACTCACAGGAGATGGTGCAACCAGGGTTATTTCTCAGTGACCTTCCATTATGACACTTGTAAGCACTCGGGAGCATAGTACTTGGACCTGGGACTGGGTCCTGAACAGGAAAATTAGACTGGGCAGGATCAGGGACAGGAGAAATCTCAACCAAGGGGTCATCTGTGAAGGAAACTATCTGAGTACGACCTCAGAGGATACAGCAGGCACTGAAGCCTGCAGTAAGGGCTGGAGCTGCCTTAGGGGAGGTACAGCCAAGGAGGTCCGAGACGGGCCTTCTGCGCCTGTGTAATAATAAGCGCTGGTCCACTCCACCATCGTGAAATTCCTGGTTATCGCATGCCCATATACAATTCTGAAAGGTGTGCCCTCTTCATCACATAGGTTACATCTACATTCATTCAAACAGTGTGCCCTACATGGCCCAATTCTCAGACGCTGTAATTTCATTTTATCACATACATTACTAAGATGTGCAGGGTCACTACACCGATAGCAAGCCTTTGGCTGGCCCGGGTAGAACAAGACCCCCCTATCTCGGCCTATGAAAAAAGAGTTGGGCAGATGTACAACCCCAGAATCATTAGATCATAACAAGATTTTAAACTTCCAGCCCCCAGTCCAAATGTTCTCTGTATCCAAAATGGCTTCAGGCTGTCCCTGGACGTCACAATGCTGCTTCAGCCAATACACAACATCCTCCACCTCAACTCCCTCATTATGAAACAGAATAGTGATCGTCTTAAAAGTAGGTTTAGAAAGAGGAATAGCCTGAAATGGGGACCATAATGCAGTAGTCCGCAGAGAATTATACTTTGACCAAAAACGCTCCAGTCCCTTAGATGTTTGGAAACTAATGTCAAATGTGGTTTCACCAGAGATATGAATTAACGCATATATTTCATACTAACATACTAAAATGACAGCAGAATAGGCCTAACGGTCTTTCGTGTCTGCTCGTTTGGTCAGCCCCCACCCTGGGTGCTGACCTTGCTGCCACCCTCACCTTCTCTTTCATGGGAAAAGAATTTTGAAGAATCCTTTAGAAGCGTACGTGCCACATAGACCCGATCAGGTGGCTCAGGTAACCCCCCAACCCCGGTATGCCTAGCGAACAGCATTGTGTCTCTTAGCAGCCTGGATTTGAAATTTAAAGAATGAAGAATATGAATGGCTTGGTCCCGATATTTTGGAGGGGCTGTGGTGGTGGGGTAGCCAGAGCCTCTGTAGAAGTAGTAGAAAGAGAAGCCTGAGGTGGAGAACCCTTCAGATAATCCAACACAGGGTTCTATGTAAGTTCCAGTTCATGAGGGAAACACAAGGGGTCAGTAGTGACTTTTGAAGCACCTATCTTGCTCTGTAGCTCTGGAAAATCTTCAGGGCGGGGGGACCAAATTGGAGACGGACCAGACTTCCAACTTTCTAGGACAGTACCCTGAACCCAGCCAGCACCTCTCAGAGCTGATTTAACAGTCCAGGTAGGCGCTTTATTAATATTTACTGTAGATGATTCTTGTACGGGAGCTCTGAGATGAAATAGAAGCAGGTAGTGAAAAAGAAACCAAATCTGTTTGTACTGCAGGCGGCAGGGGAGCATTTACTGTAGATAAGTCTTGTACATGTGAGGAACTCTGTGATGTAATGGAAGCAGGTTGTGAAAAACCAAATCCATTTGTACTGCAGGCGGCAGGGAGCAGGCAGTAGGGCTTCAGCTACCGATGCACTGGTCGGTCAGAGCCTGTCACAGCAACAGGCAGTAAAGGAGACAAGTCAGGTAAATCTTCAAGAGCTTCCACCAGGTGGAAGATGCATCTGTGCTATCGGCTCTCAGGCATTGCATATCTCTGTGCATTTTCAGTTTTACTAGCAAACGGCACTGCTGGTAAAAACGCTCCCGGATCTCTTGTGCTGTTAAACAGTGGTTTTCAGAATCAGATGAAGTAAAATCCTCCAGTAAGTCGACTGTAGGCACGTAAGTCAGCAAGTCAGTTCCATAAGAAGTAAGCACAGGGCTATATGTAGCACCCTTAGTATGAGCAGCAAAACTTAAAGTTGAAGTAGGAACAGCAACAGGCAAAACATCAGTTGTTGGCATTGTGGTCTCCATTTGATCAGAGGTAGGAGCAGAGACCAAATCTCCCACCTCCATAGCTCCTTCCTCAGAAGGCAAGGGTGCGTCCGCCATCTTGGACGGAGGTTCCCCCTCTGATGAGTAGGGGAATTTCCCCAGTGTCGTGGCCAAATTTCCCTCATTCACTAAAAATACCACCAACAGCTTAATCTGGTTCAAAGTCAGTTGGCATTCATCTGTATCCCCTTCCCCTGGGTCGTGCCTGAAAATAGGCAGGATTTGTCTAGTGCACTTACCCGGTCAACAAAAACTCAAAAAAAAAAAAAAGGCATCCAGCTTCCTCTCCCTTGCAGCTGCTCCCACCATCCTGAGGAATCTCTTCCTGTCCCTCCAAGCCATGGTGCTGGGCAGGCACCTTACCTCCCTCCCCTGGTTCTACCCACCTAACAATGGAGTCCACCGCCTGGAGCTGTTTCCTTCCCCTGTGCGGTCTCGTGCTACATTTATTTATTTGTTTATTTAAAAGTTTCACCATGAGAGGCACACTGAGCAGAAAATGCTCATTTCCAGATGCATCCTGGGGGAGAGGGGTTGGGGATACACAGTAAGTACAGCAGCAAATGTCACAACAGGGAATAATGGAAATAGTATACGCATCAAACAAGGTGACAAAATAGATAACTTTACATTTCAATAACCATCTAACAACAACAACAAGAAAAGTGCCATGAGACTGTAAAAACAATTAAAAACCATCAATTGCATGACTAATACTTGTAGGTTAGCACTTATTCTGTAAGTGCGGAGGCAAAAATGGAGAGGGTAGAAATTAAACACATCTACCGGGGGGAAGGGGTCCCTAAGGAGGGAGTTTAGGATTTGAGGGGAGGCAGTGACATGGATGGGAGGGTGTTCCAGATTTTTGGGAAACGGTGTGAGAATACAGCTGACCAACAGAGGTAGTCCTGGGCAAGATGGTTAAAGTACAGTGGTCTTGGTTTCTAAGTGAGTTAGAAGAAGACAGTTTAAGGGAAATAGAGGAGGAGAGATATGGAGGGAGAGTGAAACCAGAATTTTCCAAGAAAGTTGGCACAGTGGATATGATGCCTGTCGGCTAGGGAAGGAAGTGAGAGAGACTGGTAAAGGGTGCAGTGATGATAGTCAAGAGTGAAATGGCAGAAAGAGTGGAAAAGTAAGTCCAGCCTGGTGAGAGAAGATTTGGGAGCAGCACTATGGACGACGTCACCGTAGTAAAAAAATAGGTAGTCATTTTCTGGATCAGTGCACGGCGAGCCAGCAGAGGAATACAACCACATGACTGAGCTGATATGAAAAAGAAATGTTCCAGTTGCACCTTGAAGCTAAATTATTCTGACTGAATTGCCATTTTTTAAGAGGGTGTTGACCCTCTGCCTGGATTTCTAGGTGACTGTATTTACATAGGATTGCTTTCTCCTCAGAGTACACGTACACCTACTCATGAGCCACTGTTGTTTCTGTACAGTTTAGTTACAGTATATGTCACTAAGTACTTCAGAAACACACAATTACACATACTGCTTGTTGCAAAGCATTGTGGGTAATATATACAAACCACCATGGAAGAATTATGGCTGGCTAGGCTTTGAGCAAGCACTCCTCCCCACATTGTGTGCTCCTGGAGAGAGAGAGTTCTGGTGCTGCTGCAGACAGCTAAGAACACAGGGCTGGATGTTCAGCGCCACTGAAAGTCACATGGCTGCGGGGAAAAAAGTAGCACAAATGGGTCACCACTTGCAGAGCCATAGTTTTTCCTGTAGCTGCCATATTTTCAGAAGTGGAGCCAGATTACGACCGTCTCTGTGATTTATAGCAGCTTGTGGCTATTTTGGTGCAACTGCCCTGTAGTGTTACGCCATGTGGAACTGTGTGCAACTTTCCCTGCAGCGTCCCATGCTGAAAATACGAAATCTCCCCGAGGTGCTTAGATTTCTTCCTGCAGCGGTGACTGGAGCATGAGATTTAGTCTCTGATGGGCTGAAAGTCCAGCCCCCAGTGAACAACAAACCTGCAGCGCTGCCAAAGCAGGGTTATATGGTGCCAAATGGCTACACAGAAAGTCTGTAAGAGTAGAACGTTTTTGTTTTTTTTATTTGAATTATAAGAGATAGTTTTGCAGAAATACAAAACATAGTTGCCCAAAGTAAAGTTTAGCAAGACCTAGCCCTATTTAATAGTCCAGCTGCAGCAGTGGGTTGCTGCAGTCAAATGCCATCACCTTGCCAGCATGAGGTAACTCTCCCTGATGACGCTCTAATGCGAAATCGGTAGGAGGCTTGTGGCTCCCACTGGGTTTCTGTTCCGGGAAAGGGTTCTGACATTGTGTGGTATGTTTGATATGTCAAAAATGCTTTTTTAAATTGCATTCTAATCATTATATGCTGTTTGGTCGTTTTGTTCTCCAGTGGGTAGTGCTGGAGTGTTTTCACTTTTCACATTGGCCTTTCCCCTATGCACAGCTGGCTGGTGGCCGTGAGGCAGCAATTTTTTCTCATGTGATGTGAACAGACATGATTTTAATTTGATTTAATATCACTGTGAAGCGGACTGAGGCACTGTCGACATAATTTATGCAATCAGTAAATACAATTAGTAACTGAATGGTGTTAATAGGGTTGTTGGATTTGTTCTACTAAAACCATATTTCTAGGAGTGCGGATATGTTGTTCATCCACACTCTTTGGCATGTCCCTTTCCCTTTAAATCTCACTGAAAGTCTTCAAGCTGGCTCCTCCCAACCACCCGAGTGGTAAATACCCCGGCTCCACCCCATGACACCAGATCTTCCTTTCCGCTGGAAGATTCAGGTTCCCTCGTGCTAACTCTAGCCATCGTAGGCCCTGGATTCGTATCGCCGGTTTTTAACGAATTTAACTCTCAAACTTGTCAGAGTTTTCTATTCCGATAATAGTGCATCGGATATGGAGGACAAGTCATCCCCGGTTTTGCGGTGTATGTCTTGACCAGAAAATGTTCTTGGTCCCCACCACCTCGTGTACTGCCCTAGGTATCGGTCCATGACACCACCCCTGTACCTTTTGCTTGGCTTTCCATCCCGACATCCTTGACAACCGCATGGCGCACCTTAAGTTGGGAAGACCGGAGAAAAGGAACCCACCGGTGAAATCTAAAGAAGCGAGGTGGGCGGTTTCCGCAACTGCGGGATCCGCCGAGCAGCTTGAGCAGGTGAAGGCCTTTGAAGAAGAAGCTGCCCAAGCTTCGGTCAGCCGAAGTTTCTTTGTGCACCTCAATCTCGGTTCTTCCTTCACAGGTTCCTTTAGGGAGATGTGCTAGTCTCTCCCCACCAGGGGTGAGGTGCCCTCAGGCTCCCACTCCTCCTGCCCTCGGAAGAGGGACAAGGATCCAACTTCTTCGAAGAGGAGACGTGTCTGGGACTGAGAGAGGTCAGAGTCCCAGGACACTGCGACCTTGACTTTGGTCGAGATCACGGATCTTCTGTCTGGCCAGGCGGATACCAAGGGATCGGCTGATCCGGCCGAGATTGTTCTCGAGACGATCGAGCCGATTTCGCCAACTCTGGTCGACGATTCTCTATAGAGGACCCTGGTCCTTTCTTTCCCTGATGACGAGACACTTGCTTCGGGTGTCCCTATCAAGGGAATTGATCCAGATCCTCGATTTTCACCGAGCCTGGTTTCACCCAGTCCTGGTCGACCCCATCGGTCTCGATCGAGGACTTGGTCTCCTTCTGTGGCGGGAAAAACGAAGAAAGGCCACCGACATTCAAAAAAGAGGCTCCGCCACAGGTCCTCATCCTCTTTGGACGAGGAGAGGCTTCGACGGAAACTCCGTCAACGCTATAAGGAGCTTATGTGGCAGTAGCTGATTTTGGCTGGACAGAGGCCGGCTACGCCGTCCACCCTGGCCATTACTTGGCCAGTGCCTCAAGTGCTGATGCCGACCCCTTCGGACCCGAAATCTACAATTCCTCCTCCTGTGGGGCCGGCCGTTATTCCTAAGCCCATACCGGTCTCACCACCGATTAGGGTGGAACCACCACCTAAACAGCCTGTCTCGGGGGCTCCCTCAAAAGGGGACCGTCCAGACACCGGGCTTCCCCGATGTCTGTCCATCATGGTTACCCCTGACCGCCCTCGGCGTATCAAGGGGAACATAGGCAGGAGACCGCTCTACCCCGACTGTTCGGATTCGGATGCCACCGGTTTGCACTCCCGTCTGGGTAATGAGGAGTCACTCTCGGCGGGCCTGGAGGAAGGTCCTTCCTCCTTTGAGGGCATCCTCCACCTCATTTCTGATTCCACCTGAATGCCCCTGAAGTCTATCCAGAAAAGGCGGAGTACCCCCTTATGGATATCCTTAAGAGGGGGGATACTGCGACGGAGGCCTTCCAGTGGCTGAACCCATTACTGGTCCAGCCCTTGAGCTTTGGCAGCGTGCAGCCTCCTGCCCAGCACCGTCTGCCCATGTGGCCCGTAAGTATGCGGTGCCTATGGGATCCATACCGGGATTCATGAAACATCCTTCGGCTGAGAGCCTGGTGACTGCTTCCGTCTTTAGACGTACTGGTAACTCGGCCAACACCCCACCAACCTCCGGACGAGGAGTCCAAGAACATGGACCACTGTGCCCGTAAGGTCTACGCGGCCTCTTCCTTGGGCCTTCGTCAGGCCAGTTCGACTGTAATCATGGCACACTTCTCCCATGCCCTCTTAGGGTCATTAGATGAAGTACTTCCTCACCTCCCCGCGGACATGCAGACCACGGTCAAGCAAGTCCATGTTGGGGGCTGTGCTGTTGCCAAACAGCAGCTACAGATGGCCCCGGACATCAGGGACTCTTGTGCCCGCTCTTTAGCAGCCGCAGTTGCCACCCACTGCAGGGCTTGCCTGCTGTTATCCTCCTTTCCGGCAGATACCCAGCACAAGTTAGCTGATGTGCCTTTCCTTGGTATCGACTTGTTCTGCCCAGGAGTGGCAGGCCGCTTTCTGCATATTGAACAGTCCAGTGCCACCTTGGACGCCACTTCTGCTAAGGGTGCCTCGGGCAAGAATCAGCGGAAGAGGAAGCCTTTTCGGCAGTCCTCCCCTGTGGTCAGGCAGCCCTCCTATCAAGGAGGTCAGCAGCACCAACAGCATCAGCAGGCTCAAGCTTGGCACCCTAGGCCCAAGCAGGGCCCTCAGCAGCCCTGTAAAAGAGGCTGAGACGCTGGTCCAGGAGCTTCCTCCTCCTCCTCCTCTAAGCCTGCTCAGTGACGGGTTGGGAGTTGCCACCTCTACTCCATTCACGCCTGCCCTGGGTCCTCCCATGGGGGGTTGGCTCTGCCTCTTTTTTTCCGCCTGGTCCGGTATCACTTCGGGCAGGTGGGTTCTAGAAGTGGTCGGGCAGGGACTGCCTCTGGAATTAGAGCAGTACCCGCCCAGCCGAGCCTGTGCCCCTTGGGAGGAAAGGATCTCAGCTCGCACGCAGTCGGCCCTTAGGGACGACATAGCTCTGCTCCTCCGCAAGAAGGCGGTAACTCCAGTGCTGGATCCGCCTGTAGACCCAGGGTTCGTATCCAGGTACTTCCAGGTGCCTAAGCGGACTGGGGGTTGGCGCCCCATGCTAGATCTCCACAACCTGAATCAGTATCTCAGGTCTCGCACCTTCCGGATGGTAACTCTGAACCAGGTCATACCATCCCTGGAGCGAAACATGTGGTTTTGTTCTCTGGATCTGCAGGACACGTTCTTTCACATCCCAATCTGTCCGTCCCACCAGTGGTTCCTCCACTTCAGGGTTGAGGGGACCCTGTACGAGTTCTGAGCCATGCCGTTCAACCGGTCATCGGCCCCGCGGGTCTTCATTAAGTGCATTGCAGTGGAGGCAGCACATCTTCGGCGTCGAGGAGTTTGAATCTACCCTTATCTCGATGACTGGCTTCTGGCAGGTTCCTCCCTTCAGGAGGTGGCGAGATCCAGGGATCTGGCTCTCTGAACCTGCTCTCAGCTTGGCCTCCTGATCAACAAGGCCAAGTCAGAACTCGTGCCGTCTCAGGTGATGGGCTTTATTGGGGCAGAGCTCGACTCTTGTCAAGCCAGAGCCTGGCTCCTGGCGGACAGGGCAGAGGTTCTTTCCTCCTTTGCCTGATCATTTCTGGTTGGGCTCTTGCACCCTGCCGGGACTTTCTGCGCCTTCTGGGTTACATGGTGCACCTCAGTGGTCCATCGGGCCATGTGGCACATGCGCCCCCTCCAATGGGAGCTGGACACCCAGCGGACTCAGCGCCATGGTCAATTCGACCAGCTGATCACGGTAACCCAGAAGATGTGGGATGCTCTCCAATGGTGTACCACACCAGAACGGTTGCAAGAAGGGATCCCATTTGTCCGCCCCAAGCCTCACAACCGATGCCTCTCTCATGGGCTGGGGAGCCCACATGGGGGACAACAGGGCCCATGGGTTCTGGACCCCCAAGGAGTCCCGATGCCTCATCACCCTTTTGGAGCTCAAAGCAGTCAGACTGGCTCTGTCAGCATTTGCTCCTCCGCTCCCGGGTCAAGTGTTTCAAGTCCAGACGGACAATATCACGACCATGTACTACCTCAACAAACAGGGCAGCACGCACTCCCGTCTGCTGTGCAAGGAGGCGCTCCGCATCTGGACCCTCGTCAGCCGGTTGGAGGCGGATCTCCTAGCCATCCATATGGCAGGAGTCTCGAACCAACTGGCGGATGCTCTCAGCCGCCTAGACCAGACATCTCACGAGTGGTCCCTCCATTCAGAGGTAGCTTACAGTCTGTTCTCCCATTGGGGCAAACCGTTGGTGGACCTGTTTGCCTCCAGGGAGAATGCCAAGCTGAGTCTGTACCATGCTGCCCCCCTCAGCAGGGCTCACTGCAGGGGGATGCCTTTTCGAGGCTGTGGACCCCAGGCCTCCTCTATGCCTTCCTCATTTTCCTTGATTCACAAGGTGTTACTCAAAGTGAGGACAAGGTGAAGGTGATTCTGGTAGCCCCGGATTGGCCGCGCCAGTTCTGGTACCCAGATCTCCTCAGCCTCAGCTGCAGGCCCTTGGAGTGGCTTTGCACATGCCCGGACCTAATTTCATTAAACCAGGGGAAGGTCTTCTATCCGGACCTTCAATCCCTGCACCTCACAGCCTGGTACCTGAGCGGCTAGAGTTCCAGGCACTGGGTCTTTCCGAGGATGTCTACACTGTGGTGGAGGCATCTCGCAAGGAACTGACCAGGAAATGTTATGCCTTCAAATGGAAGAAATTTTCCATTTGGTGTCAGGGTAAGAGTCTGGACCCCTTATCCTGCTCTGTGGCCAACATTCTAGACTACCTTTGGTCTCTCTCCAAAGGGGGTCTGCAGTCCTCGACCCTTAGGGTGCACCTGGCAGCCATTTCTGCTTACCGGGCGCAGGCCGGTCAGCCGACATTGGCACAGGTGACAGTGGTCGGGTGCTTCTTCAAAAGCCTGGATCGCATATCCCCTTTGGTGAGTGAACCTCCACCTTCGTGGGATCTCTTGCTGGTTTTGGCAAAGCTCATGGGCAGGTCATTCAAACCCGTGCACAAGTGTGAGCTCTCTCACTTGTTATGGAAGACGGCCTTCCTAGTGGCTGTCACGTCAGCCAGAAGGACAGGGGAGCTCCAGATGCTTTCAGTGGACTCCTCTTATCTGTTCTTTCACAGGGACAAAGTTGTCCTGCGCCCCCACCTGAAATTCCTTCCGAAGGTGATCTCAGAGTTTCACCTTACTCAGGTGTTGACTCTGCCGGTATATTACCCTAACTACACCTCTGATGCCGAGCATAGGCTCCATACTCTAGACCTGAGATGTGCTCTCTCCTACTATAAGGAAAGAACGGCGGAAATTCGTAGAGAGGTTCGCCAGCTGTTTGTCACTTACGCTGAAGTCGCTTCTGGCAGATCTGCAGCCAAATGGACCATTGCAAGATGGATCACATCATGCATAAGTCTGTGCTATGAGTTGGCGGGCAAGGAGCCTCCCAGAGGGTTAAGAGCTCATTCTAACTGCCATACTTCTGCATCGGTGGCTGCTTTCAGGGACATCCCTATCCAGGAAATCTGTCGGGCTGCTACCTGGAAGTCAGCAAACAACTTTATTTCTCACTACCACATCGACCTTGAGTCACGTTGGGATGCTGGTTTTGGGGCCTCGGTTCTCCAGTCTCTGTTTCCTAAGTAGGGGGTGTGCGCCTTGCCTCCCTCCTCCCAGAGAACTGCTAGGAGTCTGCCAAAAAGTGTGGATGAACAACATATCCACACTCAAAGAAGAACAGGTTACTCACCTGTAACAGTAGTTCTAGGAGTGGTATATGTTCATCCACATGCACCCACCTGACCTCCCCGGCTTTAGGCGCATCACCTTGCTTCCAGCGAGCTAAGATCTGGCATCTTGGGGTGGAGCTGAGGTATTTACCACCCAGGTGGGTGGGAGGAGCCAGCTTTAAGACTTTCCGGCGAGATTTAAAGGGAAAGGGACATGCCAAAGAGTGTGGATGAACAACATATACCACTCCTAGAACTACGGTTACAGGTGAGTAACCTGTTCATACAGGTCAGCAGGAATTTGGTAGCACTTAGGTTCAGTCAATGATGCACGTCTCCCAAAATATTTCAGCTGAAGGTTTGAGGGGAAGTTGCATCAGCAGGTTAAGATAATCATGGGGGGAGGGGATGGTTAACAAAAATGTGAAGCAGCATTCACTCAGGACAAATAATATTATGTTACTTCTGTGAAGGAAACTTCTGTTTTTCCTAATTAAATATTGTGTGGTTTTTTTTTTTTTTTTTTGCTACAATTTGCTGGTACCTCAAATAAAATCATTAATTATTATAGCAATAAGCACTTTCGTTCATGAACTCTTTACTGTGTAGTTCTCATAGTTAAATAGTATTTATATACTCTCTCCCATCACATATTCGCTGTGCCTCCTCCTCCTTCTCTCTTGCTACCTTCCAGTCCGATCTCACCTATCCCTCCTGCAACTGCTTCTAACTCCCACTATTCATTGCCACCCCTCTCCACTATGCCTGTTCCCTCTACTCCCCTCCCCTTACAATCCTGCTACACCTACACTCAACCCCCCGATCGTGCTATTACTGCCTCCTTCCTCTCTCTTTTCCCCTCTACCCCTTCTCTCCCCTCCCCCTCCCCCTCACTTCCCATTCTAAACCAACCTGATAATCCAATACATGAACTGAGTGGGCAGTGAGCACCCCTGTTGGGACAAATGTTCTACCTTCCATTCTCTTCCCTATTTCGTCCACATTTCACTGTCATGACCTGCTAACTTGTAGTGGTCTAGGGTGTCTCATGCTTTGCCCAACCCTTGTGGGATTCTCACCCCAGAGGGACGAGTGTTCAGTTTTTCTATTTGATGCCTCAGCTGCTCCTGTCCCATTTGACTCTTCCATGATTCTCCGGCAGTCTGGGTTTTTTACCCGAGTATTTCAATAGTGTACATACTGTATGTGTACCTATCTGTAATTACTGTAACATTGTTCATTGTTGTTGTTTATATTTACTGTGTTAGGTGTTTTATTCTTCTGTACTCCCTCTCTCCCTTCCCCCAGGATGCATCTGGAAATGAGCTGTTTCAGCTCAGTATGCCTTTCCTGGTAAAACTCTTCAAATAAATAAATATCTGTTGGCAAGGACAGAGGAGCTCCCACTAAGCAGCTGCTTGTACAGCCCCTCCTGTGGCACTGAGGTGCCGTTTTGTTGATGGCCACTAAAGCCAGCTAATTGGTGGCTAGGACAGTTGATTGTTTTGCATGGAGGAGCCCTCTGGGGCAGCTTGCCCTGTGGTTTGGTGGAAGCACTTATTTAGCACACAGGACCTGGTGATGCAAAGAGCTACTCCATTGGTAGCTGGGAAAGGGGCTTTCATGGCATGGGGACTCCCCTTTAATGGCATGGTGGAACCATTCAGTCAGTACCAGGACAGAAGCTCCCATGGTAGAGAGGATCTCTTCATCAGCAGCTTAGGCAGCTGCTCCCAGGGAATGGAGGGGTGCCATGCCATCGGCAGCCAGGACAGATGCTCCTTTGATGACTGGGACAGTTACTCCTGTAGTATGGAAGAGCCATGTGATCAGTAGTCAGGATAGTGTTTCCCGCAGCATGGTGGAGCCATTTCATCATTGGCAAAGATGGTCACTCCTGCAGCATGGAGGGACCGCTTCAGGCAGCGACTGGAACTGTGCAGTTTACTGAGGAGAGTCTCTCCATGGGTAGCCATGATTACAACCCCAGTCCGGGCTGTGCTGACAAAGATCAAACATACTGTATATGGAGAGGCACTTGGGCAAGAATTCATTTTACATTGTATTGTTAACTTTTTTTTTTTTCCCTTGGCCTAGGACACTCCTGGTCCTCATTGGTTTACACTGTCTGCAGTAGCGGGACACAGCTCTGCCTCCTACTTTTGCATACTCTAATATGGTAGTCACTAGTGGTTAACTCTCAACTAACCACATGCACCCTCTTGTACTTTTACATGTTTGATCTCTGTTGTTGTGCTCCAGCATGAGAAAAGAATGTCACCAGCTGACAACATGTTTTCCACATCCTCTGATCTTCAATGAAATAACTCCTATCAGCCATAATCAGCCTTTCAGAGCTCTCCGGACACATCGCCCCATGTCCTTGGCGTGCTGGCAGTCAGGATGCACAGTCAGCAGTGCAGTGCATCCCCAGAACGCACCGTGGAGCTTTGAGAAGCACAGTCTCCTGCTTGGCTCCTATCCACACAGTTTTTCTTATTTCTATTTTATTTTACATTTGGTGACCGGGAGGCTGCAGTGAGCCAGTGCTCTTCCCAGGTGCCACCTGCTGGAGGGGTACATGGGAGAAGAACAATCACATAAAGCATAAACACAGAGTAAACTGCATAAATAGTTATCACCCCAAAATATGTCCTTGGCAAGACCTGATCTAGGACCCAAGCACCCCAAATCAGGGTGCTACGGTGGGGGGACAAATGGATAGATAACTGGTGCAGTAAATAAGGGGGCAGTATGGGCACTGTGGTAGGACATGTCAAAGCAGCACAAAAGGAAGTCTGACAAACTTCCAGAATTCGGTTCAGGGCCCCCAACTTTTCAGTTTTGGAGCCCTCGGGCACAGGAGAGGGAGGAACAAAGCTACTTAAAACCCTGCCTATTGTGTCTCACCTCCTCTGGTCAGTTGAGCACCCAGGGTTTTCTTTATTCTTCTGGTTCCAAACTAAAGTTTATTCATTTCAGTAACAAACTCTTGGAATGGCATCAGTGCATATATAGTAGGTTTTTGGACAAAACATACCTGCTTAGGCTGTTCGAAGAAAATTATTCTCTGTATTTTCATAGCTACTATATATGATACTGAACATAATTCTCTTTATCCACTGGCAAAGAATTGAAAACTAAGTTCTTATGGGAGTCTTCATTTCTTTCACAACAGAATTCTCTCTCACAGTATTGCCACCTCTACTTCAGCTGTATCCCTCTCAGCTGGCCTCTTTCTGGACAGCATGCAATCTTTCTATTGACAGAGAGTCATAGCTCTCCCTTCACATAATACCCTCTTTCAGAATTTGAGGGTCTAAACTAGAATCCAGCTCTTTTTTTTCCACACAGGGTTCATGCCCCCTGCACAACTGGTTGGGCCTTCTTCCATCCCAGCAAGGTGCCACCTGGCTGACTTCCAATCCTCATCATGCCGTACTGTCTCCAGGACCCAGCCTAGCCAGCCCTAATACCACCCAGCTTGCCCTCTGGAGTGGGGCCCCAGCAGTTACTAGCACAGGTGGAGGACCCTGCCAATTACAGCACTGCGGTAGGGTGAATAGGAAATATCCATCCAGCAGCAGGGGCCTTCATAGAAACCCAAAGGACAGGAAGAGGCAGTAAACAAGGCATGCATTGGTCATATGGGGGGGGGGGCAGACTTCATCTGACTTACCGGCGACCCTTTGTCTTAGTTAAGTCAGCCCCTAGATCAGTCACCCTAACATGTGTGAACACAAGCAAACTGGATGCTCTGATGTCTGTGTGCCCCCCCCACCTGAAACTGCTTGGAATTTCCTTATGCACTACCACCCATGGCCACATAGATAGCTGTGTTGCGAAAGGCAATCAACCCTTTCTCCCTGGACGAGGTGTGAATCCTGTGGGGTGCTCTGTCTTCCTTCCCTGGCTGGCCCTCTGATGATCTGGGCGTTCTCAAATCTGGGTCCTCAGTCTTGGCAGCAGCAGCGTTGCTGCTGTACTGTCCAGCCAACCATGAAACCAGTTTTCTTTTAATAGGATTGATTGATTGATTTAGTTAACATTTGATAACCGGGAAAGACACACTGAGCCGAGGCTCGTTTCCAGGTATGACCCGGGGGAAGGGGGAGAGGGATTAGGCATACAGGCAGGTCCAAACATCAGAGGAGCAATTAATGTCAACTATAAGGGCAGTGTACAGTTGGCAACAATACAGAGCATCAAGTTTGCAGGGAAGACACACAGCGTTCCTCTCTTAGCAACCACTGGTATCACAAAGATGGATGACCCTGGTTCCTCACCAGGAATATTCCGGTGTCTTTATAGGAGTTCACTGACACCTTCTTCTCATCTAAAAAGATAAAATGAGGCCTGTTTGTTTTTTCAAAGACCATTGCTTGATTATCTCCAATTTCCTACAAACTGGCTACTGAATAACAGAGAAAACAATACAGATGTAATGGGGGGTAGTGCAGCCTACTACGCAGGTTACAGAACTATGAACCTGGAGACCCGAGTTTCAATCCCACCTCTGCCATATACACACAGTGGTTCTCTCTCTGTCTTTCTCACTGGCTGTGTCTCTCACATTCTGCCCCAGAAGCTTTCTGTAATCTCCATCAATCTCACTTAACCTCTCTGCACGCACCTAATGGCTGCTGCCAACTGTTCATGAATGGTAATGGACTTTGGGATACAGCGTGCATTAACGTGGCTATATAAAAACCAGGTTCTAGTCCTAAATGCAGTTCAGCTTTTGTATTTATGGGAATGCTTTTTCTCGTAACTTTAAACCATGATGTATCACAATACTTGTGATTGTCGTGATACCCTTAAAGAAAACAAACGAGAAAAGGAACTTAACAGGTGTTAGCAATGCTGTTTCCCTCTGTTCCAGTTCTGTATAATGTCAGATGAATAAAACAGCAGTAGTAGTGGTTCTTTTCCTGACATCGGCTCTTGATTTAAGCAGTTTGACACCAGTGCCATGGAACTATTGGGAAAGCAGTGTGGTCTAGTGGTTACGGCACTGCACTATGACACACAAAATATGTTCAGATTCTACCATGGCATCGGGCTCACCGGGTGACCTTGAACAAGTCATGTGGCCTCACTGACCACAGACCTCCAGGCTGTAAAACTGGATGAAAACCAGACCTCCAAAACCATAAAAAATGTCACTTAGGATTTTCAAGGGAGCCATCTGACATTTGCTACCACTGTTTTCCAAAGGCTCCATCTGAGATCTGCCTACTGCTACAGTATGTGTGAAACATCAATGCATCCAATCAGTTAACTGAACCCAAATGTTGTAGGAAAAAAGCTTTTATGGCAAAAATGATGTGGATTTGTATTCATGTAGCCTTTTTACTGTAAATCATGACTGTTGACACAAATGGATACTTTTTTTTTTTTTAAATAGCCACAAGGTTGCTTTGGTGTAATTTGGCATACGCTGATGTTGGTGCAACACACATTTGTATCTGTGACCAATTCTTAAAATAATCCAACTTGAGAAAAGGAACCCAGAACATGCATTCACAGATGTAACAACAACAGATCAAGATTGCCAAAATGTAAAGTTTATTACTGATAAAAAGTGACTTGCATGCTCAGAGAAGATGCAGGCCCCCCCCCCTCAGATGCTGTGCGGCAAACCACAGGGCGCTTTGCCAAGAGATAGCTTTTGGATGTGTCCCCCCCCCCTACCCATCCATTGCCTTTCAGCTGTGCTGTCCTGTGTAAATAAAGTGTAAGGGAAACTACCAAAAAAAAAAAAAAACTCTGACTTGTCACTTCCAGAGTCAAATGGACAAAATACTGTATATTTGAGTTTTGTCATCTGTACCATTTTCAGACACTTAATAGGATCTTGGTGGCTTGTAAAGTACAGCTCAAAGACATATTTGTAGTTTCCCCAATTGCTATACCACCATAATTATTTTTTCATTCTCTTTTTATTGGTTCAATACATACAGAATAGTATATAGCTGAATGGGACATTGATACTGATTAAAATACAGAAGCTCTAGAGACATGGAAGGCTACAAAATGAAGCGCATATTACCATATGTATGCACAGTAAAAGGCTGCAGCTGGAATGCATTGTAGAAAATTACACTTCCACCACAACAAAATCCAGTTTTATTTACCAACACATTCCACAGTTTACAGGATTCACATGGGAGGCAAAAGAAATCCGAGAGAGAGAAACAGAGAGAGAGGGAGAGAGAGAGAGTGGTGGAGCGAGAGAGGGGAGAGAGAGAGAGAGAGAGAGAGATACTTGCATCAGCCTGTATAAAAACATGCTGTATATAGATGCACCACCCCTTTTAAAGAACCTGCTATAACTTTGGAAAAGCTTTGAAAAACTGTCATTTATTTATAGTGCTTATACTGTATTTCAGTTACAGTATTTCTGTATTTATTGTCCTCCTCATTACTAAAGACAGCTGCTTGAAGTAGGATCCTTGTCCCTGAAACTTTGACTCCTGCTGCCAGCCTGCATGTTATGTCATAATCCTCTGTTTGTGAATTGCTTGATTTATTCCAAGTTTTTACGTACTGTAGTAGTCATACAAAAGTTGAATGGTGTTAACAGTGCTGTACAATATTAGCACTTGAGTAAGCATTAAGCCATGACAAAGGAGGGTTCTGCTGGGGAATTGATGCCTGTTTGGTGGGGGGGGGGGGGTTGGAGCACGAGGCCACAGATCCCTACATGCAGCAAACAGTGCTAGCTTAACTAGGGAACTATCAACGTGCTTTTTTAACAATATTTTTTTACCAGAATACAGTTGTGGATTACAACAATATACAAGAACTGTGGAACAACAAAAAAGTACTCTTAAACATGCAATTAAGGTACGTGGGTAAACATCAATCTAACTAACTGCTCAACTATTACTATGGAGCAGGGGGAGCAGAGTACGTTCTAATTTTCTACTGTGGGCCCATGTGATTTCCCAGTGGTTGGCAAATGTACTACAGGAACAAACGGGCATTATTAGGGAAATAATGCCTGGTTGCTGGTTGATCACCTGCTGCTATTTATCCATTAAAAACTGGTTGTTTGAATCTGATATTTATTGCCATGTTACAAAGGCACGGGTCATAATGTTGCAAGACATTATGCCCAGCAATATACTATGCTGAAGTACAGCGCAATATATTTCAGCTTCATAAGTCTTTGTTTACGGGGGCTGTGCCCCACACTGCCTATTACAGGAGGCTGCGCCCGAACCCCTCCCAACTAAAATAACTAACTGAGGGGGAGTGTTAACAGTTAAAATTGCAAAGTGCGAAAAATTAAAAAATCCCATGCCTCTGGGACCGGCAATCGAAACCCGGTCCCAAACGCACTGCGTGCCTCCCTTGCTGCTAGTGGCTCATCCCATCGCGCTGCGGCAGCTGCTCGGTGGCCCCTCATCCCAGCAGGATTCTTATCCTGTACTGGGAAGAGTGAGAGGGTGCACTACCGCACATATATCCTTTCGCGGTTTTGCACCCTCTCATGTTCCCTACTACACTGTTCCTGCTGTGGGGTCATGTCGTGCGCTGTAGAGCGTATGACATATTGACCCAGTAGGTGTTACAGATAACATGTATTTGTGTGTGCAAACACCACAGTTAGCCTGTGCAAACAGCAAAGTATACTGTAATACAGGGTATAAGCTGGTGTTTTTTTGGCGACTTGTCACTGAAATTTTGTGGTGAAATCCCCAAATTTGAAGCCATACCTAAGCATTTAATTTATTTAGAGATACACACACACACACACACACGTGCATGCCATCTGCATCACAATTTGGGAGTTCAGAGCCCAGAAAATAATAGCCAAATCCCGGAATGAATAGCAAAATGTGATTTGGCAAGTGGCAGATTAGACACTGGCAACACCATTCAACTTCTGTATAACTACCACGGTAGGTATAGAACGGGTTCTGTGAGATACCAGTCTCATTTACAACACTCTTTACTAAACTTATGACAAAAACATAATCACAATACAGTAAAATAATCTAAAACAGGTAACAATTTGTTGAGATTTCACAAAGAGTTGCCATGCAAATGATTATGAAGTCACATTCAGGAGATGTGTTGAAAAGCGGCAGGAACAGGTGATGTCGAAAGGACAAGGATCCTGTTTGCATGATAATATTTATTTCTTTTCTGTGATAAAGAATAAGGTGAAAGAAGCTGGCCTGGTAGCACAGTGGTAGCACTACTGCTTGCTACAGTGGTGACTGGGGTTCGGGAATGGACCTGGGTCACCAGGGGTATGGCCAGGGGAGAGAAGAGTGAGCGTCTGAAGGAAGAGGGGGGTCCTGCAGCTCTGCTGATTGACTGACACCCAGCAGGTGTCAGCCCATTTCAGAGTTCCATTGTGGTGGAGCTCTCACCATACATGAACGTTCCTTATGCACTCAAGCACATGCGTATCAGTGCACGTTGGAACTTCATCAGGGAGTAAGTGGAGTAAACAGTGACGCTCGCAGATGGATGATGCTGAACATCCACAGGCCCGATGTTACCGATCAGGGACCCCTGCCTCTGTATACCCCTTCCCCAAGATAAGAGCCCACCCTGGGGATCCTGTGGCAAAGGGTAAGTTATGAAGTTAATGGCCGGGGACTAAGTTCTGGGGAAGGTGGGTGATCAGGGTAGGGGTCTGGCTAAATGAGGGTCAAGCGGGTGGAGAAGAAAAAAACCTTGGAAGAAAAAAAATAAGGTGAAAACAAAAATCAGAAAATATAGCAAATGCCGCGAAAAGTATGTATAAGTCCCAGAATTTTCCCACAGGGGTCACAGTCTTTGCACACGCCTCCAGCACCCTGCTGCACAACTAGGAAGTGAGGTATAAGAACCTCTGTCATTTTGCCTTAATGGACCTTTTACTCAGGAGTATTATGCACAGGACACTGTTGAACCAGATGCCCACTCCCTAGCCTCCCACCGTGTGCCTTGCAAAAACCATTATTCCCTTAGATCCTCAGACTTTGACCTGCTATCCATCCCTAGGTCTAGGTCTAAGTGCAGTGAAATGGCCTTCTCTGCTGCAGCCCCTAAATTATGGAACAGCATCCACCTCTCAAGTGCCTGTGCCAAGTCGCCAACTTCTTCAGAAGCCAGCTCCTGCGCCTACCAGCTCCGACGCTCTCAATGTGCTTGCTCCTAGTCCATGAACCCCTGCTCTATCTCTCCCACTCTTCTCTGATAACTTGATGCACTCAACTACTCCGTCTGTACTTCTCACCCCAACCTACTCCTAAGCCTGTGCGTTTATGACTCTCACGTGCTAAAATGTTACGCTGAATATGCTCATTACTATGAAGTTAAATGTCTTTGCACTCTGTTGCATTTGTCATTTGCACAGTATGTATCCTTGTACTCTGTTAATTGCGTGAATCATCCAGTTTTGTGTACTGTACTATTCCTTGTGCTTTGTTAATGTCTTCAGAGAGTACTGTATAATCCTGCCTTTGTAACCTCCCAGCTCATGCCTGAAAATAGGCAAATGTATGCTTAGTGCAACCACTCGGTCAACAAAAACTAAATAAATAATCCCGGTGTGAGAATTCTCTGTTAATCAGATTTAAATAGCTCTCCATAGCCACTGAAAAATGAACTGTACAGTTTTGCTTCAGTTGTTGTCAGGGGTGGAAAAACATGAGCCAAATGTTCAGAACCTGGTGGTAGGAGGGTTTTAATTAAAAAAAAAAAAAGACAAAAGTCTGCTTTTCCAAATAGCTAACTTCTGTGTAGCTATACCTAAGGCCCTGTCCACACTACCCCTCTGTAACGTTATAGAGTGCCCAAACCGTTACCGCAATGGTTTGCGTTTACACCTGTAACGTTACAAAAGGCGTTTTCGTAACCGTTGTTGAAACCACATATGAAGTGGTTTCAGCAATGAATATAAACGATTACGCTCTCGATAACGTTACTGGGTGTAGTGTGGACGCGTTACTCGGTCCCCTAGTGCAGCGCGAGCTGGTATGGGATCAGGTGCCCATGATATGATCGCCGGCTCCCGAGTGTGGATCGACGGTGCCAGACCTTAGCGAACACTGCGGCAGTGTGGACACACTGCACGCTCCCAGTTGTAACAGTTTCTGTCCGTTCACGGGGTCTGAGCGGTGCAGTGTGGACGGGGCCTAATAAAGTCACCCAATTATGTTGTGCAGCATTTTGCACTCCGGAGGTTACTTCCCATATTTGTAAAGGTGTATTTGACACAGATACATGGACCATTTCATTTGGAGATGCCGGATTGTCTTTCCCGAGATATATGCCATAACTTTTTGTACAATTTAATTTTTGCACCAGAAGTTTCCTAAAAGGTGGAGAATATTCAGATAACCTCTCTAGCAGATATGTTTTCTTGCAGAAACAGACATACAGTATGTTGTCTGTGTATGCCAAAATCTTTTTTTTTTTGGGGGGGGGCACTTTTTATGAATTTCTGTTCCTTGCATGGACTGATTTTCCTAAGACTAGCATCCAGGGCAAAGATGTAAAGAAGAAGGCTAAACCTACTGAGGCTAATCCTTGCCATACTCCGTTAAAAGCCTGCATGGTACCTCCCGGACATGTATTTATATAGGGTGTGATGCTGGTCTAATGGTAAACTGTACCAATACAAGTCACAAACGACTAAGGGAGTCCATAATATGTAAGGACATCAACTAAGTACTCACTGGCCACTCTGTCATGTGCCATCTCTTGGTCTGTTGAGGGAGTGAGACCAGATCAAGCCCCATTATCCCCTTAATGACTTCTCTGATGAAAATTAAATGATCAAATAGTGATCTGTGGGGGACAGCACATAACTGAAATGAGGAAAGTAGATTTGTTAGCAACCTTAGAAAATCCGCTAGCCAATTTTTTTCATCTATGTTTAGAAGACTTAATAGCCTCCAGTTTACTAATCTTTCTTTGTCTCCTTTCTTATTTATAAAAATCATTATTGCCCGAGACATGTATTTGGGAAAAGAACCAGATGATAAAACTTCATTATATAGTTCCACCAAAACTGGACTGAGCTGTTCAAGGAAAGTTTTATAAAAGTCCAAATTTAATCTGTCTAAACCCAAAGCTGAATTGTTGTTTAATTTTTGATGGCACACTGTACTTCCTGTACACCAACTGGGGTAACAATCTCCATTCTCATTTGTTCAGATATTTGAGGTATAGGGATATTCCTCAAAAAAGGATGAATCTTTTACAGAGTGCAAGAGGATACTAAACGTATTCTGAATATAAGCATGCATTCATCTCGGTGGCGCTGAGGGTTGAGGTGCTGGACGTCCCACCTCGCGCCACGCCGGCGACCTGGGTTCGGGAACCAGTCTGGATCGCCAGGGGTCGGCAGGGGAGGGGAAGGATTGAGCATCAGGAGGACAGCTCTCCTTCCTTGGGGGGGGGGGAACGTTGCCCGGCACCTTGCTGACCTCCAGTGGAGACCGGAGGTACCGCAATGCTACAGGGCCAGAGAAGAGGGTTGCAGAGCCACGGCAAGACGTTCTCTGGCATCATTGCACGTCGGGGCTCCATCGGGGGAGGGAGAGGGAGTACTAAGAGGGGAAAAAAAAACCTCTGTAGCTGATAGGCAAAGGTGCCTTCCACCACAATCCACACTCCCATAGTCGGGTTTGGTCCTGTCCACCTCTCCGGCCCGGTTAGCTCAATACTGGAAGAAAGAGTGCCCTGCGCGGGGGCAACCCTTCCCCCTGACTGCAGACCAGGGGATGCCCGATGCCGAAGAGTAGTGGAGGAGGACACAGTGCCACGCTGGGAGGTAGAGATGGCGGAAAAGAAGGTTGTTGGAGAGAGTTCAGCTGTGGGGGATGAAAAAATAGTTTGAAAAAAATATATATATAAGCATGCATTATTTGAATAACCTCTTCCAGTTCAGTATGCCTAGTGTCATGCTCGGAGGATGAGAGGCTTAATATAACTCATTTGGAAACACAATGCAAACAACCATTGAACATGTTAAGTTCTTGCTTTCGACCATGAGTACAGTACCACTTGTAGTTCTTGTTTAAGAGACACTGCCCTGTTGTATTGCTACTGAAACATTTCTTCCTTAATGTTCCAGAAGCAAATGATTTGATACCTTTTAATGGACCAACATAGATGTAACAACAAGAACAAAGTGCTCTAGCTTTCGGACCAACCAGTCCTTCTTCAGAAGGTGGGGTCAGACATATGAGCTATATGGAGGTGCCAAGACCTCAGGATGCTTAGATCGAATATTCTTTCGTATTGCCCACAAAGTTTTGTATTTGCCTTACTTATTACTTCATTTATTTGCCTGGAAGAGTCTAAATTATTTTATACATGGACCCCAATATTGAGTGTAAATTCTAAAAATTGTTTTCCACGTAGATAATGTTTTTTCTGTTGTATCCCAGATGCATAACCTTACACTTCTCAAGACAGAATCTCATTTTCCAAGCCGCAGCCCACTGTGTGATTTGATCAAGGTCATCCTGTATTCTGGCTGCTTCATCAAAGGTGGCACAAGTTTCCACCAATTTTGGAATCCGTCTGCATATTTGGGTGATCCACTACTTAAATTCTGTGTGAAGTCAGATATGAAAACATGAAAAATGAATGGGCCAAGAACTGACCCCTGAGGCACCCATGGGGTACACAACCCTCTTGTGAAAGTACTCAGCTGATTACTACTGTCTGAGTTCTGTCACCCAACCAGCTAGATATCCGTTTCACCAGTCTAAGGTCCACTCCTCTTAGTTGTAGTTTTTCTGCAGCCCAATGAGGGACGAGATCAAAAGCATGACTAAAGTCTAAAAATATCACACCACAATGAGTATTCTTATTCAAATGATTACTGATATGTTCATAAAAATATAATAGGTTTGCAGCACAAGACCTACCTCTGGTAAAACCATGTTGTTCACAATCAATATTACATAGGAATGAAACAGTGCAGGAGACTGTGGCTCACACTCATACCAGGAAAGAAGAACAAGATGTCTCTTGTAGATGTTTGAGTCCTTTTATTTGTAAATTTCAGCGTAAATAAATAGCGCCATTGTCACCTCTTCACGCCAACCCACAGTGTGCTCAATGTTTCACGCAGGCACAATGCACTTTGCATTATTCTTCTTTCCCGTTGTGAGTGTGTGCCACAGTTTTCCTGAACTGTTTCTTCTGAACTGTACTGTTGGCACCATGTACCATGAAGCGGCTCTGTTTTGGATTGTGGATTACATAGGGATGGTTGAATTTTATCTTTTATATTGCATTCTAAAAGTTTGCATATAGTAGCTGTTAATTTACCAAGTCGATAATTTTTAATGTTATGCCTGTCTCCCTTTTTGAATAGAGGGACAACGTTTGTAATTCTCTAATCCTTTGGTGCAACACCGCTATTTGGACTACTTTTAAGTAACAACTTAAGAAGGTATAATAGATAACCAGACAGTAATTTAATCATTCTTGCTGTAATCATATTTTGGCCTGGAGAGTCATCTGCTTTCATATGTATTTTTTAACCTTAAACCTCTAAAGAAATAAAAATAAAGTATAAAAAGTGTTGCTCAGGTAATCATAAAAATTGAGCCATTATCTCCTGTCTTTTTTCCTTTATACATTTTATGCTCCCTGTGGAGCTGGCAGGTGGCAGTGGCCCCTCCCTTGGAGGGGCTTGTTCTCTGGTCCTCGACACTCCCAGCAATTCCCCACAGGTTGCCTCCCCCTGTGACAGGGTCGAGGGCGACGGGGTCCTCTCTCCCCCGGAGACCAACATCCAGACTGTGGGGCCATCATGGAGCTTGCCAGCTTCATTTTTCCACTTTTCTGTCCTCTTGCAGCGGTTACTTGTGTGCATGTGGAGGCACACGCACACAACAATCAGCGGCACTCTCCCTATGCTTGCCACTCCTATCTGCACTACCCTCGGGCCTCCACCCGGGGGCAGTCTTGCAGCAGGCGCAACTGGGTCTCTACCTGGGTGAGGCGAGCAGCCTACAGCTGCTCAGTCCATCTTCCCAGCTCCCCCCTGCCAACCCTCAACATCCCGGGCTCGTTCCCTAACCTGGGTCCCTGGTGTGGCGCGAGGTGTGGCGTCCAGCGCCTCAATCCTCAGTGCCGCCGAGCTGTCTCCTAGCTTTAATTATTAATATGCTAGTTTCATCCTGTAAGTATTAAGGATATAATACAGAGTCCCAGCATGCAGAATCCCAACTCGCGAAAGTCCAACACTGCAATCTGGACAGCCGGAATCCTGACAATGGCAGATAAGAGAAGTGAAATTTGCAACAAGTGTTTACAGGGGGCTTCATCCCCTGCTGCACCCTCTGTCATATATATAAACATCCCCTGAAACCGCACAAATCACCACACATTGGAATTTTTCCATCGTCTGGATTCCAGCTGTCAGGATTTTGGTGTCGGGCGTTTGAGAGTCAAGATTTTGCATGTCTGGATCCTGTACTGATAACAGTATTACTTTTTTATGGTTAAATTCTTTTATTATGCAGGTAAAAAGCAAGCTTTACTTGACAGTACAAGCAATACACAGCTCCTCTTCCAACCACTGAGAAAGCTGGTCTCACAATTTCTTCATTGTATTACAGTATACATTGCGGTAATGTCATTTCTCAACCATTCTAGTTAACGACCTTCTTTTTATTTAATAAAGCCCCCCAGTTACATGCATTTCATGTTGTATATTCCTTATACCCGACTATTCTCTCCTTTGCTTCTACTTCTAATTTATAATGTATTTTATGCTGTGAGTGATTTAAACCAATATGGTGCTCTTACCCCTCTTTCCTTTTTTTTTTTTACTTTCTTTTTATCCCCCCCCCCACCTGCAGTGCCCCCACTCTTCAGGAGACACACATATGGCCTTATTAGTCCCCACCCTCTTATCTGGAGTCTAGTGCGGTCCATCCCCCATGTAGCCTTGGTTATACCCCCCCAGGCGGGGTACGAGGTGGGTCCCTTACACCCCGAGGTCGTTCCTGTTTTCGTCAGGATGCCGTCACCTAGGGCAGGTAGGGGCATTGGGGATCGGGGCCGTTGTGCTCCATCTGCTGGCGGCGCTGCAGGAGGTTTTTCCCATTTTCTTGGTGTGCTGTGTGCCCTGACATCAAGGCGCTAAGTGCCGACGTCCAGCACGCCTCTCTTCTCACTGGCTTGGGCTTGCCGTACCTCGGGTCTCCACCCGAGGTCAGACATGCACTGAGCCCTGGATCCCCCCTTCCCCCGGAGAAGGCGAGCTACCCTTAAGGTGCTCAAGCCTCCTCCCCGCCAGCCCTCCAGCTCCCGGGCTTATTCCCGAACCCGGGTCACTGGCGTCACGAGCTGAAATCCAACTGCTGTGCCGGCGGGCTGGCACCCTTCTTTCCTTTACCTATACATATCCATGAATGCCTCTCTAGCTCTCTGTCCTGGATATCCTTGTAGGGTTATTCCTCTTATGTCACACTACCTGTGAGCTGTCCCAGGGATTTTGTCTCTGTCTCCACTCCTTTCTTTAGCTCAAGGGCTATGCTTAGTCCCTCTGTTGCAGAACCTAGATATCCATCTACGTGTCTTATAGATCTGGAAAAAACAAACATAGGGTTCAAGTTTTTTGTTTTAAAGTATGCTCTGCCTTAGTGCCATAGCTTTTCCCATTGGCAGTGTGTTGATATACATTCCCCATTTATTCAGGAACAATTCCTCCTTCCCATACCTTTGATAAGTCAACTGCTCCAATGCTATATTATTTATTACCAGGGACTTCCATTGCTTAAGTGATGGGCGAACATGTGAGACCCATGTATTTTGAATACAGTGTTTTGCCATATTCAGAAGTACCTGTGTGGTTCTGGGGTAGGGCTCCCAATCCCCCAGTTACTCCATCCTGAATAGCAGAGAAACTGCATTGTCTGCAACAGGACTGTGCATAGCATCTGTAACCTCCCTAGCTATCTCCGTCCAAAATGGACGAAGCTCTCCACACTCCCAGAAATAGTGGATGTATGTTTGCCTCGCCTTGTAACATCTACCGCAGATGGGTGAGACAGTGGGGTGGAACTTGTTGACCACCACTGGGGGGGCAGTATAGTCTATGCAAGAACTTGTACTGTGATTCTTTGAAGTATTTCTTTTTTAGTTTCACCGTGTGCTTTTCCAGTACAACAAATCCCACTATGAGTTAGTCAAGACCACTTTGTTTAAAAAAACAATAAGGCATGTTAAATACGTACCCATTTTGTATAAAACATGTCATGTCTAGTAGAGCAGTTCATATCCAGTAACTCCATTATTATGAATGCTATGCTTATAACATGTCTTAATCTATAAATAATATTCATATTTCTCTAATCACAGTTCTCCCACTATGATATAATACAGCATTGTGCTTATATACTCAATTTTTGTTGTAAGCAGTACATTTGTTAAAAATGGTTGACTCAGAAGCCAAGAGCAAAAAAATTGTAATAATATTTCTGAAGTACCATTTTTTGTATTTCCAAGGTTGCTCATAAGTAGTAGCTTTGTTGTTGATCAAAATATTTCTGTTGTTTCAAAAAGGGGGATATCTATGAATGCTAACCTTTAAAATAATATCTGCTTAAACACCGTGCCATTAATGTTTGAACATATTTACAAATCCACTCAGAACTCCAAGCGCTAATGATACCAGGATATAAACTGCACCAGATGGTGAACTTCAGAGCCACATGTTCCAAATCCTCCTAATCCTAAATCCTGATAGGCACAGATCTCAAGTGTGTGATCTTAGATACTGCCTGGCAGAGATGTTGGCAAGTGGCTTACAGAAGCTGCAGCAAGGTACCGTACAAGATTGCTACATCCAGTATAAAATATTACACAGGTGATACAGGACTCTGGCATGCCACTGCATGGGCGTACTCCCACAGGTTACTGTTGGAGGTGTGCTGCGTCTAGTGCAGACCTTGGCAACATTCTCTGGGGCTGTGAGAAAGTACTGGACTTTTGGAAAGGGGTCAGACAGATACAGTATGGAAGGACACCACACAGACCCAGTTCGCAGGTGCCCAAAATTCTACTTAATTTGGGACAACTCCCAGGCTAAAGGGAGAGAGTAAGGATCTAAGATGGGTACAGGAGCAGTAATATGTGCAGAACATCTTATTCTCACAAACTGGAGGCAGCCCCGCTACACACACTTGAACAGTGGGCTTGCAATATTGCCAGACTGGCAGAAAATGAAAGGTTATTATACTGTGCACTGAATAAACTAGAAGATTTTTATGAGCTGTGGGAGTCTTTCTCTAGAGCACCTGCAGTGCAGGTACCAGACGAGAAAATGTATCCTGAAATCAGCAACATATTTATTTCTTTGAAAAAGATTTTCACCAGGAAAGACCTACTGAGATGCAATAGCTCGTTTCCAGGTGCGACTTGTGGGAGAGGGAAAGGGGACACAATTTGCATATAAGATCCAAAATATACATAGAGCTAAAAATAAGAAAGAATCGTACAAATTCAAATCTGAGACAAGAAAGGCAAAACAGATCAATTCTAAAATAATAAATCAAGTGTAATAACATACAACTGAAAACAATGAAGTTATGCCAAACAGTATTTGTGGGATAAACTAGCAGCACATGCCATCCAGATATAATCTATATACATATAAACATATTTATATATGTGTGTGTGTGTGTATATATATATATATATATGTGTGTGTGTGTGTGTGTGTGTGTGTATATATATGTGTGTGTGTGTGTGTATATATATATATATATATATATATGTGTGTGTGTGTGTGTGTGTGTGTGTGTGTATATATATATATATATATATGTGTGTGTGTGTGTGTGTGTGTATATATATATATATATATATATATGTGTGTGTGTGTGTGTGTGTGTGTGTATATATATGTGTGTGTGTGTGTGTATATATATATGTATATATATATATATATATATATGTGTGTGTGTGTGTGTGTGTGTATATATATATTTTTTTTTCATTGCAAAAACTTCATTAATGCATCAGTTAGGGTTGAAGTGACAAAAGTAGGGGAATGAAATTTCAGGGTTGGAACCCTAACACCCCCACTCTACCATGCCACACCACCCCCACCCTCCACAGACCAACAGGTGACGGGGTGTGCCTTGGGGTCATCGGCCCTAACTCTCACCCCATTCCATGTGTAAGAAAGCTGACATGATACAGTATAGGAGAATGGTTGAGAGTTAGGCTACTTTTGTTGCTTCAACCCTAACTGATGCATTAATGAAGTTTTTTTGCAGTGAATTTCCTTACTTTTTGAGAAAGTGTAGTCTTACCCTTATATGGTTTTGGGAGTGCAAGGCCCTTCCGGCCCTATGCTCCCATGGTATCAGTTTTTTTTGTAATGAACTGTCCTCACCCTGTGGGAGCGCATGGCCCCCAGTATTGCATAATGGATGGCCCTGCAGTCCCATTACTGCATAATGTTATCCATATAGTATGTGGGAGCACAGGACCCTCAGGTCTCTGTGCTCTCATCTACCTATAAGGGCTCTGCACTCCCATGCTATCAGTTTTTTGGAGCTCAGGGCCCATAGGGCCCTGCACTCCCACCTATCTATAGGTGCACAGACATTGTAATGAGCCACCATAGTATTACATAATGGATGGCCCAGCAGTCCCATTACTGGAGGGTCCTGCACTCCCATCTACCTATAATTGTAGAGACACAGCCCAGGCCTAGACACATTCCAAGTAACCCTTGTGCTGCAAATGGCACAATATCTCAGTAATCATAGCAACCGTGGAAACAATTCCACTGCTGTTGTAATCATGGACTGGTAACCTGCATGCATGCTTAGTACAAAGGCGTACGAAGCTGTGCTTTCGAGGTATAGTCACTGAAAGGCACCACGTTCACCACAGTGTAATCCTATGTGAAATTTCTCAACTTCGGAATGGCATAACTATGGAACCGATGAAAATTTTTACACCAAGCCATTATGTCACAATCCTTTTGTACCCAGCAAATTTCAAGCTAAAAGTCCTAACTGTTTTCTTTTGCAGTGAACTGGCAAAGAAACAGCAATGTTTAAAAATCCCTGTTCATGAGGTGTCAAAATCCCTGTTTGCGAGTCGAATCGCTGTTCGTAAGGTGTCAGAATACCTGTTTGAGAGAAATTCCTGTTCGCAAGATAGGACCATCTGGTCATCACCATACGAACAGGGATTTTGACACCTCACGAACAGGGATTCCATTTTATAATCCCTGTTTGTGAAGTGTCAAAATCCCTGTTCGTGAGATAGGACCATCTGGTTGTCACTATACGAACAGGGATTTTGACACCTCACGAACAGGGATCAGTTCTCGAACAGGGATTTTGAGACCTCACAAACACGGATTGGAAGCGAGTTGCGAACAGAGATTTTCAAATTTAGAAACTGACGTTTTTTGACTAAACTAAATGGAACCAAAGCCATGGGTTTGTAGAGGGCATCGCCCTAAACAAATCCCACACTTCAATTTCTACAGAAGACATCCCTGGGGCAAGTTACAAGGTTTTGTTTTTGAAGAACATTGAAAACAAGATGGCGGCTCACGAACAGGAATTTTTTTCATACTAACAGGAATTTAATGAATCACTGTTCATGAGCTGTCAGACTCCCTGTTGATGAGGCCAAATCCTTGTTTGAAGCTGTGCAGCTATCCAAAAGACTGAACTGAGCATGCTCAGAACATGAAACTTAAAAACCGAATAACTTTGGAATGCATTCACATTTTTTCAGGACACCAGCGCTGACTTGTTCTTTCGGGCAAGCTCTTTCTACCCTGAAATTTCAGGCCAAAATTTCAAATGGTGTGGCTGCAGCGCGATGAGGAAAAATCGGCAGAAATGGGCAAAAAAAGTGACTTTTCCACTTTTTTCACTATGCGCTGCATGAAATCCACAAATCTGATCAAAACGAAACTTGGTACTTCAGGAGTTCTACCCCATGGGATGGCACACTTCAAACTGAACTGGAATACATGCTAATTGGGTGTCAGCGTGGCTCAGTTGGTAGCACATCCGCCTCTGGACCAGAAGGTCGTGGGTTCTCGTCCCACACCGGGATTGGACTTGCACCTAAAAATCGCTGGCATCCGAGTGCAGTATTGGGGGGGTACTGTACTGCTGGGGTGTGCCGTCCTTCGGATGAGACGTTAAACCGAGGTCCCTTCTGCCCATCCTGGTGTTGTCCTGTGGGTGTCCAGGTGGAAGTAAAGAACCCAGGGCACTCTTCGCAAAGAGTAGGGAACATTCCCGGTGTCTGGCCAACATTCCCCTTCCCATAAACCGGTTCATGCAATTATCCAGGCTGTGTGTGGGTAATGATGTGCGATATGGCCGCCACCACACATTCAGTCACTTCACTACCAGTCTAGCATTGCTTGTAAAGCGCTTTGGGATACTGTGTATGAAAAGCGCTACATAAATACTGATTTTTCTTCTTCTTCTTCTCCTAATGTGTATTTAAGTGATAACATTCAGTTGCTTGGAGTATACGAAGCAATAACTGGATTTTGTGAATGATTAAACACAGAAGCGAAGCCGAGGCATTTAATCATTCATAAAAGCTGGTTATTGCGAGTATACTCCAAGCAACTGAATGTTATTACTATTATATGACTTGGAGTTATGTAGATATGAGGTAAAATATAAGTATAAATACATTTTGGGTGGCCGGTCGGAAAGCTGAGTGGCGCTCATTCACTTACTGCAGCAGTGCAGAGCTGAGGGAATTGGCATTCGAACAAGTTACACATTTTTTGATAAAAGAGAAGTACACCATAGTTTTTCAAACATATAGCAGTAGAGAATAACATAAATGTAAATGTAGCCTAAAATGAACAATGTAATGTTATAAATTTTTCTGTTGAAAAACTGAAGCGGGATTCCCGGCATGCACATTAGCGAAGAAGTTAATGGTGCATGTCTGGAATCCCCGTTCAGTATTTGGACAGACAAATACATAATTTTACAGTGCTTATGTCAGGGTGTGAGTACATTTATGCTATTTTCTGGTGCTGTGTGTATAAAAAAGTATGGAGTGCTTGTATTTTATAAAAAAAATATGTAACTTGTTTATGTAAGAGTTTTTACTGGGCTCTGTGGTGCTGGAGAGAGTGATCAGTGAGTGAACACGGGTCGGTGAACTGTGCGATGTTTAATACTATTGAAAATAAAAAGGAGCTCAGGATAGATTTAAAAGGAGATTTGTATTTTAAATTATCAGTTGGTAGTGCAGACATTCTAAATTGTTCTGAATGTTGAGCGTGTTCTGTGTGTGTGCTTGGGATAGTTTTCATTAGGACTGTGGGTGTGGTTAAGTTTGATTAACCGACTGTGGGTGGGGGTTGATGTTTCATTAAACGACTGTGGGTGGGGTTAATGTTTCACTAAACTACTGTGGATGGGGTTTGAGTGAATAACCGACTCTGGGGGGCTGTTTTATACTTTGTGAGACAATAACTGATGGGTGTTCTTGTTTGTGATTGGCTGAGAACAGATACCTGTCATATAATTATAAACAACCTTGTTTTGTTTACAATCCTGGATCTGTTCTTACTGCATACTTCCTGAGCATTAGAAATGCCCCCAAACAGTACAGTCACTCATGAGACAGTAGCATCCTAAACTCCCACTGCACGATGAGTGACTAGACTTGTTGTGGGTGTTCCCAAGTCCAGGAAAGATGCAGTTGGAGCTGATCAAGGAATGTAAACAAACCTGTGTTTGTGTGGTAACACCAGTATGGTGGGCAGTCTGATTTTCACTTTTTTAAAGAAAAAAGAGTCAGAATCAAACTACCAGCTACATCAGCAAGCTTTACAGAATGTTGGCAATCATAAAATGTGTTTTTTAAACTAGGGACACTTTGAGACCTATGGGGGTTGACAGTGTCCCTTTAAGCTAGCTGTGCAAATTTGTACTAATTATAAATGTACTAATTTCCCCCCCTTCCTAATCCTTTGCCCACCCAACTCCCTACTTACTTATTACTTTTCTCCTCTCCAGTTCTCCTGCCCCTGCTTCTCTACCTCCCGCCCCCCCTTTCTCTCCCCTCCCTTTCTGCCTGGTCATGACCCCTTGCAGGCATCTCAGCATCCTGAGGGGGACTAGCTCTTGGCTGATCCTCCTCTCTTCCTCTTCCTTCCCCCCACCCTCTTCTCATTGCCGTCCCTCTGCCCCACCTGTCTTATAGCTGCCCTCCCTTGTGTCTACATTAACACTTCCCATCTTATTGCTCAGCCTACTTCCCTAGCACTTCAGCTGTATTAGACATCCTCTAACCTGTCTCCTATTGGATCACCACTCTTGGCCTGTTGCAGTGTTTGTTTATCCATATATGGTTTGTACACCCTCACTGGTTTGTCTGGGTCATTCTGCTCTGTACTGGTACTTACTATTATGTTTCAGTAATTGTACTGGTATTGCTATGTGTTTGCTGTTCTCCCAACTGTTGTAACCCCTCCCCAGGACGCTTCTGGAAACTAGCTGTTTACAGCTCTTGTTGTCTTTCCTGGTGAAACATTTTCCAAATAAATAAAAAATAAAATAAATATAAGGACTCCCAACCCATTTCTGCCAGTTAGGGTACCCTGTGATTCCGTAGGTAAACAGTCACTTGTCCAGTATTACCTTGAAGGCCTTTACTGTGGTTATATTAGGACCAACACCACCCTGCAGTGGTCAGGAATGGTGTTTACCACCTATAGAACATTGCAAGACTGAAGCCCTTCTTGATGCATAGTGATCTGACCACTCTTATTCCATGCTGTGTGTTGTAACCTGCTGTCTGGGCTTACAACAAGTTAACTCCATAGCTAGGCTGCTTGAATTGAAGTAACTGCCCTTGTGGTGGATGATTGGACTAACTATCCTTGTGGTGTCAAAGTTTTGACATGCAAAGCCTTGAATACACTGGGTCTGCTTTACATCCATGACTTTCTGTGCCCTTATGCCCCACCACAATCCTTAAATTCTTCGGAGTGAGTGCTACTGGTAGTTGCAAGATTTAAATTGAAAACAGCAGGAGGATTAGCAGTTTAGGTAGCAGCTCCTGTCCACTGGAATGTACTGCAATATATCTACAGCCCCCCATGCTAGAAAGCATAAAGAAAGCTCAAAATAAATGAAGTTCAAACAGACATGTCTGTAGTAATGTACTGTGTAATATTTAAAGATCTGTTTCAGTTATCAGTAATGGTTGTATGTACATCATGCTTGTACGCTGTGAGACACTTTGGATTTTAGACAAGTGCTAAATAAATCAACTTTACCTTATTTGTTTTTTTTGTTGGTAGTTCTTTTATTTTTTATGTTATATCTTGTTTTTATACTGACATGGAACCTTTGAAAATGGCCTATTAGCTCAAATACTTTACCCAATTTGTTAACAGCGTGTGGCACCATGAACACAATATGTGGGTGTGACAACTGCTGTAGAGGGGTGCATTTTTCTTTTTTATTTCGTTTCTTTAGAACATGGTGACTATATGCCCTCAGTGGATTTATTACAGTACATGGGGGAAAAAACCCTAATGTACATGTAACCAGATTAAAAACAGGATGGGAGTGCACTACATCATGCAACACTTCATTGTCAGTTAATAGTATTAGTAGATATTTATTTGTTAGAAGAGCCTCCTCAAAAGCTCAGAGTACTTTCACAAATATTGCATAACAGTTTCACAGTAATATAGCAATTGAACAGATAAATAAAAAGAACCCTAACACAAGGAGACATCTTACTGAAATATAAAGCCCCACAGGCATGTCTGCAACCCTGCCAGCATCCCTCTCTTACCAGCTTGTCACATGCCTCCCCCCCGGTTTGCCCTTTTTATGTGCCCTGCACCCACACTCGTAACTCTGCGTAGTTGGCATGCCCCAGATACCTGGACCCATGAGCCCCATTGCCAGTCTTCCCTTCAATCATGTCCTGGACGACTGCTTGAATCTCAGGTGGAACGTGGTTTTGTTTTCAATTTATATCTTATCACGTTTCTGTATTTGGGAGGATTGCTTAGCTCGGATCAGCTATGATAACTGGTCTGTTCAATAGGAAAGATACCTCAGAGATCCACAAAATACCCCTTTCAAAATGCAAAGCCAGTCACATATCTTAACAAATAGTTGCTGTTTATTTACCAGACATATTGCAAAGAAAACTGTGCAATCAGGAAAAACAGATGAAAGTAAAGGTTTTAAATAGTAAATGCAAGTACATAAATCTAGATATATTTTAGGTGAAAACTAAGGAGTAGAAATGTTATGATGGCAAACAGGATATAGGTGACCAGTTCTTACCTTACAGATAACTTTCTCTCTCATTCAGCCCTCCCTGCCACCAGACAGTGTGACAGTTTCACTACTCTCTGCCTTCCTTGTTCCGTTTCCAAACAGACACAAGTAGTGTGATGTCTCAGTTCTGCTCTCCTTTCAGGCACCAACCCCTTACAGTTAGGTCATTTTATTTGCAGAAATGAAAAGAAAGGTCCCCTATCAAGACTTATGGCTGTGTTTGATGTTTCTGGATGTGACACATGGTGTAAACTTGTGTCCTGTCTCTGGGCCTACTCATAGTGTTTCTCACTCTTGTGGGGGCCAGGAGGCCATGTTATTAGAGGCAGTGCCTCTTGAGCTTGGAAAACCATGACACCTCATTGACAGTCAGACTACAGCACATTTGGCCTTCAGTAAAATTTGCACTTTTAGGCATTCCACTGGTTGGGAAGACCCTGCTGTTAAATATAGCATTTAATCAAAGGCATGGAAATATTCTAGTAAAAAGTATAACAGATGGCACAGACACAGAAAGTGGATGTATCAGATGATGTCCTGACCCAGAGGGGTGGGGATGGATGATATGGGTTTCTGGAGCACAAGGGATGGGAGGGTCTCGGCACCCAACTAAGGATCTAAAGTTCGAGCAGACTCGATAGACCGTAAGGCCTAATCTGCTGGCAAATAGTATGTTAATATGTTAGTATGAAATTCCCAAGCCACCAGATGTGCACCCAAACCTGGACCTCGTACAAACCATAAATCATGATTACTCAGCAGAAATATTGAAAGGAGAACGGTTAAGTGTTATGCATTTTAATGCAAGAAGTATTGTAAATAAAATAGACCATATTACGGAATGGGCTGTCCAGTTTAGCCCAGATTTCATGATCATATCAGAATCTTGGCTATCTGATAGAATGTCTGATAGGCAAATAAGCATTGCAGGTTATAACATATGGAGGGAAGATTGGTCAAAAAGGGGTAGTGGGGTTATAATATTTGGAAAAACACAATTGGAGATCAGAGAAATTGAAACAAATTTGGATTGACTGGGATCAAAAATTCTCTTCCTGGAATTAAAATTACCTTTAACAAACCAATATTACTGATAGGCATGTATCCCCCACCACCAAAAAAGCAAAAATAGAAGTTTTTGATATTTTGCAGGATTATTTATTACAATATTTAATAGCCATGAGTTGCTGATTCTTGGGGCTTTATATGCAGATTGGTTACAAATTGAAAATTATCACAATTTAAAGGACTTGCAGTATAATTTTGGGTTGTCACAACTCATAACTGAGTTCACAAGACTGAATAGTAAAGATCACCAGGCCTCTACATTACTTGATATAATATTAACAACTAAACCAAAGTGTTTTGATTTTTTCCAGTGTTTTGCCAGACTCATTTTCAGACCAAAAATAATACTTTGTATTAGAAGAATGACTAAAAGAAGTGGTCCCTCTAAATTTATAAGTTACATATTATGTAAAAACTTTGATTACATTAATTTCATGTTGTATTTAGAATCTAGAAATTGGGTTAAGAGCTCACTTATTCCAACTGTGGATGAGGCGTGGCCACTAATCCTTCAGGAATTTATGGAATGTTGTAATAAGTTTACTCCCCCAAAAAACAGGAAAATGAAGCATAACAATTCTCCATGGTACAATTCACATCTTCAGACAATGAAAAAAATAAGGGATAATGCTTGGAAAAAAGCTAAAAAAAATGGTGTCCAGGATTGGCGTAGATATAAACAACTTAGAAATAATTACACTAAAGAGGCGAGGAAAGCTAAACAAGAATTAAAAAAATAATTGAGCAGGAAATGTGAAAACCAATCCTAGGGAATTCTGGGTAGTCATAAAAAGACTACAAGGTCATCAAAAGGTAGACTGCCCAAACTGTTTTGAGATAAACAGTGAAGAGGTCCTGTGAATGAATCTGTTTTAAGAAAATTGAATGAAAACTTCATAAAAATGGGAACGGAAGCCTTAGGACAAACTGATACCATATTAAATGCAGAATATTTGCCTGATATACCAAAACACAATAAAATGTTTATCTTTAAACAGGTGACGAAAATGCAAGTTTGTGATGAAATGTTAAAAATCAATACAAATAAGGCAGGAGGTTTGGATGGTATCCCCACTTTGCTATTGAAGTAGGCAGCTCCTATACTAGCATTCCCCCTGGCAGAGTCGTTTAAATTATCATTACACACTGGAGTTTATCCACAGAAATGGAAGGACACACAGGTCGTATACTGTTTGCTCAGCAACAACATCACCACGAAGACCATTACAGCGACAAAATCTGCTGATCGCTGTAATGGTCCTGGCAGTACACCAACAGTGTTTCCCCAGTGATTGCGCCCCCTCCCTGACACAACTCCGACTTGGAGTTGATTATTTAAAAGTCGGGGTGTGTGGGAGGCGGAGCCTCCTGCGAAAAAACACATTCTTTCAGTGATGGCACAATGCCAACTCTCAGCATTGTGCCCTTGCTGTAATGCCAGTCGACAAATTTTTTGTCGCCGTGGCATGGTGGAACACCACACAGGTAGCCCCTATTCATAAAAGTGGCTCAAAACATAAAATAGAAAATTATTGCCCGATTTCTCTTTTGCCCATAGTTTCTAAAATCTTTGAAAGATTAGAGTGTGCACACTTGAAAAATTACCTGAAAGATGAGAATTTGTTGTGTGACTAGCAGTATGGATTCAGGCCACTCCACAGCACCACCACAGCCCTAGTAAATGTTATGTGAGATATTCAGGAGTCACTGGACAGAAGGATGTCGGTGGGAGCAGTTTTCGTAGATCTTTCAAAGGCGTTCGATACCCTGGACCACGACATCTTGATGTCCAATTAAGAGATGTGGGAGTCGTTGGGAGTGCTGTGGATTGGTTTAGATCCTACCTTAATGGGAGGAACCAATTGGTTGTAATAAATGAGTCCAAATCATTGTTAGCCCCATTAGAGTCTGGTGTCCTGCAAGGTTCTATATTGGGACCAATTAATTTTTTTCTTTTGTATTATTTAGTTATAAGTTTAAGATACAAACTTACAAAAAGTAGCACACAGAGAGGGATGCATTCAATGTACAGAACAACAACAAATGAAAATACATATAGGATACTCTTACTCCTCTCTCACCGGATACCGCCTAGAAGAAGTACCCATCACAGATTTATTGCAGTCTATAGCTGCACAACCGTTTAACCAAGGCTTATAGCAGCACAGAGCCTTACAGGGATCATCTCATACAACAAATATTGCAAAGACCCAGTAGGGAGCGATAAAGAACAAAAAACAACTGGCCATGCCAGCCAGTGATGTCCCTGAGAGACCATACTATAGCCAGTCTCTATAACAAAGGAAAGCCCCTCCAATAAGCCCTTTGCAAAGAAAAAGATATGGGCACTAAATAAATGTGTGCAAATGTGTAACTATTCAGAACAACAGTAGAAGCCAGCCCCAATGACAGTACCAACAATGTCCACCCCCCCTTACATTTCCATCAACAAATGTAACACTGAATTAAACACTGAACTTCCCCTTAAATGGCATAACTAATGTACACACTATGACCAGCTAATTTAGTCCTGCATAGCTTAAGTACAACATAAAAAAGGAGAGTGCAACAAGAAAACAGTATAAAGGGGAAAAGTCCAGACTGTTTCAAAGTTCAGTGGGGTATTGGTGGACATACTCACTGCACCATAAAACCCAAATCAATCCAAGAATCAATCTGCCCCTTCAGCTTCATGTACAGACAAGGAGCCATCTCCCTCATCCAGCTTGCTCATGACAATATCATCCAGTTTAGCTGCATCCAAGGGTTCATGAAACATATAGATGCGGTCCTTCCAACAAACTCTGAGCCGGGCAGGGAATAGAAGCTGATTTTGGACCTTTAGCTGTCAAAACTCTGCACGTACTCCATCAAAAGCCTTCCTCCTCTGCCGAGTGGAAAAGGAGACATTGGGGAACAGAAGTATATCCGCAGTGCCATATCTTGACTGCCTCCTCCGGCAGGCCAGATCCAGTATACAATCACGGACCCCCACCCCATTTCAGATGATCAAGCGAGTCCGTGGGCTTGAGGCATCTTCCCCTTCCTTTGGGGGGGGGGCACAATGGGCCTTTTCTAGAGCAAGTGCTGGTTCCTCCTCAGGTATACCCAACAACTGCGACAGCAAGGTCTGCACAAAAGTTAAAGGATCCTCACCCTTGTCATTTTCAGGAAGGCCGAGAAGTCTAATGTTTCGCTTCCTAGTCTGGTTCTCTACATTTTCCAGGCATAGTCAGAGAAGAGTGTTTTCCTTTATGAGCTTAGTCATGATGTCGATGGATTTTACAGTTGACCTCTTCACACGCTGGAGCGATTGTTCAATGATGTCCACACGTTGCTAGAGGACACTAACTCTCGGGGTAAGAGTATCTAGCTTTTTGTCCATGTCTTGAACAGTTTTCACCAGTTGAATAAGTGTTGTGTTTACCGTCGCAAGTGATACCTCACCCTCTCCTGAGGTACTACCACTGAGGCTCTGTCTCATGCTGTAGGCCGGCCATTCCGAGACTGCAGTGGTTTGGACTTAAAAAAATCTTCAGGAGCCGCTGAGTGTTTTGATTTCCCCATTGCTGCATGTCATAGACCACTAGTGATTATCACAAGCCAAAAACACAAGTGGGCAGCCCAAAAAACAAAATTTTATTCAAATCTGGGCTCAAAAACAGAGGAGCATAGAAAAGGAGTGCCTGCTCTGTTCATCTGCCAAGCCACGCCCCGGGGGGACTTCCGGTGACATCATGAACGAGTGAGCAGCTCAAACGCAAGGCTCCCCTGCAGTCAGTTTAAAACAAAATATTTAAACAAGGTAAAAGCGTTCAAGTTCACTAGTCCTCACTACAACTGATGTCTATAATGCCCAAGAAGCGAGGGGCGGATAAATCGGGACCTTCGGCTCAACCCGATGGGGACAGATCCAGGCTCAAGGAGTCGGATAGTGAGGACTCGTAGGTTTCGTCGGCCTCCCGCCAAAGTACAGCCCAGGCCGACCGCGTCCCACACGATATTCTGCAGAGGCAAATGATGCAGATGCTTGCAGAAATTCGGGATTTCCGAAAAGAAATGCGATCTACGGTCTCTGCAATCAGAACAGACCTCAGCAAGCTGGAAAAACGGCAGGAAGATTCCGAGGAACAACTCTCCGCCACTGATAAACGTGTGGACAATACTGAGAGGGCTATAGCCCAACTACACACACACATTCAAGCCCTTCAGGAGCGGGCTGAAGATGCGGAATGCAGAAACCGGCGCAACAACATTCGGCTGTCGGGAGTGCCGGAAGGAGATGAGAGTGCTGACTTTATTAAACACATGCAGGAATTGCTGAGAGAAGTTCTCCCCTTGCCGACAACATCTCCTTGGAGATGGAGCGAGTTCACCGCATACGTTGGGTTCAAAACCTCCGGCGGACGCGCGTCCTCAGGCGATCCTACTTAAATTTCTCAAACATCAAGAGAAAGAAACAGTTCTCCATACTGCATGGAAACAAGGCAAAGTGATGTATAAATCCCACGGCTTTACTTGACGACTTAGCCCCAGAGGTAATGGCTAGATGGAGATTGTACTTCCCGGTGATGAAGGCCCTCAAGAATGCTGGAATTAAATTTAGGTCCTTGTACCCAACGAAGCTGGTCGTTTACTTTTCTGGGGGGCCCATGACCTTTGAATCGACTGCGGCAGCGATGAGGGAACTCAACTCCAGGAAAATAGAGGTTCAGCAACAGCGCCCTCCAGATGGGATCCCGCTTGCTGTGAAGCTGGCCCAGAGGGCCTGGTCGACTAGTCGGCGAGAAAACAGACGCAAACAAGGCGCTGAGGCCTTGCAGAACATAATTAGCTCTTTAAAATACGATTCAGCTATGAAGCCCGGATCCAGAATAGCTGCCCAGGACACTGAAACCTGAGAGTCTGGGGAACGGTGTTCAGTACCCCAAACTGCAAGTATAATTTGAGGAATTTTTTGTCGCTCCTGGGCTTACCTTCAGACCGGATTATTCATAATAGACTCTGAATATGTTTCTGTGCGGGAGGGCCGGGAGAAAACGATACTAGGAGGTAGGGAGGGTTTTAGAAGAATAAATAATTAAATTAGTATTGCCCCATAAGGCAGCATTGCTCCGACGAGTAACTCCTCCCGCCTTAGATAGTGAGGACTGGACCCCCCTTGTGGCTTCTGCCTGTCTGTGAGCCCTTGATAGTGCGGCAGGCCTTTCTTCCACTTAAGTTAGAGATCCGCTGGGTTTTTTTTTTTTTAAGGTCGGGTGGGTGGGTGGTGGAACGGACTGCGGGAAAGGGACTGTGAAGTCGTTGTACTCTCCGCCGGCATCGGAGTGGATTCCGGAAGGCTTGGGCCTTCCTGCCACAGGCCTTTCTCTTTTGAGGGATGAAGGAGATGAAGGGGGGATGGGGAGGTCATGTAGACGGAAGTGTCTGCCAGTTACATATAGATGCTGGCCTGTGGTGGATACTGGGCTAGGAAATGGACTGTTTGGGGTTGGTCTGGGTAATGGGGGACGCGGACAGGGTGGCGGACCAGGAGACCTCCAGCTTGGTTGTGCCGGGTAGTGCTGTTTCGACCTGTCTGTCTTGAGGGAAGATTTCACCATTGCTGCTTAGAGAGGGGGGATGGAGACCAGGGAGGGCCTTTGCGGCTGTCTTGGAAGGTGTATCGGGGAACGGAAGGTGGTTGCTTGGGTGGTCCTTCCAGCCCCCTGTTCCGTCCTTGATTAGCTTTGGGGAGGGTGGATCTCATGAGCGGGTGGGACTGTCTCCCTACTGTGGGCCCTGATCCTGAAGATGGAACGCCTGCCGAGGAGAGGCGGGATGGGGGGGGTTGGAGGGATCCGGGTGGGTTCGCGGCATTGACCTACTCAGCTGGACTATGGCAGGCATCCGGAGATGAGTTGAACCTGGGGTTGGGGTAAGAGGAGGGAGGATGTGGCCTTGAGTCCAGGACTTTTGGTGTTGGTCGTGGGCGAGAGGAAGGCGCTCCCTTCTTCTCCCGCATGGAAGCCTTGCACAATTCTACCAGGCCTGGGCCTCCCTTCTCCCCCCCCCCCGGCTTTTAGGTAGAGGTGATCAAAATCGGATCTCCGAGGTATCAGGCAGGTCCTCTCTGGATGTGGAAGATAGGGACCATCGCCTAACCCACACCATGTGAAAGGCTGGGATTGGGGAGGAGGGTGGGAGGTTTAAGGGGGGTTCGGTACGAAAGTTTTAAAACTTTAGTGCTGCTGGATGTCCGGGGACCTGCTTGCTGGCAATTCAAAAGATGTTTTGCGCAGTTCCCGTAGTATGATGGCGGCAGGCCTTCTTATGGTCTGCCCTTCGCATGAGACACTTCAGCAAACCTATACTTACGGCCGTGGATGGGGATTCTGGATGCCTATAGGAGGTGAAGTGGCTCTCTGATTGCGATCGGCAGGACGGTAGTAATAATTAGGGGAACAGGAGGGCTACTATAGCTTTGGGGAGGGAGTGCGTAGTAGACCTTAAAGAAAACTTGAAGTATGAGAGAGAATGCACGGTCCATCGGGGGGGGCGGAGGAGAAATGGCTAAGTATGATGGTAGGGATGGGAAGGAGGGGGGGTGGGTTTTTTTTGGTTTTTTTTTTCCCCTCTCATCACTGAATAACCTGAGCGGAGAGTTGAGATGGATCAGTGATGGGGCCCCAAAGTTCAAGTGGGTATTTAGAACTAAACCTGGTTTAAGACCCACCAGCCCTGATAGATAGACTCATCAAAGCTTAGGGCGTCACAAGCCCTCCCTGGGCTGGATGCGGACCAATTGGAGGTGCTTGGCACATGGGAGCGATTCTAGCACAGGTCTCGGACATTGCCTGCTTGATTTGGCCGCTGGAGTGGGGTGGGCATCTGTTTCTTGCTTTGCGATGAGTCGCTTGGGAAGGGATTACACCCCAGAGACATGGAAGAATCCTCTGGGATGCCACTCCAGACTCTCACATATGAGTGGGCATTTTGTTGAGGCGAGCCAACACCTATGATGATCTCCTGAGGACCTGCACCCGCCACCATAAAAGTACATCTCCCCTGTATAAGGGACTTCAGGGGAAGCACTGTCTCGTGGCTCGTGGTCACCAAACTCCATTACCCTTTCCCCATAGGTATTCTGGTACCTAACGTCTTTGAGTCAAAAAGACCGCACTGGTAGGGTGCAAGGGCCCTATCGTAGTTCTGGGCTTGCCCAGACTAATGGAAGTACCAGTGTTTCTTTCTATGGCCATGTTGGTCAATTGTTCTCTAAGTAGCAGTAGGTTACGTGTAGGTCTGTTTGGTAATGTTAATGTTGTTGAATGTTGTGTGAATAGGTCATCGAACTGCTTCTGGCCCTTACAGCAAAAAAGGTGATCCCCCAGGGGACCCCAGAGGGGGACGGGGGTTCCAGTACACCAGAAACCCACCTATTGGACATGATGCACTCCCCAAAATTAAAACTACTCTCTCTAAATATAAACGGCCTGGCCTCACCCATTAAAAGATCGAGGACACTGGCTTACCTTCGGAGAAATAAAGCCGAGGTTGTCTACCTTCAAGAAACCCATATGAGCCCAACAGAACATGCAAAACTAGCTAAACTAAGCAAAGGTCAATTGTTCTATGCATCCTATAAGGGAGGTCGGAGCAGAGGGGTGATCATAATTGTGTCACCACAGATACCATATCGCCCGGAACAAACTTGGTCTGACCCGGAAGGATGAATGGTATTAACTCGGGGTAAACTTAATAATGAGGAAGTCACCTTGGCTAATGTGTACCTCCCACCTGGCACCACAGTTTCTGAGTTGAGATCTCTGCTGGACAAGGTTGTGCAGTTTACCAGAGGCACCCTGTTACTGGCGGAGATTTTAATCTAATGGCCGACCCAAACCTAGACTCCTCTAGAGCGAGGCCACGAAATTAATCATACCCAAAAGTTCTTCAATAACTTTGTCTCAGAAATTGGGTGGTGTGACGTCTGCGTAAAGTTCCATCCACGGTCTAGAAACTATTCCTATTACTCTCAGGTGCATAACACATATTCCATTATAGACTATGCCTATCACAAATTGAAAAATTACATAGCGTAGCGCAGTGCAACTGGGAGATATTACTATTTCGGATCATGCACCCGTAATCACCCACTGGGATCTGGGCCTTCAACCTAGAACCACCCAATGGAGACTAAACCCATGTTATTTACGGTCTAAAGAATTCCAGGAATTTATATCGGACAAGATCTCGGAGGTTATGTCTGATAACCCGATCACTGATACCTCCCCCTCGTTCCAATGGGATACAGTTAAAGCAGTCCTGAGAGGGCATATAATTAAGTTCACAACACGAAAGAAGAGACAAAGGGATGAACAAAGAGCTACTCTTGAAGAAACCCTGCACTTCCTGCAGCAAGCTCACCAGCAGGGTGACAAATCTCTCATACCTAAGATACAGCACACCAAGCAGATGTTAGATAAACTTGCCCTACAGCAGACTGAAATAGCACTAGCATTTTTGAAACAAAGATTCTATGAGGTAGGACCGCGAGCTACGCGAATGTTAGCATACCAAGCCCGCAGGCAGAAGAAGGGCTCAACAATTACTTCCATAAGACACCCGGTTAGAGGCCAACCACTTTTTAAAACCCATGACATTGCTGGAGCTTTTCAAACATACTACAGAAACTTATACACCCCAGAGTCTAGTCCGCCTGTAGATAAACTAACTGAGTACTTTGAAAAGCTTACGCTACCAACCCTCACGGATGAGCATAGGGACTCCCTTATCAGACATATTACAGCTGCGGACATAGTCCAAGCTATAGCTAACTCTAAATCCCAAAAGGCCCCGGGACCCGATGGATACGGAGCCGAGTTTTATAAACGGACAAAATCCCAAATTCTTCCATCCCTTCTCAGTGTATTTAACTCGCTATTGGAGGGCAGCCCACCCCCGGAATCATGGTCCTATGCTATTATCTCTGTGATTCCCAAGCCAGGGAAGAACCCCCAGGAGTGCACTTCATACCGACCAATCTCCGTACTAAATCAGGATTACAAACTGTTCATGACTATACTAGCTAAGCGTATTGATCAAATCCTACCCACTTTAATACACAGAGACCAAACAGGCTTTGTAGGACCATTACCACCACCGACAATATCAAGGCCTCTTTATCTGGTAAGCCAAATGAGCCAATCGAATACACCTGCAATAATGATCAGTTTAGATGCTGAAAAGGCTGGCAGGGTGTCATGGCCCTTTTATGCTACCCTGAATAAATTTGGCTTTCCCCAGGCTTTACCCAAGCCCTACAAAACATATACTCATCCCCGGCGCCTGCGTGAGGTCAATAGTCACCATGGGATACTTTCAACTGAGAAGAGGTACCCGACAAGGGTGCCCATTATCCCCATTACTATTTGCAACAGTAATAGAACCCCTTGCGCAACAAATCCAAGATTCCCCTCAGCTGCAGGGAATCTATTTTGGAGGAACGGAGCACAGGATTGCATTATATGCAGATGATATACTATTATATCTCCAAAACCCGGAACAATCTATTGCAGAGATTCGCCGAGTCCTAGACTCCTATGGAGAAGTGTCAGGATATAAACTTAATCTCACTAAGACCGAAATACTCACATTCAATTGCGTCCCCACCCAGAAGATGGTGGATTCCCTCCCGGGTAGATGGAACCTGACAAAGCTAAAATATTTAGGTATTTACATTCCCCGGGAACAGACTGAGTATCACAAATACAATTACGTGCCATTTATTACACAACTAAAGCAAGATCTCCGAAGGTGGTCAGTAATCCCCATGAGCCTTACACGATGAATTGAGCTTATTAGGATGATAACCCTCCCCAGAGCGTTATACCTCTTCCAAAATGTCCCGATACTAGTTCCTTTAAAAGCCTTTAAAGAAATCAATCAGACAATACGGAATTTTGTGTGGGCGAGACAGAAAGCCCGAGTAAATTTTAATGTGCTCTCCCTTGCGCGGGTAGATGGGGGACTCGCCCTTCCAGACTTAAAACGATACCAACAGGCGGTAATCATGACTAATGTTATGGCTAGACAAAATAGGACAACACTCCCACATTGGATGGAGATGGAAAGGTTTCTCCTCAATGATGCCACGTACTTTCGGGTGTTATACCAGCAGGGGTCGGAAGTCTCGGCCAATATAACCACTAATCCCTGGCTTGCGGCTCAGTTGCGAAACTGGAGCTCACTGAGAAGGTCCTACGGGCTATCACCTTACCCCCTAATATCCCCAATCCAGTCACTCCCGGTTTCCTCCCAATGACTTGGATAATGGATTTGAAGCATGGAACACGCTCGGTTAAGATTTCTTCCACAAATAATGTCACGGGAGGCTGTGGACCTTGCAGAGATCCAGAAAAATTTCAATTACCTCACAAAGACTTCACGATATTTACAACTCCGACATTATGTAGATAGCCTACCGCTCGCCTCTAGAAACCCTGAAACTTACCCAATGATAATACAATGCCAAATCTCAATGAATAAACTGGGAAACAAGACCATTTGATCTCCTCTACCATCAATCCCTGAGCAGCGTGGGATATTAATACTGAGAAGAATCCTTCGCAGTGGAACAGGGACTTGGGCTACCAACTAAATACGGCTGATTGGAAAAAAGCATGCAACCAGGTCTCCAGGGTAAGCAGCTCGCATCAATGGAGAGAATTTGCCTGGAAGGTATTGATTCGTTATTTTAGAACCCCCCAGATCACTAAACACTATGCGCCTAGTAACACAGCGGTATGCTGGAGAGGGTGTGGGGAACAAGAGGCCAACCTGACCCATATAATATGGAGCTGTCCGGCTCTCTCCAATTACATACGACAAATTGAAACTCAACTACGAGAGTTTATTGACTCAGGGATACAGCTTACACTGGAGATGTATATATTCCTCATATACCCAAAACCCTATCAGGGGCCCAATACTAGGTACCTTCTTTCTCTGCTCCTCACAATAGCCAAAAAGGCAATTACTAAGCATTGGCTGTCTGCTGTGGTCCCAACCATTCAGGAATGGTGGGACATCACTAAACAAGTCTATAACTTGGAAAAGATGACTCATAACCTGAATGACCGCGGGGAACTCTTTTCTGAGAGATGGACACGATGGCAGCTATATTATATGCTGAAGGACCCTTTGTTTATATTGTGAGAAGCACAGACACAGAAACTTTGGGCGGTCCTAAAAGCAAGGACGGCTTCTTGCTCCAGTGGGCCCTGTGGCCTGGACTCCCCCGTCCCCCCCCCCAAGTTGAAACTGGAACTGCTAAAATAGCTAATTTGGGAATTATGGGTTTGTAATACCTAACTCAGTAGTTGAGGAACCAGAAGGTAAATAGTTCGATGCCCTACTGACAAAGGTCTCACTGTAAATTATTAGGCTTTGGGGATAATAAACCGGTTGAAATCATTGGGACATTTGAAGTTTTGAATTGTCTGACACTCCCTCAGAGTTGTATATATTGAATGGCCAGATGTATAAGTATTGTGTAAAATCAGAGATGTTGACCTGTATGTAAATAAGTTAAAATATGAATAATAAAAAGAAGATTTTAATAAAAAAAAAAAAAACACGCCCCGGGATCAATTGTATTTAATATCTATATGAGTGCCCTAACCTTGGAAGACTCTCATATCACGTTTCATTTCTATGCTGATGATATAATAATATATACAGAAGGAAAAGATTCAAATCCAATAGAGACTAGATTCCAAAGGGCCTTTGATGAATTACAGACTTTCTTCCTGCAATCAAGATTGATACACAGTGCAAAAAAACAAACAAACAAGTAATGTGTTTTAGTAGGACAAAAAGTCAGACTACATTTGTAAATAATTTACATATAAAAACAAAGGCTCAAATAATATTACAACAGGTTCAAGATTATTGTTATCTGGGTGTCTGGTTGGATGAGAAAATTAAGCAGAACATCCATATAGATGCCCAGATGAAAAATTTGGGGAAACGTCTGGGTGCACTTTATAAAATCAAACATCTAATGAACAGTGAAGTTAGGAAACACGTTATTAACACAATGGTCATTCCAATTTTCGACTGTGGTGATTTGTTGTTTGTGGGGGCGTCAGGAATGGAACTGGCAAGGCTAGATACTATGTACGGAAAATGTGCCCGTTTCATCCTAGATGCCCCACGTAAGGCACATACAGTAGATGTGATCTTTACAAAACACTGGTCTGCTTAAGATTAGAGGAGCATAGGAAACTTCACTGTCTTACCTATATGTACATTTGTTATGGAAACAAGGTCCCAGGTTATATGAGAATTTACAACAGAGAAATATGGGTTCACCAAGGTCAGCAGGGGGGTTGAATTGTTGCTACCTGAAATAAATTTGGAGGTGGGCAGATCACCTGTTTGTTATTTGGGTCCCAAAGCTTGGAACCTTGTTCCTCTTCATTTGAGATTAACAGAAAGATATATTAGTCTGTGTAACATTAAAAAGTGGTAAATTGAACAGATGAAAAAAAAAAATGCTACCTTGCTGTTTTACCTAACTACTGACGCACAGTGACATTCAGACTGTACTAGCTTGCATTTTTATGTAACTACTGATGCATTGTGACAGTCGGGTTGTACTAGCCTAGGAAATATAAAACTCTTTTTTTTTTTTTCTTGTGTGCCAGAACCTTGTTAAAGTTGCATTGAGTGAAACCTGTTTTTTTGAGAATATGTATATAAACATAGAATTTCACGGCCGATAAGAACCGCTTGGCCCACCCAGTCTGCCCATTTCCCTACCTGATGGATAAGCTGCAGATTCTAGTTAATCAACAGCTTACTTCCTCCTGACCTCCACTAGAATTGCCTTATGCCTGTCCCATGCATTCTTGAATTCTCCCACTGTTCCTGACTCCACAACTTCCTCAGGAAGGCTGTTCCATGCATCCACAACTCTCTGTGAAAAAATAGTTTCTAACATTACCTCTGAGCCGTCCCCACTCTATCTTCAAATTATGCCCCCCTTGTTCTTGCACATCTCTTCTTCTGAAAGATACTACCCTCTTGTACCTTAATTCCCTTGAGATACTTGAAAGTTTCTGTCATGTCCCCCCTCTCCCTCCTTTCCTCAAGGGTATACATATTAAGCTGCCTTAGTCTCTCCTCGCATGTCTTCTGGTGCAGACCTTGCACCATTTTGGTTGCCCTCCTCTGAACAGCCTCCACTCTATGTCTTTGCAGAGATGGGGTCTCCAGAATTGCACGCAGTACTCCAGATGGGGTCTCACTAACTGTCTGTAGAGAGGGATAACAACTTCCTGTTTTCTACTGTTGATGCCTCTCCCTATGCATCCCAGTATCCCCCCAGCTCTCCTTACTGCCTTCTCACATTGCTTGCCCATCTTTAGGTCATCTAATATTATTACTCCTAGGTCTCTGTCGATTTTTGTTGTTGTTATTAACTCACCCCCCATTGTGTACTCTTCCCCTGGGTTTTTGTTTCCCAGATGCATTACCTTGCACTTCTTTGCATTGAATCTGAGCTGCCACGTATTTGACCATTCCTCCAACCTTGCCAAGACCCTTTTCATTCTTTCCACCCCACCTTGTGTATCAACCGTGTTGCAGATCTTTGTGTCATCTGCAAAGAGGCATACCTTTCCTTCCAGGTGCTTTCCAATGTCACTTATAAAGATATTAAAGAGGACCGGTCCCAGTACTGAACACTGTGGTACCCCAATAGTTACCCTCCTTTCTTCACTGTGGACTCCGTTTACTATTATCCTTTGCGTCCTGTTGTCCAGCCATTTTTTTATCCAGGCTACCACCTTGGGACCCACTCCAGGCTGGCTAACTTGTATATTAATCTTTTGTGTGAGACTGTGCAATGCCTTGCTAAAATCTAGGTAGGCCATATCCATAGCCCTCCCTGGTCTACCACTTTGGTCACCCAGTCAAAGAAATCTATTAGGTTCATCTGACATGACCGTCCTGCTGTGAAACCATGCTGCCTTGGGTCCTGTGCCTCACTGGCCTCTAGGTACTCAACAGTTCTTTCATTCAGAAATGATTCCATCATTTTCCCTACCACTGAAGTCAAACTAACTGGTCTGTAGTTTCCTGCCTCTTCCCTGCTCCCACTTTCGTGAAGTGGAATCACATTGCCTCCTCCAGTCCTCAGGTACCACTCCATCCTCCCATGATTTGTTAAAGAGAGAAGTCAGTGCTGTTACTAGTTCTACCCTTAGTTCTTTTAGTATTCTTAGTGAATCCCATCAGGCCTCATTGCTTGTCCACCTCAGTTTCAAGAGTTCTTTCAAACCCTTTCTTCTGTGAATGGACTGATATCGACCCCCCATTCAGGTTTCTCCCTTGTTTGGTTTAGGCACCTCCCCCATCTGTTAGCTGAATACTGAGCAGAAATATTCGTTCAGTATCCCTGCTTTTCACCGTCACCCTTTGCCACATTTCTCCTTTATTAGTCTCTGTATCCCTCCTTGGTCGTTCTTTTGCTCTAATGTACCTATAAAGGTTTTATCCCCTTCTTAACAGAGTTGGCTATCTTTTCCTCAGTTTGTGCCTTTGCTATTCTGACTGCCTTCCCTGCCTACTTCTGTTTAACTGATAAAGTGCTCTGTCCTGCTCCTTCTGTGTTTCCTTATATTTCCTGAATGCTGTCCTTTCTCTCAGCCGTCCCTGCCATCTCTTTTGAGAACCATGGTGTTTTCCTTCTTTTGTTTTATTGATTTAGCTGCACACAAAGGGTTGTTGTTCTCTGCGATGGCTGTTTGATTATTCCCATTGTTCCTCCACCCTCCTTCTTGCCCATTTGCTAGTGCTTTTCTAAGGTACTCTCTCATTTTCCCAAAGTCAGCCTTCCTAAAGTCCAATACTCTTGTTTTTGTATGGCTTGACTCTATGGCTGTGTTTATTGTGAACCACACTGTTTGGTGGTCACTTGTTCCCAGATGGATACCCAATTCTGAATCTGAGATCTTTTCTCCTTCCCCATTTGAGAGTACCAGGTCTAAGATTGCTCCCTTCCGACTGGGTTCCAACACTAGCTGTCTGAGGCATGCCCCCTGTAGGGCATCAAGAATGACCCTGCTCTTGGATGTACCTGCAGCAAAGGTACTCCAATTAACATCTGGCAAATTCAGGTCCCCCATCAACAATATCTCCCCTTTTTCTGCCATTTTAAGTATGCCTTCTATCATTTCCTTGTCCATTTCCTCCCCCTGAGATGGGGGTCTGTACACAACCCCCATGCGGATTGTGGTGCCATTTCCTGTCTCCAGGGTGACCCATAGTGACTCATCAACTTCCTGTTTACTCTTTAGTTCTGTTGCTTTGATCCCTTCCCTTCTATTGAGAACTACTCCTCCTCACCCTGTCCCTCCTGTAGACTGTGTATCCTAGTATGTTGACTTCCCACTCATGGTTCTCTGTGTACCATGTTTCAGTGACTGCCACAATATCCAGGCATCCCTCTTCCATCAAGGCCACTAGTTCAGGGAGCTTGTTGCACAGACTGCGGGCATTGTTACTCATCACCTTCCATTTATTTTTTATGGTCTTACCCCTTTCAGCCCCATCCCTGTCCTTAACACCTTTTTCTGCCTTTATCCCTGTCCTGCTCCCTACTGACTTCTCTGCCTTGGTGTTTACCTCTCTAACTACTGCGCTTTGTGGGGGGAGGCTGGGATTTCCCTGCTCCTTTTCAGTGCCTCCCCCTTCGCTAGTTTAAATGCTTGCCAATGAAGCATTTAAACCTGTCACCTGGGATCCAGGATCCCCCCCTGGACAGATGCAGACCATCGTGCCAGTATAAGCCTGCATCCCTCCAGGTGGCTCCCCAGTCCCCAGTGAAGCCAAAACCCTGAGCTCCACACCAGTTTTTCAACCAGTCATTGAATCCCATGGTGCGGAATACCCTAGCATCACCCTTGTCATAGACAGGCAGTACCTCCGAGAAGGTTACCGTACATGCTACTTGTCTAAGGCCCCTCCCCAACTCCACAAACTCCTCTGATCCCATTTACAGCCAGGTCATTTGTCCCTAGGTGGACAATGACATCAAGCTCCCTCCCTCCCTCGTGCAGCTGCTCCCGCAATCCTGAGTATTCGCTTCTTGTCCCTCCAAGCCGTGGCGCCAGGCAGGCACCCTACCTCCCTGTCCCCTTCCTCCCACGCTCTACCCCCCCTAATGATTGAATCCCACCAGGAGTTGTTTCCTTCCCTGTGAGGTCTTGTGCCACCCTCCTGTGGGTCTCCTTTGTGGAGGTTCTGAGCATCCTCCTTGGTCTCCACTGCAGGTGCCTCCATAGAGGAACCACTCTTTGCCAGAACAGCATATGAATTGTGGAGAGCGACAGCTGGAGGGATGCACCTCTGTTCCACCACCCTCTCCCTCCCTGAGCCTACCTTGGTCCAACCGGTCCTCTTTCTTGGCAACCTCTGAGGTAACGGTGGTGGCCCTGGTGGTCCCTGGGTGGGGGAAGAGGTTTCATGAACCCTAGCCAGGTGAGCCTGGAGACGGGCAACCTCCTCCCTCAGACCAGAGAGGTGCCTGCAAACAGGGCAGCATTGCAGCCTCCAGAATGTCTCCTGGAACACTGCTGCTCCACAGCCATTGCACTGCACCACTCCCATCTGACTTATTTTGTGTCCCCTCTCCTGTTGCTTTGTATGCTTATTGTCTCCTCCCTCTATGTATTTTTACACTTACTTTCCTACTGCCTATGTGCCCTTACAACTCTCACTCTTCCTGTTCTGGGACAGGAACTTCCTGTAGTCTTCAGTAGTCTTCTTCCTCCACACTTGGATTCAGACCTCCAGTAGCCAGGGAAGGGATAAAGAGTTTTTTTTGTTTTTTTTTAAGGTTCCTTTATCGTTGCTGAAACTAATGTGTCTCAGTGATCCTTCCCTTCCTACTCCAAACAGGAAGTTCCTGTTATCAGTCAAATTCAGTGGCTATAAAACTAGAACTGGCTTTGGGTGGAGGGGTGCTGGTGTGGGGAAAGAGGACAATTAGTAAAAAATCTGTAGTTCTGGACTTCTGTTTCTTGCTCTGCAACCAGTTCTCTTCTGCCAGAAAGAGCCAGAAGCTGTAATTGGAGACAGGTGCTTTTGTACACCTAAGCTGCTAAGCCACACCCCCAATTAGGTTCACTCTCTGCTCTCAGTAAATTAAGCTGATACTGCCCCTTCCTCAGAAAAAACACTTTTTTTTACTTAAATGAGACCCCCTTCTTCTAATAAAGTATCTGTTTGCTTAATCCAAACAGGTACTACTCCTGCTGAGACAGAAGTAATTAATTAGTAAAAAAATCTGTAGTTCTGGACTTCTGTTTCTTGCTGTGCAACCAGTTCTCATCTACCAGAAAGAGCCGGACAGCATACTGTATATTATGGTAGGTTATTCCTTTAGTGTATAATTTTAGGATATGTGCTCTAGTTTTCTGTATGTAACAAAGTGAATGTAATAAGGTGTTAGTGCTTTGGTCCTTGTTGAAAATGAGCTTTTCTCAACTGAGTATCATATTCATATAAGAAATAAAATATTTTACTACTATTATTACACCAGATTAAAAGCATGATTCATTAAACAGGATTTTAAAAGGTATTCAAAGGAGGCCGAGAGAGAGAGAGAGAGTGAGAGAGAGGACTGGACCTCCACCAGAAGTGAATTCCCAAGGGTGGTGGCAGCCTGACCACCAAGTAAGCAATAACCCATTCAGGGTGTGCGGTTATTAGGGATTAATCAACACCCAGGGTGTGTTGTGAGGCATGAGGCTGCAGGCCAAGTGCCCTCAAAGCACCTGGGTGTTGATTATTCCCCAATAACTGCATATCCTGGAGTGGGTTATTGCGCTTATAACATGGGGTGTCACCAGAGGGTAAAACAAGAAAAGGAAAGTATGATTACCTGATGAAAACATACAAACTTTTTTATGTGTTCTGCCACCACCAGATCTACTGCGTTACTGACAGTGCTGAATTTATCTCAATATGCACTGCTGACAGTGCTGAACTGTACCTAGTATGCACTGCTGACCTCCTAAAACAAGTAAGTCAACATTCAATTTTGCACAGTGCACACATACAAGGATCACTGTCCATCTGTGTCGCACTAGCACCATGGCAAGACACACACACACACACACAGAGAATACATTGCAGCACTAGTGAATTGCATGGTGGCAGGGGGACCAGCACACGTTCCTCAGGACACATAGAGAGAGACAGAGAAGATTGCAGCAATGCTCAATTCAGGTGTACCACAGGGAGCGGCCAACACAGTTACCAAACCATTGCTGCTGTTCTGACTGTCCCTCTCTCATCTGTGTGTGTGTGTGTGTGTGTGTGTGTGTGTGTGTGTGTGTGTGTGTGTGTGTCTCACTCTTTCTACTCGATTACACAACTCGGATATCTTTCCTTCTTTGCCTGCCTCTGGAGTGGACATTGTTTTGGGGGGGGATGCCTAAGGAATGACACTGGCAGAGCCACCACAGAGAGAGAGACTCATTGACAAACAGCAGTGCAGCTTGTCACCCTCTTTCTCTCTCTCTCTCTGTCTGGCACAGATGGGGATCATCTACTGAAGCAGCACGTAGATCACAAGCATGTCAGTAGAAGGAGCTACTGCAACACTCACCACGTGTTCTGTCTCCCAGCAGAAATAACTGCTGCTCACTGAAAGGCTGTTGTTACCATTACATCATTGGCGATCTATGCACAGGTGGCTGGGACACTCAGCATGGGTGGGTGGGCTGGGCTCTTGGTAGGATTTTTGATTGGGGGTCCGGGACTGTCCATGAAAAATAAAAAGGGGGCCACAACCGAAAAGTGGGAGTCCTCGGAAAATTTCTAGGGGTCCCAGTTCAAATACATGGAGCCAGCCCCTGCACCAGCACAGCTTTTACTGTAGTATTCTGCAGAAAGCTCCATTAGTTTCTGTTGGGGCATTTTAATTTACATTATTTTATGTTTCAGAGGGTATATCCAAACAAATTATGTCCACTGCTCAACTAACAAGAGGTTTTTTAGTTGAGCAGTGGCCCTAATTTGTTATAACTCTCCTCTCTGTAACATAAAAAAATGTCCTAAAGTGACTCCCGGGGCTTGGTTGCTAAGAGTCTCTGGGACTCGCGCGGAAAAAGTCTGAGAGTCCCGACACTCAAAATGTGTGCAAAGGACGGCGGCGCCCATGTCCCCGAGAGCCCTCGTGGAGTATTGTGGCTCATATCTGCATATAGCTCGCTCTGTCCCACTACAAGAAGAAACGGCTCCACAGAGTGAACACAGGCATGGGACACTGCAGGACTTCTCTCTCTCTCTCGATCTTGTCACTTGCTCTGGCATGAAGGGGATACTGTGCAGCATCAATGGCTGTCTCTCCCAGATGGACTCTGGGTGGGGCGGGGGCTCAGGACACATTTGGAGACTACTGACAGAGTGAGAGGAGAGTGTGGGAACCGTGAATGTAAATGTGCCAGTCGCTCACATGACTGTTCTCAGATGCTCTCTCTCACGCTGTCTCCCGCACCCATGCTGTTCCTTGTCTCTTTCTCTCTTGCTCCCCTGTCTTCTGGTCCCTGCTACAGAACAAACACTGGGGGCTTTACTGTGCTTCCGGGTAACCGGAGATCCGCAGGGTGGATGCATGGGGAGGGGACAATCTGCTGTGTTATGAGCTGGACTTGGCAATTGCATGTCATTACAGTTGCCTGGGGGGAGAGGGAGGGAGAGAGAGAGAGAGACAGATGGACAGACAGAGAAATTCTGCATAGTCACACCCCTCTCTCTCTCTGTCTCCCAATGGAGTGTGTGATCGCACCCTGGAGATCTGTGGGAAGGGTGTGTGGCGAGCCAAGTACCTGCCGCTAAGCTGCCAAATACAAATGGCTGCTTAGAACGTTCCTGCCATCGGCATGAAAAAAAGATCCTGCTGCCCACTGATTTAGTTGCTGGACTGAGCACAGCAACTGTAAGTATATCGTGCATTAAGGCACAGCCAGGTGGCAAGGCTGGACCAATCAACTGTCTCACACAGCTTCCCCCATGTTATAACTAAATTAAAGGTGCGCCATTGTTTGAGAGGTTTACAACACATTGAGAAAATTGTCATGAAGAGTCTCCTGAGATGAGCAACATGATCAGAAGGAAAAGGGCACTCTTGAAAGACAGAGTGGGGCGGTAGAACGTGAAGTGGAACAGGCCAGACAAGTCTTGGAGTACTGCTGTACTCTATCCTTAAATGTTTATTTATTTGTTTTTTTTATTTTTGTAACCCCCAGGTGGTGCTATCCCAGGGGCTACTACCCCTGCCTGCGTAAATGCTAACAGGTTGAGCGGCCTAGGTCCAATGGCGGGTGCCTCCATCCAGAGGTCGGGGTTAAGACAGTCTGGTATGACTTGGTCACAGCCCTCTGGGACACTGCAACCCCCCTTTTCCTCCCACTAGCGGCCCACACAATGTATCAGCAGTACCTTCACAGTATACACTTACCCCCAGGACTGGTTCGATCAGCTTGACTCTGGGGAACCCCTGTAAAGTAAGATGCAGTAATACAATAGGCACTGTATGGTATTTCAACACAAACACATATCTCAGGCAGTGTAACTTTGCTAAACAACCAAATCTGATTTATTTAGGGGATAGTAACAAGGACAGGGGGAAATCAGATTAATTAATTCAGTCACACTAATGTTCAGAGCACTGTGCACAGGGCTAGAGTCCCTATAAGTCACTGTCACTGGGTACCCAGGATGGGGGCTAGCCAGGATTGGTGCAGCTGGTTGGGGCCCTGAGGATGAAAATACTTTCAGAATACCCAATTTGTAATCCAGAGCCGGTAGGTTCAGTTCATGTATCAAGAAAGAAAATCAGTTGAAACCCTTGCAATTCAACGATTCAGCTGGCAGGGAGCTACCCTGATTTTTACTCACGACCTTTGCTGGACACCTTTCACACAGCAAGGGACACGGGCCTGTGAGCAGGACACACCCCACACATTTTATATGAAAAAGAAGGTTACCATACCAGGCAGCTGCTTTCATATCCCGATCACACTCACTGCCAACCCAGGAATTCACGATGCAGCTTCACTCTCCTGACAGACCGAGCGTGATGAAGCAGTTTCTCCAGTCCTCTACAGGGTAAGCCTGGTTCCTGGCCACACAGCCTCTCCTTTTCCTCTACACACAGCGGAATTAGTCCAAATCACCACAGCAAAACAAGCCGCCCGACATTGGGCCTCCACACGCGCTTCCCGCGCGAAACTCTGCAGTGCAGAAGCCCGGAGCTTCTTCCTCAGTCACGGCCACAACGGATCTGCCTTCTCGCCTACTGGGCAGGGAATTACCATTGGGTGCCACCCAACCCAATTGGAGGTCTTCAGATGCCAGTCACTTACAATTTCCCCCATTGGTGTGAAAAGGCGCCACAGTCCAGAACCTTACTTCCCAGAATTACTGGCCATATCCCCCATTGGCAGCCGGCTCCCGAGAGAGTCCTAATCCTAGTTGGTTGCTCAGTACTCCATTTTAAGCTCCCATCCCTCCTGGTTGGATCCAGTTTACAGTTCCAATCCAAAATGGAGGGGCAAAGCACACAAAGTCCCAGCTGCAAGAAAGGTAGGTTAGACAAATTGCAGTCCCACTAATACTCTAAATGGTATGGGGCAAACAGTTACATCTCAGAAAAGTGCTCACTCTGCCTAGTTAGCGACGGCAGAAATGGAGTGATTTATCAGCAGCTCGACTGGGACCCGAGCAGGGAAACGCACAGCGCCCCCTGCAAACTAATCATGCCTGCAAGCAGACAGCTCTTAAAGAGACAGTACTAGAGGCTCTAAAAGCACTCACTGATAAACGGCTTAAACGACGAACACCATTCAGGCTAGGAGCACTCAGCCAGCTCCTGGAAGACCTATGGGAACTCCCATTTGCAGGGGGGTTACATTTTGTTTTGTTAACCGGGTTAAGTACACTAGCCATATGAATGACTATTTTCAGGCACAACCCGGGAGGTTACATAGCAGAGGTACAAAGAAACAAAATACAATACAGGAGTATTGCAGAACAGAGTAAAACAGTAGGCAATCAAGTACAAAGTACAGGTATACTTAATGCCTGAAGGTAAAATGTACAATAAAGTGCAAGCATTACATTCTCAAGGACATCTCATAGGTCACTAATAAGACAGGATTGTGCATGGGGAGATACGAGACAGAACAGACAGGCTGTTCAGGGGGGTTGGACACTAGTGGTAAGAAGAGAGCGATATTTAGTTTTGAATAGGGCATGAGTGGATGAAAGCTGTAGATCAGCAGGGGTGTATTCCGGTATTTGGGGGCAGACTGCGCAAAAGCACTGCTGACATGCCTCCCCTTTCCCCTTAAACCTCAAATGAAAATAGTGCTGGATTTATTTGGGGATTGTCTGTGGATTCCTAGAGTCTTTACACAACCTACGTGGACATGGGATGCCTTACAAAGAGCAAACCTAGGTGTCTGCCCTCAGCAGACTGCTGGCCAGGAAGCAGACTGTAAAGTTCCAGAGGCAGCATATCAGGGGCTGTCTGTTGAGAATGAGGAGCCCTCATTGAAAGTGGTCCTTACAGTGATCAGAGCTGTCTATAAAAAAGTGTATTCTCTACATGCTAAAGTTAATTGCTTCAGGACACGGGTAAGAGGTATCAAATGAAGAATGAAAGGTGGATGGTGATGTTCATGCAGGGGTCAAAATCAACATACAAAGCCTGTTCCCTGTACAAGTCGGAATAGGCTGGTGCATGCCGGTCTGGCCTTTCCATGCACCACAGTGCATGCAAACTTTGCTTGGCCACTGCAGTGCCAATCAGTCAGTGCAGCCACAGCACCCGAGGAAGAAGTGGAGCCATGTGGGAGTGAGCAGATTTTTTTGTTGTTGTTAGAAACTCTGACTTGGTGCATTGCTGCTCTTCTGGGGTAGGGGGTGAGGCCAAGTTGGAAGTGAGTGCTGATTTTTTTTTTTTTCCTGAGATGACTGACTCCTGCTAGTGCTCACTCAAAGAGAGTAGACTGAGCCTGCCCGGTGGCGCTGAGGGTTGAGGCGCTGGACGCCACACCTCACACCACGCCGACGACCCAGGTTAGGAGACAGAATCGGGAAGCCAGGGGTTGGCAGGGAAGGGAGAGGATGGAACATCTGGAGGACTGCTCTCCTCTCCCTGGGGTGGGATCCAGGGAAGCCCGAATTCCTGGCTGCCCCCAGTGGAGATCGGAGGTACTGCAGGTTCACTGGTCAACACAAAGGGGTGGAGTGCAGCAGACGCCAGCAGGGCAGCCGTGTGCAGGTGTCATTGCACGAAGCACTTCTTGGGAGGAAATAAAGGAAAAATCCCCTCCCTTGGGGATAGGCGTAGGCACCTCTGCCCCAGACCACACTCCCAGCATCAGGCATTCTCCTCTCCATGCCCCGCTTGCTCGGCCCGGCACGGCACTCTACACTGTAGATACAGTGCCCTGGGTGGATAGGGCGGCCCCTCCCTGGGAGGTTCAGATCCGGGGGATCTGTCAGGATGGAGCAAGGGAGAAGGAGCAGGGTCTCCAGGTGGGAGGTAGAGACCCGAGGTCAGAGGATGCTGGAGAGAGTTCCGGGCGAAGAAATAGAGTTAAAAAAAAAAAAGAGAGTAGACTGGACTGAGAGCCTTACACCATACACTGCAGTGGTGCTTGCTCAGGAGTCGAAATAACCACCTAGTTTTCCCAGGGACAGCTAGTTTCATTTCTCTGCCTGTCCCTGGGACAGGCACCAAATAATCAACCATTAGCAGGCTGTATGTCCCAAGAAATGCTTGCACCTGTAAGGCTGAGCCGTGAATGTCCCAACTTCATGGTGTCACATGTTGAGAGGTGTCCACTCACCCCAACGTCCCGTGATGTGCAGGTGGTGGTTTCATCAAGCAGCAGAAATTAAAATAGTGCTGGGTTGGGCACCCTATGCGTGTGCTTCTTGTCAATATGTATGTGCAGTCACCTGCCTTCCTTTTGTTTTCTACACTGCATACCTTTCTCTGTCTGTTGTACTTGCAGTAGCAGCCCAAGAGTAGCTCCTGTTTACAGGCAGAAAGGTTTTGGTGCTGCAAATTAAAAAAACTTTTTCAGAGCTGTCTATTAAGGGGGGGCCTGGGTAAGGCTAATTAAAAGCTATTGTAAGGTCTGGAGAACCGCATTTGAAAGCCCTTTTCAGGGCAGACAGTCAAGGCAGAAAGTGCAGGAGACTCAGTATTTGGAGATTAGAGGAACATAAAGCCCCCAAGTCAAGAAGGGCTCCAGAGAATGGAGATGGGAAGCCTGTTTAAAAGGCCCTTCCCAGGGTTACTAAACAGGGGAAGACGTTTAGTGTTTGGGCTATGTAGAGGAGCAGAGGAGACTGATTGGCATGTCAAGGCACAGCAGAAGGAAGTTAATTAAGGGCCATTCTGAAGGCTACTACTGAGCAAGAGGGAGAAGTAAATTACAAGCCTTTATCAGGGCAGTGAACTGAGGGCACACTTGCTAAGTTCGTTTTAGGGCCGTATACCAGTCAGTTGGTAATTTTTAGTAGCCCTTTTTAAGGCACCTTACAATGGGTACCGACCTTAATTAAGCTCTCTTCAGGGCACTGTACCAGACTGTGGGAACACTAGTTGTTATTAGCTCATATGCAGAAACAGAAATGTAAAATGAGTAAATAATTAACAGGACTGGTACATATTCTATAATTTTTGGTTCTGTCAGTCAATAATTGGTGGTCAGAGGCAGCAGGCATGCTTTCACAAATGCTCAGCATAAACATTCCTAGGTCCCTTGTAATTCTTATTTTAAATAAATTTGACACATTGAACTTAAAAGAGCAACAAAAAGTAATTAGTTTGGGAACAATAGCTATCAAAAGGATAACATTAAAACCTTGGAAATGGTAAGCCCTCCCCCAAACCATTAAACAAATTTGGTGGCACAAAATTAAAGAAACCTTTATTTTTGAAAATGTATGGTTTCAGATAGAGTATCCAGAAGATATTATGACTGCATCTTGGAGGGAACTGATGAATTTGCCCCCCACCCATGAGGATTTAAGCAGAACTTGTATACTTTTGTTTTAATTTTATTCGTATTGCTTAAAGTAGCTAAATAAGTCTCATAAACTGAAAAAGAGGTATATTTTTGAGAAAGTTTTTTTTTTTTAATTTATTTTTCTTTATTATATGTTTCTTAGGAAATAAATATTTATTACGGTGTGTACCAATGTCTATTAAAAACTAGTAGAAAATGACATTTTTTTTGAAAAAGGCATTTATAAATTCTATGGGACAGTCAAAATGAATACTGTACCTGTCCCTTGAACAGTCATCCACAAAAAATTATTTCTAGCTCTTCACTCGCCAATCAGAGCAATGTGAGGGAAGAAACTGAAGTTACTGTGTGTCACCCTGCTTCTTGCTTGCTCTCTAGCCTCAGCAGTTACCACACTCTCCATTGACAGTGGGTACCAGCAGGCTATGTTGGGTGGTGGTGGGCTGCTGACTGTCAGACTTGGTTGAAATGATTGTGAGCCACAAAAGTAACGAAATGTGATTAGACATGATCATGTGAACTCCAAGGATTTAGTCAAAGCCATCTAGTCCAGGCAGTTGAGAGATCCTTTTAATTTCAGTTGCTTAGAGGGTCTGCAGGATTGACCGATAGACTGTGACAGACACTCTTAAGCAGCACTTCGAACCCGTATTTGAAGGTGCGAGTGGAGACATGAAGAGAAACACGAGAGAGCCGCAGCAGACTTCTGACTCTGCTCCCTGAAGCACTCTCAGCAAAATCAGTCATGCATGAGGGAGGAAGGGTGATCTGTCCATTTTGAATGATTTTTGTAGTAAACTAGGCAGGCAGGTTGTGTAACAATCTTTTTACATTTTGTAACCACTGCAGTTAAACAAGACTCTGGTTCATGTAACGTTGTGGCCGCGTGCACCACTTGTAAGTACTGTACTACAGAAAGCTACTTTTTATCGCTGCAGTTATGATGCCCCTGTAAGGTAAGGTAGGTGAGGTAAACTTCATTTATAAAGTGCCTTTCATATACCAAGGTGCTGTGCAGCATAATAATGTAACCATACAATCAAATAAAGAGATAAAAGTGGCTGTGAGGACAAGTTCAGTCAGCATGAAATTCCAGTGCTAATTGTAATTTCAGATTGGAAGCCCCTGAAAATTTGGTAAGAGCCCCCAGTAGACAGATTGCGTAGCTCCCAGAGGGGGAAGGGAGAGGATATCCTGCAGTTTCAGATATCTCAGAACCATGTGCCCAGTGGTCCCACAGCCTTGGCAACCAGTACCTCTAGCTGGGAGTAGGGTGGGGGTGGGTGGGTGGGTCAGTGCAGTGCTGGACCAGAGACCACCAGTGTCTGTTATCTAACTTTATATGTAATATTCTTATCTGAACTGGAATGTATTTATTCACTCGTATATCTCTATCTGTACCTCTGTATTGTTCGTGTAATGTCTGGGTCACCCCAGTAAATGGGCTTTGTCCCAGTAGGCTCCATCCAGTTACCAGAGTCTAAATAATGGCAGTGTGTGTTTTCCTTATGTTTTCTCCCTGGTCCCTCTCACCACCTTCCTATCACTGCATCTTTCCCACTGGTGTGTGTGTGGTGGTGGTGGTGGGGGGTTGTATGTTTTTCCACTGCTTCATTTGGGATTTTCTAACCCTCGCTATGGTTCTCTTAGTTAAGCTGATAGGTAAACAGTACGTAGCAGAAGAAGAAGCAGCAGCATTTGTACAGCACTTTTCATGCACATTGTATCCCAAAGCACTTTGCAAGCAATGCTAGATTGGTAGTGAAGTGACTGAATGTGTAGTGGCAGCCATTTCACACATCAGCACCCATACACAGCCTTGAACAACTGCGTGAGGTGTTTTTTTAGGGAAGTATGTTGGCTAGGACACCAGGGAAAGTCCCCGACTCTAGCAAAAAGTGCCTTGGGTTCTTTTACTTCCACCTGGACACCCACCAGCACAGCACCAGAGATGAATAGAAGGAACCTTGTTTTAAAATATCTCATCCGAAGGGCGACACACCCTGACAGTACAGCACCACACCCCGGCCCCCAAGTACTGCACTCAGGTGCCAGCATTTAGGTATGAGCCCAACCCAGTGTAGGGCTAGAACCCACAAGCTTCTGGCCCAGAGGCAGATGTGCTACCAATTGAATCACACTGACACTGCAGGTACCTATCAGCCTATTGATAAAACTCTATACATTAGCTTTTTATGTTGCTTCAGATTTCCTCCTGAATAGTTGCACTTGGAGTGTGCTTCAGTGAAACATTTGGACGCCGAGATTTATTGGCATGAACTTAATATACTTACAGTAGATGTTTTGCTGGGGCTGTGACCTTCACTTCCTCTGGAGTTGTCCCGTGAGCATTTCAAGGGTATTGTGGTAGTGAACAAGGCTGAGAGATGTCTGACTAGGACAGCACTGCATCTTTTCGCCTTGCCCTATAAATATTTTCGTTTTGGGATTATTTTTCCCTCTCTGACTTTTGCGATACCCTAGAGAGGAGCAGGTGCGCACAGTTGGTGCCAGTCTAACTTTTAGTTAGGTTGCAACTGTGTTGAAGAACACAGGCTTAAAAACATTAATGTTAGTAGTAGTTGTGGCTCGTTTAAAAATGGTATATTACCAGGGATAGTTATCAGATATTACTTTTTCAGCAGTGCAATTACTGTATAACCAGAATGCACTTAGTGTTTCAACCTGTGCCCTTGGGGGACTCCCTAAATATATCTGGGTAGGTGGGCAAGAGTTCTTAGATGATGCTTTTAATGGCTGTACAGTACGGGGGGGGGGACTTTGGCGCTGGGGAACTCTCCAGTGCAAATGTTAAACTTAATTTTCACAGAGAGAATGGTGACAGGGTGGAATGAAGTGCCTGAGGAGGTAGTATCCTTGAAGACCGTGGGCAGTTTTAAGAGGGGATGGGACAAAGTCAGGGGGAAGGTTAACAGCTAGTACGGGCATGAAATTGGATATGTGGGTAGGAGAGGGGAGAGCAGCTGCAGTGTAATAGACTGCTAGCTGCACATTTGAGCAGACTAGATAGACCATCGTGCCTGTATCTGCTGGCATTCTTCATATGTTCATAACTGTCTCTTGCCTCCTAGTTTCTTGCAAGTGTGTAAGATGCATGACTGAAACCACTCACTTCTGTTCCAGTGACCTTTTTCCTGTCTGCAAGAAACACTCTCCACAATCCAGAAAGGCTTAACAGCCCTAAAAATAGATAAGGCACCAGGGCTGCTGGGATGCTTCCAAGGGTACTCAAGGAACTGGAAGCAGAACTGGCTGAACCGCTGGTAGGGCTATTCTGCAGCTCATTATGGACAGGGTAGTTCCAAAAGACTGGAGGTTAGTGGATGTGGTTCTGCTTCATAGGGATAGGGTGGGGGAAGGAACAAGCAGGGAGCTACAGATCTGTCAGTCTTACCTCTGTTGTGGGCAAACTGATGGAGTCTCTGGTCAAAGAGGACCTCACAGACTACCTGGAGAGCAGTGGTCTCCAGGATAGTAAACAGCATGGGTTCATGGCAGGGAGGTCTTGTCAGACCAACCTGATAGTTTTCCTTGACAGTGTGACAAGGGTATTGGATAGGGACCATGCCTTGGATTTACTTTACTTCGACTTCAGCAGAGCTTTCTACTTGGTGCATCACAAAAGATTGCTGAAGAAGAAGGATCTAGGTGTGGCAAGGGACATAGTAAGATGGGCAGGAAACTTAGGTGAAGAAGAGGCAGCAGAGGGTTGTTATTAGTAGTGTCAAATCAGAAGAAAGGGAGGTGATGAGTGGGGTGCCACAGGGATCCATCCTGGGTCCTGTCCCTTTCAGTATGTTAATGAATAACATTGGAGAAAGATTCTGTGGCAAGCTGTCTTTTTGCAGATGACACAAAGCACTGTGAGAGGGTAAATAGTGATGAGGAAATTAGGGAGATGCTGAGTGACCTTCAGAGACTAGAGAGGTGATCTGAGGTTTGGCAGTTGAAATTTCAGTGCCAAAAAGTGCAAGGTAATGCACCTAGGGAACAAGAAACCCAGGACTGAGCACTGGATAGGACGGGTAAAGATGAGCATTATGGCTGAGGAAAGGGACCTAGGTGTATTCATTAGTGACTCCCTTAAACAATCAAGTCAATGCAACAAGGCCTATAGTTATGCATATAGGATGATGGACTGTATTAGAAGGACTATTGACAGTAGAAGAAATGAGATATTACTACCTCCTTATAGATTGTTAGTGAGGCCGCACCTGGAGTATTGTGCCCAGTTCTGGAGTCTTCACCACAGGAAAGATACGGACAGGCTGGAGATGGTGCAGCCAAGGGTGACCAGTATGATTCTGGGCCTGCAGGGCAGATGTTAAAGAGGATTGGCTCAAGGCACTGAACATGTACTCGCAGGAGAACAGACATGATGGGTGATACGATAGAGCCCATCAGGATCCTAGAGGGAGTGAACAAGGTGAACTGCAAGTAACTATTTAGCATGAATAACTGTTCAAAAACTCTAGAGCATGAGTGGAAACTTATGGGAGGAAGTTCAAGAGGGATATGAGAAAGTTTTATTTTACAGAAAGGGTGGTGGAACCCCAGAACAGTCTGCCAGCCGAGGTAGTGGGCAGCAAAACCATACATGGTTTCAAGCATTGATGGGAAGGAATAAAGGGTATAATGGTTACACAGGGCAGTAGCAGTAAGGCGGGGAACATGGGTGGATAGTGAGGGCTAGTACTCTGCATGGACCATAGGTCCCGGGGTTTGATAATGAACTGTGGGTAGACTGGATGGACCATTGGCCTTTTTCTGACATCATTGTGTATGTTTCTATATCCCTTCCTTTTCTGTCACTGGCTGCAAAACCTCTGTTGGCCAGGCTACTCTCTCTGTCTGCCTCCCTTCCATATAAAGAGCTTACAAATTTGCTTTTCCTCTTACATGTACCTCTCTGTCAAGTCTCACCTGAGGAATCATTTTGTTCCCTTCAGCTCGTTTCCCTAGTCTTCTCCAACTCATAGCTATGTACCTGTCTGCACTGGGTATTGTTTGCTGTAGAAATAATGTAAATTTTTAGTGTCCCCTTTATAAATTTGTACTTTGCACTTCATTTTTGCACATTTTGCTATGACCTCAGCTTGCAGTATGTTTTTGTTCTCTCTTAGTGTTCCCCTTCCCAGGTCGTACCTGGAAATGAGCCTTGGCTCAGTGTGCCTTGCATATCCTGCAGCTGACATTGAGATACGGCTCAGTGGGCTTCGCCTCATCACCAGTTTTGTAAATAAATAAATCAATATTGTAGAATGTAGACTAGAAAGATGAACTGCACTTTGATTGTTGAATGGACAAAGATGTCCTAAAAGTCTCACCTTAAATTGAGGGGTACTTGAAGAGGACACATGAGCACAGTTCTGCCACCAACACTTTATTTTTTTAATTTTTATTTGAGTTCTCGGAATGAATACCTGTGAATCAGAGACTCTTTTACACAGGTTCCACGTCAGCTTTGAACAGTACAGTACATACAGAGAACAAATAGAGTTCAAGTAACATTTTTAACAAGCACAAATGTTGCAGCTTAGATAGTACAAAAATTAGGATAGATGATCATTAATACCCAGTTGGTGTCCCAGTATCAAACATAAGGGCAGTTAGCAGGGTTGCAGATTTGGATGTGCAGCCAGAGGTTGGCTTTGTCGGCGGGGGGGTGGTGGGGTGGGAGCAGCCAAGGGTTGGCTTAGTCAAGCCAGGGGGAGTCCTTGGTATCGTGAGGATGGTAGCAGCCCTAGGGATAGCTGGGCAGGCTGAGTGAAAAGAATGGACAGACAGACTGAGATAGGGTGTGGGAGGTTGTAGTGTAGGGGAGGGAAACAGAGTGGGGGGGGGAGATAGGTTAGCTGGAGGGCTGTGCAGGGCAATCACAATAGCTACTTGTGACCAGATGTTATCTAAGGAAAAGCTTGAAAGGACTACGTTTGGGTACATCTAGGGTATCTATCTATGGACTTCTAGTCCAAAGCGTTTCAGTTCATGTCCAAAGGTACCTGCGAGTCATTGGAGGTTTGGTCCAGACTTTGACCATCCAGTTAAATGTACTGGGTCAGAGAATGTCCAATGGCAATCCTTCTACCCTCCCAAGGAACAGAAGGGTAGTAATCCTAGGTTTCCGTTCTACCACTGAATGGTGGACCAGACCCCAATGGAAACAGTCTCCTGCATGGAGCACTCCGCGCTGTCCTCAGGTGTCATCCTATTTCCCGAATCTGTTCAGAGTAATGATATATGAGATCCAGGTCCCCAGTTCACAGTTTAACTTTTTGTAACCCATTTCTCCCCAAATCATCCGAGCTTGATCATGAGTCTAGTTCCCTGCACTTAGAGACAATCTGAAACAACTCAGTGCCTTTGGTGACCTAAGGAGACCTGACATCCCAATCCATTTCACATTCACTTTGTTCCCTTACTGTGGCTTCATGCCCCCTCCTGAGTTTAGTGAGCAGGCCACACCCAGGGCACCCAGAAGGCACTCCATTGTAGCCAAGCCCCCCTAATCAACGCCTGCCTCCTCCTTCTTAATCTCCCAGATCTAAGCTCAGATTTCTTTCTCTCGCTTTCATCCTGCTACTCCCACAGCTGGGAGTGACCTAGGCATGCCCACACTTTTACCATGGATTGGGGTCTTAGGCTACTCTTTGCACAGGGATAAAAGAGCTGTGGTCATAAACATTTGAGATAGCTTGACTGTCCAGACCTTTTGATGGGGGGAACTTCCCTCATTTTGCCTATCAGTCTTTTGTCAAACATGGAGAGGTGCTGTCTCACATTGTACAAAGAGACTATAAAGGTGAAATTCATATTAATTCCTGTAACTCAATCAACAGATTTTCTGTCTATAAAGGCATTCATTTCCACTGTGTTCTGAGCTTGTCAGTCTCCACGATATTTTATTTATTTATTTAGTTTTTGTTGACTGGCTAAGTGCACTAGATAAATCCTGCCTATTTTCAGGCACGACTCGGGGGAGGGGGATACAGATGAATGCCAACTGACCTTGAACCAGATTAAGCTGTTGGTGATATTTTTAGTGAATGAGGGAAATTTGGCCAGGACACCGTGGAAACTCCCCTATTTTTTTCGATAAGTGTCATGGGATCTTTAACATCCTCCTGAACTGCCACCAGTCCAGGCAGATGGGACCTCGGTTTAACATCTCATCCGAAAGACAGCGCCTCAGAAGCGCAGCACCCCTCTCATGCTGCACTACAGTGTCAGTACTGGGATATTAACCCAAGTGCCAGATGTGGGAACTGAACCCACAGCCCTCTGATCTCCTGGCCTCAGAGGCGAGTGTGCTACCTACTGAGCCACTGACACTGCATGTGAAGGTGCTGCATCCCACGTTTTGTATCTTTCCCATATGTTGCGATAAAATGCACCACATGTCGGTGATGAAACGTTGAAAATGATGTGACTGTAACAAAGCTGAATGCAGAATAGTGAGCTGTAAATTGTGCTGCTTTGTAGTGTAGTGGTCAGCTGTACTTTTCAATAGGCCAGTGAATTGAAAGCTTACTTTGTTTTGGTGTGTGTGTGTGTCTGCGTGTGTGTGCTTGTGTGGAATTACACACCTAAGCCCCACCAGTTGTGGCTACCACCCTTTCCCAGAAGTCTGAAGGGTTGGCAAGCACCTGCCTCTCTGGCCAACTCTGGTGCCACATCCCAGCCCACATCCTCCTCCCAGAAACCGATCCCACTCTGCTCCACAGCGTGCTCTACTTCTGCTAATCCCAGGGCAGAAAACAGGAGTTGGGATACAAACCTATGTCTCCAACTCACAGGTTATAGTACAGAGCCTTCCTGTCATGTCAGAGCACTGGCCCGGTCAAGTTAATATAAACGTGGCAATTTCCCATGATGTGGACAAAAAAATCATTAGTGTACTCACAAATTAAGAATCAGCAGTGGTTTATCCTCCTCCCTCCCTGGCCCTCCTTCCCATGGTTTATCCTCCTCCCTCCCTGGCTGGCCCTGCTTCCTGATGATCCTCCCAGCCCTTTCATCAGGTTTCCGTCAGGACTTACCTTCTCCCTGAGTCCCCCCATGACTTGTCCTCTGTGGCAGGCTGACGTGGAGTCCCCTCGACCTGCTGAGATACAGATCCAGATTCAGGAGGAGCCTGAGTCACTGGTGCAGGGCCTGCGGAGGTTGGCGATCATCTGTCACCCAGTGTGTATTTCTGTCTTCAGTTCCTCACTTTTGTGTGGCTGTTCTTCCCCTCCTTCTAGTGACACTGGTGTGGAGACTACTGAGTCCCTGGCATGAGCTTGCATTGACATGCTCACGCGATATGTGGTGTGACATGTCCCTTCCACCCCATGTCTAGTGTGCCCTCCCACCCACACACCTGCAGGTAGCAGTGCTGCAGTGGGACATGGTCCCCCCGCCCCCGGAAGGAGAATGTCCTATGGGACTCTCGATCTTCCTCATTCCACCAGCCAGCATCCGACGATCCGGGCTCGTTCTGAGACCTGGGTCACCAGTGTCCTGAGTAGTAGTGCTACAGCTGAGCTGATGGCTGCTGTGAATTCCTATTTGTTATAAGAAATATTTCTTTAGTTATTTGAATTTTGGTAACCAGGTAAGCACACTGAGACAAAAAGTCCCTTTTTCAAGGGAAACCCAGGAGAGGGTACAAGGGGAGGTACAGAGAATACAAAATAAAGCAGGATAAGTGTGCAAAGACACTTGTACACTAGAATGTGGAGCACAATATATATACAAAAAGGCATATATAAATAATACAAGACATATACATTATATACAAATAATACAGTGAGTACAGATGCTGCAAAACAAGTGATTCAGATAAATACAAGTTGCTTAGGCAAGGTTATACAAATATATCTATTTACATAAATGCAGAAAGTAGTTCAAACAGTGCAAAATTGTCAGCAAGTGATTCAAGCAGAACAGGGGACTAGGGCGAGGAAGAAGACAGTTAACAGAGTAGGACACAATGCAACCAGAGTAACCCCATGAACAACTCATGGGAGGGCAGCAAGGCCGAGTGAGGAAGGGAGGGAGCGGGCAAGGGAGCAGATCAAGGCAGTGGAGGGTGAAGAAGTGAGTTGGATGATAGGGGAGGGAAACTATTAGGTACAGGTGCAAACTTGAGGGGAACATAGGTGGGATTTAAGAGAATTCTCGAAGGAATAAAGAGAGGTACAGGTCAGAACAAGTAGAGGTTAGTGCATTTCAGAGGAAGGGCCCAGAAATGGCAGAGGAATGCCGGCCCACTGCCAGGCGAGGTTTCGAGATGGAGAGTAGAGATTAGTCAGCAGTGGTCCAATTAAGGTGCATATTGGCATATTTTATGCCCATTTTTGCCCTTTTTACACCCTGTGTAGAGTCCTGGGTAGTATCATCATGACCAGGTGTTTCCATGGACTTTGCGCATTTGCACTTTAGTCCACCAGAACAGTGTGACCACATCGCAAAATACCTGACATACCGAAATGCTACCAGCTTGGAAAACTAGGAAGTTTTTACTTCCTGGCCTAAAAAGTTATCCGGAGCACTGTTAGTCAGTTGACCTTAAGGACCTATTAGAGGTTTTACATTTGGTGATGTGTAAGAGGCAGGGAGGAGTGCAGGTATGGATGAGCTTGTAGGTCAGGCAAAGGGTAGGGTATTGAAGTCTGGCTTCAAGGGATGGCCAGCCAGGGGAATCAAAGACAGAACAGTGGTACATCCTGGCATTAGCACCCAGGCGAAGTGAGCAACACTGTGGTAAGCTTGCTTAAGTCTGGCAAGATGGGAGACTTGAGCAGAGTGGGGAATAGGGGCACCATAGGTGATGAGTGGTTGCAATGAGGAGAATGCTATGGCAAGTCAAAGAGGCGGTACAGCAGCCCGAGCTTTTGGTGGATGCTCTTGACCACAGTTAAAACATGCGAGTTGAAGAGTAGGTGGGAGTCTGGTGTGATGCCAAGATATTTAAAACATTGAACCTGATCTAGGGGGTCCCCTTTAAGAGGAATTGATCACCAAGAGAGGCATGGGGCAGGGGTAGACTTAGAGGTCCGGTGATAGAAGAGCATCGATTTTGTTTTCTTAGTGTTAAGCACCAAGAGCTCATTGAGGAACCAGGCTTCATGAAGATGGAAGTCCTGTTGCAAGTGTAGATTCAGCAGGGTAGGGTCAGAAGAGGACCTGTACAAGATAGCATCATCTGCATACAGCTGAACTGATGCGCCTCCACAGTGCTGTGGGAGTTCATTGATAGATAAAGAGAATGAGAGAGGGCCAAGGATGGACCCCTTGGGGACACCATCTCTTATGGCACTGAAAGTAGAGGTATGTCCAGCCCTTCTCACACATTGAGTACAGCCAGAGAGATAGCTCAAAAACCAGTTTAATGATGAGACCTCGAGACCAAAAGAAAGGAGCATGTGGAGCAGGAGGTTATGGTTGACAAGGTGAAAGACCTTGGTAAGGTCGACAAAAATAGCACCAGTTACAAGGCCTTTGTCCATAGAAGAAAGGATGTCAGATGTTACCTTAATGAGGGCAGTGTGAGTACTGTGGGATTTATGGAATCCATGCTGGTTAATGGAAAGTGAAGTATTTAGCTCTAGGTGTTGCTGAAGTTATGTATGTATAATTTTTTCCTGTATTTTAGCGAGGGGGCACATGGAGGGGAGTATGGAAATTGGCCAGTAGTTCTTGAATGCGGAGTTAGGTATGCTCTTGTGAATAGGGACAACAATAGCAGCCTTCCACTTGGAAGGCACAGTGCTGGAGCAGAGGGATTTGATGATTAGATCACACACAGGGGAGGCAATGGCGGTGGCTCCAAATTTTAGGAATCGGAGTTCAGGGGTGTTGAACCCTGGCGAGGAGGTTTCCTTGATACTCTTGAGGTGGAGCATCACCTCATTCTGGGTGGCCAGTTTAAGGTGGAAGGTGGAGCTAGTAGAGATGGGGGAGAGAAGGGAGTAGATGGAACAATTTCTGGCACAGGTCCAGTTGTAAGAAAACGTGGAAAAATTTTGCTGTGCCAATTCTTTAGTGGTGAGTGCATGGATTCTTTGTTTTTGTTTTTTTATTTTCACCCTTTTTACACCTATGTTACTTTTGCACAGATCACCCTCAGAAGCTCCCATGGCACATTTGTGTGTTCCGACATACCACTCCAGTGAGTACCAGTCCCCTTCACAGAGTCATGTCTTTACCTCCAGCTGGAACGGGAGTAAGGGGTGTACCCCTGAGTTAAGTGTCATCAAAGCAATGCTATCCAGTGGTACGGAGGACCTAGATGTACTGGGATCTATCATCCCCCACTCTGGGGCCCATTTGCCATGCTGCTGTGCCCCACCATCAGGATGTCAGCATGCACTGGCTCAAGCAGGGGCCTGCGTGATGGTGTGCCCAGCTTAAGCCTGACCAACGTCCTCCCACCCACCGACTTGGCAGTACTTCCAAGGAGATGGCAGTCCTGCCTCCCCGGCAGAGAGAGGATCCTCTGGGACGTTTGGTCTCTTCCCCCACCCCTCGCCAGCACTCCGATAGCCCAAGCTAATTTTTTAATATTCTTTTATTAAAATTTTTTAAGAACATTACACAAAATGTTGAACAGGAAAGTAACATCATAATATGGCTAAAAAGGAGTTATTTTATAGCAGAAAAACTGTAAATCAGTACTATTACATAAACAATACATTACAGAGAGATTACATATTTCTAGAGTTCATAAAAGTTAAGGTAGACCATATTTTGTTAAATACATCTCATTCATCTAATATGGAGTAGCTGATTCTTTCAGTTGAGCTAGGATGCCCATATTTTGCCACCATTCTTCTAAAAAAGTCGGATTTCTACTTTTCCAGTTACTTAAAATGAGTATTTTTCAAACATAAAGCAGCTAAGAGAGTCGATGTCCTCAGGTGCCAATTAACATTAGATATCAGCTTGTTATTATCTAAAATCCAAAGTTAAACAGTATATCAGACAGAACTACTTTTGAGCTGATACTACAAACTTTCTTTCATACAGAACGTATGATAGGACATTCCCAAAACATGTGGCTGAGAGATGCATGTGTCGTATTACATCTCCAGCATTCCCCATCTTTTAGTAGATCCATTGTTTCTAATCTTTCTGGACTGAAGTAATAGTAGTGTAGTATTTTAAATTGAACTGTGTGTCCTTGGACATCCTTATAGGTTCTCTATGCAGTTGTCCACAAACTGGACCAAGTTTCAACTGACATTTTTACTTTCAGATCAAGTTCCCATTTAATTTTAGAATCAAGGCAGACTGGATCTTCTAATTTATTAGATATGTGTAAATGGTGCTAGAACCTTTGGACATGCTAATCATTACTTTTGTATTGAAGTGAGCAGTGCGTTGCTGCGCCTTTTCAGCAAATGGAGCGTCCCCTGCCTCCTCCATACTTCTGGGTTCAAACAACATGAAGTCTTGCTGTATTCTGACATATTGCAGTGATGTCCAACCTTTGAACTGCCCCCCGGAGATGAAGGAGTTAACTTTCCATGCCAGGCATGGAACGCTGAGCTCGAGCTTGGTTGAGACTCTGTTGCTGTTTGAACTCAAACCGTCAGATTCTTTACTCCACCTCACTGAACAGTCGCTCCGGAGATTTCTCCTTTGCTCGGTTCAAGTTTGTCGGTTAAAGTGCCGTTTTTCTCGGTTTTCGACCGCATTTAATCCGTTAACCTGCCGGTTCAGTCTCTGTCTGTGGTATCGTGAGTACTAGATAGGTTTATTTTCTTGTTCTTCTGTGTAGAACTTGTAAACGTGGGATCGGTTCGGTTTGAACCGATCAGGTTGTTCAAAAAAAGTTTATTCTACTTTTAGAGTGTGGTAACCGGTCCTTATCGGTTCTAAAAAAAAAAACTGATTTCATTACGTTTTTTTCCACGACCAGTAACACGATCAGGAACCAATAAGGGTGTCTTGCCTGGCGGATTGCCGAAAAAAGGGTAAGTTTTTGTTAGGACTGGCCATGTCTGAGAAACCCAAAAGAAAAACCGGGCCCACTGGGTTTCAACACCTTAGTGTGTGGGGAAACCTTAGCTAAGGCTGACCCCCACACCACCTGTGTTTATTGTCTGGGGTTTGACCACATCGATTCAGACTGCCAGATTTGCAAGAATTTTCCTGCAGCTACCCTGGAAAGAGAGTTGTAGGCTCAGGAAAGGGAGGCCAAAGTCCAGCAGCCGGATGGCCAGCCAGTTCGGTTCAACCGAGCCAGAAGGGTACCCTCTGACCAGGGCAGAAACTTCTTGGAGCAAAGGAGAACCGACTCCGAGGATGCGGTTCCGGTTAAAAGAAAAAGAACAGATAAATCAGCCAGTGCGGATCCACAAATTCTTTCTCCGACCACTGATGAAATAGCCAAAGCGATAAGGATTGTTCAGTCGCTAACCCCGGTTCTGACCGAACTGGCACCATCAGGAAGGGGCTCGGTTTGGTCGGTTCCCCCGGTTCCAGATTATAATTTAGAAGATTTTTATGAACGGAGGAGGAGGAAGGAGAGTATGAGGATGGTGATGGTGATTACGAAAGTCTGGATGTGCCTATTGACCCGGACATCTCCCCAGACAGACCTTCAGGGGTTTCTCCTCCTAGGCTTTCTGAGTCCCCTTCCCATTTTATGTTCTACAAAAAAGTGGCTGAAACTCTTCAGCTTCCTATGGAAGAAGCTGTTGACGACCAGGAGGAGAATGACTATGTTGAAATGATGGATATCCCAGAGTCCAGGAGGCTGTCTATTTCCCTTCATAAGTCCTTTGGGAAACGGACAATAAAAATTTTAAAGACTCCTAATTCTATACCTCCTGTGGACAAGAGAATGGACAAGAGGTATACTCTCTCAGGCTCAGATACGGAGCTCCTTACCCAGCAATGCAGCCATGTTGAAGTAGTGCAGGCTGCTGCCTGTGATAAGGCAAATATACCCTTGGCTTCACACCCCCAGATAAGGACTCCAGGAGGATTGATGCCATGGCAAAGAAACAGTACATGGCAGCATCCTTGGGACTCAGGCAGGCTAATTATATGGCCTATACAGCTAGATATTAGAAATCTAGATGGGTCACTGTAATGGCTTTGGCTAAATAGGTCCCTGGCCAGCTTGCCAAGGAGCTGGAGCAGGTGGCTGCAGATGGTATTGAGGCATCCAAGTTGCAATTCCATGCTGCAGTAGACTCCAATGATGTTTCATCTAGAGTCATGGCTACATCTGTGGCCCTTCGTAGGATGGCTTGGCTCAGATGTACTAGCCTGTCTCAGGATACCCAGACTAAGGCCATGGATTTTCCTGTTGTGGGTAATTCTCTGTTTGGGGAGCAAACAGAGAACTACATGAAGAAAATGGATGAATACAGGACCACCTATAGGGTGCTCAGGCCAAGGAAAGGCAAGCCACTCCCCAGAGCAGCATTCCACGGCAGGGCAGGCCATTTCATAGGCCTTTCTACCAAGCCCAGGCCTCCTCTTCTAATTATGCTCATAGGGGGTTCTTCAGAGGGAGAGGCAGATGGGGTACAAGCAGGCCTGCTACCACCCCTCAGCCTAAAGCCCCTGCCAAACAGGCACCCTGATGGGTTTGCCAGGGCCGATTCTCCACCACCTGTAGGGGGCAGGCTGGCTTACTTTATCCAGGACTGGATGTCTTTAACATCAGACAAATGGGTCCTGGAAGTAGTAAGCCAGGGGCTGGTTCTCAGCTTCAAAAAATTTCCAAAGATGAGAACCAGATCCTTTCCACCTGCAAATCCTTCAGAGGCACTTGCCCTAGAGGCAGAGGTCTCTTGGCTCTGAGAGCCATAGAGAGGGCTCCACCCCTACACAAAGGGAAAGGATTGTACTCCAGGTACTTCCTAACCCCTAAAAAGACAGGAGAATGGCGCCATCCTGGATCTCAGATATTTAAACAAGCACCTTTTAAAGCCAAAGTTCAAAATGGTGACTCTGGGAATAATTCTACCCTCTCTAGGTCAGGGACTGGCTGGTCTCCCTGGACCTCAGGATGCCTATTTCCATATTCTCATCAGAAGCTGCCACGCAAGTACCTCAGGTTCGAGAGCTGCCCTCAGGCCATTACCAATTCAGAGCAATGCCCTTGACTAACTTCTGCTCCAAGAGTGTTCACAAAATGCCTGGCAGTAGTAGCTGCCTTTCCAAGGAGAAAAAGGATCTCCATCTTTCCATACCTGGACGACCGGCTCATAGTAGGCCAGTCTCCAGACCAAGTCAAGTTACACCTACAGATAACTCAGCAACTGCTCACTTCTCTAGGTTTCCTTCTGGATCTTTCAAAGTCAATTCTAGAGCCTGTGCAGCTCCTCACCTTCATAGGGGCAGAGCTGGATACAGTAAAGGCAAGAGCCTTCCTTCCCCTGGACAGGGCAAGGACCCTTATCTCACCAGCCTCTTCATTCACCCTCCAGGTGTCTCGACCAGCAAGGCATTTTCTGCAGCTCCTGGGACACATGGCTGCCTCTACAGCAGTGGTGCAGGGAGCAAAATTTCAAATGAGGGACATTCAGTTCCACTTGAGAGCCTTCTGGTCTCAGAAAAACGACCCTCTGACCAAACTAATTCCAGTGACTCGAACCCTGATCCAGGCGTTACAGTGGTGGCAGGATCAGGACAATCTAAGACAAGGAGTTCCTTTTGTCACTCAGTCTCATTCTCTGATCCTTACTACAGATGCCTCCCTCTTGGAGTGGGGGAGCCCATTTGGGGGACCTGACCACCCAAGGGTTGTGGTCCCCCTCAGGAATCTCTGCTTCACATCAATCTATTAGAACTCAGAGCAGTGTTTCTAGCACTTCAAGCTTTTTCCAAGTCTGTTCAGAACAAAGTAGTTCGGATCAGGACAGACAATACCACCACAGTGTGGTATATCAACAAGCAAGGGGGCACTCGGTCTATGGCCTTGTGCACAGAGGCAATGAAGTTATGGTCTCTGGCCTATTCCCTGAGCACTTCTCTTACAGCAGTACACCTCCCAGGCAAGGACAATGTCCTGGCAAATGCTCTCAGCAGGATATCTCAGGGCCATCACGAATGGTCCCTGGATCCCCTGGTTTTGAAGGTGATCTTCTCCAGATGGGGCACCCCACAGATAGATCTTTTTGCAGCCCCAGACAATCACCAACTTCCTCTCTTTTGCTGCAGGCCCCCAGTATTGGTCTCAGTCCCCCTGGATGCCCTAGTTCTCAATTGGGAAGGGAAGTTCCTTTATGCTTTCCCCCTTCCCTCTCCTGTTCAAGGTGTTAGTCAAAATCAGGTCTCAACCCTGCAAGGTGATTCTGATTGCTCCAGACTGGGCCAGACAGCCCTGGTACCCTCTCTTGTTGTCCTTAGCAGTCCACCTTCCCTGTCTCTCCCAGGAATTACAACCTGTTAACATGTGCTCAGGAGGGTTTGGTATCAGATCTCAAATCTCTCAATCTCAAGGCCTGGCTCTTGAAGAGTTGAGTTTGCTGATTGCACCTCTCTCAAGGTGTTCTGGATATCTTAAAGGCTTCTCGGAAGCCTTCCACCAGAAACACTTATAACTCCAAGTGGAAAAGATTTTCTATATGGTGCTCTGGGAAGCATATTTCTCCAGAGTCTGCTGGCCTGCCCACAGTCCTTGACTATATGGTTCATTTTAATAGCTTGGGACTCAGACCAGCTACACTAAAAGTGCATCTGGCAGCTGTCTCTGCCTTCCTCTCTGAGCAAGCACTCTTCCCTTTCAGCTCATCCTGTATTTTCTAAATTTTTCAAGGGATTGCTTCATACCAATCCTCCTTCAGGACCCTGCCCCTGCTTGGGACCTTAATGTTTGCATTATCAGCTCAGCAAACCCCTTTTGAGCCTTTGTCCTCAGCTGAGCTTAAGTACTTGACTTGGAAAACTGTTTTCTTGGTGGCCATCACTTCTGCCAGACGCATAAGTGAGTTACAGGCCCTGTCAGTGGAACCTGATTTTATCTCTTTCCATAGAGATAAGGTGGTCCTCAGGACTAATAGGAAGTTTTTGCCTATGGTGGTTTCAGATTTCCACCTTAACCAGTCTATGTCTCTTCCTGTTTTCTTCACTGACCATTCCTCCTCTGGGGAGAGGAGGCTGCACAGTTTGGATGTGAAAAGGGCCCTTAGCTACTACATAGAAGCACCAAGGGTCACAGGTTTGACTCCCTCCAACTGTTCCTTACTTATGGTGAGGTTGGTAGGGAAAACCTGCCACTAAAGATCTATTGCCAGGTGGATTGTCTCTTGCATTTCTAATTTGCTATGAAAATAAGGTAGGATCCCACCCACTCAGGCCTGGGGCTCACTGACCAGAGGTACAGCTGCTTCTCTGGCTGCTGCCAGGGATATTCCTATCTTAGAGATTTGTCAAGCAGCCACCTGGAAAACAGTACACACTTTTATCAAGCATTACTCTCTGGATATCCAGGCTAGGAGTGATGCTCGGTTTGGCACAGCAGTGCTTCAGAGCCTATTTCCTAAGTAGGTTCTGTCCCTCCTCCATGGAGGTACTGCTTGTAGTCTGCAATATGTCAGAATACAGCAAGACTTCATGTTGTTTGAAGAAAAAATTACTCACCTTAGTAATGTTTCTTCTAATGGAGTCTTGTTGTATTCTGACCTCCCCTACCTCCCTCTCAGAACCTTGGTTTTGGGATGTGGGTGGGTAGCAGTGTTGGCACTTGGGAGGTGCCCCCAACCCTTCTTTTCTCACCCCTTTAGTTTGGGTGTGTGGGTGTTGTGTTTTGTTTTATTTTTTGGGTTTCCTGACTTGAGTCTTTGTTTTGGGACCAAAAAATCTTTTTATTATATTTAGTAGCCAGTTGGCTAGTGTAAGTTTACAGTTTCCACACAGGACACCCAGTGAGTTTAGCTCGTAAAGATCTGACGGTTTGAGTTCAAACAGCAACAGACAGAGTCTCAACCGAGCTCGAGCTCAGCGTTCCATGCCTGGCATGGAAAGTTAACTCTTTCATCTCCGGGAGGCAGTTCAAAGGTTGGACATCACTGCAATATGTCAGAATACAGCAAGACTCCATTAGAAGAAACAACGTTACTAAGGTGAGTAATTTTTTCTTCTGGAGTTTTAAAAATGAAAATACAGCAAGTTGTGGCGCAGAATAATGCCACTCCTGCTGTTAAAATCTAAACTGGAGGGTAAGCCCACGTTTTGGACAGATTTGCTTTAAGATCCCCAATAAATATATTATTGCTGGATCCTTAAGGTTTTTCAGTTATAACAGAAAAAAGGAATAAATGTTCTGTCAGTTGCATCTGGGCTGTAAGTACTGTCTGTAAGGCTTATTCTGTAGAGGCTAGGAATGGGGCAAGATTGGGGCAGGCCCCAAATATGTGATAATGCTCTGCTCATGTCTCCCCACAGACAGTGTCTCCAGCAATGACAATTTGGTGCTGTTCCTCTGCATGTCAAATAAACATTTCCAACTGTATTCCATCTATAACATCAAAGAAGAAATCCTGTGGGAATTCCGGCTTGATATCTGCCATTGTTCTGGGATGAGGGGGTTGCGTGACTACTTTGTTCAGCTTATCCAAGACCAGAATAGGAGGGAAAGCCCTAACATACTTCGACATCTTTTTGTTGTACTGTATTACCTTGCACTGACTTCTTGTCTACTGTATCCACCCCAACACATCTGGAAATTAGCTGTTTCCAGTTCAGTATGTCTTTCCTCGTAAAACATTACATCCAGTCACTGTAGAGCAGAAACCCAGCAGTCAGAAAGGGGGTGTGGCAATAAAGCATTATTTTTCCTGAGGCTGTTTGCCCCATTTTCCCCCATGTTTTGTTCCCTGATCCCCATGGTCCCCCACCCTAGTGCTTCTAGCGCACGTTGCAGCACCCAGCCGTAGCTACCTCTTAGACCCCTACCAAGTCACTGCTCATTGCTCTCTTTCTTTAGCTCCTCCCTCACAAGGAGAGTAAGCATGCCACCTCTAAGATGTGTCTTCTGGGTAAGCAAAAGAGCCTGAGGGGGTTCCTGAACTCAGTTCCCCTTGCGTGGCTCTCTGCAGCATGCTGCTGCAGTTGAGTCGGTCCAGTAGAACAGCAATCTTATGATGAAATTGGAAATTTAAATACAGTACTGGAATCCGGCCTGAGGAGCCCTCAGTACTGGAACAAAAATAAATTGAGGTTTTATAATCTGTTGTTTACCATTTTGTGGCATTTTCAGAGCATTCCTAGAGGTTTTACGATTTGTGAAATAAACAATTGTTGTATATCAGTAGCCAGAATGTCCTGCATTGTTTTGTTTTGTCAGATGCTTTTTAAGATCTTGTTTTGTCTTTGGAGAACCACTGGCTAAGTTTGTCTAAGGTCACACTGAAGCAGATGGAAGAGCAGCGCTCCAGAACTAAATAAAATGCACCCCAGGGGATTTCTACAGCAGAAGTATTATAACCTGTTGTTTAATAGGCATTTTGAATAACAGACTGTAGCAAGCGGAAAGACTGCCAATAGAAACATGACATACATAAACAAGGCACTGCGATTAATGTGGGATTCTTGGACCCAGTACACACTTTAATGAGGTGTATCTTTCAAATGCAGTCATCTATCAGCGTAACATCTTGGCAGCAGGCTGCTAGTGTTTTTTTTTCCCTTCCCCTGCAGTGAGTGAGTGTTTTCTAATTTTACTGGGGTTTTTACGTGAGAATAAAGTGTGACAAAGTATTACAGGGGTTCTGATGACTTTGTGTGGAATATGAATGTGCCATATTCACGGCAATAGACATCGGAAGGCAGTGAGGTCTAATGGTTAAAGCACTGAAGTGAGAATCGGGGGGGAAAATGCCAGGTTCAGATCCTTGGTATGTCTGTCCCTTCTGGCTCAAAAACTGTGGAGGGGCAGAGCCCCACTGAAAATGTGATCTTGGGCTACTCTGAGCAAGTATACTGTCAAGTAAAATGAATCACTGTCTTACTGCTGTCACAAAAGCAAATTATTAAAATAAACCTCATAAACTCCCCAAAGAAAACATTATTTGTTGGGAAGTTAAGTCCCAAACTTTGAAAGCATGAAGTGGAAACACTGAAATGTTTTTTTTTTTTTTTCAAATTTTTGGTTGGGAAAGGCACACAAAGCCAAAGCTTGATTCCAGGTGCGACCTGGGAGCACATGGAGGTTAAGTGACTTGCTAAGCATCACACAGTATGCACGTGGCAGTTGTGGGTTTCAAACCCAGGTCTGCATGATCTCTAGGTTATTAGCCTGGTGCCTTTTTAGGTTACTTTTTTGCAGTATTGCTATAATGGCAGTTGAAAATAAGCAAAGGAACAGAGGTGGGGAGAAGCTGAGAAGCTGAAAAGAACAGGACACAGCTTTGAAATGGTATGGTGTGCTCCAGTGTGGATGTCCCAGGTGCGATGTGGAGACATCACTTCCAGGCTTCCAGATTTTCAAAGGCCAGAGAATGAGGCAGGGTGCTTTCAACAAAAACAACTGATGCAAGGAGCAGGATGCGTCACACCTTGCATCAGTTCTGATTTTCACATGGTGCTTGTGTCAAAAACGGGTCTGTATGCACCAGAGTGACTTGCGCCATGCTTGCACCAAAAAAAATGCCTGTGCCATGTTGGAAGGGATGCCTGCGTCACCGAAATGATGCATCATCCCCTTAATTGGGATTTTCAAAGAATGCGAGTCTTGTCCTTGTGCCTACTGCATGTCGCTATTAGATCAGCCAGAGCTAGTCTAAGGGACACTAGAGCATATAAAGAGGTCCACAGTGGGTGGTCAGACCTGACTATGCTACTGTTAAGGGCCAGTATTCTCCTGCAGGACTAGTTTAGAACATTTTGGGGGCTTAGTCTTGGCCATTTCATCTGCTGTATTTTTTGACTTAGCTTGCATCATTTTCATCCTTTGTGTCATTTTTTACTCGACTCGCACCATTTTTTCTGACTCAGCTTGCACCTTTTTTTACTCAGTTTGCGTCATTTTCATTCCTTGGGTCATTTTTTTTGACTCAACTTGCACCATTTTTGACTCAACGTGCATTATTTATTTTGGTGCAGCTTGCATCATTCTTGTGCCTTGCGTCATTTTGTTGCCGCAGTGGACCTATTGCGTCAGTTTGGGGGACTTTGTCACAGAGAATGCTTTTCATACAAAATATGGCACACATTATTTGACGCACCAAGATCTGACACAAGCTGGTTGTTTGACACAGGTTGCATGGATCAAAGGGCCCTTTGAAAATCTGGCCCCAGGTGTTGGCCCACCCTGGGCACTACAGTGATTCTTGTGGAGACTTGGGGCATCACTGAACATAACAGGTGACCTTGTAGAATCCTTCCACATCCCCACAGGCCCTTATTTGCTAGAGCCGCTGTCAAGGTGGCTGGGAGAAGGCGCTGTGCTGAACTAAGGCATGCCTGGAGTGCACTAAGGTGGAGCTTTTCAACAGGGAGATGCTAAAGGAGTGTCCCTTGAAGCTAGCAGTCAAGAGTCTGTGAGACCAGTAGGAGAAGTCAGAAATGTGACAAAATTGGTGGAAGAAAAATATTTAAGTGAGTGGAAAAATGCAAAACTGAACAGAAAAAAGGAAGAACACAAATGCTTCACTTGTTGGATGGGCTTGGCTCTCTATTACCTTATTTCTTGTCTTGTTTATATTGTTTCTCTAATTATGAAGGTCAGATGAAGAGTCCTGAACCACCTGCACCAGATGAACTTGGTGCAGCTTATTGGATAAAGTCACTCCTGACCAGAGAAGCCCGTTTTGCCATTTCCCAAGACAACCTGCTGCCCTTAATTGACTACTGCTCCCCTATTTACTCACACACATCCTCAGCCTTGCGTGCGCGCCTCTGCTCCACGTACATCAACATATGTCGTTTCACTCTCCTGGCACCTTATTCCACTCACTACTGCCACCTCTACCAGACTCTTGGCTGGCTCTCACTACACTGCAGACTTGATTACGGGGTCCTGGACAGTGCCATCAGGCATGGCGAAGCTTCCCCTTATACGTCTCTCCTCAAGACCAGAACTCCCTTGAGGTGTCTGCGTGCATCCTCAGTCCTGTTCTCCTCCCCCCCCACCCCGGATATCCCAAAAGTCTCCTTGGCTATGGGTAGCAGAGCATTATGTGTAGCTACTCCTGCTCTGTGGAACAAAATCCCCATGCCCATCCACTCTCTGGACTCCCGTGCCACTTTCAAGGTACATTTCAAACCCTGGCTGCTTGATGAGGCCACATGCCATTGCTAGCTTGGATTACCCCCCCCCCCCACCTTTCTGACTTTTCCCTCTTGGGCTGCTTTGGCCTCCTCTGCCCTCTCTCATTTCTTTGGACTCTTGTCTTACATCCCTCACTACCTGCTTCTCGGCTCTCCCACTTGGCTATTGTCTTGTATGTGTTTTTTTTTTTTTTTTTAACATCATGTATTAATTTGCACTGGCCACTTATACTTCGTAAATTATTGTATAATAATTGTTGCTTATCATGATGTACTGGGACTTCCAGTGACATCTCAGAGTACATAGCCGCATAACCTCGGAGCTCCAGGAGCCACCGCCACTAATTAAGTTAAAAATCGGCAAATTCAACGCCTCCCACCTCAATTAATACAGAGAAGAGAGATGGCGACATCCGAAATGAAAGGAAAAAGCTCACAATCAGCGAAAGTCAAGGCAATGATGGTACAAGAAAGAAATGAGGGCCTACTGCACGATTCTTGGTCTGCGTCCCCAGTCTCTGGCCTCGCAGGCTCCGAAGAGGGTCTGGAGCCTATGGAACACCACGCAATAATGGAGAAATTAGACAGAATTATAAAAACACTCCACTGCGTGGAGTCATGTGTAGCTGATGTTAGAGCTGATCTGAGAAACATAGATAAACAGACGACAGCCACAGAACAAGCGGTCAGGTCACTGGCAGATTCAAGCGGCCAACATGACAGAGCCATATTATACCTGCTCACCCGAGAAAGAGAACTGCAGCTGAAGGTCAACGACCAAGAGGACCGTTCGAGGAGGAACAATTTTAGGATCTTCGGGGTCCTGGAGGGACTAGAGGACTCCTTTGCTGACATGGAGAGTTTTATAACTCACTTGCTGGACTCAGTGCTGAAAGTGGCCACTGACTATCCCCTCACCATTGAACGTGCTCACAGGTCTTTAGTACAAAAGTCCCATTCTATAGTTGTGCGGATGCTGAACTTTCGGGACCGACAGCTTATACTGCACACAGCTTGGAAGTCAAAAGATCTTGCTCTAGATGGCCAGCGGCTATCCTTAGACCCAGACTTTTCGGACCTCTTAAACACCAAGAGGAAACAAGTGAAAGACATAATTAGAGTGGAAAAAGAAAAGGGAATAAAAATCCAATTGCAGTACCCAGCTCGACTACGAATCTTGTCTGAAAAGAAGACTACGAATCTTGTTTGAAAAGGGATCCCAGTCATTTAATTCGCTCCATGAGGCAGCCCCGACCCTCCGTAAGCTGGAAATCCAAGTACTGGGACTCCACTCGGTGACTCTAGAGCAGGACATAACCTGGGTAGCATGGTGTAGGGCCGGCCGTCCACGGCACTCTTATCCTATGGCTATCTCTTGGCCCTCACACCTCAGCACCGACTTACAGGAGCTTCTTTCAAGAGAAACTATCACGGCGACAGATGAAGAGATGAACCGAGCAACAGGTTCCCAAACGTGAAAGTAGATACGAGGATTCTGATCTGCACCATTTAAGAAAGAAGAAACACATTTTTCAACAGCGCATGGAACTTTGTTACCACCTGAGTTCCCTCCCTTAATACTTTAGATGCTTTACTGGTCCAGTTACCTCCCTGGACACTGCTCTCCTTGCGGGGACAGGTAACACATAGTGGGGAGCAACTCGATACTTATGGAATGGGTGGTACCCCATGAAACTGTCCTCCATACACTAGGAACATAAAACGCTGACTTGAACACAGGGATTATCCGATCTGTAATTGGGGGGGGGGTGACCAGATATTTCATGGTTGAGCAACTATGTTTTTCTTTTTACCTAATACACAGCATTAAAAATACCAGAGAAGTATGTGGAGGGGGGATGGGAGGCTCATTTTCCTCAGTGCGGTGGCTCCCTATGTCCCTGACATAGACTGCACAGTAAGGGGAGCTGCCGAGAGGTGCTGCGGTCGCTTGCGATTAGGCCAGACCTATTTACTGTGTCTTCAGCTCAGCGACGTATCCTACTGTTACTGACACCTACGGGGTCAGGCCTGTTGAACACCCTAAACAGGCAATATAGCAACAGCTATCACACAATTCGCAGAATGCGAATTACTATCCATAAACCTAGGAAGCAATGGCGGAAGCATATTCAGTGGGTTCTTTTTGTTAACACTCACACTGAAATGCTTTTAAAGGTTAATTCTTGTTATAGATTTACAGCACCTGTTGTACTGGTTAAAAAATGTTACTGGCTGGCTGTTAAGATGATTGCAAGACATGATTTTCCTGGCTACGACACGGAGGCTCTGCGTGGGTTAATAGGGGAAAGCAAAGGGAGGGGGGGGAGAAAGGCTCTGCAAATCTAGTAACCGAACAAAGAATCGAGACAGCTTTATTGTACAAATCGAGTATCATGGGCATGATTAAAGTAACATCCTTGAATGTGCAAAGAATAAATTCACCAGTAAAAAGAATGAAAATTCTACACTATCTCAATAAATTAGGGGCTGATATCTGCCTTCTTCAAGAAACTAAACTGTTAGATGTTGAACATCAGAAATCTAAACGTTTGTGGGTGGGGATGGTGGTGGGCTCCTCACACCCCTCCAGCAAAAAAGCAGGGGCGGTGGTTCTCCTCAGAAAAAACATCCCCCTAGAGGTGGAACAGGAGATCACGGCACTGGAGGGGAGATATGTGTCAATCACAGGTAGAATATACCAACAAAAAATAAATTTAGTAAACATCTATGGCCCTAATGAAGATAACCCTGCCTTCTATAAATCAGTATTCCAAAAAAATCTCAGAATTGGGTGAGGGAATGGTACTATCGGGGGGGACTTTAACTGCGTTATCAACCCAAACATAGCTAGATCCTCTTCAGATTCAAGAACCAAAAGACAAATGGGTAAAGCTATAAGGGGTGGTATGACAAAATTGGCATTACTAGATGTATGGAGGGAATTCTACCCTTCCTTAAGGGATTATACCTTCTATTCAGCCCCTAATGGATCGTATTCATGTATAGATTATTTCCTGTGTAGCAAGCCAGAACTTCACAAGATTATAAATTGTAAGATTTATCCGAAGTTGGTCTCTGACCACGCAGCAGTTTCCGTGTCTCTGCAATTGGTAAACTGGGAAAAAAACACCTTGTGGAAGCTAACCACCTCACTGGTAGGGAGTGAAGAATTTAAGACACTTATCACTACTACCATAGAGGAATACCGGGCACATAATAAAGTGCAATACACTGGGATAAAATGGTATTGGGATGGCCTTAAGGCAGTCCTGAGAGGCCAAATTATTGCCCTCTTGGCCCGACTCAAAAGACAGCGTAGGCAGTTACAAGAGGCATTGGAAGGACAATTTGCTAAATTGGAAACTGAGCACAAAAACAACCAATCACAGGAAATTGTGAAAAAAATTACAAGAGGTCCGAGGGAAACTCCAAGAATTAATAGATAAACAGGTAGAAGGAAAGTTGAGGTTGTCTAACCAAGCTTTCTACGAGCAGAGTAATAAGGCAGAAACTCATAGCATTTAGATTAAGAAAGCTCAAGTGGATAGACAGGTTAAGAAGTTACAGACCGGGGGCGGGGGGCAGAATACCACCCACTACACCCCTAAGCAAATAGCTGAAACCTTTAAATCTTACTGTGCTACCTTATATTCCACAGATGGTTGGGGAGAAGAAAGGCAACAGAGATATGAGGAATTCCTGGGGAAGATAACCCTCCCTAAATTAGCTGAAATTGATCAGCAGGTCCTCGAAGCCCCAATAACCCTAGCTGAGATCACCCAAACAATCAACGACTTAAAACATAATAAATCCCCGGGCCCTGATGGCTTCAATGTAGAATTATTTCAGAAATTTAGTGCACACCTGAGCCTCATACTGGTTGAGCTTTTTAATTCTTGTGCTGAGAGGGAGGATCTCCCCATTCGTGGAGGGATGCTCTTATTACTGTCATTCGCAAGGAGGGAAAACCCCCTGAGTCCTGTTCTTCTTACCATCCAATATCTTTGCTAAACCTGGACTCCAAAATATTTACTAAAATATTAGCAAATAGGGTTAACAGGGTGCTGTCTGATTTGATACACCCCGACCAGGCGGGCTTTGTACCCTACCGACACCTTCAAGATAATATACGACGGTGCTTGAACATTATTCGGGCTGGACGGCTTGCCAGGGAACAACAAGTAGCAATGGCTGTCGATGCCAAAAAGGCATTCGATTGCCTACAGTGGGACTTCTTGATAGAAGTCTTGAAAAAATGTGGTTTTGGATCTCTGTTTCTGATCTGGATTGAGGCACTTTACTCTAAACCCCAAGCTAAGGTTAAAGGAAGTGGTACAGTGTCTTTGACCTTAACAATACACCAAGGCACAAGGCAGGGGTGTCCACTGTCCCCCGCCTGTTTGCCCTCAGCATCGAGCCACTCACGGAGATAATTAGATCTCATCCAGAACTTAGGGGTATTAGGGTAGGGGGAGTGGAGAATAGGATCTCCTTCTATGCAGATGATACTCTGATATACTTAAGAGATCCAATGATGACATTCCCAATTTTAAAACAAATTCTAGAAATATATGGTAATATTTCAGGTTTTAAAATTAACAATGATAAAACAGATTTTTTTTGATAAGCGGGAGGAAAACCTCTGGACTCACAAACCTGATTCCTTACAAGTGTGTAAACTCCGCTATAAGATATTTAGGTATTTACATACCAGTAAGGCTAGAATCCCTGTACCAGGTCAACTATGGGAGGCTCATAAAGGAAGTCTGCACAGACTTGAAGCGCTGGGAACTTCTCCCACTGACCTTACTAGGCTGTATTGAAACAATTCGAATGAACATACTTGCGCGTTTCCTATTTCTGTTCAGTTCTCTTCCTATTCAGGTCCCATCTAAACAGTGAAAAAAAAATTCAGGCGGCATTACATCGTTTCCGTTGGGTGGGCCATAGAGCCCAAATAGCCTGGGCTACCTTGCTCCGCCCTAAAACACAAGGCGGTCTCAACTTACCCAGTTTAAAGAGTTATTACTTGATGGATCAGATGATCTCCTGGGTAACATATTATGCTAGAGATTCCCAGAATGTTTGGGTGGAGATGGAACTTCAGAATGGAGTAGATGCGCACCCAGTGATTGACTTTACAGAGATCCCAAGTAAATTTTGCAGAGATGGAAATTGCATAACCCTTGGCAACAACAAATGTATAGGATCTGGGGTAAAGTGAAGGCCGATCTAGGAATAGATAATACACTAACTAGTGAAACAGAGATAGTGATGTGCTCTCTCTTTCACCCACCCCGTCTGGATCACGTATGTAATCGATGGCACAAACATGGTTTAAAATATTTCAGGCAGTTTCTTACACAGGGCCGCTTTAAATCTTTTGTTCAAGAGTTAAGACTGGAGTTTCATCTACCCAGTATACATTTTTTCCAATATTTACAGATAGTATATTTTCTTAGACAGGGAACCAACTTAAATAAAGTTCTAAGGACACCACACCCATTTGAAGAATTGATTGTCCGGTCTGGGCAGGACAAGGAGGAGTCCCACCTGATCTCTGGGCTGACACAGACCTATGTGCACTCAACCACGACCGAACCTTTAAGATGCCAGATTGCATGGGAACATGAGGCAGGGAAACAATTCACTCCAGAGGTCTGGCAAACCATTTGGGAAGGAGTTTTCAGAACATCGGTTTCCAACAACTGGAAAGAGTTCAGGTGGAAGCTAGTGAGTAGGTTTTTCGACACCCCAACTAGGGTGGTCCACCACAATCCATCTAGTTCAGTGAATTGTTGGAGAAACTGCAGTAATAGGGGGACACATCACCATATTTTTTGGTACTGTCCGATATTAAAACCTTTCTGGACAGAAGTAATTGAAAGGTATAAGGTCATGGTCAGATGCACAGACCCCCTTCTATTTGAGCATATGATACTGGAAAGTTTCCCTGGGAGGAAAAGAAAGTTATCAAACAGTCAGAGATCTTTCAGGGGGATATTGCTTGCTGCAGTGTGCAAAGCTATTACAAGAAGATGGCTTGACCTTAAACCCCCAACTCTGGAAGATTGGATTGACATTATTAAGGGGATTGCCAGGATGGAGAGAATAACAGCGGACCTGCTCTTGCAAAAAGATGCTTAATGGGACATGGTTATCCTTTATAAATTTATTAGAGGAATTGGAGGGGAACTCTGTACTCTCCCAGCAGGCATCCATGTTTTAAAAGTTATCACCTGGTTTTATTTGACTAAGTTAAGAACTAATGTGTTCAGCCTTGATTGTACATAGCCAAGTAATTTTCTTATCGTAAAAAAGAAACAACCAGCCACAGTTTAATTGTTCAATGTTTAAATCAGTTTTTGGTTTATTTTTATCGTTAACTTATACTCGACCACTTATCTCTATGGACTATACAACATGGCAGGAAGCAATAAGATATGAAGAATATAAAAACAAGAAAGTTGCTGATCTGGGGGATCCGGCCAGCCCAAGATGCCTTGCTCAGGAACTGGGATCTACTGGAACATAAACAAAAAGAAATATGTTAGTACAGCCTTATCATATGAAATACTATATTGTGACAACTGTATCTTTTTATGGAGTGTCTGCCAAAGATTGATAAAATAAGTTCAAAAAAATATATAATGATGCACTGATTGTTTTTTTCAGTTTCTCATTAATTTTACTTTCTTGTGTTACTTTCTTTGTTCACCAATGATGTCTGTATATCCACTTTGTTCACCAATTAAGTCTGTATATCCACATGGTTTGTACTCATTGTATTACTTGTCACTACCTGTGTAATTGCTGCCTGTGTGGCCCAGGTTGTGCCTGAAAACGTTCCCCTGGATCAGTGCACTTACCTGGTTACCAAAGACTTAAATAAATAAATAAATAACCTCTTACATTGACTCTGCAATATGAATCGAGGAATGCCTTTTCCATCATTTTCCTGTGAAATAGTTATGTTTTCCTTGAAAGTGCAGGATATTCCACAGAATACTGCAGGTATTTTTGCAAAAATGTATTCCATGGATAGCTTGTGACACTAGTTTGGTGCCTTTCAGACAGAATGTCCATACCATGTAACTCCCTAGGCACCAGGCAGTCTTTCAGAAATCATGATGCATTCAAAAGAAAAGGATCTGCCCTCTGCAGCTACTGCACTTTTGTTGAAGAAAATTGGCCCCACATCTTGCTAATAACATGCTCATTTTTGCATACTTTTACTACAGGCGTGGACAGTGACATCCAGCTCAGCCTTCTGTCCTGCTGCCCTAGCGATCCCCAGGATCCGCTTCTCATCCCTCCAGTCTGTGGCGCCTCATAGGCACCTGACCTTCCTCTCTGTCCCCTTCCTATTTCCAAATCTATTCCCCTGACAGTTGAGTCCCACACCAGAAGTTGCTTCCTTCTCCTCTGGGGCCCTCTCCTTCCCTCCTCGGGGTCTTCACTATGTAGAACCCTTGAGTTCATCCCTGGCCACTGCCATGGGTGCCTTCTCCTGGTAGTCCTGTCCCACCAGAGCTGTGTAGGAATTTTGTAATGGTACCAACTGAGGAACATGTCCCTGACCCACTACTCCCAGCCTTCCAAAGTCCCCCATTGAACAGCTGTTCCTCCTCGATGGCATCTTCTGAGGTAAGATGGGCCTGGGTGAGGGAGAAGGTCCCCCAAATCCTTGCCTACTCAGTCTGGTGTGTAGCGACCTCCTCTCTCAACCCAGAGAGTTGCAAGCAGATGGAGCAACACCGCAGTCTCCAGAATTGGTCTCACTTGGAGTGATGTGATGAGCCTTCTATATTCTGAAAACCTCTTCTTCACCTTCTGATATTTATTTATTTAGTTTGTGTTGACTGGGTAAGTACACTAGACAAATTCTGCCTATTTTCAGGCATGACCGGGGGGGGGGGTGGGTGGGGTTGTAGATGAATGCAAACTGACCTTGAACCAGATTAAGCTGCTGGTGGTATTTTTAGTGAATGGGGGGAAATTTGTCCAGGGCACCGAGGAAATTCACCTACTCTGACAGTAGGGGGACCCTTGTCAGCCACTTGCCAAGATGGCTGACGTCCAAGATGGCGGACGGCAGGATGATGGAGGAGCTGGAAGGTCTAACTCCAGCCCGTCTACACCTTTAGAACCAGATTTTCTGGATTCTACCACAGAAAGGTTACCGGCTACTAAAGACATTCCTGTTTCTCTTAAGGAGCTTCATGCCCAGGTTGGCAGAAAAGTACAAGGTACTGTTTTACATGGTACTCCTGTATCTTCACATGGCTTAACACAGGACAATTTGCATAAAGTCTATAGTATGCATAGGCAATTCCTGATACAACTGGTTCAAGAAGACGCTTCTTTGCACTCTGATATACCAGATGCTACCTATCCTGCAGCTGCAGGAACTTCTGCTGATATTGTTCCCTCTTCTCACACTGCCGCTGAACTCCCTGCTACTGGAGATGCACAATTACCTGCCTCGCTAAACCTCAGACAAACATCTAGACCTCCACCCGACTTTACCTCTAATTGGTCTCCTGAAGCTGCATTAAAAGGCTGCTGATGGCAGCGTATCACTGAAAAATGATCCCTGGTCTTCTCCTGGACCCATCAAGCTGCACAGATTATTTCCTGACAGAAACATCAGTACACCCAACGCACCTTTCCGCGGGACTCTGGCGCAGTTCCAGGATACAATGCCACTACTACATCTGGCTCCCAGCTAGCAGCAAGTCTCTCTCCTCTCATCCTATGGGCCCCAACAGTGCACAGAACTCCAACATCTCTTCTTCTGAAGAAGAGGAGGCCCCTGCTGCACCGCAAAATGACTCGATGCATCGGGGTGGTAACACTAACTCTGACAAAGCATTTAAACTGAGTGATATTTTTGCTGCTGTTGGCCAACCTGCTCAGCGCCGAAATGCTGTTCGGCTGAAATACCTTGGTGTAGTATCTACTGCTCCAACTATAAAAACTGTTTTGCATAATATGCTAAAGGACACTATTGGTATAAGCCCATCTGAGTTATTTGCTTTTATACATGTGCATGGGAAATTAACATATGATATAAGTTTTAAAAATATGTCTACTCTAGAGTCATTTTGGGCCAAATATGAGACTGTGAAGAATTCCCCCTTTGGGCTTCTTTCCTTCTCATCCCCTTAACTAAACTCACAGTAAAAGTCATCACCCTTCTCTTTAGGAGTGAGGGGGTCAGTATTGCAGATGTGCAATACTGGCTGAGCCAGAGGTGTGACATTTTGGATACTCTCCGCCCGATTCTGGATGATGATTTTGTGTGGACTGGGGGTTGGGAAATTAAAGTGCAGTTACAACAGACCGAAAAGGTACTGTATTTCACACCTTCCTAGTAGTTTTTATATTGGAAGGGATAAAGGTATCTGTTTTTATCTGGGGCAGCCTTGCACTTGCCAAAAGTGTGGGTCCAGGACCCATCTGAGTTACACTTGTGATGAGCCTTGCTGTACTTTGTGCCTTGCTTATGGGCATGTGAGTCTTGGTTGCCCTAATCCCTTGCTCTGCAATCTCTGTGACGAGCAGGGCCATACCTATCAGCAGTGTCCCTGGGCAGACCATAATAAGCTGGATCGCCCCCCACAGGATCAGGTTACCCTTATTGCAGACTCCCAGATGCAGGCCCTTAGACACAGAGAAGAAATCCCTCCTCTAGCAGAATTCCCTTCAGGTCACTCAGAACCAGTGGTACCTGGCACTTCAACCCCTAGCTCTGAGATCTTACTCTCTTCCCTTCCTACCGGTTCACCTGTTACTGCACAGACTGCTCTTCCCTCTTCTGATTCAGTAAGACCCGGAGCAGAAGGTGCTGCTTTAGTAATCATACCAGAGGAACCATGCAACCCCTCCCCAAAGCTCATGAGTTTACCCCAGCTCGGAGTTCTTGCAGAGGTAAGGGAAAAAAGAAAGTCTGAATCTCATACTCCCAGAAAGATTATTCTAACTAGGAATAAATTCCAGGCCCTGGCTAAGAAACAAAAGCAATGGGGGGATTCTGAAGAAGAAGATGCAGATTCTGACTCTTCCAGGGCATCTTCTTCAAAAATGGAGGTTTCTTCCGATGGTCAGTATAAACCTCCTGATACTGAAAAAAAATTATCCCCTAAGAGATGATTTATAGTTCCTTCTCCTTTGCTTCCCTCTGCTTGACTTTCATGCTTGCTACCATTAATCTACGTTGTCTTACACCAAATGTATGCAACATGAAGTCCTTTCGTAAACAACTAACAACTTTACAGTTTTTGGCTGACCTGCATCATGATATATATTTGTTGCAGGACACCAGAATGAAAACTAGACATGAAATTAATCAAGCAAAAATAAAATTGTCCAAAGGCCCATCGGTTTGGACCCATGGTGAAGACCAGTGTGATGGGTTAGGCATCCTTTTTTGGGGGTTTAATTTCCACATAACTAAAGGTATTGATATAGTTCCTGGATGAGCTATGCTTATTGGTTGTCTCTTTCAGCAACTCAAGCTTCGAATCATCAATTTATGTGCTCCACAGAGCATTGCTGCCAGATCAGAACCGTTTCATTTAGTTCAACCTTTTTTATATACTGCTGGGCAGATATAGTTCGGTGGAGATTTTAATTGTGGTTTGTCTCTGGCTGACAAAGGGGGCAGAACGAAGAAAATTTTCGGAGACTCCGCTGCATTCAATAAAATACTCACAACCGCAAAGCTGAAAGATGGGTTTTGTACCATACATTCTCAGGGTCACAAAACATTACAGGGGTACCCATGCTACACAAATTAATTATATTTTTTAATCAAATAATATCAAAGAATTAAATGCTGCTGTCATCCCTTGTGAGTCCTCTGATCACATGGCAGTTTCCTTAGCTTGTAGTTCTGCAAAGGGCCCTCTTCCTTACACCTTTACCTCCCATTGGAAGCTAAATAACACCTTACTAACAGACCCTGGTATATCGGATGCAGCTTTAGATTTTCTAAAGGCCCAGTGCTCTGTTATTGATACCTACCACTCTCCTTTGGGCTGGTGGGAGGATACAAATATGGAGCTAAAAGACTTTTTTCAACAAAAGGTTAGAACTAAAACTTTATCTGCCTATCTCACATATACTAAATTAAGACAAAAGTTACCAGATTTCATTTCCTCTTCCTATGAATCTGAGATGGATAACTCCCATGCCATTAGACAACTCAGAATTCAAATGGAGACATTCCAATATAATAGGGCCATGTCTCTCAAATTAGAAGCACAATGCGACACTCAAAATTCCAAACCCTCCTTAGACATCTTTAAGGGCTGCGCTGATAGAGTAGCTGCCACCCACATAGGAAAGTTGATGGATCCAGAATCTAATACATTTTGTACCTCTCTACCACACATTAAAAATACAGCACAAAAGTATGTAGAATGCATGTTTGGGACAACATCACCCACTATGGGATCTCCTGATTTTCTTACAGACATTATAACACCTAATATATCTCAGGAACAAGTGCATTCTCTAACCTCCCCTATTTCTGTGGCAGAAACCAGACAGGCAGTATCTCGCCGGACAAAACATACTTCTCCTGGTAATGACGGCCTCACTGCTGAACTTTACCAGCACTACGAAGAAATATTTTCACCTATTCTGACAATAGTTTTAAACTCATGCTCCATTCTGAAGATTTTTCTGATAGCATGATCTTGTTATTTAAAAATGGTGATAAAACAGACATAAGGAATTGGAGACCCCTGAGTTTCTTGAATGTAGACTATAAGATCCTTGCCTCTGTCTTGTTGAGCAGACTACTCCTGGTGGCTCCGTACCTCCTTTCAGAGACCCAGATGTGTGCAGGTCAATAAAACATAATTTGTCCCTGTGGAGGGATATTGTCTATTCCTCCTCCATTAGTAATACTTCTTTGTTAATCTCACTAAATCAAGAAACAGCATTCGACTGGGTCAATCACAAATATCTATTTCAGGTTCTACAACATTATCACATACCGACAACATTTATTCATTGGGTTAAGCTGCTATACCATACTGCTTGGATCACTCCCCATATTAGTGGTTCCCCTGGGACTTCCTTTCTGCGGTGGAGGGGGGTACGACAGGGGTGTCCCCTCAGTCCGCTCCTTTACACATTGCAAATAGACCCACTATTACGTAAAATATTGCCACAGCCCCATATACCTTGTATTACATTTTCTAGGGGGTCATCAGTCCCAGCCATTACTGCATACGCAGATGACTTATGCATCTGTACCACCCCCTCCTTCAAGAAACTGATCTGACAGCAGTCATCTCTGAATTTGAGTACCTGTCCGGGTCAAAACTTAACTATACTAAAAGCTCTGTTTTTTTATTTAGCACCTGCGGCCGCACCTCCTCAGCCCACTTAGATAGCTGGGATTGCTGTTGTCACTAAACCCACTAAAATACTTGGGCTATTTTTTGGTAGTAAAGATGATGCTTTACGTAGTTGGACTTTGGCCACTGAAAAAGCAGACAGAATAGTACAGTTATGGAAAGGCCTGTCCATCTCTAAAAGGAAGAGCGTTTTTTTTTATTAAAAACTTTCATACTATCCCAATTTCTATATGTTGCTTCCATTTATCCACTACCCTTTTCACTAGAAACCAAAGTATGTAATGTGTTTTTTCAGGGATTCTGGGGTAGCAGATTAAATCCCGTTAAAAGACTCTACACTTACCCAGATTATTGCTTTGGGGGAGTGCGGATTCTGAACCCGCTAGTTTTTTTCATATTTTATTTTTTTCGCATGGAATATTGAATATGTTAAATGCCTTCCCCTCATTTTGGTACTCTATAGCCAGGAAATTGGCTGCTCCTTTACTTTCAGTCTGGAACCAGGCACCCTTTGAAATCCCCAGAAATTTTAGGAAATTTAACCTTCCTTCATAATTAATACCTGCTTTCCTTACGTTATGGCAGTGGTATATTATACCCCTGACAAACTAAAAACTTTAACTTGAAAGCAGGTCTATCTATATATACTTGAGAACAGTTTTTTGACACCCCGTTATTTCAGGCTGTACAAGGGAATAACCTAGACGCTAGTATAATATTCCAGCAGCTAACAGATCATAGGATTCCCTTAAAACTGTGGGATGTCACATGGTTATCCTGCCATGGGCGCCTTGGAGTTCGGGGCACTCATAAACACAAGCCTCTGGAGGAACGAATGTGTCCCTGGAGCACTTGCCGCGGGACCATCGAAACCATGCATCATTTCTTTTTAGACTGCCCTTACAGCACATCTCTCTGGGTTTTACTGTTAAATAAATTGAAAGAAAAACTTCTTTCAGCCATTTCCAATAAGATTTTAGTCTATGGCATATATCCCCCTATACTATCTAAACATCACCCAAGTACATTGAGACTGATATTTGCATTCTGCAGGTTTTATTTGTGGCAGGCACGTTGTGCATTTTTACTGCAGCAAAAATATTATCCTCCCACACAAGTGTTACTTCAGATTCAATCTCAGTTATGTACTATATATTAATCTGAACAAAATAAGCTCTCTACTAGTATACAAACAGCTTATTGGAAAAACTGTGATTGGATTATGGGATTGTCTTCTTAAAAACCTAAGTATCTAACTGTTTGCCTTGAGGTTATAGCTTTTTCGCAGTACCTCTCTGGATGTAAAATTTTTTTTTTTTTTACTATACCACTTTGCACGTATGTAGTAACAAATAATTTGTTTCCTTCATCTCTGTTATGTTGTGTGAAGAAACACTTTTGTGATTATACATTATTTTTTTTTACTTTATCTCTTTATCCCTCCTATCAACTCCCAGTGCCCAATCCTTCCATCCACTCATGTCCTCCAATCCACCTTCCGTGGGATCTGCCCCTAGAGTGCCTCTTCCCCCTCTCCTTGCACAGTGGGGTCTGTCCCTTCTTGGTGGTCTGGATGGAACCGGAGCGGCTTTCATCCAGGGCTGCCGAGAGGTGTTTTCCATGTTCTCTCCTAGATCCCCGACCCTCTGAGACGTCGGTGCTTGGGACGTGCGTCCCGGGTGGTGGCGATGCTGATACGCTTGAGCCTCTCATGTGCTGCGACACCCCTCCCCGGCTCCGGGCGAGCGGGCCGCCTCCATCCCTTCCTGTTGCGGTGCTTCCACTGGCTGTGGAAGGGATGCAGAATCTGAGTGGTTCTTGGTCTCCCACCCCTGAGGGAGGAGAGCATCCGTTGGGACGCTCGATCCTCCCTCTCCCCTGCCGACCCCTGGCCACCTGAGTCCGTTCCCGAACCCGGGTCGCCGACGTAGATTATACATTATTTTTATGTTTCAATAAAAAATTCCCCTACTCTTTATGAGAAGTGCCATGGGATCTTTAACATTCACCTGAACTACCACCAGAACAGGCAGATGGGACCTCGGTTTACCATCTCATCCGAAAGACGGTACCTCAGGAGTGCAGCACCCCCCTCATGCTACACAACAGTGTCAGTATAGGGATTTAACCCAGGTGCCTGGTGTGGGGATAGAACCCACAACCTTCTGATCTCCCGGCCTCAGAGGCGAGTGTGCTACCTGCTGAGCCATTGACACTGCACTGGTAAGAGTTTTTCAGCGAGCCATTTGGGGGCAAATATTGTCAGATGGTTCCCCTTAAGTCCTTCAGGTAGCTCTGTGAGACTCACATTAAGTGACCTTATTTGATTCTATAAGGTCTCTCTAATGGAGCCCTTAAATGCTGGTTTTCTTTGGGGATTAAAACTGTTGCACTTGAAGAGGCTGCCGTTTGTTTTTGCAGGTCCCCCATTTCAGTTTTCAAAGCATCCATAGTGGTTTCTAGAACAGCGACCCTGATGGTAAAGTTATCGACCTTTTGGCTAAGGTCTGAAATAGATTTAATCAGATTTTGAAGCTTCAGGCCCAGTGGTTATAATGATTCTTCTGAGTTGTGCTTGGCTACAATAGGGGCCTCAGTCCCTGACCGCGGGCCTGTGCTCCACCACTAGATTTACTATTTCCAACATCAGCTCCCAGTTTTTCATGACTGTGGTTGCCCATTTTATGAAGCTGAGGTTGCTTCTTCCAATAATATATCTTAGAACTCTTCACTCAGACCAGAAACTGCTTATTTTAATAATTGTTTTCAGTCTGTGCAGGAGCTGCTAAAATCTGCTGCCTTGTTGCTGGGGCTCCACAGTGATAATTGGCTGAGGTACCATACCACTGATGTATGGCCCTGTACCTGTAGATTGATCTTGGGCCATGAGGGTGGGAGATGTGGTAGGGAGGATGGGTCCTAGACATAAGAACTGTAGTAAATTCAGGGCATAATAAACTAGGTATCACATAACTAACTAACTAACTCACTCACCCTCTCTCTCTCTACAGTACATATATATATATATTCATTGCAAAAAAACTCAGTTAATGCATCAGTTAGAGTTGTTTCCACAGCGACAAAAGTGTGGAAATGCGATGTTAGGGTTACCACCCCACCCCCACGCCCCATTCTCAAACCCCTAACTCCGCATTCCCCCCACCCCCACCCCCCACATACACTTGCAAGCAGTACAAGACACATCCATCATCATGGTCCAGCAACTGTATGAGTTCTCCTGCCATCAGAGTGCCTTTGGGGTACACATGCATGCTGGGCAACCATGGGAGATGGCCCACACTAAGCATTTTTTTGTTACAGACATCAGTAACAAGATTTTAGCAGATGCCTGTATTTCAATTAAGAAATGATGAAACACACATTGTGTTATCTGTAGATAGCTGTATTGGAAAGAAGAGTTGGGATAACCCTAGCAGCAGGCAGTGAATCTTTGCATATGTTTTTTTCTGATAGAGTGAGTCAGTCCTAATAAGAAATGGTAATAATAATAAAAGTATTGTTTTGTAGTATACTTTACAAGCAACATGTGACAGCAACAGTTGTAACATCCAAAGCTAACCATAACATGCTGCTAATGAGTATTTCCAGTAAATGCAACAGTATTACAGCATGTGATGGTGCTAGTTTCATACCTGAGCAGTATGTGAAAAAAACCTATGTATGTGTCAGCTGTGTCTGTCCTGCTACACATGCCTATGTGGTAGCAGCGATACCTGCAGCGAGACAATCATTAAACTATGACACATAAAAATCAATATTTAGAAAGTTTTTACAGACTAAGTTTCACTTTATGAGAAAGATATGCCAACTATAATGTGTCATCATACAGTGCTGGCAGTAAAGAGTCGATCATACTGTATTTGTGTTTCATAACATAGTGTTATCTGAAAGTAGTAGGGTATCGTGATTATTGTGCTTACAGATGCGACTGAGTGGTATAGTGTCTTACAATCTTGCATGTGTCGTCCATGTGTGTGTGGGGTGGGTGGGGGGAATGAAGAGTTAGGGGTCTGAGGATGTGGGGTGGTAACCGTAACATCGCATTTACACTTGTCACTGTGGAAAGAATCCTAAGTGATGCATTAATGGATTTTTTTGCAATGTATTTCCCTTATTTTTGACAAATTGTAATATACATAGTAAATGGTATGTGTTGGTGGGAGCGTGGGGCCCAAGCTGCCCATTTCTGCGTAATGATGTGTGTTTGTGGGAGCGCAAGTCCTCCAGGCCCTGCACTCCCACTTACATATAAGCACGGAGCCATACAGCAGCCCTGTAGGGTAAGGAAGCCTTGTAACATTAATTTGCCCATCTCTAGGGAACTGTACCAGCCAGTACAAAAATTGAAGTGTGGTTGTAATCATGAGTGACTAGTCCCCGCAACATTAAGTTGACTGAATCCGTATCATGCATTGTGTCTGAGATGGGGGCAGCAAAAGGCGCTGTGAATACGAAGTCTGTGGGCGTAATAGTGGTCCTCAGACATGAAAATGAGCAATTGGAACAGTAAATTGCAAATATCTCCGGAACCAAACAAGGAAGAAAGAAAATTTAAATTTCATTGGTTTCAGGACCCTCCAACCTAGTTTTGAACATAGTCCCCCTATAGGGGGGACTAAGAATTTTTGTGACAAAAAGTCCTTATCTTGAACCGTTTTCAAGATGCGAGCCCCGAAAGGCGTCATTGACGCCGCAGTGTTATCCTATGGGAACATTGCTGAACTTCAGAATTCTGTAACTTTGGGCCCCAGTAATGTTTTGGAAAAGGCACATCTGTGGGATCAGGGCTTGCCACCCTGCAAATTTCAACCAAAAAGACCAAACTGTTTTGTTGCAGGAGGCTGGCAAAGATCTGCAGTTATTTTGAGCATACTTTCGCAAAATACTTTTGCAAATCACAAAAGTTTCGCAAAATAAATCACAAAACTTTTGCATTTGCGAAAGTATTTTGCAAAAGTGTTTTTTTTTTTAAAGTTTAAAAATGTATTTCTGGGGGGTTTAACCCCCCAAAAAGATATGGCTAGCATCCTCAGGACCTGACTAGGTAAACACAACAATCAGTGTTTACCTAGAGGGTCCCAATTTTAAACGCCAGGCATTTTTCTGTGTCACTAACTGTAAACAAGATGGCCGACACATGAAAGTAAAAGGGCCATTTGCGACAGTAAAAAGAGCCTCTCACGAAGGTTTTGTGATTTTTAACTTTTCCCATTGACTATAATGGGAAATTTGTTTTTTGAATAACTTTTGAACGGTTTAATATTTTTTCACCAAATCTTCAAAAGGCATAGAGACCATGGCTGCATCTTCCCTGAAGTTTTCGGACTGAACAGACAAACCATGCGGGCTGTGGGTGCAAGCAAAGAAACACGCAAAAAGTCTGTTTTTTTGCGTTTTTTGGCGTTCTGTAGCTGCGCAACCGTACATCCTACCATAACGTGACTTGACGGATCCAGAGGTGTATGGTGCCAGACCGTGCATGCAAAGTTTCAGGCAAATCCGTCGTACGGTGTCAAAGTTATTAAGGTACAATTTTGAGGTTTTGCATTAAAGTGGCTACTCAACCCTAACTATAATGGCGCTACTGCGCCACTATAATATACACACACACAGAATGAAGAAATTGTGTTCAATTTTCTATTGTTTGTTCTCCAAAAGAATTAAAACACTCTTTTCTAAGTTTAGAAAAGATGCTAAACCAAACTCATAATGGGGGAAATGGTGTCTTGTAAGTCAGGAGAAACAGGGTAGATGCAAATAGAGTTAAAAGGTATAGGTACAACAGTATCACTGTAACATGGACTGCTGCTTTAAGTGATGCTGCTTAAATCTTTTCTCCTTTTTTGTGCTAACGCTGATGAACACTTATGCATTCTCACTTAGTTTATTCCAACTGGCTACAGTATGTCTGACTTTTGTATTGACTGCACAAGCTTCAGATAGATCCTTGCTTAGTTTAGCTGACTACTACTTGCGCTGAATAATTTAGGAGCCCCTTGTAAGGCGATCTCCCAGTTCTTTTCCAGTGCCTGCTTTTCTGCAGTAGGTAACATGAATACAGAATTAATTTTAACTCGACAGTGAGTAACATCCTTGGTTTTCTTTACAATAATGCAGTCAACTGCAAATAACATTGGCATGAAATAGTGTTGGGATTATGTCTCTGTTTTGCTGTAACGGTACATTTATTCATATATTGTAAATCTCAGGTTTAGCCTGAAATGGTAAATTAATGGACACATTATAAAGCTCTTGGGAGAGCGGAAGTATTTGCATGCAATTGATGTACTGCTTCTCCTACACAGCATTATAATTTGTTTCACCAAGTAATAAAACTAGATGACTGTACTAACATAAGGCTTCTATGTGGAACAGGACCGGGGGAATCTGATAGCAACTGGATCTGTAGCTTATGCTCAGTGAGCTGGTACCTCATGACCATATCTATATGCTGTCCCCACATTTGGAGTAAGAGACCAGATTACAGTACAGGGCGCAATGTTTGGGAAGGAGTTCTGTAATAATGGAGTCACTGTGTGAGGTGATGAGATGCTGGCCAACCCAAATCCTCAGGTATTAAAAGCACATCTAGGGTAAACTGGTTGGGAATTAAGGGGTGTATGCTAGTTTAGGTATAGTACCAAAAGTTATTGCTACAGTTTTTGTTTCACATTCAGGGTAAGTTAGTTAGAGAGAAACCACTTCTGAACATTGTAAAAATCCGTTTGAGCTTGGGATTCAAGGAGAGTTGTTAGGGTTACTATTGAAAAGCACTGTGTCGTCTGCATACGTATGTATGCTCAAAGAAAGATCATAGAATCACAGAATAATAGAAAGTGATGGCAGATGAGGGCTGCTGGGCATACTCAGTCTGCCTATATTTTCTAACCATAATTTTTTTACTGCAGACCCTACTTGATCTACGGCGCAATCTCCTTCCCCACTTCCTTACCTCTATGATTCCCTTATGCGTGTCCCAGGCATTTTTGTACCCCATGACTGTTTTTGCTCCACAACTTCTGCTGGAAGGCTGTTCCAGGTGTCGACCACCCTTTCTGTGAAGAAGTACTTACTCACATCTCTCCAGAATTTACGCCCTCCAGCTTCGTAGCATGCCCCCTTGATCTTGAGCACCTTTTTTCTCTGAAAGATACCTCACACTTGTACCTTATTAACCCCTTGTAAGGTATGTAGGTTTCCCTCATATTTCCCCTCTCCCTCCTTTCCTTCAATGTGTACATGTTTAGCTCCTTTAACCTCTCCTCATAGGGCTTTTGATGTAGACACTGTACCATCTTGCTAACCCTCCTCTCTACAGCCTCCACTTTGTCAGTGTCCTTCCTGAGCTGTGGTCTCCAGAACTATACATAGTACTGAAGGTGGGGTCTTACAAGTGATCTGTATAGGGGTAGCACCCCCTTCCACCTCCTGCTGGTGATGCTCTTTCCTGTGCACCCCAGAATCTCACTAGCCTTCTGAATGCTTCGTTGCACTGTCCGGCCACCTTCACGTCATCAGTTATAATTACTCCTAGGTCTCTTTCCTGCTTGTTTTTTTTGTTAGTATGACTCTGCTTAGTTTGTTCTCGGTCCAGGTTTCTATGGCCCAGGTGCATTATTTTGCACTTTTTTGCATTAAAATCCAGCAGCCAAACCCTTGACCACTCTTCCAGTTTTTCAGTTATCTGCCCATCCTTTCCACCCCCTTCCCAGAGTGTCCACTCTGTTGCAGATATTGACATCATCCGCAAAGAGGCAGACCTTCCCTTCCAGTTCTTCTGCTGTGTCAGTTATAAAGACATTGAAGGGGACTGGTCTCGGCACTGATCCCCGAGGCACCTCACTGGTCACTCTTCCCTCCTTGGGGCGCATTCTGTTTGCTACTGTCCTCTGTGTCCTGTTTGCTAACCAGTTTCTTACCTAGGTTACCACCTTGTTACCCACCTCCAGGTTACCCAACTTGCTTATTAGTCTCCTGTGTGGAATGGTGTTGAAAGCCTTGCTGAAATCCAGGTAGGCCACGTCCACCTCTCCTCCCTGATCCAGCTCCTTGGTCACCCAGTCAAATAAATCTATCAGATTTGTTTGACCTGACCTTCCCTCTGTGAAGCCATGCTGATTTAGGTCCTGTAAACTGTTGGAAACAAGATATTCCACAATCCTTTCCTTTAATCGTGTTTGCATTAACTTACCCACCACCAGTGTTAGGCTGACAGGCCTATAATTGCCTGCCTCCTTCTTGCTACTACCTTTGTGATGTGGAACTACAGCTACCCTTCTCCAGTCCTCTGCGACCACCCCGGTCTCCAGTGATCTGTTAGAAAGGTCTGTCAGAGGTGCAGCCAGTACCTCCATGAACTCCCTCAGCACCCTTGGATGTACCCCGTCTGGCCCCCGTAGCTTTGTCTACCTTTAGGTTAGTGAGTGCTTTCTTGACTTTCTCCACAGAAAATGGGCTAATGTCCATTTCCCGCCCAAAGCACCTGATGCCTTTTTGTGGCCCCTCCCCTTCCCTTTCTGCTGTGAACACTGAGTAGAAATATTTGTTCAAGATGTTTGCTTTTTCTTAATCCCCCTCTGTATAGTCATTCCCTCCCTTGTTAACTGTACAGTCCTTCCCTTTGTCTGCCTTTTTTCGTTAACGCACCTAAAAAAATCTCTTCTCCCCTTTTGATACTCCCTGTGCTATTAGTAGTTGCAGTAGTTTTATTTATTTTTGTCACCCTTTCCCCGGAGGCCTGGGGTGCCATTACAAAGTAAAACATCAGCACAATCAAATACTACACAGCCTACATAAGGATAACAACAAAACTCTACAATCACAAATAGATTAATCAACTAAAATTAGTTAAAATCCACAGTGGAGCCAAACACCTGAGCAAAGAGGTAGGTCTTAAGGCCTTGTTTGAAGGCTTCCACTGAGGGGGGTCTCCCTCAGAGCCCTCAGTAGTGAATTCCATATTACTGGTCCTTCCACCCGGAAGGCTCTGTTCCCAGATGTTTTTAGTTGAGTCTTGGGAACCACCAGGGGGTCCTCATTGGAAGAACAGAGAGAGCAAGTGGGACAGTACAGATGCTAGAGATCACACAGGTAGCCTAGACCCATATAGGTTAACAACCTGATCTTATAGGAGATGTGCCACTTGACCGGCAGCCAGTGTAGTCCCTGCAGCACCAGTGTAATGTGATTTGACCTGGAAAGGCCTGTCATCAGTCTTTCAGCTGTGTTTTGGACCAGCTGCAGGCATTGCAGCACACGTCCACTGACCCCAAGGTAGAGGGTCTTGCAGTAGTCGAAACGAGACATCACAAAAGCATGCACGAGCGAAGGCAGGTCTTCAGGGGGAACAAGGGAACAAATCCGGCTAATATTTCTAGGATGGTAGAAACCACTCCAGAAGCCCGCTGACACCTGAACCTCAAATATCAGCCCTTCATCCAGAATGATGCCTAGATTCTTCACTTGTTGGACAGTGTCAAGAAAAGAGCTACCAAGGTGAAGGTTCGTAACCTCTCTGACACTGTCACTCCCCCTTTCCTGCCCGGCTCACGCACCAGCACTTCAGTCATATCGGAATTGAGGTTCAGCCAGCTTGAGGACATCCAGCCTTGGATCTCAGCCAAACATTTGTTCAACACATCCACTACCACCGATTCTGAGGTGCAGTGGACAAATAGAGCTGAATATCATTTGCATAGCAGTGAAAACTAACTCCATACTGCCTGATGATCTTGCCCAGGGGTAACTTGTACATCAAAAACAGCATGGGCGAAAGGACCAATCCCTGGGGTAGCCCACAGTGCAGGTCCCATGGGTGTGATGACAAATTACCCATTACCACCCTTTGAGACCTGCCCTGAAAGAAGGACTCAGACCAGTTAAAAAGTGTGCCAGTAAGTCCCATGTATTCCCTGAGACGGTCCAAAAGAAGCCTATGGTCAACAGTGTCAAACACAGAGGAGAGATCTAGTAGAATGTAAATTAATCTCTCTCCTCTATCCTTTGCCATGAGCAGATCATTGTGCACCCTGACCAAAGCGGTTTCAGTGCTGAACCTCGATCGAAACCCTGACTGGAGATGCTCATAAATATAGAAGATCTCCAGGTGAGCCTCAAGCTGCAACGCAACCACCTTCTCAATAACCTTACCTTGAAATGGCAAGTTAGAGACAAGTCTGTAATTCGCTAGGACATCTGGATCGAAAGTCATTTTTTTCAAAAGGGGTCTCACCAGCGCACTTTTTAATTTGGCCGCAAAGACCCCCTCCGACAAGGAACGTTTGACAATCCCAGTGAATACTGGACCCAGCTGCTCCACACAGCCCACAAAGAGCTGCCTTGGGCCTAGCTCCAGTTTACAGTAGGTAGGTTGCTGCCCTGAGATCACCCTGATGAACTCCTCCGTCATTACTGACTGAAACTCGCTCTATGACCACTGACAGCCACCGCGACATCCTGCACCCCCCTGCAGGACAGTAACTGTCCAGAAGAGGAGCTCCCAGCCCAAATGGAGGACACCCTGTTTGAGAAAAACTGAACAAACTTCTCACATTTTGCAAATGATACAGTTTTCACGGGCTGCAGACAGGCTGGGTGCAAAAGCCTGTCTACAGTCCGAAAAAGTTGAGCTGGTCAGTTCTTCCCAGCTACAATCTCTCTGAACAAGAATTCTGCCTTCTTACAAGAGAGTTCCCTTTGATAGTCGCCATAATGAGTATTCAAAGCCAGTTTGTCCTCCTGAGCCCTGGACCTCCTCCAACACCTTTCTATCCTCTGTCCCATAGCCTTCATCGACCTTAGCTCGCCATCAGACCAGGGTGAGCCAAGACGCGGAAGCAAAGGACGAACAGAGACTAGAGCTATCAGGTTGGAGGCCATGATGACAGCCCTGTTGTAGGCTGCCACTGTTTTCCTGTACCCACAGCACAGGTTGCCCATATACCCGAGGTGTCAAGTACCGTCAGAAGACCCTCAGGGTTCAGCCCTCTCAAAGGGGAATATCTGACTATCTCCACAGGGGGAAGGCTACAGAGGGGTGCCCTGAACTCGAAACTGATGGCACAGTGATCCGACCAACTGATTGGGTCAGTCATGAGGTTCCCCACCTCAACCCCTGTGGGGAACACCAGGTCCAGTGTGTGTCCATGTTGGTGAGTTCCTGCAGCAACTGCTTGTGGCAGGCCCAGAGCTAAGATGCTCTGGAGGAACTCCTGCGCAAAATGTGAGGTATTGAAATCACCAAGGATAATCCATCTCAATGACTCAAACAGTTGGTCGGAGACGAACTCCACAATCTCCCACAGAAAGTCCCCCTCATGCCCAGGTGAACGATATATAAGGAGGACTCTGCATCCAGCACCTGGACCACCACAAGACAAATGCTCAAAGGATGGAGTGTCTGCCCCAGTATGCACCACCATTTCCATCTTAGTTCTAAATAGGATAGCTACCCCTCCCCACGATCTTTTTTCAGGCAGTGCACTACAGAGAAATCATCCAGCACTGCCGCTTCCAAAACCGGACCAGCGTTGTCGCCTAGCTAGGTCTCCGTAAAGCATGCCAGGTCAACTGACGAGCAAGAAACAAAATCCTCATTGAGCTGGCATTGCACAGCACCGCCTGAAGAGAACTTGTACTGGCGGCTGGCCCATCAGCTGCTTGTCCACTCAGACCGGTGGATACCTGGGGGAAGGGAACCAAATATCTACCACTCTTCTCCAATCCCTGTCTAACACTGGGCCATCTCCTGGTCCACACTATCCCAATCACCTCTCCCACAGCCCTCCTCTCATCCCTCATCCTAGTCCTCCTGCAGTGCCTCCTGGAGATCCCCAACCCCTTGCATCGACTATAAACCTCTGCAGGTAGGGGAATATCCCAGAAAGGATGCAGTGCATGTAGCTGTGATGGGGAGTAATTGACTCTACCCCAAGGCTCATGCAAACACATTATAATAGTAAGAATAATATCCACTAAAACTAAAAGAATCCCCACCCACTGACCCCTCACTCACCCTAATCCTAAAACACACTCATACAAATGTGCTTACACACATAGCGAGACTATGCTGCATACATACAAGCTACCCTAGCCACACTACACCTTCAACCTACCCCGATAAAATAATACTACCAATACTATGTAGGAGGACCCAGCACAAACGTCCAACAATGTCCTAAAGCTTTGAGAACATAATATTCAAATAAATAAGTCCAGTTCCACCTGAATAAGTTCTTAGTTCATAGAAAGTTTGAGTCTCAGCCAGGGACACCAAGGAAGGAAATAAACTGAGGGACTGAATATTCAGTTAAATGTGTGGTACATAGCGTAGTGCTTGTGTATACTTATGAGCTTGAATATTGAGTTCTTGAGGTTTATGAACTTAGACTTTGGCTTTTCTCTGTTTCCCACCCTCGATTGGAATGCTAGGTAGGTGTAGGAATACAGGCCCAACATCGAGGGTGAGATAAGAGTGCCGGAGGAGGCTGGAGAGGATGGTGGGCGTTTTCGAAACACTCAAAACTGAACAGAGGAAGTGCTGTGACTTAAGTAGGGGCTGTGGGAGGAACTGCCCCCCCCCATTGAACCTCAGGCTTTAGCTTTCCCATTCAGTGTGTGGTACATAGCGTAGTGCTTGTGTACACTTATGAGCTCGAATGTTACATGCTCGAGGTTTATGAACTTAGACTTTGACTTTTCTCTGTTTCCCACCCTCGGTACGAATGTTGGGTAGGTGTAGGAATAAAGGCCCAAAAGATTATTAATGGTTTGATTACCTCCTCCAACTCCAGAGAGTGTGACCTGTAGCACACAGGAGAGGAAACCTCCCCCTGTGGGGGAAATCTCTGAGGACCCATGGCTACTGACCTGCCCATCCTTTGGGCAAACTATGAGGAGATAATCCTAAATGTGGACTGAGGTTTTGGTTCTGGTTATGTCCGAGAGTTTTATTTCTAGTCTTGCTGGTCAATGAGTCATGCCCTTTGAATCTTGGCAGTGAGCGGAGGGTCACTACTGAAGGATGAAGATTCTGAAAGATGAAGGATAGTCCGATTCGGATAGATGTCTGGATGAGGGAAGATGGTTAAACTATGTCCAGAGTTTCTGAATAGTAATTGAGAACTGGAAACTGAACACAAGGATAAATCCAGGGAGCTAAGTCGAGGGGTGGTCAAGAACTAGACGGTAACACCCGGTCTGTGCAAGTGGGCAAAAAGACCTCCACGTAGGTCAGCAAGGAGGATCCTTCATGGAGGCCCTGAGAATGGCGTCAACTGAGAACTCTACGTAAGTCAAGGCATGGACGCATGCCAGGATGCCAGGTTTGTTACCATAGAAGGCAGGGACAGCAGATAGAGGAACAGGATCATCTGATGAAGCTGCTGAAATTCAGGGAAGAGACACCTGACATTGGAGGTGCCATGACATGGTGGAATGAGATTAAACAGGAGCTCTCTGAAGGCAGACCGATGGGATAAGCAGCAGCGATGAAAAATCCAGTAACCGGCTGGCACTAGGCAGCTAAATGGGAACCCCATGTAGGTAGAGTGAGGAAGCTTGATTGAGGAGACCCCCGTGCAGGTCATTGCTGAAGGTCCTTCCCAGAGGACCTGAGAAAAAGGTACAAGATGTCCATTGAGGTCCAGGGCAAGTCCAGAACCTAAAGATCCAGATACAGCATGAAAGAAGCAGCAAGGACTGGCCCCCACACAGGTAGTCAGATGGTAAACTAGGCTGCATGCACACATATGGAAAATAGGCTGGGTTTCAGAGAATGTTAAAGCAATTGTGAAGAGAGTCAACATTGATGTCCGGTATTGCAGGTCCTGGAAGAAATTGAATGAGATCAGTCATCAGAGTTCCTGGGAGCAGAAGTAGCAGGTATGATGCAGTATGACAAGGCAGGACAGGGCAATCACCCAAAAAGATAAGTGCAGATGAAGGAAGACTAGGACTCCAGAGCGGACGAGCTAGGATTCCAGGCCTCCTGAGGCTGGACCCAAAATGATGAGACCCCCCCCACCCACAGGTGCACTATAGGATGAATCGGGAATGTTTGAGCCAGAAGCTAGGTCCCCATGTAAGCCAGGCTAAACAGGCAGGACCCCCACGCAGGTTTGCAAGAGAAGAGTCAAATGAAGGAGTTGCAAGGCAGGCTTCCATGTAGACAGGACCACCACCAAAGTCCACTAGAAGAAAGCGTACAAAGTGATTGAGCAGTGAGCTAGGCCTCCACGTGGGCTAGCTGGAGCAGTGAGACCCCACGTAGGTCTACCTGAGGAAAGAGTAGAGGTGAGTGCATCGAGCTAGGCCCCCATGAAGGCTACCTTGACTGGCAGGACCCCCACGTAGGTCTGCCCAAGGAAGGGGTATAATTGAGTGAGTCGAGCTAGGCCCCCACATCGGTAGCTGGACTGGCGGGACTTCCATGTAGGTCCACCAGAAAAAAGCATCTGGAGTGATCAAGTCAAGAGCTAAGCCCCCATGTAGGCTAGCTGGAAATGGGGAGACCCCCGCTGAGGTCAGTCATAGGAAGGAGTCTGAAGTAGCGGGTTCTCAAAAGGAAAGTTCAGTGGAGCAATAGAACATGCAGCACAATGTATTGGAGTTCAAGAAAGGGAGCTCAGTGAAGAAGAGCAGGACCGACACATGCCAAGGCAGGTTGCAGAGCTCTCAGACTAAATTGGTATAGTCCCTATAACTCCGGGGCAATGTTGCCCTGATTTCTTGTTTAGTACATTGTTTTCCTTGGGAGCCAGATGTTTCTGTGTTCCTGTATAATCAGTGCAAGTTAATGTAAACAACTTCCCCCTAGATGGCTCCAGTTCCCGTAAACTACAGGAATCCCTGAAGATATGGGAGCCCTGAGGACAGTCCCTATTCAGCAATGAGTCAGTGTAGAAGCACTCCATATATACATGGCAAATTATGGCAGCAAGTGCAAACGCTAGGGGAATAGAGACCCCATGAGACAGTGGTGCTGTGATCAAAGTTCACCAGCTCCTGAAAAATGGAAATGTGGTTCACCAGTCTGGGAGTTGCATAAGTGTAAGAGGTGCTGTCAGAGCTGAAGAGTGTTGAATCTAAAATGCAGGTGGTACCTTGTAGAAGTATAGCATACTCAGGGATTGCAGGTGCAGCTGAATTACCCTAAGAGCAGAAGCCGCAAGGAGCAACGCTGGCTGCAGGAAAAGCTGGAGGCTGGGACAGGGTACGGAGCGGTGGCTCCGAAAGGAGACAGGAGCCAGTGCAATATAGGGGCACCGAAAGGGGAGAGAAGCCCAAAAAGGAATGAAACGCATGAAAGGAAAGCAACAACGTGGACAACAGGAAGGGAATAGAGGCCAGAAAGAGACAGGACACAGGAAGGACCACAGACAGAAGCACACAGGAGCAACACTAGGGACAAAGAGGCAGAACCAGGAGGTACAAGCGGACTGGGGCAGATGAGCCACGAGGCATAGAAACCAGAGGGAGCAGGGGCCTGGGGGAGGGGAGAGCACAAAAGCTGAAGGAGTAAAGGTAACAGGAGGGAGTGGAAGGGGAGGCAACAGAAACCGGGGGAGGGGCAGACAATCATAAGCAGGTCGGGGAGTGGCAATGAAAACAGAGGGACCAAAGCAAACAAACACAGAGAGAAGGAGAGACAGAGGCGGGGGGGTAACAAACACAGATAAGCCACGAAGTGGCTCAAGAGGAGGTGCAGAGCAATGACATAAAATAGAAGAGGGAGGGAGAGAGAAGAAGGGAAGAAGAAAGGAGGCCAAGCCAGCAGCCATGCAGAACTTCAGAGCAGCAATGAACTCCTGGTTTTCGAAACGCTCGAAACTGAGCAGCCAAAGTGCTGTGACTTAAGTAGGGAATGTGGGAGGAGCTATCCCCAATTGAACCTCAGGCTTTAGCCTTCCCAAAAATGTTTTTAGTAGCTTTTCTTGCTCTCACCAAGGAAAACCACAGGCTCAGATCCAGTAGAATGAAGTACAAATACAAACTCTGCTCTCCCGCTGCACAGTTTGTCCTAGTCCAAATTACTTAGCATACATCAGGTAGTAAAAGCAGTATAGCCAAAAGCAATTAATAGGTGGGATAGTGAAGAAACCCAGGTAGAGCAGAAGCTGTAAATATTCTCAGTAGCCACAACTTCAACTGAAGACCACAATTTCCAAATACGGCTGACGGGAAGTTTCAAAACATTTTACCACCAAGGCTGTAGGGATCTTGTTCTTTAGGGTTGAAGAACAAACCAACTGTAGTTAGTGCAGGATGCTTAATCTCAAGCTCAGGCTGGTGAATATCTGCTCTCCTTCCAGCCCCAAAACTGGGCTGGATTCAACCATTCAAAATTCAGCAGTCAGCTTGCAAACCGTCAGTCCGGATCATCAATAATCATGGCTTACAAAAAGTATTACGTTTTTCAATGCAACACCACCAAAAGCAGAGCATTCCACTCCAGCTCAGCTTCTGCTCTAAGACTTTTCCCTTTGCCACGAAAGACAGGTGACGTTGGGATAATCGTCTGATGAGAAGATCCGCTCCACTCGCAGTCACTCACTCCTGAAATGAAGCTCCGCTCCAAAAGCATAGCAGACGATGCTCAGTTAAAACAAATATATAATCCATAAATCCACAATGGCACTGACTGGTCTTAATTTAAAATAAATAAAATATAGGCTGCAGACTTGACTTCCAAATAGAAATAAAAAAATCTAGCACTCCTAAGGCTTCCTCACTTGACTCCCTAAACTAGCATTCCCCTGCTGTGCTAAAAGCACTCTGATAATAAATTATACAATCAATAAGTATATAAGTTTAGGCTCTCCTTCACAAATAGCTGGAATGACTAAAATTTAGCCAAAACACTCAAGCTGACCCATAACATTTGACTAAACTTAGCTTCTTAGACAGCACGCCTACCCTGGCGGCCATCTTAGGCATGTGTCCTGGCTATTCTTTCCACTGTTTGCGCCTTTGCTTTCCTTACTGCTTTGCTTGCCCCTCTCTGTTTTCCATGACACACTTGCTTATCTTCCTCTCTCTGGGTATCCTTATACACTCTGAATCTACTCGTTTAGCCTTTACCTTTTCTGCTACCTCTTTCAAGAACCGTAGCAGTCTCCGCTTTCTTTTACTTTTGCTTACTTGCTTGGCACAGAGATTTGTTGCCTTCACTATATCTTTTAGTTTGGCCCTCCCAAATCATCTCCCTTTGGCGGTCATTCCTCAGACATTCACCCTTCTTAGTGAAATCAGCCCTTCTGAAGTCCAGAACTCTCGCCGTTGTGTGATTGGATTCTGCAGCTGTTCTTATACTGAACTTCACTGTACTGTGGCAGCTGGTCCCCAGATAGCTTCCCACATTGATGTCTGTAACACTGTCCCTGTTAGTAAGCACCAATCAGAGTGATTCGAAGCGCTGGGAGTCTGTGTACGGTTTTTGTGTGCCTCTGCTATTGTGCATCTATTTTTCATTAAAGGACTTTAAAGAGGACCTTCCCCAGTCACTTTGACTTTAATGCATTAATTACCCCTTCTTGCATTGATTCTGGAATTGTATTTCATTACTGTCTGCTGCAGTTAGTTTTTGCATTCTAAGCTGCTAAAAACTGCAGGGTGTGCCAGGGCTTCCATAGCAAGCCTGATGTTGCTGTGGGTCCAGGGTTGTACTGCTGACATCATTGTAGGGCACAGTCAATTTCACAAAAAAAAAAAGAAAAATACAGACAAGGCATTTAGATTTCGGCATAATGCATTGCTAACAGGGTGTCTAGTGGAAGGGGGAACACAGTATGTACACTGAGTACTGTTAGGTTTGCCTTGCAACATTGTTGCAACTGCATGGTACTGCACAGTGTGAGTCACTCCTCTATCCTACAGTGATGTCATCAGGAGCTAGCAGCTCAGCAGCTGAACAGCAAAGGCAAGTGCAGCAGGGCACAAAAGCAAATTCAGATTATGGAAGGCAGAGTAAACCTTGGCCAGAAATAACAAATGCATACACCTTTTTCATGTTTACTACTGCATATAATGACTACAAGCTGTAACTTTTTGGACCATCAGGGAAGGTCCTCTTTAAGCATCTTATACTTTTTGTCTGATGGATGTTATTTTGCGCAATTAGTTTTTGACTCCATGGGTTTCTTATTTCTTGTTGCAGCATTACATCTATAGCAGCACCTCAGTTTTTCTGCCTTGTACTGAGTTCAGGAAGGACTGGGTGGAAAAGATAGGAGGGGGTGTGGTGCTCTATGTGAGGGAAAGCATAAAAGTGACGGAGACACAGGGAATACAGGGGGAGGCAGAGGTATTGTGGGTCACCCTGGAGGCGCAGGATGGAGCTCTCTTGGCACTCGAGTGATCTACAGACCTCCAGCACAGGGCGAGAAATTAGATAAGGTACTGGTGGAAGCCATTGGCAAGGTATCAGAAGGTGTAGGGGTGCTGCTGGTTTGGGACTTCAGCTTGCCAAATGTAGATTGGAGCCTCCCAGCAGTAGTTTCAGCTAGTAGCAGGGACATCCTGGATTCTATACAGAAGGCATTCCTCAGGCAACTAGTCAATGAACACACACATGATGGTGCTATACTGGACTTGGTACTCGCTAACAGGGACAGTATTGCAGACGTCAAGGTGGAAGGCCACTTGTGGTTCAATATATGGATGGCTGTAGAATCGAACCGCACAAGAGCAGGGTTCCCTGGCTTCAAGAGGGCAGATTTTATAAAGATGGGCGAATGCCTCAGGGATGACCTGGCAGTTGGGGGATGGCCTGGGTGGGGTGGAGTAACAGTGGGTGATGCTAAAAGGAAGCACAGTAAAGGCAACAAACTTTTATGTGAAAACAAGTGAGCGAAGGCAAGAGGAAAAAGAGACCGCTGTGGTTCTCGAAAGAGGTGGCTGAAAAGTGAAAGGCTAAAAAGGTAGCATTCAGAAGGCATAAGAAGACACTGAGTGAGAAGAGTAAGGAGGTGTGTTAGGGGAACAGAGGGAAGCAGGGAAAGCAGTAAGTAGCACAAAGGTGCAAACAGAAGAGAGAATAGCACAGGAGGCAGTGAAAGGGAACACAACATTGATTATGTATGTAAGTGAAAACTGGAAGACCGGGGTTGGATAGTAAGGCTAAAAAGGGAAGAGGTGGACTTTGCAGAGGGAGACCAGGAAAAGGCAGACATCCTGAGCAAATACTTTTGTTCAGTGTTTACGCAAGAAGGGGAAGGGGAAGGGGTCACAAAAATGTTACAGAAGCTTTGAGGGGAGCGAGGTGGACACTAGTTCTTTTTTGGAGGAGAGAGTCATGAAGGGATTTGCTAATCTGAATGTGGACATAGCACTGGAGTCAGATGGCCTGCATCCAAGCGTGTTGCGGGAGCTCAGGGAAATACTGGCTGAACCCCTGACAGTTCTGTTTAACAGCTTACTGGAAAAAGGAGTGGTTGCAGAGGGCCGGAGGAGGGCGGGTGTAGTCCCACTACACAAAAGTGGTAGCAGAAGAGTGATCAAGAGTATGGCAGCTGGATTTCTTTTTTTTATTTGTATTTTATTCATTTTGAGATAACATACACAGAAAATTAGTTTTGTTGCCGTATTGATCCTTGTGATAAAAGATCCAGAAAAAAAGAGATGATTTGATACCTTTTATTGGACCACCAGAGATGTTACAAAAGGGAAAAAGGTGCTTCAGCTTTCGGACTACATTGAATCCTTTATCCAAATATTATTATTTCCATACAAGAAACATCAAATAAGCATTTATTTCCCAAATAGATATCAGATTTAATTAATATGTAGGCATTGACAGCATCCCTTGCATCTTACTAAATAGAGGGGCTACTGCTCAGTTAAATATAACATAATTGCCAAAGTTATCAAAGTTTGCAGAACTGTAGCCCGAGAGCTCATGGTATTTCCCATTAATATTTACTCCATATGTCTGTCCAGACATCCTGTGCCCAAATGGGCTATAGGTACCACGAATGTGCCCAAAATGTATAAAATCAAGCTTTTAAATTAGTCACTTCGCATAACCCCCCCTCAAAGAGAAACAACTAATCCAAATAATGCAAAGCACGGTTAAACCCTGCCTAAATCTGTTGAGATATTTAAGGCAGTTTAGTGCAGTGGTTTAAGGCTCTGAGCTGCAAATCTGGTGACATCCAGCAGACCAGACCTGGGTTTGAATCCCACAGCTTCCACTTGCAGACTGTATGACCCCGAGCAAGTCACTTAACTTCCCTTTGCGCCTAGGTTGCACTTGTAAAAAAGCTTTCAGCTTAGTGTGCTAGTCCTGGTTAAACAACTAACAAAAAAAAATCTGTAACAGCGAAAATGGAAAAAAGATAACTTTTATAAGTTGCTTCATGTAACTGCTGCTCGAGTGGGGATAGAGTACCATGTACTTACAAATCCCATGAGTAAATATGAAGCTAATTATTATAAGTTCCGATAATAAAATTAAGTGTCCCGGTGTAAGCAAAAACAAGTAAAATTACGGTTATTTAGAATTGGTTTACATAGAACATAGATGTTGACGGCAGATAAGGACTGCTTGGCCCACCCAGTCTACCCATTTCCCTACTTATTGAATAAACTGCAGATCCTAGTTAACCAACATCCTACTTCCTCACCCCCACGAGAATTGCCTTATGTCTGTCCCATGCATTCTTGAATTTCCCCACGGCTTTGGATTCCACAACCCCCTCAGGAAGGCCGTTCATGCAGCCACCACCCTCTCCATGAAAAAATACTTCCTCACGTTGCCTTTCAGCTGTCCCCCGCCATCTTCAAATTGTGCTCCCTAGTTCATGCACATCTCTTTTTCTGCAAGATGCTGCCCTCTTGGACTTTGTTGATTCCCTTGAGGTACTTGAAAGTTTTTATCATGTCCCCCCTCTCCCTCCTTTCCTCGAGGATATACGTATTAAGCATCTTTAGTCTTTCTTTGTATGGCTTCTGGTGCAGACTCTGCACCATTTTAGTTGCCCTCCTCTGAACTACCTCTGTTCTGTCTATGTCCTTACAGAGATGAGGTCTCCAGAACTGCATGCAGTACTCCAGATGGGGTCTCACCAACTGTCTGTACAGAGGGATAACAATTTCCTGTTCTCTCTTTTAAGCTGGTATCCGGGCTTCCATACTGATGGGCTGTACCTCCTGATGCTATCATGCAGGCAGGAACCAAAACTCTGCAGCCTGGATATCCTTCCCTCCACTTCCTGTGCACACCGGTTTACTTCCTGCCTTCCAAAAGGCAGGAACTCTGTAGCAGAGCTCTTGTCTCCTCATGGCAGGGCTGAAGACATTGGACTGTAATTCTCATTTTTATTTTTCTCTTTGGATATCCTCAACGTTGGACAAGAGCAGCATTACAAAAGCTCTCAGGGCTAAAGACATCAGACTGTAAGTCTCATTTTAATTTTTCTCTTTTGATATCCTCAACGTTGGACAAGAGCAGCATTACAAAAGCTCATTTTTCTGTTTGGTTCCAGTCTTAGCCTTGCCACATGCCTAGCTGAGTTTTTCCCATGATTTGGGGCTCAGCCGTGCTGCTGCACAGCCCACCTTGAAATTCCCCTCAGCTCTAAAAAGCCGTTGATCGACATCATGGCCTCAGAAACAGGGATATATATATATATATATATATCTATATATATCTAAGGAGAATACTCCCTGTCATTGGCAGTGTATTGGGTTAAGGAGCATACTCCCCATCGACGGCAGTAACTGGTGATCTCCTCGTCGATGGCTGGAAGCGTTCATACAGCCGCTCGACAGCACTAATAGCCCTAGTAACTGACGATCTCCTCATTGACAGCTGGAAGTGTTCATACAGCCACTCATTAATGCTAACAGTCCCTTAGTGCTTCTGGAGTCATCGACGGTGCTCCTCATTGACAGCACTATCCCCCCCACCACCAGCAGCAATTGAGGGGCTAACAATCAGCTTTTCTTCCAAGGCTTGCATAGCTGTAACATTTCACAGGATCAGTTGTGAGCAGCATTTAAGGGGCTAACGAGCAGCATTTCTTCCAAGCACAGCAATAAACTCGGGAAGCTTTAGGAAGTCTCTAAAGGATAACTTCGAGGCCTCCAACTCTCTGTGACACAGCATGGGGCATAACTGACACAAGCCCCAATTCTTAGGGCGTGGTGATCCTCAAGGGCATTAGAATCAAGCCGTAAAATTCTTCCTTTGGCCACCTATACAAGCTTTTACACTGGGGATCGTTCCTCGAGGCTCACGGGGAGGGGACCCCATTCCTCAGGGACATTGAAATTAGGCCACACTGTGTTGGCGGACAAGCCTCCCAAGGGCAGGGGATACCAAGAAAATGTAAATCCCTCTTTTTTTTTTAGCCACGTTTGCAGGCTACCTCTGTTTTGAGGTGCGAGAAGGGAGCGACCTCCAGGGTGGAGGACCAAGTGGAGGCCCCCTCCTCATCTGCTCATTCGGATCAATGGCAGGCCGCTTGGACTGAAGTGCACGCGTTCGCACAGGAGGGCCAAAAACTGGCCATGCCTCGTTGGCCCCAGATCTAATAGAATCACTGAACAGAGCATTTGCCCAGGGTCCCCCATGTTCCGACTTGCAGTCTCCAAGCCCCCGGAGAGAGGGTCCACAGGATGGCGACTCGAAAGATAATCAAGTTCCTGTCTTCTGACGAGGAGGAGCACCTCTCTGCACATCTTGCCAAGACAAAGAAAACCATTAGTCCGGGGGAGAGAGAGAGAGGCCACTCTGTGAGACCTGGTGGTCAGGAAAGTGGATGCATTTTAAGAAGGCCTTCCAAGCTTCAGTAACTTAGCTCAAGGCAGCGACAGCTAATCCTTTCTTAGCCAGAGCCCCTCTTTCATGGGCCAAGGTCCTAGCTTCCAGCTGGTGGAAGATTCTGAGAAAAACAAGGCGGCACCGCAGCATCTCCAGCTCTTTGGATTAGCCTCTGTTTATTCAGCAGTTGTGTTGGAGGCAGCAGCCAGATGCGCTGCTAGAACCATGTTCTATCAAACGTCAGCATGGCACAACCTCTTACTTCGCGCTTGGCAAGCAGATGCTTCTCTAAGATTCCCTTGGTCAGTGCTGCCTACTAAGGTTATCTACTTTTTGGCTCCACTCTCAAAGAAGCAGTGTATAATCAGGGGAAACCACTATGGAGCACAGGCTGCAGACAAAGACCAGGGATGAGTCCTGGTCAGCAGGTCCCCAGTGGTTATTAGGTTATCTTCTGTCCAGCTCCGCCTTCAAAGAAGCGGTGAAAGAATCAGGGGAAACCGCTATGATGCCCTTGTCGCAGTCTAAGACCAGAGAAAAGTCCGGGTTAGCAGGTCACAGGTGGAATTTTTTGTGGCTAAATTACATCAAAGGGCAAAACAGAACTTCTTGGGCAAACAAATGGGGTTCTTCTCCCGGAACCAGCGTAGCTTTGGAGAAGGAGGAAGTGTCGCCTGACAGGCCCAAGGGAGCAACAACATCAATGAAACACTTCAAACCCATCCTCGAGTAAGGCTTAACACTGACGGCCTCCAGGCTCAGCCTTGCATGCTGCACAGCCTGGCCCCATTCTCGCTACGGGCCAGGCTTTCAAATTTTCGTGAGGAATGGGTCCATACCACAACAGACAGATAGATGGGTTTAGACATCATGTGCAAGGGATCCCTAATCGAGTTCGACTCAGAGCCAACATAAAATCATGTGGTACCATTGCCCATTTTGGGCAACTCAGCATAAAATGTGCGCTGTTCCAGGCAATTACAAACCCACTACCACCAGGGGCTATCAAGCAGGTTCACCATCCCAGAATTCAACCGGGGCCTCTTCTCACTTTTCTTCATTGTTCCCTAATGCACATGGGGATTCAGACTAGTTTGGGACCTGAGATTGCCCATTTTGGGCAACTCAGCATAAAATGTGCGCTGTTCCAGGCAATTACAAACCCACTACCACCAGGGGCTATCAAGCAGGTTCACCATCCCAGAATTCAACCGGGGCCTCTTCTCACTTTTCTTCATTGTTCCCTAATGCACATGGGGATTCAGACTAGTTTGGGACCTGAGATTTCTAAACCACTTTGTGCCCAACAGATCCTTCATATGGAGTTAAATGAGAATCAATTATGTATATCAATCATCAGGGCGGCACAAGAAGCTTGTGCATGCTCAGAGAATATCTTCTGCTGTTTCAGTGGGCCGAGCGTCACCTGGCAAGCCTGAGAACAATGTACATTCCAGGTCAGGAGAACATCATGGTAGACTGGCTCAGTTGTGAGGACATGCTAGTGGGGGAATGGGAGCTGAAGGACAGCGCCTTCCAAGTCCTCACAGAATATTGGGGCTGTCCTCGGGTAGATCTTTTTGCCTGCTAGTAAACTCCAAGGGCAGGCAATTCTGCTCCCTAGCCAAGGCTGAACTAGCGGTGGCTCAGGATGCCTTTTCCCTAAACTGGGGTCAGTACGATCTCCTGGATGCCATCCCCCCCATACCGCTTCTATCCAGAGTTCTCCACAAAGGAGCGCTCGATCGGGCAGAGGTGATACAAGTCTGCCCGCACTGGCCCCATCGTCCATGGTTCCCCTTCTGATTCACCTGTCAAGGCAACCACCTATAATTTTTCAAATCAGCTTGGATCTTCTAAATCAAGGCCCTGTGCTACATCCCAGTCTGTGAAACCATTCCTTCTCGGCCTGGAGATTGAGCGGGAAACTCTCAAAGAGCTAGGACATACAGCTCCCATGACTGAGATGATGGTTTACTCGTGTCGCACATCTTCCTCCAAAGTGTACTAACATTGCACATTTCGATGGACTTCTGGTTCCGGTTGCCTAGAAATGGAAGCCTAATCTAAGAGCTCATAGCTCAACTAAATTTAAATCCATCGGAAGCCAGCCTTAAAATATCGACACCCTGTCACAAAACCATTCTATCGAGGACTTCATAATGTCGCTAAAACTGAGGCACAAAGATGGATGAAATGGCTCTAATCCGAAATTAAAAATTTCCATCGCAAGGTTCTCAGCAGCAGGCCACGCTCCAAGCCGAGATCGCTGATCTGATAATTTAAACCCCCGTGACCTCAATCAGCACGAAAGAGGACTTCACAATAATATCTAAAACATTATGCGATACCCTCCATTAAATGAACAAAACCCTGAACAGATTGGAGAATAAAGCCTTGGAAGACAGGCAACACTTATTGGACTTAGCAGAGCGAACAGATCATCTAGAGGACACAGTGGCCGAATATACAACCCTTTCTGAGATTCACAATGCAGCCTTGAGAGATTTACACCATAGGGAACTGGTCTTACAATAACAACTGGAAAATCTTGAAAATAGAAATCGGTGAAACAATTTGCACCTGCATGGTCTACCAGAAGGCACTGAAACTGGGACCATGACACAGTTTATGGACAGTTTCCTGAAGGAAATCTTAAATCTAGACAAAGACAGGGACTTGGGTATTATACATGCCCACAGATCGTTGCTAGCCAGGCCTAAGGACCCCAAAGCTCGACCCTGCTCAGTAATTATGGCCTTTATCGACTACCGGATCGAGGAGGAGTTGCTCTGAACTGCCTGGTCTAAAAAGCAAGTTCTTTTCAGCGACATCCGCCTATTTTTCAATCAAGATTATGCTCCCCATACTTTGGCTTGTAGACAGAAAGCATACAGTGTGGTCAAGCTAATTAGGCAGGTGGGTCATCAAGCACAACTTGAATATCCAACCACAATAAAGATAAATACCTCAGAAGGATGGCAGAGATTCCAAGATGTAGTAGAAGCAGCGGGCTGGGCCAGAAAGCATGGAGTACATATTCCTGAAGATGGCGCTGGCGTTTCAGACAGAACCCTCATGAAGAAAAGCTAGCAAGTGAAGGGCCCTAGGAACTCTCATGCCACAAAAGTAGGGGAAATCAACACTGTGTGGGAAAGTGTCTGCATTAAAGAGGTCCCCCAAGGAACCGACAAACAAGCTGCTCCTCGCGTGGACTCTCCTCCCGATAAAGCTGCAACCTGAACTGGCTGAGTATCGAACTTTTTACAAGCTAATTACCTTTTTCTGGGCTAAAATCCCTTGAGCGAAAGAAGAGATTTCTTTGGGGACTCCATTCTTGTTACTGCCCATGAAACTCGGGCAGGGGATGGAATAGGAACTTGGAGCTTGACTGTGAACCAGTCATTTTAATTTTTTTTTTAATTTTTGCTACAAGTATTGAATTCTATCAAGACATAAGTAGAACTTGATTTATACAGCATTATCGAAGACTGGGTCAGACATACATTTGATTATACAGCCTTAATGTTGTTTTACAAATCGCTCCTGTTGATCGTAGCCCCTCTGGTTAAAATATTTAGTTTTTCAGGATATACAGGGAAAACCTTCACATATAATTTTGGTTAACAAGGCTGGGTCTGATGGATGGAATTTCAAAGGGGGGAAGGCTGTGGGCTGGCGGGTGTGCATCCTCCCTCTGGGCAGGGGGGCTCTAAAAGGAGGTGGGAGTGGCCAGGGGAGGTTGTTCTGGCTGGGGCGTTTCGTGGCCTGTTCCGGGGTGGGGGGCAGCATGGCATCCTGATGCTGGAGGGTTAGACTCCATTCCGGTGGCTCTAGGCCTGGCTGTCTGGATAGACACACGGAAACCGGTCAACAGAGGGGAGGGTGGCTATGAGTGGATGCTGCTTACGTATGAGACACTACGGTGCCACTTTAAGGACACAACTTTTTATTTTGGGTTGAAATATCCAGAACACAAAATAATAGAAAAGGAGGTGGAGTCGAGGTTCTGAGAGGTGCCTCATGACACCTCCCCAGATTTTGAACAGTTCGGACCTTCGATGGCCTAGGGTATCATTACCCAGTTCCGACACAACCCGAGAAAGTTCAACTGCAGCATCACTCAATTCGACACCCCTCTTCTAAATACCTTGCATAGAGGTTGAAATTCAAGGTGATCGATGTATGTCCTGGGGAGTGCAGCTGAGGGCATGACTGGCGGGGACAGACCACTCGGCAGGGACTGGCATTCGGCCATACCTCACAAGTCGAGTGGCTACACCACCTCGGTCTGAGGTAACCTTACTACAAACCAGAAACAGTTGGTTTCCTTCCTGGGCTTTCTCCTGCTCCGTGGGGCTCGAACCCTACTCGCTGGGGCGGGGGGGTGGTGGTTTGCAGGCCTGCCGTCTTTTCACCCCACAGAGATAAACATTTACATTTTTCTAGTCAGATCTTGGGCATGGGCTGTTTCTGATTCCCAAGGTGACCCGTAACAGCCCAGCTGGGACACTCCACATTTTAATGGCGTTTTTCTGGTGGGGAGGCTAGAGAAATAGTCTCCTACCCCACCTCGTAGAAGTGCTCCAGAGGTGTAGAATAGGGTATAAATACACCTTGAAGTATCACAAATGCTTGACTTGCTATATAAATGGCAGTGTGTAAATAGTTTTGTGATGTTTATGATTTTTTGTTTACACTTTCTATTGTTCAAATTGTTACCACAGGTTCTTAGATATCCTCAGGCAGTACAACGTATGAATAAGACTTTAATATGGTGGATTTAAAAATAGTTTCCTGGAATGTGAGGGGTGTTAACAGCCAAGTTAAAAGGTCATGAATTATTCAGGAACTACAACGACAACATGCCACTATAGCGTTTCTACAGGAGACGCACTTGAGTGCGGCAGAGCACAGAAAACTGCATAGAAGCTGGGTGGGGGAAGTGTTTGCAGTGGAGTATCAACAACAGTCTAATAGGAGGGGAGTGGCCATATTAATAAGAAGGGATGTCCCCCTCTCGGTTTCACATGTGGGCTCCGATCCAGAGGGCAGGTATGTGAACCTTAGAGGAGAATATAGGGGTCAGAGTTGCACCTTCTTAAACCTATACGCCTCGAATGAAGAACAGGAAAGGGTGCTTTTTTTAAACAAAGTAATCTCAGACTCGGTTTCAGACCCCCAGTCTCATAATGATACGGGGAGACTTCAACTATGTAATGGACTTACATCTTGATAGGGTTGGCTCCAAATCCATGGGTCCAGCTCGAGCCAATAGAGCCATTTCCAGGTTGTGTTCAGAGCTGTCATTGGTAGACGCTTGGAGATTTGCTCACCCAAGGGAAAGAGATTACACATACTATTCGCCCAAGTACAAAATGTACTCCAGAATTGATTTCTTCTTAATTTCATCTAACACCTTACAATACCTTAACAGGGCTGATATAGGCAATATCTGTTTATCAGATCATGCCTCAGTCTCTTTAGATATAGAACTATCCCCAGACCCCCAGAGTATATATGGCGATTAAATGTCAGCCTGCTGACTCGCAGTGATTTTAAAGATTTAATTCAGAAATCAACAAAGGAGTTTCTGGCCTTTAACCCTCCAGAAGATACAGAGGCAGGTGTCAGATGGGACACCCTTAAATGCTATTTAAGGGGGCCATCATTAAATATGCTTCCTGGTACAAGAGATCCAGGATCAAGGATTGCTGTGAAATAGAACAGAAAATCTCCAAAATCGAATCGGCCCATCAAACGACACTGGACAATCCCACCAAACTAGAGCTGGACAAACTTAAATTAAAACTTAACAACATTTTGGATCGAAGGACAACTTCAATATGCCAAACAAAAATATTACGAACAGGGCAATAGGCTGGGAAATTGTTAGCCTGGCAACTTCGAAAAGAAAGAGTCCACTAGGGCAGTACTAAAGTTACGAACTATAGACACCAATACCATAATTTTATCCCCCACCCTCATCACCGCTCAGTTCCAGAAATATTACGAATCCCTTTATCAGGCAGAAAGAGGCCTCTGTCATCAAGTGAAAATCCTTTCTTACCTGGACAAACTCCATATCCCCAAATTAACCAAGACACAGAAATTAGAACTAGAGTCCTCTATCTCCAAAACAGAGATTAATCAGAAAATCAAGCAGCTTAAAAATGGGAAGGCCCCAGGAATGGATGGCTATGTGACAGAATTTTATAAAGAGTTTACAGATCTTTTGTTGTCTCCACTAGAGGTTTTTTTTAATGGGCTGTTGTTAGGGGAGGGGGCAGCCCCAGGATCTTGGAACCAGGCCCAGATTTCGGTCATACTCAAACTGGGCAAAGACCCGGAAGATTGTAGGTCTTATCGACCTATTTCTTTGCTCCAAGTAGACTTAAAGATCTTTACAGGGATTATGGCAGATCGTTTACAGGAAGTAGTCAGAGCCTTGGTTCACAAAGACCAGACAGGTTTTATCTCCATCCGTTACCTACAGGATAACTCATGTCACTTATTAAATGTAATCTGTGCCCAAAAGTCTATTAAACATTTTTAGTTAGCCATCAGCATGGATGCCGAAAAGGCTTTCGACAGGGTTGATTGGCTATTTTTAGAGGAAGAGGTTCGGCTTAGGGGATAAATTCGTAGCTACCATCAAGGCCCTTTACAACGCTGCAGAGGCTAGAATCAAGGTGAACAGCCATCTCTCTGATAAGTTTTCCCTCTTGGGGGGTACAAGACAGGGCTGCCCCCCCCCCCACTGCTCTTCACTCTAACCCTTGAGCCATTGGCAGTTGATATTGGAGCACAGTCCCATATAAAAGGAGTGACGGTGGAGGGCTACATTCAAAAGATTGCGTTGTATGCAGATGATTCCCTGTTTTTTATCTCAGACCCAGAGACCTCTGTCCCAGCTCTCCTTAGAACGTTAGAAGAATATGGCACCCTGGCGGGCTGTAAAATTAATCTTAGTAAGTCCAAAGCTCTCACCCTGAGCTAAACCCCCTCCCGGGAATTTAAGATATCCTTCTCTTTTGCATGGCCTCGCAAAACCACTGTCCGTTACCTTGGCATCAATGTATCCACAGACCTTACTCAACTTTGCAAAAATAACTATCTAAAATTATTTCAAAACCTTCAGGCCGATATGGCCAGATGGCAGATGTTACCCCTCACACTCTATGGGAGAACACAAACTCTGAAAATGAATGCCTTACCAAGGCTTCTTTTTCTGTTTCAGACCCTTCCCCTGCAACCCCCTAGAGATTTTTGGACTGTACTTCAGAAAGAGACAGAGGTTCCTTTGGAACAATAAACGTCCTAGATTAGCCAGGTTTATATTACAAACCCCCCCAGGAAAAAGGTGGATTGGCTCTCCCACATTTTTATCTATACTTTGTAGCAGCTACAGGGGCTTAACTATGTACTTGGGCCACACGCAGAGAAGACTCAGGCTGGTACCCTCTTGAGGAAGAATCTCTCAAGGGCTGGGCACTTTGGGCCTTACCTACCAACAGTATCCCATCAGGTATTCAGGGTTCTCTGACGAATCCTTGGGTCACCCACTCCCTTGCAGTCTTGAGAAAACTTAGAAAGCTCACTCACACCCCTGAAGGCCCAGGCCCCCCTTTCCTTGATTAGGTTTGAACCTTCCTTTACCCCACCTAGATCGGATTCTGGCTTCCAGGTCTGGGCCACCCTCTGGCTCTCTACATTCATACAGTGTACAGACAAAGGAGTTTGTCTGTCCTTTGCACAGTTAACTAACAAATTTCAACTTCGTAAGGAAGACCACTTTAGATATCTTCAGGTCCGTCTTTACATACTAACTTCTAACAGGATGCAAATGTTGAGTAGGGACAGAACAGAACTTGAAAACTTTTTCTATTTTACCATCACAATTAAAGGAAACACCCACCCTCTTTCACAGTTATATAAAACATTACTCAATAATAGCCTGTCAGGGTTAGAAAAGGTAAAACAAAAACAGGAAGCTGAATTAGCAACCCCATATCTCAGTTTAACTGAGACAGAAGATTGAGTAGAGGATGGCCTGTAACCAGTTCTCCAACCTGGCGAGAGTTCCACTGGAAAGTTATACTAAGATACTTTCTCACTCCCATGATAGTAAAACTCTTCGGACATCACCAGTCTGATCTGTGCTGGAGAGGATGTGGAGATATAGGGAACGCAGACACATATTTTGGGATTGCCCCCAAATCTTCTTATTCTGGAGGGAAATACATACCCTGATACAAAACATCATGGACCTACAAATCCCCTTTACTGGGTCAGATCTGACACTGGGCCTTCCGACCCTACTTTATGAATCCAGGTGGTCAACTAAATTAGCTCATATGATGAGGGTTGCAGCACTGAAGTGCATCACTTCAAGATGATTACCTCCACTCCCTCCCACAGTGCAGGACTGGGTGTCTAGAATGACACAATTGGAAGCTATAGAACAGATTACCAGTACCTTGAGATTGCAAAATGAGAGTTTCATACAGACCTGGTTCCCCTTGGCACCAATATCTGCAAGGACTAGCAGATACCACATGATAAGCTATGTCACCAGAGTTTATAGTCTAGAAGACCATTGATAGAGGATATGAGTTTATGCCTGTTTTTCTTTTTCCCTTTTTTATACATATTGACTTTGAGTTACCACTCTGTTTTCCCAGAGACTTAGAGAGCAATGATAGCTATCACCTTGGGAAAAATGTAGAAGTTTAATAAGTTACATTGACACTGTTTATTCAGACTTTGATAGAACAATATGCATTTGTATTGTTGTTAATAACTATGTGCCAATCAGATGACAGAATTGTATAAACAGTAAACTAGAACTGTAAACAATATCTGATATTTAATAAACATGAAGTTAAAAAAAACATTGCACATTTTTCTCCAACGTGTACTACAGGATTTGGCGGAAATTCCTGTTTGGGCTTCAAGTCCGACAAACACCAAACCAACCAATATCATTGCCTATTCTGCTCCAATTCCTTCAAGAAGGATTTGTCAAAAGGCTGCAGCCGGCCACCTTGCGATTTCAGGTTTCTGCACTGGGGGCGGTCTTGTTGATAGATTCAGGGGAGTCTCTGGGTTCTTATCCCCATGTTAGAAGGCTGCTGTGGGCAGCAACTCCAAAACACTCACCAGTTAAACCAAAGGTACCCCCCTTGGAGACTCAATTTGGTCCTCAAAGCATTGACCAAGGCTCTCTTTGAATCTCTCAAGGAGGCATCCTTTATACATCTCATGTGGAAAGTCACCTTTTCGTAGCCATTATTTTAGCCAGAAGAATCAGTGAGCTGGGAGCTGTGTCGACTAAAGCACCTTATACTGGGTTTCATCAGGACTCTGTAGTCCTCCGAACAGATCCAGGTTTTTGCATAAGGTATTGTCTCTGTTTCATTACAACCAGGAGTTGATTCTGCCTTCCTTCTGTCCTCACCCAAAAAAAATGACAAAGAGAGGGAATTTCACTCTCTGGACCCCAGATGAGTGGTAAAGCTTTACATTGGAGTCAATGCGCAAACCTAGTTTGTTCATTCTCACTGCGGGTCAGAATATGGGCAAAAAAGCTTCTAAAGACTTTAGCCAGATGGATCCGTTGTGTATTCACACATTCACCAAGTTTTACAAACTGAATGTGATGGCCTCGGCTAAGGCATCTTTCCGCTGCCGAGTTCTCTAGGTGGTGGTGCACCCTTCAGGGCAATTACATTATTCCCACCAGGGATGTCAGGGGATGTACTGCTTTAGTATATCCCATTGGTATGGAAACCCGGAGACCAACTTAGAATAGAGAAAACAAAATTTAATTACTGTAAATTTTCTTTCTCTGACGGCTGGTCTCTGGGCTTCTTCCCTCCCAGAATGTACATTTGTGACCAGTTGGCCGAATGGTTGAATAATATTTCTAATTTTTGTTTCCAAGTTTGTATAGTACTGTCAGATTTGGACTGCTTTAGGAAGAACTGGTGTGCACTGGAAATGGAGGAGAGGATATCCAGGCTGCAGAGTTTTGGTTCCTGCCTGCATGATAGTATCAGGAGGTTTAGCCCATCAGTATGGAATCCCAGAGAACAGCCATTGGAGAAAGAAAAGTTACAGGTATTTAAATTTTGTTTTTTTCTACTGATGATGCCTCTCCCTATGGATTCCAGTATCCCCCATCCATCCTTACTGTCTTCTCACATTGCTTGCCTACCTTTAGGTTGTCTGATGTGACTACTGTGACAGGGAGCTCCTGCCACTCTTGAGGACCGACCTTTACTTAAATCTGTTGCAACAGTTCTTCTATTTCTTAGCCTATTCTATCATTTACAATGTTTAGCCCATAAGGTTGGCCACCTATGGGTACCCCCCTCCCCTTTCTTGACTATGCTATCGTATCCTCTTTAATTTTCCTTTTCCCTCTCGGGTCCTTGTACAGGGAGGTTATTGTGGTGACCTCCAAGTGTATGTAAAACAGCAGGCTGTGTTTATCATTGTTGGATTTAGTATGCAATAGCAGTATGCCATAAAATACTTTAATGTATATACCTTATGTATATGAAACCTGTAGATGTTGAAAATACCATGATACTAGGTGTTTTTAATAAAGGTGAAAAGTACTAGTTGAATGTATTATAAAAATTACGTTAGTTGTGCTATTTAAAATGCATGTAAATTGCTGTAAACTGAGACAGTCTGAAATGTCATGTTGAGTTGCATATATCCCATGATGCTTTGCATTATGGAAGTATGTGTGATGTTGTGTTTCTTTGAAACTTGGCTTTTTGTCAATGTCCTTGGGGTAACCCTTGTTTCGGTGCTTCTGCACTGAGGTTCTTTGTTTTTAAGCTTGTTTTTTTTTTTTTATTTAAGCCCTCACTACCCAAGCAAACAGGGCCCATGTAGTGGTGGAGGCTGAATCTCAGTTGCTAGTTAGATCAGAGATCAGTGAGTCAGTAGGTGCTGGCTAAGTGCAGAGAAAGGACATACGTAGTCTATTGCTGCAAACTGATGTGCTGAAGAAGGGATATGCCATTGCTTAAGGATATCCTCTGTATTTTGAATAAACATTACACAGAAATTGTGTGTTGAACCTGAAGTTCGGTGTCTGGTCCATCTGTTATCCCACAACCCATCCACAATTAACCCCCAGGTACCATTCCATTTTTGTTGTTGTTAGTATCCCCCCACCTCCCGGTTGTGTACTCTTCCCCTGGGTTATTGTTTCCCAGGTGTATTACTGTACACTTCTTTGCATTGACTCTAAGCTGCCATACTTTTGACCATTCCTCCAACCTTGCCAAGTCCTTTCTCATCCTTTCCACCCACCTCTTGTGTATCAACCCTGTTGCAGATCTTTGTGTCATCTGCAAAGAGGCATACTTTCCCTTCCAGTCAACATTAAAGAGGACTGGTCCCAGTACCGAACTCTCTTGGGTACCCTGCTAGTAACCCCCCTTTCTTCATGGTGGACTCCGTTTACTATTACGCTCTGCGTCCTGTTGTCCAGCCAATCTTTTACCGAGGCTACCACCCTGGGACCCACTCTCAGGCTGGCTAGCTTGTTTATTAATCTTTTGTGTGGGACTGTGTCAAATGCCTTGCTAAAGTCTAGGTAGTCATGTCCATAGCCCCTCCCTGGTCTACTACTTTGGTCACCCAGTCAAAGAAATCTATTAGATTTGTCTGACATGACCTTCCTGCTGTGAATCCATGCTGCCTTGGGTCCTGTGCACCACTGGCCTCCAGGTACTCAACAGTTCTTTCTTTCAGAAGTGATCCCTATCACAGAGGTCAAACTGACAGGTGAGTCTGTAGTTTCCTGCCTCTGCCTTGCTCCCACTTTTGTGAAGTGGAATCACATCCGACCTCCTTCAATCCTCAGGTACCACACCATCCTCCCATGATTTGTTAAAAAGGGTAGTCAGTGGTTTACTTACCATGTTGGTAGCTCTAAATTAAGAACAAACTAAATACCTCAAAAGCTACAACTATAAATCTGCACTACAAGAAATTGCTGGTCAGCTAACTAGTTGAGATAACCTCTTATGAAGTTATGAGACTTAATAACAAAACAGAAAGAAAAGTCACTCAGGTCTCCTCATCTTCACCCAATTCTGTCTGCATAGTCTTCATGGCTGCCACCAGCTTAGAGGCCCATTTCACTGTGTCTCCCAGATCTGTGAATAGGTACACTTTACTGTCATGAATGATTCGTACTTTTTCTGGGAAGACTATAGAATTGAGGATGATAAGTTCCTTCAGAACTGTCTGAACCCCATTGAGCCTTTTCTTGCTTTGTCTGGTGGCATAATTGATGTCTGGGAACAGGTAAACCTTTGTTCCCTCTACATTCAAAGGACCACACCATTTCACCAGATTTAGGATTCTGTCTAGGGTACCAACACTGTCTACCACCAGTATCAGAACCCCTGGTAGTGTCTCTAGTTATTTCCCTCTGGGTTGAACACAATAGGCTTTCACTACCAGGTAATCAAAGTCCAGTGCCTGAGCATGAAATTGCCTTTTCAGTCAGTCCCATAAAAACAGCACCGCATGGTCTCCCTCGGCACCTTCTGGGAGACCAAGGAGTTGAATATTATGGCTCCGAATTTGATTCTCTAGGATTTCCAGCCAGTTGGTAATATGCTGCATTTTTTTAGCCCTTTATGTTAAAGCACTCTTGCAGTTGTTCGAATGACGTTGGATATCTTCCATTTTGCCTTGTAGAACGTCCATGGATTTTTCAACAGAGGCAGTTTTGCTCATTAATATGTCTAGCTTACTGTTCATAGAAGTTGAGGAGGCAAGTAGCTGCTGCATTTTAAGACCCAAAGTCTGAAGTGTTTCCTCTGAACTTTCAGCATTGGCTAAGCTTTGCTGTGCAGACCTCATGTGGGGCCTGCCACCGATCCTTTTCCTATGTCTTTGCGAGGCTACACTTGCTGCTGATTACATTGTGACTTCCCCATTTTGATGCCCAAGTTGCCCTCTTTCAAGTGTTATAAAATCTCCAAATGTAATGCTGAAACTGCAATTTAAAAGTTTATTTCTTTTAGCTTTCAGGGAGCTGAAGCGCAAGGTGGCTACTTGGCTTGGGCTCCACAGCGCCCCCCTGACAGCTGGATTTCAGTGCAAAAAAGTGCAAAATAATGCACTTAGGGCACAGAAACTCAGGGATGGAGTACACAATGGGTAGAGTGGTACTAACGACCACCAAGCCTGAAAGTGACTTGGGGGTAATGATATCAGATGAACTAAAGGTGACCAGGCAGTGCTTCAAGGCAGTCGGGAGGGCTAGTGGGGTGCTGGGGTGCACAGGGTGGGTTATCAGCAACAGAAAGAATGAGACGGTGTTGCCTCTGTATAAATCGCTGGTAAGACCCCACCTAGAGTACGCTGTCCAGTTCGGGAGACCACGTCTCCAGAAGGACATGGAGTAGAGGCGGTCCAGAAGAGGGCAACTAAAATGGTGCAGGGTCTGCACCAGAAGCCCTACAAGGAGATAATAAAGGACCACAATATGTACACCCTGGAATAAAGGAGAGGGGATATGAAAGAGACCTTTAAGTACCCCAAAGGGGTAAGCAAGCTATAGGAGGGAAGAATTTTTCAGAAGAAAAGGTGCTCAAGAACACAGGAACATACTATGAAGCTGGAGGAAAGTAGATTCAGGAGAGAGGTAAGGAAGTACTTCTTCACGGAAAGAGTGGTGGATTCCTGGAACTGTCTTCCAGTGGAGGTGGTGGGGGCAAAAACAGTGATGGGTTCAAAAATGCATGGGATAAGCACAAGGAAATCATAGTGGAAAGTAAGGAGGGAGGGAAAGAGAGATCTGTACATTGAGTACGGTCTGCGGTAATAGTGTACAGTAGATAGGGAGGAATGGGCAGACTGGGTTTGCCAGGTGGTCCTTACCTGCCATCAAATTCTGTGTTTTCTGTGTTTCCACATCTGGCTTTGTGCGGGCTGTCCAAGAAGATCTGTGGATCAACATCTTCTGTATGTAAGACGTGATCAGCACACACAAAATAGGTGTAGGTGTCGCAGTCCCCTTGGATACTGAGTAATCAGGACAAGCTGCAGTGCGTTTTGCAGGTTGGAAAGGACAGTGATATCCAGGTTCACTCTGCCTTGCCTGATAGACTTCCAGAAGCACAGAGATTCCAGTAAATGTCAGTTATTTCTGGCTGTACTAAAATTCCATGGCAGTCTTGGAGATTGATGTGCTACTTTTATTCAGTCATACTTATCATTTCTATAAAGGGCCCTCATAACAGAGTTATGTGCCCTTAACATGCCAGTCTTTCCTTCTTTCTTCAGGAGTCAGATACTGGTCATAAAAGGCATGTAACCTGATGACTTGGGCGCCACAGTATTGTCCTGGAATGTAACTCCCACAATTGTTTTTTAATCCTCCCCACCCCCTCCATTATGTCTTCTAGCCATGATTCTGATCTCATCCTTCTGCCATAAGATTGGGCCAGGGCTAGTCGACTCATCTAAAACAAGTGGTGGAGGTCTCACATGAGAGCCACAGAGCTGTTCTGCAGTGTGCACTAGACTCTCAGTGACACTTCTACTAGGCCAGTTTGGGGGCGCAAGAGATCTGGGATCACTCCTAATCCTGGGTATCCCTCCCTGTCACACAGCACTACTGTAAAGCTGGTCTGGTGATGATTCCCCAAATTTTTTTTCAACATAGTTTTTCCGCCTTCTGTCGTACCAGCTGGAACTGCCTTCCGTCGCAGTATAGTTGACCACCTGTCTAATACCAGAGCTTCTTCTGAGCTGACTTCCCAGAATGCCTCTATGCAGCCTTCACCAGATTATCCCCTTGAGATGGGACCATCCCTTCTGTGCCTTGGGAGGCATTAGCACTGCATCTAGAAAAGGGTAATGGATGAGGGTGCAGAAAATCATTTAGGGGATTAGAGCCCTGAGTGGCTGTGAAGGGGAGGGGCAGAACTGGACTTCATCTGTCCAGCTAGCGGTTGCTCTTTCTGTACATTTTCTGTTGTCCCTAGAGAGAGAATGTGTGATTCACGAGGTTCTGCCACACCAGTAACTGCTCACTGTATCCTCCTTGAGAACCTATGTGTTCCCACTGCACTATCACCCATAGTCAACCATATGGCAGTATAGTGGTTGGGTGCTGCCCACCTACCCCAATGGAGGAAACCATCCTCTGCCTTGTGCTGGCCCTCTAGCACTCCAGGGTTTGGGGTGCAGGCCTGAGATGCTAGATTTAAGAATGTGAACTCTGCTACTACACCAATATGTGAGTGACTCCCAGAATGTTTTGATGAACCCCTGAAAAAATCACTTCCTTGTACACCCCTAAAAATATACAAGGAGGGTTCTGGCCCCTGATTTAATAAAAATGCTTGCAGGTCTGTGGTTCTGTGTTATTCTTGATCAAGTCCAGAACAAAGGTTTTGGATAATTCTTTTTTTTTGGGCTAACCAAATGTTTTTTTTATACATGGAAGCAATTGAGAGTCCCAATGTCCCTTTCTTAGTCATTCAAGAAGGGACCTTGGGGGTTCTGAAACCTTATGTATATGAAATTCTTCTGGTTGTTCTAATTAAAAAAAAGGTTGATAAGGAAGTTAGTGGATATTGAAGTTGGGGAAAAGATGGTCAGTTGGGTGGAAAACTGGCTGAGGGACAGAACCCAGAGGGTGGTGGTAGGGGGAGAGTTATCTGGCACCAGAGAGGAAACCAGTGGGGTCCCACAGGACTCTGTGCTGGGGTCGGTGTTGTTCAATGTCTTCATCAGTGACATTGGGGATGGCATTAAAGGCAAAATGTGCCTATTTGCAGATGACACCAAGCTCTGTGGGAGAGTGGACACAGCTGAAGGGATACGGGACCTTCAGGAAGATCTGGAAAAGCTGGGGAGGTGGTCCAGGATCTGGCAGCTTGGCTTCAATGCCAAGAAATGCAAAGTTATGCATATTGGAGCCAAGAATCCCAGGACAGAATATTACCTGGGTGGAGTCCAAGTATCTGCATCAGAGGAGGACAAGTACCTGGGATTGATGATCACTAGTGACCTGAAGCACTCCATGCAGTGCAAGAAAGCAGCAGCAAAGGCAAACAAGATGCTGGGATGCATAGCTAGTGGGATCAGTAGTAGGAGAAAGGAGGTTATACTGCCCTCGTACAGGTCACTGGTAAGGCTGCATCTAGAGTATGGAGTTCAGTACTGGTGCCCACACTTCAAAAAGGACATTAACCTGCTGGAGAAGGTACAGAGGAGGGCTACAAAGCTGATAGCCGGTCAGCAGGGCAAGGCATACGAGGATAGGTTGAGGGCACAAACATGTACTCCCTGGAAGACAGGAGAGAGAGAGGGGACATGATTGGGACATTCAAGTACTTGAAAGGGATAAATAAGGTTGATAAGGAGAGTCTCTTTAAGCTGAGTGTCAACTATATCACAAGGGGGCACAGTCTTAAGCTGGAGGGTGGGAGGTTTAGGAGGGAGGTCAAGAAGCACTTCTTCACAGAGAGGGTGGGGACACTTGGAATGCGCTGCCAAAAGAGGTCATCTCATTGAAGACAATGGGCAGCTTTAAGAGGGGCTGGGATAGGCATAGGAGGAAGGTAAGAATTTGGGTAGAGAGGATGGGAGGAGTGGGGAGGGAGGGCAGGGACATTAGCTCAAGCTGTGGACCCTGCAGTATGAGCAGACTTGATAGACCAAATGGCCTTCATCTGCTGGCTTCTTCGTATGTTCGTATGTAATTAAGTGATAATGTTCTAACTGCGTCACAGTATAAGACAATAATGTGATTGTTGAGTGAATGAAGTCTGAAGCCGATGTCTGAGTACTTTTTTTTTTAATTATTTATTACTAGTTTTGGAATTACACCTTTAAGCATTGCTCTTTTACAAAGGTTCCACGTCAAGGCAGTACAACTGATCAATAATAATAAAAAAAAAAACAAGAATACTAAAAACATTAATCACATCAACAGGGTCAGAATGAATATAGTAGCAGCAATAATGGCTTTGTCAGAGCAGTTACAAGTATTTACTTACAAGTTGCCGTAGTATTGGATACCTAAGCGCTCAAAGAGTGGAGGTAAATAGGTTTAAAGGAGGTAGCCAGCAGCATTTTGGAAGAGGGTAGAGTGAGCAGAGTGGGAGGTGGCAGGTATTGGTGGGGGGTGGGAGTTTGAAGGTAGAAAGGAGGGGAGGATGTGAATGGAAGGGGGGCTGGAGAGGGGCGTGGGAAGCAAAGAGGAAGATAGCATGGACTACCATATTCGTGGACACGGAGAGGGGTGGTTCATTCCTCTCTTCAGAGAGGGAAGCGAGGGCTGTCTTATGCAAGGACATGGAGTGGGGGGGGTAAGATGTTTTCTCAGTTCACATTTAAACTGTCCTATTCTGGGTAGATTTAATAGGGATTGAGGGAGTTCGTTCAGCCAGAGAGGGGCACAACAGTAGAAGGATTTTATAGCCTGGTTAGTCCTACAGAATGGAACATGGAGACCATTTCTGCTCTCTAATGGACTGAAAGTGCTGCACACTTGAGCAGACGAGATAGACTGAATGGCCTGTATCTGCTGCCAATTTCGTATGTTCATACTCACATTTCTAGTCAAGTGTGTGTATTAGAAATATGTTGAAAAAGAGATTGCAGTGCGGGGGTAAGGTAGTCAGACTGTAGGTATGGGTATACCTATCGGTATCCAGGGTAAGATGGCAGGCCTTGTTGAGCGGTACCTTAATTCTGTTTAGGGCTGTATCTGATACTGCTCCATAGACCGTTAAGCCATAGTCGATGATCGGCAGGATGGACGCAGAGACTGCCAGGTTTGAGCCGCAGGAGACATGTAAGCTTTATGCCTGTAGAGATTTCCAAGTTTTCTGTTAACCACGTTTATGATTTGGCCAGTATGGTGGGAGAAGGTTAGGATGTCATCAGTGTAGACACCAAGGTATTTGAAAGTGTCAGCCTGCTCAAGGACTGTGCCTCCTTTGTTTAGGATTTCCATAGGGGGCAGCTTCTTCTTATTCTGGTGTCTGGTGGTAAGCATTGTTTTAGTCTTTTTATAATTTAGAAGGAGTCTTTTTCAGAAGAACCACTGTTCAAGGGTGGCAAAACTTTGTTGTAGTGCAGTGGGTAGATCAGCTAGGTTCTTGTTGCTAGAAAAGATGACGCAATCATCTACAGATAGTAGGATCTGAGATCCTGCACAGGCCTTAGGGAGGTCATTAATAAATAGGCTGAACGAAAGGAGACCTAGTATTGACTCCTGAGGACCCCAACTGTCCAGCCTAGATTCAGATAGTGTGTAGTTGATTTTTACTCTCTGGAAGTACCCTGAGAGATAGCTTGTAGTACAGTTAGTCATCTCCTGTGAAAGGCCTAATAGGGAGAGTTTATTGAGTAGTAGCCGTGGTCGACAAGATTGAAAGCTTTAGTTAGATCAATGAAAATTGACGAGACCAAAAGGCCTTTATCAAGTTTGTTGTGTAGTATGCTGGTGTAATCTAGCAGAACGGTTATAGTACTATGTTTTTTTCATAAAACCATGCTGTTGAGGACATTGTAAGTTGTATTGTCCAAGGAAGTCAACCAGCTGGTCGGAGACAATTCACTCTAGTGCCCTGGAGAGGGGGAATGGTATTGAGATGGGTCAGTAATTGGTAAGAGAGTTTTTATCCCATCCTTTGAAAACCGGGGTGACCATTGCTATTTTCCACTGGCTTGGGAACTGTACAAACTTTAAGGAGTGGTTGAAGAGGGTAGTGGTGATGGTCTGGGCTAGGATATCGCGAGCAGAGGCTAGTAACCACATGTCAATGGAGTCACTTCCCATTCTGCTTTTGCCCAGAACCCATTTCAGGTATTTGAAGCTTTCAATAACTGTCAGGCATAGAACTTGGGGAGCTGGGGTGAGGTCAAGGAAGTGTCTTCCTGAGCATTGAGGCAGTTAGTGGGTTGAGAGGAGGAGTCCACCGAGGAGAGTAGGTGGGTTTTTTAGTGAAGGGCGCATTGAATGCATTTGCAATTCAGACAGGGTAGGGTCATGTCATTATGACTTATCACGTTAGGTACGGTATTATCCTCCTTGCCAAGGAGACTCCTGATGGAGTTCCAGAATTTTCTTCCATCAGCCCTGAGATTGGCATGTTCCTCTTTGTAGAAGTTTGCTTTTGTCTGTCTGATTTCCAGTGTACAGTTGTTCCAGGCAGCTTTGTAGTTGTGGATGTCCTGTTGTGACCCGGTTGCCCTGTCCTTACTGTATAGGATGTCCCTATCCCACATTAGTTTACTTAAGGAAGGGGTTAGCCACGTGGCAGTGCCCCTCCTAACCTTCCATTTTTATTTTTTATTTGCGCTTTCTTTTTATCCCCTTCTTACTGCCCACTTGGTCCACTCCTTCGGACCAATCAGTCCCCATAATCCCTCCCACGGTGCCTGCCCCTAGAATGCTAGGCTTACTCCATTGTCTCCCTACCTTACTACTCTTTCCTCTGGAGAGCCTGCACAGCTGGGTCTGCCTGTGGGTAGGTGATCGGGGCTGGGATCGGTCGTCATCCTGGCCCGAGCGGGTGATTTTCCACTTTTCTTCCCTTGGTCCTTCCTCCCCTGAGGGTGTTGGCACAGAGGACTGACGTCCAGACAGACGGCATGCTGGCGCATAAGCGTTGTCAAATGCCCACAGTGTCCTCCCACCCGACTCGAGCCTGGTGCCCGGTACCAGGCTTCCACCAAGGCTGAAAGGCCGGGTGCTCAGAGCACTCCAGGAACCCACCCCAGGAGGAGGAGGAGGAGAGCATCCATTGGGACGCTCAATCCTCCTCCTCCCCTCCGACTCCCAATGACCCTGATTCTGTTCCTGAACCTGGGTTGCTGGCGTAGCACGAGGTGTGGCGTCCAGCGCCTCATCCCTCAGTGCCACTGGGCCGGCTAACCTTCCACTTTTTGAGTGGGGCAGATTTTTTTGCTGCCATGTTAAATTCCTGAATAAAGAAGTCAATATGTGGAATTGAGTGCAAATAACTCCAGTCAGCAGAAGCCAAGTATAGTCTGAACTGCTCTACAGAGGAGTTTCGAAGGACCCTGCTTGTGACTAGCTTAGGAGGAGGTCTGGTTAGTTTAGATGACCATTCATATGAGATAGGTGAATGGTCACTAATGGAACTCAGGGGCATGGTGATTCTGGTGATTCTCTCAGAGTGGGAGGTGAGGATCCAATCTATAAGGGTGCTTGTACCAGTGCAGTACTTGGTTCTAGTGCTCTCGTTGACCACTTGAGTGAGGTACAAACTACTTATCAGATCGTGGTGGGGACTGGTGGAATTGTTCTTCCAGTTTAAGTTGAAGTCTCCTGTGACCAGGGTTTCATGGGAAGGGTTTATGTCATGATAGTACCTCATGAAGGATTCAAAACCTAATAGGCTGTTTCTGGGGGGGTGCAGACTGTCATATTTTCAAGGATCTATTGTGAAAGTTTAGATTTGTAACGAGGCAATCACAGTCGCTAGTGGTGCAAGGTACATCCTGTCTCTCGACTTGTAGGTCAGCCCTTAGGTACTGAAGGCACCCACCTCCCCGTTTTCCTACCCTGTCCTGTCTGATTATGGAGTACCCCTGGAGGGTGATGGATGAAGCAGTGATCTTAGGGGTGAGCCAAGGTTCAGTGATGGATACTAAGTCAGGGTTGGTCTGCTGCGCCCAGGCCTCCAGTTGGTTAAATTAGGGCAGCAGGCTACCAATGTTTAGCGAGGCTATGTGTAAGTGGCCAGTCTTGTGCAACTGCAATGGGGCATCTGTACGAGGGCCTGGGTTTGGGTGAATATTCCCTGAGATGAGAAGAAGGAGCAGCAAGGTTTTGCATTGCAGTCTGAGCGGCAGTGGTTTCCAGAGGGTCCTTGGGTGTAGCACTTTGACATGTCCTGTAAGGGGTTTCAGCTGAACCAGTACTGAAAACTTACAGGTAGGGCATCTAGAGCCACTAGGTAGAGGTGGTAAGGTGGGTTGCTGTTTGGAGGGGATGCTAAAGGTTAGGGTGATACCAGGACAGGGAAAGATGTAGTCTGGGAAGGAGAAGTAGATCCGGCAGACAAGCTCATTTACTTGTTGGGGCATACATTATGTAGCTGCTACCACAAGTAGCAGGGGGGGTGAGTCTGAGAGAAATAAACATATTGTAGTGGGGTGAGTTCCTGTTAGAGGAAGGTGTACAGGCAAGTGCTGCTTTGGCAGGTACCAGGATGGGGGATTGGGGGTATAAGATAAGTTCCACGTGTGGGACAGCAGATTGTGGGGGCTATGTCTTGAAACAGGCTTAAGGTTGGGCTCAAAGAGCAGTATAGGGGCAAGTGGGGAGGTGCCCTAGTTTGACTGTATAGGAGGGTGGGGGACAAAACTGCTACACACAAGAGGTGAAGGAGGTGTGGGAAGAGATAACGGAACTTTGGAGTTATATGTTGAACACGGGCAACAGTTTGGCTCAACGCAGAATGGAGGATGGGAAGCAGGAGGAGGGGCTTAGATTGGCTGTTGAGGAGGGGCTGGGGGGAGGGCAGCTGCCACTCATGGGAGATAATTAAGGTGTGGGAGGAGATAGCGTTAGTGTACTGGAAGGATGGGGGGGCAGCGGGAAAGGGAGATTGTTTCTGATGAGCCTTTGACTTTTGAACTTTAACACCAAATAAGACACTCTCACCCAGGGAAGGAGGGTGGGTGGAAGCACACAAGCCTGAGTTGCTGCCACTGTAGTTGTGCTCTGTACATGCTGCTGAGAGCCCGAGGGGACCGCCGGCTGCTGGATCTCTGGCAGGCTTGAGGAAAAGAGGCCTGGAAGAGAAAAGGTACAGGGATTAAAGCTGCTACACTTGGGGGAGGGTTGGCATTAGAGACGGGGGTGAGAGAGGCGGGGGGGAGAACAGAGAGAATGAACTTGAGGAGCTCAGCTTTAAAGTTCAGTGCAAACAAAGTCAAAATACTTTATCTTCCCAAACAATCACATCATTGCCAAGGATGGTGACCCAACTAGCATATTGTAACTAGTATGCTTGATGTGTTTGCTGCTGTGAATATAGACCAATCAGAATGCAAGATTAAGTGATGTCACTACTGTCATTTTACTGAGAATAAAATGACTGGTGTGAGTTTGCTAAGGAATAACGTGTGTGTAACCCTGGCTTGTGACTGGAAACGATTGTCCTCATGAAGTATAATGAAAGCTGTAATCCAAAACCTATGTAGTAAAGAAAATGTATCTCAACATAAGCACTTCCTTTCCCTTTGAAAGATATGTACTGTATGTACAGCAGCAGTACAATGGAAAATGTTGTTCCAAAAGCAGTTTCCATTTATAGTTGTTAAACTTATTAGCAAACATCTTAAATCTGCTTTTCTAGGTGCTTTCTATGCTGTACACCATGGGCCCGATTTTCAAACAGCCCTTAGAGCGACGAAAGGTGCATCACTTTAGGGCTGCAGTGAACTCTGGGTGCATTAGAGACCTTGCACCCAGTTTTATAAAGGGGGGCCCTGCATCAAATACCCAGGAGTTGCCATAGCGCCAAACATATGGTGCACTTGCGGGAACTGACGTAAGGATCGGTCCCCCCCACCTGCCAAGCGCAACCCTAGGACCAGGATGGTTTTGTGGGAGGAAATCTGCTGACTCATCTGGTACCATGGTACTTTCTGTCCCTGAACACCCCCGCCGAGGTGGTCCCCATCCCATCGGCTGTATGCATATATGCGAATGGCACCCCACCAGAAGTTACAACGCTCCCTCTCATGCCCAGCTGTCTCCTCGACTCCCCCATAGCACCCTCTATTCCTCTTTTTATTTATTTATTTATTTTATTTTATCAAGTCTAGGATTACAAATACCTTTGAGCCATGGCTCTTTTGCAAAGGTTCCACGTCAGAGAAATACAAATTATGGGGAACATCAAGACAGGCATTACAACAATGTGGACATTGCAAACAGAGTACAGATTAATACAGTTCAAGGGTAGCATTGTAACAAGGCAGCCAGCGGCATTCGTCAGAGAAAATAGACAACAGATAAGAAGTGCCAGAGTCATAGGGAGAGGGAAGAGGGTAGAGTGGGAGAAGGAATGTAGGAAGGCCTCAAGAGGGTGAAAAGTGCAGCATTGGGTATACCAAGATGTGAGGGTAGAATCCAGTGAGGAGGGGAGGAGGGGGGACAACTAGAGCAGAAAGGGAAGTGGAGAAACAAGGTTAAGTTGGGCAGTCACAGGAGCTGTTGGTAGTGAGATAGTCCCGGAGCCTAGTTTTAAACATACCAATAGTTGGGGCAGAGGAGATGGTTGGGCTGAGGCCACTGAACCAGAGTGGTGCTCGATAAGCAAAAGAACGTTGTCCCTGTGAAGTGTGACAGTGGGGGACTTTCAGTAGCTGTAGCGTGATCTCCTAAGGCACCGTTTGTTAATTCGTGTTGTAACAGATTGAGACCCCAGAAGGTGCAAGGCCAAGGTAGATTTTTTTTGACCATGGAGCAGGTGAGAAACTTATGCAGTTTGATAGTTGGAGCCAGCGGTCTGAGTGTACAGGTCACATGTGTGGGTGAGACGGTGAGCACCAGTGATGAGCCGACATGCTTTATTTAAGGCAGTTGAGAGGCGTCTAAGGGTTGTGGTTGTGGCCGAGCCATAAATGATGAGACCATAGTCTATTACAGAGATCACAGAGCTCAGGACTGCAACCTTCAAAGCTTCTGGCGTGAGGTGTGGTCTGTGTTTGTAGAGGAGACCACGCCGTTTATTAGCAGCTCTAGCTACATGATCTACATGAAGTCCATAGGAGAGATTAGGGTCAAGCTGAATCCCTAAGTATTTGAAGGACACCACCTGATCTAGAGTGTTGCCCTGGGTGGTGGAGATAGCCAAGTGGTGTAGCTTGTGTGGGTTATGAGAGCTGCAGAAGAGCATAGATTTGGTTTTCTTGTCATTGAGGACCAGTTTATGATTAAGAAACCATGTCTCTACAGAACTGACACCAAGTTGAAGAGTTGCAGGATCTGTGTGAGTGGAGAATACAACAGCATCATCTGCATATAGTATGATCTGCTCAGAGCAGTGGTAAGGGAAGGAGTTTAAGGAAAGGCTAAAAAGGAGGGGTCCCAGTATGGATCCCTGTGGGACACCTGAGCGAACAGGCAGGGTGTTAGAAAGAGCGTCCGCAATTTTTACTCTCTGTGACCGGTTTTCTAAGTAGCTTTTAAACCAGAGAGAAGAGTCAGGTGATAGCCCGGCATTCAGTAGTTGGTGTATTAGTAGTCCATGGTGTACTGTATCAAGGCCTTGAGAGGTCGTCGAAAATGGCCCCTGTGAGAAGGCCGCTGTGAAGGGATTTGTGCAAAGCTCCAGTGAACTCAAGAAGGGCTGTGGTGGTGCTGTGACCTTTCCGAAGCCATGTTGTTGTGGACAAGGTATATTGTATTTATCCAAGTGGTCGGTAAGTTGATCAGCCACAATGCGCTCAAGTGCCTTAGAGAGTGGGGGCAGTATGGAGATAGGGCGATAATTTGAGTGAATCGTCTTGTCCCCACTTTTATGGACAGGTGTCACGGTGGCTGTTTTCCATAGGTCCAGGAATTTTCCACAGCTGAGAGAGAGATTTAGGATTTTTGTTAATGAATGAATGAATTACCTCATCGAGGGTGAGCAACAGAAGCTTAAGGTCCAGGGTGTCACTACTAGATCTAGATTTAGAGATAGCTGCAGTAATATAGCGGCGAGCTTCATTCAGCCTTACCTTCCTGAAGTAGAAGAGGGGATGGTTAGACTGAGGGGCTGAGGTATTTGGGGAGTAGGCTCTGTTTTTCGAAAAAGTCATGGGGTAGGACAGCAGTAAGGTCTGAAAAAGCCATGTTAAAGATGTTTGCGATCACCTTGGGTCAAGGGTTGAGGATCCATCAACCATTAACATGGCCGGAGAGGTTTTTGGCTGCTTCCCTGTGACATCCTTGATATTGTCCCAGGAAGCACGACCATTTCCCCATGCATTGGTGAGAGCGTCTTTGTAATAGGTGGATTTCATTAGCCATATGGCTTTTGTGCAGGCATTTCGTGCTTATTTGTAATTTTGGATGTCCAGTTGTTTGCCAGTGGCCCTGGCAACTGCCCAGAGGTGATCCCTTAGTTTCAGCTGTGAGAGAAGAGCCGCGGTGACCCATGGGTTAGAGAGAGATTTTTTTTGCCCCAAGCAGCCCACTTTCAGACCCCGTCTTCCTTTGCCACAGTGTGTGGCACTGGCACGGGTCCCTTAGACCACCTCCTGGCTGGTCTAAGTGGAGCCCCTTGCTGCATCCATGGAGCAGCTTGCAAAATTGCAGAAAAGGGGATGTTGCAGCCTGCTGTGGAACAAGCACCCTTGCAGCCTAGCGCAAGGCTGCTTTTGCCCCAAGGGTGGCACAAGGTGTCCTGATTTTGACGCAGCCTGAGTTAAAAAATCGGGATTGCTTTAAACTTTGACGCAAGGTGCCACTTGCATCACACACCTTTGGTGCAGGCACCTCACGTCAAACTACATTGATGAAAAATAAATACATTAGGCCTGATTTCCAAAGTCCTAACCCTTGTCAGGTCCACTGTGTTATTTCTAAGTCAAGTGAGGGAGCCATCCTTTTCTTTGAGAAAAAAGAACAACAAAAAATACTGGTTACTCACCTGTAACAGGAGTTCTAGGAGTGGCATATGCTGTTCATCCATACTTACTGGCAGGTTCCTTGCCGCTTTAAATCTTGCCGGAAGGTCTTCAAGCTGGCTCCTCCCACCCACCTGGGTGGTAAAACTCTCGGCTCTGCCCCATGACACCAGATCTAGCCCTCTGGAAGCCAGGTTGCACGTCGAAGCCGGGGAGGTTGGGTGGGTTGTGTGGATGAACAACATATACCACTCCTAGAACTCCTGTTACAGCTGAGTAACCTGTATTTCTAGGGACGTGGATATGTTGTTCAATCCTAACTTACTGGCAGACTCCTAGCAGTTCTCCGGGAGGAGGGAGGCAAGGCGTGCACCCCCTACTTGGGAAATAAGGACTGCAGAACCGAGGTCCCAAAACCAGCATCCCAGCGTGACTCTAGGTCGATGTGGTAATGGGTAATGAAGGTGTGTGCTGACTTCCAGGTAGCAGCCCTGCAGATTTCCTGGATAGGGACGTCCCTGGAAGCAGCCACCAAAGCAGTGGCATGGTGGATAGAATGAGCTTTTATCCCTTTGGGAGGCTCCATGCCCACCAACCTATAGCAGAGATCTATGCAGTAGGTGACCCACCTGCCTATCGTCCGCTTGGCTGCAGGTCTGCCATGTGCAGCTTCAGCGTAGGTGACAAACAGCTGGCGAACCTCTCCCCGAACTTCAGGCGTCCACTCCTTGTAATAAGAGAGCGCTCTTCTAGGGTCCAAAGTATGGAACCTATATTTGGCCTCTGAGGTGTGATTGGGGTAGAACACCGGCAGAGTCAACACCTGGTTAAGGTGAAACTCCGACAACAGCTGTGGAAGAAATTTCGGGTGGGGGCGCAGGACAACCTTGTCCCTATGGAAGATCAGATAAGGAGACTCGATGGAAAGCACCTGGAGCTCTCCCATCCTTCTGGCTAACGTGATGGCCACCAAGAAGGTGGTCTTCCACGACAGGTGAGATATATCACACCTGTGCATTGGTTCGAATGGCTTGCCCATGAGCTTAGCCAATACCAGCAGTAGATCCCACGGAGGTGGAGGTTCTCGCACTGGAAGGGATATGTGATCAAGGCCTTTGGAAAAGCGCCCGACCACCTTCTCCTGCGCCACCGACTGCTTTCTGGCCTGCACTCGGTAAGCAGAGATGGCTGCCAGGTGCACCTTAAGAGTCGACAACCTAAGCCCTAGCTGAAAAAGGGACCACAGGTAGTCCAGAATGCTAGCCAAGGAACAGGAGGAAGGGTCCAACCCCTTATCCTGACACCAAATGGAGAATCTTTTCCATTTGAAGGCATAGCATTTTCTGGTCGACTCCTTACGGGATGCCTCAACAACGTTGAGGACCTCGTCGGAAAGACCCAAGGCCTGGAACTCTAGCCGCTCAGGAACCAGGCTGTCAAGTGCAGGGGTTGAAGGTCCGGGTGGAGTACCTTCCCCTTGTTGACTGAGATCGGGTCCGGGCGGGCTGGAAGCTGCCTTGGGAGCCTGGAGCTGAGGCTGAGGAGATCTGGATACCAGAACTGACGGGGCCAGTCTGGGGCTACAAGAATCACCTGCGCCTTGTCCCTCTTTGCCTTGAGAAGCACCTTGTGGATCAAGAGAAATGGAGAGGAGGCGTAGAAGAGGCCCAGGGTCCACGGCCTCGAGAAGGCATCCCCCTACAGCGAGCCCTGCTGAGGGGGGCAGGCATGGAACAGCCTCAGCTTCACATTCTCCCTCGAGGCAAACAGGTCCACCTGAGGAGTGCCTCAGTGGGAGAACAGATCTTGTACTTCCTCCAGCAGGAGACCACTCGTGAGATGCAGCACCTATCTGGCTTAGGGCATCGGCCAGAGTGTTGGAGGCTCCTGCCACATGGATGGCTAGGAGATCCGCCTCCAATCTGCTCGCAAGAGACCAAGTGCAGAGAGCCTCCTTGCACAGAGGCAAGGAGTGTGTCCCGCCCTTGTGGTGTAGGTAGTACATGGTCGTGGTGTTGTCCACCTGGACCACTTGGCCTTGTACAAACGGAGCAAAGGCGGTGAGGGCTAGTCGGACCGCTTGAAGCTCCAGCAGGTTGATGTGGCATCGAGACTCCTGAGGGGACCAGAGGCTGTGCGCTCTGAGCTCCCCCAGATGGACACCCCAACCCATCAGAGAGGCGTTGGTCGTCAGAGTGACCATCGGCTCTGGGCGGACAAGCAGGGATACCCTCCTGCAGATGAGCTGGAACGAGCCACCACTGGAGGCCATTCCACATCTCCTGGGTCACTGTCACTGGCTGGTCCAGAGGACCGGAGCACTGTGACCATTGGCAGGCCAGCCCCCATTGCAGGGGACGCATGTGCCAGCAGACCCAATGGACCACGCTGGTGCAGGCCGCCATGAGGCCCAGGAGGCGCAGGAAGTCCCGGGCAGGGCGCAGTTGCCCAACCAGAAATGATTGGGCAAAGGAGGAAAGAACCTCGGCCCTGTCCGCCAGGAGCCGTGATCTGGCTTGAAGAGAGTTGAGCTCTGCCCCGATGAACTGAATCACCTGCGCTGGCACAAGTTCTGGTTTGGCCTCGTTGATGAGGAGGCCAATCTGAGAGCAGACCTGGAGGGCCAGATCCCTCGACCGCTCCACCTCCTGCTTGGAGGGGGCTGCAATCAGCCAGTCTTTCCAGGTAAGGATACACCCAGACCCTTCGGCGCCGCAGGAATGCTGTTACCACTGCCATGCATTTGGTGAAGACCCTGGCAGCTGGAGAGAGGCCGAAGGGCATGGCCCAGAACTCGTAAAGGGATCCCTCTGCCCTGAAGCGGAGGAATCACTGGTGAGATGGATGGATTGGGACGTGAAAGAACGCGTCCAGGAGGTCCAGAGAAAAGAACCACACACCTCGTTCCAAGGATGGAATGATCTGAGTCAGAGTGACCATCCTGAAGGTATGAGACCCTAGGAATTTGTTCAGGTCATGTAGATCTAGAATGGGGCGCCAGCCCCCCATCCATTTTGGGACCAGGAAGTATCTGGACACAAACCCCGGGTCTGGTGGAGGATCCGCCACCTTTCTGATCACCTCCTTCTGGAGGAGCAGGGCAATGTTAGCTCGATGAGCTGACAGAGAGGCTGCGGAACCTGTAACCCCCTGTGGGGCGACAGCTCAATAGGGTGGGGACTGCTCAAATTCCAGGGGCAGACCCTTTCCTACCACTTACAGCACCCAGCGGTCCATGGTGATATCGGACCAGGTGGAAAGGAAGTGGCGATGCCGTCCCCCCATGGGGGAAACCCGGGGAAGAGTGACGAGGTTGGGGGGGCGACACCCCTCAATCCATCACTGGGCAGGCTCGGAGGAAGGGCCGGCTGAGGAGCCACCTGGACCTTTTCCACCCGGCTTCTTGCTGGAGGAAGCAGCAGGCTTGGCTTTGGGGTGCCAAGTGCGAGCCTGCTGGCCCTGATGCTGGTGTTGCTGGGCCGGACGTGCCGCAGGGGCTGAAGGACGAAAGGACTTACACTGCTGCTGGTGGCCTTTGTCCTTCTGGGCAGACGTGACAGAGTCCAAGGTGGCATTGGACTTCTCGATCCATTGCAGATGACCCTCCACCCCGGGATCGAACAAGTCGGTACCCAAGAAGGGAATGTCTGCCAGCTTGTGCTGGGTATCCGCTGTAAAAGTGGAGGTCCGCAGCCAAGCTCTGCGGCGCATGGCCACTGTGGCCGGGACTGACCGGGCACACTAGTAAGCGATGTCCAAGGAAGTTTGGAGCTGCTGCTTGGGCACCGCCCTTCCCTAATCCCGCACCTGCTTGACCATCGTTTGAAGGTCAGCCGGGAGATGAGGAATCACCTCATCCAGGGAGCCCAAAAGGGCATGTGAAAAGTGTGCCATCAGAACGGCCGAGCTGGCCTGACGAAGGCCTAGGGAGGAAGCAGCATAGATTTTCCGCCCGGAGTAGTCCAGTTTCTTGGACTCCTTATCGGGTGGCTTGTCCACATCCTGAGCATTCCCGGAACACCGGAAAATGGTGTCGGTCACTAACCCCTCCTCAGAGGGGTGCTCCAAGAAACTGGAGAGTGAACTGGTAGGAACAGCATACTTTCGAGCGATCCTGGCCGAAGGTGCTGGACAAGAAGCTGGCCGCTGCCATAGCTCCAGGGCCGGGCCAACAATGGCTTCGGCCACCGGGAAGGCCTCCATGGGGGAATCCCCTCAGTCCAATATTTCCTTGAGGGGATACTTAGCCCATTTTGACATGGGTTTGAGCTTCATCCCAGTGGACTCTGAGATGAACCGAAGCATTCCAAGGAACGAGGATGGGCTCTCATCCACCAACTGATCCCCAGTTGGCTCCAGGTCAAGCAGCCTGGAGAACAAGGAAGACTCGTCGTCAGACTCCGAGGAGTCTGCGAACAGCTGCCGAGCACCTGAGCCACCCTCCACCTGCCGACGTTGATCGGGAGTGAGGGTGACTGACAACCGGTGGGGCAAGCCCTGACCCGACCGAGAATCCTTGGTCGGGGCCCCAGATTTAGGTTGTGGAGGTGGGGGTTCCACCACAATGGGTGGCACAGCCAGTTTCGGCCGAACAACCGGTGCCGGCTTTGGCTCCTCGACTACTACGAGGGGTTGTTTCGGCCGCTCCGGTGACAGCCACTTAATGGCTGGGGAAGGCGACGGAGTCGGCTTATTCCCAGACAAAAGGAACTGCTGCCATATTAGATCCTCGTAGCGCTGACACAATTTGCGCCGGAGCCTATCCTCCGAAGAGGATGATGACGAGGATGAGCGGCGCCGCCGCTTTCATTATGCCGAGACCGCCGATGTCGTCGGGATCGGCTGGACCTGGAAGAGGTCCGAGACCGAGACCTTCATGGATTCAGAGGATGGGTCTGAGAGGGGGCGGGGGAAACCCGCTCCTCCCTCGGTTCAGGGACCTTAACCAAGGACTCCAGCACAGGAGGCACAGGCAAGTCCGCGGTTTCCACGGGGGGGAACCAGTGAAGAAGGGTTGTCGGCTTCTCCAGTCGACAGACCATCCGACGGGTCGAGAAAAATATCGACCGTGTCGCTGGGTGTCTCGGCCGGGTGACCTGACGGGGACACTGTGAAGCCAGCGGCCTCAGCTGCAACCTCGACCGAAGTCGAATGTCAGCTATCCGGGGAAGGGGACCTCTCCCACTCCCACGAACGTTGACGGTGGGACTTACCCTTAGAGTCCTTCTTTTTGGACTGAGAGGAATGTCAGGAAGGCCCCTCTCCCTTGGTGGAGAGGGAATGGCAAAGCTCCTTAAATGAAGCCATGTAGGAGGAGCCCAAGGAGAGCGGGACAGGATAAATGCCGTGACCGAGGATGATGATGCTGCGGCCTGGGCCGCCTCCTCCTCGACGGTGATCATCTGTTCGAGCTGTTCAGCCGAGCCCACAGCCACAGACACCGCCCAACGGGCCTCCTTCAACTTGACCGGAGGATAACATTTCTGGCGCCTAAGTTGTAATCTGGCAGCACGATCCTCTAAGATCAGAATGGCAAAAGGACTTGGTACAAGCCAGGCCTGCGAATGGCGTGGCCAAGCCCCAGGCAGTAAATGCATGAAGGTGCGGATCAGTCCAGGACATCATCTGCCCACAGGGGCACTGATGAAATCCATGAGTCGATTTGTCCATCGCAGCCGCGAGGGAAGATAAAGACTGAAGTCTTGTAAATTTTAAAATTAGTGTCGGGTTAACTGAAGAGTTTGGATCCAGGCGTAAAACGCAGAGCGCTAAGGAGGGAACCTGAGCTTCCAAGCAGTAAGGAAGATCTGGTGTCATGGGGCGGAGCCGGGAGTTTTACCACCCGGGTGGGTGGGAGGAGCCAGCTTGAAGACCTTCCAGCAAGATTTAAAGCGGCAAGGAACCTGCCAGTAAGTGTGGATTGAACAACATATCCACGTCCCTAGAAAAAATACTTTCATTCTTTGAAAATAGAGAACTTTTACCAGCATATGCAACAAGAAAATGTCTGAAATTTCTAACCATGATAAACGCAGGGTCAGATTTTTTGCGTGCCCTCACTGCACTGCTGCTTGGGTGGGGGGTGCTTCATGGGCTGCAAATGTAACACAAGTGTTGTCTTAAATGCATCAAAATAGAAACTGTTGACTTGTCTTTGCCTTCAGGAACTGTGGGTTTGAGGTCCCGATCAGCCAGTAGGGGAGTATACTGTATAGCGAGGCGCCTCATTTGGAGAGCCGCTTTCATGGACGTGAAAGAGGGAATGGAATTACAGATGCTTTCCTTGTCCCTGGTTTTATTCATAAACTGGGATAAGAGGGTTGAAAAATAAAGTCTTGGCGGGACTGCTGCCTACCCTGTTATCATCTTTCTGCATTATTTACATGAATGCGTGAGCACAAAATTGTATGCTTCTAGCGAAACACCCAACCCCTTGCCACTCAGCATTTTTGCTTACTAGTCAGTTGTGGAGAACCTAAAAAAGAAAATCCCAGTAGTTGAATGAGAGCATTGCTTGCCAGGTCTTTCCTATCAGCTTTTTTTTATAGTAAACTGTAATCTTCCCCATCTTTCATTCTGCTTACTGAAGATTGCATGTGGTAAGTAAAAGATGCAGTACTTGATGTTCTCTTGCCAGGACAAATTTTAACAGTAATCACTTCCAAACTGGTAGCATGAAAATGGAACAAAAGCATGTTTGTTATTGTAGCCATGCACAATTATGCTGCTGTACATACTGCAGATGATTAATGTTGGTTGATATGGATATCTCAGACCCCGGCCCACACACACACAGTCTAAAACCTGCTGAACACCATTACCAAGCTGCATTTGAAGATCAGTTACATAACAGCAAGCACACTACTTCGACAGGTTTTCAAAGTGTGGGTTGGAGATACTTAACAAAGTTAGAGTGGTAGTCTGATGGCCAGAGTTTCAAAACATTTATTGATTACTGCTTTTATTATTTGCACTGCATTTGTGATTACACTGTGCTGCTTCCTCTGTCTGTGACGTTTCATCCCTGTTTCCCCAGGACACACCTGGAAACAAGCTCCAGCTCAGTGTGCCTTTCCCGGTTACCAAAGTTTAAATAAATAAAATAAAAAAATATGCAATTTGGTTCTCTATGTCGATTTAACTTCACTTTGGGGGAGGGGGGGGCAAAAAAAATTCCAATAATTTCTAGGGACATAGACCAAATGTATAATTCATTTGGTGAGATCCAGAAGAGTCTGGTAGTTCAGTTGTTATTTTGTTTTACTAGAGTAACCAGAGACAGCATGATCTAGTGGCTAGAGCACAGGTTTGGGAACTGGGGCGCCAAGGTTCAAATCCCATTGGAGTCATTTATTTACTGTGAGATTCTAGGAAAGTCACATAACCCCTTAGTGCTTCAGTCCATTGAGCTATTAAAAAATGGGTAGAGGCAGGACCTTACCGAAAACAAGATACTGCATAGTGCTACAGGATTACTCCAGGGCTATCTTGGGTAAATAAACTGTAAATAAAACTGTAACTGTACATAAAAAACAAATTGCACATACAAATGTTTTGAAACCCTGACCCCAATTCTTTAACTGTCAAGTCAGAAGTTAGAAATCTGAAGAGAGGTTGTACTCCTAGAAAGTTGTAATGAAGCCTTTAACAACGAATAAATTGAGAAGGCAGCATAGGCAGAGAGAGAGGTGGAGAAAGGTGGGGAGAGAGAGAAGGGAGGGAGGGAGGGAGAGAGAGAGAGAGAGAGAGAGACAGAGAGACAGAGAGACAGACAGAGAGACAGAGAGACAGAGAGTTTACAGGCATTCCACCAGTACTGGCTTCTAAACTGTCGACCGTCCTTGACTCAGGCTAAGTTGCTGATGCATTTTTTTCAATTAATTTTTATTCCCCCAACCCTTGTCCTCTGCAGTCTTCCTCCGCTGGCTACCACCCAGCTTTGTTGTCTGCCCCCAGCCCTGGGGGGGGGGTTCATTACCTGCTCCACAGCTGACCCCCCCCCCATGGTACCTCCTTCAAGGTGTGCAGTTGGAGGCAGGGGACAGTGTCATGCTCAGTGGACAGGCAGTGCAGAGCCCAAGCATGCCATGGCTTCATCTAGCGCAACCAAGGGATAACTTGCCCCCATTTACTCCTTCCTGCTGAGATGCCAGATCAGTGTACTGTGCCAGCAGGCAGTGAGTATGAGCGCAGTGCAACTGAGCATATTCCCTCATTCTGCTGTAGGATATCAGTAATACCTACCAGTACCCACCACAACTAATCCAAGACTTGGGGATGAAATCCTTCACAAAGCAGCCGGTGGAATTTGGGCTGCACTGACAGGAATTCTACAGAGTCCTCCAAATTCGATGTTGTATACAAGCAGTACCCCTGGTGTGCATATACACCAACCTCTTACCCAGCGATGATCTGCCTTTTTCTGGCATTTATTAAAAATGGACCCTCTGCACACAAGGTCTCACAGATATATAGAGTGCTCCAGGGCACTGTGGGTGAAGGCGCCATGTAAACTGTGCATAAATAGGAAGAAGAAATAAGAATACAAAGTTTCATCAGAGGAACAGCGACGTGCCTGTGTGGTATCTGCCAAAGTAACGAGTTTGCACCAGTGGAGGGAGTGTGGGTGGAAGCAGCTGGCCAGATTTTTCCAGATTTTGGTAATCTCCGCTCACTTTGGAGCCAGCCACTCTTCCTGGGGATTCTGCTAATAGCAACTAAAAAAAACTAGTTACCCACCTTTGGCTCACTGCATAACCCCCTGGCACAGACTCGTTGGACAAATTTATACCATGGAACAGATACCTTTCTCCCTGAACGATCGTTCAGATTCCTTTTCTGCCAGGTGGAATACCTGACTCCTGCATGCTTTGACTCAAGACCCAACCTTGGTGCCCTGAGCCCCTTTATCCTGTCCTGAGACTGGTGACCCCTTTTACTCTGCAGCATTGCAAATGAGGTAACTCCCTCTTTATATATCACTACCCAGTATGCAGGGCATGGACAGCGCTAGATAGGGCAAAAAGGGAAAAAGTTGCAGCTTGCCCAGAAATGACCCTCTTTCCACATGACAGTGGGTCTAAGGTGATGCACCTGTCTGTAACAATAGCCAAAAGATGGAAACATAAACAATAGAAAAGTACTTTCACTTGACAAATTTAAGCTTCCGTACTGGAGACATTTGTACTTGTGATTACATTTTGACCCAGTTGCTTCTCATTTTGACCCACGTTTTACACCAGGGAGTCTAATTTGTCCCATGTTTTAAAAACTCCTAGTGCTGTCACTGATGCAGGAATGAGAATTGTCACCTTCCATAACAACATTGCACTAAGGGGACTGTGCCTAAATCGTGCTTGCTGGGGCTTCATCCCCTATTTCTCCTGGGTACCCTTCCTCCCTACCAGCTGCAGCACAACTACAGACAGATGATTCAACTCATTAGCCTGTACATTACTGTAGAAATTTCTCTCATACAGCTCAATGCCTAAAATAATACAGGAACACCTGTACTGGCTGTTGCTGTAACTATTATTTTAGGCATCAAGACCACCGCGGAAGCAATAATATAAGTGTATTAAGCTCCAGCCACTGCTGCTACATTCAGAGCAGTGTTGTCATCCACATCACTAAATGGGTGGAATACCCATGAGAACTTGCACACACTCAGTTCTGAATGCAGAAGCACCATGCCGGTCCCTACTAAGTTTCGGCACTGTTGGAGAAATATTAAAGGAGAACTACTGGCACAGCTAATGCAGCAACCGCTGCACAAATCTAGGCTTTAGTACCCCAACCCCTCCCCGGCCCCGGCACATCTTCATTAAAATATATTCTTACCTGAATACTTGTAAAATATAAGACGACTCCTGTACCAGGCGGCATTTTCTAACATCTCGGTACTCACGCTGCTAACAATGCGGTACCATGACATGCCACTGCCTCTTCCTGTATTGTGCCTTTTTGCATGTAGATTTAATAATCTCCATATCTCCCATGCCCTGCTCTATTTTCACAGACTGTGCCTAAATGCCATATGCATACATGGCATACACGTAGCATTTAGGCAAAGTCTGTGAAACTAGAGTGGTATCGCATCAGTGGGGCGACGTGATCAGGGCCCTGCAACCAGTTTGCCTGTCACAGTGGCAAACTAGCTGTCAGAGTACCCTGCAGGGACAGCACCGCAAGGGTGTTGCGCTCCCTCCCTGATGCACATCCACTGTGAAGGTGATTATAATAAGTTTTGGGGGGCACAGCCCCTCGCAAACAGCCGGCATTTGCCCAGGTGGATTGGACAGACAGGGGACAGGCAGCACAATTGCCGGGCATGATGAGTTCTGTTGCCCTAATGACTATTATCAGGTTTTCTGTCACACTGTAGTGGGTGAACTAACTAAAGCCAGGGCATGGGAGATAAGGAGATTACTGAATCTCCGGACATAAGGGCACAGTACAGGAAGGGGCAGTGGTGCATCATCATTTTGTGTTGTTAGCAGCGGCTCTTGGGAGGTGAGTACCGGGATGTTAGAAAATGCTGCCTAGTACAGGAGCCATCTTAGATTTTATGAGTATTGAGGTATGAATATATTTTAATGACGATTGTGCCTGCATGAGGGATCGGGGTACTGAAGCCCCAGTCTGTTCAGCTGTCATTGCATTAACTACATCATCTTAAAAAAAAAAAAAAAAAAAACACAATGCAAAACCAACTCATCAGTGTTGTAGTTTAATGTGAATTATGCTGTATACCATCTTTGTACAAGACATACACTATGTTGGTCCAATTAAAGGTATCAACTATCTAGTGACGCCTGTGTTCCAAGGACCAATATGACTGCAGTCTGTCTTTACTAAATATCTGGGACGATGGCATGACCCAAAACTAATTTCTCTGAACACATCACTTGAGTCATCAAAAGCACACACTAAAAGCTTGGGCTACTGTATTTTACTGTAACTGAAGCTGCCTAAGACTGAGCACCAGAAAGCGTTTGCTGTAGCAGTCTTTCCTACATGGCTATGAGTACGAGTGAAATCTCTAGCGCAGCAAATAGCACAATGTTACACAAAGTCACGCTTGTCTTTAATAAGATGTGTAGATTTGCACTTGGAGGCAACAAGAATACCCCACTGCGTCTTTTATTCTAACTTAGATAACCTATCTCCTCCTTAGCTTTTACCCTGCCTGTGCATGCAGCTTACTAGCCAGACACCTGCAAACCTGTCAGCTAAGATCAGATTCCAGAAATGGCAAAAAAGGTATTCAGAATTGGCATCCTCGCCCAGACCTCTGGAACTTCATATCTGACTATCTCAAAGAAATCTGCAACCTTCAAGTCTTCAAAAGGACTCCATTCCACCATCTCCTCAGCCAGTGGGACTTCTAAACATCTACTAGGCCTTTTTAAGTGTAATAAACTACTAATTGTTCTTCTTCTTTTAACTTCATCTTGCCTAATATAGACATGATCTAAGCCAACAACTACATTTCTCTATGTAACTTCTTTAATGCTTTACCTGACTGATTAGACTATGTTCAGGTACATAACTTATTTATTGTTTGGTTTCATAGTAATCTTGGTGTTAATTAGGGCTCGATTCACAATGGTGGTGGTGGTGGGGGGGGGGTGCAGTGTAACTGCAGTCACAGAGTAGCACACTAGTTGTGATATTTATGAACCTGACCTCCAGTATGCATGCAGAGAGGAACTCAGAGGGGCTGGGGGGTGTTTGGGGGGAATAGCAAGATCAGCAGCTGACACCGAATCGGATGCTTGGGCCAGCGTTGGTTGAATTTCCTGCTCCACGGGGAGCAGGGTATTGTGGTGTACAGCAGTCCTCCAAGTACTACTGTATCTCATCCTTAATTCTTTTTTTTTTGTGGGGGATCCATCTCAGAGGTCTGTTGGCATGTGGTGTGAGGGCCCAGTGGCCCTAGAATGGCCTGAGGGGGAACAAGGGCATTTGTGGGGAGGATTAATGGCAGATACTGTTGTCCCTTATCCCTATCTTGTGCAGTGCTGCCATCCTTTGCGGCTCTTTCCCAGCATGCAAACATTTGACCTTATTGTGCAGAAATGTGTCCTTGCCTCCAAGCCCAACTGCCCTCCCACATAGTGATGCGTCTCAGATTCGCAGGCCTCCATGGGCGAGAATATTGGTGAGGTGCTTGTGCAGAACAGGACCTCTTCTTACCTGCAGCCTCCCTAAGCACCCCTGGGTGGGTGTGGTTGTACTTGCCAAGCTTTGGTGGACCAGGCTCTGTGTCTGTAATTGTGAATTTATCTCTGCTATTTAACTATTACCAAATAATGTTGTATTATTCGTTTTTGTAACTATAATATTACTTTCCTGCTGCTGCCACTGGTCACCCCAGGACCCACTTGAAAAATAGGTGTTTCACTTAAATAGATCTGTAAGGGGAATACAAACATTTCAGAATAAATAGGCATTACATAATCATTCAGCACGTACATGCTGAGAGAAGGCATGGTATATCTGATTTATGACTCACTCGCTTGAAAATAAATATTTTTGAGAGCATGGCGAAACATAGGACTCTATTCTCCCACCGTGGCTTTGCCTATTTACTGCTTTCACCACTTTTTGGTTCTATGTGATAATGGTGACTCAAAAAGAATGCCAGTAACAGCGAACCTGACAATGCCAAAGTGAACAGTGATGTGAATTACAGTGACCACCGCAAACAATGATGGTCGCTTACTTTCTGTGCAAAGGCAATATAAATTAAATTTTCAGGCATGGGTACGCCCATAATTAATATAATCAACTCCGAGGCGGGGGACACAGAGGAAAGGAGAAAACTTGGGAGGGGCTACTGGGGGTGGGGCAACCAGCAGGCGGAAAGAATGGGAAATGTGAGGAAAAAGAATGGGGAAATGGGGCTTAAAAAAATATTAACTGTATATTGAAAAAAAAAAAACAGTCCTCACAGTGCCCACAGCCAGACCCGAACCCAGGTCCACCGTATACATAGGCCGTGACTTGAAGCCACTGCACCAAACGGTCAGCTGGAAACTGCCTGGCCAAACACAGCCCTAAAACCTAATACAGCAAGTGTAGCTCACTGAGACACTCACTGTATACTACCCTCGCTATTGTATCACACTCGCTGTTTCAAATTGAGTCACTTAAACTGAGTCGCTCAATTTGACTCACCCATATTACGGGATACCCCACTTTTGACTCCCAAGATCAGCCATAGCTCAAGGAGTTCCACTCACCTCTTTGCAATACATTTTGCTGATTTACTCCCATGCCTCTAAATCTGGGTTCAGAAATATAGATTTTCTGACTTGGTCTTAGTTATTGCTTTCGCCACTTTCTTTCTCCCAAGGCAATATTAGCCATAACTCATAACTGAAGAAGTTCTGCTCCCCTGCTTTCAATATGGCTCACTGGTTTACTCCCAGAAGCAAATGATTTGATACCTTTTATTGGACCAACATAGATATTACAACAGAAGAACAAAGTGCTCTAGCTTTCGGACCAACCAAGTCCTTCTTCATATATATGTGTGTGTGTGTGTGTGTGTGTGTGTGTGTGTGTGTGTGTGTGTATTATATATATATATATATATATATATATATATATATATATATATATATATATATATATGATGCAAAAACTCCGTTTAATGCATTAGTTAGGGTTGTTCCTAGCGACAAAAGTGAGAATTCGCTGTTGGGGTTGAAACCCCCCTTGGACCCCCCACCCCCAACCAGCATTGGGTGCGCATTAGGATCGACAGCCCTAACTCTCACCCCATGACATGTGTAAAGCAGCAGAAGTATGGGAGAATGGGGTGAGAGTTAGGACCCACGATCCCAATGCACTTTTAATGCTGGTAGGGGGGAGAGTCAGGGGTTCAACCCAACAGCGAATTTCCTCTTTTGTCACTGTGGAACAACCCTAACTAATACATTAAGCGAGTTTTGCCTCAATCCCTTCTTTTGAGAATGATACCGATAAATAGTGAAATGTAATGCGCCGGGAGGCTTGAGGCCTGCCACATGATGTGTTGTGGCATACTAACAGGGACAACAGCATGAAACAGAAATGCTAACAGTGGTGCACATGGTAACACAAGCCACGAATGAGAATAGAAAGATACTTACGTGGTGGCGTGGAGCGGAATGGTCTGCCTGATGTGTTGTCATATAGTAACATGGTGCCTGCAAACAGAAATGTCAATGGGCATGGTGATGTAAAGTGAAACAGTAAGATAAACAGTACTGTAGACAGAAATGGCAAAAAATAACGAAGCATACGCGCAAATGAAAGCATAAGGTTAATGCACATGGTGGCGCATGAGCGTCAATGGTAAGTGAAGCGATGCGGATCCATAGCCGAAAGGCAACAGTAACAGTAATGTAAGCACACAGGCTGGTTTTCCCCAAAACCTGCATTGAGAAAGACAGTGAGTACAAATAATGTATGCAAAATAATGAGTATCGGCGCAAAAAATGAGATCTTGGAATACTAAATACATTATATCTGAGGAACCGTATGACGTAGAAAAAAAATTTAAAAGTCATATTATTTACAACTGTCCAGGCTAATTTGAATCTTAGCCCCATTACGGGGCTAAGAGATTTTCCGACGAAAAGTCCGTATCTCGCACCGTTTCCGAGATACGGGCCCTGAAAGGCGCGGCGAACGCCGTAATGTTATCCTATGGGAAAAAAAGAAAAGTTTGGAGCGCCATAACTTTGCCTCCCTGTAATGTTTTTTCACCAAACTACTGAAAGGCACATCTGTGGGCTGTTGGCTGTCTTCCCTTCAAATTTCAGGAAAAAAGACCAAACCGTTATTTTGCAGCAGGGTGCCAAAGGATTCCTGTAATGCTTGAGCGCCGTAATGTTATCCTATGGGAAAACTGTCAACTTTGGAGTGCCATAACTTTGCCGCCGTGTAATATTTTTCAATACAACACTGAAAGGCACATCTGTGAGATATCGGCTACGTTCCTCAAATTTCAGCCCAAAACTCCCAACGGTTATTTTGCAGTGCAGTGCCAAAAATTGCTGTCATTTTCCACAGACTAGAAAATTACTGTAGCAATTGCAAAGCTTTCGCATAAAAATTCCGACACTTTGAAACAGTAATTTACTGAAGTACTTTTTCAAGAAATTTGAAAACATATTTCTGGGGTGTTTTACCACAAAATGAAGACATGGCAAGCATCCTCAGGGCCCGACTAGGTGAATACAAAAAAATTAGGTTGCTAGAGGGTCCCAAATTTAAATGCCAACCATTTTTCTGATCACCAACTGAAAACAAAATGGCCGATTTGCGAAAGTAACAGGCCCATTTGCAAATAAAAATGCATTTGCGAAAGTGTTGAACTTTTTGTTAACTTTTCCCATTGACTTATAATGGGAAATTGTTTTTTGAATAACTTTTGAACCGTTTAATATTTTTTCACGAAATCTTGAAAGGCACATCGGGGACCCCGGCTGCACGTTCCCTGAAGATTTCGGGCTGGTCACGCAAACCGTACGACCTGTAGGTGCGACCACAGAATTCCAGAAAAGCGTAAACGCGCGCACAGATCACACTTAATAACTCCGCAGCCGTATATCCGACCAGTTCGAAACTTGGCAGATCCCAAGGCCTATGGTTCTTGATCATAAATTCCAAATTTCAGGCAAATCCATCAAACGGTTGCAAAGTTATTAAGGTGCAAAGTTTTGGGGTTTAACATAGAAATGGCTCCTCAACCCTAACTATGGTAGCACTACCGTGCTACCATTATATATGGCATACAGAGGGTTTAAAGATAAGTTTACTCAGAGTGAGCAAATGTTTCACTTGGAATGTAACCTAGAACTTTTGAGACATTTTCCCAACTGTACTTTCAACCAGTTAATACATTATGTAAACTTTAAGGCCTTCAGTGTTGTAACAGGTTTTACTATATGATATCAATTGTAAGTATAAGTGCCAAATAAAAAAACAAAAACAAAAAAACTACTTGTCAAGGACCCCCAAGAAATTGAGACCATGAGCCTGATATGTACAGATTTCAATACAGTGTCACTGTATAACAAACGTGTGCAGAATCAATCTAAGGATTCTGAATTAAAACTCATAGGAATAAAATCCCCCAGCACCCTTTTCCCTGGGAAAGATAACCAGTAGGAATGAGATCTATGTACAAGGGTCCTAATACATCATTATTCACACCAATCTTTAATATTTACCCAAAGGAATTAAACCTTTCATGAACCCCCAAGTAAATGAGATATACATCTAATATGAACAGATTTTAAAAATGTGACAGTGTGTAATCCATCCACTGACAACTAGTAGAAGGAAGTAAATGTTCACTATACTGTATATGAGAACTAAGAGTCCTAGCCATGGTAACATTCATTTTGTCATTTGCCTGAATAAAAGCCTACCTTAATATCAACCACAATAACCACACCCACTATACCCACAAAAACCACCCCAACGGCCACATGAAAATTGGCACATGCCACACTCCTTACATACATACACACACACACACACGTGCGCACACGCACACGCATTCACACAGTGCTAAGGTGAGAAGCCAACATGTAGATAACCAGAAACTAACAGAATCAAAGGCTCGCTGAAGAACTAAAGTATTTATGTCCATCCTTGGAAGTAAAGGTCTGTGTAAGTTTAAGTGGAATAATGTGTCATATAACCCACATCAATGTTCATTCCATCCGCCACCATATTGAGAAGTAAAATAAGTCTAATTTCAGAAGCCTGTCTCTGTTGTGCACTATTGAAATGTCCTTTTAAGACTATCACAGACATATCTGAGCTTGAGTGGCCATCCTGGGAGCAGTGTTGCTCCACTGGTTTGTCAGTCATCTTCATATTAATAGAATGCCTGTGTGAATTCATTCTAGTGTGGAGTTGTTTCTTTGTCTCCGCCACATTTATTTATTTATTTAGAAGTTTTACCAGGAAGGTACACTGAGCACTAGTGCTGGATTCCAGGTACGTCCTGGGGGAAGGGGGCAGAGGGAAATGGTACATACATAGGCAATGAGACATCCAATAATTTGCAATAACAAGGGTATTAAAGTACTTACTTAACAGGAAGCTAGTATACAGACAGCATATAAGCGGAGCAGGTTTACACAGATTTTGAGCAAATACATGAGCAGTGGTAAAAGTAAATCATGAAAAAATAAAAATAAAACAAATAATACAGAAATATGCAGGATACAGCAGAAAACAGCGGGCAGTGTAACCTGAGCGAGGACATTTCTTGCATTGAATGAAATAGACATTACTTGATGTACATGTATAATTCCCCTATATCCTGAATTGCCTGTTTTGTGATGTGATGTGTTATGTGGTTTACTCCCATGCCTCTAAGCCTTCTATTTACAAATGGGTTGTAATCTATAACAATACCTGCCAGTTTTCCCTGACCTCATCTCAACTAACCCATCCGTACTTGCTCTATTATTCCATAGGCTGGTTATCCCCTTCTTCGGTCTGCTCTTGTTGGCTCCTTGTTTCCTTTTCAAACTTCTCAGGTCCTTCTCCCTTGCCACCCCAACATCCCTACTTCACAGCTCACACCAGTCCTTCTCAATTAGATCTGTCAGTGTTTCCCTCCTCAGCATCCCCAAATGATTTACCAGAATTGGTGACCAGGTCTTCCCCTCTTACACTCCCAGGTTGTTGCGTAGGAACAGTAATCACCCAAGGCACACTAAAAAAACAGTAATGTACAGTCAAGCGCTCCGTTACCACCATATCTGTTCAAGTGAGGAGGACAGAGATAAACACTTTGCCATGTTGAAAAAGACAAAGGCAGGCTTTTGAGGTCAGCCTCTTTTTACTTTTGAACATGGTGGGTGATGGGATGAATATAGATTTGGGTTTTATGTCACATGATACTGCTTAAACAGCTCCTGTTTTTCACCTACTTCAGGGACAACACATGGACATATTGTGGCACATGGTGGTGTTTCTTTATGTTTAGATACAAAATGGCTTTATGGATTCCTTGTTACTGGTTACCTATACATTGATTTCATTCGGGGGTGGTAGGGTGTGGTGGCGGGGTTTGTTTCCCTCAGTTTTGGTTTCAGATTTATAGAGCTGTTATTTAATACAACAGCAGATTAAGTAAATAAGGACACATGTTGATACATGGACATATTAGGATAACAGTATCTCAGTTACAAAGGGGGGCTGTGTTAGGTTTGGGTTTTGAATATGTTTTTAGTCCTTTGGTAACCGGGTATGTACACATACACTAGTCACTTGTTACAGAATTGCAGTTATATCATGTTTAAGACAGTATAAGTCTGAATATTCATGAGTAATATGAACTTATTGTACACTGAGTTTAAGACCAATGTATCTGAACTGTACTTACACAGTGTTAATGTGTAAAACAGATGTTGAATGCTTAATTTGCATTAGGGCAGGCTGTCTTTTAACCTGTTTTTTACTTAACACAAATATATTTTCATATTTAGCATTATTTACTATGTATTGCTTAAGCTTATTTTTCCTTGTGGTTTTTAATCATTGTCATTTACTAATGCTAGCACAGACACACGTAGATGGTTTTAAAATGAAGCTTCAGTTGGTTTATAGCTTTTCTCAGAGTGAGCTTTCAATTCAATGACATTTGACCTTGGGATAGCTTTCTTTTGATGGAACTATTTGCTGTCTTTTTGTTGTTTTTTGAATGCAGTTTTAGCCAATGGGGTCCTAACCAACTTTTCATTTTTTATGTTTGCTTGCATGCATGTGCAATAAACATAGTGCCACCATACGAGTTTTTGTAGGTGTGGCACCTCCGATTCCAATGCCCTCACCGTTTTTGCAGGCACAGCCGCAGCGCACCAGTGAATGCCCCAGCTGTCTATGACAGCCGTTCAGATTGCAGTGGCGTACAGTTGAAAGCAAGCGACCACTGATCAAGCGAGTGATAGCGTGTAGGAAGTGGTGCATACTGCCCTGCCGTCAGCAGTATGCAAATCTGCTCACCACCACTGATTGTAGCGGTAGTTGTATGCGCGCACCTGCCCTTTGTTGTGTACCGAGGGGGTGCCCAATCCCCCTCGGCTCATGCACACTCCCCTCCCAAGCACACTGTATGTCCGACGGGGGTGCCTAATCCCCATTGGCTCCAGTGTTCCCCTCCCCAAAAAAACAAACTTCCAGGTGCCACCCTGGGAGCCCACCCCAGTGTGGCAAAAGTTCAGCGTCCTCATGTGTCTCCCCCCCACACTGTATGACCAATGGGGGTGCCCAATCCCTCGCTGGCTCCACTGCCCCAAAAAAACTTCCAGGTACCATGCTGGGAGCCCACCCCAGCATGGCAAAAGTCCTACGTTGTCCATGTACAAAAAAAAAAAAACTATAACAAAAGAAAACAGTCGCTCATTGACTCTCTTGGCCCCCCCCTCCCGCAACCCACACCCACCCTCTGTATACCCCACCTCCCCCACACACATCCCTCACCCCATACTTACCTCCGGAGGCTGGTGTGACGATCTTCGGTGGAGCGGAAACTTGTCTGCACTCTTCAAAGCCGACCGCGAACTGAGGAAATGGTAAGCTGTACAATGGCATAAATAGGGTTTTTTCAACTTTGATGCATATCTCGGTAATTCTTTTGAATTTCTGCACCACATTTTCAACATGGGGTTCTTGGGACCCATCTCATGAATTCAGTGACTGTCGTTTGGTTATTCGGTCCCGAATGCTGATTTCGTGGTCACTGCACTGAATCACCTTTCGGTACCGATTAGCGAAACAACAGTGTCACTGTTCACGAGGTGGGCTCTCAGAAAACCTGTGTTGCAAATTTGGTGAAAAAATTCCCAAAAATGACTGTATTATGAGTGTGCGTTGCGCAGTTTCCACGTACACTCGCAAATTTATGAATTTGTAATATTTTCACTCCAGATTTTCAACATTGCCATTTTTTCATACCTCCTTATGAACAGTACAGCTGTCATTTTTCACATCCTGGCCGAAATGTGTTTTCGCACTTCCAGCGCAGAATAGTGCAGTCGCTGTGGGAAATCAGTGTTTGGGACAGAGTAAGAAAATCACAGTAACACTGTTCATGAGTAATGGTCCCAAAATGCCTTTATTGAAAATCTGGTAAAAAAATCCTCCAAATAATTGCATTACAGGCGTGCGTTGTGCAGTTTCTATGCAAGCTCGTGACTTCACCAGTTTTTTTATATTTTCGCTCCAGATATTCAACATTACCATTTTTTTACATCTCCTCATGAACAGTACAGCTGTCATTTTCCACATCATGTTGGAAATGTGTTTTCGCACCTGTGACCTTAATGGCGTAGTCACTGTGCAAAATCACCTTTCGACTAGCAAACTGATAGTGTCACTGTTCATGCGGTGGAGTCACAAAAAGTCCATGTTAAAAACTTAAGAGTAAAAATACCAAGACATGCCCAAGGCCTTAGGGTTTCTGACCATAATGCCCTACCCTGTAGAGTCTGACAGGCGTCCACCGTACCCTGTAGAGACTGACAGGCATCAGGGTTGTAACTTGCGATTGTCGACAGTAATGCTCACGCCATTCCACCCCCCCTGCAGCCAGTGACAGGCATTGAGGTGCACTTTGGACACTTTGGCCCCAGAGTTCACACCATTCTCCTATACAGCACCTATTTCAGCGTATTTCCTTATGGAATGAGGTGAGTGTAAAGCCCAAACACCCCAAGGCTCATCTTGACACTTATCAGTGCCTGCAGGTAGTGTGAGGTGAAATGTCATGACCACTATGGGTGACGACCCAAAGGCACACCCCAATGCTTGTCCATCTCTGCAGGGTGGGGGTGGAGTTGTTGTCAGTTCAATACATCATTGCCATTCCTGTACTGCATCTGTCTGACTCCTGCACTTCCACTGCCAATGCCAGCAAGCAAACATTCGGCATTGACAAATGCTTGTTTTTTTAAGATCTGGATTTTGAGAAAGTATGTTCTTCCAAAATAACTGCCAGTGTTTTCTGATGAAGGATTCTGTGTAATCTGAAAGCTAAAAGTACCTGTGTTCTTTTGTAACTACTCTGTTGCTCCAATAAAAGGTATCAAATCATCTGTTTGTGTGACTTCCAGGTTCTGTAACTCTTCCTCGCTCTCTTTATACCGTTCACCCACATTATTATCCTTTAAAAGCACTCTGAAGAAGCACCTTGTTTCCTATGTCTGTATCAGCACCTGAAGTTTGCACCAGCCTTGTATAATTTGTACTCGTCTTCTCTGTCCACAACCCCACTGGTAATGATTGTCCACTGTGAATTATATAATTGCCTGTTTTATATTTATTTTGTTTAGCTATCATTTTTTTACAGTACTCCTACCGTGCATCACTGTTAGTCACTTCACTACCACTCTCTTGTTGGTTGTAAAGTGCTTTGGGATACAGTTTGTATGGAATGCACTATATAAATGTTTCTTCTTCTTTTTCTTACTGCCAGTAATCATTTTGCTGCATTTAGATATTCAACATGTATGACTGCAGCATTGCTAATACTTTAATTACTACTGTTTGTGCTGTTATTTTGTACATGTTCTGCCATCACTGTGTAACTGTTGTAAGGTGTTTAAACTCTCCCACCTTTATTGTACTCTCCAGGCTATACCCGTAAATAGGCATTTAAAAGGACCTTCCTTGATGGTCCAAAAAGTTACAGCTTGTAGTCATTATATGCAGTACTAGACCTGAAAAGGTGTATGCATTTGTTATTTCTGGCCAAGGTTTACTCTGCCTTCCATAATTTGGATTTGTTTTTGAGCTTTTGCTGTTCAGCTTGCTGGGCCGCTAGCTCCTGATGACATCACTGTAGGATAGAGGAGTGACTCACACTATTCAGTATTATGCAGTTGCAGCAATGTTGCAAGGGAAACCTACCAGTATTCAGTGTACATACTGTGTTCCCCCTTCCCCAAGACACCCTGTTAGCAATGCATTATGCCAAAATCTGAATGCCTGTCAATGTTTTTTTTTTTTGTGTGAAATTGACTCTGCCCTACAAAGATGTCAGCAGTACAACCCTGGGCCCACAGCAACACCAGACTTGCTATAGAAGCTCTGGTACACCCTGCAGTTTTTAGCAGCTCAGAATGCAAAAACTAACTGCAGCAGACAGTAATGAAATACAATTCCAGAATCAATGCAAGAAGGGGTAATTAATGCATGAAAATCAAAGTGACTGGGGAAGGTCCTCTTTAATTGTCTTTTTTTACCTACCTGACTTGACAAAAAAGCAAATAATAAACATGAAATGTGAAAAATACAGAAGTGTGGTATTTTCACACTTACTATTTTATTTCCACACTTCCTCAAAAACACACTTTTTATTTGGTATAATAAGCACCCAGTGTGTGATCTAAATACATTTACATCCAGAATAAAGTATGTTCCTCCCACATGAGATGTAGAGCAACGTAGAGTTTATTAATGTCAGCAGAACCCCAGACTGATTTTGCTGGGTTGTTACAGCCGAAATGTCATTCAGCACATAACTGTGTATTGTTTTTATATGACATTAGCTGGATAACTGGGAGGAAAATATATTTCATTTTTATTTTATACTGGAAAGGCGTGTGGGCAAAAATGCACATTTTCACAAGCATCCAGTTTTACGGCTTTTTACAGTGGTCAGTATATACACCTTATACAGACACATAGTTCAAAAAATACAAAGACAAAAACGTATACAGAAATTTCAAGTTACATACAAAATGGCTTATGCACAGCAGCTACAGTATTAACAGCAAGTCTAAACAAAATGAAAAATACACGGGAGAATTCGGGAAATACTCTGAAAGAGCTTAGAAGGGAAAAAGAGGCATGGAAGCAGTGAGATGGACAAGAGAGAGGGGTTAAGAGAAAAGAGAGGGAAAAATTCTAACCAAAAATTGAGCAAGTGACCTAGGGATTGTTCTGGTCAGTGGTAGGAAAATTAAGATACGCTACCTGTGGCAGCTGCAAGGTGGTTTATTGAGTAGGTGCTCCTTTAGTTTGACCTTAAAGGTACCAAGGGAGGAGCTGCTAACAAGGTTACGGGGGAGAGTGTTAAAAAGTTTGGCACTTCTGTATGTAAGTGATCTCTGCCCCAAAGAGGTGTTGCAGTAGGGGACCCAAAAAAGGGGATGAGGCAGTGTTCCTAGTAAGACGGGTGGAGCAAGCCTTCTTGAACAGAGAGGAGACACTGTGGTGAAGGAGACTGTTGAGGATTTTGTAGATGAACGTGGAAGCCTTCCATGTGAACCTGTCCTCTATGGAGAACCAGTGTACTTTCTCATAGAGGGCACAGCTGTGGGTACGACGGGGAAGCCCAGTCACAAATCTGATAATGTTATTGTACGCCGTTTTGAGCTTATTGAACATGACGGAATTGCTCTGAGGGAAATAAATGATGAAATCTTAGTCAAGGAGAGGTAGCAGTGAGCTGGAAGCCAGCCTGCTTCTTGATTCCCGGGGTGAGGAATTGCCTGATCCTGTAGAGGAGCTCAAGTCTCTAGTGGTTAATTAGGTGGGTTATGTGTTGTCAGAAAGACATGCACATCAACAGTAAGGCCAAGGTATTTAAATTCACTAACCCACTCAATGACCATGCCATCATTATCTAGGAAGTTGAAACTGAAATTAGAAGGTTTATTCAAAGCAGGCAACTTGCACTAGTGTTGAAAGACAGGTAGGACCATCACTTTAACTTCCATTGACATGGTGCCCACTGCCTTGAACAGTAGCAATGTAGTACAATTTTCAGTGTTCTGGTACTGTTTGTGTTCTTTAATGGTTGCCATGCTTACACTTTTAGTGTGATTACAGTAAGCTTAAGAAAGCACTGTGATGCTGAAAGTTTGTAAATCTTATGACTGATAGTTTGGAATTACGAATGGCCCAAGGGTGAGCAAACACTCTGATCATGTTGTTGGACTGCTTTTACTAAACAGAGAGATGTATTGTGTGTTAGTTTTAAAATAGTTGATTCAGGATAGGCCCACTGAGAAGTAATGTCTTCTTTTCAGGGTTGTCCTGTCTAAGGCTACAAAAAGGTTACAGCATACAGTATTCAAAAATAAATCATAACAGTTGACACAAACATAAAACAAAGATCTTGAATATTCAATATTTTTAAATGTCCCTGGATTGCATTGTAATGACATTCATGAGTAATTTACACCAGTACCGTCTACATCAAAAGTCTTGTTCTTGTCTTCTAGATGTAAAGTAAAGAAGCTTAAACAAGTCTTTCTTTTCTAGCATTTTTGTGTCTCAATATTTCAGAATGTACTGCTGCAGCAGTATCTTTATAATGTAAAGAGAACATAGTCTCCCCAGAAACCCACAGACATGGGAGCACCCAACCCTTCACTGCTGGTGTCACTGTAAGCTGTTTATTCTTTTCTTTTGTATTGGTAACCATCTTGCATGTACACACCAAGCCACCTCTTTCTTCAGATGTTTGCTTTCTTAACTTTTCTAAGGAGGCTGTCTCCCATGAACAGGGTTGCAGTTGTGATGAAGAAGCTTTCTACCCTGGTCCACGGCTTTGTAACGTCCAGGCTTGATTGCTGTAACACCCTTTACTTCAGGGTCTCGGGAGGAACCCTCCACCGACTGCAGCTAGTGCAGAATGCAGCTGCCAGGTTACTGACGGGCCTTTTGAGGTTCTGTCATGTAACTCTGGTGCTGTGTGAACTGCACTGGCTGCTGGTCTGCTGGAGGGTTATCTTTTAGGTGGGCTTGCTCACCTTTAAGGCCCTACATGGACTAGGCTCTGGCTATCTGGCTGATCTCCTAATACCTGCCATCCCAGTCCGCTCCCTCCGTTCCTCCTCTAGGGGCCTCCTGGTGATTCCCAGGATGAGATTAAAAACTGTTGGTGACAGGGCTTTTAGTGTTGCCTGCCCCGTCCTGTGGAATTCGCTTCCTCCTGCCATCAGGGAGGCCCCTTCAGTTGAGGTTTTTAAGAGCCGCCTTAAGTCCCACCTCTTCTCTCTGGCCTTTCCAGATGTAGTTTTTTAATCTGATGATATGAATTATTTACTGAATTTATTTATTTGAATTATTTTATCTGATTCTATGATTGTTTTAATATGTTTGTATGTATACCCTTGTTCTTCTCCCTTAATTTTTCCTATGTGAGACGCCCACATAAATAAATGTTGCCTTGCCTTTCTCTTGTCAATATATATACAGTATCAAAAAGAAACAACGCAGATACGTGTGTCTTTACAGCATTTATTACAGCATTTACTGTAATACTGCAATACTTTAGCTGCCAGATATAATGAAAACCACCCTACTCTACCTCCAAGCTGCCAAAATGCCCAAACCTCTGTCTCTTTCCTCTATACCTTCTGATATAGTTATGCATTGAGTCGCTGATTCATACAAGAATTGCTTTTGGTTGGCGGCTGAGCAGTGTTGCCCAGATATGCACACATCTTTGTAACTTTGCAGAGCTGTTGACCGAAACTGGAACTCATTCAAACTGGTGACTCAGAAGAATTATAAAAAGGTAAAGAAGTGGAAACAGAGAGTTTTTGTTAGTTGGAAGGTAGGGTGGGGTGATTTTGGATGGTAAAGAATAAAAAAGACAGAGTCCATTGGGTCTGCCCTGTTGGTTCTACATAGCTTTACTCTGCCTTCTCAGAGCTCTTCCCACTCTGCGCTCTCTCAGCAAACCAGCTCTTCAAATTCAGACTAGCTAAATACCTCAAGGAAAATGGACTGAACCATAGAAATATAGACAATGACGGCAGAAAAAGACTAAAGGTCGTTCTGATCTGCACAGAGTTCATTATCTGCCCTGGGACCTAGTGTCCATTTGGGATTGTATCCCTCCCAGTCCACTTCCCTGCTCCCCTCCCTACTGCCAACAACCTGAACAACTATGAACCCCTTCACTTTGTCTCAGCCATGCTCAAAACCGTTTAGGATCTTGGTGCCCACCACCTCTGCTGACAGACTATTCTGTGGATCTACCACCCTTTCCATAAAATAGAATCACTCTTAAACCCGCCCCTCACCAGTTTCCACTCGTGATCTCAGGTTCTTGGCTCTATACTCCTGCTAAATAGTTCCCCTTTCCCTTGAGGAACTTGAAGCTCTCTATCCTATCCCCTCCCCCACCTTGTCTCTAATAAGTAGGTGATCTTCCTTGAGGAAATCTCATGCAGCAGGTCATACACTTGGGTGTCTGCCATAGGGCACTCTTGTCAGGGTAGCTTTCACCAGAAAATCTGACTGGGGGATGCCCATGATGTCATCAGTCCATGCTTATATATATATATATATATATATATATATATATATATATTCCTAGTAGCCTCAGTTCTTTTTCCGCCGTCTCCCAGCTTGCTTCATGTGCTGCTTACACCACCAGTGTATCGATGCTACCTTCGACAAGGTAAGTGTACCTTTTTTGGTTTTTCCTTCGACAACCACTCTCTCTGTTTGACCGTCATCGATGACCCATCCCTCCAGCATGGGACTGGGTCCTTCGTCGACGACCTTTGCTTGACCCGCGTCAACGGCCAGCCCCTCCAGCATGGGACTGGTCCTTCATCGACAACCTCTGCTTTCCTTCATCAATGATCTGTCCCTCTAGCATGGAGCTGGGTCCTTCATCAACAGCCTCTGCTTGCCCTCGTCAATGACCAGTCCGTCCAGCATGGGGCTTTGTCCTTCATCGATGACCTCAGCTTTCTCCCCTCATCCAGGCCTATCAGGATGCAGTTTCTGTGCTTGGCACCACCTTTTCACGGGCCTCCCCCCATTTCTAAGAAGGCGGATTGCCTTTATCAGGTCCCTGTGGACCACCTTTTTGTTTTGCCTCGGCTCCACAGGCAGATTCTGTGGTCATAAATGCTGCCACATGACCAGACCAAGTGTCCTAAACACTTGAGCTCTCTGCTGCCTGACAGAGACTCCCGAAGATTGTTCTTGATGGGAAAAAGGGTCTATGCCTCATCCACCCTAGTTATGCGTATACTGAACTATATGTGGCATATGCTCAAGTACCAGAAAACCCTTGGACTGCTGCCTCAGAAGTGACGGTGAAGCTTTGCCAGTCCACAGCCACTGACCAATTGTTGACTGCCCTTAAGAAGGGTACTAATATTTCTTGGCACCTGCTCTGTGCTGGCTATGATGCCATGGATGTCTCTGCCCATGCCCCAGCATTGGGTGTTTTGCTTCGCCACCATACGTTGGTCTGGGTTTCCGGATTTACACTGGATGAGCAACACTCCATCTGAAATGCTCCCTGTAGTTGGCACAGACTTTTTGGTACAGCAGTTGAAGGCATTCTTAATGACTTACAGGCCTCAGGCTGCACTTTCCGTACAGTACACATGATGTACCACATTCAACCGCCTGTCTCGCAACAGTGGCCATTTCACCCCTTTCAGTTTCAGTGTCCCACTCGCCAGGAAGGCTCAGCCCATTAGCCCACTTGAAAATGCCTAACCCCACCTCTTGGAGGTGCCTTATTCTCTGCCCCCATGGGTGCCCGAGCTGCCCCTCCTGCAGCCATTGCCGCCTCCGCTTCCTTTTGACTCCTCAATCAGTCTCCCCTGCCCTCCTCCCCAGGCCTCAGAAGCAATTGGCTGCCACCTCTCTCTACATTTTGAGGCCTTGAAACAGATTACATCAGATGAATGGACACTGCAGATTATCTGTGCAGGCCTTACTCTGGAGCTCACAGCCTCCCCCCATCCGCCTTAGCTTCTGTCATACCCACTAGATAACATCACGGTTCAGCTGGAGGAGCTCCATTCTTAAATTTAGGAGCAGTTGGTTCAGCCTGTTCCTCCACATGACCTATGTAAGGGCTTTTATCCCCATTTTCTCCTAGTAGCCAAGTGCACAGGCGATCTCCGCCCTGTCCTGGATCTGAGGGACCTCAACTGGTTCATCCAATACAAAAGATTTTGAATGTGGACACTTTGCAAACAGTCCTGCCTGTCTGAAACCACGGGGACTGGCTCTGTGCCCTAACCGTGAAAGATACATACCTTCACATCCAGATACATGCACCCTATCGACAGTACCTCCAGTTCCATCTTCTTGGCCACCATTGCCACTTCCGCGCCCTACCCTTTGGGCTGTCCTCCACCTCAAGGGTCTTCACAAAGTGCCTGGTGGTCATAGTCATAGTCACAGCCCTTCATCGCCGAGGATACTACGTGTTCCCATACTTGGAAGACTGGCTCATAAAGCCTTCTCTCGGGAAGGATTGCTCTGCTCCCTCGCCTGCACTCTGCAGCTCTTCCAGGACCTCAGCATCACAATAAATGTCACCAAGTCCCACATGGAGCCATCTCAACACCTCCAATACATCAGAGCAATCTTAGATGCAGTGCAAGGCAGGGCCTTTCTGACAGAGGACAGGAGTCAGAAGCTCATCTCCCTTGCACTGCAGTGACTTACAGTTCAGCAGATTGCCACCTGCCAATTCATGTGCCTCCCCAGTCACATGTCGGTGGCCATTTCCACCATGCCATATGGCTGCTTACAAATGCGCGTGGTCTAGTGGGCTCTTTGTTGCCAATGACACCAAAATACAGGAGACTTCAAAGACTCCATTTGAGTAACCCCCACCCTCAGGCAGGCCCTCTCCTGGTGACTGGATCCGACACACCTCCAAGTTGGCATGCCCTTTCTGTTGAACCCCCCCGCCCCAACCCTACGACAAATACCTCCACCATGGGTTGGGGTGCCCAGCTCGGTCTTCACCAAATGCAGGGTTGCTGGGGCCTGGAGGTCACATCCCCCCACATCCACCTTCTGGAGATGCGGGCCATTCGTCTGGCTCTTCAGGCCTTCCAGGCATTCCTTGCCCCTGGACCACTCCTAATCCAGTCGATTAATACTTGCGTGTGGTATTCTGCATCGACAAGCAAGGGGGCATGAAGTCACAAGCTCTGTGCCAGGAAGCCTTGAAAGTTTGGACTCAGGCTCTGGCTCTCCATCTTCATCTGGTGGCAGTCCATGTTCCTGGAGCCCAAAGCATCGTTGTGGATCACCTGAGCCATCACGCTCAGGGCTACAAATGGACATTGTCGATGGACTTCCACCCGGACATATTCTGGTTGCGGGGCACGCCGGACATCATTCTCTCTGCCTCGCTGGACAATCACAGACTACCTCAATATTGCTTGATCATTCCCGACTCACTCGGCAACTCCCTGGATGCTCTGTCCCTCTCCTGGCACAGTCACTTCTTCTATGCTTTTCTGCCCATCCCCTTCATACAACGAGTAATACTCAAACTCCAGCTGGAATGGGCCTCCATGATTCTTGTCACCCCATTTTGGCTGCAACAAATATGGTTCCCTCTGCTCAACAACTATACATCACAGAGCCCCTTCCCATTCCTCTGCGACTTGATCTGCTCACACAGGATCACAGAATCCTTCTTCCCCCAATCTCAGTGCCCCTCATCTCCATGCTTGGCTCCTGAGGACGTCTTTATAGCTCGGCAGAACGTCTCTGCCTCTGTGGCCGTGATTCTGCTTGCCTCCAGAAAAGCATCTACCAGAAAGACATATGTTGCAAAATGGAAACGTTTTGCCATCTGAACTGCCAGCAGGGGCTTGGACCCTTACTCCCATTACTACCATTTTGGACTACCCTTCCACCCTCTTCTGTTGGGGTTTAAGCTGTTCTTCCATCAGTGTCCATTTAGCCGCTGTCTCAGCCTTCCATGAACCTATCGGGAAATGGCAGGTAGCCCACATGGACCTGGCCCAGATATTTCTTAAGGGTATTCTGCATCTCAAGCCCTCAATTTGGAATCCAGTTCCGCCCTGGGGCTCACTTTTATCTTGGAAAAACTAACCCTTTCACCGTTCGAACCGGCTGCTCCCTGTGACATGCGCTTCAAGGTCTGAAAGGCCCTGTTTCTGGTAGCTATCACTTTGGCCAGGCGCATTTTGGAACTTCAGGCTCTCATGTGCCTTGCCTTGTCTTACACAGACAGAGTCTCACTCCGCACCAATCCCAAATGTCTTCCGAAAGTAATTTCAGACTTCACTCTCAACCAATCCATTAACTTGCCTGTCCTCTACCCGTCTCATGAGAACCCGGGTAAATCCCTTTTCCATGCTCTGGATTTCCATTGTATCCTGCATTATTACCTCACTCGCACTAAGTCCTCTCGCAAATCACAGCAACTATTCACTACTTTTGCTTCTGGTAGACAGGGGACACCCTGTCACAAAGCAGACCTTATCCAACTGATTGGCCCACTGTGTCACCTACCACTACAATAGATACAACCAACTTCTCCCCAGTGCTGTGTACACACACTCCACCAGGGCTATCTCTATCTCTGCTGCCTGCTTCAGGGGCGTCTCCGTCACCGATATCTGTAATGCCACCACTTGGTCTGCCATCCATACATTTACTAGACGCTATAGTCTTGACTTGGTTTCCAGGTGCCGCACCTCCTTTGATCATGCCATCCTCCAGGGCCTCCTGTCTTGACCTCCCTTTCAACTTGACTGCTTTGGGAATCATCCCAAGTGTATGACCTGTGGCAAAGAGACTCCCTCGAGAAGGTAGTACAGTTTCGTACTTACTGTAATAGTAGATCTTTGAGAGGACCTCTTGCAGCAGGTCACGTTTCCTCCCTCCTTCTCTGACACAGCCATCTTCTGCTTCTAAACTTATCACCCTATGGCGATACGTCTGGCCTCCTCAGTTCCTCTTGGTGTCCTGCTCTGCGAGCTGGTTGCCGGCCAGGAACTGAGGCCATTAGGGGCTGCCTGTGTATTTATACATATGCATGGACTGATGTCATCATTGGCAGCCCCCAGTCAGCACTACTAGTGAAAGCTACTGTGGCAAGAGTGCCCTCTGGCTGACACTCAAGTGTATGACCTGCTGCAAGAGATCCTCTCGAAGATCTACTGTTACAGTAAGTATGAAACTGTACTTTCAGTGCCCAGGGGTGTGCAAATCCTATTGCCCCCTGTCCGGGGCAAGTAAATTTAATTGAAGGACAAGTACCGAAACAGAGCTAATTTCACTGTAATTAATAGGAGCAAGTGAAAATTCAGCTGCAGTCATGGCTGGGCAAGTAATAAAAGTTTTTGATTTGAACACCCCTGTCAGTGCCTTTAGATGATGTTTATAAGATCTGCTCTTTTGGCTCTAAATCATCTTGGTCATGTTGCACTGTGCTGTCTCCAGCCTGTCCCTCTCCTTCCTTAGGTGAAGACTCCAGAACTGAGCACATTATTCTAGATGTGGTCTCACCAGTGACCTTTTTAGCAGTAGTAGTAGAATGGATATGCGCCAAGAGTTGGTGATTAAAAAAACTTGCTGGATTAAAGGACTTATTTTTTTCCTGGTTCAGAGCTAAAAAACTGAGTTTCAAATTTGGTGTTTGAGATGGCATAGCAAAATTCTATTTAAAAATATAGCATATTACCATGTTAAAATATAGATCTTCTAAGAGTGGATCTAATCCATTGGACTTCACACTTTGGTCTTAGGGCCAGAGACGCTAGTACCATACTGGAGAAAAACATCTGAGAAGGACTATGATGACACATGTGCCATAACATGACCTAATATGTACATGGAATAGAGTATAAGGCATCAGTGGCCCCTACTGCCTCTGTTCCTTTTCTGCTGCCATTGAGTGCATTCACCTCGGGTGAGTTAAACTTTGACTTTAGAAGCACAGGCCTCACCCAGTTCAGTTTCATTCGGTTCCATCATGCCTAAGAAATCGCCTGTTAATTTTTTGCCAGTGACTTAATAAGATCGCAAGGACTAGTCCCTATTGTTGTTGCTTCCAGTGCCTTAGGCCTGACCATGACCCCTTGGTGTATATATATTGCCATTGTTTGATGGTAAAGATCCTCGAGTTTTAGGCCCTGTGACAGAGTAGAAAATATGTTCTGCTCTGACACTCAGCAGTGACAACTGGCATAATCCATTTCATGATGCCATCTCACCCATCAGTTCCATTCACTGCTGTCATCCTCTCAGCTCATGCCTGAGGGCAGTTCCAGAAGTATTCTGTGATTATCTCCATCTCAGAGAGCTCTCCCTTCCCTCTTAAAGAGGGTGTGACAGTTGTCTCACCTGGATGTTACACCTCTGACCTCAACCCCTTGTGGGTGGTCGCAGTTTCCTAGGCCCGCTCCCTTTAATTTAAGGAATCTGCCTTGTCAACTGACCCTTTGTCTGGGTTTCTGTGCTTTTTGAGGCTCGGCACCACTACCTCCTTGGTAGTCCTTCGCCCTGCCATTAGTGCCGCCTGTTGCTCCACCTACTCTTGGGGATCAGGATCATCTTTTTTGTCATGCATGGCAGTGATGTCTGGCTCCTTAACACTTGTTCCTGGAAGGGTAACCTTTTCAGTGCCATGCTTGGTGCCAGAATTTAGTAACATCTCCTTTTGGGTAAGTTGGAGAGCTGGTCAAAGATCTGGCAGCTGGGTTTCAGTGCAAAAAAAAAAGTAAAGTGACGCAGATGGGGAAGAGGAACCCAAGAGTGCAGTAAGAATGGGGGGATTGGTGCTGGAAAACACCATGAATGAAAAAGACCTGGGATCATGATATTGGAGAGCCTAAAAACAACAGCACATTGTAATAGAGCTGTGGGCAAGGCAAACAGGATTTTGGGGATAAACAGCAGAAGTTGGGAGGTGATCCTCTAATTATGCAGGTCACTGGTGTGACCAGACCTGGAATACTGTGCAAGATACTGGTGTCCACACCTGAGCAGAGACTGCGACAGGCTAGAAGCAGTACAGTGCTGAGCTACCAAGGCGGTGCATGGATTAGGGAATAAGACATACGAGAAGAGGCTGCAGGACTTGAACTTGTACACCCTTGAGAAAAGGAGGGAAAGGGGCAACATAATTGAGACATACAAGTACCTGCATGGGATAAATAGGGTGGGCGCCAAGGAACTTTTCTCCCTGAGATCAGATACAGGGAAGAGGTGGAACTTCCTTAAACTCTTTGTGGGGAGATTCAGAAGTGATGTCCATAAGCACTGTTTCTAAGAAAGAGTGGTGGACAAGTGGAACATGGCTGCTGAAGGAAGCAATACAGGCCAAATCAGTGAACAGCTTCAGTTAGGGATGGGACAGGTATATGGGGTTAGCTTAAAAGGGGCAGAAACAAAGGGGGAGTGATGGCCACTAGGGCTAGTGCAAAATAGTAAAGTAGGGTGGGCAGACTGGATGGACTGACAGGTCTGTTTCTGCCGTCATTGTCTGTATATCTATGGTACCAAGTTCCATTCATTCTGTGAATCCTAGTGTTTAAAACTATGTCAGACTTTCAAAGCAGTAATACTCAATGCTTAATATTCTTTTTTTCTTCTCATTTTTTTATAATTATAGGGGAACAGTAGATACAAGCAGAAGCTATATTATTTCACTGGAAAGGTTCCTCTGATGTAATTGAAGGTGAGACGTATATATATATATATATATATATATATATATATATATATATATATATATATATATATTATTTTAAAATATACACATTTTTATGAAAAGGCCTGAAGAAGTATTGTATTCCACTTCTGGGTATTCATTCAAAGTTTACTATCTGTAGCTTGCTGAACAAATGATAAAAGTCACAGTGCTGTGAACAAAAACGAGACTTGGCTTGTGCCAGCAAGGCTGGCCTTGTGATGGCATTGTTGTTATAATGTGTATGGCAAGAATTTGATTTATGATAGCAATGATAGTGTATTACTGACATCATACAAATTGCATCAGCTCAGCCCTAAGGTTCTGACCTTGAGCTAGAACTTTAAACTCTGCACTGTGGCCACAGTCCCCCAGGAGCTCTAATGGCAGATCTGTTTCTCATCTAAAGAGATCAATCACCCCAGAGTCCAGTCCCAGTGGCTAAGTTTTCTTAGTTTTGACTACTGTTTTATTATTTTGTAAATGGGGTAAGTTTGATACTGACCCTAATATATGTATTGATGGCAAACCCTTGTTCACTACTTTTTTCCTAGGACTGACGGTGACTGCTCTTAAGGACTTAGTGGAAGAAGGAAGAATCTTGTCAGTTTCAAAAAATCTTGTCTAAATATGCCTTAGGACCCAAAGAGTACTAAAAGGTAGCCTAAATTAGGAGATGCATTTTTCACGTCCTTGCACCTCCCCTTAGGGACCACTGTGCTGGGTCTCCTTTTCAAGACTTTATCCATTTAGGGTTATATAAAGAACTTTGTGTAAAGTTCTGGAATCAGTTCCCACCGATCGTAATGTGCTAAGCATTGAACAGTCCCACTCCTTTTGGCACAGAATTTGGCAAGATCTATACCATTATGTTAAGCAAGATAGGCAGTGTTTGATTCAGTTTAGCATATTGCATGATTTATATCTTTCTCCAACACAACTTTTTAAGATGGGTAAACTATCATCATCCGTTTGCGATTCTTGTGGAGAAACAGAGGGGTCACTCTACCATAAACTGTGGCAATGTCCTAAGATTAAAAAATGTTTGCAACTGATCCAAGAGAGGATTAAGATTGTTTTCAATTGCTTTACACCCAAAATATGTCTTATAAGGGACTACTCCACTATACCCTCTACAAAAACTAAGTATTATATGGCACTGGTGGCGTCAGTAACAAAACTTCATGTTTTAAGACACTGGAAGTATAGCTGGGTCCCTTCCTGTATGGAGTGGTTCCAGAAATTGTTAACAGCCCTGGCCACAGAGAGAGCAGTTACATTGTCGACTGGAACATGGGCCACATTCCAAGACTGTTGGTCACCATTGTATGCTCATTTAGAGAAATTCTACACGTCCAAGGTCTGCGTGTAACCCAACTCTTCCATGAAGCTTAAATAGACTGCTGAGAGTAAGTGTAGGGCCAACAGGAATTTACACTTGTAATGACTACCTGTAGTAGCTAATAAGCTGCACAAGGAGAGGCGGGGGGGGGGTTCTGGGAGAGTGGGTTGGGGACTGGGGGAAGGGGTTTGTGTTTTGTCATTTAAGACTTACACTGTGTTTGTTACATTATGTCTGTTTTTTATAATGTTTTATTCATGGTATGTTTTGAATCTTCAACAAAGCATATTAAATTGCAAAAAAAAAAAAATTTATTTGATACTGTCCATTAGTTTAGTTTTCTTTGTGTAGTTTAGCATTTTTTCACTGGTTTCATACTGGTTCCCGAACAAGGAGCATCATATGTTTCACCAGTTACCGGATTGTTTCCGGTTTTAAAACAAGTAAAAATAATATGTTTTTGGATTAGCTGGACATTATTTTTAAAATGGTTGTTTTTTGTTCCAAATATAAGCAATAGAAATATTTTTGCCACTGTTTTCTGTCAAATTGTCATAACTAAAAAGCCTCAAAAGAAAACGAGCTTACAGGATTTAAACATTGTAGATCCTTTAAGCAGTGGTTGGCAAAAATCAGACTTTCATGGTCTTTGCTTTGATTGTTTGAATCCTGATCATGATTTTGAAAATCGTGAACTCTGCAAAATTTTCTGCTTTAAGACAAAGAAAAAAAATGTGCATCTAGATGGCTTCAGTACCACCTTCCCTAACAATAGTGCTCACTGGTTAAACACGCATGCAGTGTATAAATATGGGTAAAGGTACCACTGACGGTAGAAAGTACATTTCAGGTGGTGTTTCTTCTAGCACCCAAAGAGACTGAACATTTTGCATGCACTCCTCTGTACTGGAGCAGTCATCTCTGGATGCAAGAAGACTGATAAAACTGCGAAGCCATCTTTCAGTAAAGATAACTGGGCTCCAATCAGAAATGCTCTCTTGCCTCTGAAGGCAGCCATAAAACAATGGCTTTCTGATCACCAGCCAAATGCCACAGTTGGCAAAATAGCACCTTGAGGTTCCTCTGCCTGAAAAGCAAATAGAGGAACCAGTGCAAGAAAAGAACATCCCTTCCTTGGAGGGCATCAAACCAATGTGACATTTTTTTTAAACAATGGATAGTTTTGAAAAACCTGCCACTGATGCCCCTCTTAGTATTCCTCTGTAATGGGGAATTGAGGAAGAAGAGGAGGAGGAACTTATTTCCACAGAGGATTGGTGGAATAATTCCAGGTCAGGTGAGTGCTGGGATGTTCAAGGATTTCTGAAATAGCATACAAAAAAGCAACCTGTGGGAAATGGGCTTCAAGCGAATACCCTTACTCCAAAACTTAAATCAAAGGCTAACAAGGAAACCCCTACATTTTTTACATACGTCCAGAGACATGCATCAGTCTAATTGTGGTAATAGCCAGAAGTATTAAAATATATACAGCATGTGAGAAAATCACAAAACTATTGTTTTTCTCTATAGACCAGGCGAGGTGAAATCCAGGGCATACAACAAAAACACTTAATAAAAAGAAGTGCTACTTAATTTTCTTGGTATCTATTGATTTTGGCAACAATTGAGACACACTGGCCAAATCCAGGAGTGGTAAATACTTTGAGACAGATGCTAACATGTATAACAAAAAGTAAAACCTACTAAGCATTCGAACAGTTACCACATTTAGTACTAAAAACTGGCATGTTTACAGTGATTTAAAAAAAGGACTCGGGGGGGGGGGGTCACAGGTTGCGTAGAGTAGCTAAGGGCAACAGTGTTTGTAGCCAAATGGGAAGAGCCGGCTATCTGCTATTTGATCTCTGTGACCAAAAGGGACCTGGATGTAACATGTGACCCAAATGGCACAAAAAAGAAAGAAGAAAAAAAACCGTAAAACTTACAAAATGTGATTGTTAATAAAGAAAAAGGTGTCTGGCAGCCTGGTGGCTCTGAGGGTTTAGGCACTGGATGCCACATTTCATGCCACACCGGCGACCCGAGTTCGAGAACGAGCTTGGGCACGGGGGGTCTGCAGGGCAGGGAGATGATCGAGTGTCCGATGGACTGCTCTCCTGTCCCTGGGGAGGGATCCAGGGTCTCTCCAGTGCAGTGGAGACCTCCATTGGAGTCTGGGAGTATCACTAGCACAGAGCAGGTAAGGGGGTGGAGCACAGTGGACGTCTGTGGCGCTACCATGTTGATGTCATTGCGTGTCCACATTCCTGGGGGAAACGTCCACGAAAGAAAAACCCTTACGATGCTGGTAGGCGACAGTGCGGATCAGTGGTGGGGCTCCATGCACAATGTTGGGCCATCCATCCTGGTGCTCCTGGTCTTCCTCTGCCTCTCCGGTCACTTCTTTAGATTATAGATAGAACATCAGAAGAGTTGGAGGTACCACCCCGGGGGGGCTCAGAGCCGAGGGATCGAGTGGCTAGGTGAGGTTGGAGGAGGGGTCCAGGATCGGTGAGCACCAGAGTCGGGGGCTTCAGGCGGGCAGCAGAAGCTACTACCGAGAATCCGCTATTGAGAAAGTCTGACAGGGTGAGTGATAAAGTCTTAAAAAAAAAAAAAAAAAAAAAATAAAGAAAAAGTGTCTGTTGTATGTCTTACACCTTTCACCATAAGTTTAATTTTCTTAAAACCCCTGGTTTGGTCTTTTAGTCCCACAAAAACTCCTGTAAGAATGGGCACTTAGTATTGCACACTGCACACAGAAAGGAGATCACAACACAATCTAAGCCCTAATCCAGCCACTGTCTAACTTGGGACTCGCAGCTAATAATTTGTGAAATGTAATGATCTCAGATCTCCTTGATTTCTTCTCCAGTCCATCCCTCCATGTCTTCTGTCTCCTCTCATTTTGGTCCCATCTCTTCAGTCTCTAGTGGCTCTCCCAGTAACTCCTCACTTCATTCTTCTGGTACAGCTCCTAACTCTGATTATCCAATACACCAGCTTTCCAGTTCTCCAGGCACCAATCCCCCAGATTACCATGCCGTCAGCTGGAATATGTGCTGTCTAGCCCTGTGGCCTGCCAATCTTACAGGTAACGTTCATTCTGTTCCAAAACTCTGTGCAAGAGGAAGAAAAAATAAAACGGAGCACTCTATAAGTGCAGTAAGTCAGCATAGATGGCCACTATAAAACTCTAGCAGCTAAAACACTCCTGTAGTGAGTTGGGAATACCTGGTAAAAAGTACAGTCAGGTGTAAACAGCATAACAAGTGCAGTTCCACGGCACAACAGCTCACAGGCCCCCCAAAAAGACTCACATCCTGCATTATCAAATGAAAAAGGTTCAGTATTTGGATATACAGTTGTACAAAATAACTCTCACCATGTCACTGCAAAAATCTGCAGATTTGTTTTGGACTGATTGGTACATTTTCGTTCCCAAGGTCTAAAGTCCTCCACACTGAAGATGTATTTGGCACTTATTATGGGGTTCAGATCAACAAACAGGGAAAATTTCCTTGCAGCTCACCCAGTTTTTCCAAAGATTTTCAAGAGCTTGAGCTATCTATACCCCCCTGTGAGAGAACCAGTACGACCATGGGATACAAGCCTGGTTCTCTCACAATTAACAAATTCTCAGTCTTAGCCTATGTTTTCTTCAGAGCTCAATCATATAACAAGGAAGGTTTTGTTTTTAGTACCTACTGCAAGAGGGGGCAGTGAGTTGCAGGCACTCTGTACAGACCCTGATTTCATGATGTTCCACTGGGCTAAATGGTGCTTAGGACAAATGTGAAATGTTTGCCCAGAGTGGTTTCCTCATTTCACATGAATCTGTAACATTCAAGTGTTTTTTTTCCAAAGCCATGTTCCAATATAGAAGAGGCATTTCACAGCCTTGATATGAAAAGGTCTCTTGAGTTTCAATATGCAAAGAACAGAAATGACCAGAAATTTGGGCAAACAGTTGTTTGCCAATTATTGTGAGGTAGGTATGAACATGTTAATACCCTTTCAGTGATTTCACTGAGAAGGATACTACCTTTTCATTAATTTTTCTGAAAATGTTAATACCCTTTTATTGATTCAACTGGATTGTTAATACCCTTTCACTGATTCAACTGAAAAGGCTAATACCTTTTTGATGATTTCACCTAGAATGTTAATATCCTTTTCATTGATTTTACTGTGACTAGTAATACCCTTTCACTGACTTCACTGAGAATGTGAATAACATTCCACTGATTCCATTCTTCATGTTCATAACCTTTCATTGATTTTACTAATAATGTTAATACTCTTTTGTTGATTTCACAGTGAATGCATTAGCTTTCTGTTGATTCCAGGGAGAATTTTAACATGCTTTTTACTGATTTCACGGAGAATATTAGTGCCTTTTCACTGATTTTACTGAAAATGTGAATTTTCTGTTGTTGATTTCAGAGAATGTAATACATTTCCACTGATTTCACTGAGAATGTGAATACCCTTTCAGTGATTTCACAGTTAATACCCTTCCATTAATTACGCTAAAATGTTAGTATCCTTTCATTGATTTTGCTGAAAATATAATAGCTTTCTGTTGAATTCACTGAGAATGTTCTGTAATACCCTTTCATTGATTTTACTGAGAATGTTAATACTCTTTCATTGATTTCACTGAGAATGGCAATACCTTTTCATACGTTTCTCTGAATATTTCAATACCCTTTCATTAATTTCACTCAGAATGCTAATACCCTTTCTTTGATTTCACTGAAAATGTTAATGTGCAAGTCGTCAGTTTTATTTATGTTGCGCTCAATCCAGAAGGCTCTGAGCATCTTACATCAGGCATATAAAAAAATTAAAACAACAGGTCAAAATTAGCATACAAGAATTACAAGGTCAGTCCAAAACATAAACTAAATAAATGTGTTTTCACATGTGATTTAAAAATGGTAGGTGAGGGACCCACCCTCACTTCACAGGGAAGGGCATTCCACAAAATCGGTGTTGCTACATCAAACACTGTATCCCCAGAGGATTTCAGTCATGAGCGAGGGACAGAGAGGATATCTGCCTTAACTGAGCTGAGGGCATGAGCAGGAGCATACGGAAGCAGGAGGTCTTTCAGATAGCCCAGACCCAGACCGTGCAGGGCCTTGTAAGTTAACAAACAAACCCTAAAACTGATGAACCATCTGACCAGAAGCCAGTGGAGAATGCAGAGAATGAGAGTGATGTGCTTGGAACAAGATGTCCCAGCCACCAACTGGGCTGCCACATTCTGAACCAGCTGCAGGTGGTGCATCAGCCTCACAGAAAGCCTCAGGTAAAGATCATTGCAGTAGTCCAGTCTTGATGAGATAAAGGCATGCACTAGTAACACCAGGTCAGATGGTTCGAGATAGGGCCTGATCCAGGCGATATTATGAAGATGGTAATAGCCACTGCAGACAACAGCGGACAGCTGGTATTCCAGAGTCAGCTTAGAGTCCAAAATGACCCCCAGATTCTTAACCCTGTCTGCTGGACAGAGGATTACTCCTCCCAATGAGGGGAAAAGTCCTAAAGTTGTGGAAGAGCCACGTCGACCCGGCTCCACCAGTAGCTTGGTTCAACCTCTTACTGTTTCATCAACGTCACTGAGGATAATAAGATCCTTTTATTGCTTTCACTGAGAATGTTAATACTTTTTTTATTTACTTCCCTGACAATGTCAATACCTTTTTGCTGGTTTCTCCGAAAAAATTAATACCCTTTCATTATTTTCATTGAGAATGTTTAAGTATTTATTTATTTATTGGATTTTAGTGACTTTGTCAACTCACTGGGACAGGAGGTCCCTTTTTCAGGGGCGATCCAGAGTTGGCTACAAGTAGAATATGCATGAAAGCTATATCACAAGGAACATATCAAGATTATCAGTTGTACAAAATCATTCATAACAAAGGGAAAATGCAGCATACAGCCTATCAGCATAAGGAACATACAAGATCATCAGTTGTACAAATCATGATATAAATGGAAAATACAGTATATAGCCTATTAGCATCATCATCATCTACACCATTTCATTGACTTCACTGAAAATGTTAATACTTTTTTGTTGATTTCACTGATTTCAGTTTTAGGTAAGAGATAACACACAGTGAGCTGTGCATTAGTTCTAACACATGGCCAGTGATGGAGTAAAGCATGCGGCTGCAGGTCGAGTGCTTCCAGGCCCCGGCCGTGCATTAGAACTGTTTAAAAATGGCAAGAATGGATTCTTAATGCTGATTGGCTAATACCGCCGCCAAGCTGGGCATTTATTTTTAAATAGATGCCCAGCAAAAAACAAGTGCCAATCCGGGGTGCCCCATTACTTAGCATATGATTGGGCACCCCGAATTGTCAGTCTGACCAGCCGCCATTTTCTCCCCCTCGCTTAGCGATCGACAGTCCCCCCCAGCCCAAACACACAAAACAACAACACCAACTCAACAGACACTCATCTGCCAGGTATTCCAGACTTCAAACAGTCTAAAAGTTATTTTTTTCTGAACTCATCAGAAATAACATGTTGCATGCACTAACATGTGGCGCCCTCTCCTAAAAAGCCAGCCGACGCAGTAGTGATTGACCCATCAAAGAAGCTGCACATATCGGGAGCCAAATACAACAAATCCCACCTCCACTCCTCATCCCGACTTCACAACAAGCATACTGTCCACATACCACCTCCTCCTGCATGTTCAGGCTACTTGACTGGCTGTTTCTCATTTTTTTTTTGTTTTTGGTAAACTGCACCCATCTTGTCACGGCGAGCACTCCCAATGGCTGATTCCTCACTGGCTTTTTTCACACAGGACTACAAATCCCATAAACCCATGTGGCAGCCACATAGCTCATACAGACAGAATGTTGTAAACCAGATTGCCCTCTGCTGGTAGACAGGCAGCACTACAGGAACTGTTTTATAAAAAAATTTATTTAAAAGTTTTTTGAACATTAATCAGACTACTTCAAAACATTTTTTTTTCTAATTTATAAAAATATATTACCAATGGGCCATTTTCTAAGTGCAATAATATCTTCCAGGGTGGGCATTATAGGGAAATACTGGACCTTCCAGGGGCTATAAGGCCCTCCGCCTGTGGCATTGGGCCTCATTACGCTCCTGGGCAGTCCGGTATTTCCCAGTAATGCCCACCCTGTCGGGTATTATTGCTTACCTAATCCACGTCCCCATAGTGTCTGATTGAGCTTATACAATGGGATTGTGTAGTTTATATGTTTGCTAAAAGTAAAACTATTAGGTTTAAGTACAGTAATGGAAAAGTATAATCTTTGTATAAATTTGATATAAAATAGTTCCTCCACTTGCATGAGCTGGATGCACTTTTTTGCACTGTACATTTGCCTTACTGTGGCCCTGTAGGGACAAAACCCTTGATGGAAAAATTATTTTATTTTTATTACCAAGAATTGATTTTTAATTATTTTTATTATTATTATTATGTGATTTTTATATTGTACTAATTTCTGGTTAAGATTATTTTTGCAAATGTTCCTAAGAAAAAAACTAAAAGTGTTAGTTAATTAAACCTTAAGACAAGGTATCTGGCTTTAATGCTTAAAAAGAAAAATATATCTGTTCCCTAAGCGTCTCTTTGCCATGTGGTAAATGAGGTCTGAGGAAATGAAGATGCGACTCCATTTTATTTTTAAGCCATGATATAAGTGGACACTTTGTAAGTTAAGTCTGTAGTATCATCTGTTTTCCTAGGGGCCTAGTCACATTCCAGAAATGCTTCAGCCAAAGTTAGCTGGTACCAAATAAGCATCCCTGTGATGTGACTGATATATAGCCATGTGTTTGCACAGGGAAGTCTTAGCTCAAGCTAGGTATCCATGACTACAGTCAGATAGAAGGTCATGTGACTGACACAGGCTAGCACCAAGGATGAACTTGTCTTAAAAAAAAAAAAAAGTGAGTAAAAGTTCCATTACTTTACATTTGAAATAAGTTCTATTCATAATTTAAAGATGCAATGTACTGCCGCCATAAAATGGGACAGTTATTGGACAATAGTATGACGAATAAGCTTACCAGGTTTCATGATTACAGAATAAAGAATTCAGGAGTTACAATTAAAATGTATTTAATATTATTTTCTTATTTGGAAACTAAACAAACCTAGTATCTTATGATAACGCACATCTTAAGCAGTCTAACAATATGAATCTCACATCTCTATTTTGCTGCTATAGAGAGAAATACCATCTAAAAGTTTATAGTAAATGAACCTTTCTGACAGTGATTTATTGCTTTCCTTAAAAGAACAAAAAACTCATGTTTCTACAAAAAGTAATGTTTTAAAGACTTTAAAAATGGATTTTCTTACAAATCGTATATCATTATGTAGCTTTAAATACTCAGAGCAAGACTATCACTTTATTTTAAGAAGTTGTATTAACATTATGAAGTTATAGCCTGAATAGTGTAACTTAGGAAATATAAATACTACAAATATCAGACTTTTACTAGAATAATTGGCTTAAGTTAATATGCCTGAATATGTAGGTTTAATGTTTAAATTAGGTTAAATGAGAATTTTATTAAAGAAAGTAATTTTGCACTAAAGACAAGTTTGAGGAGAAGGAGAGTGTCTTGGGAGGCATGGCTGTATGTCATCATTTATCTTCTAAGATGTCCTACCTTTCTAGTGACTCAGAACAATTCAAATTTAATGATGTCATCACCAGGGCAGTTTTATATTAGCGAATTTGTCTGGACATGCCTCAGTCTGGAGGAAAACATTGTTGCAAAAAGATCTGCGTTAGGTTAACTAGAATTCTAAAGGCTTTATGTTGTAGCTAGGCCAAAGAACTTTAGGCCACACCTGTTTGGAATGCAGGAACCAGCCTAAGGAGAGCCAAAGCTTATGCAGTGCTGCTAAAGGATCCATGTGTAAGAGCAGATGCAAGGTCTGTGTTTCATTTGCTGAGCATTTTGATGAGTAATGTTGCCTGCTGAGGACCAGATACAGACTTACCTGTAAAACTCACACAAGCTCTACGACGTGCTGAGCAGAAAGAGGTCTAGTGTCCTAAGGTTTTGAAAGCAGATATGCAACATGAGAGTCAATAAGTTCCAATTATTGAAACAACTTTGCTATCCACAAGAAAGTTCTTTGATTCCCGTATTGCTATGGACCGTGCGGATTGAAGCTGGGTTCTACAAAGCCAAGGGCTGGCTTTCAACAGAAGTTTAACTTGCAGAGTATATCCGTGCTAAAGAAGTTCAAGGGTCAAGAAGGTTAGCTGACAAAGAGACTTTTCCATCAAGAGCCAGATTAAGCCAAGAGTTCTGAGTTGAGAGAAGAACAACTCCTACAACCAAAAAAATATAAATATTCCTTTTTTTATTATTTTCACTCATTTTAATTAATAGTCTTGGTAATTTAAATTGGCTTATCTGGGAAAGTAGAAGGGAACTTACTTTTACTATAGAATCTGGGTATGTAGCTTAAAAGCTTTATAATAAGAAATATTGCATGATCTGAAAAGTTAAAACTGAGTTTTGTGAAAGTGTAGTACAAACCACTGATGTAATGAGTTGTTGCCAGTTCTCATAGAAAATACATTTTACATGCAATGAAGTTTTGAAACAATTATTATACGAAGAAATAATCTAAGACATTGATCTTATGAGTTTACATGTTTTTATGCATGAAGGTGATGTTAAATACTAAGTATAACACAAGTTTAGTTTAACTATTACCATTTATCATAAAGATTGCTTATTTCTTTGCAATATTTATTTGCTAGAATTTATTTTATTTGTTTGATTATCTGAAACAATTGTGTTGATGTTTACAGTATTATGCTTGATATTTATGCTAATGAGGAATATTTAGAATGATTGTGCAGGTGTAAATAAAATATTTTCATATAAGTGTGGTAAGCAGTGTCATTTGCCATTATACTTGAATCTGGAGAGCATAGGGTAATATCATATTTGGATTATTATTTTTGGTAATTTATTAAATACTTTTTGAGTAAGGCCCGAGGTGAATCTAAGTGCATTATTACAAAAAGTGATATTATAAGCCTTTGTTCCGACAGCCGCATAGCTGTAGTTTTTCCAGTCCATCTCAGTAGCTGAGCATATGTTTGGCCCCCCTCACCCCCTCCTGTTGATCAGGGCTTGCCTTAAAGTGCTCTAGCCCTTATCCTGCCTCCATGGGTGTTCCTTAACTTTAGTGCCACTGATGAGAGACTTGGAGTGTAATTAATTTAAAAAAAGAGCAACTGTGCGTTCTCTGGACACTGACTCGGATGTTGTTCCTTTTCCATCCAGGCTACTTCTTTTGCTGCAATTGGACTTGCAGACACTGATAACAGTAAGAACAGAGAGCACAGTGTATCAGGGAGTAATTGTGGATGACATTTGATTTGCGTGAGTGCTGTAGAATGAGGGGAAGCATTATTATTCTTCTCTTTTTTTTTTTCCTTTCACTTTCTCCAGTACTGTAGATTGCATGTGAGCTGGCAGAGCAAGCATGAGCAAGCATACACATTCTCAGTGTTAAGAGTTGTATTGTACTGACATGCAGTCAGCAGTCGAGGACTGAATGTTCCAATATTTTTTAAAGCAAAGTTATTTTTGTTTTAAACCCGTCACTTTTGGTTGCATTAGCTGAGCATACACAGGAGTGCTGTTAGGGCAGGCGGGAGTCAGGTCAAAAGTCAGCGGTGGTGGTCGGGTCATAGTGAAGGGAGATAGGGGTGGGGGACAGATCTCTGTAAGAATAGAATGAATACAAAGTGTAGAAAGTAGATAGGAGCAGGACAGAGAGCTGTACCAGTTAAGGCAGAAGGAAGCAGGGAGGAAAGTCAGAATAGCAAAGGTCCAAACTGAGGAAAGGATAACCAACTCGGTTAAGAAGGGGGATAAAACCTTTTATAGGTACATCAGGGAGCGTAGAAAGACAAAGGGAGGGATAGTGACGCTGAATAGAATGAATGGTGGGTGGGCAGAGGGGAATAGTGAAAAAGCAGGGATACTGAACAAATATTTCTGCTCAGTTTTCACAAAAGAAGAGGGGGAGGTGCCTAATCCAATTAACAGAAGCACTCTGGATAGGGGGGGTCAATCCAGTCCTTTCACAGAAGAAAGGGTTCTGAAAGAACTCCTAAAACTGAAGGTGGACATTGCAATGGGGCCTGATGGAATTCACCCCAGAATTGTAAAAGAATTAAGGGGAGAACTAGTGAAACCACTGACTACACTTTTTAACAAATCATGGGAGGATGGTGTGGTACCCGAGGACTGGAGGAAGGCGGATGTGATTCCCCTTCACAAAAGTGGGACCAAGACAGAGGCAGGAAACTACAGACCAGTCAGTTTGACCTCTGTGGTAGGGAAAGTGATGGAATCACTTTTGAAGGAAAGAATTGCTGAGTACCTAGAAGCCAGTGGGGCACAGGACCCAAGGCAGCATGGGTTCACAGTGGGAAGGTCATGTCAGACGAATCTAATTGATTTCTTTGACTGGGTGACCAAAGTAGTAGACCAGGGAAGGACTGTGGACATGGTCTACCTAGACTTTAGCAAGGTATTTGACACAATCCCACACAAAAGATTAATAGTCAAATTAACCAGCCTGGGAGTGGGTCCCAGGGTGGTAGCCTGGGTAAAACATTGGCTGGACAACAGGACACAGAAGGTAATTGTAAATGGAGTCCACTCTGAAGAAAGAGGTGTTACTAGTGGGGTACTGCAGGGTTCAGTACTACTACTGTGCATGCCCGAATTCGGAGTGCTAGGTGCTATCGCGCATGACTGAACTTGGAGCTCCGACTTTAATAACAAATTTAAGTACCTTACACTGCTCCGTTTACACTGGGAATTGCTTCTAGAGGTACAGCTAAGAGACCTGTTCGCGGGGCACTGTTTTCATTCAGTTTAAATGTGCCTCGCTCGTTATTTTTACGAGCATTCCAGAACAGGACAACATGCCAGGGTCTCACTCCATCTTCTGGTGCAGCAGTACTTTGGACATGGCCACCCAGGACCAATATTTCAAAAAGAAATAACTAATTAAAGGGTAGCTGCAGTCATTTTAAATTATAAAGGGTTGTTTTAATCGGGTGTTTCTGCAGCCCTGGTAATTGCCACCTCAGTTTTGTTCAGTTTTCCTTTAAGAGTGCATTCCCACTCTTTTGGAAAATGTTTTCTGTTGTTTGGGATTAGCCTGTCCAAAGTATGTACCACCCTCTATCTCCTTTACACTGGTTTGTACACTTCAGATTTGTTTGCAGGAAAAAATTGGTGGCTGCTTTTTTTTTTTAATTCTGAGTTGTTGGCTATAGGATTTCTCACCTGTTCCACATCCATGTTGTTAGCACTTGTTTTTAGCCATGTGTTAACACTTCTAATGCATGGCTACTGATCAGTCAGGAAGCAGGGTTTTCCCTTCCCATTTTATAAGTAAAGATTAACCCACGACAAAGTGCGGGTTACTGGGGAATTAATCCATGCTGGGGAGGGGGGGTTGTCGCACAAGACCACAGATCGAGTGTCGACTACCATCCAGGCGTGGATTAATTCCCAATTTAACCCATGCTCTGGAGTGGGTTAATTCACTTATATCATGGCCAGGGATAATGGGGACTGCACGCTAGACACATGGGTACTAACATACAGAAACACTGGCTGTGGTGACGGATGTTTGTGGAGTCGGTGGCGGAGGAAGCAGACTGTGATGTTAGAGGAGAAGGAGGCAGCTGGGGATGGAGGTGCCATTAAGTTACTGGAACTCATACTGGAGACCCAAACTGGAGAAATGGTTGTTTACTGGTGAAGTACCTTCTTTGTGCAGACTATGTCAGTGAAAGGTTTTAATGTTTTGTGGAGAGGCGGCCGTGGAATTGTTGCTGAAACCCTTGTTTGCCATCAACTGTACAACCCTGGCCATGATGACAGATGTTTCCGGACCAGGTGGAGGAGGCAGCAGACTGTGGTGTTAGAGGAGAAGGAGGCGGCTGGGGATGGAGGTGGCAGTAAGTTAGTGGGGCTGATACTAGAGACCCAAAGCGGTTAAATGGACTGGCCAAGTTAAAACACTTGTTTGCCATCAGCTAAGTAAAACACAACTGGAGGCTAACACATGCAATCTAGTGCGAGTTGTACTGTTTAACATTAGGCTTGTCTACTTTCTACTTTAAACAGTTTAATGTGGTGCATGTTGATGGTCCCGCTGAACTAGATGACTGAGCTGCAGGGGGCATCCCACACCCGCTCACATGGTGTCACAGCTGTGCAGGGAGCAACCGTGGATTAAGTATTAATCCACGGTCACCTGACAGCTGTTGACAGATGGGAGAGGACCATTTTCCCTGGCCATGGTACAATACCTTTTCATTGATTTCACTGAGAATGTTAATACCTTGTCACTGATTTCACTGAGGATGTTAATACCCTGTCACTGATTTCACTGAAGATGTTAATACCCTTTCATTGATTTCATTGAGGATGTTACTACCCTGTCACTGATTTCACTGAGGATGTTAATACCCCGTCACTGATTTCACTGAGGATGTTAATACCCTGTCACTGATTTCACTGAGGATGTTAATACCCTTTCATTGATTTCACTGAGGATGTTAATACCCTTTCATTGATTTCACTGAGGATTTTAATACCCTGACACTGATTTCACTGAGGATGTTACTACCCTGTCACTGATTTCACTGAGGGTGTTAATACCCTTTCATTGATTTCACGGAGGATGTTAATCACATGTCACTGATTTCACTGAGGATGTTAATACCCTGTCACTGATTTCACTGAGGATGTTAATAACCTTTCATTAATTTCACTGAGGATGTTAATACCCTGTCACTGATTTCACTGAGGATGTTAATAACCTTTCATTGATTTCACTGAGGATGTTACTACCCTGTCACTGATTTCACTGAGGATGTTACTACCCTGTCATTGATTTCACTGAGGATGTTAATACCATGTCATTGATTTCACTGAGGATGTTACTACCCTGCCACTGATTTCACTGAGGATGTTACTACCCTGTCACTGATTTCACTGAGGATGTTAATAACCTTTCATTGATTTCACTGAGGATGTTAATACCCTGTCACTGATTTCACTGAGGATGTTAATACCCATTCATTGATTTCACTGAGGATGTTACTACCCTGTCACTGATTTCACTGAGGATGTTAATACCCTGTCACTGATTTCAGTGAGGATATTAATACTCTTTCATTGATTTCATTGGAGCAATTTTAGTTCTTGGAATACAGGATCTGTTTCAGATTGTTATATACTTAATTGGGCCAGCAAAGAAGCTATACATAAATGTTTCAGTACACACACTTTTGGGGCCACATTACGTCCCTTATTTCTGTGTTAGCAGACTGAGCAGAGGAATCTGATTTTATAGGAAAGGTTGATGTCAAAGAATTTGGCTAGGGAAGGACAGGCAGAGATTTGACACCTTAAAACTGTAGATGTGTCACAGTTAATTACAGAGGTATAAAAAGGGTCAAAGGTAGAGAACGAAAGAAAGTTAAAAGTTTGGGGGAGAGAGAGAGAGACAGGGTTTTGTTGAGTAAATAAACAAAGCAAGCTCACTGTGTAAGTTGTGGTGTAATTAAACGGGTCAGAGGTCCCTGTAGTGTGTCATGCATCCTGTCTCTCTATTCCAGCTGTTTTGCTTTCTTTTGAATAATGTTCCTTTGTGAACTTAAGTCCTTGATGTCCTTATTCCTTTGCAGTTCAGAAATTGCATTTGAGTACCAGTACTGATAAGTTCAGAACTGAATGATTAAGTTGGTTGAAGTGGTGTCCCACTGACGTACTGATATCCTATTTGGCATGTTGTGCCAGTGAAGATTCATCCTGGTTTGAAGTGGTTGTTTGGTTTTCCCCACATAACATTCTTCTAATTATTTGTTGCACTGTATACGATAAACCACATTGTCTGATTTGCAGGTTTATGATCTATGCATTGGTATTACTTTGTTCTGTGGTGTTCCGTTGGTGGTTTGTGTGCATATGTAGGGACAGTTTTGCATTTGGTGTGGTTGCCAGGCAGGGTTCCTTCCAGTTTACTTTTGTGGTTGGATGGGAGTTTGCTTCAGATGAGTATGTTGGAAAGATTGTGGGGCTGCTTATAGGCTATAGCTGGTGCTTCAGGAAATATGTTTTTCAGTTTGCCATCTTTACTGAGTATGGGCTGCACTTGCTTTATAATGTTTTTGAGTGTCGATGTTGTGGGGTTATAGGTCATGACCAGAGGTTAAGTGTGTGGTTTCACTTTTTTCCTCTCTCCTTTGTCCCGTCTCATACCTTTGTAATTAACAGTGATGCATCTACAATTTTAACTTGTCAAATCTCTGCCTGCTCTTTCGTGTTCTAATTCTTATAACAGTCTTTGGTATAAAACCTGCCTCCTACACTCAGTCCGCTAAAAACCCCGAAAAAGGGAGGTATATGGCCCCAAAAGCATGTGCATTGTAGCATCTATGTACAGTTTATCTGGTGGTCCCATAAAAGGAATCACAATCTGCAGTGACTCTATTGATCTTACCGAAAATGTTAATACCTTTTAATTGATTTCACAGAGAATGTCAATATTCATTCACTCATGTCACTGAAATGGTAACAGTGTAAGTAAAATAAAAATCTGCAGGATTTGTGGAAATTCATAACAAAATGTAGATTTTTTTAGTAAGATTTTACCAGTTCATACTTGTGGATTTGTGAGTCTAGAGAATTTTTTCCCCGCAAGTTGTGGACTTGTGAAATTTTTTTCCCAAGTAATGGATATGTGGAAAAATTGTGGACTTGGTATTTTTTTCTTATCAAGTCCAAAACTTGGAAAAGTATGTGAACATTACAGAGTTTGTTTTCTGCATGTTACAAAACAAGCAGACGCAAACATCCACTAGTTCACCCAGCCCAATTCATAACAGTTTTGCACGTAGTTTAGTTGCACATGAAAATTTCAAAACTCTTTTTCTGAGGCACTTATCCAGAATTTGTTCAGGCATTCCCAGGATTTAAGAAAATAATACATAGTGCTTTAATGACAAACATATTCAGATTATACTGGGTTAATGTTACACAGTCTGTATTCTGTACTACTAAAATATGAGGTTGGAGGCCAAGGTTTCAGTCCTTAAAAAGGTAGCTGTCTGCTGTCCGTCAAACTGCTTATCCTTCCTTCAGTAGTTACCTTACTTTCTTGCAACCATGCCTTCACTGCAGTTGCAGCAGTGAGACAGCCTGGTACTCTTCATTTATTGAGACTGCCTCTCATTTTTTTCAGTGATCTCATGGTTGCATTTTATTGACTATGAATAGAATAATAGGGGACTGTGTATTATGAGGTTATAATACCATCAAGAGGTTCTGGGGACATATGAACCTCGAGAGTGAAGCTCAATAAGTTCCAACATGTCCCCAGAACCTTGAGATGATATTACAGCCAGCCGAGTAATCACAGTCCCGTTTGTTATTTTTTTTAATACATGGATCCAAGACAGATTTTAAGTTGTACTCAGTATCTGTAGTGTAGGTAGAAAGTGAGTGATTTTGGGCTGTAAACTGGAACAGCTTAGTGACTTGTATTGATGCTGTGTAGTTAGACACGAACTGTAGATCGAAAGTAGTTTTTTTTGGGGGTGGTGGTGTTTTTATTCTGTTGAGCTTCAGTAACTTGACGCCTGTCCTTGTACAGAGTTTGTTGCTTATTTTGTGCCATTTTTAAGTTCGCCCAGTGTGCAAGCGCGAACGAATGAACTTGTTGATATGAGAGTTGCTAAACAGGGGTGTGGGGGTGCCAGCCCAGTGCCCCCCACCTGTGTATATTGTTAGCTGACAACGGGGTACCCAGTACCCCTGTCGGCAGTGGCACGCACCCACACACACTATTATGGCACATTGGAAGCCCACCCCAGTGTGCCTAAATATTTAAAAAATAAAATCCCTGTAAAATAGAAAAACGTTCACCCAAAGTCTTTTTTTTTTTACCTGTAAAAAAGAAAACCTTCCAGACCCCCTTCCCCACCCCAACCCCCTCTGCACATCCACCTCCCTGCACCCCCACATACTTACCTTCCGGAGGTCGGGAGCTGTGATCTTCGCTGTCCTGGGATATGTCTGCACTCTTCAAAGCCGAACTAGGAACTGAGGAATCAGGTAAGCCTGTATAATGGGACTCAATGGGGGTTACAACTTAGGTTGATATCTCAGCCATTTTTAGGAATTTTGGCCCAAAATTTTCAACATGGTGTTCTTGGGACCCCATCTCATGAACATGTCAGTGTAATTTCGTTTCTCAGTCCCACAAGATGATTTTGCAGTGATGCGCGGATCACCTTTCAGGACCAAATACCAAAACGACAGTGCCCTGTTCATGAGGTGGGGTCTCAAAAAGCCCATGTTGCAAATTTGGTGGAAAAATTCCAAAAAATGCCTGTGTTACCAGAATGCATTGCACAGTTTCTATGCATGCTTGTAACGTCGCTATTTTTTTATATTTTCACTCCAGATTTTCAACATAACCATTTTTTCACATCTCCTTATAAACAGTACAGCTGCCATTTTTCATATCCCGCCCAAAATGTGTTTTTTCGCACCTGTGGCCCAGAATGGCTCAGTCGGTGTGTGAAATAGACTTTCAGGATAGATTAACAAAATCACATTGCTACTGTTCATGAGGGGAGGTCCCAAAAAGGCCATGTTTAAAATCTGGTAAAAAATTCCACAAAATGCCTGTGTTATGGAGTACATTACTTTGCAGTTTCTCACATACGCTTCGTATCTTTCCATGATTTTAATATTTTCACTCCAGATTTTCAACATTGCCATTTTTTCACACTTCCTTATGAACAGTACAGCTGTAATTTTTTTTGCATCCTGCCTGAAATGTGTTTTTGCACCTATGGCACAGAATCAATCAGTCAGTCAATCAAAATCTTTATTTTGCCAGGCGGAACATCATTGAGACAAGCTGATTTCCAAGATGGACCTGGGGCAAAACAATTGCCAACAGGTTTAAGACATGACAGGTTGAGTGAACATACATAACAATTACATAGTAATAATAACAACATAATAACATGTAACTATCACATGTGACAAGATACTTGCACCAGAACATAGCAATAGGTTCAACAGGAGGTAGTGCCATTAAAATACAATGCATGGATACAGATATATGGACATAAGGTAATGAGCTAAAGTTTATACTGTAAACATCATTGGGGAAGTCATAGTGAGCAGGCGTGGCAGTTCCTCTAGCGTCAAAGTGCGAAGAAGCTTGAGATGGAAGAATCCTTTGATAAGTACTCTAGGCATGTCCTGGCAAGTGGGGTGGGAAGGGGAGGGGGGTATAGTGAGTGGGGAGGGAAGGTCAGACGAGATAGGAGAGGGTAGGACATGATGGCCTAGGGAGGAAGGACTGTTTGAAGGGAGAACACGACAGATGCAACAGGCAATGGTTGGGGTTTAAGTCCAATATTTGAAGCAAAGACAGATTGTGATGTTGGGACCTTGATTTGGACAGTGGCAGAAGGGAGGACTCAAATGACGCCTCAGGCAATGATTGAGGTTTAAGTCCAGAATTTAAAGCAGTAACAAATCATGATGTTAAGACCTTGACTTGAAGCACTGATAGGCCTTGGAGAAGGTCCTCAGGAACAAGGATTTGAAGAGGGAGAACGTGATGGGGAAGCGAGCCTTAAGGTTTTCTGGATCTTATTCCAGAGCGTAAGAAGAGTGAAGCTTATTGAGGCTCTCCCAAAGCACGTTTTAACTTTAGGGATAGCCAGAGATAAGATGGTAAGACTTCAGAGAGAATAGGCACTAGGGATGCAGGGAGTTAGGCAGCTTGTGAGGTATGGCGGTAATTTATGAGTGATTGCCTTATATGTCCATAGAATAGCATTCTTTTGCCTCCTGAAGCTAAGGGAGCTCCAACCTACAGAAGAATAGAGGATGCAGTGGTGCGTGTCATAAGGGGCATCCAAAGTGAACCTAAGGGCTCTGTGGTATAGGGTATCAAGCTTGGAGAGAGCTGTGCTAGTACTATGGCCATATAGGAAGTCTGCATAGTCTAGGAGAGGCAAGAAGGTAGCTTGGACTAGGAGTTTTCTAGCCTCCTGGGTTAGTGAGTGCTTGATCCTGAAGAAAATATCGAGTCTTTGACGCAATTTCTTAGTGAGTTCTTCAGTGTGATCAGTGAAGGACAATTTGTAGTCAGTCCCGATCCCCAGGTATTTGAATTGTTCCACAAACTCCAGGGCTTCTCCCAAAACGGTGCATATGTGAGGAACCTTATCTGTGTTTTTTTGTGTTTGTTTTTTTTTGAGATGGGCTAGTGGAGAGAAAATCATGGCCTTAGTATTTTGGCATTGAGCAGGAGTTTCAAGTTGAGTAGATTTTTTTGGAGGATGTCAAAATCATTCCGGAGATCCAAAATGGCTTGATCTGGAGTTGATCTGTCAATGTATAGCACTGTACCATCAGTGAAGAGATGGATACTAGATTACTTTAGGCCAGTGTCGATTTGATTAATATAAATGGCAAAGAGAAGTGGACCATGTATGGATCCTTGGGGGACACCTCTAAGGAGTGTTTATTTTGGTAATAGGTCTCCTTCAGCCTTGACCTGCTGCTCTCTTTCCACAACGTAGTTTGCAAACCAACTTTGGGCCAGGTTGTCCACCCCAACTTTCTTCAGGGTCACCAGGAGTAAATCGTGGTCCACCTTGTTGAAAGCCTTGCTAAGGTCCAGAAACAAGGTGCACATATATTGCATGTTATCAAGTGCGGACTGCCAGTCATTTATAACACTGGCAAGGGCAGTGGAGCACTATGCATCGGATGGAAACTGGATTGAATTGGGTTTAGTAGATTAACACTTTCCAGATGAGATCTGAGCTGTTCATTTACAACCTTCTTCAATAGTTTTGACAAGGCCGGGAGCAAGAAGATTGGGCAGTAATTATTTAGGTCGCAGGGGTCCCCAGATTTTAATAGAGGGATGACATGGGCCATCTTCCAGATCTTGGGGAGGGAGCCCTGATTGAGAGACATATTGAAAAGGTTGGTAATGGGGGAGCCAAAATATAGTAGGCCAACTTTAGGAAGAAAGGCTCTATCATATCCGCACCCGCACATTTCTTGGTATCAAGTTGAAGAAGGAGATCCTCAACCTGTTTGACGGTGACCGGACAGAAGGAGAAAGAGTGGTAGGGGTCAATAGATTCCGGATCATGGCAATCAGATGACTGACTAAGGAACTGTGCCCTGATGGCATTTGCTGGGGAAGTATCAAAACCCATCCCCGCTGTGGCAAAGTGATTGTTAAGGAGGTCAAGGATCTCATTGTTATCTGTAGTGTGGGTACCCCCAGTCAAAATTTTGTGGGGAAGTGTGCCAACGCTATTATGGCCTTGTACCTCCCTTAAAGTTTTCCAAAACTTAGTAGCAGAGTTAGTGGATGCGTTAAGCTCAGAGTGAAAATAACTAGACTTCGCAGCTCTGATAGTTTTCATGCAGAAATTCCTTGTGGTTTGGAAAGCAGACCAGTCTGTGGCCAATTTAGACTTTCTGGCTCTTTTCCAAAGAGCATCCCTATGCCATAAGGCAGTCTTCAGGTTATCCGTGAACCAGGGACAGGATTTTCTTTTGGTTCTGCTTTTGGTAACTAGGGCATGGAGGTCTAGGGTTCCAGTGAGTATTTCATGAAGTACCTCATGTGCCTCTTCCACAGAAGATGCGAGGTAAAATTTCTGCCAGTTAGCATACTGGAGGTCATAGGAAAAAGCATCTGGGCAGAAGTTCCATTTACATCTCTTGTGGATGTATTTAGAAGAGGAGTTTTGGAGTTGTGCCAACCTTATGCATGGAATAGCACAGTGGTCGCTGATGTCGTTAAAGAATACACCTGAGTGGAAGAAGAGGTGAGGCTTGCTTACAAGGATTAGGTCAAGAAGGGAGCTACGCTCTGGGTTTTTGGTGTTTGAATGGCACGGTCCTTCTGTGAAATCATCTTTCAGCATGAGTGAACAAAATGACAGTGGCACTCTTCATGAGGTGGGGTACCAAAAAGGCCATGTTGAAAATGTGGTGACACAACTTCAAAAAATGGCCAAGGTACACCCGGTTGTTCACAATTTTCTACACACTCGTGTAACTTTGGTCATTTTTATTTTCACTCCAAATTTTCAATATAGCCTTTTTATCACACCACCTCATGAACAGTACAGCTGTCATACAACTTTCTAGTGCTCATTATCAATAAAACTCTTCCTGCACAACCACACTGTCACACACTTCCTTATCTCTACGCATGATGAACTTTCAGCATTGACAGATGCTTGTTTACTTTACCTTTCTCCTCAGCTGTAGTGGTGGCCGGCTTTTACTGTACACAGTGGTTACAATAAAAGCCTGCTCGTGCGCAGCTATTTACAGTCTGTGCAGCATCAGTGTGAGGTAGCTGGCCAATCACCTCATACTATCGGTAGAGTCTCGTCGATAGTATTATGAGATCCCATAATACTAGTGTTGGATTCTCATTGATAGTATTAGAAATCTAATAATAGTATCAATGGATTTTGAGATTTGTGTCATATGCTGTTTGTCATTATTATTAAAGAAATTCATGTATTCCATCTCCATTCTCAACCACCTCAAAATATTTTGAAGAAGTCTCTAGTATTCCTCTGTCCTGGTTTTATCTTTCAGACCTCTCCTTCATTAATTGTAGGGGATTCTCCTATTACATTAGGCCCATTCCTTGTGTTCCATAAAGTTCTGTTCTCAGCACTCTCCTCTGTCTAGCTGTCTACCTATTCCTTCTTGGCCAAACAGTCTTTAATTTCAACCCAACATTATGCCTTCTTCATTGTTTTTAAAGACCCAGCCGACTTCCCGCCGCCCCGCCCAGCCGGAGGAGAGGAGAGACAGGGGGGACATGATTGAGGTCTTCAAGTACCTCAAGGGAATAAATTGGGTAAACATGGAGGGGATCTTTAGACTAAAGCAGGGAGGTATCACCAGAGGGCATGGTTTGAAGTTGGAAGGCGGAAGGGTGAGGGGGGTGAAAGAGGAGGAGGTTTTTCAGTGAGAGGGTGGTGGACCCTTGGAATGCACTGCCTGACGAGCTAGTTCAGAGATCCACAGTGGAGGGCTTCGAGACGGTGGGACAGACACAGAAAGCGGATGTATCAGATGATGGCCTGGCCCAGGAGGGTGGGGAAGGATGATAGGGGTTTCTGGAACACAAGGGGGGGGGTCTTGGCACCCAACTAAGGATCTGAGGTTCGAGCAGACTCGATAGACCGTAAGGCCTAATCTGCTGGCAATTAGTATGTTAGTATGACTCTTCTCCTTCATTCTGTTGTGTCTATGTTAGTATTTGTTTTTTTTAATCTCCTCCTAAAGAAATGTCTCCAAGTCTTTTTATTTTATTCCAGCTTTTTCTCCTCCGTGGTCACCCTCCTAGATCTTGGGACAGAGCCTGTGGGCTTGGCAGCCTCCCAATCCTGTGTGCCACTACCCTGACCCTCCTGCCTGTGGGGCGTCCTGTGATACAGGGTCTAAGAGTACCTGCAACTGTCATTCTGGTGACCCCATGTTTTTCTCCCTCATGCCACCCTCCTCTCACTTGATGGTGCCACCTGTCTGCTGGTGACCTGAGACGCAGCTTTGGTGTAGGGGCAGAAAACACTCTGGCCCACCACAGGGGTCTCTGTAGTGCTGGACACAGTACCAGCCACTTTCTGAGCTGGGAGATGCTTCCATGCATCCTGAGTCTGCTTCTGACTCTGGATCACCAGCACAACAGGGTGATGCACTGCACTGGGCCAATAGGTAGGCCAAAAATGTCTCTTAATGTCCTTATCTGGAGGTGGAGCCTCCTCAAACACAACCACATCTCTTCCATCACGGGTTTGCTTGTCTTACTTTTGTAGCAAAGTCTGTTTTTGTATTGATCTTCCTAGCCTTCAGTTGGCAAGCAGACAAGAAAGATTATGGTCTCCTCAGCACCATGCATTTTTGCTCAAAGTTGAACCAGCATAATATTCTATGGTGATTTGCATATACAGCCCATGATGCTTTGCATTATGGGGGTATGTGTGATTTTTGTATTTCTTTGAAACTTGGCTTCCTGGCCAATGCCCTCTGGGGTAATCATTGCCTCAGTGCTTGTGTGCTGAGGTTCTTTGTCCTTAGGATATATTGGGAAGGCTTAAGCCTGAGGTTCGATTGGGTGAAGTAACTATGTCACTCCCCCATCAGGCTTTATAAGGTACCTCACCCCGGGCCTTCCCAGGATTTGTTTCCTTTTGCAGCCAGAGGAGCCGATCCTCCTGCCTATTTCCTAGTGTCTCTTGCCTCTCCGTTGTCTCAGCATTTTTGCAGCACCTCTGGCCACCGGCTCGCTCACTTTTCCCCTGCAGCTCGTCCAGCTGCTCACTGCTCCTACCTCTCCTCACTCTCCCCATTCTGTTTTCACTGCTCCTGCCAGCCGCTTTTTTGGCTTGTGTCTTTAGTCTCACCTTCTCCATTGACGCTTTCAGGTGCTCCTCTGCCTCTACTCATTCAACTCCCCCCCCCCCAGCCACCCACTTGCACCTTGTTGGTGGTGCGAGTTGGCTTCTGCTCTTTATCTTCTGTAATTGCCTGCCCCTCTCCATCGGCTTCCATGTTGTCCTCGTTGCTGTCTGCTGTCCTTCAGCTCATTGCTGATTCTGCCCTCTTCTTCCACTTGCTCACTTTGCACTCTTGTGCCGCACTGTACCTCGCCCTGCTTACTCATCTTCCATGTACTCTGCTTCCCATCTGCTAAAGTTCGGAGGGGGCGCACTCCAGCATTTCTTCCTGGCTGACCTCGCATTCTTTGAGACTCTCCGCCTGAGCAGGATGCCGGGCTTTGGTAGTTCGTCTCCTCGTTTGGCCCTGCAGTTCCTGCAGTAAGGTACCACCCTGCACACAGCTCCTGCTGTTCTTTCTCTTTCACTGCTGTCATTCTGTACAGGACCTGGAGTGTCTGGTAGGGCAAAGTGTAAGCAAGCTTATGTCCTTAGTTTAATACTGTCGCCCGGTACTGGGTAAATTCATCACACACACACAAAAAAAAAGAAAAAACACATGGTGATCATGTCAGACCTCAGAAGTCATCCGTGTGGGGCCCAGAGGAGCAGCCAGGGGTGTCGGGTGTCATTGCGGCCAAAAGGAGGAAGGCAGGCTGTTTCTCTTGGAGGCTAATCTTCATCTTTCGGATAGGGAGCAAGGTATTTGTTTCTTGTCTCAGAGCACCGGGGGAAGAACGTAATACATGTTTGCATCACCGGCCCAGTGACTGGACACCCTTTGGTCTGATATTTCTTTTTATTTGCGATGTCTAATGCTTGGTGTTTGGACTGTGTGAGTTTAGCAACCTGTAATCCAAGAGTAACCCATTCTACCAGTGGTACTTGTCTAAATATCAGTTTTATCTGCTTCCAATCTAAGACATGCAGCTGGCATATGCTATGCACAAATTTGCATTTCCGACTTTATTTGTGCACATTGGAGTTTGCTCTTTGGAGCTTCTGGATATTGCTTTCATGGATGGTATGCAACTGTATATTATGCTTTAGCTTAACGGTCATTTTCTGGCATTACGGACTCTTGGCTAGTTTAAACTGCCGCTCCGTGTCCCTTCATTCATTCCCTTCCTCTGGTGGGTGCTCTCCCTCCTTCTTTGTCCAGTACTCAGTCAAAGCTTCCCTCCATCATCATCTTCTTGGTCTTAGGGTCCACTTCCAGCCTTCAAGGATTCCCTCATCCATTTCCTAGTTCCTTACTCATACCGGCCATTAAGGGTGTACTCGTTCTGCTCCCTCTCCTCAGCTGCCATTGCCCGCTTGTTTTGCCATCCACTTCATTTCGCTGTCTCTAGCTGACTCCATCTAGCTGCACTTGATATTTCTTTTAGGCATACCTATCATGACTCATATGCCACCTCATCCGACTCGCCCTGCTGCGGTTCTCGTCCTGTACTGGCCATCAGGGATTCAATCCAATCAATGCCTGCATTCGATATTTCTTTGGGGCATACTTATCATGGCTTCTATGCCACTTCATTGAACCGCAGCCCTCCTGCCATGTGTATTCAGGTTCATGCCTTCGTTCAGTATTCCCTCATCCATACCATCCCTGCTCGGCCATCAGGATTCAATCCACTCATGGGGTCACTCCTCATCGTCCCTCATCCATTTGCTCAGCGACCAGTGGCCCTCCTGCTGCATGTCTCAGGTTCCTGATTCCAGTCATGATTCACCATGCCTTATCTCATGCCAGCTGCCTTTTCTCGTACCAGCCATCAGGATTCAATCCTCTCATGGCATCACTCCTCTTCGTCCATCGTTCATTGCTTCACTGCAGTCTACTTCATTGCATCGCTCTATTGTCCCTGCTACCTCGATTCGACTCTATCTCCACTCAAGACCCATGCCTTCATGTCCGTCGCCCTTTGCTAAGGCCTAGCTGGCTGCTCTACACCATCATCCCAGTTCATTTTCAGGTTCACTTCCTGTTTCCTCTTCCTCACACTCACATTGATCAATCGAGCATACCTCTCATGGGGTCTTATGCTACCTCATTGACCCACTGCACCCCTGCAGTGCTCATCATCATCCGTCTTCCTCATCCTCAGTCTTCTCACATTGGACTGCAGCACTCCTATGGCGATCATCATCAGCCTTCTTCATCCTCAGTTTTCTCATGAGCACATCTGGATACCCTTTGCTCCTCTGACTTCTACATGGATCTTCTCCTTCCCATCGACTCCTTGGCATACCGCTCTCGGAGTCCTGCTGCTTCATGTTCCTTCTTCCATCTGTGCTTTCTTTTTGTGGTTTTTCCTCTATCCAGTCATCTTCCCTACTCATATCCTTCTCTTTACCGACATACACCCTTAAATCAAACGTCGTCAGCCTGGAGGGAAGGTGACCTAGGCCTTGGATCCCCAGAGATTTCTTCCTTAAAGGGGTTTTTTTCTCTCCTCCATGCCAATGGTCATAATATTAGTTAGAGTTAGTGCTTTCCTAGGTTAGCCAATGGTCATAATATTAGTTAGGGTTGGTGCTGTCTTAGGTTAATTAGTTAGGTTCTGCTGTTGGATGGCGGCGGATGGTGGCTCCGGCTTTCCTCTCTCTCCTTAGGAAGTCCACCTTAATCATCTTCTCAGATTTTATTCAATCATCATCCTTGCCTCTTCGATGCTCGACACCAGATTGGGTATTCTTTTTGGGCTTCTTCCTAAGCTACCTTTAGGCAACGGAATCATTTCTGCGGCACCTATTGGGGGGGACCCTCTTCTAGGGTTCCTTGTGTCGTAACCTTAATAGGATGGTATATCCCACGCATAGAGAGGTGGAAAGCTACAACATAAATCAAATCCACAGCGTAAATCAAGTCACATTTCCCTTTGCCCCACCATCCACCACTTCTCCTCCAGCGGCACGTCTCTCTTACCTGTGGGCTTCTTCCTAAGCTACCTTTAGCTGACGGAATCATTCCCACACCACCTATGGGGGAACCCTCCTCTAGGGTTCCTTGTGTCATAACCCTAATAGGGTGGTATATCCCATGCATAGAGAGGCAGAAAGCCATAACGTAAATCAAATCCACAATATAAATCAAGTCACACAAGCATCATTTCATCCAGTTGCTAAGCACAATCAAAATATATATATATATATATATATATGTGTGTGTGTGTGTGTGTGTGTGTGTGTGTGTGTGTGTGTGTGTTTTCAGTAAATGAAAAATGTTATTTAGGGCATAACCTGATACACGAGTCTGATGAAAATGATTAACTAAGAAACTATTTTAAAAAGTTGTTGTGATTATTTTTTCATCTATGCATTTTTTTTAATTGTTTTTTTAAAAGACCACATTTTCATGTCAGCCTTTTCAAATGTCAGTGTAGCGGGATTTTGTTGTCTTTTTTGTAAATCAACCTATATTTCTATTGTAGTATAAGACTGGGTTATCCTTTCTAAATCAGATGTGGATTTTGTGCATACATATCTGAGCTGTCTGTACATTAAGCAGTCCATATCACTTGCAGAAAATAAAATTACATATGCTGTGAAACACAGAAATGCACTTTTTTTCAGTATGGTCTATAGCAAAGAAGTATTTAAAAGTAAAATAAACAATTTAAGAGGAAAGTAGTGCAGCATCCTGTACAGGACAACCTAGACTATGACTGACACTCAGCCGTGTGCACCAGTGCATATGGCGGGCATAGGGCCTGCACATGAATAAACAGAAGTCAGCTATCCAGGTTACTGCTTCAGATTGTGCAGTAAAAAAAGATAATGCAGATTGCTTCTAAAAGGAAGGGTATTTACCAAACAGCAGTTCTCCATGGAGAAGGGTATTTGAAACTGGGCACTTTGCCACAGGGCTTCAGCTGATTTAGAGTCCTAGTATTAAGATTATAGTTTAATGCATCCCTACAGAAAGGGACGTAAGTGCAAACAGGATCTTGGTTTGTTAGTTTGTAGACGCAAACGTTATGAGAGAGCCAAGACTTTACAAATGAGAGGCTCTGGTCTTCTTTATTGATAAAACCCTGAACATTAGCATGAGTGGCAGACATCTATGCTGATCATCAGAAAAAAAGCCCTCTTTGTTATGTATCATATACACTAGTCATATGGTGTGCATGGATGGGGGGGTCATCTAGGGAAACAAAAAAAACAACTTACTAAAACCAAAGAGATCTTAAATAAACACATATAGGACCTAATGGCATTTCCAGAAGTTATGTGGAATGTTAACTTCCTGGGTCAGCTACATATCAATAATAATGAACAGCTGAAGGTTGACTGATAAGCTGACTGGCAAAACAACACCTTGGAACTGTGCATGCCCCTAGCAGTACCCTTTATAGAATGCTTCTTTTGTCGATGGCTATCACCCTTATCTAAGTATATATAACATTTCAATTGCATAGAAACTATACAAACGAAACTAGCTATTTGTAATCCTGTCTTTCTTTATTCATCCTGAGATGGTTCCAGTTTTAGTACTCCTTACATAATTCTTTCTTACTTTGTTACTCTTCAGTTTTGCTGTCCAGATCTGGAGAAATAAAACCAGGTCCAAAAAGTAAAGAAGGTAGTCCCCATGGCAACTGAGATTCCAGCTTGAGTACATATGCCATACATGTTTGAACTCCAAGGCACTTCAGCTATTTGACTCGGTCATTGTCAGCCACACTGTACATAAAACAAGCATCCTGCCTCAGTGAAACTTAGAAAAACAGATTATTTCAGCAGAAAAAGACCCACGTGTCCAGTCAGTCTGCATATTTCCTTATCAAGCTGCACGTACAGCTTAATGCTGGAATGAATTTAGAGATCTGGTAGCCCTTGTGGTTGATTTTCACCCCTTCCCCAGGTATTCCTTTCCTTTGTCTGCCTGTGGGTCCCAGTATTCCCTTATACCTGTTCCACCCAAGTTTAAACCCCTGTCATAGCCTTGGCTTTAATCACCTCTTGGGCAGTCTGTTCCATTTGTCCACAGCCTGCTCTGTGGAAAACTTTTTCCCACCCCTCCTGAATGTCCCCCAGCTGTCTCCACCTTTGTCCTCTAGTTATAGTTCCCTCCTCAGGAGCAAGTCCTTACAGTCCACCCCATTTATTCCTCACAAGAACTTGTATGCCTCAAGTCATATTCCCCCTTTTCCTCCTGGCCTCCAGTTTATACATGTTACGGTCTGACAACCATTCATTACATGACCTTCCCTGCTGCTCTTGGATCATCTTTGTGCCCTTCTTTGTATGGTCTGTATGTAGTCCCTGTATTTCTTAAAGTGTGTACTCCCCCCAAGAACTTATCACAGTACTCCAGGTGCATCCTTACTAGGGACCTGTACAGGGGCAGTATCACTTTCTTCCTCCTGCTACCAAATCCCTTTCCTATACAGTGGTGCCCAGTGTTGGAATCCTTCTTGTCTAGTTATGTTGTGACACTACTGTCACAATGTCTTCGATGGTGGCTGTTCATAATGATTGGAAAGACATAGCAATTAGTAATGTAGTTTCTGCCCATTCTTGCCAGTTCTTGTCTGAAGGTACTGATTGACATGACTAGACAAGAAGGAACCTGACACTGAGCACCACTGCACATCCCAGCATCTTGCTTGCCTTCGCATAGGCTTTATTGCACCGTGCAGCGGATTTGAGGCTCTCACTAATGATGACTCACAGGTCTCTCTCTTCAGTTGTCTGCACCACTGTTACACCCCCCTCCCCATCCAGTAGTCCATTTTAGGGTTCTCTCTACCAGGGTGCTTCACTTTGCACTGTTTTAGCAATGGACCTTAATTGCTATAAGCTGCACCACTTTCTCAATTTTTCCAGGTATCTTTTCATTCTCCAGCTCTCTCCTCAGTGTCTACTCTGCTGCAGATCTTACTGTCGTCAGCAAAGGAACACCTTATTCTGGATTCCCTCTCTTTTACCGCAGATGAAGATATTGAAAAGCACCAGTCCAGAACCGATCCCTGAAGTACTCCACTCGTGAAACCTTAAAATGAAATGTATTAGATATGCTGAATCTGACCTGTGTGCCATCAGTGGAATCCCATAATGAACAATTGTATATTTTCCTTACATAGCAAAAATGTATTTTAGATACCCCAGAATTGGCTGCTTTTTGGTGTATTTTAAATAGGTGTAACAATCAAGTTTTCTGGATATTTCCAGATATTTTGCAATATTTCTAAAAGAAAGCCCTTTGGTGTCCTTACAGTGGTACTGCAGATAATGCTGGAAATTTATCTAGTGATAGCACAGACATTTAGGAAATATTTGGATGTGCCACTGCAACTGTATATGAAACAGTAGAAAAATATATTCTGTATATATGCTTCTCTATCGCTACCCCCAGGCTCTGGAATGGCTACCAGTCTCACTTCACTCACTAGGCAATTCCAACCTCTTCAAATCCCACTTTAAAAATATCCTCTTAACCACCATGGCTTGTATGTGCCCTTCCTGATGTGGAATGGGGGCCCTGGGGCTCCATCTGCCTCACTTAGATTGAAGCAAGCTGTCCCACTTACTGGTATCATTGTTGACTTTTCCTGATTTCTGCCTCCGCTCTGGTCTCTACTTGTATGAATCGGTCATCTGCTATGTCTGACTTGACTGTATGTACCACCTCCACTTGAATGCTCATTCTAATGTATTGCATGTTGAACCTAATGTATTGTATATGCCACCTAAGTGGCCCAGGTTGTTCCTGGAAACGGTCCCTCGAACCAGTGAACCTACTCAGTTATCAAATAAAATATACAAGGGTACATGAACATTTACATATAGAATAAATGCTAGAAGAGTGCAGTGAACGAGGAAATAATGGCATGGGGTGGGGCAGCATACATATAAAACTCAAGCCCTAAGGGCAAGTGGATTTATTTATTTATTAATTTAGTTATTTATTTAGTTTTATTTACTAGGTAGGGAACACTAGGAAAGTAAATACCTATTACAGGTACAACCTGGAAGAGTACAAAGGTAAAAGGAAAAAAAAAAAACAATCAAATACATAGGATAAGTGGGAGCCAGCAGAACTGGTGAGCAGTGCGACATGAAGACATGAGAAACCGAGCATAATCTTAAATAGGAAAAGAATAAAGCTCCCACTGGATCATAGTTCAAACACAATTCATGAAGTAGGAGTGAACACAAAATTAACTCACAAACAGGTTAACCTTGCTGGGCATAGAAGTGCAGTAAAAGCACGAATAAGCTTAACAACCATTACAAGAGGCAGATAAAAAGAGACAATACAGAGGGTAATGCCTGATGTAAAGGTGATAACCATGATGTAATCACCTCAGATGGTTGCTAGGGCATCAGTAAACCTCGAGAGAACTGAGGTTATCACCTGTACATCAGGCATTGTCATTTATAGTGTATGGGACTTGACATTAGAAGTTACATCCCGAACACAAGTAATTTAGACTTACCTTATTAAGGAATCTGCACTACGGTCATATGATTGTGTAGGAAAACAATTTATTAGGATACATGGACTGAACATCAGCGGGCTGAAATAGCACCAGAGTTAAAATCTCTATCAGACATGGAGATCGCTAGACTAAATAACAGTAAACTGTGACAATTGGAATGTTATTTGAATACTGTAGTGAGACTAACAATCACATTCTGGGTGTGTAGAATTCTGAATAACACTGGCATTCCATTTTGTAAACTCACTGCTGTGACATAGATGAGAGGGGTTTATAAGGTTCTGACATCACAACAGTGAGATTACAAGGTTGTAAGCAGCCTACTTTCAGTGTGTAATAAGGGCTACCCATATATTATATTCAGTATAAAGTGCAAGTGGGACATCAGGGTATGATCCTGAGCAAAAACAAGTGGACATTCCCTTGACCTTCATCCAGATAGCACCTTTAAAGAGCCTATAGGAGGGAATGCTGCAGATGTCTAGTGGAAGGCAGTTCCAGAACTTCAGGGCAAAGTTGGAGAAAACCTGTTCCCCCCATTAGGGCAGAGTTGGAGACAGCCTTTTCTCCCATCTTGGTGGATCATTTGGGAACATGGAGAAGTAATGCCTCACAAGATCTGAGCAAATATGATTGGTAAGGTGCATAGGGGAGGGTTAAGGGAGGGATAGGGGATGAGAATTGTATCTTGTCAATAAAACATGCTAGGGAATAATTATGAGAAGTGGAGTGAGAAGGCCAATCCAGGGAGGTATACAGGGAGCAGTGGTGGTTTAGATGAGAGGGTACCAAAGAGAATTGCCAAATGTTATTGTAGGTCACCACCAACTTGTGATGGGCAACTTTGGGGGCATGTGAAAAAGTCCAGTTGGCCATGTTGGAGATGAAGAAAGAGGACACCCTATGAGATGGCGAGCCTAGCCTTGGGTATTACGGAGTATCTGGCATGGTATGCAAGTCAAAGTCTAGAGCTGACTGCTTTGCAGGCTAGGGAAATGCAGAGAGAGAGAGAAGTCAAGGATGGGATTGAGGGTGATACCTAGGTATTTAAAATATGTCATGGTGGAGAAGTGGGATCCTTCCAGACAGTGAAAGGGATGGGGTACAGTACAGTATTTGAGTCTAGCCTAGGAACAAATTTAAAATAGCTTAGGTCTTTTGAGTAGTTGAGAATGAGCTTGCTTTTAATGAGCTGTGCCAGGACCTGAGAAAAGTCTTCTGTAACTGAATGTTGACTTAGGAAATGGAGGAAGAGCTACAATGTCAGTAGCATACGTGATTGAGGAGCAGTGGAGTGGGGTGGAGGGTAGGTAATTGATATAGATAGAGAAGAACAGGGGGCTGTGTATGGAGCCTCGTGGAAGACAGAGTTTGATGGGGGCAAGGGAAGAGACAGCATTGTTAAAGTTAACATATTTCTATCTGTTAGTGCGATATCTCTGAAACCAGGAGGGAGCATTGAAAGAGGCTATTTGGAAATTAACTTGGGAGTGGAGCATGGAGTGGTTGACTGAGTCAAAAGCTTTAGAGAAGTCATTAAAGATGGCTTCAGTTAGGGAGCCATTGTCCTTGGTATACTTGATCATTAGTTAGTAAAATCAGTGAAGTAGTGGTGCAGTGTTCATTTTGAAACCCATGATGTTTAGGGGAAAGATGATTATGTAAGGATTAACCCACAATAGAGCATGGGTTACTGGGGAATTAAGGCTTTCAACAGTATTCCACCTAGGAGACTAGTGAGCAAGCTGGGCAGCTTAGGTGTAGGTCCAAAGGTGGTAAACTGTATAAAAATTGGTTAGTGGATAGGAGACCTAGGGTAGTGGTAAACAGAGTTCGCTCCGAGGAAGGGAGAGTGACCAGTGGGATGCATCAGGGATCAGTGCTGGGACTGGTCCTCTTTAATGTCGTTGTAAGTGACATTGCAGAGGAACTGGAAGGGAAGGTCTGCCTCTTTGTGTGTGACAAAATCTGTGGTAGGGTGGACACTCCAGGGTGTTGGAAAGGATTAGCAGAGACCTCAGAAAACTAGAGTGATCAAGGATATGGCTGCTGGGTTTCAATTTGAAAAATTACAGTAATGCACTTAGGGCACAGAAACCCATGATAGAGTACAAAATGGGTGGAGTGGTATCGATGACTACCAAGCAGGAAAGAGACCTAGGGATAATGATATCAGATGAACTAAAGGTTGCCAGACAGTGCAACAAGGTAGTCAGAGGTGATATGCTAGGGTGCATAAGGAGGGGTATCACCAGCAGAAAGAGGAGGTGATGTTGCCTCTGTATATATCGCTGGTAAAACCCCCACCTAGAGTATTGTTTCCAGTTCTGGAGACCACATCTCCAGAAAGACATAGACCGAGTGGAGGTAGTTCAGAGGAGGGCAACTAAAATGATATAGGGACTGCATAACAAGCCCTACGAGGAAAGACTAAATGACCTTAGTATGTACGCCCTGGAACAGTAGAAGGGGGATATGATAGAGATCTTTAAATACCTCATGGGGGTAAATAAGGTACAGGAGGGATGTATTTTTCAGAAGAAAAGGTGCTCAAGAACAAAGGGACATGCTATGAAGCTGGAAGGTGATAGATCCAGGAGAGATGTGAGAAAGTACTTCTTCACAGAAAAAGTGGCAGATTCCTGAAACAGCCTTCCAGCGGAGATGGTGGGGGTGAAAGCAGTAGTGGGGTTCAGGAGTGCATGGGATAGGCACAAGAAAATCATAGTGGAAGGGAAGGGGGAAGGAGAAAGAGCTGTAGATTAAGTATGGTCTGCGGTAATAATGTATGTAGGGAAAATGGACGGACTGGGTGGGCCAAGCAGTCTTTATCTGCCGTCAGATCTGTTTCTGTGTTTCTTTATCTTCTGGAGGCGTTAAAGTTAGAAAAACTAGCACATGGTTTTAATGGGAAATTAGACAAATTTGATATATTTAATAACATGGGGGGGGGGTTCGGTTTTGGAATCTTATCATCAGAATGAGCAGTAATTGCTCCTCATCCCTGGTTTCTTCTCAGAATCTGTAACAAGACACCTAGACAAGACCATTGCAGGTGCTTTTCCTCAAAATATTTGATATTAGATAAGGAATTTTGTCAAACTCTTCTTGCCGTCTCAGTTCTTTCGGTCTAGTTGCTCTTCCAACTTTTCTCTCTCTCTCTCTCTCTTTTCTTCATTCCCTATGTAGTGATGGGTTAAGCTGGATAAGGGATCATTATGGTTTTGTATATAGGAGTACACTTAATAATGTAATATTGGATTGGTGAATTGGGGGATAAAGTAATTGACAAATGTAGGAAATATACATGGTTTTAAACTACTTTATAGTTATTTATTATATTTCTTGTACTTACAGGTTGATATTTATCTAAGGTACTGTAGTTGTGAATGTAATGCTTTGTTCTGTTAGGTTACTGTATTGTTTAAAATGCAAATAATATCTTACTTACAAAAAAAAGTTTCCAAAGATCCCTCTGCATTCTTCTCTCTACCCATTCCTGAGCGTCCACTCTAGTATAGAATTTTGGTATCATCTGCAAAAAGGGCATACCTTGCCTTCCATTTCTTCTACAACGTCACTTATGAAGACATTGAGGTGGACAAGTCCCAGTACTGTGCCCTGTTGCATCCCGTTGGTCACTTTCCCATCATTCTAGTAAGTGCCGTTAACCACCACCTTCTGTCATCTATCTGTTAACCAGTTTCTAATCCAGTTCACTACTTTGGATCCCATCCATAGACTACTCAGTTTTTTTATCAGTTTTTTGTATGGTACAGTGTCGAAGGCCTTGCTAAAGTCCAGACAGCCATGTATACTGCCCTCCTCTGATCTATATCTCTGGTCACCCAGCCAAAGGAATCAGTCACATTTGTGTGGCATGGCTGCCTGTGATCTTGCAGTCCATTTGATCCAAGATACTGTACCAGTCTTAATTTCCCCACCACTGAAGTGAGACTGACCGTCTCTTATAGTTGCTAGTCTCCACTTTGCTGCTGCTCTTATGTAGATGGGCCATGTGTGCTCTGCTGCAGTCCTCTGGAACCATGCCTGTTTCCAGTGAGCTGTTGAATAAGGGCATTAGTGAGGTAGCTGACACCTCCCTGTAAATCTCCAGTGAAGCCAGAGAAGTTTCCTAAAGCTTGGATCTGCTTGTCTAAGTGGTTTATTGCTAGCCAACTCTGTCCTGACCTAAGCTAAACTTTAACACATACTGTTCTCATCAGATCCAACGCCTACACGCTGCTCTGCTAACCCGACTTTATCACTCAACTTCTATGTACTCCAGGAATTTTAGTTTCATAAAGTTTCTAGGCAGGTATCCAAGCACTGCACTTCCATGTGGATTGGAGGGCTGCTTTAACAGTGCTGTACATGGCTGCCAAAACAATGGCAGAACGCGGCTGGAATTTCTATTTGGTTATTTTAAGTAGCACGTATGGCAAACAATGAAACAGTATAAAGGAAAAGACAAAAACACGCCCTTCATTGTGTATAATCTGCTCCTCTGCCCTTACGCACTTGAGTAGTAAGTAAAGTCTTACTACTTAAAGGTAAACTGAAAAGCTTTGCCCTACTGTATGTTTTTCAGTAGCGTTAACTGTATGTTTTGCCTTGCTACTTTATTGTACATCTTTTAAAATAATATTTTTGTCACATTTCTTAATCAAGAAGCACTCCATAAAAAGAAAAGCTTTGCTTGAGTGTAATGCGAGCCTAACAGGTGAGGACAACACAAGGGTGCACATTGTGGCAAGGTAAAAATGTGCATCCCAGCACTGTTTTTACTGATTTACTGAAAAGGAAAAGGTTTATAGTGAAGGTGTTTTGGCTTGATGTCAAAACAGTATGCAGACAGTAAAAATTGTTCTTCACAGGTACTGTGTTTTAAACTAAAAAACAGTTTCTTTGGGTGAAAGAAGAAATGTTTGTAACCCTGGTCCCCCAGGTGTAGTACAGCTTGGTATCTTTTGTGGTTGGCAGAACCTTTTCAGGCCTTGAGGCGGATGACCCCAGGAACGTGGAATGTTAGTTGGGAATCTATACAGGTAGCACAGTGCTTCCACCAAGTGAGAGCTGGCTGGCTAAGAAAGTGTTTGGTGCCAGGGGCTTCCAGGTATCACACCCCATACTCAGTATTAGGGGACTAACCAGTGGACAACAACCCTGAACAGTTTGCTGTTCTTTTTAACTTTAAAACACAATAACTGTCCAGCCGGCCAGTGGCATGGAGGGCTGAGTTGCTGGCGCCTTACCTCCTACTGCACCTGTGACCTGTGTTTGGCGGAGAGCATGGGTTGCTGGGGGTCGGTTGGGGAGGGAGAGGATCGAGAATGTGGAGGCTCCCAAGGAGGGCAGATTGGTGTTCCCACCGAATGAGTGCCACCAGATGGTGGCCTGAGGGTAGTGCAGGTACAGGGGCACCAAAGATGGGAGGGTGCTGTGGGACTCTGCAGTGTTCACATGCCTCCATTTGTTCTTGCTTGATGTGCATGCTTAGCAATGGGGAAGGGAGAAAATGGAAAAATGGTAGGTGTGGGACACATGAAGCTCTGCCCGCCTACCTTTGTCGTGCGCCATCGATTGGTCTCCAGCCCAGTCTAGATGTGGTTCTCCAGGTGGTGGGAGGACGGCCCTCTCCTTCCCAGCCCCTCCACGGGGGGCGGGGGTCTGTGGGGGATCCTGGGTCTGAGATATGGGAGAGATGAGGTGCTGGATGAGAGGAGGTGGGGACAGGGTTGAGAGCATGCCTGTGCCGACCAGAGAGGAGGAAAAGCTATATATAAAAAAAAAAAAAACCATAATACAGTGCAAGTCTGTTACAAGGGATGATCTGTGCACACAACTTTTGTCCGTTATATTCAGTGTCCATTATATCCAGAGGAGGTGGAGTCTATGCGATAGGTGTGCTCATGTACGTGAGCAGGTGTGCAGAGTGAATTAGAACATATTATAAAACTTCAGAGATTACTCAGAATCATAGAAACATACATAGAAATATAGAAATTGATGGCAGGTAAGGAGCACTAGGCCCATCTAGTCTGCCCATTTTCCCTGCCTACTGTAAAAGCCGCAGACATTACTTGATCCTGCTTGATCTAGGAATCCTGCCCTAGCACATACGCTTCTGTTTCTATGTGTTTATTTAAAGTTATTTAACTGTCAGAGAGCATGACTATTGTAAGGAAATGTACTTCAGACAGCAACAAGAAGAACTCTAGTGGCTGGATGATGGGATTCCAGGACAGTAAGAACAAAGGCAATTATACTGTAAGGGTTATATTGAAATATACTGTAAAATCATTTCCTTTTAGTGTAATTAGTTAACTAATTAAAAGTTTTTGCAGTTTGTGGAGAATAATTTTATAAAAAATGTTATCTTTGTAGCTCCTCTATCTTAATTCTATATTTGCCCAGTCTCCTCACCAGCTCTGCATTCTCCCTACCAAAAACAAAGCACTGCAGATGCTCATATAAACAATGTTTCTGTCCATTATAACCAGAGAAAAATGTATTGGATTTGATATATTTGGTTTGGGAAATAAGTTTTTGCTCACTATAACCGATTGTCCATTATAACAGTGTCCATTTTTTTGGTTTTACATAGAAACATAGAAGTCGATGGCAGATAAGGACCGCAAGGCCCATCCAGTCAGTTTTAACCAGGAGAGAGACACTAAGCTGAAGCTTGTTTACAGGAGTGACCTGGGAGCACAAGAAGTTAAGTGACTTGCTCAGGATCACACAGTATACAAGTGAGGGCTGTGGGATTCAAACCCTGTTTCCAGGTTTGCAGCTCAGAGCCTTAAACCACTGCGCTGTACTGCCTCCATATTATAAGTGGAGTGCACTGTAACTGTGAATATGCAAATAAATACAGAGGAAACAATATATGTAGTGTAAACAGTAACAGGGTTTATTTAGGGGAAGGGGGCAAATAATAGTGTTTCAAGGGAAAAAGTAAATAACCTGCAATTTCAAAAATTGGGCAGTATGGACTAATGTACGTTGGGTACATGAAAGAGGCACATACCCAGCCCAGGCAGCTCTGTACCCACAGACCGGTGTGCAATGGGCAGCTTTCTCTATTGCTGGCTGCCTGTTCATGGCCACGACCCCCCTGGCACGCAGCTGCATGGGAGCAGATTGCATGACACAGGTGGGCATCCGGTCAGATGCTCATCCTGGGTCCCGAAGTGGATCCCTTGCTGCACGCGAGCGGGAGACCCTGTGGTCTGATGGACGAGTGCCAGAATGGCTGCCCCAGCCCTCCCTGTCAGCCTGGTGGACTGGGGCAGCAGGGTAGAGGGTGTTCCATTCCGCTGGTGGGTGTTTGTTGGAGGGGGGGCACATACAGGTTACAGCAGGGTCTCCCCTGACTTAACTTGCACCCCCTGCAGTTAGCACTCCGTGCCTTTGTGAATGGCACTGGAGTGTGGGCATGCCTCCAACACTCCCACCTGGACTATCCACAAGAGTAGCTGCGTGACCGGCTGAGGGGATCCTGCACAGAAGGGATGCACATCCCTTCCATGCATATGCACAGGGGTTAAGAGCACAGTGTCACCAACAGAAACAATATCTGTGGGTCCCACCAGATGGCAGTCCCAGTTTCCCCCTCAGTCTGGCAATATTCCCCACCCACTGGTGTACCAGTAAGAATATTTCTGGGAGCTCCCAGCATTCAGTATATGCATATTAGTGAAGGGAGCTAGTTGCAGGCCTGTCATATGGATAGGTTGTAGCGCTGGTCAGATGGGATGACTTTAAATGAAACACAGATGTCCCATTAAAATAAAGATTCAGAAATGTCTTTAATACTTCAGCTGTGTTCTGGGCTTCAGCTAAGATTGCACAGAACTGCCCAGGGTCTGTTTGGCTAAAACAAACTACTTAAGTTATTGACACGCCAGTTTAGACTCGGGCCTCAGTCATTACTCACGGTCTCCTGGTTAACAAAAGTCTGTGCAAGGAGTTGGTTGAGGGTCGTCCACTGGTGTTCTGGCTTCCCATCAGGATTCAGGCTGAAGTGGATCACTATCTGATCTGCCCCTCACCGTCATCTTCACCCCATGGAGGGCATTTTGTGCACTTCTCCAAAAGGAAGCAGGCATATTTGTTACTCAGATTTATTACAAGGAAACCCGCTCCGAGTCTGTGGGGAATGCTGACTAGCAATGCCAAATAAAGTTCAAGTCACAGCAGATGTTTAGCTGTGAACTGTCACTCGCATCTCCTCTTTCCTCAGGTCTTCAGCTCAGTCTGGCTTACCTGCTTACCATAGCTCCATTTCACACAGACTCTCTCTGTCTGATTGGTCGATGAGATGGCCATTGGTTGATGAGGTGGCCTTGTCTCAGTCCTTTCGTCTCACCGGCTGCCCATATGCATCCAAATTGCTGGGTACTGCATACCCCGTGATACTTGGATGACAGCTTCCTGTGTCTCTCTGAGCATGTGAGGCTCTGGCACCCTCCTGATTGGTCTGCCAAACACAGGCTCCATCTGGTAACACCAGTCCTCTGTTGAAGTCCCAGATGGTAAGGGGATGCATTATGGCACTGCCTATGCCTTTTAGGAATTCCTTATTATTTATCAAACAGCTGGTCTCTCAACATGGATTCTTCTTCTTCTTATCATTATTATTGAATTTGTTGACCGGGTAGGTTCATTGAGACTAGAAGTCCCTTTTTCAGGGGCGACCAGGTAGCGATCTGTGTGTGTGTGTGTGTGTGTGTGTGTGTGTGTGTGTGTGTGTGTGGGTAAAGATGGTAACCAACTGAAACTTAACCAGATTAAGCTGTTGGTAGTATTTTTAGTGAATGGGGGAAATTTGGACAGGACACTGGGGAAATTCCCCTACTCACACATAGGGGAACCTCTAACATCCTGGCTACTGGCTAAGATGGCGACAAGTGGCCAGCGGAAGCAGGAGGAGGACACGGAGGTGGGAGAGCCAAGTATTGCAACCACCACGGATAATACAGCTATTAGACCTAAGTTGCACACTGACCTGGAGGTTCCAGCGGGTGTACCGAGAGAAGGCAGGGTGATCCATGATGAGGGACTGACTGTCAGGTCAGATACAGATGCAGACAGGCGGAACGCCCCTCACTTTGCTACTGGAGATGAGAATTTAATTTTTTCAACTGGTGAAGAATCCCAAGAGTCCCTGGTGCTACAACGACATCTGGAGTCTGAGGAGCGCAAGTTTGCAATCACTGAAATGAAGCTGCAGAAGGAAATTCTGTGGCTTCATACTGATGTTACGGCTGACACTGTCAAGGTTGCTAGACGACCGGAGGATGCAAGATCAATGGAAAAGCTGCCGCCTGCTTTGGCTGTATATCGGGCTCCGAATATTGCTGAACTTGTGACTGTTGGATCTCCTGCTGTGAGTACTCAGCCGCCTTCTAAAGCGGCTGTTCATTTACTGACTGCTCCAGATTTATTAGCTGTGAAAGTGATGGAGATGGCTCCGAGAGACTGGTCTGTGGAGGTAGCTCTTAGAGATGCCGATGGGAGCAGCTTACGCCTGCCAGTCCATGGGTATCGGGCTCTTCCCCATTTCAGATGCCTAATCCACAAGATGTGGTGGGCTCCCCTAGACATGATTTTAACTGGACAAAGCTACCAGATCCATTGTGTCCCTCAGGGGATTTACCCCTTGAATGCTCCCCTGTATTGACGCAGCAAACATCGAGGCCGGGGCCCCCTAAGGTTGTCACTCCCAGAATGGATACACAAGAACTAGGTGCTGCACCCCTGCAGACTGGAGTGGATGGACAGAAACGTACTTTCTCATCTCTGTTTAAACTACCAGTATTGTCAGCTAAACGCCACAATGCAGTTTGACTGTCATATCTTGGAGGCCTTCCTGATCTTCCTGACCGCTTGTATGTGGCTCGTACTTTGCTCAAGGATTCCATGAGGTTTTTCTATCATGAGTTGTATGAGCTCATCCATGTCTCAGGCGAGACTTCTTTTGATGTGAGTTTGCAGACAGTCTGAGGTCTCGAACGTTTCTGGTCTAAATGCCAGACCTTGAAATTCTCTCCTTTATGGACTCCCTTTTTGGTGGTCCCATTGACTAAGCCTGCGTATAAAACTATTAAGATCTTGTTCTGAAATAAGGGGGGTGGAGGTAGAGGATGTGTTGTACTGGTTGAAGCAAAAATGTACGATGTTGGGACAACCTGAAACTATACTTGACACTGAAAGTATATGGACTGGGGGGATGGAGGGTCAAAGTCCTTTTGCGTGTTACAGAAACGGGAGTATAGTATCTCCCAAACTTCTTTTTCTTGGGCCAGGACAGGGGGTCTTGTTTTACCCTGGCTAGCCTAAGGCCTGCTACAGGTGTGGGGATCCCTCTCACTTGAGTAGCGTTTGCAATTATACTAAATGTAACATCTGTGGTGAACTGGGGCATGTGGGGATTCATTGCCTAAATGAATGTGTTTGTAATTTGTGTGATGTCCAAGGCCATACGTTCCAGAATTGTAGGTGGGCAGCACACAACCAAGAGCACTATGGTGAGTGTGCAGACCAAAGATTTTTGATTACCCAAGCTTAGAAAGCGAGGATTCATAGTAAACCCACACCCCCACCTTCCGCCCTGGGGACTGTGGGGCTCATGGATCAGCCGAAAGTAAGGGAAGGATCTCTCCCCAGGGTTTTATTTAACTCTAAAAATTGATTAGCGTTTTGATCATAAAAGTGTTAAAACATTGTGAAAATGCATAGCACTTGCCTCACTGTGTTTAACAAACATAACACTTCTAGGAAACCTATAGAACTACTTTCTGTACAGTTAGTATTGTCCCAAGAAAAAAACTGCTAATCAATTATTTAAAACCCTGTCTCCTGGTGCCCCATTGTGGCCCTTTACTGGCACCACCAGTTCCGGCCACACCGGTTGTTTTGGTAACCCTGAGTCATCTACCCCCCGTGGATATTGTGGTCATGCCACCCCCGAGTGACTTAGCCTTCAGTCTGCATAGATGCTCCACCAGGAGCCATACACACACTTCTTCACCTCCGGCTAAGGCCCCAAAACCCGCCCCGGTGGTGCTCACAAACCAATATGAACTTCTCCAAGATAGCTCAGATGACATAGGAGGTGACACTGATTCCACCTCAGTGGCTTCATGCCACCCTGAAGATACGACTGATACAGAGGTGGTGGGGCAGGTTGGGGTTCCACAAAAAAGAAAGGCTAAGGTGAAAATAAAGGGTAAAGCTCATGTGGGTTGAAAGACTGGAGTGTGTTAAGGGTTTTTTTCCTTCTTTCTTTTTTCAGGCAGCAAGGTTTCACCTGTCACACTATCAATGTTAATAGTGTTAGGCATGTCACTAAATGTCAGACAGTGTTTTCTTATTTATCTGACCTTGCTCCAGGTATTGTGTTCGTCCAGGGTACTAGATTCCATACTACCCATGAAATCAGGCAAGCACAGAGGGATTGACTCTTCGGCCCCTGTTACTGGTCTATTGGCCAAGAATTCTGCTCTGGTGTAGGAATTTTGGTTTCTCTATTAAACGTTCATGTGTTAAAAGTGTATGATATATCTCCTGGTAGGGTTCTGGTTATGGATGTGGTAATCAACCAACAACCGTTTCAACTGATTAACCAATATGCCCCTCAAACGAAAACTACCTGTATAGACTTATTGCAGCTTATAAGGCCATATTTACATACTTCTAAACATAATTTTTTCGGGGGATTTCAGTTGTGGTCTGAGCTTATTGGATAAAAGTGCTCATGTCCAAACCCAAAAACTTTACTGCGACTCCCGTGAAGTCTTGAATATTATTCGGACATAAGCGTCTTAGAAGACGCTTACTTTGAGTTCTGAAAGGAACATTCCCCTCATGCTTCAGAAGGGGTGCCCACACAAATTGATTTTGTCTTTCTTTCCCCAGTTTACACATTGGCGCTGCTACGGTTCAGGGAGTAGCCTTCTCTGACCATAAGGTGTTGTCAGCGTCCCTCAGTTCCCAGTCTTCATTTCCAAAGGGTCCAGGGATGTGGAAGTTTAATATTTCCCCATTGTTGGATCCTCCGTTTTTGTAGGCCCTAGAATAATTCATACTAGCCAGGAAGTCGGTGTTTCTAGGATCATGGCTACGTTGTTCATCCACACTCTTTGGCGTGTCCCTTTTCCCTTTAAAGGCAAGGCAAATTTTATTTAAGAGACGCTCATCCCGGAGGATCACCGGAAGTCTTCAGGCTGGCTCCTCCCACCCACCTGGGTGGTATATACCTCGGCTCCACCCCATGACGCCAGATCTTCCTTTCCACTGGAAGATTCATGTTGTCTCCCTGGTGCTTTTATTTTGTAGGCCCTAGCTTTCAAAACCTCGGTTTTACCAAAATTAAAACTCGTTCGAGTTATCGATCGCGCCTTCGCATCTTCAATTATGGAAGAAAAATCTTCCCCTGGATTTTGCCAGTGTCCTTGCGGCCAGAAGATGTTATGCACTGATCTCCACCTCACGTGCATCTACCATCTAGGTGTCGGCCATGACACCTTGTCCTGCAGCTTTTGCTTGGCCTTCCATCCCAACGTTCTGGACGACCGCCTGGCACATTTGAAATTAGGGAGACCAGAGAAAAGGAACCCTCAGGTGAAGTCCAAGGAGGCTAGGTGGGTGGTTTCCATGGCTGCGGGCTCCGCCAAGGAACTGGAACATATGCAGGCATTCGAGGAAGAAGCAGCTCGTGCAGCCAACTCTCTGAGCTTCTTCGTTCTGCTCAACCTAGGCTCCACTTTCTCGGGCTTTTTCCAGGAGTTGTGCCAGTCTCTCCCCACCCGGGAGAGGCACCTGCGGACTCACACTCCTCCTGATCCCGTAAGCGGGAGAAGGAGCCGAGCCAGTCTTCGTCTCAGCGAAGACACTCTTTGGACCGAGAGAGGTCTCAGTTCCAGGAGCATGCAGTCTTGACCTTAGTCAAGATCGCTTCTTCGGCCGCTGGCTTTTCAGACCTTCCATTGGGCCAGGTGACCGAAGATCCAGTCGATGAAGTTGAGATTGTTATCGATTCCATCAACCCTCTGTCGCCGGCTCCGGCCAATGACTCCTTAGAAAGGACTCTGGTCTTTGTCTTCCCTGATGAGGAGACCCAGTCTGCTGGTGTTCCCATTGGAGACCCGGTTCTGGACCCCCGGAAGTCACTGGTTCCGCCAGTGTCTCTGGAGTGACCGAGTCGGCCCTCCCGATCTCGGTCGAGTTCTAGAACCTCCTCGACCAACAGGCCGAGGAAGAGCCATAAGCGCTCTAAGAAGAGGCAACGCCATAGGTCATCCTCGTCCTTCTTGGATGAGGAGAGGCTCCAGCGGAAACTCCATCAGTGCTACAAGGACCTCGTGACAACAGCTGATCTTGTCCGGGCACAACTTCCCCGGTGCCAAACAGCAGCTCCAAATGGCCCTGGACTTTGAGGATTCTTGTGCCTGCTCAGTGGCCTCCGCAGTTGCCTCTTGCCACAGGGCTTGGCTGAGGCTGTCCTCCTTCCCGGCGGATACTCAGCACAAATTAGCTGACGCGCCCTTTCTTGGGACCAACTTGTTTGGTCCAGGAGTGGCCAGTCACCTTCAGCGCATAGAGCAGTCCAATGCCATCTTGGACACCACTTCTGCCAAGGGTTCTTTGGGCAAGAACCAGCAGAAGAAGAAGAAGAAGAAGCCCTTTCAGCATTCTTCCCCTGCAGCTCAGCAGTCCTCCTTCCAAGGGGGACAGCAACACCAGCATCAGCAGCAGGCTCAAGCGTGGTGCCCTCGGCCCAAGCCTGGACCCCAACAGGCCTGTAAAGGAGGCCAGGCTCAGGTCCTGGAGCCTCCTCCTCCTTCAAGCTGCTCAGTGATGGGGTGGGGGCTGCTACCCCTACTCCCGTCACAACAGCTCTGGGTCCTCCCGTGGAGGGCTGGCTTCGCCACTTCCTTTCCGCCTGGTCTGCTGTCTCTTTTTACAGGTGGGTTCTGGAAGTGGTCGGTCAGGGACTGCCTCTAGAGTTTGAGCAGTACCCTCCCAGCCGAGTCTGCGCCCCTCGGGAGGAACGGATTTCTGCTCACACGTAGTTGGCTCTTCGAGATGACATTGCTCAGCTCCTCCTCAAGGAGGCAATAGCTCCTGTGGCAGATCCTCCAGCAGACCCAGGCTTTGTCTCCAGGTACTTCCTGGTGCCCAAGCGGACAGGGGGCTTGCGCCCCATTATAGATCTCCACGACCTGAATCAATATCTCCGGCCTTGCACCTTTCAGATGGTCACTCTGTCCCAGATTATTCCATTCTTGGAGCGAAACATGTGGTTTTGTTCACTGGATCTGCAGGATGCATTCTTTCATGTCCCAATCAGTCCATCACATTAGTGGTTCCTCCACTTCAGGGTTGACTGGACCCTATACGAGTTCCGAGCCATGCCGTTTGGCCTGTCTTTGGCCCCACAGGTCTTCACCAAATCCATTGCAGTGGTGGTGGCCCATCTACGGTGTCGGGGGATCAGAATTTTCCCCTACCTTGACGACTGGCTTCTGGCAGGTCACTCCCTACAGGGGGTGGAGAGAACCAGGGATCTGACCCTCCAGACCTGCTCCCAACTCGGCCTCCTAATCAACAAGGCCAAGTCGGAACCTGTGCCTTCTCAGGTGATGGTCTTTAATGGGGCAGAGCTCGACTTTTGTCAAGCCAGAGCTCGGCTTCCGGCGGACAGGGTAGAGCTTCTTTCCTCCTTTGCCCAATAATTTCTGGTTGGGTAGTTGCGCCCTGCCTGGGACTTTCTGCACCTTCTGGGTTACACGGCAGCATGCACCTCGGTGGTCCATTGGGTCCGGTGGAAAATGCACCTCCTCCAGTTGGGAGCTGGCTGCCCAGTGGACTCAGAGCCACGGTCAATTCGACCAACTGATCACTGTAACCCAGAAGATGTGGGATGCTCTCCAATGGTGGACCGCCCCAGACCGGTTGAAGGAAGGGATCCCGTTCGTCCTCACGAGCCGACGGTCGTCCTCACGACCGATGCCTCTCTCGTGGGCTGGGGAGCCACATAGGGAATGAAAGGGCCTATGGCCTTTGGACCCCCAAGGAGTCCCGATGCTACATCAACCTGTTGGAGCTCAGAACAGTCAGACTGGCATTGTCAGCTTTTACTCCTCAGCTCCGGGGTCAAGTGGTTCAAGTCCAGACGGACAATACCACGACCATGTACTACCTCAACAAACAGGGCGGCATGCACTCTCATTTGCTGTGAAGGGAGGCGTTCGCATCTGGACCCTCGTGAGCCAATTGGAGGTGGATCTCCTAGCCATCCATGTGACAGGAGCCGTGAACCATCTGGCGGATGCTCTTAGCCGCTTAGGCCAGACATCCCACGAGTGGTCTCTCCATTCAGAGGTAGCTTACAGCCTGTTCTCAAATTGGGGCAAACCAGTGGTGGACCTGTTTGCCTCCAGGGAAAACACCAAGCTGAGACTGTTTCATGCCCACCTCCCTCAGCAGGGCTCACTGTAGGGGGATGCCTTCTCAATGTCATGGACCCCAGGCCTTCTCTACACTTTCCCTCCATTTCCCTTGATCCACAAGGTGCTTCTCATGGTGAGGCGGGACAAGGCGAAGGTGATCCTGGTAGCCCCAGATTGGACATGCCAGTTCTGGTATCCAGCTCCTCAGCCTCAGCTGCAGGTCTCTGGAGCGGCTTTGTACACGCCCGGACCTGATATCACTCAGTCAGGGGAAGGTATTCCATCCGGACCTTCAATCCCTACACCTCACAGCCTGGTACATGAGCGGCTAGAGTTCCAGGCTTTGGGTCTTTCCAAAGATGTCTACACTGTGTTGGAGACATCTAGAAAGGAATCGACCAGGAAATGTTATGCCTTCAAATGGAAGCGGTTTTCCATTTGGTGTCAGGACTAGGGCCTGGACCCTCTGTCCTGCCCCATGGCTAACATTCTCGACTACCTTTGGTCTCTCTCCGAAGGGGGTCTACGGTCATCGACCCTTAGTGTTGCACCTGGCAGCCATCTCTTCTTACCAGGCACGGGCCAGTCAACCGACGTTGGCGCAGGAGACGGTGGTCGGACGCTTTTGCAAAGGCCTGGATCACATATCCCCTCCGGTGCGTGAACCTCCACCTCCATGGGCTTTCTAGCTGGTTTTGGCAAAGCTCATGGGCAAGCCATTTGAACTCATGCACAAGTGTGAGCTCTCTCACTTGTTGTGGAAGACTGCCTTCCTGGTGGCTATCACGTCAGCCAGAAGGACAGGGGAGCTCCAGGCACTTTCAGTGGACTCCCCTTATCTGGTCTTTCACAGGGACAAAGTTGTCCTGCATCCCCAACCAAAATTCCTTCCCAAGGTGGTCTCAGAGTTTCATCTTAATCACGGTTGACTCTGCCGGTATATTATCCTAACTACACCTCAGATGCCAAGTACAGGCTCCATACTCTGGACCTGAGACGTGCTCTCTCCTACTATAAGGAAAGAACGGTGGAAATTCATGTAGAGGTTCACCAGCTGTTTGTCACCTATGCTGAAGCCGCTTCTGGCAGACCTGCAGCCAAACGGACTGTTGCAAGATGGATCGTGTCATGCATAGGTCTGTGCTATGAGTTGGCGGGCAAGGAGCCTCCCAGAGGGTTAAGAGCTCATTCTACCCGCCATACTGCTGCATCGATGGCTGTTTCCAGGGACATCCCTATCCAGGAAATCTGTCGGGCTGCTACCTGGAAGTCAGCAAACACCTTCATCACCCACTACCACATCGACCTTGAATCATACCGGGATGCTGGTTTTGGGACCTCAGTTCTCCAATCTCTGTTCCCTAAGTAGGGGGTGTGCACCTTGCCTCCCTCCTCCGGAGAACTGCTAGGAGTCTACCAAAGAGTGTGGATGCACACCATATCCACGATCCTAGAAAAACAGGTTACTCACCTGTAACAGTAGTTCAGGGGAAACACAGCTCGCACCTCACTGAGCACTGTTCTGGATGATCCAGACGCACCGTTCTCTCTCACTGTACCCGCGGTCTGCCCACCAAAAAAAAAAAAAAAAGACAATGAACTCCGTAGAACCATGATAGTAGCTCTACCTGTGAATCTGATCCTGTGTGATACGGTGGTCTGTTCGGGGGAGGGGGTAACCATGACAACCAGGACCAAAACTTTCAGCTTTCAACTACAGAAGCTGTAGATGGGTAGTATAGGCGGAGGAATGATTTTATTTGACTACATAACTTAAACTTATTTTTTACAAACTTTTTTAAATGTAACTTATTTTGCTTCACAATGCCCATTCTCTAAATTCAATAATACCCTCCAGGGTGGGCGGCATTGGGTAATAGCGCCCACCCTGTCAGGTATTATTGCTTACTTGTTCAGTCAGACTGCTGCCAGCTGAAGTTATGTGCAGAGGGCTTGGACTGGGCCCTGTCTCTTTTTAAGGAATCTTTAAAATAAAGCATGTTCTGCCACTTTGGGAATGAGTGGTTGGTCAGATGGGTGCTACAATGGTCGGGGGGGAATGGGTCTACACTTCTGATAATTTAGAATGTTCATGCTGTTGTGACTGGGCAGAAGTGAGGAGGGTAGGATGCTTACTACAGTGGTGGAGGGGGAGGGAAATGGTGTATTTATTTACTGTTATGGCTGGAGGGGTGAGAGGAAAGATGGGATGTGTGCTACACAGGGTGGTGGAAAGGGGTGCTTTATCATACTGGTATGGATATGGGGGGTGGGATGGGTGCTATGAAGGTTGGGGAAGGTGTATTATTTAATGTACTGTTGTGGCTTGACTAGCTAGAGGAAGACTGGCTGGGTGCTGAAAGGGATTTGTGAATGCTTGCTTTGCACTCTGGTATGGTTAGGTGAGAGGGAGGGAGGCAGGGAGGGTCAGATGGGCAATGAAAGAGGGGTTAAGGGGGATTTCTTTTATATGTTTCTTAAAGTTTTTTTTTGTTGTTGTTTCTTGTTTTGTTTTTTGCTTGTTTTTTTTTTACAACCGGCTAAGTGGGGAGGTGCAGTACTTGTCTTATCAAAAGCTTTGTGGTGGGCAAAAGTCAGTCACTTTACCTCTGATGGCAAAAACCATCTTTCTGCTTTGATGTCACTGGTAACTCTTCTATGTGCAGCATGTTTTTTTTTTAAATTCATGTTTATTGAAAAGCTTGGGTACATATTCAACATGAAAAATCAGACAGATGTAATAGTAGCCATAACATTTATGTTCCAAATATCCTGATATAGTAGTTTCATGCAGTTACATTTACAGGTGCCATAATGAGTCAGCATTTACCTTGGGTTATGAACAGACTATTCAGTGTAAGAAATGGCCCTCGGGGGTGGAGTGAGGTGTAGTCTTTGCAAAGGATAGGAACATTAACTAGACCAGATTGAGCACTAGTGGGCCATGGGATTTGAGATTTTTGGCCCCACCTGATCTCTCAATCAGATTTCATCATTTGGGAGCATTTCCCACCAGTGATCTTACTTCGAGAGGGTTCCTGCAGTAGGTCTTCACATGTAAGACTACATCCCTGGCGTCAGGACCACACGGCAAAATTCTAGCTAGCAAAACATAGCAGGGGACCATCCCCGGTGTCACATGATGGGATGTTGGCATGACAGTATATAGGGGTGGTCCCTATGCCTGCCCTCTAGTTTTTTCCCTGCGTCGGCCTGCATTCGTCGGACCTCACAATGAACTCAGCTACAGTTGACCGCCATTTTCTTAAGTATTTCTAATTTCTTTTTCCCCATCTTTTTCTTGGAATTTTGTTGCATGTCTTCACGAAAAATTAAGAAGAAGTGCTCATAGTGCGGTGCTCAGATCCCGCTCCGGGACGCCCACTCCCTCTGTGTCCTCTGCTTGGGCCCAAAACATCTGGTGGCAGATTGTGATATTTGCCATTCCTTTAACCAGGCCATGCGTGTCTGGCACCAGAAGGCCCTCGATGCCCACCTTTTAAAACAACGCCTTGCATCGATGGAAAAGGAGCTTCAGAACTGCGGGAACATTTCTCTCCACCCACCTCTGAGCACAAAAGAAAGAAGGAGGAGAAGCGCCGGGGGCGATCTCCCTCTACTCAGTGTCACCAGACAGCTGACACCACTTCAGGTGGAGCCTCCACCTCGGTGAGTACTCCTCCTCCTAGGTCTCCATCTGCCCCTGTGGATCGGTCACCTCCCCCCCCAGTCAGTGGACAGTAAAGGTGTTCCTCTCAGGAAGATCTGTTTCTGGGGCCTGTAGACAGCTCTTTGGCTGATAAGTCTCCCTCTGGCTCTGCCACCGAGTGCACAGCCTCGGTTGATAAGCCAGACTCCCGCTCCTCTGTTGTCCGCTCGACCATGACCGATAAGCCAGATGCCGGCTCATCCGACGTCTGCTCGGTCGAGGCTAATCAGTCAGTCCCCGGCCTGCCTGATGGCTGCTCTGCCAAAGCTCTCCCATCAGATCCTGTGGCAGCAACCGACGTTGCGCAGAGCCAGCTTCCAGGCTCCCCCATGTCCCACAAGAGTTCTCCATCCTGGGTCTCACTGACCCAACCCGACCTCTTGTTTTCCCCAAACCTCCAGGACTCGAGTACTGCTGTCCAGGAGACTCCTTCGCTTGCATCAGGCCTTCCATCTGAGCTTCCCACTTCCCCAGCAGACCTGTCGACAGGAGACTCAATTCTTTTACCCCCTTCCCTGTCTTGGACCAGACATCGGGTCCTATTCAACCCCCGTTGCTAGGCCACTCTCCTGTTCACATTCCTCTTGACTCTGGTATGGTCTCTGTATTGTACACTTTGATGCCAGAGCCCCCCTTCTGGCCCTTAAGGGATCACAACTGAGACCCCAGGCCTGTTGATGGACCCTCTTGCTCCCAGTGGTCACTTGGCCCTGCCACCTTCTGGGCTTTCGGCCCCTCTGCCCTTAGTGCCCGACGGGTAATTACCCCAGCTATCCACTGCTGCAGCTCCCATTTTCCCCGATGCCAGGAGGGCCACCGCCGAGGTACCCGTCACAGGTGCTGACACCAGGGTACCCGACACTGGGTCATATGTACTAAGGGTACCATCAGCCTTACCCCTACTGGTACCAGACTGCTGGCCACCCCCCCATACTCTCCCTTGGAGTACCCAGAGTATCAGCCTCCTCCACCTTCGCCGCCTCCTCCACCTCCTACTCCTCAGCGGGAACCACAGACAGTTCCGGCCTGGTGAAAAGAATTAGCAACTCCTGCAGTAGCTGGGACAACCCCATCTGGTCGTGGTTTCCACCTCGACCCATAGGGCAGTCACTAGGAGCCCATCCCCAGTCGACCACCTGTCGCTGGATAGGGAATCTGGCAGGCACCCAACAGGGGCTTTTTCTGGAGTCAGGGTGTCAGAGTTGGTCCCTGATGTGACTTCTTTACCTAGCAGACCGGAGTCTTCTGACTCGGACTCGGAGTCCAACTCTGCCAATCTTTTTGGAGCCTCATTCCCCTAGAGAACCACAACCAAAGGAGTCTCCCAAATCTCCGCCGGGGGACCCATCTTTTGCAGAACTCCTCAGATCCATCCAGCAGACTTGCTTCTGGGCATCTTGGAAAATGGAACCAAAATGGAAGAGGCTCGCGGAGCACCTAGACCTAGCTAGTGCGGACCTCCTCCCCATCCCACCATTTGGTCTCTTTAATTACGTGGCCCACATGGCGTCCTTCCAAAAGTTGGCTTTATCCAACTTGGAGAAGGAGCTTCAAGCTATTCCGGATGAGGATCTCAGAAATAAGCTTTTGGAAAAGGTGAGACTTAGCAAGTCTTCCTGTCGCCATGCATTGCGTGCCACCTGTGATTCTGTGGATTTGGTGGCCCGATGCACAGCCTTGGGTGTTTGCTTGAGACATCTGGCCTGGCTGTAGCTTGCGGGACTGACACAAGACTTCCAAACCGCTCTTCTGGATGCCCCCTCAGGGGTTCCGTCCTGTTTGGCGGTGACGCAAAGGATATCATAACGAAGCTACAAGAAAGCAGCAGATTCCTCAGGGATGTCCGCTCCATGTATTGCTCAAGCCAAAACCCAAGCAGCCTTTTTATTGCCCCCAGAAGAGGTGGAACAGGCAGAACCAGGGCAGATGCTAGGATAAGCGCCACACCACTGGTTCCGGTGCCCAGACCCCTCAGGCAAAAGCCCAGAAGGCCACTGGAGATAGTAAAGTGGCCCTCCCCTCTGCTTCCTGAATTGAGGGGATCCTCTCCACCTCCTCCCGTGTTTTCCGAGAAACCGGTGTGGTGAAGGTTCGCCCTTCACCTGTAAGGATGGAAGGCGATAACCACAGATGCTTGGGTATTACGGCTCATTGCAAGAGGGCACTCAATCAAGTTCCTGGACAGACCTACGGTCAACCCTCCGGGCAGGTCTCACTACCCCGCCAGGACATCAGCATCTCATTCAGCAGGAAATCCAGGCTCTATTGGAAAAGTCAGCTATAGAACGGGTTCCTCTCGGGCAGATAGGAAGGGGATATTACTCTCACTTCTTCCTAGTACCCAAAAAGATGGGAGATCTGAGGCCCATTCTAGATCTCAGCCTGCTCAGCTTCTTTGTGGAATACAAGAGGTTCCACATGCTAACTCTCCAGGGACTCTTACCCCTGCTCCAACAAAACCAGTGGCTGTGCTCACTGGACATGCAGGACGCTTATCTGCCCATACCTATCCTCCAGGCCCACCACTGTTTCCTGAGGTTCACTTTTCTGGAGAACCTCTGTCACTTCAAGGACTTTTTGGCCTCTCTTCAGCACCTCGGGTGTTTACCAAGTGCCTGGTGATAGTAGATGTGGCCTTGCGCTTGCAAGAGGATTTACGTGTTCCCTTAACTGGACGACTGACTGTTATTGGCACCGTCTCAGGACAGTCTGATGGATTCTCTTTCCATCACCCTGGACCTCTTTTTCAAGACTTGGCACAACTGTGAACTATCACAAGTCTCACCTCTCACCCTCTCAGCGCCTCCAGTTCGTTGGGGGTGGTGCTGGATACGGTCCAGGGCAGGGCCTTCTTACCTTCGGACAGGGCGGAAGCTCTGCTTCAACAAGCTGCATATGTGTCCAACTTCCATTGGACCACAGTGTGCTCAATCCTTTGCCTGTTGGGTCTCATGGCGGCTGCCATCCTCACAGTTCTGTTGCCCAGACTGCATATGAGGGTGACCCAGTGGACCCTCAGGGTCCAGTGGGACTAGCGTTTGGATGACATGGACCACAGGGTCCTGGTCTCCGGCAGTATGAAGAGGGATCTCCTCTAGTGGCAGGAACAGTCCAACCTCTCCTTGTGGATTCCCTTTCGTCCCCCGTCCCCTTCAATGACCCTCATGACAGATGCCTCAGGTCAAGGTTGGGTAGCCCACCTGGGAGACTATTGGACTAAAGGGATGGTCTCCGCAAGAGGAGCACTTGCACATAAAAATTCTGGAGATGAGAGCTGTACTCTACACTCTCCAAGCATTTCAGTCCCTCTTCCTACCGGGAACACTCCTAATCCAAACTGACAACATGGCCATGGTCTGGTACATCAACAAACAGGGACGCACCCGATCGTACCCCCTCTGCAGGTAGGCGATGCGGGTGTGGTACTGGGCAGTCCAGCATGGCCTGTCTCTGACAGCCATCCATGTTCCAGGAGTTCACAATGTCCTGGTGGACAGTCTCAGCTGCACTGTTGTGTGGGCTCATGAGTGGGAGCTAAAGCAGGAAGTAGCGGAAGATCTCTGTGATCGGTGGGGATGGCCAGAGATAGACCTATTCACCTCCCCATCCAACGCAAAACCATCCAGCTTTTGCTTTCTCATTCCTGGGCGTGGTGTTTTTTGGCAAGACGCGCTGTCCTTCTCTTGGACAGGGAGGTTTCTGTATGCCTTCCCTCCCTTTCCAATTCTTCAGAAGGTTCTACTGAAGCTTTAGGCAGAGGGCACTTACATGATTCTTATAGCTCCCCTCTGGCCTTGGCAGATTTGCTTCCCTCTGCTGCAGCAGCTGGCATTGGAACCCCAGGTACCGCTTCTTCTCCCCCACAACCTTCTGCCTCAAGAACAGGGCAGCCTGGTGCATCTGAGCCTCAGGTCTCTCCACTTGCATACGTGACACCTTTGGACATAGCACTCTCACATTTCGGCGTCTCCTCTTGAGTTGCCCAAATCTTAATGGAGGCCAGGAAACCCTCCACCAGGTCTACATATGCTATGAAGTGGAAGAAATTCTCTATCTGGGCCACAGCCAAAGATCTGGACCCATTCTCTTGCTCGGCACCCCAGGTCCTTGAGTATCTCTTGTACCTGTCTGATTCGGGCCTCAGTTACTCATCTCTGAAGGTCCACCTTTCTGCAGTTTCTGCCTACCACCTTCTGGTGGAGGGCAGAACCCACACACACTTTGAGGTCTCCAAAACTTTTCTTAAGGGGATCCTCCACCTTAAACCTCTAGCCCATAATCTGGTTTCCCCTGGGACTTAAATTTTATTTTAAAGAAACTTACTTTGCCCACTTTTGAGTCGGCAGCAAGTTGCAACATCCGCTATTTGTCTTGGAAGGTGCTCTTTTTAGTTGCTGTTACCTCAGCTTGAAGGATTTCAGAGCTTCAGGCCCTTGTTTGCAAGGAGCCTTATTTGATTTTCCACAAAGACCAGTTGGCTCTGTGGACTAACCTTTTCTTTCTTCCAAAAGTACATAGAAACATAGACTTTGATGGCAGATAAGGACCACTTGGCCCACCCAGTCTGCCCATTTCCCTACCTACTGGATAAGCTTTGCCACTGGGCCGGTCTCCTGGTGCTCCAGCTACCTGTCTGCCCGCTCACAGTGTGTTAAAATTAATGGGACCCTTTCCAACACATGTCCTATCTGCTCAGGTGTTCCACAGGGCTCCATCCTAGGACCCTTACTCTTCTCGCTATACCTCAACACCCTGCCCAATGCATGCACTGGTAAAATTCTGCTGTATACTGATGATGCCATCATCTCTGCCACCCACCGAAACCCCATCTCCCTACAGGACACCTTGCAACTATCTTTTAATGATGCCGAAACCTGGTTCAAAGAGCATAGACTTGCAATCAATCTCAAAAAAACAAAAACTATGCTCTTTGCCCATCTCCAAAACAAAGCCAGCAACTTCCCACTCCACATCCTCCCTAGTTCCAAGCATCCTCTCGAGCAAGTCCACTCGTATAAGTACCTTGGGGTCTCCTTTGACTCTGCCCTCACATTCCACGACCACATTGATGCCCTTGCCTCGGCTACCGATGTTCGACTAGGTATCCTATACCGCTACAAAAATTGCCTCCCCCCTGATGCCCTCCAACTAGCGGTCACATCCTCAATAATGTCCCTTGTGTACTATGGCCTGCCAGTTTATGGTGCCGCGGACTCGACCGCCCTCAATAAAATCCGCCTCACCATGAATAAGGCCTGTAGGCTAATTACAGGGGCCCCAGGCTAACACATACCTGCCAGCTTTATGAAATGGCAATGTTGCTTAACCTAGATAAACGACTCAGATATCAAACCTGCCTCATAACAAAGAAACCTCTCCTCGGGCTATCCCCGCCTGGGCTGACAGCCTCCATCCACCTAGTGCAACCCTTAGTTCAAACACGAACCTCCTGCAGGGCCACACTACTAGTCTCTAGGGCCAGGACCACTCATGGACAAAGGTCCTTCTGTTACAGGGCGCTCTCCTGGTACAATACACTCCCTACCCCATCTCTGATACCCTCACGATCTCCTGCTTCAAAACTTCACTTCGGAGTCAGCTATTTAACACACGTAGCTGTGATTGTCTCTAAGGCGTTCTAGCTCACTATCCACTGACAAAGCTCACTGAGTGGCTCCTCATCCAACCAATTACCAACCACGTCCCATAGCCCTCTGAATCATTACCTCTTTCTGTCTCTGCACTCTACTACATGTATGTTTATACCAATGTATGTTTAAGCTGTATCCAAATAACTGTAACAACCTGTGTTAACCAAACCTGTAACCTCAATTACGTAACTAAGAAATAACAGCATGTGACTGCCAACGTTGTAACCGCAATGATGTAACAGAATGTTGTAATGTATTTTTCCTCTTTGTGACGAGGTACCTTTGGAAATGAACCTCTGGCTCAAAGGTTGTAAACTAATGTACAAATAAATAAATTAAATAAATAAGCTGCAGATTCTAGTTAACCAACAGCCTACTTCCTGCAACCTTCCCCGATATAATTGCCTTATGTCTGTCCCATGCATGTTTGAATTCCCCCACTGTTTTAGACCCAACAACCTCCTCAGGAAGGCGGTTCCATGTATCCACCACTCTGTCCGTGAAAAAAAAATTCCTCACATTACCCCTGAGCCGTCCTCCCTCTATCTTTAAATTGTGCCCGCTTGTTCTTACACATCTCTTTTTCTGAAAGATGCTACCCTCCTGAACTTTGTTGATTCTCTTGAGGTACTTGAAAGTTTCTATCATGTCCCCCCGTCCCTCCTTTCATCAAGAGTATACATATTAAGCTCTCTGTCTCTCTTCATATGGTTTCTGCTGCAGACCCTGTACCATTTTAGTTGCCCTCCTCTGGCCTGCTTCCATCCTGTCTATGTCCTTGCATAGATGAGGTCTCCAAAACTGCATACAGTACTCCAGATGGGGTTTCACCAACAGTCTGTACAGAGGGATCACCACTTCCCTTTTTCTACTTGTGATGCACCTTCCTATGCATCCCAGTATCCCCCTGGCTGTCCTTACTGACTTTTCACATTACTTACCCATCTTTAGGTCATCTGATATGACTACCCCCAGGTCCCTTTCCATTTCTGTTGTTGTTAGTACCTCCCCTGCTATTGTGTACTCTTCTCCTGGGTTTTTGTTTCCCAGGTGCATTACTCTGCACTTCTTTGCATTGAATCTAAGTTGCCATATGTCTGACCATTCCTCCAACCTTGTCAAGTCCTTCTCATCTTTTCTACCCCCTCTTGTGTATCAACTCTGTTACAGATCTTTGTGTCATCTGCAAAGAGGCATACCTTTCCCTCCAGACCCTCTGCAATGTCACCTATAAAGATGTTAGAGGACTGGACCCAGTGCTGAGCCGTGAGGTACTCCACTAGTAACCCCTCTTTCTTCGGAATTTGTTCCATTCACTATTACCTTCCGTGTCCTGTTGTGCAGCCGGTTTGCTACCCAGGCTACCACCCTGGGACCCACTCCCAGGCTGTCTAACTTGATTATTAATCTTTTATGCGGGACTGTGTCAAATGCCTTGCTAAAGTCTAGGTAGGCCATATCCACAGCCCCTTCCTGGTCTATTACTTTGGTCGCCCAGTCAAAGAAATCAATTAGATTTGTCTGACATGACCATCCCGCTGTAAATCCATGCTGCTTTGGGTCCTGTGCCCCGGCAGCCCCTAGGTACTCAACAATTCTTTCTTTCAGAAGTGATTCCAACATTTTCCCTACCACTGAGGTCAAACTTACAGGTCTGTAGTTTCCTGCTTCTGCCTTGCTCCCACTTTTGTGAAGGGGAATCACATCTGCCCTCCTCCAGTCCTCAGGTACCACCCCATCCTGCCATGATTTGTTAAAAGCGTGGTCAGTAGCATCAATAGGTCCTCCCTTAGTTCTTTTAGGATTCTGGGGTGAATCCCATCAGGCCCCATTGCTTTGTCCACCTGGAGTTTTGGGAGTTCTTTCAGGACTCTTTCTTCTGTGAATGGACTGGTGTCAACCCCACTACCCAGAGTGCTTCTATTGTCTGGTTTAGGTAACTCCTCCTCATCTTCTTTTTGTGAATAGTGAGCAAAGTATTCATTCAGTATCTCTGCCTTTTCACTGTCTCCCTCTGCCCACCTCCCCTCTCCTTTATTAATCTTCACTATCCCTCCCTTAACCTTTCCATGCTCCCTAATGTACCTATAAAAGGTTTTATCCCCCTTCTTAACTGAGTTGGCTATTTTTTCCTCGGTTTGGGCCTTTGCTATTCTGACTGCCTTCCCCACTTCTTTCTGCTTTAATTGATACAGTTCCCTGTAGTCTCGGAATTTACATTTAACCAAGATGTCCAATTGCTGGTCTAGTTCCCTGAGTATTCCAAGAGGGGTGAACACCTTTTGCACACTCTGGATATGCACAGGATTCTGAGATACTATAGCTCTCGGACCGAGGAGGTGTGCAAATCTGACCAGTTGTTTGTGGTTTTTGCACCTAGACATCAGGGTATGGCCCTTTCTAAACAGGGTTTGTCTAAATGGTTGGCTAATTGCATCTCATAGATTTATCACAAGTATGAGAAGCCCCTTCCGGGGGAAGTAATAGGCCACTCGACTCTTGGCATGGCTGCTTTGATGGCCTTCTTGCGGAATGTGTCCGCTTTAGATATTTGTGCTGTGGCCACTTGGAAGCACATATGAGCACAGGATCCAAGACAGCATGGGTTTACAAAAGGAAGGTCCTGTCAAACTAATCTCATAGATTTCTTTGACTGGGTAACCAGAGTGGTTCACCAAGGGGGAACAGTTGATGTCACCTACTTTGACTTCAGCAAAGCTTTTGATACTGTTCCACATAGAAGATTGATTAATAAACTGGGAAGGCTCAGGGTGGGTCAGAAGTTGGTCAGCTGGGTGGCAAACTGGTTGACGGGCAGAAAACAGAGAGTGATGGTAAACAGCATACAGTCAGAAGAGATGCAAGTCACAAATGGGGTACCTCAGGGATCAGTCCTGGGGCCAGTCCTCTTCAATATCTTCATCAGTGACATTGCAGATGGACTGGAAGGTAAGGTTTGTCTGTTTGCAGATGACACCAAGATCTGCAACAGACTAGATGATCTAGATGGGGTGGGCAGAATGAGAAGAGATCTGGATAAACTGGCAAAATGGTCAGAAAAGTGGCAACTGGGGTTTAACACAAAGAAGTGCAAGATCTTGCACATAGGGAAGAGAATGTGACCGCAAGCTGAGGGACTAGCTGGCTGTCTGTGTTTGTCTCTGTCAGTAGTTTAGTTTTTGTGGATTTTCATGTGTTTCTGCTTGGAGGAACTGGGTCATTCTTGGACATGACATCTATGAACGTTTCCTGGACTAAGAAACTATAAACGTCACCACCAGATATTAGCATTCTCATCATAAATCAACTTTTTTGGAAGCCATTAAAAGCAAAAGTAAGGTCAATAAATCTGTTATACAAGCTCTGAGTTGTGGAGTGCTGCATTGAATCCACATTTCCGTCTGACATGTTCCTTAAAGGATCTGTGCTTGTCTTTGAGGTCTATTCACAACCATTCCGGGGGAACAAAGGGAAGACACTAACAGAGGATTTTTACATCCTGCAGATGCCCCAGGCCAATGTTCATCACCTTCAGGAATTTAACACATTCTGGATCTTTGATCTACAATTACAAAAGTTTACTGGTCCCCATTAGTTCACCATTTCCTGTGGATTTTATTTTTCGTCATTTGACTCCTGGTACCTTGGACAAGATTTCTATATTGCATATGCCTGAACATAATTATCTGCATGGTTTAATATTGCTACATCAAGAATGCAACCTAACCCCATGAGTGGGCCAGGGTATACCAGGCCGAGAAGGGAAATGGCTTGAAACTTGCTATGATTAATATCTGCAGCCTGCTGATGTTTATCTAGGCTGTCTGCCAGCTGTCTACCACCTACACAGCCTTGGTCCCTGCTTTTCTCTCTCTTTTAATTCTTAACTAGTCACTATGCTCAAACTTACCATTGCAACACTGCCCTTCCTTTGTATCATTCTCTTCTTGCACAGTCACCCTTGTAACGCTTCCCCTAGTTGGACTCTACTCCCCAACCGAGCACCAGGGCAATACTTCCATTACACTACTGGCTGGCCATCTGGGGATTTTTCTTACATCGTAAATGGGCCATGGTCCCCCCTTATTTAACTTTCCCCAACATGATAGCTGGATCTCTAATTACCAACCTACGCTTATCATCACCTTCTCAGGTCCCATTGTCTTCCACCACCAGGAGAAGAAAAGGAAAATGAAAAGGCAACACAGCTCCAAAAGGGCTGCTAAACAGGTGTCTAAACTGATAAGAGAACACCTCCTTAGACTTGCCCTCCTGCTACTTCTACTATCAGGCAACATCCACCCTAACCCAGGACCAGCACAACGCACTCCAAATGTTTCTCACCGCAAACAGGGAACTCTTACTCTGGCTACTCTCAACATCTGCAGCCTCCTGTGTAAAACTGACTCCCTTAAAGTTTGGGTTTCACAAGACAATCCTGATATACTCTCTGTTGAGGAAACATGGTTATCCCCACAAAATACCAGACACTGCCGTTCACCTACCTGGTTACACAGTTTTCAGATTGGACAGGCTGACCAAGCGAGGTGGTGGCTGTGCCATCTACCTAAAAGACTCACTAAAGGGTCTAGCCATGCCTGTGACTGAACTTGGATGCCCCACTCAGGTATTAGGGATCAAAGTACTACTGGGAGCACATCAAAAGACTCTCACAATACTGTCAGTTTAGATATCACCCAAAGACCCTAACTGGCCTTTATAAAGTCTTGGATTGCCTAAAAGTCCAAAAGCACATCGCCGAGACAATGATTTTTGGTGACTTCAATATAAACTGGCTGTCATCTTCCTCAGGCTCCATAAAGGATGCACTATCAGCTCTACATCTTTCTCAACTTGTCAGCTCTCCCACAAGAATTTACTACAAAACTGGGACAAGCACCACTCTCGAATGGGTAATCTCAAACCGCCCTGACCGGATCTCCAATGTAACTGTGCATCCTGACTCTCTAAGTGACCACTCCCGTCTCCTGCAGCTGGACCAACAAATTCCAATCCCCACCATCTCTGACTATATTCAACAGAGTGCTTATACGTGGCCACCTGGAGCACCTAAAACAACACCTTCACTGTCAGAACTGGTCTCTACTGGACTCCTCTGCTGACACCAATGAAGCTCTTCAGCACTTTATCAGTACTTTCAACACCGCTTGTGATGTACATGCTCCCCTCAAGAAAATGAAGGTGTGCTGCACTGTACATCCCTGGATTACCCCTGATCTTCTTGCTACCATCAAAATGAGGGACCACCTCTGGTACTGTGCTAAATCATCAGGCAAACCTCAAGACTGGCAAGCCTATAAAGCTGCAAGAAATTCCTGCACTCTGGCCATCCGCAAAGTGAAAAGCAATCACCATAGGGAGCAGCTTATCAACAGTTGGGGTGAGAGCAGGAAATTCTGGTCAAATATTAAAGAAATTCCTGCACTCCGGCCATCCACAAAGTGAAAAGCAATCACCATAGGGAGCAGCTTATCAACAGTTGGGGTGAGAGCAGGAAATTCTGGTCAAATATTAAAGAAATTCCTGCACTCCGGCCATCCGCAAAGTGAAAAGCAATCACCATAGGGAGCAGCTTACCAACAGTTGGGCTGTTAGCATGAAATTCTGGTCAAATATTAAAGTTATAACTGGAAAAGACCCCAAAAAGGCACTGACTTTGATAAACCTCGACATCTCCCATATACTGGATCCACTTCAAATTGCAAATACTTTCAATGATTCCATTACCAATCTTAGCAATGTCCTACCACAAGATGTCTTTGATGATACCACCTTAAAGTCTGTGCACCAGTGGAAGAACAAGACAAATGATCACCCTCTTTTCTACTTTAAACACATCTCTGTTGCCCAAGTCAAGCAACTACTGAGCAAAGTGCTAGGTAAGTCACAGCATACTGGGGACTCCCTAGACCTCAAACTATTTGCACTTACCGCTGAGGAAGTACTCCCACCTATCACTAAGATCCTTAACCTCTCTCTGTCATTGTCTCAGTTCCAACAGGTTTGGAAAACAGCCATTGTTACACCAGTTTATAAAGCTGGGAACCGTGTGCTACATAGCAACTATAGGCCTAAATCAATCCTCCCTTCCCTTTCAAAAATACTCGAGCGTATTGTTGCCAACCAACTAGTGGACTACCTCAGTAAGTACTCCCTACAGTGAGAACAACAACATGGTTTTAGAAAAGGGGACAGCACCACCACTGCTCTCCTAGAACTCACCAGCTCCATCCACTAATCTATTGACCAAGGCAGTCTTATGGGGCAGTCTTTATAGACTTAACCAAAGCCTTCGACACGGTTAATCACCAGCTCCTCCTTAATCAGCTGTCTCTAACTGGCCTCTCCCCTGATTCACTGTCCTGGTTTACAAGCTATCTTGGAGATAGATCACAATGTGTAAAGATTTCCAATGCTAACTCAGACCAAAAACCAGTTTGGTCTGGTATACCCCAGGGCTCAATTCTGGGTCCCCTCCTATTCAGCATCTTCATTAACAATTTACCATCTGCCTGCCTCCTGCGCACACTGCTCTATGTGGACGACGCTGTCATTTTTGCAAGCCACCTTGACCCGCACATGCTCTGAAGCAAACTACAGAATGGTTTCCTCGACGTCGAGCACTGGTTCTCCAAACAGAAGCTAGTGCTAAACTACAAGTAGACAAAAGTCCTGTTGTTTTCCTCTGCCCGCAGTAGATACAATGGACATGTTCTCACTATCAGAAATAGCCAAGATGACCCCCTTGAACAAATACAGCACTGCAAGTACCTTTGGGTCACCCTAGATAGTTACCTCACCTATACACCCCACATCGAAAATGTAGCCAGAACCGTCAATGCTAGGATTGGTCATCTCTATCGACTCAGAAAGTGTCTTAACACCTGAAGCTCTCAATCTGGCGATTCACAGTTCGGTGTTTTCTATTATCGACTATGGCCTTGTTATTTATGGAGCTGCTACTGATACTGCTCTCAGAAGGCTCACTGTGTTGCACTAAACAAGGCTTGTAGACTCCAAATGGGGGCATCCCACCTCACCCACACCTGCGATCTCTATAAACAGGCTGGTTGGCTCAATCTATCTGGGAGAATTAAATACCACATCTGCCTTCTCACTAAAAATATTCTGCTTGGGTTCATGCCGAAGGGTCTGTGTTGTCTGCTTCACAAATTTCCAAAGACCCAACATACGCACACCTCATCCACTGAACTCCTACTAGTCCCACGGTGCCGGTCCACGCAACGCCAACGCACCTTTGGTAGCTGAGCGCCTTCCTGGTTCAGTGGACTCCCCAATAGTCTAGCTACCCTTCCTAAACTTGGAGAGTTCAATCACAAGCTCCGAATTCACCTCCTAACTGAAAACTCCTGTGATTGCTCCACCTAATTTCTAGGTCCCGGACCTCCACTAGTCCATCCCTCCCCTTGGATCTCCCCTCACTGACACCTCTATCACCCCCATCTTACCACCCTCCTCACTGCCTTTGCCTCTCTTCCCCTCTCCCTCCCCTTTCTAAGACTCTTTCCTCCCCCTCCCATTGTAGTTGCAACTTTACAAGGCTGCCTGGCTGCTCCTTTCCCTCTTGGTCCCCCCGCTTACTTTTCTTTCCTCTGCCTCTGATCAGGTTTAGCTTAATGTGTATATAACTGAAGCTTAATTGTCCTGTACTATAATGTAAACACATGTACCTCTGTTCTGAAATATTCTGTATGACTTGTCTGTTTCCCTGCAACTATTTGTAACCCTCCCTGCTGACGTGGAACCTTTGTAAATGAGCTGCCTGGCACTCACAGGTATTTGTAATCCTAGAATGAATAAATAAATAGAAACCCTGAAGCCACCTATAGGCTGGTAGGGGAGTTGCTGGCAGTCACAAGAGAAGACAGAGACTTGGGCATCATCATCACCGATGACCTGAAATCATCCAAGCAGACCACAAAAGCAGTAGGTAAGGCTAGGGAGATGTTAGGGTGTATTAGTAGGGGTATCAGAAGTCGTAAGAGGGAGGTAATAGTCCCTCTTTACAAGACACTGGTTAGGCCCCATCTAGAGTACTGTGTGCAGTATTCGAGGCCACACCTTCACAAGGACATTAACCAAACTGAGGCAGTCCAAAGAAGGGCAACCAAAATGGTGCAGGGACTGCATCAGAAAACATGAGAACAGATTAATAGAGCTCAATATGTATACCCTAGAGCAAAGGAAGGAGAGAGGTGATATGATCGAAACATTCAAACACCTTAAGGACATTAACGAGGTGAAAGAGTCTGACATGTTTCAATAAAATAAAAATAGCAGGACAAGAGGACACAGCATGATATTAGAGGGAGGCCGATTAAGGGGTAAAGTGAGGAAGTTCTTTTTCAGTGAAATGGTGGTGGATGCATGGACTTGCCTACCTCAGGAAGTGGTGGATATGAATACAGTGCAGGGCTTCAAACAGGCATGGGATAGGCATAAGGGAGCCATACAGATGAGTATGAATAGATAGGACATTGACAGAGCAAAGGCCAATGGCACATTCATGAGGTAGAAAAAGAAATGGGCAGACTGAATGGGCCTTGCGGTCCTTATCTGCTGTCAACTTCTATGTCTCTATGTTTGGTCTTCAGTCCATACTTTTACCAAGCATTACAGTCTGGATATTGCCTCTAGGCGTAGGGCCAGTTTCAGTCCTGTGGTCCTGCAAGGCCTCTTGTCCTAATTGGCTTACTAGTTGGCAGACAGTTCCTCCTCCCGGGCCTAAGTCTCCGGCTTCTTTTTCTTGACTGCTTGGTATTCAGTCCTATATGTGAAGACCTACTGCAGGAACACTCTCGAAGTAAGATATTATAGTTACGTAAGAACTTACCGTAACAGTAGATCTTCAAGGGCGGTTCCTGCAGTAGGTCACCTTTTCCCTCCCACTTTCCCTCAGCTCCTGTTCTTTTCTCCTTTCCCTTCCCCAGGGCTTTTTATCAGTGGCTCCGGGCTGAAGAAGTTTTGTCTCCTTTCTCCTGTTTCCCCTTTTTGGGGTCTTCCAGTGGGAGAACTGGAGGGTTGGCGTGGGGATCACCCCCTATATACTGTCATGCCGACGTCCCATCAGGTGACGCCGGGGGCGGTCCCTTGCAATGTATTGCTAGCTAAAAGTTTGCTGTGCAGTCCTGACACCAGGGGGCACAGTCCTGTATGTGAAGTCCTACTGCAGGAACCTCTCTCAAAGATCTACTGTTATGGTAAGTTCTTACATAACTGTAATTTCTCAGGTTGACTTTATAGGTTCACTACTCCATCAACTGTATGTCTTGCACTGTGGCCAACCAATGCTGAAAGGTTGGGGCCCCTATGACCTTATGGGCCGCTGCAAGGAGGATATTCCATAGGTAAGTCTGGTCCCAATCATGGATTTCTGGGGGTGGGAGGCCCAGGGTCATATTAGTCAGGGTTAAAGAGATTCACCAAGTAAACTGGAGGTAGATGTGCACCCCGCAGTTCGGTGCCTTACCGCCACAAACTGCCTCTGAGTCATAGTTGGCAAAAAAATTATGAATTATTTATCAGAAAATCCGCTTGTAAAATTCTCAGTACCGGGACACAGGCACTTCCCTGTTGGAAGATCCACCCCGTGCCACCGCGTGCTCTACTAGCTTTATGATGTGATCACAGGGAGAGTGCGGGGACGTGCTACATTGTAGTCTATGAGGGTAAATTTATCTACAGTTTTGTGTACTACATTGATCATGTGATTAAATGAGCGTTTAATCACCACATAATCACTCTAAATAAGGCCTGCCGGCTCCTCACGGGGGCTCAAAGACTGACTCACACGTATGATCTGTACTATGAATCAGGCTGGTTGAACCTATCAAATCGTCTTATTTATCTCACCTGCACAATGGCAAAAAAATCTATCTTGGGACTGACTCCATTATGTATTCAAAACCTACTCCGACTGAATCCTGGCTCACGACCCTCCACCAGATCTGAGCACCAACCTTTCCTGGTTCCGAGATGCCGGACTGCACAGGACAAAGATCTTTCGCATACAGGGCCTCCGACATGGTTCAGTGCGCTAGTCCACCTACCATCCTTAACCTCACTTGAAGCTTTCAAATCCATGCTCTATGCCCACCTCACCACCACTAGCAACTGTGATTGCGCTAGATAAAGACTACTACCCTCATGTCCATCCTCACATCTGAGGCCTCTTTCTCCTGACTAATGAACCCTCTGGTACCTCTACTACTTCCTGTCTCCCACCCAAACTCACTCCCCTTTTTTCCTGTCCCTCTCACTTACTCTGCCGCCACCACCTTTCCTCCTCTCTACCCTCCTTTGGCGCCTAATGATCACCCTCTCCTGGAAGTTTCCTTAACTCAGAAATTGTCTACCGCTTGAACCTGTTATAGCTTGTTTTTCTATGAAACTTAAAAACGTTACTGCCTTAAACTGTTAATAGCAAATTTATGATGTAACTTTCCTGTCTGGTTTTACCTGTAATGTGTATCGTGCTTTGTTAAATGTTCTTTGTGACGTGGAACCTTTGTAAAAGAGCCCTGGCTCAAAGGTATTAATTCCTAGACTAATAAACTAAACTAAACATAATCTATGAAGTACATGAAATTGTTGATAAAGTTACCCCCCCATAGACTACAATGTAGCGCATCTCCATGCTCTCCCTGTGATCACATCATAAAGTTAGCAGAGCGCAGGGTGGCGTAGGGACGGATCTTCCAGCCAGGAAGTGCCTGTGTCCCGGCACTGAGAATTTTACCAGCGGATTTTCTGGTAAATAATTTACTATTGTTTTGGCAACTATGGCTCAGAGGCAGTTCGTGGAGGTAAGGCACTGAACTGTGGGGTACACAGGGTTACATTGGTGAATCTCTTTAAAGGAGTAGAGATTGCAAAAAGGTCATGGATTCCGTTCACCACCTGTTGGCAGTAAGGCTGGAGAACTGGGCACTGCCAAAATATATGAGAGTGGTGACCTTGAGTGTTGGAGCATTGCCTCTAGGAAGCCTGGGAGTGGTCTGTGCCCCCTTTACCAGTTGTAGCATCTCTGCTACCAATATTTTGTGTGTTTAGATGGTTTAAGCCACTTTAGTTGATTGTAGACTGCAGTCATGGATTCTGAAGTCTCAGGAGAGCAAAAACCTGCAGAGCATGTTCTACAGCAAAGCAGAAACAGTTTCTGTGGTACTAATGTGGAGATTGTACCATACACAACCTCACCATAGTTCAAACTAGGCAAGAGGAAGTACTGCACAGCTCGCCTGTGTAAAGACACAGTACTACAGGACCCCCTTGAAATCAAGCATCCTGGATTGCTGAGATGTTACCCTAAACTGTTGTCTGAGAAATTAATCACATAAACCTTCCTAAAGGGGAAAACTTACAGTTGAATTCCGCACTCTTGTTATTTCTTCATGCAGTAACAAACCAGATATAGGAGAAACACATCCAGGTACACATGTACAGTATGCAGACTCAACTTGCTATACAGATATTTTGTAATTTAGTTCACTGTGATTTGATATAGTCAGATATTCTGCAAGAATTGAGAGAGAGAGAGACAACAGAGAATATTTTCCTTCCTTGAAATTGCACTGAATATGCAAACATGGAGCTGTGCCAGCATGAATGGGCGGGACCAGGCCCATATGGTGAAGATTTTGCTTTCTGTGATCTCCTTTTGGAGCCACTGTTTAATCAACTTACGATCCTTCTCATGATTTTTACATAGCAGTTAGAAAAATTATTATGCTGTGGCCTCCAATCTTTTGCTTCCATGCCATAAGTCAAGCTGCTTGTCAAAAGAAAGCAGTCATTCACAGGACAACATAGTGCCTTCAGAACAAGGAAGAAAAGCTGGTACTTTGCTAGTTAACACATGAACGCCCCTGCCCATAACTGCCGCCGGTTCTAAAAATCAAGTCCAGTCCTTGCCTTACTAAAACTAAAGGTTCTGTTGGGACAGCTCCACATAAAAAACTCAAGACAAAAATGGTCTTGTAAAAGGTTTCATGTTGTGCTGCAATGCACATAATATTAAAATGAGAGAGCATCCACTTGTGAGTGTTGTGTGCACGCAATATTAAAACATAAGTGCTTGCACTTTCACACACACACACACACACACACACACTTACAAGAGTGTGGTTCACACTTAAATGATGAGAGCTTACTCTTTACCTGGATGCTGTATGGGCTGTTCTCTGGAAAACAAACAAGGACCACTTCTGCTTTTTATGGCATATCTGTTTACAGGTGGTATGTTTTCTCCCCTTTTCTATATTAAACTGAGTCCATCCACACATCTGCTTACCATTAAGGAAAGGCTTGATCGTCCATCTGCCTGAGAGTTCTCCCCTGATAATCTTTAAAATGTCACAGATTAACGTGACCAGAGGAAGCATTCCTGATGTGTGAGAGTAACATTTTCCTATTGTTATTTTATCAATGAACTGCCCTTCTCACAGCATTCAGTGCAATTCCATCACAGGCAGAGTCAGTAGTCATGCCTTTATGCACTGGTTTAAAGGTTTCTTAAAGGGGATTGGCTTTGCACTGCTATCGACTGAAATGACAAGCATCAGTTGTATGCGCTGCCTTTACTCCTTCATAAAGACATGGACGACAAATAACTTTATTGATCCTTGGAGTTTTCAAGCTGAGTGAAATGGTTTGCAGAGGAACACCATAAAATCACAACCCTGCATCCCATAGTATGATAGGGAGGTAGTGTGGGAATGCAAAGCACCCATATCTAATGACCACCATACAGCCTCAACCTTACTACTTGGTCTCCAGTCCTGAACAACCATTTTCATCCCAAGTCCCAGTTGCCCCCATGCGTACTAGTTCCGCCTCCCTGGCTTGTAGCATCCTGCGGGGGGGGGGGGGCTAGAAACTAAGCATGGGGAGCATACCTCTTTAAGACCCAGAGAGGAGGCGGCCCTAGATGCAGTACCATAGGTGGGTAGAGGGGACACTGGCAAGCCTACAAAAAAAAAAAGACTGAGTGGGAAGGCAGGTGAGGATTAAACAAACTCTGAGTAGCTTATATACTGTCAGTGTTACCGCAGAAAGTTTCATTACACCAGTGAATCAAAATAGAATGTTTGTTGGAACCGCAGAGGCGCACTCATGTGGGGCTTACTCAGGTGACTGCATCCAGAACAAGTTCTTGTTTTTAGTCTTGTGAAGTAGCTGGAGGGACAAAGGGCCACCCTGCACTAGCATACTGGTACAACTATAACAAATGCAGACAGTGTGCCCTGTGTGATGCTGCATGTAACCTGAAGCAGAGCCAGTTCTTAGCTGGTATGCTGGTTTGCAGCCGCTTGATAAATCCCATGTTTCACTTCAAATAACCATCTCCATTCATTTTGTTGTACTCCATAAATAGTGTAACCTAGCAAAAGCCTGTGGGAGATCTATATATAATTCAAATAGAAGGACTTGGAATTGCAGGCAGCTGATTTACACAAAACACATGATGCCACAGGCAGAGGGAACAGTTTACACTATGCTTCAGTTTTAACCATTACAGGGAGTACTGTACCATTAAAGGCTATTCATATGCTTACCGTTCTGAGTTCAGGGGTACAAATACAATTATTCTGTGATAAAACTACTACTCTCCATATCATGCACAGACAATTCAGACCAGGATGGGAGTGAAAGGTATAAAGGTACCCAGAATCCTAGTAAGAATTTGTTTTGCATTTAAGGCCAGATGAAAAGGCTGCTCCATAGAAGGCTAAAATAAAGCAAACCAGAAATGCATGGGCTTTAAGTTAAAGAAAAGGATATTGGATAGTGATGAAATAAACAAAACAGAGGTTGGAGTAGTATCGTGGCACCTAGTTTATGCTGTCCTGAGGAAGTGGCCAGCTGGTCACAAACTGTTGACTTTATGTTGGCATAAGAAATTTAGTGTATGAATAACAAAAATATATGAAATACTAAATAATGTATCCATTGAGTAGGTCATTTGTTCCAGTCATTTTCTGGTTGTGGGATTTGTGAGGCTGACATTGATCCCTCCTGGAGTTTGCTTCTTTTCCACAGGAGTCAGAGGGCTACCTATGCCTAGTTTGGGATTGAAAAACCATAGCTCTGACATCATACGTTACATTAGTCAGAACATAACTGGGTATTTCTGGCATCCTCTGACATCATCCCCAATAGTCATAAAACGCAAGTGCCCACATTCATCACAGTTCCAAGCCAGTTCAGATGTTGTGAGGTAAAAATAGCCATGCTCTCTTATTATTTAGCCATTTGCCTCTTAATTTATTAACAATAAATTTATTTATTGTTGAACTTCGCAACAGTAATGTATAACACACTTTTCCTTCGGAGTAGCTAAAAAATCCATATGGTCTGTTGGTTAGGCCTGAACTGTGAGATGGGATACCAGGTTCAAATCCCACCCTACTGTCACTGGCATACTGGGCAGACAAGTCACATGACATCTCTCTGCTTCACTTCACCTAGCTGTAAAAATGAGTAGCATCAGGACCCCATGGAAAACAGTATGTTGCACTTCGGTTGGGCTATCCAAAGTAACACGGAAACTTAAAGGAAGCTTGTTTTAAAATGCTTCCCAGACACTGCAAACAATGCAGTATAACCACTGTTGTGATGTTGTTTGTTCTGTTTGGCTATATGGATAAACACACTGGAACCAAAGTTACATTTTCAGTCAGGATATGGTATACAGAGTATGCTGGCTAGTTTGATACCTTTTATTGGACGAACATATGTATGGTAAAAGAATGGTGTATTACACACACTTTCAGGGCCTCACAGGTCCTTTCTTCAGGTGTAATAGCAAATTAAGCAAAAGAAGCTGATGACATTAACACTGTGATGCATTATTTATGACAGGATAGTGAGAAGACTTAAAGGGACTTAAAAGGAAGAGTGATGAGGGCTAAAAAGGGCGTGTGGGTAGGCAGAGCTAAAGGGGCATGTGGGTGGGCAATGAATAGAAACAGGTCTATAGCTATGAGGGGGTGTTTAACAGGAAGTGCCAGAAACAGGTCTATAGCTATGAGGGGGTGTTTAACAGGAAGTGCTAAGATATTCATAAGATAGGCTGAATGGATGCCTTGAAGTTTAAATTTTTTAAAATTTATTTAAGCAATCAGATGAATACCTTTGCGCAGACATGCTCATTTGCAAAGGTTCCTCGTCGTAAACCAAATCATTACAATAAGTCTTTGATACATAAAAAGGAAGAACACAGTACATAACAATCAAACCAGGAGGGGCAACCAGTGTCGGCATTGTCAGCAACCAGAGATGTGGATTTTAGTAGCTGAGCATTGAACCTCCAAACCTTATCTCGCTCCGTGGAGGAAGAGATGTTCCAATGCAGTAATGTTGGATGATGGTCAGGGATCCCCTTAGAGCATAGACAGATGATTACATGTCAGAACTGTGGAAAGGTGCTCAGTTCCTAGCAAGAGATAGTTTATCCTAGAAAATGAATTGTGGGGAAGTGAATGGAAAGAGTATTCCTTTAGAGTGGGAAAGAACACCCTCCAGGGGGTCTGTGAGGCCCAGTGAGCCCAACAGATCCCTAAAAGCCAACTCCAAGCTGATTTCAACACCGTGTCTGCCTGGTTTTTCAACAACCACCTGATCTTTAATAGAACCAGAACTAAGTCTATGGTGATTTGATCCCAGAACTTCAGTATTTGTTGGCAGGCAAACTGAGTGAAGCCTCCCATTTTACGATTGAGACTAACAATGAAATATTCTAAAACAGCAGTAATCTGGTTGTATTTCATTATACTGTATGTGATGCTTTGTTTTCGATACTTGTTATATTTTTCCCTGTACTTGTATTGTTTGTGATGTAAATTTCAACTGTCCTACCCAGGACCTCCTTGAAAATGAGTTGCTCAATGGAGCCTTTTCCAGGTAAAATAAATACATTTAATTGAATTGAATAACAGATTCAAAACATGCACGATAAAATGGCTATCATCATGTACAAAACAAAAATAGCCTTGTTCTTCTGATCTAGTTAACATCAAATAACATCAGATGGCAACACTATTGAGCAAGTCGGTGTATTCAGGTATCCAGGAATCTGCCTTGAAGTATTACTTATAAAGTAGGCACATTGACCACATGTTAACAACCATAAGGCCCAAGCTCAACTTTCTGTACATGTCTAAATTTATTTATTTTTTTGAAATAATCAGAATTACAATCCTTTGAGTCAGACTCTTTTGCAAAGGCTCCACATCAGGTAAAATAACAAAACAAGACACAATGCAGTTACATGTACAGAAGTGAGTAAAAATGCAGGTTAGACAATCAAGGCTTCCGTTAACATAGCAGAAAACATCAACTGGGATCATGGGGGAGTCCCCGGGAACAAAGTTAAGACAGTATACAAATTCATAGGGTCATGAGGGACCCAGGGTCAAATACCTGCATAACGAGACAGGTAAGATTGGGAGCCTTGGGAGGTAGGCACGTACCACCAGTCAACTAAAAGGGAAGGGGGTTACTGCGACCAAGTAGTTCCAAGGTAAACTGACTCAGGAGATGGAGAGGGGGAAGGATAGGGATGGGTGGGTTAATTACAGACACAAGCTGAGGAGTCAAGGAGTAGGGTTTTGATACCTGACTTAAATTGGTTGAGACTGTGGATCAAAGAGATGGAGGGTGGGAGGCTGTTCAGCCAGAGAGGGGCCCGGTAGTGGAAGAATCTTTGACCAAGAGATGTACTACAGTGGGGGATAATCAGGTTGGGGTTAGCTGCGTGTCGTTGTGTCCACCTATGGTGGGCTGTACATAAAATCGGGCGGAGGCCGATAGGGGATAGTTTTAGTTGTATCTTTTTTTGCCATAAGGCAGGTGAAATATTTAAGTATGCCTTGGAAGTTTAGCCATCCAGTGCATTCCTAGAGCTCACAGGTATGGGTTAACTTGTTACAGCCCGAGACGAACCGCCAAGCTTTATTAGGGGTGAGGTTGATGCTGCACAGGGCAGTTTGATCTGCAGACCCGTAAATGACTATCCCGTAGTCTACCAAGGATAGGATTGAGGAGGATAAATGCTGTCTCTGTGCTGACATGAGGAAGCAGGTGGTCTCCAGTTTCTTGTTCCCTTCTGTTGAGTATGGAGCCATCATATACCACTGTGCAGATAAAACCGCTCTGCTACCTCTGGACCATTTGTACAAGAAATTGTGCAGGTTCAGCAGAGGCATCATTCAAGGGTAGCCAGGGTTGCGGTTGAGACCCCAGTGATTTCTTTGCAACCCCTGTGATGTCCCTTGAAACCCCTAAAACAGTTTCTGTAGCATGTATTTATATAAAATGTGGTGGATTGAGGAGCTTTGATTCCAATGAAATGACGCTACTGAGGTTCATCCTCTCCTGCAAATGATCTACTGTCATTGTTTGCTGTATGACCAGCTTAACTGGAGTAGATCCTCAATAAAGCATGACTACCACTGTCTTTCTTTGTTGTGGAACTGTGCAAAATGAAAGGCCCCTGATTCCATCCTAGCCCACCTCACACAGTCAGGTAGTGCCCACTCACTCCGTTCAAAAGCAGTTACCTTCTCAGTTCCCAGGATGAAGTGAGAATTTGGTAGAAAGGCCTAAGTTGCATTTGCAGCACTAGAAACCTGGAGCAAACTCCCTCTCCTACTGAGGAACACTTCTAGCTTGCAAGTGGTCAAGTCCAGTTTTCCAGCCACCTTAGAACTCCCTGCTTTTGTTCTGGTCCAGAATCCCCATCTCCCATTTGTTAATGGTGCATAACAGTTCCCGTGCTCTTTGCTTGCCGTGACCCCACTTTGTTAGCTTGCTTTGATTACTTTTTGGATGGACTTACCTTTACAGTTTTTCTTTCATGTGTATATTTTAGCTTATAGCAAACTATTTCTCCTGGACTATATTAACTTGTTGACTGCAACTATCCTCCCTGAGACCTCTATGACAATACATAGATACATAGATACATAGACAGTGTCGGCAGATAAGGGCCTATGGCCCACCCAGTCTGCCCTTTTGAGCTTGAAAGTTCAGTTTGTTTTCCCTAGAAGTTTGTTGTACCTTACCCCTGACCTCCAGAATTCCTTTATGTCTATCCCATGCATTCTTAAATCCTGTGATTGTTTCAGCCCCCACCACTTCCTCTGGCAGGGTGTTCCACTTGTCCACTACCGTTCTGTGAAGAAATTCTTTCTCATGTTTCCTCTGAATCGTCCTCCCTTCAACTTCATCCCATGCCCTCTAGTCCTGGAACATCGTTTTCGCTTAAAAATAGTGTTTTCCTGCACCCTGTTCCTCCCTGTAAGATACTTGTATGTCTCTATCATATCCCCTCTCTCCCTCCTCTCCTCCAGGGAGTACATGTTCAGTTCCTTCAACCTGTCTTCATAGGACAATGAGATGCTACATCTCATGGGGTTATCCCAGTTAGAGTGATTTCAAAAAAATAAATCAGTGGCGACTGCAAAATCAGATTACAAGCTGAACAAGGATTAAAACCATTAAGGGTACCAACTAGAAGCATAAGAGGTGGAATCGTTTCTCCACTGAAGTTACTGAAAAGCCCAAACTGCTAGGTCACAGTGTTGTGTTGAGTTATGAAACTCCAGAATTCCCCTTGATGACTGTCATGATTTTTGGATGCATGTACTCCAGAGATATTTTTCTTGAAGTATGCAGAGACAGCTGCTTGTTGCTCTCTGACTTCTCCCAGAGGGAGAAATTCTTAGTTTCTTGAGGCAGTTCAGATGACATCAAAGGAAAAGAAAGACGGTGGGTACAAAGGGGTGCTCAGTGTGGACATTATTGTCAGTTGAAAACAATAAAAGATAATTACAGACTTAAAACTAATCAAAGATATGTCTGTGTGTGTGTGGCCGGGCCATCGACCCGGGTTCAGGAACAAGCCTGGGTCATCGGGGGGCTGGCCAGGGAGGAGGTTTGAGTGTCCCACAGGATGCTGTCCTCCTCGAAAGAGGGGAGCTGTCACAGTCCCACTAACACTGCCTGTGGATGTGCGGGCAGCAGCATGGGACATGCGGTGTGGGAAGGCGAGGACACTGTTAGGCACTTGGTGCTTGACTGAGATGTCCACCTCATGTTTACAGCGTGGACTCTCAGTCCTTCATGCCGGCATCCTCAGGGGTGGGTTTCGGGATCAAACAGCAATATGGGGAAAACATATATTTAAATAAATAAAAATCTTAAGTCCCCACTGCCACGCAGCATGATCCTCACCAACAAGTTGGAGGGTGGACAGAGCACAGATGGTCAGTAATACCACCACTGAGCCCGCTGGCAGTGGGGAAACAAGAGATGTGCTATAAAAAAAAAAAAGTGTTGGGGGGGTCTGGAAAAGCAGAAGATCCACAGAGAGGTTGGAAGGCTGTTCCAGACATTGCAGATGGAGAAGATGAAGTATCTGCCATCAACAGCAGTAAAAAATAGGAATAGGGATGGTAATGAAACCACAGATCTTACTTCAAAGGTACCTCTTGCAGCAGGCCACACCTGTGGAACTACAGGTGCCAGGACCACATGGAAACTTACCACATGGAAACTTTTCTAGCTAGCAGTCTACCAGGGGGCCACCCACTCTGACGTCACACACTGATATTGCCCTGTCCTACTGTATGAGAGTGGGCGGCCCCCGTGCCCTCCTCAGTTTTCTTCCCTTCGTCGACTGTTGAACGTGGGACCTCTTGGAGATTCCACCAGCTTCTGTCGACCACCATTTCTTCATCAATTTTCTTTGTTTAATCTCTCCCTAGTGTCACATCACTTTACTTTAAAGTGATATTTTCTGCTGTTATGCAAGGCTCTGTCTCTGGAAAGCTCTTCAGAAGGTGTGCCTGTGGCAAGAAGATTCCTGTGAAGGATGACCACGACACTTGTGTCCGCTGCCTAGGCCCAAGCCACAACATCCAGCCCTGCGAGATTTGCCGTGGCTTCAACCAGGCTGTCAAGTGGTGCTGCCAGTAGGCACTGAAAAACTTCTTGCTAAAGTAGCTTCCCTGGCCCTGTCCTCGGGCTCAGCCTCCTCCAAGGCCTGAGACAAATTGAGCAGGAAGCACAAACACTGGAACAAGGACTACACCAAGTCCTGATCCTCCCCTACTTGCTTGTGGTCTCCACTTCATGCACTGGCCATAGCGAGACCATCCTCCTCCTCTTCAAGAGCAGTTCCCTTTGCCTCACATGCCCTATCCCCCACAGGACAACCATTGGCAGCTCCTCTTGCTTGTCTTACTTTGGAAGGCATCCGTTCTTAGGGTGCAGATGCTCCACTGATGTCTCAGCCCTACTGTTTTGGCCCTTGTTTTCCATGTTTTCCACAGGCCATCAGTTAGGCGGCTCCACCGGTTCAACATCGACTGGCACTGGTTCGGTGCTGCCAGGGGTTCTCCCTACTCCCCGCCCAGTGACCTCGGCCATTTCCTCTGCCACAGCCCTGGCATCACCCAGGGCTGTCCCTCAGTCATCCTCTCCCTCCTCAATGAAGACCCAGGCAGTGGAGATGCCCCGCAGGCCTTGGCCTGCTAGGCCGTCCTCCCCGGCCCTACCACCGACGCTGGCTCCTATGCCTCCTCAGCCAGTGCTTTTGGGTGTCCCGACACCCATCATAGTGGATTTTAAAGCTATGCTTTCCTCCCTGTGGTATTTTATGCAAGCTAGACTTGCTTCCCCACATGGGCTAATGCAACAGGGGCCTACTGTGCCTGCCCCGTGCCCCTCCTCCTGTTGGGGGCTACGGTGCACATCTCAGGATTGGGAGCCTTCTAACCCCCTTTAGGACCCGGGCGATGAGGACAAGTATCAACCAGACCTCCTTCTCCCTCACGATGAGGATGAGAGAGATGAAGGAGGTGTTACCCCCTCCCACTCCACCTCTGCAGTGTCCTCCGTTTGTGAGGAGACCCCCAAGTATATCCCATGGTCCCCCTCTGGATGACCTCTCCTTTGTTTCCATACTGAGACAGTTGCAGGTGGCCATGGGGTTCTAAACTGAGGAGCAGGACCCTATCCGGTACCGTCTGTCCAGTTACATTTTCCTGCCAGATATCCCTCCTTTGGTCATTCCTCCATTGATTAGAACCCTTTGAGGATGCCACCATGGCTGCTTGGCATTGGTCTAGCTTGGGTCCTGCCATGTCTTGGAAGGGGACAAGGTGTACCATGCCCCCGCGGTGAAGCCCTTCTTTGCCGAACAGCCTCAAGTGAACTCTATGGTCATTGGTGACGGCCATGACCTTACCAAGAGGCTAAAACACCTCAGTTGCTTCCCGTCGGACAAGTGCCATTTTGACCATCAGGGTCCTTTACTATATTGCCCATATGGTCCAGTTTCAGAACCAACTCTGGGCTTAGGCCAAGGAGGCAGCTAAAGCACTCCAAGAGGACCCCCTGAAGCTGCTCCAGAACATTCAGATGGGGGCTGACATCAGCAAGTACCTTCTTTGCTCTGCCTACGACGCCATGGATGCCATGGCCTGGGCAACCCTGGTGGGCATTTGCCTGTGATGTCATTCTTGACCGAGGGTGTCATGCTTTGCCCAGGTTGTGCAACAATCAATCCTGAATGCCCCCTTTAGAGGGTATAAACTGTTTGAGGTGGATATGCAGGACATTCTTTCAAACCTGCAGAACTCTGGCTGCACCTTGCGATCCATTCATTGTACCACACCAACCTGCCTTGGAGTAGTTAGTTGGTGCCCTTTCGGCATGCTGCCCATAGGCCTAAACCCAGCTCCAAACCACAGGGGAAATGCAGAGCAGCTGCAGCCCTACCTACCCCTGCCTCCACCACTGGGAAATCCCCCAGAGGAGCTGGTTTTGCCCCAGTCACGTGCTACCTCAGCATGATTCCTTTGCCCTCTCCCCAGCTGGGCAGGAGGTGGTAGTTGGGGGTCGCTTCTCCATGTACTTGGACAAGTGGAGGGAGGTCACCAGAGATGCCTGTGTCTTACAGCCGATAGAAAACAGCCACACTTTGGATCATCTGGATTGGCCTCCAGAAAAGCCTCTGATTCAGTCCTCTTACTCTCCAAACTACATTTCAGTACTCTGGGAGGAGATCTGCACATTGCTGCACAAAAGGGATATAGAACTCATCTCAGAGATGCAGCAGAGCAGTGGGTTTTACTCTCACTTCTTCCTAGTCCCAAAATGTACAGGGGATCTCAGGCCCATCCTATACCTCCAAGAACTAAATTTCTTAATTTAGTACAAGAAATTCTGAATGGTCACCCTTCATGGACTGCTGCCCCTGCTGTAACAGGGAGACTGGAGCTGCTCCGCTGACATGAAAGATGCTTACCTGCATATCAAGATATGTGCCTCCCACCGTGAGAACCTCAGGTCCTACTTCCAGGGGGTGCAGTTCCAGTTCCAGGCCTTGCCTCTTAGCTTGTCCTTGGACCCTCAGGTGTTTACCAAATGCTTGATAGTAGTGGCAGCAGCCCGCAGGAGGGAGGGTCTCTGTGTCTTTCCCTGTCTGAATGACTGGCTCCTCAAAGCTCAGTCCAGGCAAAAACCTGGTGCAGGCTCTGTAATGTACCACCCAACTTTTCCAGGAACTGGGCATCATGATCAGTATGCCCAAGTCAGTCTTGACACCCTGTCATCTCCTCCAGTACATAGGGGTAGTCCTGGATACAGCTCAGACATGGCCTTCCTGCCTCAGAACAGGTTGGACCGCTTAATGGTTCAAGCTCATCTGCTGTACAACAGCTGGTATGTCTCAGCCAGAACCTTCCTTCATCTCTTGGGCTTGATGGCAGCTATAGTCACAGTGCCTCTAGCCAAACTGCACATGAGGGTACCCTAGTGGACACTGAGGGTTCAGTGGGATCAGCATACCAAGGACCTGGAACAGCAAGTCCTTGTCTCCTTTCCAGTCAAAAAGGTTCTGCTTTGGTGGATGGAATACAGCAACCTGTTAAGGGGGGTTCCTTTCTTCATTTGTTCCCCTTAGCAGATTCTCGCCACAGATTCTTTGGGGTTGGGTTGGGGGGGGACTCATCTGGGGCACCACCAAACACAAGGGATGTGGTCCACAATGGAGTCTTCTCTCCATATCAGTATCCTGGCGATGCGAGCAGTCCTTTTATGCCCTGCAGGCCTTCCAGATACAGCTACCCCTGCGCCTTCTGCTAGTGCATATGGACAACATCAGTGTAGTCCACTACATCAACAAACAGGGGGGCACTCACTTGTACCTCTTTGCCAGGAAGCGATGAGACTTTGGTACTGGCCTCTAGAACATGATCTAGAACTGTTCGCCATCCATGTTTCAGGCATTCAGAACATCCTGGCAGACAGGCTAAGCCAATCGCAGTCCAAGATGCATGAGTGTGAGCTGCTGATGTCTGTCGTAGAAGACCTGCTCGACAGGTGGCGTTATCCAGAGTTGGACCTTTTTGTGTCCCCACTCAACACAAAATTGCCACTTTTCTGCTTACTCCAGGGCCTGGAGTTTTCTTGTGAGACATGTTGTCCCTCTGTCTTGGAAAGGGAGGTTTCATTATGCCTTCCCCCTTTTGAGAGTGTGGGGACATGATTGAAACTTTCAAGTACCTCAAGGGCATAAACAAGGTGCAGGTAGGAGACCCTTTCCAGTGTAGAAGAAATACTAGAACAAGGGGGCACAGTATGAAATTGGAAGGGGTAGATTAAGAGGTAATGTGAGGAAGTTTTTCTACACAGAGAGGGTAGTCGACACTTGGAATAGTCTGCCACTGGAGGTAGTGGAGGCAAGCACAGTGGAGGGGTTTAAGCATGCCTGGGACAGGCACAAGGGAAGCTTGAGAGGGGAGGGAGATATGAAAAGCCCGTGGCCACACATAATGTATAGAGCCTACGGGCAGGTTGGATGGGCCTAGCTGTCCTTTTCTGCCAACAATTTCTATGTTTCTGTGTTCCTTTCCTATGGAAGGGCCACTATGATCCTCATCGCCCCCTTCTAGCCTCATCAGACCGGGTTCCCCTTACTGCAGCAGTTGACAGTGGAAGCTCCAGTGCCCCTGACTTTGTGCACCAGTTGCTCTCCCAGGACCAGGCCACCCTGGTCCATCCAGACCTCAGATCCCTGCATCTTCAAGCCTAGTTCCTGAAGGTGTAGCCATGGCTAGATTTGGGGTGTCCCCCAAGGTAGCTGATGTCCTGGTGGCGGCTAGGAAGTCTTCCACCAGGGCCACTTATTCCATGAAGTGGAAACGCTTTGTGTTGTGGGCAGCTTCACATCAGCTAGATCCCTTCACTCATCCAGTGAATCAGATTCTGGAGTAGTTGCTGTCCCTTTTAGACTCCAGTCTGAAGTGCTTCTCTCTTAAAGTGCACATGTTGCTAGTTCATGTGCTTGTTGATGGCCGTATGGTAGCACAACTGGAGGTGTTACATACTTTTGTGAGAGGCATTCTTCACCTGAAGACTTCTATCTGCAATCCGGTCCTGCCTTGGGACTTGAATTTTGTTTTGGAGAAATGTACTTTGGCTCTTTTTGAGCTGGCCATGACATGCGAGCTATGCTTTCTGTCGTGGAAAGCACTATTTTTAATTGCTATTACTTCTGCTTGAAGGATTTCAGAGCTAAAGGCTCTCATGCTTGAACAACCTTATTTGGTTTTCCACAAAGACAGTGTCTTTGCATACTAACCCTAGGTTTCTCCCTAAGGTGGTGTCATCTGAGTTTACTTTAGATCAGTCCATCCACCTACCTATTTATTTCCCAGAGCATGCCAATCCAGGGGAAGCATTGCTCTACACTTTAGATGTGCATAGAATTCTGCGTTACTAAACACACTGTGTGAAGGACTATGGGAAATCCTCTCAGTTGTTTGTCTTGTTCGCCCTTGGGAAAGAGGGCGTTTCTAAGCAGTGTTTGTCCAAATGGTTGGCCAGCTGTATTACTTTTTGCTACAGGAAGTATGACAGTGACCTTCCTGGAATTGTTCATGGTCATTCCACCACAGGCATGGCCACTTCTGCTGCCTGTTTTCGGAACGTTTTGGCTGCAGAGATCTGCACTGCTGACACTTGGAGTACAGTCCACACCTTTGCCAAGCACTACAGACTGGACATTGCCTCTATGTGCAGGGCTAGTTTTGGCCTAGCTATTCTACAGGGCCTACTTTCTAAGGCTCTTGGTTCCAACCACCCAGACTGGATATTCTGATGTCAGAACTGCTTGGGACTTGCTCCATAGGTGTGGCCTGCTGCAAGAGATCCTCTTGGAAGATCTACTGTTATGGTACGTTCTTATGTAACTGTACTTTCAGAGGACCTGGATTATCTTCCTAGCTTCTCTGTATTTCTCTTGTCTTGGGGCCATATGCCATATTTCCCCTATCTTTTTCCACATTGTGCAAGTTCAGCAACCAACCTTGTGTATCCTGCACGCGTTGTAACTGAGCCACTGGGCAAGCCTTATTCTCTTAATTGTGCTGTTCCGTCACACCCATTTCGAAACTGTGGGGGCAGAGCTACTTTGACATCTATGTGACACTGCTTTGATTGCATACAGTTTGTAGGTTTTTTTTTAAACTGATGTCAGTCTGCACTGCCTGCTGAGAAGGCAGCAAGATAGACAAAGAATAACAAGACAGGAAGCAGCCATGTTTTTCTTGAGGGGAAAAATCACTTGAAATATTTAAAAAAAATGATGGTTGAGTTGGATGATTGAGTATGTAGTCTAAATTGCAAGAGGTCTGAAATCGTTTTCAGGAAAAACAAAATAGAGGGCTCAGCATTCAAGTGTTTTTTGGTCAGTGACCTGGGCACACGCATTTCCTGAGTTGTGTTGTTGTTGCATGAGGTCATAGTGTGCAGGTAACATTGATTGTTTATGCACATCCTGAAATGCACAAAAAGGAACAGGGACTGGGTTTTGCATGGCAACAGTGCATATGAACCCTGGAATCCCACGCCGAGGTCAGCAGGTGGCCTGGGGCATCTTGGAGGTGAGGCACCCAGCTCCCCAGGCAGGAGGCCACAGGCTACTAGATATTTTCCTACTCACAAAACACACAGCCACACACTGCAGTGCTGTGAGGTGGGTGCTAACTGCAGATTATCAAACAAAATAAATTTGGGAGGGAAGAGCACTTAAGAACCTGAATAAACTAGTTAGGTAAAAAACAGAGACAAAATAGAGGGATGACTCGTGTTAGAGTTGATGTGCTAGGGTTACAGCCACAACTCTTTATGGCTGAATAAATATTTAAAGCATACTTTTATGGCTCTCTTTTGTCTCTATTATTTTTTATTGAACTAGTTTATTTAGGTTCTTGAGTGTTCTATACTCCCAAATTTGTATATTCCTACTTCATGCCAACTAACCAAGGAGTGAACTTGGTGTCAACTATGAATGCAGACATTCATCCACCCTACCTGTAGCCATGGCAATCCCCTGTCAGTCTCAGTGCGGGGGGCAAGGGGGGAATGGAAAACATAGAAACATAGAGTTTGTCTGCCCATTTGTCCCTGCCTATACTGTTACTGCAGGCCCTATCTGCTCTCCGGTTACTTCCTCTCCCTTGCTTCCCAACTAAGATTTTCTTGTGCCTATCCCATACATGCTTGAAGCCCACTACTATTTTCACCCCCACTACTTGTACTGGAAGACTGTTCCAGGCGTCCATCACTCCTTGGGTGAAGAAATACTTCTTTACATCCCTCCTAACGTTTCTCCCTCCTAGCTTCAGTGCATGCCCCCTTGTTCTCCTGCACCATCTCTTCTGAAAAATACTCCCCTCCTGTACTGTGTTTAACCCCATAAGGTATTTGTAGGTCTATATCATGTCCCCTTTTTCCCTCCTCTCATCCACGGTGTGCATATCGAGATCCCTCAGTCTCTTCTCATAGGGCTTCTTATGCAGCCTCTGCACCATTTTAGCTGTCTTCCTCTGGACAGCCTCCACTCTGTCTTTGTCCTTCTGAGATGTGGTTTCCAGAACTGGACGCAGTACTTTAGGTGGGGCCTCACCAATAGTCTGTACAGTGGGAACACCACCTCCCTCCTTCTGCTTATGAAACCCCTTCCTCTGCACTCCAACATCCCACTGGCCCTTCCTCACCACCTTGAGGTCATCAGATATGCACTTTTTCACATTGTGAAACCCAGCTGTCATACCTTTGCCCACATGTTGAGTTTTCTCAGGTCTCTTCACATTCTGTCCACCCCCCTCTGGAATGTCCACTCTATTGCAGATTTTCGCATCATCTGCAGAGTTATACCTTCCCTTCCAGCTCTTCTGTAATGATGTCTATAAAGACGTTAAAGAGATCTGGTCCTGTCCTGAACCCTGAAGTACCCTGCTGGTCCCCAAGTGAGTGCCATTTGCTACCTCCCTCTGCCATCTGTCTATCAGTTAATTTCATGCCCAGTTTTCCACCTTAAGGCCCACCCCCAAACTGCGAAGTTTGCTTATGAGCCGCCTGTGTGGTACGGTGTCGGAAGTCTTGCTGAAGTCTGTGCAGGCCACATCCACCGCCTCACCTGGATCTGTTTCCCCGGGCGCCCAGTAAAAGAAATCGATCCCCTCTCCATGAATCCATGCTGACTTGGTTCTTGTAACCCAGTGGATTCAAGGTACTCCACAATCCTTTCCTTTAACAGTGACTCCATTAACTTCCCCTTTACTAATGTCAGACCGATCAGCCTATAGTTGCCGCCTCTTCCGTGCTACCACTTTTATGAAGTGGAACTACATCTGCCCTCCTCCAGTTCTCTGTAACGTGTCTTGTTTCTAGTGAGTTCTTGAAAAGGGCTGTCAGAGGTGCAGCCAGTACTTCCCTCAACACCCTTGGGTGTATTCCATCCGACCCCATGGCTTTGTCCACTTTCAGATTTGCAGGTCTTTTCAAGACTCTTTCATCTCTCCTCTGCAAATGGCCTTGTGCCTTCCTGTCTCCCTCCCCCAGTGTTCCTGCTGCTGTTAAGTGGTCCATCTTCTTCCCCTTCCACTGTGAAGACAGAACAGTAATGTTGGTTCAGGATATCTGCTTTTTCCTGATCCTCCTCTGCACAGTCCACCTTGCTCTTCTTGACTTCATAATTCCCAGGTCCTGTCATATGACCCCGGTTTTGCGCAGTCTGCATTGGCTGCCAAGAAAGTAATGGATTTCCTTCAAGGTTGGTTTGCCAACCTACAGAGCCCTGCACGGACTGGGCCCTAGCTACCTACGTGACATTCTGTTTCCTCATCAGACCTGCGGTCCTCTTGGTTCTTCTGAGGTCGGCCTCCTAGTGGTTACCAGGGTTCGGTTAAAATACTCTGGTGAGGGGGCCTTTGACCTCGCTGGTATGACACTGTGGAATTCACTCCCAAGGTCATTGAGGGAGGCCCCCTCACTGGAGACCTTTAAGAGGGGTCTGACGTCCCATCTTTTTAAGGAAGTTTTTGATTTATTCTGACTTATTAGCCCTTTATAAGTATTTTTTAGATAGACTTCATCACTTAAGTAATCTTTCACATTTTTAATATTGGAGTTAATTCATATCTTGTTTTCCTATTCATGCCCTGTATGTTAATGTATGTTGTCTTACAATGTACAGTGCCCAGAGCCTCTGGGAATGGGCACTTTATAAGTAAAGTTTTGCCTGCTTGCAATTCCTCCTATTGTCTTCACTTGTGTACCTAGAAATAAATGGTCTTGACCCCATAGTTACCTTTTTGGCTACCTATTCCAAAGTTTACACCTTTGCACTCATCGCTTTCCCTGTGGCCTTCTGCTACTCCTGGTATGCCTCCCTCTGTGTCTCTTTGTACCTCTTGAATGCTACCCATTTAGCCTTTACTTTTCAGCCACTTCCCCTAAGAACTGTAGTGGTCTCTTTTTCTCACTTCTTTTGCATAGAGGATTGCACATAGAAACATAGATTTTTGATAGCAGAAAAAGGCCCAGTGACTCGTTATGTCTGTCCAGTACCTGTCTATATCAGTACCCAGCCACCCTAATTAGTTTACTGATGGTCCTAACTGTATTGTGACACTTCCTTTCCTGTCCACTCATCCCCTTCCCTTGACTGCCCACATTTCCCCCTGCCTCTGATTTGCCTATCCCACCTGTGTTAAAAGCCAGTGACGGACTCAGTGCTGTCCACTTCTTCTAGCAACATATTCCACTTCTCCACCTGTAGAAAAGAACTTCCGTATAGCATCAAGTATAATTCTACCTCTGCAGATGACACCAAGCTCTGCAGCGGGGTTGACAGTGAAGAGGGGGGGGGACATGAGGGAGGACCTGGGAAGGTAGGAGATGTTGTTTGTAATAAGGAAACAGGGCTTCATTGCCAAGAAGTGCAAGGTCATACACATAGTGAGGAAGAACTGGGGGGGTGGCCATCGCCATCACGGTGACAGAAGAAGAAAAAATCTGGGGGTAGCCATTACGAGTAGCCTTAGGCCATCAGCACAGTGCAATAAGGCAGTGGGAAAAGCTAACAGAATGGTGGGCTGCATAAGCAGAGGGATCAGTAGCAGGAGCTGGCAGATTATACTAGCCATGTACAGAACCCTGGTGCAGTCACATCCAGAGTACTGCATCCAGTTCTGGAGTTCTGTCTGAGGGAGGATATAAACAAGATGGAGGAAGTTCAGAGAAGGGCCAGATAAATGATTCAGGTGCAGCAGAGGAACATGTATGAGCAGAGGTTGGAGCTCTACAGTAAACATGTACTCGCTGGAGCCCAAAAGGGAGAGTGGAGATATGACAGAGACCTTTAAATACATGCGGGATGTTAACAGTGTGGACTTCATTGAACTATTCTGGCCCACTGAGAATAAGACCGTGGGATGGAATGGCTGCAAAATAGGAAGGGGGGGGGTGTAAATTCAGGAGGGATGTCAGGAAGTATTACTTTACAGAAAGGGTGGTGTAATAGTGGAACAAGCTGCCATAGTCGCAGTTACAGCTAAAATCGTGGGGCACTTCCAGAGAGGGTGGGACAAGTACAGGGGGCAGGGCAGAGGTGTGGAGGGACATGAACATACACGAAGCTTGTACAGCCACATCAAGCAGACTTGATAGGCCACATGGTCTTCTGCTTGCACAATTCTATGTTTCTATTTCTTACATCCCTCCTAAAGCTTCCCCCACCAGTTTCCATCCATGGCCTCTTGTTATCTTGCCCTAACTTCTTGTGAACAGGGCACAACTCTCCACTTTATTAATACCCATCTGGTATGTCCTGTAGCAAGGAAAAATAGAAATTAATGAAAAAAAAATAATGTAGCAAAGGAGCAGGAACTGGTCATATTTAGTACTGGGAACAGCCACTGTTTAGAGGCAGATTGTAAGTGAGCAGAAGGAAACTATGTATTTACTGAAAAACTGTTTATGAAATGGGTATCAAAATGTAAGCAATTTAATTGGTCATTGACCATGTGATAAAGTCCGGGAATAAGTCTGGCTGGACATTGATACGAGTGATAGTACCAGCTTAGAACTTTCAAAATTGAAACGGCAGCCATTTTTTTTTATCCACTAATGACAGTAGCCAAACAGCAAAGTAAGCAGGTCACTGTCATCTGTGTCACAGTCCCCAAGTTTTAAAACCACCCACCTCAGTTCGTTGCAACACATTTTAGTGCTGAGATATGTTCCCATTCTGCCTGCCCATCTACTCACTCACAGCGCTCCTAAAACCGCCAAGATCTCTTCCCATTCCGTTTTACCCGTCTGCTTGCTCGCTCACAGTCCTCCTCGACCAGAGCAGCCACCTGCTCGATACTTGATCATTTTACCTCTAGGAACCTTAATAAAAAGAAGTTTAGTGCTGAGATATATTCCCGTTCTGCCTGCCCGTCCACTCGCTTGCAGCACTTCTTAACCCGCGAGACCGCTTCCCGTTTTACCCACCCATCTGCTCGCTCACAGTCCTCCTTGACCAGAGATGCCACCTGCTCTATACTTGCTAACTTTAACCCTATCATTTATCTTATTTTATAAACAAAATTGCAACTGGGAGATGTCAATTCCATAACAACCAGATAACTAAAAAGGAAACTACGGCAGCCTGCCCAGGTCAGAAGTCCTCACCAAAAAAGAAAGAAAAAACAGTAAAGTGGCGGAGAAACTATTTTATTTATTAAAGTAATTTTCACTTTCACATGCATCTGTAATTTAGATGCCCATTTCATAAGTGCAATAAGCCACTCCAGAGTGTGTGTTAGACACTTTAACACACAGCTAGGAGGTGGGACGCACTTGGCTGGTGACCTCGTGCCTCACTACGCCTTCTACCCATGTGTTAAAGTGTCTGACACACACCCTGTAGTGTCTTATTGCTTACTTAATCTGTAGCATTGTCTTTCTAGGCTGCAGCTGAATATCAGACCCAGACATGTTCCCATAGCAGTTTTACTTCTTTTTGTACCGATGTGCATAGTTAAGCATTATTATTTCACTGTTTAAAAAAGGCATGTTGACATTTTAGGACACTGTCAAGATCCACATTTGGCTGCTGCACTGAATTCTTTGTTCTTCCCCAGAAGAAAACTAAGGTTCTTACCCCATTTGTAGTAGTATGGGTATCCTGTTCACTATATTTGAGGGACTGTTGCTGTTCCTTTCTTGCTGTAGCTGCACAGCATGTAAATGTTGCCAGTTAACAACCTGCTAACATATTGTAGACAGCCAGGATATGATCAGGTTTTAAGTAAGTACTAAACTAGCAGTTCTCCTGGGTAATGAGGTACTGTACATGGTCTATTAATATTTATTTATTTCAAAAGTTTTACCAGGAAATATAGACTGAGCTGTTAACAGCTAGTTTTCATATGTGTGCTGGGGGGAAGGGGAGTGCAGTACAACATAGTCAACAAGGTGCAATCAAACAAAATATGTAACATGCTACAGTTGCTGTGTAAAGAGGCAATACAGATATGTTGTTATTAAAATTATATCAATCCAAAAATGAAAAATGTATTATGTTTTTCTTATATTGCAAGACTTCATAGCAAGAAAGAAAGGCTTTTGCAATTTGTTTGAATTTATTTCCCCCAACATGGAGGATAATGTATGACCTTTGGTTAATAACCATGCTGTAAACACTGCGAGAGGTTGCCATGACATCATTGTAAACCTCGAGAGCGCAGCTCGAGAGGTTTTCAGATGTCATGGCAACCTCGAGAAGTGTTTTCAGCATGGTTGTTAACCAAAGAGCATACATTGTATTTTATAGTGTATGGGCTACCGAGATTGTGTAGTCGCAGATTGAATTACTTTACTGAATTACTTTACAGAACATTAATTGTTGTGAGCATTCAGTTTTGTTATACCATTGATATGAAGTACTCAAGAAGGGTTAACAACAGAAAGATGTCATAACAAAGGCATAACAAGTTTGTAGTCTGCTTGGTTTCAGTTAATAATAAGGGCTCCCCATACATTATATATAGAATAAAGTATGGGTCGGGGTGTGTAGCGAGATTTTACACACACCGAGTTGTCAGGATGCTACATAAACCCGGCGGCTCGAGAGTTTGTGAAAAGCATCCCACAACGAATAATGTGTAAAAATCGGAGTTGACACCCGACCAATTTATTGATTTTATATAATTGCGGGTTTGCCTTTTTGCCTCAGCAATTATAAAAATAAAAGGTCTGTGTCTCCTGCCAGTGTATGCCACGGTCGGTCCTTTTACTGCGGTGCCGAGATTTTTATATTTTAAATCCCCGATTTCTTCATGTCTTTCTGTGCAGGGTATAAGGGGAGAGAAAAGAAGAGGACTTACCGCCGAGTTGTTCTGGCGGTTCGGTAACACGGAAGCGAAGAGTGCTGATGGCTGGTAGCGCTGCTGCGTGAGCATGCGCAGAGGAAGGAAATCGTGAACGTGTTTGCCGTTATAAACGCTCCTTTATAACGGCAAATTACGCCACGGTTTCCCTATGGGAAAAAGGCAGAGCTGGTAATTATAAAAGAGTTAAGAATGAGGAAAATAATAGCAAACAGTAATTATAAAAGAATGTGTTTATTCCTAGACAGAATAACTGCTAGCATCTTCTGACCACTTTTAGAAATAATCTTTCATGATATTTTATAATGCTTTGCATTTTTTAAAAACTGTAGTATTTGACCTGTTAGGCTTAGAAATGTCTTTTTTTTAAATGGATCCTTGGAGTACTATAAACATGTATAACTCCTAATGACACAGTTTTCATGTGTCGCTACTTGTTTATAGAGTACATGCCAGTATAATATGTTGTTAAAAATAAGAGGACCTTAAAATTTTAGTGAGCCATTTTGTGTTTTTAAATATCAGTACATGGTAGCTACATCAGTGTTTCATATGGATAGATACTGTATATACTTAGCTGACTCCAAGCTTTCATTTAAAAAAAAAATAAGTTTCTAGCCCTAATGGTTCTAAGGCTAGCCCATATAAAAAAAAATTACTTTTGAAAGGTATAATTTTGGAACCGTTTGGACTAGAAGCGTAACTGTTCTCTGCCCCCCAAATGATTTTTACTGTCAGGGTTCAGGTGGCAGCCTTTCAGCTATGTTCTCACTCCCCGTGGCCATCTCGCACCTCTTCAGTCCCCACAGGTTAGCATACCCCCATGGATTGCCACCTGAGGCAGGGCCAGAGGGGGAGGGCTGTTCTCCCTCCAGCACATAATCCAGATGAACCTGGAGGAACTGGCTGGTGGTGCGGATCAAGAGGTAGGGGGTGGGGCTTTATGAAGCCTCCCTGACCCGACTCCTCTTTTCTGATTCCCCCTTTGTGCCCCTGCAGTCAGACATTCTGGCGTGCATGTGGCGACACTTGAATGACACAGCATGTTGGCCTCTCCCTATGTGCCGTTCACAGCTGCACTTCTGCCATGCCTCTTATCTGGCAGCAGCCTAAGGGCATGCTGACAAGCCACTTCTCCCCAGGAGATGAGCGTAGAGCAGTCCGTCAGACACTCTATCTTCTCCCGGCCCGTCCAACCCCTGGCAGCACAAGCTCACTGCAGCAGGAGGTGAAGTGCCGGTGTAGCAGGAGGTAAGGTGCCGGTGCAGCAGGAGGTAAGGTGCACAGCACCTCAGCCCTCCATGTCATCAAGCCAGCTACTTGTTTTTTTTTTTTTTTTTAATGAAAGCTTGGCATTCAGCTAGATCTGTTTGAATGTTCCTATATTATTCTATATGCATAAGAACTGTTTGAAGCTACTTTTTCAGTATATTATCAAATGTTTTTTTAGCTGTGACACCAAAAAAAATGGTAAACACAGAGTCAGTTCTGTTTTTCTTACTGATAGCTTCTATCAGTTTTTTTTCATATTAGTACAGAAAATTACATGACATTAAAAAAATCTTTTATAATTTTCTTTTTACTTTTTCTGAATTTTGGTTATATTACAAATTTATTTAATTAGAAGCTGTGTAGTTTACAGTTTTATTTCATCTTATGCTCATAATCTCATTGAGAACATTTTTCTCTTCCCTGTAGGAATCCCTGCTCTTACTCGCTTTCGCAGGCTTTGCCTGTGAAAGCATTGGAAGAGAATGTGTTCTCATAATACACCGTTCTTCAGCAGACATACTAATGACTTAAAGTTTTGGTAATCTCCCCCTGGACACCATGTGCCATTTGTCAGATTAGGTGTTATGGTTACCGGCCTGTATCTCACACCCTTGTTGTTTGATACTATTAACAACTGCAGTTGTGCACTTAAAGAGAATCTGTACGTTTCCTTATGAAATTATTGTAAAGGTTACTATGAGGATCCAGTATGTAAACTGCTGGGTTATATTTAGAAAATGTTTTCGGTAAGACAGAAAAATGCTTTTTATTTTTATGTATAATTTTTTGTAACCCCTAGGTGGCGCTATCCCAAGGGCTACTAACCCTGCCTGCTTGGCTAGTAGCAGGTTAAGGGGCCCGAGTTCTTAAATGGATGCCTTCACCCAGAGGTCAGGGTTGGTAGTGGTCAAGCTAACCTGGGCACAGCCCTCCGGGACATTGTAACCCCCCTCCTTCTCCTCTAGTGGCCTGAACACTGTACAGTAATCACTTTCACAATACCCCTGGTATACCACACAAGTACCCACACAGTTGGAACTTACCACCAGGGCTGGTTCCTCTGGCTCGACCCTGGGGAACCCCTGTAAAACAAGGTTATGCACAGCAAATGGCAACAGTACAGTACTTTGAGCACAAACTGCAACCACAGTCAGGTTACATGCAGAAAAAGTTAGATCTGATTTATTCAGAGGACTTGAACAAGGAAGGGGCAAAATCAGGTTAATTAGCTTAAAGGTTATATCAATCAAGCAGTTATGCATACGCTTTGAGTCCCCCCCACACAGTCACACTTTTGGGTACCAAGGTGGAGAAGAGATGGGCTAGCCAGGACTGTTGCCCGGGGTTGCAGCTGGTTGGGGCCCTGTGATAGAAAACACAACATGCACAGTACACAATATTTGTAATCCGGAGCCAGAGAGCTCATTTTGTAAAGGAAACGAAACAACAAGACAATCAGATGACACACTCAGATTGAGCTGTTGTTGCAGGGAGCTACCCTGGTATTTACTCACGATACCCAAGACTGGACACAGGCTGGACGAAAATCGAGACTGCAGGTGGTTGATCTGGAATGCCAGGAGAAGCAAGGCCCACACGAGTCGCAGAGGCATCATTCCTGTTCAAGCGTGGAGCAGGGGGCTGATCCCCAGGCAGGTCTCTCGTCGATGGCTTCTCTGTGCAGTGGGTAGTCTGGCTGGACAAGTCTGGCAAGGCCCTGACCGCATGGAGACAAATTCGGATGCAGTCCATTTTGGGCTGGATACATCTTCTAGCAAGCAGAACACAGTTCACATAGTGGGGAACTAACTCACAACCCACTAGCAGCTCATTGCACATTTACATGTACAGGAATTCTACTGTACCAGCCAAAGCGCTCCCCAGTCACAGTCGCAAAGTCTCTGCACACACCGGGAGCTTAGGGGTAGCTGGAACTCATGACTGGCCGATCGCATTCAGCAAAATCTTCGGTCTTCTCCAGGTTGAGCCTGGACCACCTCAGTAGCTTACTTTAGTCGCACAAACTTGGATTTAGTCCAAAATAATTCTCTTCTCTCCCTTTCAGGAGCAGCAGCAGACATGCAAGCCAAAAACTCAGCCCTTTCACAGTTTTGCCATGCGAATCCACTCAGGATTGCTACCCAAAAATATACCTGAGCTCTTCTCATTTCACTTCCCAGTTCAGAACTAACTGAAAACTGCCAGCAGCCCGGAACTTCCCCAAGATCCAAAAGATTCAGTTGGCTGATTTTGTTGTCAAGTCAAAGCAAGAGTGCCCCCTTCAGTTGCAAAAAAGGCACAAAACATTCAAAACTACAGTTCCTACACATTTTGACTTCAGACAGTTCCTGTAGTCCAGCTACATTTTAGGTCCCACCAGAACTGATTGGTCTAATTTGCAGTCCAGGACCAAGATAGTGGAGACAAATAAAACAGTCCTTGCTATAAAGAAGGCAGGTTAGACAAACTACATTATCATATCACTCTAAATGATTTTCAGCAAATAGTTGCATCTTTCAACAGAGCTCCCTCTCAGATTACTTAGGCTGCAATCAGGCAGCTCTTAAAGAGACAGTACACAGAGGCTATATAGGCTCTGGTAATCACATTTAAACTGCTAAAATGCAGGACACCAGCCTGGCAGTAAGCATTTAGGCAGGCTCAAGGAAGACTTTTTGGGAACCCCCATTTGCAGGGGGGTTACATTTTTATTAAATTCAAGATTATAACAACGTATACGACATAGGCAATACAACAGACAGACAGACAGGTGCATTCCATAATACAGTACAGTTACAATCAGTTATGTGTTAACATTACTGTTTCCTTCCAGTCGATTCCATATAAATATAATTTCATTTACATTCTAGGTGTCCACTAATTTATTAGCATTCAGATGGGAATAAGATATTAGTCCTCATGCAGCCTCTTCAATCAAGCCCCATACGCAGGGTGATCTTCTCCTTCTCCCCACTAAGCAAGGCTAGAAAGGTGGCCCATTCCCTGTAGAAGGCTTCCACCCTATCCCTGATCGTCAGGGTCAGCCTTTCCAGAGCCAAAGTCTGAATCACTGGTCTACGCCACTGCTGAATATTAGGAACAGCACAATTAACCCAGGTGTTCTCTATGCAGTGCCTTGCTAGTACCAGTAACACTCTAATCCACCATGGTAGTGGTTACCACTCCCGGGTTCATCCCAAACAGGCCTATTACTGGATCTACCTGTAGGGGGTATCCTAGCATGTTGGCCACCTCACCAAGCACCTCACCCCAAAAGGTCTGTAGGACTCTGCATGTCCAGAAGCAGTGCATATATGTCCCTCTTTCATCCTCACACTGACCACACATAGGGGACACGGAAGGGTGCGCTTTATGGACTATCATTGGGGGGTAATAGAGCCTATGCAGGAATTTATAAAAGGCTTCCCTAAACCTGTTGCATACCAGAAGACCCGTATGCCCTTCTAGCAGGAGTTGCCAGTTCTCCTTCATGATTTCCCTACCAATATCCCTCTCCCACAATTGTTTCGCTTTCTGAGTATGGTCTGGGTAATCTTGTTTCCCCAACTTCGCTGCTTTTCTAATAAATCCCTTGGATCCTTCTGTGCCAGGTGTACCAGGGTCTCTGTTGAGCACCATTCATGAGGTTGCACTCCTTCAGTGTCCATTTTCAACATAAATGCCCTAAGATGCAAATACAGAAATAATTATTGCCCCCTCAGCCCCAACCCTTGAACAGTATCCCCTAGCGGACTTAGTACATCATTCCGTAATAAATTCTGAGTACTCTGCACCCCTTTATTCTCCCACTCTTTAAACCCCCTGTCCTTCAGTCCTGGAAGGAAGAAGGGATTCCCTGCCACAGGCAACAGTAGAGTTTCCCCTTTACCGATCCCCCGGCACTTCCTAATGTGGCCCCATGCCTCCAGTACTGCCTTCACTGATGGGTTTCATCCACCTTGGGTGGAGTATGCCTTAAGACCCTTACTGTGTAGGTATGCTGAGAAACATCCCGAACATCCCCATTGCTCTAAGTCAACCCAGCTTGCCACCGCTGGACGGTGTACCCAGTCTGCCACATAGCATTGCTGGATTGACTGATGATAGTTCAAGGGATCTGGGAAATTGAGACCTCCCTTGGTTGTTTAAGATTTTAGTCTCTGAAGACGGACTTTCGACTGTTTTTCCCTCCAAATAAACCGAGTGAATCATTTCTCCATCCAGTCTATATCCCTTTTCATTAGACCCACAGTTACCATCTGCATAAGGTACAATATCCTAGGGAGGATATTCATTTTGATCAACTTAATGCCACCTAACCACGAGATGGGCAGCTGCATCCATCTTCTCAAGTCTGCCTCCACTGTTTTAATTAGTGGCGTATAATTTAACCCATAGAGTGACCCAATTGTCCTACCCACCTTAATACTCAAATAGGTGTTACTCATGGATGCCCCTGAATACCTCATTGCTCATCCTCCCTCTCCATTCTGGGGAAACACAACATTTTGGATTTGTTAAGGTTTATTTTATACCCAGAAAAAGCAGCAAAGGCCTCTATCAGTTCCAACAAGGGCGTATAGAAATTTGCGAACTTGTAACAAATAAAAGCAAATCATCCACATAAAGGGTGATTTTGTGCATGGTTCCCCTTGCTCCCTCAATACCCTGAATCCCGGGACACTGCCGAATTGCCATGGCCAGTGACTCCAACGCCAGTGCGAATAGCAGGGGGGATAGAGGACACCCTTGCCTTGTTTCTCTCTCTTCAGATTGAAAGGGTCTGTGGGTATCCTGTTAACCAAAATCTGAGCTCTGTGGGCCTGATACATGGCTCAAACCCACTGGACATATGATTCACCCAAACCAAACCGGGTCAGCACCTCAAAGAGGTACTCCCACTCCACCCTATCAAATGCTTTTTCAGCACCTATAGAAATAACATAAATTTTCTCTGCCATTTGCCCTGTTCTCCACACTATATTAATTAATCGGCGCATATTATGATAGGAAAACCTCCCCTTTATGAACCCGGTTTGATCTGGGTGAACCAACGCAGGCAGGTAATCCTCCAATCGTGTAGCCAAGACTTTAGCCAAAATTTTAACATCACAATTCAAAGGAGAAATTGGTCTGTGTGATGCACACTCCATCTCATGTTTTCCTGGCTTGAGAATTAAGCAAACCATGACATCATAACAAGTATTGGGCAGATGCAGGCTCTCCTCTCCCTCCTCCACCTGGAATACCCCACTTAACACTTCCACCATCTGTCCCGCTAAGGATTTATAAAGTTCCATGGGGGAATCCATCAAGGCCACTCACCTTACCTCGTTGCAAACTCCCTATGGCTTTTAAGACTTCTTCCTTTGTAATGGGTTGGTTTAACTGCTTTTCCTGGGTTCTTATAAGCCTTGGGAGCTCTACCTTATTTAGGAATTCCTTTATCAGTTGCCCTTTACCTGTAAATTCTGCCTTATACAGCTGTTTATCAAACTCGCAGAAGCAAATTCTTACTTTCTTGGGTTCCCTGTGTACTACACCCCGCTTGGCTCTAATCGTTGTTACTCTGGTGGGACATCTGCCCCCCTTCATGAGTCTAACCAAAAGGCTGGTTGAACCACTCAAACATCTGACGTTTGCTGTAAAACCAGAATGTCTTGGCTTCACCTCGAACCAGGGCATTCAAAGCCTCCTTTGTGACTGTTAAAAGCCGCCCCTCCTCTCCTTGTTCTCCCCCAGCTACCCACTTTTCCAATTCCTTTAGCTGCTTCTCCAGCCCCTAACTTTTTTCACACTTCTCCCTCTTGAGCTTGGCCATAAACGCTATTATGGCACCTCGCATGAAAGCTTTTCCTGCATCCCAATATGTAGCTCTTGAGACCTCAGCCCCCTCATTGGTTTCCTTATACAGTTGCCACTGATTCACCAGATGCTCCTTGAACTCTTCATTCAAAAGCATATATGAGGGGAATTTCCACTGGGGTGGGAGGTCCCTCACTGCATGCATCCGAATCCACCCTCTGACCATGGGATGGTTGGACACATGAATGGGACTATTTGTCACATCAACCACCCTATCATTCCAGCCCCGTGGCATAAAAATATAATCAATTCGAGTCCAAGTCCCATGGGCGTTAGAAAAAAACATATATTCCCCAGCCCCTGGGTTCACCATCCTCCAGCCATCAACCAGGTCCATATCTGCTATGCCCACTGGCCACTGGCTCAGTGCCTCTGTCATCCTACCTTTACTTTCAAAATGGTCCAGTACTGGGTCCATTGTACTGTTCAAATCTCCACCCAGAACTATCCCTAGGAATTGTTCCCTAGTCAGCAGGTCCAGGAGTTCAGGGAAAAACTCAGGGTCGTATACAGCTGGGACACAGACACTGCCTAATGTAATTTGTTCCCCATACAACTGTCCCACCAGGAAGCTATATCGACCGTCCTGATGATCTTTCACCACCCTCATAATTTCCAGTGGTAGGTGTTTACTCAGAAGGATGGCTACCCCTCGCTTATGAGAGGAGTGTGAGGCTGCAAAACATTTACCAACCCACCCTCGGGCAAGCTTGATGTGCTCTGAATCAGACAAGTGGGTCTCCTGGAGTAGCGCTACTTGTGCTCCCCTTCTTTTAAGTGCTGTCAGGAGCATTGTACGCTTGACTGGGTTAGCAATTCCCTGAACATCCCAGGAGACCACTGTCAGTTCTTGTGTATTAGCCATACTCAGACCCCCAAATTCCTTTACATTCACCTTTCTCACCAAGCTCACCTGGGCAAATTTAAAACACCCATATGTTTGGTTTTCTGGAATCTGTTACAACCTACTTATAGCACACAATAATAATAATAATAATAACATTATATTTATTAAGTGAACTTATCAGCAACCAAGGCGCCTCACAATTCATAAACAGACACACCTTAAAATACTAACACACAAAAATAAAACAATTAAAAATGAGAATATCAATTAATAAAATCAGCTGTATCAATTACCAAAGGCCTGGAGCCACAAAGACGTTTTTAGGGATTGTTTAAATCCCTCCATAGTTGTGCACTCCGAAGCCGGCAGGGTGCAGAATTCCAAAGGGTAGGGGCAGCATACTAAAAAGCTGTCACCCCCAATGTTTTTAAACATACCCTTGGAATCTCTAGCAACCCCTCGACAGCCGAGCCGAGAGATCATCCGGGGTGGTAAAAAACAGGAGCTCTTTCAGGTAGTCAGGGCCCTGTCCATGTAGGGCTTTAAAAGTCAGCAAGACGACTTTAAAGGTGATCTGCCACTGAACAGGCAGCCAGTGCAGTTTGCACAGAACCGGCGAAATATGACAGGATCGAGGAGACCCCGTCAATAGCCAGGCTACTGCGTTCTGCACTAGCTGCAAGTGGCAGATCTCTACCCAAGGCAGCCCTAGGTAGAGGGAGTTGCAATAATCCAAGCGCGAGGGCACAAAGGCATGGATCAAGGTGGGAAGGTCTCCAGACGGAACCAGGTGCTTAATCCTGGCGATATTCCTAGAATGGTAGAAGGAAGATTTGACAGCAGCTGACACCTGCGAATGCAGGGTCAGCCGTTCATCAAAAATTACCCTCAGGTTGCGCACCTGTTCAGAGGCCGTGAGTGAGACACCATCAAGAAAAATTCCCGAAGGTAAACCAGCTCCCTACCCCTCTATCTGGCGATCTGGGTCCACTACCAACACTTCTGTCTTTCCAGAGTTCAACTTCAGCCAGCTGGCATCCATCCACTGCTGGATTTCCTTTAGACAGTTGTTAAAGACTGAGACAGCTCCAACCTGGTCGGGTGTGAAAGACAGGTAGAGCTGGGTATCATCAGCATAGCGGTGAAACCTCAGCCCATACCTTCTTACAATGTCTCCGATGGGAAGCATGTACACCGTGAGCAACATGGGGGAAAGCAGCAAGCCCTGAGGAACTCCACACGACAGAGAGATGGGGTGTGAAGAATAAACTCCTGACACCACTGTCCATGTTCTACCCGTGAGGAACGATGTAAACCACCTGAAGACTGTACCTGACAGTCCACAGATGTGCCTCAGGCGCCCCAGCAATACCCCATGGTCCATGGTGTCAAACGCTGACAAGAGATCCAGAAGGACTAAGATAGAATGACCTTTCCGATTTCTGGCCATCAGGAGATCGCTGAACACCCAAACCAGCGCTGGCTTGGTACTCTGTCTCTTACAGAAACCAGACTGGAGCGGTTCATAGATGTCATGGATGGTCAAATGGTCCTCCAGTTGTGCTGCCACTACTTTTTCAGTCACCTTCCCCAAAAAGGGAAGGTTCGAGATAGGTCTGTAGTTTGCGTGGCAGTCTGGGTCCAAGGTAGCTTTCTTCAAGAGGGGTGTCACCACCACTTCCTTCAGAGAGCTAGGAAACTCTCTGGATTCCAGAGAGCACCAGACTATCTATGCAAGGACAGGATCTATGACATCACTACAACCCAAAATTAGAGATGTTGGTCCAGGGTCCAAACTACAGTACATAGGGTGCACAGCCTGGATAATCCGCATGACGTCCATGAACTCCGGTCGGCTGAAGGTACTCCAAGAAAACCGAGATGTAGTGGCCTCGGACTGATCAAAGGCAATGCCCTTAGAGTGTGTCAGTTGAAGTGCTGCTCTGATGTCAGCCACCTTATTAGCAAAGAATCAAGTGAGCTCATCGCACTCTAATTGCGAAAAAGCTTTCCACTCCTGCAGACAGGCTGGGTTGCACAGTCTGTCTACAGTGTGGAAAAGTGGAGCCGGTCGATTCTGAGCTGCTTCAATCTCCCCGGACAGGAACTATGCCTTCTTACGGGAGACTGCAGATTGATAGGCTTGATAATGGTCTATCAATCTAAGGTGGTCGGCATCTAGAGTAGACTTGCGTCAACAACACTCTAGCCTTTGTCCTAGTCTCTGCATCTCCCTCAAAATCCCATCAAACCAAGGGGATCAAGGGCGGAGGGAGAGAGGACGATCTCGGACAGGAGCAATGAAATCCAGAGCTGCCGAGACGGCCACATTATAGGCTGTCACGAGGGTCTCTGGGTCACTGCTTGCTACCAACAGGGACAAGCGGTCAAGCACCGTCAGTAGGCTATGAGAATTAATATCTTGTAAAGGACGGTACCTGAACATCTCTACAGGGGTATGCCTACGAAGGGGGGTGCTAAAACTAAACCCCACGTTGTAGTGATCAGACCACCCTACTGGTTCCACCCCCAAGTCAGAAGTCTCAATCCCTAGGAGAAAGACCAAGTCAAGGGAGTGTCCGTGTTTGTGAGTAGCAGTGGTAACTACCTGTGTAAGGCCCAGAGAAGTAATCAACTGGAGGAAGTGCTGACCAATCTGAGAAAGTTCATCGCAGACCCAGGCATCGCAAAATACAAAATAACATATAAGGAACGAATAAACAGTAACAGTACTCCCATTCCCCTCCCTCCCCCTTCGAATTCCATCTTTATCATAATTAACAGTATCCTCCAGTGCGATTCCACCCTCCCCCTCACCATATCATGCTGAAAACATGTCCCCTGCTCGGTCCTATGCTTCGAGAACCCCCCAACATTGACACTAACTGCAATCCTGGCACAAGTGTCATTTAACCCTCTGTCGAATATAGATGCCCTGTTGCTCCAGCAACGCCGTGCAAAACCTATCATGTAAAAAGACTAACAGCAACAAACCCCTGCATAACATCAGTTTGCCTTAACACAATTTGGCAGACAGTTTTACCATTGCAACATAAGAACATAATCAGCAGTCTGCTAACATCAGGTAATAAGCTAGAATTCAAAGTTGACCCATTCAACCCCTAATATCCCCCAACAGAAATGGTAGGGTAAATAGGATTATATACAGTACTCACCATTGAAGCACCCTACTGAAGCTACTGGGAACATATATAGACTGTCCCTTCATTTGCCACAATCAGACATTCCCCCCCCCCCCCCGATCTATCCAACCTTGCCACCATCATCAGCCATCAGTCCTCCAACAAGCCTTCGTCTGCAGGGACTTGCATTCCCAGACAGCATGAGGAGGAAAGCAGGCTGCGCCATAAACACATGCGCTAGGCCCTCCACCCCCACCCTCTCCTTCTCAGTGCACATCCATGTCGGCTCAGACCACCATGTACTGCTCCCAGATTCAGGCAAGGCCACATGACGTTACTCGGAGCCCCCAAGGTATGCCACCAGTCCACAAGCGGCATTAGGAGAGATGATCAAACCCCGCGGGGCTCACCAATCATCTGCTCGTCAGCTGAGGTAGTTCCATGTTGTAAATACCACAAGTCGCTCACCCCTGCCAACATGCCTCCTCCTTTGCTGGGGCGACAACTCCAAACCATCCACGATAGTCGTACTCAGCCTCATGGTGGGTTCCTCCAGTAAGCAGTGGGAATAAAAGGGCATGCCTGACTATCAATTTAGAGCACTTCACTGAAACAAAAAATCCAAAGGGGAAAACGGGTCAGGGCGAGTGTCAGCAGTCCAAAAAACAACTTCCTAACAATACTGGAGCAGTTCCCTTCACTTGGCCAGCTTCTTCTGCAAGTCAGAGACAAATTGCTCTGCCTTGGCAAACTCCCAGAAGGAGTATGTTGCCCCTTCATGTCTGATCTTGAGTGTCAGTGCATAAATCATGAAGTTCTCTGCCTTGAGGTTTCTTAACTGAGCCATAAGGGGGATTAAACATCTTCCATTTTTTAAGGAGCCGTGAGGAGTCATCTTGGGAAAGAAACAGTCGTGCACCTTCATATTCATAGACCCCTTTCTCTCAACATGCTTTGAGAATCATCCCCTGATCCTGAAAGGGATGAAACCTCATCACTTCCTGTCTCGAGGTTTGGTCTCCTGGAGGGCGAGGCATTACTGCCCAGTGGGCCCTTTACAACATAAGGCACCCGTTTTTTGATTGTAGTCCTCGTAATTCAGGGAGAATCTTGGCACAAAAGCCCGACATATCACCATTTTCCATACCTTCTGGTAGACCTCTTAGGCGCAGGTTACGGTGCCTATAGTAATTTTCTTGATAGTCGAACACTTCCTTTAGATCTTCCAGCTCCTTTTGTAAGTTTACAACTTGCCCAGGGACCTCCAGAGTCTCATCTTCTAGCCTGGATATACGATCCTCTGCCTTCGCAATTCTGTTAGTGTGCAAAGTTTGCTGCTCCAGGACCTCCTGTAATTTAAGGTCAGTTTTACTTTCTAGCTTTAACAATCTGGGTTCCAGCGCTGCAGTAACTTGCCCGGTCACTTCGTGGCCTAACGCACTCATTTCAACTGCTAAGAGCAAAATTATGCCCATGCTTTCATGTGCCGTGGAGGCCATCAACTTCTTCCCTGCTTTACCAGCCAGACGCTGGCTCTTTCCTGGATTTGGCGTGAGATACTCTTCCATAATACTTTCCTGCAGGTACTTATCCCTCTTGTTGTGTGCAGAATTCAGTTTTAATGCCTTAATTATTTTAACTGCCCATTAACACGGAGCAGCGCTCAGGCACGTCTATCTAGTTAGCTGCTCATCAGCCCCCCCCCCAAAAAAAAAATGCTTTTTAAATAGGGATATGGAGGTATCCATTTTGTGGACAGGAAGGGTGTTGTGATGATGTCACTGTCTCACCAGTGTTAACAGTGTACAGTGCAGCAGGTGAAAACAGTTTGAATGTGCTGTCAGGAATTCTATTATATTCTAAGGAACACTTAGGATTTTATGTTTGGCAGAGTGCAAGAAAAGAATCTGTGCTTCTCTTCATTATAGAACAGGATCCCCGTCTGTAGGAGCAGTTTATTTTAACCTGCTTAACTGCATACTGTTAGAGCTGGTGAAGCAGTGACATCATCACAGCACCCTTCCTGTCCACAAAATGGATGCCTCCATATCATAATTTTAAATGAATTTTTCTGTCTTACTGAAAGCATTTTCTACATATAAACTAGCAATTTACATACTGGATCCTCATAGTAACCTTCACAATGATTTCATAAGGAAACATACGGATACTCTGAAGTCAGTAGTTATGTAAAGATCCTTGCCAAGTTCGCCTTTTTTGCTTTCCAGGTTGGGGTTGGGGTGTGGCATCCTGGAGAGAAACATCTGTTCTGGTATCTCTGTCCTTCAACTGACCACTTGCTGCAGAACAGCAACAGGCACATGCGTAGCAAGAAGGTCAGAGTAAGGTAAAAACCGGCTGCAACTATATTTACTAGTGATAACTACAATTATTTTCCTAATATTGGAGTCTGAACAGCATTTTCAACCCCCGGTGAGTTGAGAGTATTAAAATTACAATAAAACACAAACTCTCTGTTAAAAATATCTTACTGTTTTCCGTAAAGTGGAAGTGGTTGTTGTGTTCATCTCTTTAGCGTATTTGCAGCACTTTATAGTGACCTTGAAAAAAAAAAAAAATCTTTCCCCTGCATCTTTTTTGCTATGGTGTGACATGGATATCCTTGATAATTCATAAGTCTGCAGTCTTTGAAACAGCATGTTGCCAAGAACCACAAAAAATGTATTTGAGTATGCAGCAAGTGAGGTATCAAGTATACTGAGATTCTAGAAGTGGTACATTTAGTCATGGTTTTTATAGTAACTCACTTGTTGAATTGAAAAGAAACATATATCATCATTGCCAGCAGCTGCAAGACCATTATTGGCGTGCCTTGCCATCAGTACTGTGCACTTTCCATGTCATCCTCCCTACACCCACCCCAGTGCTCTTAGTAGATGTTCGATTAAGCAGTAATGCACAACAGGGTGTGTGTTGTGCTGGGATAATGTCACGTCTCAGGAGGTCGGGCACGAGGCCACAAGCTGAGTGCGTTCTACACCCAAGAAGTGACATTATCCTCACAACATGTGTCCTGAAGTGCATTATTCCAATTATAAAATGGTTTGCCTGCAAATAAGAAAAAAGAAAACTGGTAAAAAAAATAAATTTTTAGTTACTTTTTGAATAGACATGATGTGCTGAGATAACAACATCACTGTTGAAGGTCAGTCTGACCAATCAGAGCCCAGTAATTTTTCTTCCCATTTTATAATTGCTATTTTCAAGTATTTTGCTGCATTTGCAGCACTTGTACCTGCTTATGGTACAATAATGGCACACACACCATGTAGATGCAAGCATCATTATAATGGTTTTTAATTATTAATATGTGTTGTGGGAATATTGTTTATTACTGAGATTAGGATAGATAGAACTGTTTGTCTGTGCTTCATATGTCATTTTGAATATGTATGATATGTATGTTTTTATTATTGTTAAGCTCTCCGAGCCTCAGGGAAGGAGCGCTATACAAATAAAGTTCCTATCCTATCCTAACTGCCACAAGTCATGACAGTTGCCCACATAGCTTAGACCACATTTTAGGTGGGCTAACTGATTTGTCGCAAGTGACAGGAATGCAGGACAGTCTTGCTGTAAGTCTCTGATGCGCTTCTAAAAGTGCTGCCCATTGGTATTCTTACAATAAAAATGTATCATTGTTTTTTTAATATAGCGATGCATGGATGCTGTATCAATAGGACTTGGCTATCGTCACCTGACTCCAAGTTTGTATTTAAAAAAATATGTTCCTAGCCATACGGGTTCCACATTTTCTGAAGATTGTTTATTTGAAAGTGTTAACTTTTAACCATTTTTTTAAATGAAAGCCTGAAGTCATGTCAACATAGAGAAGTCCAGTTAATACAATTAACATAAGAAAAACGTTTTGATACAGGAGGAAGATATCAACATGTATTCAATATTGCGAAAACACTACAAAATGTGTAGTAGGGTGGGAGTTGGACTGCACTCAGGGGAGATGGAAGTCACTAGCAGAGTACAACAGGGATCAGTCTTTGGACAGGTCCTATTCAACTTTTTTATCTACAGCATAGGCAAAGTGATACAGGGCAAGATCAGCCTTGTGCTGATGGTACTGAGGAACGTTGTGTGGGAGAGTTGACAATGAGGAGGATGTCAGAACATGAAAAGGGATCTAGGTAGGTTAGAACAGTGGTCAGGAGTCTGGCAGCTCTGTTTCAGTGCTGAACAGTGCAGAGTCAAACATAATGGTTGAGAAAATCCCATAACCAAGAATTGGCTTGTGGGTGTTAGAGTAGGCCAGACATTGGAGGAAAGGGACTTGGGAGTGATCATCACAGCAGATAACTTAAAGGGACACTGTCTACCCCCTTAGGCCTCAAAGTGTCCTTTGTTCAAATACACATTTAATGATTGGTCACATTCTTTAGGGATTGTTGATGTAGCTGGCAGTTTGATTCAGATTCCTTTTTTCATTTTAAAAGTGAAAAACAGACTGCCCACTATACCGGTGTTACCACACATAAGCACGTCTATTTACATTCCCTTGATCAATATCTACTGCATCTTTCCTAGACTTGGGAACACTCCCAACAGAGTATAGTTATTTATAATGCAGTGGGAAGAGAGGAGACTACTGCATTGTGAGTGGCTGCACTGTTTGGGGGTGTTCCTAATGTTCAGGAGGCATGCAAGAAGAGTAGATCAGGGATCTGAAACAAAACAAGGTTGGGTATAACTACACAATTAGCATGCATTTCAGTTGACTAAGAAAGGAAGCAGATAAATCAACCAGCAACAGCGATGAATTTTTAAGAAAGTAAGCAAACATTAAATGTGGGTTTTTAACTAGAAATCACAAGAAGCAAAAATAGTTGATAGTTGTCCCTTTAAAGGTTACTGTTTAGTGCACTTAGGCATGTGGTAGGGCAGATAGAATGCTGGTTTGCATAGGAAGATGGACCTGCAGTAGAAATGAGAAGGTGAATCTTCCCATTTAGATACCTGGTGTGACTACACCTGGCGCACTATACTCTCGTCTTACTTCGAGATGGCTCTTGCAGTAGGTATTTACATATAGGACTGACCTGCCAGGTGTCAGGACCCCACAGAAAAATTTATAGCTAGCAGTCTCTGGCTGGGGACCACCCCATGTCAGGTGACCAACGTCATGCGACATCAGTATAAAGGGGCGGCCCCCCATGCCTGCCTCCCAATTCTTTCCCGCCGTTGACTTGTGAAAGTTCCTCGCAGTAGAGTTCAATGCTCGTCAGTCATTAGCCGGTTTAGTTTTCAAACTTTTCGACCATTTTTTCCGATAGATATATTATTTCTTTATACGCTGGGTATGTCATCCCTGACGACTTCCAAATTGCATAAACACAAGTGCGAATCGTGCGGTTCCCAGCTGCCGCATAAGGACAGCCATTCCCTGTCCCTCTTCTGCCTAGGCCCGGATCACCCTCTGGAGAAGTGCCAGCACTGAGAGCAATTTAATTTGGCAACACGAAAATGGAGGCAACAGTCCCTGGAGGCCCATACTTCAAAGAAAAAAAATGGCATCCATAGAGAAGGAGTTAAAAAAGTTGAGGCCGGCATCCACTTCCCCCGAAGGCCATAAAAAGAAGGAGAAGCACCGGGAGCGGGATTCAACTTCCACGGCCTCATTGTGGTTCTGAAGGTAACGTCCCCTCTGGGGGACTGCTTCATGATGACTGTCTTGGCAGTGTCCAAGAAGATGTCGCCCCTCCCGTTGGGCTCGTGCTGGGGCCCCTTGGGTACCTCCAGGGTAATGGAGGCCTCCGCTCCCGGGAAGGCCACTGCCACATGGCCCTCAGGTTCGAGTGGGTCTGCTAAGTCAGACGCCGGTGCCGCCGACGTCCGCCTGGACAAGGCTGGTAAGCCACTCGCTCCTTCGGGAGTGCACACAGTCGCACTTCCGCCCAACAAGGCTGCATCTCCAGTGTGGCCTTTATTGAGCAATGGATCTGATAAGTCAGATGTTGGCTCCTCTGACGCCGCCCAGATCCAGCTGATAAGCTGGACGTCGGCCCCTCCGATGCCTGCCTGGCCAAGGAGCCTGTGCCGGACCCCATTGACCAGTCCGACGCCTAAGGTTCCCTGCAATACTTGGTATTGCCCTCTGAGGTCCCTGCGTCTCCTTTATTGACCCCCGGGGATTTCAACCCACCCTCTCTGGTCGTCATGGAGGACTTGGACACGCTGCCATCAGAGCCCTCTCCTTCCGGACCAGACACCAAGACGCTGGACTCTCAGACACTGGCCCCGATGCTGGCTTACATGACGCCATCCCTCTGTTCCACCAGAGCCCCTGGCTGCCGGGTATCCGACACCTCAATACCCAGTGCCATCTTACCCGGCGCCACAGTACCGGACGCCGCTTTACCCAACATTGCAGTACCCAGCGCCTCAATACCCAACGCCGGGCTTCCCGCCATTAGGGTATGGATACCCAATGTATGGATATCCTTACAATCCGTATCCCCCCCTCCTCCTCCACTGCCGTCCACACCCCAGCCGACTGCGGATTTGAAGGAGACTCTAGCCTACTGGTGGGCTGAAGCCAAGGCTTAGCTCACCAAGAGGTAGAGAGTTGTCTACCGACACTAGACCCTTCGCAGGATCCCCTGTGCTGGAAAAGGGAGACTCCCTCCCTTACCCGACAGCAGCAGTCAACCCTTGGGCGCCAAGGGTGGGGAGAATACACGTCCCAGAGAGCTTCCCAAAGGGGCCATTTCTCCCCCGCATAGGGAGGAGTCTTCCTCTTCTTCATCGGAGACCTCTGACTCAGACTCGGGGACGCTCTGACCCAGAGGACGAGCTTTGTACTCCAGACCAACCTAGGCCAAGGACCCCTCCGAAGTCTCCTCTGGAGGATCCTTCTTTTCTGGAGCTACTGAGAAAGATCCAGGAATTTCATCAGTGGCAATCTCTGTAGCCAAATCCACAGCATAAAAAGCTTGCTGCCCATTTGGATCTGCCCGAGATCTCTCCTACATTGATTCCACCTTGGAAAAACCTCACGCGGATCTTGTTTCCACTATTTGGAAACAACCTTCCGCATTACCCCCCCCCCCCCCCGAGGAAGGTAGATCGGCTATATCAGGCTCCCGAGGGAGTAGATTTCTTGAATCTACACCCCAAAGCAGACTCAGTCATGATTAGCGCCACTCACGGCTGCTTCGCTAATCCTAAACATCTCGGCTTGTCTCCGCCTGACAAAGAGTCTCTGCTTCTGGACCAATATGGGCAGAAGATCTACGCATCTTCTACCCTGGGTATTAGGGCCCTGAATTATGTAGCACATATGGGGGATTACCAGAAGACCATCCTTAGTCAGGTGGAATCAAAGTCAGACTCCCTTCCTGAGTCACAGACAAAACAGGAAGTGGTGGTTCTTGTCCGTTCTGCTTGTTCAGCCAGTCGGCACAGGCTTTTTGCCACTTACAACGCAGTGGACACAGCTGGATGGAGCTTGACTTTTGCCGTAGGCCTTCGGCGTCATGCCTGGCCCATGTGTCAGGTTTGGTCCCTGAAGTGTAATCCGCTATTTAGGATGCTTCCTTCAGGGGTTTGGTACTGTTTGGTGGTTATGTCAAGGACATCATTACCAACCTGCAAGAGAAGGGCACTGCACTCAAGTCCACGGACTCTTTGTACAGACCCCCTCAGGGGCAGCAGCGTCCCTGTCATAGACATAACCGACAGAAAACAAAACCACAGGGCAAACGGGCCAACAAGCGTCGGGCCCCTCCTGCAACCAAGATTCCCCCTACAAAAACAGCCATGGGAGCCTTGGTTGCTGCACTGCCCCAGACCTCCTGACTTCTCGCCTCTCCCACTGCCTCTGGAGGTCCCAGAGGAACCAGTAGGAGGGAGATTCTCCTTCCATCTACCGGGATGGGAGAGGGTAACATCGGATGCTTGGGTGCTCCAGTTGATTGCAGCAGGACACTCGGTAGAGTTTCTACAGAAACCACCCCGAAGATCACCTCCCAAGTCGTCTTACTCCCTGGAACATCTTCTTCTGGTCCTAGAAGAAATTATCTCCCTTCTGTCGAAGGTGGCGATAGAACCAGTTCCCAACCACCTTTGGAGGACGGGTTACTATTCCCATTTCATTCTAGTTCCAAAGAAGACGGGAGACGTGATGCCTGTTTTAGACCTTAGTTCCCTAAACATGTTTGTGGAGTACAAACGCTTCAGAATGCTCTCCCTGCAGGGCCTTCTGCCTCTTCTTCAACAGGGATTGTGGCTGTATGCTCTGGACATGCAAGATGCTTACCTACATATCCCCATCTGCTCTTCCCACTGCAAAGTCCTTCGATTTTGCTTTCAGGGGGACCACTACCAATTCAAGGCTCTTCCATTTGGTCTTTCCTTGGCCCCCCGAGTATTTACCAAATGCTTGTCTGTGGTGGCGGCCCACCTGCATACCCAGGGAGTTCAGGTATTCCAGTACCTGAACGATTAGCTCCTGGCGGTCCTGTCCAGGGAGGAACTCAGGCAGTCCCTTTCCCTTACCCTGCAGGTTTTCACCAGCCTGGGTATCACCATCAACCAGGCAAAGTCCCATTTGATCCCCTGTCAATGCCTCTAATTCATAGGGGCAATACTAGACACGACCACTGGCAAAACCTTTTTGCCTCAGGACAGGGCGGACACCCTTCAGACTCAAGCATGTCTCCTGTCCAGTCACAGAAGGGCAAGACCCAGGTCAGTCCTCCGCATCCTTGGGCTAATGGTGGCTGCCATTCTGACAGTCCATGCACTCGGCTTCATAAGAGGATTTCTCAATGGATGCTTTGTTCTCAATAGGACCAAACACTGGACGACCTAGACCAAGAGGTACTAGTTTCCAATCCCATGATTAGGGACTTGCAGTGGTGGATGGTACAAGAGAACCTTTGCCGGGGAATTCACTTCGACATCGAACCCCCCTCCCAGACGTTGACAACAGATGCCTCAGGAGAGGGCTGGCGAGCCAACTTGGGTCTCACAGGACTCAGGGCAGCTGTTCTGGTTCGAACAAAATCTGCACATAAATGTGCTGGAACTCAGAGCAGTCCTTTATGCCCTCCAGGCCCTGCACTCTTCCATCCTTCCCAGTCATCTCCTCATACAGACAGACATGTGTGTAGTCTGGTATCTCAACAAGCAGGGAGGAACACGTTTCTACCCTCTATGCAGGGAAGCAATGAGAGTTGTGGGTCTGGGCTACCCAACACAACCTTCACCTGATGGCCATTCACGTTCCAGGAGTGGAAAACACACTGGCAGACCACCTTAGTCGGTCCTCAGCCAGTGCCCACGAATGGGAACTGGATCAAGAGGTCGTAGACAACATTTTTCTGCAATGGGAATCCCCTCAGGTAGACCTGTTTGCATCTCCTCAAAACGCAAAACTTCCTGCCTTCTGCTCGCTCGCTTCAGGGCGAGGCATGTTTTGGCGGGATGCTCTGTCTCTCGACTGGAGGGACTGATTCGTCTATGCCTTCCTTCCTTTCCCTTAATTCCAAGGGTCCTGAACAAGCTCAGATCAGAGGGGGTGCAAATGATCCTCATTGCTCCATTCTGGCCCAGGCAAGTTTGGTTCTCTCTTCTGCAACAGTTTTCAGAGGAACTTCTGCTTCCTGTTCCTCTGTCGCAACACTTGTTGACCCCGGATCAGGGGACCCTTGTTCATCCAGGTCTCAAATCCCTTCATTTGCATGCATGACTCCTGCAGACGTAGCTAAAGCCTGATTCGGGGTTTCCACGCTTGTAGCAGACATTTTGGTGGAGGCCAGAAAGCCTTCCACCAGGTCCACCTACGCCATGAAGTGGAAACGGTTTTCTATTTGGGCCATGTCAAAGGACTTTGAACCTTTTCTCTTGCCCAGCCAACACAGTCCTGGACTACATGCATCATCTCTTCGATCTGGGTCTCAGCCATTCCTCTTTAAAGGTCCACATGGCAGAGATTTTAGCCTACCATGTCCCCTTCGGAGACAGGACTTTTGCTCAGCTGGAAGTCTCTAAGACATTCCTCAGAGGGGTCCTTCACTTGAGACCCCCCGTCCGCATTCCTGCTCCTCTTTGGGACTTGAATTTTATTCTTGAGAAGCTTACTGTACCTCCCTTCAAGCCGCAGCCTCAGCAGATTTAAAGTTCCTCTCTTGGAAGACTCTCTTCCAAGTGGCCATTACTTCAGCTCGGCGAATTTCCGAGCTTCAGGCCTTGATGTGTAAAATCCCATATTTGATTTTTCACAAGGAACATGTGGCTCTGTCTGCGCACCAACCCTAAGTTTCTCCCTAAGGTGGTGACTGAATCTACACTGAATTAATCCATTGAGCTACCTGCTTTCTTTACACAGCACTCCAATCAAGGGGAGTACCTCTTGCTTACTTTGGATGTTCACAGAATACTGAAATACTACACCACTCGGACTAAGGATCTCAGGAAATCTGATCAGCTTTTTGTCTCTTTTGCTCACAAAAAGAAAAGGCCAATGCTGTTTCCAAGCAGTGCCTATCTAAATGGTTGGCTCATTGTATCACTTTCTGTTACAACAAGTACAAGACCCTGCCAGGTCAAGTCAGAGGTCACTCCACCAGAGCAGTAGCTGCCTCTGCGGCTTGTTTCAAGAATGTGTCAGTGGCAGACATCTGCGCAGCCGCAACCTGGACTTCTGTCCATACCTTTATGAAACACTACAGTTTGGACATTGCCTCTTGCCATAGAGCAGGCTTTGGGTTGGCTGTGCTTCAGGGTCTTCTTTTATAAGACCTGTTCAGCCAGAGGTTCCCTACCATGGATAGTTTTCCTCCTCCCGAGTGCTTTTCCTTGTTCCAGACTGCTTGAGACTTGGTCCTATATGTAAATACCTACTGCAAGAGCCCTCTCGAATTAAGATAGTACAGTTGCGTAAGAACTTACCGTAACAGTAGCTCTTCAAGAGAGGCTCTTATAGTAGGTATTGCCTTCCCACCCTCCATCCCCCTAAGCTTTTTTGGCTCCTTTTTCATGAGGTGAAATATCCTCCTCTCTCTCGCCTTGCCTCTTTTGGCCCATGGCGGGAAAGAACTGGGAGGCGGGCATGGGGGATCGCCCCTTTATACTGACGTCGCATGACATCGGTCACCTGATGTGGGGGTGGTCCCCCACCAGAGACTGCTAGCTAGAAATGTTTCCGTGGGGTCCTGACTCCTGATGGATCAGTCCTATTTGTAAATACCTAATGCAAGAACCTCTCTCAAAGATCTACTGTTATGGTAAGTTCTTACGTAACTGTACTTTCTGAAACCCCCACATGATGATGGACAGGTACAGGCTTGAATCTGCACAGAGAAGGGTGAAAAAGGTGATTCAGGTATAGCAGAGGAAATCTTACAAAAAGCATCTGAGCAGTCTTAGTACGTACTCACCGAAGAGACCAGAAAGGAGTGAGATTACATGATCGAAACTAAGTTTCTCAAGGGAATAAACAGGTGTTATCTGCCATAAAGTGGGGACTTAACCCTCAGCACTACAGAGTTGAACTGCTGTTGTGCTTCCTTGCTCTCTGTCTGTCTCTGGCTCCTGTGCACTTCAGTTCTGTGGTGGTGGACTGGAGGAGAGCTGGCAGCAAGAGGAAGGAGAGCTTGATTTCTTTTGCGCCTCCTGCGCCATTCTGATCGATGCTGGTGTTGCATATCAAAGGCAGCCACTGCCACTGAAGTGAGCATTCAGTGCTCACAGTTGGACTCAGGATTTCCCAGTCAGATCCCTGACCGAACCGGACTGCAGTGTGATTTGCGCAAACAACAACATGGGGCACAAGATATTTGTTAAAAGGCAAGATCCCTTTTAAAACAAGTTATTTAGGGGCCTGTGCCCTTCAGCAAAGAGAGGATGCCACCATCTTGTGCACTCTGACCCTGTCTCTTGACAGCAACGGGGATCAGGATTTGCACCGTCAACCAGTCAGGCTGCGGCACATGAAAGGAAGCCACAAGGAATTATTGGGACACCGGAGGAGTGAGGAATTTTGGGTGAGAATTTGGGTCCAGTCATCTGTCATAGGATAGACCTCCAGCCTGACCCCAAATTAATTGACAGCCTGGTGGACCAGTGGTAAGCTGGCATTCCCCAGTGAACAGCAGGGACTGTGGCAGGATCCAGTCAGTCTGTGTGTGACTATGGAAGGGGGCAGACCAAGTCTGCATGTGACCTCAGAGAGAAGCAGCCCTGATGACTACCACTGAGAACTGTGCTAAACAAACTGCACGTGTCATAAACGAACTGTGACTGTATGTCCACTGCTACATAGAAGGAGGCATTTTCTTGTTATCCCAGCGTGAGTATCACCAGCTAAGAGCCAGAGAGAGAGAGAGAGAGAGAGAGAGAGGCCTGAGCTGCCGTTTGTGACTGCTGTGGGATCCACCCAGCAAGTACCATTGCCCTTTACCAGGCTGACGGTGGCATTTATGTGGTGGGCAGCACAGATCGACCAAAAGCCTGAAACAGATTGCTGCAAACTGCAACAGTGGAGCCCTGCATAGCAAAGAAGATCCTGGAATACAGCACTCTGAGTTATATCAGCCCTGCAACAGGGAGTTACTGCACACTCATAGTTTGAGAACTTAGTTTTTGGATTTGGCCTGCCGGGCAGAAGTTTTACAAATATCTGTGTTTGAGGTTTGGGTTTGCTACTTGCGATTGCATGTCCTTAGAGTTGGGGCGTTTCACTAGTTACACTGAGCGTTGCTAGTCTTGAATTTATAGTGTATTACCACTGCTGGCCAACACTAATTCCACAGCTGGCTACCCAATGACATTGTGGGAGTTTTCTCAGTGGCTGTGAAGGTCATATCACTGGTACCAGTTAAGAGAGGATAGCACCTCCAAAACAGGAAAGATCCAGATACAGTATTATACACTGTGGTGTTGGGGTGAGCAGTATGCGAGGACTGTGCCTTGGCAGGCATTTGTAGTGACAGCCCAGGAAGAATTTGTTTTGGCTGCACTTATACATGAAAAGCTGCCGAACGTGTTATTAAGCTGGGCCTGCATAGGGCACCAGTAAACCAGCCAGTCATGTTCTGCTGTTGCCTACCTCATGGTGCTGCTAATTTCTGTTTCCCCTTTAGGGGTGCTGCTTCCCTAATAAAGCTGTGTTTGCTGTTTTGCATTATTTGATGTTCATCTATTTATTTAGTGTTTACGTAAGTGTATGCTCATTGGGAACTGTTATTGCATTGTTGGGTCAAGGATGAGGTGTTACTGTGGGGGCTGGGTAAGTACTGCATCCTGGGGGTTGTACCACCATAGTGACACCAGGCCCACTAAAACTATTAGGTTGTATGTCATAACAGCGATCGTTAGGGGGAGTGTACATCACTTGCGGCGCTCAGCAAAACTGTGCCAGACACTTTTTTTTTTTAGGCGGGGGACTGTGCCCCCTGCTCTGCCCCCCACCCCCGACTAAAGGATTCTCAGCTCCAGGGGGGTGCATGTCGGGGGTGGTGGTGCAAAAGCTGAAAAAAAAGAATAACGGCCAGGCGATGGATGGGCGCCCGGAACCAAACCCAGCACTCTCACAATCCTGGCCTGCCACCAACCCGCCACGCCACAGGGCCAGCTCAGCAGCCCACCACTGCAGTACATCTCACAAACCCTCCCTCCCCTTCCACCCATTGCACAACATGCTTGCCCCTCCCACGCGTGTGTACATATAGTGACATCCTGTTGCTATATTCGCTGCCCCCTATCCGGTCACCCTCCCTGTCCAGTAGCCCTGTGCAGATGGCGCTGTTATTGAGTCACTCTTTTTTGAAAGCGCCCAGTAGCGGTTGCCCTCATCACAGGCTACCAAACCTTATTGTTGGGGAAGGTACTGCCATTTTATTTCAACTCTGATATGAACTCCCACCCCAGTTAGGAGTTTAGTGACCTTGTTAGGGCCCACATGACAGCAGTAGTAACCGCAGCATCTGTGGTCGCCCATTTACACAGGGTAGTCTGCCAGCAGTTCTGAAAACATTGTGAAGGGTCTGCCACAAGAGGCTATTGGTACAAGCTGATGGGGATGGGAGGTGCTATATTGAAGGAAGTGGTGGACAATGAAATGAGTTACCTGTGGAGGTGGTGACACTGGAAACTGTGGTGGGCTTAAAGAGAGGGTGGGATAGACAGAAATGACTGATAAGGAATGGGGTAGTGGACAGTTGGAAGGGACAAAAGGGGGCTAAGCTACCATTGGGAGGCTCAGCTGTGCACATACAGCATTAGATCTGGTTAAGTACAGGCTAGGTAGGAGCAGAAAAGAACAGACTGTAAAAAGGCCCTGATGGGCAGACTGGGTGGGCCAAATGGTCTTTATCTGCCATCAAATTCTATGTTTCTAAATGTTCTCTGTTTTTTAAAATATGTTATAACATGGGTAGATAAAATAGAGAGCTATGACTGGCAGAGACTCATCATGTGATAGTGTAACAGCACTATTTAATGCATGGTCACAGGTTTTGGTTGCTTGTTAGATATTTTCTCTGTTTAAAGACCATAGACACATACGCTGTATACAGAAAAGGATCGCTTGGCTCACCCAGTCTCCCAAAGTGTTTCATGCTTATTCTACATCCGCAGACCTTAACTGGTTTCCGGTGTCTCTCCTACATTGCTGTCTCTGCTCTAATATACTCATATGTTTATCCCATGCATGTTTGAAAGCCCTCACCATTTTGGCCTCCACCACTTCAGTTGGAAGTCTGTTGCAGGCATCTACCACCCTTTCAGTGAATACATTTTTCCTCACATCTCTCCTGAACTTCCCCCCCATCCAGCTTCATCATATGCCCCTTGGTTCTTGTGCTCGTCCTTCACCTCCTGCACCCTGTTTACACTTGTTAGATACCTGTAGGTTGTGATTATGAAACATCTCTTTCTATCCTCTCTTCCAGGGTGTATATGTTGAGGGCCCTCAGTCTCTCCTTACAAGGCTTCCTTTACACACCCTGTACCATTTTAGTTGGCCTCCTTTGGATGGCCTCCACGCTGTTTATATTCTCTCTGAGATGCACTCTTCAGAACTGGACACAGTACTCCATTTGGGGTGTACTATGGAGGGATACAGCAGCAACACCACCACCTTCTCCTGCTGGAGATAACCCCTTCCTGTGCAATCCAGCATCCCACTAGCCCTGTCCGGGCCTTTTAACACTGTGCTGCCACCTTGAGGTCATCTGATATAATAACCCCAAGGTCCCTTTCCTGACTGGTAGCTGTCAGTCGCTATCCCCTCCCATCCTATACTCTGCACTGGTGTTCCTATGCTTTAGGTGCGTGATTTTGCACCTTTTGGCATTGAATACCAACTGCCATATCCTTGACCACTACAAGTTTCCCTCGATCCCAGTGCAGTTTCTCCACCCCCTCCTGTGTGTCCACCCTGTTGCAGATTTTAATGTCATCTGCAAAATGCATACTTTCCCCTCTGGTTCTTCTGCAGTGTCTCCTGTGAAGACACTGAAAAGGAATGGTCTCAGTGTCAAACCCTGTGGAACGCTACTAGTCACTCTCCCATCTTTAGAGTGAGTGTTATTAACCACTACCATGTGTCTTCCATTCATTAACCAGTTTTGTACCCAATTTATCAATTTGGACCCTACTCCTAAGCCTATCAACTTTATTTAATCGGCCTCCTATACAATGCAGTGTCGAAGGCCTAGCTGAAGTCCAGATAGGTTAAGTCCACTGCCCTTCCCTGATCTATTTCTGTGGTCTCCCAGTTGAACAAATCTGTCAGATTTGTTAGCCATAACCATCCCTCACCTCCGTGAATCCATGCTGCCTGTGGTCCTGCAGCCCACTGGATTCTAGATGCTCAACCAGCCATTCTGTCAGTAGGGTTTCCATTAGTTTCCCTTTTTATAAGTGAAATAACACACTCCAGGGTCTGTGGTAAGCTATAATTGCAAAACTTCACAGCTGGTTGAAAGCACTCAGCCTTTTTATTTTTGCCTCACAGCACACCCAGTGTGTGCCGCGATATAACGTCATGCATACCCTGCTGTGTGTTATTGCTTACACAGCACATTAAAAGTTTAGCAGTTCAAACTAGAAAAAGCAATCTGAAGTTATTAGTGTTCAGTCTGAAGATATTAGTGTTCTTTCCCAACGGAGACCAAAATCCTTTTTTCTAATTTTGCAAGGCTTTATCTTCCTATTTTCTGTGTTTCCCCCTCCATCTTGAAGAATACTATGGCAGCAATGGTCTTCCAGCTGGGGGTGTAGGTGAATGGTTGCCTTCACAGCTGACACCATTGCTGCTCTGTGATTAACTGGCAGGGGTGCCGGAGCATCATATGTCCAGTGCCTTCCTTTGAAGCTGAATGCCTCACCTCTGATACACTGAACCCCCACCAACCTTAACAAGGGAGATCTGAGTCCTCTCATGAATTCAGGATGCTGGGTGCATCACTGGTCTGTCACATTTGTGCATCTTTTGTTGTTAGTGACTTTCCAGCAGCTGTTGTTTTTTGTGCCGGGCAGTAGAGTTTTTGTTGCTGTGATTGACGTGGTGCTCAGGCTTTCTTACATTTTAGCTAACTTTCCTGTTTTGCCCAACATTTGCAAGGCAGTCTAAATATTATGTCTCTTGTGTACATTACTGGGTCAGAACCAAAACAGTTATTCAGGAGATGATGTCTATAATGCAGTCTTGCGTGTCCAGCATTGTTTCTCCAGTGATGACTTAATTTAATTACCATTGCTGACAAGAGCAAGACCTGGGCCTCTATCCAGTTGGGTCAGTTGTGGTTGTTGACTGATATTTGAGTCAGTGCCATTTGTGGAAAAATTCATAGCTTTATTTTTTTTTGTGTGTACTGTAAGCAGCATTATGCATGCGTGCTAATGGGCCCCAAAATGCTAACAGGCATGCAATAAACTAAATTTTAGTATGTGTCTTGTGCATGAAAAGTGGTAAATAATGTGTTCTGTATTGCAATATTAATCTCTCTGACCCAGACATTCATAATTACTGACTTCTGAGCATGGTTTCTTTGATTGCTGTTCTCCTCCCCTTCTTGCTGTTCAATGGAGTAGTTGTGGCTATTTTGGTTGGAATAATGAATTGCCCTATGTTGGCAACCAGCGTTGATGCTATTTCTTGGATTCCTAATTAATTGCTTAAACACTGGGTGACATATACCTGCTCTATAGGACTTTGTGCCTTACCTACAGTACATTGTAACATGGTTGAGTAAAATACTGAAGCTTCATTGGGTAAAAGGCGTCAGGTGACCATGGATTAATTGTCAATTAATCCACAGTTGCTCCTACAGTACCCAGAGCAGCCACAGCTCAATGTGTTTGTAACCCGCAGCCTGTCTCACTAAATATGTCGGGACATCGCATGCAGAGAGCGCGAGACAGAGACACATGGACCAGCATGCCCATGCAATGGTAAGTGCAAAGGGCAGACGCACCAGAGGACTGTTGTATTCCGGGAGGGGAAGGGGCAGGGCTATCAGGAGACAGAGAGACAGAGTGAGGGAAAGACAGAGAAACAGAGCAGCACACTCCTGGGAAGGGCAGTCGGCAGAGGGACTGGAGGAGTATTGTATTCCGGGGGGGTGGGGTATCTCGCTCAGTCACTGTGTCTGTCCCTGCTGCTCTGACCCCTCAGCTTCTCCCGAGTTGTGATTGTGTGTCGTGCAAATCCATGCAGTGCAGAGCGAATGCAGACCAGTCAGTGTCCAGGAGTGTCACATGTTGTATGTTGGCCTGATGAGCAGAATGGCATGGAGAGCAAACCCACATGAGAGCGCTCGCCGAATTGAGGAGTGTTAGCGCTGTGTCCTGGGGGGCAGGGGTATGAACAGCGTGACCAGTGCGTGTTCTGTGTGCTGCTCACCCCTACTAACCATGCGGTCCCCTGCTCTGCCTCAGAGCATTCCCCTGGTCAGTGAGAGAGTGAGAGAGAGCGACTGACACATATGTGGTGCACCGAGTGAGAGAGACCACAAGAGTGAGACATGGAGCAGCGCAGCCCTCAGAGGAGAACACACATTCCGCCGGTCAGGTAAGCAACAGCCAGTTGTGCTTTCTTGGCTCCTGGGGAACCGCTTAGTCTCAATTTGTGTCTGTCTTGTGTGTGTGTTTGACACTGTGTCAGTGAGTATCTGTGTTGCCCGCTCCTCTGTGCACGAGACAGAGAGAAACCGAGAAAGAGCACATGGAGCAGTGCACCCCTGCAACCAGACACCGAGACACACTGGGAGCTGGGGGACTGGAGGAGTCCTCAGCGAGACAGAGAGAGAGGCACAGTGAGCGACCCACTGTGTGTGTTCCTCTGTCTTGTAACATGGCAAGTCTGAGCTGTGAACAACAACTGGGAGTTCACTGCTGCCACTTCTTGCTCAGGGCTTGTGCTTGTCATGTTATAAGCATATTAACCCACTCCAGAGCGTGGTTCTACTTGAGAATTAATCCACGCGTGGGTGGCCGGAGGCACTCGGCCTATGGCCATGTAATCCAACACCCCCCCCGGTGTAGATTAATTCTCAAGTAGAACAACGCCCTGTCATGGGTTAATGCTTACTTATGCACTTGGCCTGCACCACCCTCTCTGAGACAGTACCTAATGTAAATGATGCATTTGGTCTGTGCCATCCCCGTTGAGATCGAGTGAGGTATCTCTGTAATGCACTCAGCCTACTCCACCTCTGTTTTTGAGACTGAACACCATTCCTGCATAATGTACTCTGCTTGCACTACCCCATCTGAGATGAAGTGACATACCTACAGTGCATAATTTACAGTGGAGCCCATCGGGATGCAACTTATTCTGCAGCAGAATTATTGCAGGAAACAAGATAATTTCAATGACAGTTAATTCCTTTTGTCATGCAGAAATATGTGACACAGCATGCCTACTGGCAGGCTCCATTATACGTGGCGTCCACCACCTCTCCTTGCAGACTGGATTAATTATTTATCTGTATTACATGCTCTGCATCCCCCCTCCCACCCCTATCTCAGACTCGGTATCTTTACTGTACGGACATGGTACACTTTGTCTCCTCTGACCCAGAGCCAGGACCTTAAGTCCCAAACCAAAACGTCAGTCTCCCAAGGGGCAGTGCAGGGTACTCTTTGCGCCACTGGGATAGCCCAACAGCTGATCGTTCCTGGATTAAGGAGATTCTGAACCTCATGTGGTTTGAGTTCTGAATCCGCAATGAGGTTTAGTTGGTACCAGGATGTTGCAGTGGTGGAAATTAAGTTGTCTTTTAGTAGAAGACAGTGCTACTTCTCTTCCTTTAGTTTTAGAAACAATCCTTGCATGAATTTACTGCTGTGAACTTTTGAACTTGCAGAAACTTCTGCATTAACACGATAAGGGATAATGTAATCCTACCCAAGGAATTCACGCTTCTGTGGCAGTGAACTGTTTACTCAGTTCTCATCCAAAAGCAGTAGTTCATGTTAGCTGTGTTAAAACAGAAAATAAATGGCACTGCTGTTTTTGTTTTTTTTATTCGGTGAGGGAGCAACTGAGCTCCCTTTCTAAATCACGCTACAGAAAGCTAAAAGTAACTTTGTTAAAATAGTTTACTTTTACCTTATTTTCTTTGGCTTCTCAGCAAAGGTGGCTCCTTTTGACTCTAAACTGATTGTTGCAGACATTTCGAATGGACTGTAAAATGCCTACCTAAGCCCTGGGACAGGCAAGACATGACAGGCATCATGCTATCATCCAGTAACAAGAGGAGGTAAAGAGGACTGGTTACCAGGCAAGCATGGAGCTCTCCTGTGTTGCCTTGGAGGACACACCTTACTGCTTTCTTCATGTGTGTGATGATGACATTGGAGTGCGGACTGGAATATGGGATCCCAGGGTGCTTGGTGTTTCTGTCCTTGTAGGAGTTGCACACCTCACAGCGTGCAGTAGGGCCGTTGTCGGTTCAGCTCCAGGTGATTCATGTGTTGGTTTGTGGCTGCCTGTCCCCTTCATTTACTCACAAATAAAGAAAAGATTGTAGAATATCTTGAATCTAATGGGTTACAAGACCCGAGTCAGCATGGATTCATGGTGGGAAGTCATGTCAAACAAATTTGATAGATTTATTTGACTGGGTGACCGAGGAACTAGATCAGGGTAGAGCAGTGGATGTAGCATACTAAGATTTCAGTAAGGCGTTCAGCACTGTTCCACATGAGAGACTGGTAAGTAAGTTGGGGAACTTGGAGGTTGGGCAATAAGGTGGTAACCAGGGTAAGAAACTGGTTAGTAGGTAGGACACAGAGGGTAGTGGTAAATTGAGTTTGTGCAGAGGAAGGGAGGGTGACCAGCAGGGTGCCTCAGAGATCAGTGCTGGGAATGGACCTCTTCAATGTCTTTATAAGTGACATTGCAGAGGAGCTGGAAGGGAAGGTCTGCCTCTTTGCAGATGACACCAAACTCTGCAATAGGGTGGACACTCCATGGGGATTGAAAGGATGAGCAGTGACCTGAGAAAACTTGAGGAGTGGTCAAGGGTATGAAGCACTTGGGCCACAGAAACCCAGGGGTGAAGTATAAAGTGGGGGTGGTGGTACTGACGACCACCAAGCAGTAAAGAAATGTGGGGGCGATTATATTGGATGACCTAAAGGTGGCCAGGCAGTGTGACACGGCAGTTGGGAGGGCTAGTGGGATGCTGTGAATGGATGCATATGGAGGGGTATCACCAGCAGAAAGAGGGAGGTGGTATTGCCTCTGTATATATTGCTGGTAAGACCACACCCAGAATACTGTATCCAGTTCTGGAGACCACATCTCCAGAAGGACATAGACAGAGTGGAGGCAGTGCAGAGGAGGGCAACTAAAATGGTGCAGAATCTGTACCTAAAATCCTATGAGGAGAGTTTAAAGTGCCTAAATATGTTCATTTTGGAAGAGAGGAGGGAGAGGGGGGATGGGAAAGAGACCTGATAAGATTGAGACCTTTATATGCCTCACGGGGTAAATAAGGTGCAGGAAGGAAGTATTTTGTAAGCAAAAAAAGGGGCTCATTAACAATAGGACATGCTGTGAAGTTGGAGGGAGTTAGATTCAGTAGAGTTGTGGGGGGGGGGATAAGATAGAGACCTTTAAATACCTTACGGGGGTAAACAAGGTACAGGAAGGAAGTATTTTTCAGAAAAAAAGTGATTAGGAACAAGGGGACATGCTGGGAAGCTGAAAGGGGGTATATTCAGGAGAGATGTGAGGAAGTACTTCACAGATAGAGTGGTGGGTTCCTGGAACAGTCTTCCAGCCAAGGGGGTTGGGGTGAAAACAGTGCTAGGGCTCAAGAATGCATGGGATAGGCATATAGGGGTCTTAGAGGACAGGAAAGAGGAAGGGCATGTGGACCACAGATCAAGCAGGATCTGCGGTGATGCTATAGATAGGGAAAAATGGGCAGACTAGGTGGGCAAAGTGGTCCTTGTTTGCCAGCAAATTCTGTTTCTATGATAATCCCTTTCTCTCCCCCCCCCTCTTGCTGCCTCTCTCTCTCTCTGTTGCTCCCTCCCTCCTCCCTCTCTTGTCCTCTTTCTTATTTCTTTCTCTACCTTCCTTTCATCACCTCTCCTTTTCCCCTTTTCCCATCTTTCCATGTCTCCTCTGTACTCTTTTTGTTTTTCTCTCTAACACCCCTCTATCTGTTCTCCCTTCCTTCCTTGCTTCCTTCTCTCTGTATATCTTATTTTTATTCCTGTTTTGTTTTCTCTTTCTTATCCCTCCACTCTCCCCTGTCCTTTCCTCTCTTTCTGTACGATTTCTTCCTGTCCCTCCCTCTCTCATTCTCTAGGCTCATTTCCTCCTAAACTAAAGCTGCCAACTTTCCGAGGCCTAAAACTGGGATGGTCCATCCTGACCATGCCCCCCTCCCCTCCACCGCATCACTCCCATGGGCACCACAAACAACGCTGCGCACAATCAGTTACATTTTGCTGCTTGCTCTGGCCATACCGCCCCAAGGTAACGCCAGTAGCAAACATTTAGATTAAAACAATACATAATTCTGCTGCAGCAAGTTCCAAATCATGATGTACAGAAAGTTCATTAGAAGCAAACCTGCGTTAAATTGTGATCAGTCATTCGAGGTGCATGTATTGCTCTTCCTGACAATTCTATCCACCCCGTTCACACTCACCTCATTTGCTGAGCAAACTTCACTTCAGTGACTCCCACCACCACCCCAGATTGTTTTCACATACTTCCCTACAGCTGATCAGGTTTGAGTACCTTAGTCCCTGCTGCCGGTCTCTTCTCTGTCTGGAGTCCCTCTCAGCTGCTGGCAGGCAGACGTCCACATGTGCCTGTTTGCACTACTACCCAGTCTAATCTAACAGGAAGGAACATGCTTTACTATGCTGCCACTGACATGCTTGCAGTGCAACACAGGCGCAGGGGTTGAAGTTGCAAACTGCTGTCTAGCCTGAGCAGCCCCACAGTGGTGCTGAAATAACTGTCACTCATGGATTAGTTGTCAGCAAAAAAAAAAAAAAGGACACAACTGGGACAAGTAAGCAGAAAAAGGGACAAAAGTGATATTTTGCAAAACTCTTGGACACTGGGACATGCTGCCTAAAATAGGGACTGTCCTGGGAAAATAGGGACTGTTGGTAGCTTTATCCTAAATGTTCTAATGCAGTCTCAGTAGCTAAGCAGTAAGTAACTGAGAAGCCCTCAGCACTTTGTACGTTGCACCTTCCTTTCATGGACAGTGCCATGTAAATGAATGAGCTGTGTCCCCTTGGCTCTGAGCAACAGAAACCGATAATAGAATGGCTTTTGCCCTAGATTAGTGTCTTGCTTTTGCCCTCTGCATTCCTTAGTATGAGTTCCAAGCTGCAGCTTCCCCTCCATGGGCATGGATAGTAGCTGCAGGGTCCTGGCTCCTGATGTTGCCCCTTCATGCACTGAATGTGGCTGGACCCCATTACTACCCTTCCTGGGCTACAAATATTTATTTATTTATTTCAGAATGTTTCACCGGGAAAGGCATACTGAGCTGAGTATCAGCTCGTTTCCAGATGCGTCCTGGGGTGTGAGGGGAGGGGGGACAAGGCAATAATAAAAGTACAGTAACAAACAGGTATGAACACCAGGCAGGAAAGAGACCTGGGAGTAATCATATCTGATGACCTGAAGGTGGCGAGGCAGCATGACAGTGCAGAAGGTAAGGCCAGTGGGACACAGGGGTGCATAGTGAGGGGTATTACCACCAGAAGGAGGGAAGTAATGTTACCACTGTACAGATCATTGGTGAGACCCCACCTGGAGTACTGTGTCCAGTTCTGGGGACCACATCACAAGAAGTACACAGATAAGGTGGAGGCTGCCCAGAGGAGGGCAACAAAAACGTGCAGGGGCATGCTTCAGAAGCCGTATGGGACGAGACTAAGGGATCTAAATATGTATACCTTAAAAGAGAGGAAGGAGAGGGAGGATATACTAGGCACCTACACATACCTCACAGAGTTTAACAAGGTATGGGAAGGGAGTATTTTTCAGTGGAGAAGGTGCATGAGAACAAACAGACATGCAATGAAGATGAAAGGGAGAAAATTTCGGAGGGATGTGAGGAAGTACTTCTTCATTGAAAGAGTGGCAGATGCCTGGAGCAGTCTTCCAGCAGAGGTAGTGGGGGCGAAGACAGTGGTGGACTTCCAGCATGCATGGGATGGGCACAGGGGAATCTTAGTTGGGAAATGGGAATGAGTGGGTGGGACAAGATTAAGTAGAGTCTGCAGTGCATGTTTAGCCAGGGAATGACAGGTCCTGGCTCCTGGCTGCTGCTCCTCCATGGGCTCCGTGCTTGTGGCATCAGGCCGCTACTTCTCTGTGCCTTGGTGTAGCAGGTCCCAGCTACAGCCACTCTGCCAGTTTGGCGATGGCTTCCCCTGGCTGCTGATTCTGGTCTTCCACAAGTTTGGTGTGGCAGCTCCCAACTGTTGGTTCTGCTCCTTTTTGGCTCAGTATGGTGGATCCTGACTGCTGCTGCATCCATGTTCTTGGTGCAATAGAAGTCCATCTACTACTGCCACTCAGTGAGCTCAGTGTAGTGTGTCCCAGCTGCTGCTGCCCTCTCCATCAGCTTGGTACCGCAGCTGCTGCTGCTGTTTCCAGGCTTGGTTACGGAAGCTGCTGCCCTTCTGGGTGTCTGTTGTGGTGGGATCTTACTGCTTCTGCTGCCTCCATCATGACCTTGGTGTGGAGAATCCCTAGCTGCTGCTGTCCCTCCACTGCTTAGAGTGGTGGCTCCCTGCTGCTGCCCTCTGCAGATTCAGTGTGGCTGCTTCCAAGCATCTGTCTCTCTGTGGTAGGGATATGAATAGAATCCGAATTAGCCATTGAATATATTGAATATAGACTGTATTTGACAAATCTGTATGTGATGGCATTTGACCATTGGTATTCAAGATTAAAACTGTGTTTTGAGCCAGCCCAGTGGCACAGGGAACTGAGGTACATTTCTCCTTACCTGTCACCACGCCAGTGACCTGGGTTTGGGAATGAACTTGGGTTGCTGTGAGCTGGCTGGGGGAATCGAGCATCTGATGGACTTTCTGCTGTTCTGGGGAGGGTGGGGGGCAATACTATCTCACTCCTTGGCTGCCACCTGGTGGATTCTTGGTGGCAGTGCCAGAGTTAGAGCAGTGCAGGTAATAGGGCCACGTTTATGTAGCATGTGTGCAGCTCCATGCACACACACATATAGGACCCACTGTGGCAAGGACAGAAAATGGTGGTGGAAAATGCCAGTCATAGGCTACATGAAGCCCTGCCTGCCCACCCTCGCCCAGCACTCTCGCCAGCTTGCTGGCCCACCAAATCTGGACACTGGGTTTCTGGGTGGGGGAGGACAGCCTTCCCCTTCTCGGCTCTGCCATGGGTGGGAATTTGTGGGGAATGTGCGAGTCTGTGGGCTAGAGAGGCAGGTGCTGGGCAAGTGAGGCAGTGACAGGACTGAACAGTCTCCTGTGTCATGCCCAGCAGGATAAACACCTGTATGAAAAAAAGAAACAAACACTGTTTTGCAGGATCTGTAAAACCAGGTTTTATCCCCATATACATGTATGTGAAGAAGTACCCTAATGCGCCCTTTTATACTGGAGTTGGTTAGCCCATGTACAGGGCCATACAGAAATGCTCCTTATGGCTGTGGGTGTTGGAAATTGACTCGAGCCAGAAAGGACATGCAAATAAGTATTTCTGCCTTCCCACAGCCTTACATAGAAACATAGAATCTGTTGGCAGACAAAAGACTGCTTGGCCCACTCAGTCTGTCTACATTGTCTCCTACCTATTCTGTCTCTGCAGACTCTAATTGACCTCCGGCAACCCTCTTGCCCACCTCCCCGCCTATTTACCAATATTCTCCTATGTCTGTCCCATACATGCTTGAAGCCCCTACTGTTTTTGCTTCCACCACTTCTGCTGGCAGTCCGTTCCAAGCAACCACCACTCTGTCAGTGACATGGTACTTCCTTGTATCTTTCCTAAACTCCAACCCCACCCCTCTTTCACCTTATTGATGCCATGTGTTGCCAGTAGGTCTCTTAACATGTCCCCTCCCTCTCCTCTCTTCCAGAGTGTACATGTTTAGATCTCTCAGTCTCTCTTTGTAGGGCTTTTTGTGTGATCCCTACACCATTTTAGTTGCCCTCCTCTGGACTGTCTCCACCCTGTTTATGTCCTTTCTGAGGTTCAGCCTCCAGAACTGGACACAGTTCTTCAGTTGGGGTCTCACAAGTGGTTGTTACAGTGGCAACACCACCTCACTCCCTCCTCCTGCGGGAGACACCCCTCCCTGTGCATCCCAACATTCCATTGGCCCTATTCACTCTTTGTCACACTGTTCTGTTGCCTTGATGTCATCAGATAGTACCTTTCCTTCTTAGTAACTGCCAGTAACCCCCCCCCCCCCAATCCTATACTCAGTTCCTGGGTTCATATGCCCTAGGTGCATGATTTTGCATTTTTTTGCCTATAACTCCAACTGCTACATTCCTGACCACTCCTAAAGTTTCCCAAGGTCCTTATGCCTTTTCTCTAACCCAAACAGAGTGTCCACCATATTACAGATTTTATCATCTACAAGAAGGCATGCCTTCCCTTCCATTTCTTCTGCAATGTCACATATTACTTTATTAAGTTTTTGGATTTACAATACTTTTGAGTCAGGGACTCTTTCACAAAAGTTCCACGTCAAGGAATATAAGTAATCGACAATATAAAACAATACAGTGCATAACAGTATATAGCAAGCAAGGTGAACAAGGATACATGAGTGAACAAAGTAGCATTTCACCACAAGGATACTAGACACCTGGTAGGTGGGGTTTACCATTGATGTAAGGAGGGTTGGGATGAGAGTGCTGTCAGAAGGGGACATTGTCAGTACAGAGAATGGGATAATAGATTGAGAGTGTTCCAAACTGGAAAGCAGGGGTCACTAAAGCCCAGTTAAATCATGTGGAAATACTGTAGTCTGGGTAAATCTACTGCAGTAGCAAGGAGGTAACAGCAGGAAATTGAACAACAGTAGGCAGGAGTTGACTTTGTCAGATGTAATCACTAAGGAAGGGAGCAGGAGGGGGAGGTAGATAAGAAGGGTTGGACATGTGGAGGTAGGAGGGGCAGTTGAATGGGGAAGCAGGGCAATTAAAGGACAGAATAAGAAGGGACAGGATGGACAGGGGAGGTGTGTGGGGGGTAGGGGGTATTGAAGAGTACCGGTCCCAGTACTGAGCCTTGTGGGTTCCTGTTGGTCACTCTCCCATCAGTAGAGTGAGAGCCATTAACCACCACCCTCTATCACCAGTCCATTGACCAGTTCATTACCCAGTCCACACCTTTGGATCCCACCACTAGGCGGCTTAATTTCATTATCAGTCTTCTCCGCAACACAGTGTCGAAGGCTATGTTAAAGTCCAGATGGGCCACATTCACTGCCCTTCCCTGATCTGTTTCCCTTGTCACCCAGTCAAATCAGCTGGCTTTATCTGGTGTGACACCCCCCCCAATAAATCATGCTGCCTTTTTTCTTCTTTGGGGGGCTGCTTTTAGTAGCAGTACATTAGGGAAAGGAAAGAGCTGAGCAGCTACAGCTCCCGCTCCCCCCTTTCACTTAGGAGCAGCCAGCTGCGAGAGCCAAATGGTAAGGGCCTATGACCTGGGAAAGCAGAATCAGGTGTGCCCCAGCTTCACTTTAAGACTCTCTCTGCTAGCAACCCCCCCCCCACCCCAACACACACTATGGCAGCTGCGTGAAGGACCAATGCGCAAACGACAGTGGAGTCTGCCCACCGGAGTCAACCTAACAAGGCAGCCAACAGCCAACCACTCTGCTCCCCTGCTGACCCAACGTGCAGCAAGTGTCACCCTTCAGAATAGGTAAAGTACCACAAGTTTGTTTGGTCCTTTTCAACTAAACCTTTGGTAGTATTGAATGTAGCCACTGCTTACTAAGGTATTATGGATATTGCCAGCTCTAGTGGATGTGGGGCACTCCTCTCCAGAAGGGTGCTTTGAAGGAGAGGACACTGCCCCATTTGCAGGTCGATATCTATGATCAGGGTGCAGCTGGAGGCAGCAAGGGTGGAGATATGCAAGCTGCATCTCCATCTCAGCTGGAGATCATCCCACACACTCCCACTTCCACAGAGGCCCACTGGCATGGGGAGATGGAGAGGGAGGGGGAGGCCCTGGAGTACAAGGCCAGCCAGGTAAGAATTTCTCTAGCTAAACTCATACCGATTGCAAACTGTTTTGCACCCCTGGCTGGAGACCAGGAACCTGACTTCACAGGGGAAGACTCAAAGTTTATCAGTGGTGTAAGGCAAGACAACTCAGCGGCTCCCAAGTGTAAAACAGTCAGGAAATTCCTAGTTGTTGTGGATTTTATGATGCGGGGGGGGTGTGGAAAAAAGGGTGGGGGACGGGTCATCTGGAAAGGCCATGGTTAACTGCTTTCCGGGTGCCTCAGTCAGCAGAGATCTCAGCCATATAGGGAGGATGGTGGAGAGGGAAGGGGGAAAGGGTGGGTGTGCTGGTGAACCATGGCACCAATGATCTGGCCAACCAGTCAGTGGAGGAAGTGAAGCAGAGTTTCCAGGGGCTGGGGGACAGATTGGTGGCACACTCAACCTCCCTGGCCTTCGATGAAGTCCTCTGTGTTTGGGGCAAAGGGGGAAGGAAGGAAGATAGAATGAAAACAGCACACGAGATTGAAGAGTTTAGTGTATGACCTAAGGAATGGTGTAGGGAAAAGTGGTATAATTTCTTAGGGGACTTTTGGGATAGGAGACTTTATAGGTGGGATGGACTCCACTTGATGAGGGAGGGAACCATTGCACTGGGGTCTGAGGTCTTCCTCGGACATTTAAACTAACTGTGGTGGAGACTAGCACTGGGGGATCCATACAAACAGACATAAGGAAGGAGATACTAGCTAGTTCTCCTCCTTGCCTGGGGATAAGCATCATTCAGTCTCAGACTGATAGATTGACAGTAGGTATGCACACTGAGGATGCTGCAAATCAAGTACAGCTAGGAAAGAATAAGTGAGAAGTTCAGTTAAAGAACAAGAAAGGTTTATTGGACAGTTGGAAAGGGGTCTGTATTAATGCCAGGAATTTAGGCATCAAATTTGGTGAGCTTCAGACAATGATGGCAGAATCCAAGCTAGATATAGTGGCTGTCACAAAAACTTGGGGTACAGATAAAAATGACTGGGACCTAACAGTGCCTGGATACGTACTGCTAAGAAAGAACAGGGAAATGGGGTGGGGGTGTGGCCCTGTATGTCAGAGAAGGTGTTGAGGTATTGGAAGATGGGAATATTAGGTGTAACTTGGAAGACTGAGTCTTTGTGGGTTGAGCTTACAGAAGCATCTGGGGAAAAGCTACGCCTAGGGGTATGCTGTAGACCTCCAGGCCAAGGAGAGACAGAGGACAGGGATCTCAGCAAAGAAATTAGAAGGGGAACAGCAAAAGAAGATGTTGTGGTACTGAGGGACTTTATTTTGCCTGATGTAGACTGGGACATTCTGGTGGCCAGGAGCAAGAGAAGTCAGACTTTACTTGGTGCTCTTCAAGACTGCCTACTAGTGCAACTTGTAAGGGAACCCACAAGACAGGATATTTCCTTAGATGTGGTGCTCCCACCTAACACAGATGTAGTTAAATCAGTGATAGTTGGGGAACCACTTGTAAACAGCAACCACAGCTCAGTTTGGTTTGAAGTTGCCCTGGGGACTGAGAAAACACATTCTAGTACAGTGGTTTGGAATTTTAGAGGGGCGGACTTCAACTCAGAGAGGTGGTTAAAAAGAAATTAAAGGGGGAGAGCAAGGGGGCAGGGATTCACATGGAGAATAATTAAAGGGGCCATTCTTGAAGCTTCACAGATTTGCCTAAGGAAAGTAACCAAAATAAATACATTCAGGAAACCACTTTGCTTTTCAGCGAGAGTGAGTGAAGCAGTAAGGGCCAAAAGGATGGCCTTCCACAACTACAAATAGAAGCAGGGGGATGCAGAAAGGGAAGAATACCTCCAGAAGAGCAGGGAGGCAATGAAGGTGATTAGGGAGCAAAAGCAGACACAGAGATGTGATTAGCCGAGGGGGTCAGGTGCAGAGAAAAGCATTTTTCTGCTGTATAAGTGAAAAAAGAAGGAGGGGTGGTGGAGTAGTTAGACTGTTGAATGGGGTCTGTGTGATAGAGGAGGATGAGCAAAAGGCTACAGTCCTAAACAACTACTTTTGCTTTGTCTTTACCAGGGAAGCTAGCAGGCCCCTATCTGAGAGTAGCATTAAAGCGGCTGAGACAGGGATCCCAGAGATGGAGAGGTCAACATTTACTGTGGGTGGGGTACAAAAGGGTCTAACAGCCCTCAGGACAGACAAGGCCCCACATCCAGATGGGATCCATCCGAGGGTGCTCAAAGAACTGGCAAATGAACTGTCTGAACCTCTGGCATGTCTTTTCAATAGCTCACTTCAATCGGGGGTTGTCTCGGGAAATTGGAGGGTGGCAGACGTGGTTCTACTTCGTAAAAGGGGAAGGGCAAGGAACAAGCAGGAAACTACAGGCCCGTTAGTCGAACCTCTATTGTTGGAAAGCTGATGGAGTCTCTTATCAAAGCTGACCTTGCGGACTGTCTGGAGGGTAATGGTCTCCAGGATAGTAAACAGCATGGTTGTGTGGCAGGTCATGCCAGACAAACTGACTGGTCTTTTTTGATTGGGTTACAAAGGAATTGGATAAAGGTCATGCCATGGATCTGCTGTATTTTGACTTTTCATTTTCATTTTTTGGTTTTTATACTTGTAAGCTGGATGAGTAAAACTGCCCTTTTTCGCCAACGACAAGTTAAGACAATAACATGAGACAAATACAAAAAACACAGCATACAATAAATACACAGTTGAATACAGATTACAAATATGCAATGAAATTATGCAAAACATATGCAAACATCCTTATCCATCAACCATTGTTTTAACCTGGATTTGAAGGACCAAATTGTTTTACTTTCAATGATATCACGGGACAGAGTATTAAAGAGTAGGGGAGCCCTGTACGATATAGATCTCTGGCCATGAACTGTAGCAAACAGGGAAAGTCTAAAAGTAAACTTCGACTGAGACTTAGTGCCCCATAAATTAAGGGATCTGGGGAACAAGGCTGTAATTGAGGGGGAAATATGCTCTTTCGTAACCTTATACATCAAACAGCCCATTTCACGAGCTATTCTATTTTCAGATGATAACTATGGGAACTAGAGAGCAAGGAACAGTGATGAGTATGAGAGGGTACAGCAAGCATAAAGCGAAGAATAGAATAATAAGTTAGCTTTAGTCTGTCAAGGAGCCTTCCCAAGATTGCAGAATAAATTACCAGGCCATTATCCATGGCACTCAACTAAAACTATGAACAAGCAAGTGCCTGGAATCCTTGGTGAGAAATTGATTGACCCTGTAAAGTGAACCCAATCTCTGGTGAAGAGACTTTCTAAGCTTAATAACATGGGGTTCAAAGGATAACACAGTATCAAATGTAATCCCCAGATAATTATGAATATTAACAAGTTCAGTAGTATTCCCGTCACAAGCCATAACAGTGAAAAGATTATCAGAAGAAATAATGTTTTTAGAAAAAAGCATAACATTTTTTTTTTTCAAATTAAGGACCATGTAATTAGATGACAGCCAATTCTGGAATAGGTCAAAATCATGTTACACCCTTTCCAAAGCTTCATTAGGAGATGAACCAACACTGTATATAGCTGCATCATCAGCGTACAATACCATAGTTGATTAAGAACATACAGATGGAGCAGCTTTCATGTATAATGAAAAAATAAGAGGCCCAAGAATCGACCCTTGAGGTACACCACACATGATGGGAGTCAGGAGGGAAACACTATTGCCAATTCTGGTACAATGAGACCTTTTAGTAAGGTTATCTTGGAACCAGTTAATAGTACTGCCAGAGAAAAAGAAGCCAGACAGAATACCGTCAATCAGACTTCAGCAAGGCTTTTGATTCTGTTCCCCACAGATGCCTGCTGAAGAAGATGGGGGACCTTGGGGTGACAAGTAGTATAGTCAGATGGGTGGAAAATTGGCTAAAAGAGAGGCAGCAGTGGTTACTGGTAAACAGTGTTAAATCAGAAGAGAGGGAGGTCCCAAGTAGGGTACTGCAGGGGTCTGTCCTGGGTCCAGTCTTTTTCAATATGTTCATCAGTGACATTTGCAGTCCCCACCTCTGTCCCTCCTTGCCCCTACCCCAAGCCTCCCTGACCTCCTGTTTTCTCTTCCTCTCTTGATGCCTATGATGTTATTTGTTTCAGCTTGACTTTGCACAACCACTGTTATTTTGCACCTGTATTTTTGAGATGGACCATGTACTTGTACACTATTGTTGTTTATATATTGTACCGCCTGTATTTGATCGCCTGTGTCTTTGCTCAGGAACATTTTGTTACACTATAACCTGCCCTTACTGCCTGTATATTGGTTACAACATTCACTGTTTGCTCTCCTCCCTCTCCACCATTTGTTGGACGTGTTTATACTGTATTTTGTGTACTACTGTAATTTGCTGTTGAGCCTGTACTTGTTTTGAGACATTTGTGGCCCGGGTCATGACTGAAAATAGTCCTCTGGATCAGTGCACCTACCCGGTTATCAAAGACATAAATACATTTGAGAAGGGATCCAGGGTAGGTGGGTCACTTCACAGATGACACAGAGCTCTGCGGAAGAGTGGATAGCACTGAAGCAAGCAAAGAACTACAGCAGGACCTGCAGAGGCTAGAGAGATGGTCAAGGGACTGGCAGTTGAATTTCAATGCCAAAAAGTGCAAGGTAATGCATCTAGGGAAAAAGAATCCCAGGACAGAATTCTGGATAGGTGGAGTAAAACTCAGTACTACAGGAGAGGAACGTGATCTTGGAGTCATTGTTAGTAACACCCATAAGCAGGCTAGCCAATGTGACAAGGCTTGCAATAAGGCAGCCAGGATGCTGGGATGTATAGGGTAGGGTAGGGTATTGACAGTAGAAGGAAGGAGGTGATACTCCCCTCTACAGATCCCTGGTGAGACCACATCTGGAGTACTGTGTCCAGTTTTGGAGCCCTCACCTTAGAAAAGACAAGGATATGTTGGAGGCTGTACAGCGCAGGGTAACGAAGGTGATTTAGGGCCAGCAAAGAAAGTCCTTCGAGGAATGACTTATGGCCCTGAATATGTATTTGTTGGAGGATAGAAGGGATGGGGGGGTTATGATGGAGACAATCAAATTCCTGAAGGGAATAAACAAGGTGGACTTCAGGGAACTGTTTAACAGGAACACGAGCTCAACAGCATGGGGCCCCAACTGGAAACTGACAGGTGGAAGGTTCAGGAGGGATGTGAGAAAACATTGCTTTATGGAAAGGGTGGTGTAACTGTGGAACAGCGTGGCAGTCGAGGTGGTGGCAGCAGAAACTGTGGGTGATTTCAAGCATGCATTGGATAGAATGAAGGGTATAGTCATCACTGATATGGATAAGGATGGTGAAGGAGTAGGATAACCGCTGGGGAGGGTTACAATTCCCGATCAATGCCAGGTCACAGGGTTCTATAGAAATCCATGGGCAGACTGGATGGAGCATTGGTCTTCTTCGGCTACCACCTTCTGTGTTTCTATGTCTTGTAGCCCACTGGATTCAAGATACTCTACCAAATTTTCCTTTAACAGGGCTTCCGTTAATTTCTCCACCACTGATGTGAGATTGACTGGTCTATAGTTGCTAGCCTCCTCCATGCTAATCCTCTTATTGGGCACTATGTACAAAATAGATAAATACCTGTGCACCACATATCTGCTGTTTGGGCACTCACCCTTTCTTCTGTAAACTACAGGACTGGCAACATCCCATAATTTCCTACCCCATGTGGAGCAGGGGATCCACCCATGGATCAGGTTGGGCATTTGATTGGATGCCCATCTGTCTCCTCTGATCTGCCGCCATGCACCTTTGTGCAGGGGAGGGTGGGACCGCAGATAGGTGCCCTGCAGTGGCCGGCATTCATCCATGTGCCTATCCATAGGTATAGAGGTGCACGGGCGGGGTACGCACCTGTTGTGTAAGAGGTTCATACCCTGGCCATGCAACTCTGTACCCGCAGATGGCCATGCAGTGGCCAGCATGCATGTACTTGTACCTGTCCACAGCCCCACCCCTCTGGTGTGCTGCTGTGTGGGGGAGAATCGGAGGACACAGGTGGATGCTTGTCCTGGGTCCTAAAGTGGATTCTGCGAAGGCATGTGATGGAAATAATGAAGATTATAGGCGAGTGCCCAAATGGCTGCCCCAAGGGTGGGACATCATGATATGAGAATGGATGGTTCTGCCATAGCCGATGGTTGCAGTTGGGGGGGCACGCAATGGATATGGCAGAGCCCCTGCCTGAATATGCTGCTCCCCATCAGCTAGCCCTCCACGCCTTCTTGAGTGGCACTCTTCCAGACATCCCCCTGGACTGCCTGCATGCATAGCTGCATGAGAAGCCTAGGGATCCCTTTCAGGCATGCCGCCAGAGGTCCAGTGAACCCCTGGTGCATGGCACTGTCACGTAGGATTGCCTAGGCAGTCAGTCCCTTTGTGCACAGGGCCATGGAGAGGGACCTTGTCTGCTGTCCTCCAGTCCTCCAGAACCACTCCTGTTTCCATCGAGGTGTTGAATAACGCTGCCAGTGGGGCAGCTAGTACCTTTCTGAGTTCCCTTAGTACCTTTGGTGTAAAGCCTTCCAGTACCATAACCTTGTCCACTTTCAGAACTGTAAGACCCTTTAGGACTCTTTTCTCTGAAAATGAGTTTGTGTCCACACCCACTTTGTTCCTGCTGTTCTCTGGTGGTCCTTCTAGCACCCTCTTCTACCCTTTCCACACAAGCACATCAGACTATAAAAAACCCTTACTCCAACCTCCCCCCCCCCCCAATTCCCTCTCCCAGACTCAAAATATATTATTAAAAGTGATATTCCCTCTTCATAGGATTCATAGGATTATTTTACTAGCAATAAAGCATTAGCCATTTTTGACCCGCTCCAATTTTGATTTTTAACTAGAGGCAGCATTCCTTGTTATAGTCATCCATGTTGATATTTTCACTGGAGACCACTGGGGCAGATAGTGCGTTCCAGTATGCCACAACCCTTTATGAGAACCACTTTCCTCTCTGATTTTTATAGTAGTGTTCCCCTTTGAGTTGAAGCTGGTGGCTCCTGTTAGATTTTCTGGTCTTCTATTAATTCTTAAACACTCCCATAATTTCTGGTCCTTAGATGCCCTATAAACCAAGCACATGCCACACGATATCTCCAGTACTGTAGGGAATACATCTGCAAGGCCCTAAATCTCTCCTCATAGGATCTGTCCAAAATACTTCAGGTGGGGGAGCATCAAGGCATTGTACAGTAGCATCAGCACCTCTCTTGATCTACTCTTAACATTTCTTCTAATCGAAGCTAGTATTCCTTACCCTTTTTTGACCACCACGTTACAGTTGTTTGAAAAATTTAAATCACTGGTTATCATTACTCCAAGATCTGTCTCGGTGGCTGTACTATTTATAGTAATTTCATTTATATTGTTTGCAAATGTCTTGTTCTTTTTACCCAGATGCATAATCTTGCATTTATTGATGTTAAATCTAAGTTTTTTACTCCCTGCTACTTCTGCTAATGCATTTATATTTTCTTGGAACATTTCAGCATCACATACGTTCATGACGTATGCCACTATTTTTATGTCATCAGCGAATTTTTCCATCCACGCGTTGTTATTATATGATATGGCTGATACCAATACATAAAAGAGGGTGGGGCCCAACACAGACCCCTGGGGACCCCACTAGTAACAAGTACCCAGTTAGATAAATGTCCCTTTATGGAAACTCTTTGCCTTCTTTTTGTTAACCAGCTTGTTATCCATCTAATAAGACATTTGTTTAGTTTTATTTCCTCTAGGGAGTTTAGCATTTCAGAGTGAGACACTGTCAAAGGCCTTTTCGAAGTCTACATAAAGAGTGTCAACTGGAATATCTCTATCCAAAGCTTCGCTCACTGGTTCAAAAAAGTGGATCAAGTTAGTCAAACATGATCTGCCCTTATGGAACCCAAGTTGGTATATGTCCATATTGCCAACTTCCTGTAGGTGTTGATCTAGCAAGTCTTTAATTAGCCCTTCTAATAGTTTACCTACAATACTGGTGAGGCTATTGGATCTGTAATTACAGCACACTGCTCTAGATCCCTTTTTATGTTGGCTCATGCATGCGCAGCCAACATATTGCGGTAGTAGCAGGTTTGGAGGCATGATCAGTGTTGGGCGAATGCAGGGCATACATCAGTAGGTGTGTCCCTCATTCCACAATAAGCCTACATGCCGGTGCAGCACCATGCATACATAATGTAGCGAGCACATCTAAGGAAAGGTCCGCTGCAATGCGAGCAAAGCTCGTCATACGCAGCGGACCTCCCAGTGTGCTTTCCCTGGTAAAAAAAAAAATTTAACATGGCGGTACACTGCCTGCCATAATGCCAACTTTGGGGGGTGCCCAAGCCCCCTGTCAGCATGCCCTGCCCCAATGTATGTGCTGACGGGGGAGCCCACTCCCTGTTGGCATAATGCACTCCCCCCCATTTGTTATGTGCCGGGGGAGTGGGGGTGCCCAATCCCCCGGCTTTTGCCCCTCCCCAATCCCCCGGCTTTGCCTCCCCCTCCCCGCTTTAGTTGTATGTCGGCAGTGTTGCCCAATCCCCCGTGTCACAGCATCCCTAAAAAAACACGAGGTGGCACATTGGGAGCCCACCCAGCATGCCAAACTCAAAAAATAAACACCATCCCATAATTTATTTATTTATTTATTTTTAACCCTGTGAAAGAAGAAAAGCGTCTCTCGCGGTCTCCCTGCCCCTCCCACAACCCGCACCCACCCTCTAAGCACCCTGCCTCCCCACCCCTCCTCACCCTATACTTACCTCCGGAGTCCGGCGTGATGATCTTCGAAGGACCGGGAACACGTCTGCACTCTTCAAAGCCGACCGCAAACAGAAGAAATGCCGTTAAGCTATATAATGGCATAAATAGTGTTTTTTCAACTTTTGGTGCATACTGGGCATTTTTGAATTTTGCCCAAATTTTCAACATAGGTTATGGGACCTCCTCCATAATTCAGTCTCTGTCATGGCGTTATTCGGTCCCGAAGGTGATTTTGTAATCACTGTGTGGAATCACCTTTCCGGACCGAGTAACAAAACAACAATGCCGCTGTTCATGAGGGAGCTCTCAAAAAGCCTATGTTGTAAATCTGGTGAAAAAAATTCCCAAAATGACTGTTTTGCGAGCATGCATTGTGCTGTTTCCACGCACGTTTGTAACTTCGTGAATTTGTGACGTTCCAGATTTTCAAAATTGGCATTTTTCCCCACCTCCTGATGAACAGTACAGCTGTCATTTTACATATCCTGGCCGAAATGTGTTTTCATACGTCCTGAGCAGAATAGCGTGGTCGCTGTGCAAAATCAGTTTTCGGGACAGTTTGAGAAAATGACGGTGACATTGTTCATGAGCAGAGGTCCTAAAATGCCTATGTTGAAAATTTGGTGCTGAAAGTCCATAAAATGACTGTGTTACAAGCATGTGTTGCACAGTTTCCACGCACTCTTGTAACTTCACAAATTTGCAATATTTTCGTGCCAGATTTTCAACACTGGCATTTTTTTCACACAACCTTATCAACACTACAGCTGTCATTTTTCACAGCCTGCCCAAAATGTGTTTCCACAGCTTTGGCGCACAATGGCATGGTTGCTGTGGGAAATCAACTTTTGGGACAGATTAACAAAATCACAGCACCACTGTTCATGAGGGGAAGTCCCAAAATACCTATGTTCAAAATGTGGCTAAAAAACTCCCAGAAGTAATTGGGTTACAGATGTGTGTTGTGCAGTTTCTATGCATGCTCATGACTTCACCAATTTTTCATATTTTCACTCCAGATTTTCAACGTTGCCATTTTTTTACGCCTCCTCATGAGCAATACAGTTGTCACTTTCCACATCCTGCCCAAAATGTGTTTTTGTCCCTGTGTTGCCAAATGGCATAGCCGCTGTGCAAAACCACCTTTCAGCTAACAAACTGATAGTGCTGCATTTCATGAGGTGGGGTCACAAAAAGCCAATGTTGAAAATTTAGAGTGAAAATACCAACACACGCCTACGGTGTTAGGGTTTCCAACTGTAGCACCCCACCTTGTAGAGACTGAAAGGCATCAGAGGTGTGACTTGGGATCATCGGCTGTAATGCTCATGCCGTTCCACCCACACCCCAACCCTGCAGCCAGTGACAGGCATCGTGGTGTGCCTTGCAGTGTTTGGCCGCAAAGTTCACCCCATTCTCCTATACCGCACCCACCTCAGCGTATTTCCTTATGGAATGGGGTAAGTATAATGCCCAAGGACCCCAAAGCATACCACAACACTTTTCAATGTCTACAGGGTAGGGTCAGGTAAAATGCCATGAGCGTTATAGCTGATGACCAAAAGGCACACCCCAATGTCTCTGCAGGGTAGGGACGGGGTTGGCGTCACTTCAGTACTTCACTGCCATTCCTATTATGCGTCTCTAACTCCTGCACTACCAATGCCAATGCCAGTGAGACAACATTCAACATTGACAAATGCTTGTTATGTATTGGTATTATATTTGCTGATGCCTAGTCCTCCGGTATCTCTCCTTCTCTCAGTGACTTGTGGAATATGGTGTGCAATGGGTAACATAGTACTTTCAATGATTTAGGGTGCAGATTATCCGGATCGTGTGATTTGGTGGGATCAAGTTTCTGTAGTTTATTCTTGATTGTGTTTGGAGTGGACATCATATTACTCCAGGGGGCCCATGTTTTCGGTTTCCTGCACATCACTAGCTAAGTATACACTCTCGAAATAAAGGTTCTGGGGACATGGATATGTTGTTCATCCACACTTATTGGCAGGTTCCTTGCCGCTTTAAATCTTGCCGGAAGGTCTTCAAGCTGGCTCCTCCCACCCACCCGGGTGGTAAAACTCTCAGCTCCGCCCCATGACGCCAGATCTTCCTTACCGCTTGGAAAGCTCAGGTTGCCCCTTAACGCTCTGCGTATAAGACTAGTTCCCTAACTCTTCGGTTTTTCCGAAATTAATCTCTAAGGTTTTCTAGACTTCGGTCAACTTTTCCCTCGTGGCTGCGATGGACAAATCGACTCCTGGTTTCCGGAGATACCCATGCGGGCAGAAGATGTCTCTGACGGATCCGCACTCACGTCAGTCTACTGCTGGGCCTTGAGCACTACCCGCTGGCTTCGACCTGTGCTCTTCTTTCTGCCACTCGTCCTGGAAGACCCGTGCTGCCCGTCTACAACTTGGGTGACCAGCGTTACCCTCCGGTAAAGTTGAGAGGCCCGGTTAGCGGTTTCCGCAGCGGCGGGCTCGGCAGATCAGCTAGAGCAGATGATCGCCCTCGAAGAGGAGGCGGCGTGGGCCTTATCTTCCTCGGCCGCAGCATTTATCCCGCTCTCTCTGGGATCCTCATATTCTGCTTCCTTTAAGGAGCTTTGTCTGTCTCTTTCTCCACTAAGGGAGAGGGACCAACATCTGCTGGACCTTCCTCTCGGTCCAAAAAGAAGGACTAGGGTAAGTCCCTCCATCGACGCTCTTGGGAGCGGGAGAGGTCCCCCTCCCCGAGTGGTCAACCATAGACTTCGGTCAATCCTTCGGCTTCGGCCACTGGCTTCACGGTGTCCCCATCAGGTCAGTTGACCAAGACTCCCGTCGAGGCAGTCGAGATCTTTCTCGACCCGTTGGATGGGTTGTCGACCGGCGAAGTTGAAAATCCTCTCTCCCGGTTCCCCTGGTGGTGGTTGAGGATCCCGTGGGCTTGCCAGTGCCTCCGGTTCCGGAGCCCTTGGGTGTTCCCTCCGAGCTGAGGGGAAGGCGGGTTTTCCCTGCTCCTTCCCCGCACCCTCCTCGGAAAAGCCGAGGTTCGCGGTCTCGGTCTCGGACTTCTTCGCGGTCCAGCGATCCCGCCACCATGGCGGTCTCGATCGGCACCCTTGAAGCCAGCGCCAGCTGCTCGTCCTCTTCCTCGGGGCGAGGGGAGGCTTCGGCGCAAGTTAAATCGACCATCCCCGAGGACCTCATGTGGCAACAGCTTCTGCTGGCGGGAACAAGCCAACGACGTCGCCTTCCCCGGCCGTTAAGTGGCTGTCACTGGAGCGGCCGAAGCAACCCCTCGCTTTAGCCGAGGTGCCTGTTTCCAGGCCTGTTGCTCAGCCGAAACCTGCTGCTCCACCGATTATGGTGGAACCTCCGCCTCCACAGCCGTTGTTTGGGGCTCTGACCAAGAACTCTCGGTCAGTTCAGGGTTTACCATATAGGCTGTCTGTCACCCTCACTCCCGATCGCCCTCGGCAGGTAGAGGGTGGCTCAGGCCCGAGGCAGCTCTTTGCGGACTCTTCTGAGTCCGACAACGATTCCTCCCTTTTCTCCAGGCGAGTGGACTTTGAGTCCTCTGGAGGTCAGTCGCTGGACGATAGCCCTTCGTCCTTTCTGGGTTTGCTTAGGCTCATCTCGGAGTCCACTGGGATGCAGCTCGAGCCCATATCCAAGCGGGCCAAGTATCCCCTCACGGAGATATTGGACCGAGGGGATTCCCCTATGGAGGCCTTTCCTGTGGCCGAGGCCATTGTGGACCCGGTCATGGAGCTCTGGCAGCGCCCTGCTTCCTGCCCTGCGCCTTTGGCCAGGATGGCCAGGAAGTATGCGGTCCCTACTGGTTCCCTGTCCGGTTTCTCGAAACATCCCTCAGCCGAGGGGTTAGTTACTGACAGCGTTTTCCGGCATGCCGGAAACGCTAGGGACGTGGACAAATCTTCTGACAAGGAGTCCAAGAAATTGGACTATGCCGGGCGAAAAGTCTATGCTGCGTCCTTCCTTGGCCTTCGTCAGGCCAGCTCGGCCGTGCTTATGGCACATTTCTCCCATGCCCTGTTGGGCTCCCTGGACGAGGTAGTCCCTCATCTCCCGGCTGACCTGCAGACCACGGTTAGGCAGGTGTGGGACCAGGGCAGGGCAGTGGCCAAGCAGCAACTTCAGACTGCTCTGGACATTGGAGACTCATGCGCCAGGTCAGTCACGGCCGCAGTGGCTATGCGCCGTCGGGCATGGCTGAGGATATCCACCTTCACAGCGGATACCCAGCACAAATTGGCGGATGTCCCCTTCCTGGGGACCGACCTCTTCGGCCCTGGAGTGGAAGGCCACCTCCAGAGGATTGAAAAGTCCAATGCCACTTTGGACTCGGTCTCATCCACTCAGAGGGACAAAGGCTGCAGACCGCAACCCAAGCCCTTTCGTCCGTCTGCGCCCGCGACACGTCCGGCCCAGCAGCATCAGGGCCAGCAGGCTCGCGCTTGGCGTCCCAAACCCAAGCCCACGGCTTCCTCCTCCAGGAAGCAGAGAGGTAAAGGCCCAGGAGGTCCCTCGGCCGGTCCCTCCTCCAAGCCTGCACAGTGACGGGTTGAGGGGTGTCACCCCCAACCTCGTCACCTCACCCCAGGTTCCCCCCGTGGGGGGACGGCTCCAGTACTTCCTTTCTGCCTGGTCTGCTATTACCACAGACCGGTGGGTGTTGGAAGTGATAGGAAAGGGCTTGCCTCTGGAGTTCGAGCAGGCCCCGCCCTTCAGAGCCGTCGCCCCCAGGGGCCTCGGGGTCCGCAGCCTCATTGTCGGCTCGCCGAGCCGACATCGCTCTGCTCCTTGAGAAAGAGGTGATCAGAGAGGTGGCGGACCCTCCCTCAGACCCGGGGTTTGTGTCCAGGTACTTCCTGGTCCCAAAACGGACGGTGGGCTGGCACCCATTCTCGACCTTCACGACCTAAACAAGTTCCTAAGGTTTTGAACCTTCAGGATGGTCACTCTGGCTCAGATAATACCATCCTTGGAACGCGGCGTGTGGTTCTGCTCTCTGGACCTGCAGGACGTGTTTTTTCACATCCTTATCCGTCCGTCTCACCAAAGATTCCTTCGCTTTCGAGCGGAAGGATCCCTTTTCGAGTTCCGAGCCATGCCCTTCGGCCTGTCTCCTGCACCCAGGGTCTTCACCAAATGCTTGGCAGTGGTGACAGCATTCCTGACGCCAAGGGTCCTGGTGTACCCTACCTGGATGATTGGCTGATAGCAGCCCCTCCAGACAGGAGGTGGAGCGGTCCAGAGATCTGGCCCTCAGGTTTGCTCTCAGGTCGGCCTCCTCATCAACGAGGCCAAGTCGGAACTCAGACCGAAGCAGGTGATTCTCTTCATCGGGGCAGAGCTCGACTCTCTTCGAGCCAGAGCACGGCTCCCGGCGGACAGGGCTGAGGTTCTTTCCTCCTTTGCCCGATCATTTCTGGTTGGGCATTGCGCCCTGCCCGGGACTTCCTGCGCCTCCTGGGTCTCATGGCGGCCTGCACCAGCATGGTCCGTTGGACCCACTGGAACATGCGCCCCCTTCAATGGGGGCTGGCCAGCCAGTGGTCTCAACGTTGCGATCCATTGGACCAGCTAGTGACAGTGACCCAAGGGATGTGGAATGCTCTCCAGTGGTGGATCGTTCCAGCTCATCTGCAGGAGGGCATCCCGTTTGTCCGCCCCGAGCTGACGGTCTCTCTATCGACCGATGCCTCTCTGATGGGTTGGGGTGCCCATCTGGGGGAGCACAGAGTGCATGGCCTCTGGTCCCCGCGGGAGTCCCGATGCCATATCAACCTGCTGGAGCTCTGAGCGGTCCGCCTAGCTCTCACCGCCTTCGCTCCGTTTCTACGGAGTCAAGTGGTTCGGGTCCAGACGGACAATACCATGACCATGTACTACCTAAACCGCCAGGGCGGGACGCGCTCCATGCCCTTGTGCAAGGAAGCTCTCCGCATTTGGTCACTCGTGCGCAGCCTGGAGGCGGATCTCCTAGCCATTCATGTGGCAGGAGCCTCCAACACCCTGGCCGATGCCCTAAGCCGGATAGGGGCTGTGTCCCACGAGTGGTCTCTCCTGCCGGAGGTAGTACAAGATCTGTTCTCCCATTGGGGCACACCTCAGGTGGATCTGTTTGCCTCCAGGGAGAACGCGAAGCTGAGGCTGTTCCATGCCCGCCCCCCTCAGCAGGGCTCGCAGCAGGGGGATGCCTTCTCGAGGCCGTGGACCCCGGGCCTCTTCTACGCCTTTCCCCCATTTCCCGTGATCCACAAGGTGCTTCTCAAGGTGAGGAGGGACAAGGCACAGGTGATTCTGGTAGCCCCAGACTGGCCCCGCCAGTGCTGGTATCCAGATCTCCTCAGCCTCAGCTCCAGGCTCCGGAGGCAGCTTCCAGCTCGCCCGGACCTGCTTTCAGTCAATCAGGGGAAGGTGTTACATCCGGACCTTCAATCCCTGCACCTGACGGCCTGGTTTCTGAGCGACTAGAGTTCCAGGCCTTGGGTCTTTCCGACGAGGTCCTCAATGTAGTTGAGGCGTCCCGTAAGGAGTCGACCAGGAAATGCTATGCCTTCAAATGGAAAAGGTTTTCCATTTGGTGTCAGGGCAAGGGCCTGGACCCTTCCTCCTGTTCCTTGGCAAGCATCTTGGACTATTTATGGTCCCTTTCTCAGCAAGGGCTCAGGTCGGCGACCCTGGGGTGCACCTGGCAGCCATCTCTGCTTACGGGCGTGGGCCGGGAGCAGTGATGGCGAGGAGAAGGTGGTTTGGTGTTCAAGGCCTTGATCACATTTCCCTTCGATGCGAGAACCTCCACCTCCATGGGATCTACTGCTGTAATGGCAAAGCTCATGGACAAACCATTAGAACCAATGCACAGGTGTGATCTCTCTCACTTGTCGTGGAAGACTGCTTTCTTGGTGGCTATTCGTCCAGCCAGAAGGATGGGAAGCTCAGGCGCTTTCCATAGAGTCTCATTACCTGGTCTTCCACAGGGACAAGGTTGTCCCGCCCCACCGAAATTCCTTCCGAAGGTGGTGTCGGAGTTTCACCTTAACCAGGTGTTGACTCTGCCTGCGTTCTGCACTCCCAGTCACACCGAGTACGAATAGCTCCATACTCTGGACCCTAGAAGGGCGCTTGCTTACTGTAAGGAGTGCACGGCTGAAATTCGGGGAGAGGTTCGCCAGCTGTTTGCCACCTACGCTGAAGCCGCACCTGGCAGACCTGCAGCCAAGCGGACGATAAGCAGGTGGGTCACCTCCTGCATAGATCTCTGCTATAGGTTGGCGGCATGGAGCCTCCCAGAGGGATAAGAGCTCATTCTACCCGCCATACGTGCATCGGTGGCTGCTCCAGGGATGTCCCTATCCAGGAAATCTGCAGGGCTGCTACCTGGAAGTCAGCACACACCTTTATCACCCACTACCACATCGACCTTGAGTCACGCCCGGCATGCTGGTTTTGGACCTCAGTTCTCCAGTCTCTTTTCCTAGAAGTAGGGGTGTGCGCCTTGCCTCCCTCCTCCCAGGAGAACTGCTAGGAGTCTGCCAATAAGTGTGAGGATGAACAACATATCCATGTCCTAGAAATACAGGTTACTCACCTGTAACAGGAGTTCTAGGAATGGTATATGTTGTTCATCCCATCGATCCACCCGACCTCCCCGGCTTCAACGCACAACCTGAGCTTCCAGCGGGTCAGATCTGGCGTCATGGGGCGGAGCCGAGAGTTTTACCACCCGGGTGGGTGGGAGGAGCCAGCTTGAAGACCTTCCGGCAAGATTTAAAGCGGCAAGGAACCTGCCAATAAGTGTGGATGAACAACATATACCATTCCTAGAACTCCTGTTACAGGTGAGTAACCTGTATTTACTCTCCTTAGCCATGGTAAGGCAGTCAGTTATTGTGTTTTCCCCTGCTTAGGGTGCCTATGTTGCTGTCTGTATTCTTCAGGCTTCCAACATAGTTGTAAAAGACCTTTTTATTGTTGCCCACCTTTTCACCAGATTAACCTCCATTGCTTTTTTTGGCTTCTTTAATTTGTTTTTATTTTAATTCTCTTAACTTGGATTTGTACAGCCTGATGTATTTAGTGCTTCCCTCCCTTTTGTACAATCTGTTTTTTTTTGCCCTTATAAGCTTCTGGATTTTCCTGTTGAACCATGCTGCAATCCACCCCTGTGATTGTATTTGTTCCTAGTTGGTATGTGTCCATCTATTACATCCTGTATTTATTTATTTAACAGACTTTAGGATTTCAACCTTTGAGTCAAGGACTCATTTACAAAGGCACCGCGTCAGAAAAAACAAATACAAACACAATACATATAGATATAGAATGGCAGCTAAAGGTTACAGTTTTTTTTCAGTTATACAATATTGCAGAATCAAGATCAGCTATACATTGCATTGAATGTGTTACCGAGAGCTGTATTTTACAGTTTTCAATAGAACAATAAGTTTGCTGATAGAGGTAGGGAGTAACAGGTTTGATATTTGCAGTGAAATAGAAAATTAGACAGATATCTTGTGAGTGCAGCCAAAGGAGGCATTGTTAATAGGCAATGTTTGATAACCCTATTGGTAGGAGTGTAGGTAGGTGAATCTCCCACCCTTGTCTTAGTATCCTTCCCCTCTTTCTGACCCAAAATAAATGATTGATATGGGCCCTTCCCCCAGCCTTATGAGGAGTTTCTACCACCCTTCTTCCCCTTACAGAGGTACCCTAGCACCCAACCCCATGGCGATCACCCCAGCCCTCTCCACACCACATTTGTCAGTTGCTGTCTGAATGAAAGAGTAAGTGTGCACTGAAGTGTCTTGACAAAGCCTCCAGTAAGGGAGGTGAAACTCTTTGAGTGCTGTAGGGGTTGCAGTCCTACTTGTTTGCACAGAGTGATGTGCACAGCAGTAAAAAGAAATCCTGCAGTTTAACTGCGGCTTTATAAAACACTATAGACCAGTGTATCTTCCTCCAAAAACCCAGTGGAAGGCATTGCAAGGGTATTGAAAGAGTATATACATGAACAGGGACATTACACAGCATTTATAACAGAACAAACAGCTCGGATACAGAAATAATCTGTATTCCATAACTGATGATTGGGCAAATCCAGTGACAAAAACCCACACATTCAGTTATTAACACTGATCACACCTAGACAAAATGTCATGGTCTTTCATACTTACTCATGCTTATATCGGACCTGGGCCAAAACAATTGATTGTTTCTTGTAAGCAGTTTTCAAAGTCATATTTGAAGGTTTCACATATTTGAAGGTTTCACTTCTATGATAGTGAATCAGCTTGGTGCATTCAAGTCTACATCACCTGCACCATCAATGGCCTTTTTGGCGTCAGCACCCCCCTGTTAGCCAAGGGATGCTCTTTGCGGTTCGACGTCGGCACCTCGCATGTCGGACCTAGACCTTTGGGAGGTCGACGTCGAGGAAGAGTATCACCCTGATCTCAGTCTGCCTGATGATGATGAGGAGGAGCCGGAAGAGCTCCTCTCCTCAGGCAAGTCTACTGTCTCCTGTGTTAGCGAGGACTCGGTCAAACACACCCATAGGTCTCCTCCAGAGGTCCCCATCTTCTTTAATATAATGAAGCAGTTGTCTTCTGCCATGGGGTTTCATACAGAGGAGGAGGATGTCACCAGAAAAGATTTTGTTGACTTCCTGGAAATCCCTTAGTCTCCTCCTAAGATCATTCCTCCTATCTTGCCTGCTTTTAGGAAAGGCATGGCACCATACAGATATGGTGTGAGCCATACCCAGGAGGACAGATAAACTTTGTAATGCCCCTCAAGGGTTCCCTTACTATGCGTCTCAGCCTGAGACAGACTCAGTGGGGCTACTCATGACAGGTCTAAGGTACCCAAGCACTGTAGCTCCCTCCCCGCAGACAAGAAGTCATGCAGAATCGACCTTTGTTTTATTTATTTATTTATTCATTCATTTACTAGGTAGGTGCACTGGTCCGAGAACCGTTTTCAGGCACGACCCGGGCCATAGAGGATGGCACAGAACATACAGCAAGTGCAAGTACAAAGGAGACAGAACAAGGTATAGAGTAATCAATTGACGGAGATAATATACAGGATATTTACATAAAAGTATATATAAAGTTGCAGCACAATAGATCAATACAATTTTTACGACAATGGCAGGTCGTAGCCAGGTATAACACAAATTAGGCATGGTAGATGATGGAGAAATAAAAAGGGCGTCAAGACAGCTTGGGTAGGACCAGGAAGAGAAAGAGGAGCATGACAATCAGCCAGGAGGGTGGGAGCAAGGGGTGGAGGACAAAAGATAAAATCCAAGGAGAGAGTGAGAGAGTGGGAGAGTAGCAGTGTCAGTGGCTCAGTAGGTAGCACACTCTCCTCTGAGGCCGGGAGATCAGAGGGCTTTGGGTTCAGTTCCCACATCTGGCACTTGGGTTAATATCCCAGTACTGACACTGTAGTGCAGCATGAGAGGGGTGCTTCACTTCTGAGGTGCCGTCTTTCGGATGAGACGTTAAACCGAGGTCCCATCTGCCTGGATTGGTGGTATTTCAGGTGGATGTTAAAGATCCCATGGCACTTTTCGAAAGGAGTAGGGGAATTTCCCCGGTGTCCTGGCCATATTTCCCTCATCAACTAAAAAAATACCACCAACAGCTTAATCTGGTTCAAGGTCTGTTGGCATTCATCTGTATCCCCCTCCCCCAGGTCGTGCCTGAAAATAGGCAGGATTTGTCTAGTACACTTACCCAGTCAACAAAAAAAACAAATAAACTATGAGTCCTGGGGAGTTGATGGTTCTAAGCAGGGAGGTCAAATTGTTCCAGTGGGAAGGGGCTGCAGATGAGAAAGTCCATTTTTACCCATGCTAGGGGGCACTCAAGCGTGGAGCCAGCATCGAGACAGAACACACACTTTTGGCCAGAGTTGGTGGGAGAGTGGAGAGGTAGCTTGGTTTTGGATAGCGTTATTGGCTGTGCTGGCCAGGAATTAGGAGTCAGCCCAGGGCCTGGCAGAGCAAGCAGTGGTGTGTGGATTATGGGGCCAGAAGGGCAAACCAGCAGATGTTGTAGGTGGTGTCTAGCCGAGCCAGGTTAGTGGAGGAGGTAAAAGTGAAGATAGGGCACAGTAGTCAAGTAATGGTAGGAGACTGGATTGGGCAATAATAGCAAGTCGGGCTTTAGGAGTGAGATACCTGGTAAGGCAGTAGCTGGGCCTCAATTTTTGATTAACATGGCATATGAGGTTATCTATGTGATTGGTGAAAGTAAAGGCAGGGTCAAAGGTAACACCCAGATATTTAAAGGAGTGCACTGTATCAAGGGGTGACCCATTGGAGGAATGGATGGAGAGAGTGCTGTGTGTTTTTTTCGAGTTTGGCTAACCTGCCGGGCTGGCAGTATAGCCTAGTGATTAGAATAACGAGTTGTGAATGATCTTTTTGCATCCACCCAACCTGGGTTTGATTCTAACAACCTCCATTTGCATACTGTGAGACTCTAAGCAAGTCACTTAACATCCCAGTGCCCCTGGTCACCCCTGAAAGCAGGCACTCATGCCTAGTGGGCGTTACCCAGTTACCAAAAGAATAAACAAAAAAAACCTTGGGTTTTGAGCCAAAGAGCATTGCTTTAGTTTTTTTTTTTTTTTTTTGTATTGACAAGTAGTTGGTTAGCAGTGAACCATTTATGGGCTTGTAAGGCAGTGTTTGGTGGAAGACGAGAGTTTTGACAGGGATTTGTCACTCAAGTAGAGGATAACATCATCTGAATATAGTAGGGAGTGGCAGGTAGGCTGTCTTGAGGGAGAGAATTTGTGAACAGGGAGAAGAGGATGGGCCCCAAGATAGATCCCTGAGGAACCCCGGTGGAGTCAGGTAGGACAGAAGAGGTAGCTTCACCCATGCTGACTAGCTGTGTGCGTTCAGTGAGATAGTTGAAAAAAACAGTCTGCAGTGTCGGGACAATCCGAGGCAGCGGAGTGTGTTTCGGAGAGTGTTGTGGTTCACCAAATCAGATGCCTTGGAGAGGTCCACAAAAACAACTCCTGTTAGCATTCCTTCATCCATTTTACGGAGGACATGATGGGAAAAACAGGCCAGTGCAGTGGTGGTGGTGCTGTGCCCTTTTCTGGATCCATGTTGTTGGGGACACAGAAGGTTATATTTCGTGGCATATTCAGTAATCTGATGGTGGACAGTCTTTTCTAGTAATTTGCTGAGGGGGAGACAGTGGATATGGGGTAATAATTATTCATATTTGCGGGGTCACCAGACTTGAAAACAGAGACAATCCTTTCCTGTTTCCATCTCGGGGTGGGGGTGGGGGAGACAGTGGCCATGGCGAGTGAAAGGTTGAAGATTTTCATGAGGGGTTTAGCTATTACTAGAGCTACTGTTTTGAGGAAGTGTGGGAGAGGCCATTGCTACCAGCGCTACCCTTATTGGGGAGACTCTGAAGTAGCTTAAGAATATGTCTAGAGGAGATAGCCTTGAAGAGGAAAGGGGAGCAGTGGGGGCGAGTGTCTCCTTGGTCTTGCATGGAGGAGCTAGTGTTATGCGAGGTGTAATTTGCGAATGTATTCATTCAGGTTTGTAAACTTGTTTAGTGCATCAGCAACATCGACTGGGTTAGACAAGGGGCCAATATGGGTGGAAAGTTTGAAAGGGGGCATTTTTCCCCAGGGGAAATTAGGGAGTGGCTAGTAGACCAAATGTGGCTAGTGGTTATAAGTCTTTTACATTGGTTACATAGGTATCTATAAACATTTCCAAATCTGAGGGGAAGGGAGGCTTTAATGGTCCTATCACTTGGCATCATGCTCCTTCATAAGCCTTAGGAGGTCCTTTCTGAGCCAGCGGCTGTCTCCTCCACGGACTTGCCTAGTAGTTATTGGGAAATATTTCTCCTGGATGTTGGTTAGTTTGGTGAGGAAAAAATTTAGTGCTTTTGTTATATCATTCATGATGTAGAAAGGATCCCAGTTGATGGCTAAGATGCCTCTGTAGAGCTGGAATGGGTCGAATTTAGAGTAGTTTCAGAAGGTGAGATACTTGGGAATGGGCGAGAGGGTTTTGTAGACCAGGTACATAAGGTAGGTGAATGATTGCTGATGGAATCAGTAGTACCCCAGCATGGGTTATTCTGTCCTCTCTGCTTGTCATAATCCAGTCGATAATGGAGTGGTTTTGGGAATGGCTTTTGAGCCTTGTGGGGGTTGTGATGAGCTGGATGAGGTTGCAGTGCTTTAGAAGGCTCTGAAAGTCAGAGGTTGTGTTTACTTGCCAGTTTATTTTAATGTCACCTAGGATTATAGTGTCCGGGGGGTGTCCAAAACTAGTAAGCAGGTAGGCGAGTCCATTACAACTGCACTTTGGGGGATTATAGCAGCAACCAATATAGTTTCCTTGTCTTCTTATTGATTAGTTTCAGGAAAAGTAATTCAGAGTGGGATTTATCCATAGATTGGCAGGAGAGGGAACCAGTAAAAGAGTCCTTGTAATACAAGAGGACCCCCACCTCCTTTGTGAGCTCCTGGACAGTCGATTCTAACCATGGAATAGCCGGTTAGGTAACAGTGGGAGTTAGGTATGGATGGTTTTAGCCACGTTTCCATAATGCCAGGATGTCTGGTTTATAGAGGGAAACCAAAGCCTCCAGTTCTGTGAGTTTGAGTATAAGGCTGTGGATATTTAGGTGGGCGATCTTTAGACCATGCTTTTTACCCTATATAGGATTGGAGTGGGAGACAGATGGGGTATTTGGGTCAGGGTTGCTTTAGACAGCTCCACTCAGTAGGAGGAGGTGAGTAAGGAAAGACAGCGTGGACTCGGAGTGGCAAGGGGTAGTGGAAGAGTACCAAATTATAGCGGTAGTGGATATGGTATGTAATGGGACAGGAGGCGGAAGTCGCATTTCATAATAAGGGCTAGGGGGAGGACAGTGTTAAAGCGCAACAAGTTGGGGATAAGAGCTGTATTAAGTGTGTGGTGGAAGTTTGCCATGGTGTCTTGTTCCCTGGCAAGAATAATTGTACAGGATTCAGTAGTAGCAAATAGGGCAAGTAATAGAGTGTACAACATTATGATAGTGCCCAGTGGGTTTAGGGCAGTGGCCGCATCCTTCTTATATTTAGTTCCCATGTGTTGGAGGAAGAGTGACCTCTAGTGGGGAGCTGATATAGGTTGCAAATGGGAAAGTGGGGAGATAGAAAACTGTCACCTGACCTGTCACGTGACCATTAAGACCTGTATCTTACAGGTGACCAAGGGTGGGGAGGGTGGGGCAACCGCTGCAATAGCAGTGGCAGATACACCTAATCAGGAGCTGCTGCCTATGAATGTTGCTTCGCACCTGCTGCTGTGCTCACAGAGTGGTAAGAAGGTTTATGCTTCTTCCACCTTAGGTTTGAGGATTGCAAATTACCTGTCCCACATTGTGAAGTACCAGAACACCAACTGAAAGAAGGGCAAGACTGCTGCCCAGGCTCTTCCAGAGGGCTCTCAGAAGCAGGAGTTCCTTCAATGCTTCTAGACAGCATAAGATGTCAGCAAGCACCTTGTGAGGGCACTTTAAGATTTGGCTGATACTGGTGCCAGGGCTGCTGCCACAGGCATATGCCTATGTAGGCACTCCTGATAGCGGGTTTCCATCTTTGCCATGGACATTCGGCAACAGGTGCTGAATGCCCCGTTTAATGGGACCAAACTATTGGGCCCTGATGTCCAGGACATCAGTAATGATCTGCAGGCTTCAGACAGAGCCATTAAGTCTGCCCACTTACTGTACCTTACTCAGGAGCAGAAAGGTGGACAGCGCCCTCCTTTTCATAGGGCACCCAACAGACAGGGAGCTGTCTGGTCTCAAGGCAATAGAGCCTCTGCTGCCTTCCCCACCTTCTTCAGTGCTGGAGCCGTGGCCAAGTGCCCCATAAGGTGATGGATCAGCCCCTGAGACTGGATCCGCCTCAGCTTGACTCTTTGCCAGACCTCCCTCTTCTGGTCACCGGCCAGGAGGTCATGGCTGGAGGTCAGTTCTCCCTCCATTTAAATCAGTGGAGAGCCATAACTTCAGATGCTTGGATTCTGCAACTCATAGAAAAGGGTCATACCTTGGAGCTCATGGAGTATCCTACAGAGACCCCTTCAGCAGTCTCCCACTATCCTCCAGCCCACTTGCCGGTGCTCCGGGAGTAAGTACAGTCCCTCTTGTGCAAACAGGCCATAGAGCCAGTGCCTGGGCATCAGGAACCAAAGATCTTACTTCGGGAGGGCTTTTGCAGTAGGTAATTACATATAGGACTGATGCCGGCAGGCGGCAGGACCCCACGGAAAAATTTCTAGCTAGCAGTCCCTGGCGAGGGACTGCCCCCACGTCAGGTGACCAGCGCCAGAGCGTCGGTATAAAGGGCGGTCCAGGACACCCGCCTTCCAGTTCTTTCCGCACACGTTAGCTATTGCAGCACCTCACAGAAAAGTTTGTGCTTAAATCCAGCTCTTCCTTCGTTGTTTTTACCGTTAAAAAAACTTTATTTTTGACTGTCGAGTACTAACGTCGGTGTATGTCATCCCTACACCCTCTGAGCACAAAGAATAAGTCACGATTCTTCGCGGCGTTCAACTACTGCACAAGGACGCCCACTCCCTGTGCCTGTTCTGCCTAGGCCCCGATCATCCGGTCGAGAAGTGCCAGCATTGCCTCAGCTTTAACGCTGCTACCCGAAAAAAGCGGCAGCAATCCCTGGAAGCCCATATTCTCAAGAAGAAAATGAACTCTATGGAGAAGGAGCTTAAAAAACTGAGGCAGGCGTCCACTTCCCCCGGAGGCCATCGAAAGAAGAAGGACAAGGAGAGACACCGGGACAAAGGCTCCTCCACCGCATCTCCCTCAGGAGTCACTGGGATGCAGGTAACATCCCTTCCGAGGGACTGCTCCTCGACGGCCGGGGCTTGCGGGCACCTCCGGGCAGTTGGAGGCCTCCGCCCCTGGTTCGGCCGCAGGCTCGCAGCCTACCAGAGTGGGCGACTCTGGTAAGCCGGGCGTCGGCTCCTCTGACATCCGCCCGGAGAGGGCTGGTAAGATATCCAACCCTCTGGGGCGATGCACGGCTTCTTCCCCACTGGACCAGGCTGACCCCTCCTCTCGACCTGTCTCCGGTGACGGCTCTCGTAAGTCGGAAGTCGGCTCCTCAGCACCCACCGAGAGCTGCCTCTGTGTCTCATGTCCGGCTCGTCGGCGTCCAGCCAACAAAAGGAACCCGTGGCGGACCCCCATCGTCCGTCATTCGGTTCGCCGCAGCCTTTGCTGCCATCTGAGGAACAGAGTCCCTCAACTTGAACCGGGAGTTTTCCCTCCGTCCCAGCGAAGCTGGGGATCTTTTGCCTCCGTCAGTCCTTCCTCCATCTGGAGTGCTGGACCTGACGTCGGCTCCCTGGACGCCGGCTCCGACGCCAGCCCCTCCGACGTCGGTACCTCTGGCGTCAGGGCCTCCGCCGTCGGCCCTGACGTTGGTTTTACCGACTCAGGGAGATCTTCGGCTCCCATCGGGCTCTCCGCCCTCCAGGCTCTCCACTACGGACCCGCCCGTGAGGTTCCCGGCTGGGCCGTCTGCTCAGGCAGCCCCCCTGGCTTCGGGTATGCTCCGTCTTATTCGGCCGCGGTGTGCCGGGAATGCTGTATCCGGCGCCACAGTCCCCGACGCCGGGCTTCCCGACGCCACAGTAATTGATGCCTCAATACCTGACGCCGGGTTACCCGCAGCGGGGTTTTGGATACGCTTCATATGGGTATAACCCGTATTCTTATCCCCTGCCTCCTCCTCCTCCTCCTCCACCATCCTCGTGGCCGCTGGTGGACCTGCAGGAGACTTTGGCCTCCTGGTGGGCTGAGGCCAAGGCTCAGCTCACCAAAGAGGTCGAGAGCCGCCTTTCTGCGACGGTGCCATCCCAGGTTCTCATACGCCCCAGGCGGCACACTCCCTCACCAACTCCAGGGTTCTTCCGTCTGGATCCAGAGAGGCAGGACCGTGTCCCGGGGACTCCCAAGGGCCTGTTCCTTCCCTGGTCGGAAGGGAGTTTTCTCTTCTCCATCCTACTCTTCACTCTCGGACTCCTCAGACTCTTCCGATGGCTGCTCCGAGAGAGACAACGAGCCTCGCTCTCCGTCGAAGCCCCGGCCAAGGACTCCTCCGAAGTCTCCTCCGGGGGATCCTTCTTTTACGGAGTTGCTTAGAAAAATCCAGGAGGTTCATCAGTGGTGCTCCTTGGAACCAGATCCTCAGCATCTGTAGCTCGCTGAACATCTGGATCTACCCGTGACAGCTCCTACATTAGTGCCACCCTGGATAGAACCTCACGCCGACCTTGTTACCACGATATGGAAACAACCGTCGGCCTTAGCTCCACTTCCTAGGAAGTCAAACAGGCTATATCAGGCTCCAGAGGGTGTTGATTTCCTGAATTCTCACCCTCGTGCCGACTCGGTCGTGATTAGCGCCACTCACGGCCGGTCGGCGAACCCTAAACATCTTAGTTCGTCACCTCCTGATAAGGAATCTCGCCTTCTGGACCAGTATGGAAGAAAGATTTACGCTTTCCCCACACTGGGGATTAGGGCCCTGAACTATGTCGGCGACATGGGGGACTACCAGAAGGCCATCCTTACTCAGGGGGAAGCCAAGCTGGACTCCTTGCCTGACTCCCAAGTCAAACAGGATGTTGGCTGATCTTGTCTGCTCTGCTCGTTCGGCCAGCCGACACATGCTACGAGTGACATACGATGCAGTGGACACTGCTGGGCGGAGCTCAGCTTTCGCCGTAGGCCTATGGCGTCATGCTTGGCTCCGTGTGTCAGGTCTGGTCCTGGAGGTGCAATCTGCTATCCAGGAAGCACCTTTCCTTGGGTCGGTGCTTTTCGGGGTGATGTCAAAGACATCATTACCAATTTGCAAGAGAAGGGGACGGCTCTGAAGTCAGTTGTTTCCATGTACCGTCCCCATCAGCAGCAGTGCCGTCCCTTTCTCTGACAGAATTGGCCAAAGGCGAAACCCCAGGGAAGGCGGGCCGCAAAACTTCAGGCCCCAGCGGCTGCTAAGCCCCCCACCCAAAAAAGCAGCGGGTGCTTCAGCTGCGGCGCTGCCCCACACCACCTGACTCCTTTCCTCTCCCACTGCCTCCGGACTCCCCGGAGAAACCGATAGGAGGGAGGTTTTCCCTCCACCTTCTGGGATGGGAGAGGATAACCACGGATTCTTGGGTGCTCCAGCTCATAGCAGAAGGACACTCCATAGAGTTTCTTCAGAAACCACCCCGCCACCCCCCTCTGAAATCGTCGTATTCACGGGAACATCTTCTTTGGTCCAGGAGAAAATCTCAGCTTTTCTGCTGAAGCAAGTGATAGAGGCTGTCCCCCTTCATCTTCAGGGGATGGGTTACTATTCCCATTTCTTCCTGGTCCCAAAGAAGATGGAAGATCTCAGACCGATTTTAGATCTCAGTTCCCTAAATCTTTATGTAGAGTACAAAAGGTTCAGGATGCTCACTTTGCAGAGCCTTCTGCCCCTCTTCCAGCTGGGTCAATGGCTTTCTGCTCTGGATATGCAGGATGCTTATCTGCACATTCCCATTCGCCCATCTCATCGCAGATACCTTCGTTTTGCATTCCAGGGGGACTACTACCAGTTCAAGGCACTCCCATTTGGTCTATCCTTGGCCCCCCGAGTATTTACCAAATGCCAAGGCAGTGGTGGCGGCCCACCTGCGTACCAAGGGAGTACAGGTTTTCCCTTACCTGGATAACTGGCTCCTGGCGGCCTCGTCCAGGGAGGAACTCCTGCGATACCTCTCCCTTACCCAACAGGTCTTTGCCTGCCTGGGTATTACCATCAACCATTCCAAGTCTCATCTGGACCCATCCCAGAGGCTACAGTTTATTGGAGTGATCCTCGATACGACCATGGGCAAGGCCTTTCTGCCTCCGGACAGGGCGGCTTCCATTCAGACCCAGATAAGTCTGTTGTCCGACCGCAGGATGGTCTCGGCGAAGTCAGTCCTTCTCCTTCTCGGGCTCATGGCGGCTGCTATCCCGACGGTCCCTCGTGCTCGACTCCACATGAGGATTTCTCAGTGGACTTTACGCTCTCAGTGGGATCAGCTAGTGGACGACCTAGATCACTTAGTTCTGATCTCCTCGCTGATGATGCGAGACTTACGATGGTGGATGGTTCGAGAGAACCTGTTTCGGGGGGTTCCTTTCTTTCCTCCCCCAGACTCTAACCACAGATGCCTCAGGCGAAGGTTGGGAAGCCCATCTAGGCCCTCATCGGATGCAGGGCTCCTGGTCCAGGCTAGAACAAGCTCTCCACATCAATGTGCTCGAGCTTCGGGCAGTATTGTATGCTCTCCAAGCCCTTCACCAATACATCCTTCCCGGCCACCTTGCCGTCCAGACGGACAACGTGTGCATGGTGTGGTACATCAACAAGCAGGGAGGGACTCTGTCCTATCCTCTATGCAGGGAGGAAATGAGGGTTTGGGATTGGGCAACACAACACGACCTTCACCTCACGGCGATTCATGTTCCAGGAGTCAACAACACCCTGGCAGACAAGCTAAGTCGCTCTTCTGCTCTGACCCACGAGTGGGAACTGGACCAAGGGGTCCTAGACAATATCTTCCGACTTTGGGGAACACCACAGGTTGACCTGTTCGCCTCCCCCCTAAATGCAAAACTTCCCACCTTCTGCTCGCTCTTTCCAGAGCAAGGCGCTTTCTGGAGCGATGCTCTGTCTCTAGACTGGAAGGACAGACTTGTCTATGCCTTTCCCCCAATTCCTCTTATCCCATGAGTCTTGCAGAAACTAGCTTCAGAAGGAGCGAGAATGATTCTGATCGCTCCTTTCTGGCCCAGGCAAATCTGGTTCTCTCTTCTACAACAATATTCAGAGGATCCTCCTCTTCCTCTTTGTCTATCTCGAGGTTTGTTGACCCAGGATCAGGGGACCCTGGTCCATCCAGGCCTCAAATCCCTTCAACTGCATGCATGGCTTCTGCAGACCTCGCCCAATCCCATTTTGGAGTTTCTCCCAAAGTGGCGGAGATTTTAGTGGACTCCAGAAAACCCTCCACCAGATCCACTTATGCCATGAAGTGGAAAAGATTCACTATTTGGGCCGCTTCCAAGAACGTGGAACCTTTCTCCTGTTCAGCGGGGCTTCTGCTGGAGTATCTACATCATCTGTTCGACCTGGGTCTCAGCCATTCCTCTTTGAAGGTACACATGGCGGCCATTTTGGCCTATCATGTTCCCTTTGCAAACAAGGCTTTTGCTCAACTGGAGGTCTCCAAGACCTTTCTCAGAGGGGTTCTCCATCCGAGGCCCCCATCTGTACTCCTGCCCCCCCTTGGGACTTGAATTTTATTCTCGAGAAACTTACCCTTCCTCCCTTCGAACCTGCAGCTTCTGCAGATTTGAAGTTTCTTTCGTGGAAGACGCTCTTCTTGGTGGCCATTACTTCGGCTCGAAGAATCTCTGAGCTCCAGGCCCTGATGTGTAAAATCCCGTACTTGATTTTTCACAAGGAACGAGTTGCTCTTCACACGATTCCTAAGTTTCTACCTAAAGTAGTAGCAGAGTCTACCTTAAATCAGTCCATAGAGCTACCTGCCTTTTTTACGCAGTACTCTAATCAAGGGGAATATTTATTCCATACTATGGATGTTCACTGGATTCTGAGATACTACACCAACAGGACGAAGGATCTCAGAAAGACTGACCAGTTGTTTGTCTCTTTTGCTCACAAAAGGGAAGGCAATGCTGTTTCCAAGCAATGCCTGTCTAAGTGGCTGGCTCATTGCATCACTTTCTGTTATGGCAAATACCACAAGACCCTCCCGGGTCAAGTCAGAGGCCACTTCACAAGAGGAGTAGCTGCCTCTGCGGCTTGTTTCAAGAATGTGTCTGCGGCAGACATCTGCACTGCCGCCACCTAGACTTCCGTCCATATCTTTACGAAACACTACAGTTTGGATATTGCCTCTCGCCGTAGAACAGGCTTCGGGCTAGCTGTTTTGCAAGGCCTCCTATCTTGAGGCTTGCACGGCTAGAATTACTTCTTGGAGTAGTTTTCCTCTTTCCGGTGCCTTTTCTTTGTTCCAGACTACTTGGGATTCAGTCCTATATGTAATTACCTACTGCAAGAGTCCTCTCGAAGTAAGATAGTACAGTTACGTAAGAACTTACCGTAACAGTAGATCTTCGAGAGGGGCTCTTGCAGTAGGTAATACCTTCCCGCCCTCCATCCCCCTAAGCTTTTCAGCTCCTTTTCCATTTAGAGAAATATCCACTCCTCTCTCGTCTGGCCTCTTTCAGCCTGTGGCGGGAAAGAACTGGAAGGCCGGTGTCTGGGACCGCCCCTTTATACCAACGTCCCCTGATGCTGGTCACCTGATGTGGGGGCGGTCCCTCGCCAGGGACTGCTAGCTGGAAATCTTTCTGTGGGGTCCTGCTGCCTGCCGGCGTCAGTCCTATATGTAATTACCTACTGCAAGAGCCTCTCTCGAAGATCTACTGTTACGGTAAGTTCTTACGTAACTGTACTGTTTTACTTCAGGTTCTTTCTGGTCCCCAAAAAGACTAGACATTTGAGGCCTATTTTGGATCTAAAGGACCTCAGTCTGTATGTCCAGTACAAAAAGTTCTGCAATGTAACTTTGTCCGGTCTGATGCCCCTGCTGAAGCAGAGTGACTGGCTATGCTCTCTGGACATGCAGGATGCCTATCTGCACATATTGGTGTTCCTTCCTCTCAGGAGGTTCCTTTTTCAGGGTGAACACTACCAGTTCAAAGTGCTGTCGTTTGGCTTGTCCTCTTTACCAAGTACTTAGCAGCAGTAACTGCAGCCCTCAGGTGGGAAGGAATGTATGTCTTCCCTTATCTGGATGATTGGCTCTTAAAAGCACTGTCCAGGGAGCAGCTTCTGCATACCCTAAACAGAACTCTCCAGCTGTTCCTTTCCCTGGGCATCATGGTCAATATGCGCAAGTCAGTCCTGGTCCCATCCCAGAGACTGCAGTACATAGGAGCAGTTCTGGACTCGGTGCAGAGGAAAGCTTTTCTCCCTCTGAACAGGGCAGAGTGCCTCATGTGGCCCAGAGCTGGAATATCCCAGCCAGGCTGTAGTAAAGGTTTCTGGGACTAATGGCAGCTGCTATTCCCACTGTCCCTCTGGCCAGACTCCAAATCTGTACCCTTCAGCGGACCCTCAGGGTGCAGTGGGACCAGCAGACGGGTGAATTGGGCAGGTTAGTCCTAGTTTCCTTCCCTATTTGCAGAGTTCTTCAATGGTGGATGGAACCCCAGAACCTTTTACTAGGGGTCCCATTCCAGATTTCATCCCTGGAGCAGATCCTTACCCCGGATGCTTCTTGGATGGGCTGAGGGGCCCATCTAGATCCTTTTGAGACTCAAGGCTCTTGGTCTCAGACCAGTTCTCCCCTGCACATCAATGTCCTGGAGATGTGGATGGTTCTGTATGCCATATAGGCTTTTCAGAACCATCTTCTGCTGGGGCAGTTCCTGATTCAGTCAGACAACTGGTTTGTAATATACTATGTCAACAAGCAAGGGGGGGGGACTCATTCGTACCCTTTATGCAGGGAGGCCATGAAAATATTGGGCGTGGACCAAAGTCTGACCCTCTCAGCGGTCCACATCCAAGGAGTGCTAAACACTCTGGCAGACAGCCTCAGCCAGACACAGTCCAGCATGCACGAGTGGGCGCTTCTCTCATCCATCGCAGAAGATCTGTTTGCCAGATGGGGTTGACCGGGGGTGGAACCAGTCAGTTGGTCAGACCATTACACCATAAGGTTCAGTTTCAGGGCCCCCTCTAGTAGGTCTGCCCCTACGGAGATGGTCCAGTACCGCCCTTTAAGGGGTATTAACCCCAGTGACCTAATGGCAGTGCTGGATCTATCGAGCTTGTCGGGTGAATGCATGAGTCCAGACGGTCTTGTATTAGCCTATAATAAGGCTGTGGGAGATGCACTGGACAAAATTGCACCTGTTCGTGTTCGGCCTCTCACCATCCGTCCAAGGAGCCCATGGTTTGATGGCTCCTTGAAGGAATTAAGGCGAGTAGGCCGAAGGCTGGAGAGAGCCTGGCGGAAATCGGGCCTTGATGTTGACAAGCTTAGATTGTTGGCTCATTATGATAGCTACCAATCAGAAATCACTCGTAAGAAGGCAGAATTCCTGTCCAGAAGATTTCTGCTGCACAAAATTGACCGGCTCAGCTTTTCCGGACTGTGGACAGACTGTGCAATCCAGTCTGTCTTCAGCCTAGAGAAGCCTTTTCTCAGCCTAGATTCGCTTGCTTTTTTGCAGATAAGGTTGCTAGCATCAGGTCCGGCATCGGTCCGACCTCTCCTTTGGGGGATTGTGGTGGACGATTGGTGGTGTCCTGTCCTCGGTCTGTTTGGTTAGATTTTCACCGCCCGGAATTTGTGGACATTGTGAAGATCATCCAAACAATGCGACCAACTAGTTGTAGTTTGGATCCGGGTCCTACACCGCTGTTAGTAGGTTGTGTAGAAGCTATCTGCCCAATTCTTGCTGACATTATCTGGAGTCCTTGGAGAGGGTTTTTTTCCTGACCCCCTTAAGGAGGCAGTAGTTCGACCACTCCTTAAAAAATCCTCCCTGGACCCAGACTGTCTAGCTAACTGCCGGCCTATCTCTAACCTGCCATTTGTTGGTAAGGTTATTGAAAAGGCAGGTGCATTGCAATTGGATGATCATCTTACATCTCATAATGTCTATGATACTCTTCAGTCTGGTTTCAGGAAAAGGCATAGTACTGAGACTGCCCTTGTTCGGGCATTGAGCGACCTCCTAATGGCCAGAGATTGAAAGGCTTGTACCATTCTGGTCCTTCTCGATCTATCTGTTGCATTTGACACTGTAGACCATGGGGTGCTACTGGAGCGACTGCGGGTCTTTTGTGGGCTGTCTGGTACAGTCCTCAATTGTTTTCATTCTTACCTCACTGGCAGGTTTCAGAGAGTTGTCACCGGAATGTATTCCTCTGACGCTTACTCCCTGCCTTGTGGGGTACCACAGGGCTCCATTTTAGCTCCCATGTTCTTTGCAGTGTATATGCTGCCATTGGGAGAAATCATCAGGCGATATAGTCTGAGTTTTCACTGCTATGCAGATGATACTCCATCTGTATTTGTCCTTTCTCCCCAACCAGGGTGATGCACTCTATGTACTTAATAACTGCCTAGATGAGATCAGACTTTGGATGAGCTCGAGCTGGCTGAGACTCAATCCGGATAAGACTGAGGTATTGGCTGTGGATCCAGGTCGTCCCAGGGTGGGCTTGGGAGCTGGACAGCCATCAGGATTATTACTTGGTGGTGTACCGCTCTCTACCTCTGGACAGGTGCGAAATCGAGGCGTTATTTTTGATGATGGTCTGACCCTGAAATCTCAGGTATCAGCTGTTGTCAAATCCTCTTTCTACCATTTGAGGAATATCGCCCGGGTGAAACATCTGATTCCCCAGGAGGACCTTCCAACTTTGGTCCACGCCTTTGTCACTACCCGTCTGGACTACTGCAACTCCCTCTACCTAGGGTTACCAGGAGTTGATATCCGCCGCCTTCAGCTGGTGCAGAACGCTGCAGCCAGGCTTTTGACTGGGACTCTTAGAACCAGTCATATTACGCCTGTGCTTCGCGAATTGCACTGGCTGCCTGTTCGGTGGCAGATCACCTTTAAGGTTGGTTTACTAACCTTTAAAGCCCTACACGACCAGGGACCTGGTTACCTGAAAGATCTTCTGATTCCCTATCGCCCCCTCCGTTCCGCCAGCGAGGGATTGCTAGAGATTCCCAGGGTTCGATTGAAGTTATTGGGATCTCGTGCCTTTGCTTTTTCGGCACCAACCCTGTGGAATTCTCTACCTCGCTGGTTGAGAGAATGCCCAACCGTTGATAATTTTAAAACTGCTTTAAAGACATATCTCTTTACTCTGGCTTATCCTTCTTAGTTATGGTTGCTTTAAATGTTTGGATTTTATTATTTTATCTATTTTTGTACAGTGCTTTGGTTTTGAAAGGCGCTTTATAAATAAACTTGACTTGACTTGTCCCAGAGTTGGACCTTTTTGCATCCCCACACAATGTAAAACTGCCAATTTCTGCTTGCTCAATCCAGGGCCTGGAGTTTTCTGGCAAGATGCATTATCCCCCTCCTGGAATGGGAGGTTTCTGTATGCCTCCCTCCATTTCCTCTAATTCAGAGGGTGCTCATCAAGTTGCAGATTGAGGGGACCAGCATGATTCTGTTAGCTCCATTCTGGCCTAGCCAGTTATGGTTTCCTCTGCTTCAGCAGCTGGATGAGGAACTTCCAGTCCCTCTTCTCCTCTACAGGAATCTGCTGACCCAGGATCAGGGGACCCTGGTTCATCCCAACCTCAAGTCCCTCCATCTGCATGCTTGGCTTCATAGGTCATAGCTATTGCCCAATTTAGGGTTGCTAATTAGGTGGCAAACATCCTAGTGGCCGCCCGGAAACCTTCCACCCGTGCCACTTATGCCATGAAGTGAAAGCGGTTTGCCATATGGGCTGCCAAGCATAATATGGACCCTTTCACCTGTCCAGTGAACCAGATTCTGGACAACCTGATCTCTTTTGTCTGATTCAGGTCTCCAGTACTCTCCCCCCCCCCCACCGAGGTGCACCTTTTGGGCATTTCTCCTTTCCACGAGCCCGTGAGTAACCGCACAATAGCTCAGCTGGATGTCTCATGTACTTTTCTGATGGGCATCCTGCATCTGAAACCTCCAATCCATTCTCTTGTCCCAGCTTGGGATTTAAATTTTGTTTTGGAGAAGTTGACCCTGTCTTCCTTTGAGCCAGTCTCAACTTGTGACTTGCACTTTCTTTCCTGGAAAGAGCTCTTTTTAGTTTCCATTAATTCTGCTCGAAGAATCTCAGAGCTTCAGGCCCTCTGGTACGAGGAGCCATATTTGATTTTTCACAAAGACAGGTTGTCTTTGTGCACAGACCCTTCGTTTCTTCCTAAGGTGGTGTCTGAGTTTGCATTGGACCAATCTATTCACCTCCCTATTTATTTTCCAGAGGGTGCCAGTCCAAAGGAAGCACTGCTCCACACATTAGACGTGCGAAGAACTTTAAAGCATTACCTGCTCTGAACTAAAGAAAGCAGGAAGTCAAATCGGTTTGTTTCATTCGCACCAGATAGAGAGGGTGCTTCAGTTTCTAAGCAGTGTTTATCCAAATGGTTGGCTAATTGCATTGTTTTCTGTCATAAGTACAGCAAAGATTTGCCTGGTGCTGTCAAAGCTCTTTCCTCCAGGGGTGTGGCTGCCTCTGTGGCTTGTTTCTGAGGGTTGTCAGCTGCTGACATTTGTGCAGCTGCCACCTGGAGTACTGTCCACACCTTTACTAAGTACTACAGTCTGGACATTGCCTCTAGAGCCAGTGCAGGATTTGGCAGGGCTGTGCTGCATGGCCTCTTGTCTTAAGTTTATGGCTGGCCTTCCTCCCAGACTGTCTGTCACTTGTAACTGCTAGGGACTCATTCCTACGGTGTGATCTGATGACTGCGATACCCCCAAAGAAGATAGTACAGTTACATAAGAACTTACTGTAACAGTAGATCTTCGAGGGGATCTCAGTCATCAGGTCTGTTTCCCTCCCACCGTCCCCCTATTGGGGCTTCTTACTGGAACTGGCTACTTGGTGTATCCGGCCTTCTTTATAGGCTTGGGCACCTCTGTCTCTCCTCAGTCCCCTATGGCATGGGCTTTGCTCCCTTAGTCTCCGGGGAAAGACATGAGGAGGGAGCACTGCCACTCGTGCCTGAATAGAGTAGGTGATGTCGTCACATGACATCGGCGTGGGTGGCCCCTGTTGTAGTGCTGAAAACTTCTGTGTGGATTCCACTTCATGAACGGTGACGCTCCTACATGTGACCTGATGACTGAGATCCCTTGAAGAACTACTGTTATGGTAAGTTCTTATGTAACTGTTCTTTACCTTGCTTTCTAAAGATCACACAGTGCTGGCCACTAAAACAGACTCAAATTCAGCCTTGATCTCTTCTGTCTTAAAAGATGACATTTCACAAACCTGCAAAATAGAAAATCTTAGTGCTACTTGAAGCAACAACCGAAGGATTGTCTGCTTGCCTTATTTAGAGAGCCCAGAGAAAATCACCTGGGACAATGTTTGAGATTTCTTTTCAATAGCTTTGGTCTTTATACCAGAGAATGTGCCACCGTTGATGAAGGCATTTGGCTTCCTAGACACACCAGGAACCCACTAATTTCTTTTGCTCCCCCATCTTTCTGGCTGCAGACATTTCAGTCTCATTTGGTGTTTCCCCTGGCCCAGGAGAGTCAGCTCTGCTGTTAAAATGACTAATTAAATGAAAAAAAAGTCTTTATTTGAACCTTAAAACTTGGTTGGACTCTTCATTTGATTTTCTGTATATGCCCTGGGTAAGTGCCGTGACTTCTCCAAAGCTTCATGTATAAATGTTGTCACTGAGCACCCCAGGTCACCTTGCTGCGGCTCTTTTATGTTCTTTGCATTTCAGTCTCAACCTTTGTTACTTCAAAACCTATAACAGTCCTGATTCTGTTTGCGTTTGGAAGATATAAAGACTATATAATAAAACAATCATGTTTAAATAGGACATTAAACTATCAAAATGCAAAAGTGCTCCTGTACCCAAATGTACGTCCGCAGACACAAGCCAGACTATGGAAATTTCTTACTTTCAGATCCAAAGTTCAAGGGATAGAGGCCAAGTTATCACTTGTACACCCCTGTAAATGTTAGGTTACATTGGGCACAAATGAGCACTTTGTTTGTTTGTTTTTTGACCCAGCTCAATTGTCAGATTTTCTAACATCAAAAATATGTTGTGGATTATCAGTGAGAGCAATCTTCCTCAGCTGAAGATGTTATAGATTTGGACATAGATTCACCTGACGCTATAGCAGCGGCAGTTACCAATGACAGGGATATACCATTGGGTGAAACAGAACTGAGCCATGAGTAACAGTGTTGGGTGAATCAGAGCTGAGCCATGAGCAGCAGTGTTTGGTGAATCAAAACTAAGCCATAAATTCCAAATTATGAAAAAGTATCATTGCTGGGATTCTGACTGGGCACTTGGCTGAACCTTTTGCTATGTATGGTTTATGAAATGGACATCTTACAGCTGCTGCGGCAGCTTAATGTGTAACAGTGATTTTTATGTACTTACAGTACATGCAAGTTCTTTAGACAAAAATACTCTTGTGTATGTTTTTCTTTTAGAAGCACTAAATTATGGGGCTGTAATGGGGCTCGGGAGGGAGCAATCTTAGACCTGGTACTCTGAAATGGGGAAGGAGAAAGGATCTCAGATTTAGAAGTGGATAGCCATCTGGGAACAAGTGACCACCAAACAGTGTGGTTCACAGTAAACACAGTCATAGAGTCAAGCCATACAAAAACAAGAGTATTGGACTTTAGGAAGGCTGACTTTGGGAAAATGAGAGAGTGCCTTAGAAAAGCACTAGCAAATGGACAAGAAGGAGGGGTGGAGGAACAATGGGGAATAATCAAAACAGCCATCGCAGCGGCAACAAGCCTTTGTGTGAAGCAAATCAATAAAACAAAATGAAAGAAAAAACCACTATGGTTCTCAAAAGAGGTGGCAGGGATGGTTAAGGAGAAAAGGATGGCATTCAGGAAATATAAGGAAACACAGAAGGAGCAGGACACAGAACTTTATCAGTTAATGCAGAAGGAGGCAGTGAAGGCAGTCAGAATAGCAAAGGCACAAACTGAGGAAATGATAGCCAACTCTGTTAAGAAGGGGGATAAAACCTTTTATAGGTACATTAGGGAGTGAAAGACCAAGGGAGGGATACAGAGACTTAATAAAGGGGAGGGAATGTGGGCAGAGGGTGACAGTGAAAAAGCAGGGATACTGAACGAATATTTCTGCTCAGTATTCACAACAGATGAGTAGGGGGAGGTGCCTAAACCAAACAAGGGAGAAACTCTGAATAGGGGGGTCGATACCAGTCCATTCACAGAAGAAAAGGTTTTGAAAGAACTCTTGAAACTGAGGGTGGACAAAGCAATGGGACCTGATGGGATTCACCCAAGAATACTAAAAGAACTAAGGGTAGAACTAGTAACACCACTAACTACTCTCTTTAACAAATCATAGGAGGATGGAGTGGTACCTGAGCACTGGAGGAGGGCAAATGTGATTCCACTTTACAAAAGTGGGAGCAGTGCAGAGGCAGGAAACTACAGACCAGTTAGTTTGACTTCACTGGTAGGAAAAATTGTGAAATCACTTCTGAAGGAAAGAATTGTTGAGTACCTAGAGGTCAGTGGGGCAGAGGACCTAAGGCAGCATGGTTTTACAGCAGAAAGGTCATGTCAGATGAACCTAATAGGTTTTTTTGACTGGGTGACCAAAGTAGTAGACCAGGGAGGGGCTGTGGATATGGTCTACCTAGATTTTAGCAAGGCATTCGACACAGTCTCACCCAAAAGATTAATATACAAGTTAGCCAGCCTGTACTGTTCGATGGACCCGTTCCCGTTTTCTTTCCCGCCATCGACTAACGCACGCCGAACCTCACAGAACACCGCTACAGTTCGACCATCATTTTTGATAAGTATAGCCTTCTAATTTTGCATTGTTTTTTTTTTCTCCGAATAGTAGAATTTGTCTTCGGATTGCATGTCTTCTCCAACTCCTTCCTAATTGCATCACAACATGTGCACCTGTGGCATGCAGCTCCCGGAGAAGGACACCCACACTTTGTGCCTCCTGTGCTTGGGATCTGACCATGACACTGAGGCCTGTGCAGCCTGCCAGAAAGTTAACCAGGCAACACAGAAACACAGGCAGCAGGCTATAGAAGCTCACCTTTTGAAATTGAAACTTGCTTCCATGGAGAAAGAGCTGCAACAGATGCAAAGTGCTTCCACGTCTCCGGGAGGTTCTTCTGACTCCCACAAGCAGAAGCAGAAGAAGAAGAAGGACACGGAGAGACACTAGGACTGGGATCAGTCTCCTTCCAGGCTGAGGCTCCCTCTGGAGACCACGACTGCGGAGAGGCCTTCCTCCAGTAAGGGAAGCACCCCTCTGGCTAAGTCTAATAGATTTCTTTGACTGGGTGACCAAAGTAGTAGACCAGGGAGGGGCAGTGGACATGGCCTACCTAAACTTTAGCAAGGCATTTGACACCGTCCCACACAAAAGATTAATAGTCAAATTAACCAGCCTGGGAGTGGGTCCCAGGGTGGTAGCCTGGGTAAAACATTGGCTGGACAACAGGACACAGAAGGTAATTGTAAATGGAGTCCACTCTGAAGAAAGAGGGTTACTAGTGGGGTACCACAGGGTTCAGTATTGGGTCCAGTCCTTTTAATGTCTTCATAAGTGACATTGCAGAGGGACTGGAAGGAAAAGTATGCCTCTTTGCAGATGACACAAAGATCTGCAATAGGGTTGATACAGGAGGCGTGGAAAGGATGAGAAGGGACTTGGCAAGGTTGGAGGAATGGTCAGAAGTATGGCAGCTAGATTCAATGCAAAGAAGTGCAAAATAATGCACCTGGGAAACAAAACCCAGGGAAGAATACACAATGGGGGGTAGTAACAACAACAAAAATGGAAAGGGACCTGGGGTAATCATATCAGATGACCTTAAGGTTAGCAAGCAATGTGGGAAGGCAGTAGGGAGGGCTGGGGGTATACTGGGATGCATAGGGAGAGGCATCAGCAGCAGAAAACAGGAAGTTGTTATCCCTCTGTACAGACAGTTGGTGAGACCCCATCTGGAACACTGTGTCCAGTTCTGGAGACCCCATCTCCGCAAGGACATAGACAGGATAGAGGCAGTCCAGAGGAGGGTAAATAAAATGGTGTAGGGTCTGCAAGAGAAGCCATATGAGGAGAGACTAAAGGAGCTTAAATATGTATACCCTTGAGGAAAGAAGGGGGACATGATAGCAACTTTTAAGTACCTCAGTGGAATCAACAAAGTCCAAGAGGGTAGCATCTTTCAGAAAAAGACGTGCAAGAACAAGGGACACATTTAAAGATGGGGGGTTCAGGGCAATGTGAGAAGTATTTCACAGAGAGGGTAGTGGATGCATGGAACAGCCTTCCTGAGGAGGTTGTGGGGTCTAAAACTGTGGGAGAATTCAAGAATGCATGGGACAGACATAAGGCAATTCTTGTGGGGGGTAGGAAGAAATAGGCTGTTGTTAACTAGGATCTGCGGCCTATCCTGTAGGTAGGGAAATGCGCAGACTAGATGGGCCAAGCGGTCCTTATCTGCCGTCAAAGTCTATGTTTCTAAATAAAGTCGATCAGATTTGTTTGACACGATCTCCCCCTTCCCCCATGAACCCATGCTGCCTCTCATCATGGAGACCATGCTCCTCTAGATATTCCACCAACCTTTCCTTTAGTGTGGTCTCCATGTGCTTGCCCACAATGGAGGTCAGACTGACTGGTCTGTAATTCCCTGGATCATCCTTGGGACTGCTTTTGTGGAGGGGCACTACATGTGCTGTTCTCCAGTCCTGCGGTATGACGCCTGACTCCAGTGAGCTATTAAACAGGTCTGCCAGTGACCCTGCCAGCTCCTCAGCCAGTTTCTTTAGTACCAGTCCTAGTCATAAGTCCCATGGGTAGACCTGGAAGAGACAGTGGGGTGTAGCCCTCACAGGGACCCACCTACCTGCATACTTACTGGGTGTGACTTATAACAGACACTCTGTTGGGGGCAGTTGCAATGTGTGCTGGGGAAGAACAGAGAGGCATTCAGATCAGATGGAGTGTTTTTCCTTCTTTTTGATTGGGCAAAGTGGGCTAAGTGGGCACCACTGGGACATCTTGCTGCTGCCCCCAACCCCTCAGGATAGAAGGGGACAAATGGGGTACAGAGTTCATACTCGGAAGGAACCTCTTTCAATTGCTTCTGTCAACTCTCCCCACATGACCCGAAATTTATGACTGTACCCAACAGAAGCCATCTGGGCAAATTCTATGTTCAAGCAGGTTTGAGGGTTTTGGCCTATTGCTATATCGTGGATGGGTCCTCAGATAGCCAGCACTGAGCTGTGTTTTTTCTGGCATTGACAGAAACAGTGTTCCATAAGGGGAGATCCTGCTTGAGCTGGTGCTGTGTAGGGTCAGCTCCCGGAGAAAAGTCAAGCAGAGATCTAGGCGGACCATGCCCCAGCACTTGTGCCATTATTCTGTGTATCTCAGACCAAAAGGACAGTGAGCAAAAGAGCCATCCTCCACCTTACATTTTGGGCATTCACCTGATTTTTTTCTGGGTTTTCCTTATGCAACTTCAGTGGGGAAATGTATGTTCTATACATACAGTATAGTTCAGTTGAATTTGGTGGCGTTTATTACTGCTAGAGCAGTTATTTGGGTGTGATATCCTCTGTCCATATCTCTGGAGTTGTCTCCACCCCAGGTCCTCCCCCCAATGAAAAATTATTTTCTGTAGGGGGGGCTGTTCACCCCCCCAGTAGCATTTTGTAATATACAGCAAGTGGTGTTGAGCAGAGCGGAAGCTTATATAACTCTTCTTCTAGGGGTGAGGGGGTGGTGGTCCCCTGAGAGTGGTTGATTAGCCCTGATACCCGCTGCTTAACTTGCAAGAAAATAAAGAGGTGCATGGGTTGTAATACCCATTCTCTTTTCAGCTCTTCAAATGTTAGCAATCTCCCTCGTATAGCTGTTTTATATTGCAGAGGTCCTTCTTGGGCCATCTCAAGAGTCCCCCATGCTGGAATACTGTGTACCTCGGGGTGTTTTTCAAGGTGGCTTTGATGGCTGCATAGGTGGAGACTCATCCAGGTATGTTTAAGAATTTATGAACTGCAAGCCACATTTTAAGTAAATTGCAGTAAAGAGATTACCACACCCCCTGACCTACAGGGTGGTCTTAGCTGGGGATAGCCCCTTCCTTCTTAGGTCACCTCCCATTTGCTCTTCATCTGTTGTTGATCAGGCTTGGGGATAAGGTCCCCCCAAGTAGATACAGAGGCCAGCTGTGAGGCTCAACAATAAGAGCCTAAAGTGTGGAAATTCCCTTCGCATTCCAGGCGGCAGCCACAGAGCAGCCCTTTGGATATGAGCAGTTTTCCTCTTCCAGAGAAATATGTGAACTATGGAGTTCAGTTGTTTGAATATTTTTCTCTTGGACATGGATAGGAAGGGACAAGAACATATAAAGGTATTTGGGGAGAACAGTCAGTTTGCCACATTTATTCTTTCCAGTAATGTGAGTGTGAGGTCTTTCCATCGCCTGTAGTCCTCCGATATACTGCTAAGTAGAAGCACATAGTTTCTATGGACTAGTTGACTTATCTGGACTAGTATGAGGAGTCTCAGTTGTTAAAGTACTTCTACCACCTGCAGCCTCAGGAGATTTTGGGTGATTGCTTCTCTGTGTATTTATTTATTGAAAAGTTTCACCAGGAAAGACATACTGTGCAGACATGCTCGTTTCCAGATGTGTCCTGTGGAAGAGGGGAGTAGGATACTCAGCAAGTACAGCAGCAAAAATCAAAACAGTGCATAATGGAAATTAGAATACAAACTATACCGTGTGAGCAAAAATAAAATAACGATGCATTACAAACAACAACAATAATAGGAACAAACAGTTTTATAATTAATACAGGACAGGTACTAGTCTTCAGATGAGTGCAGAGGCAAGTCTGGTAACAATAAAATTAAGCAATTAAACACAACTACAGGAAGGGGGGAGTGGTCCTTCAGGAGGGAGGTGAGAATATGGGGGAGGCAGCATGATGGATGGAAGGAGGGAGGGCATTCCAAATTTTTGTGAAACGATGTGAGAATGCAGTCTGACCAACCGAGGTAGTCCTGGGTGGGATGGAAAAAGTGCGCTGGTCATGGGTTCTGAGTGAGAAAAGAAGATGGTTTAAGAGACACGGAGGAGGAGAGATAAGGAGGGAGGAAATGAAACCAGAATTTGGCAAGAAAGTTGTATAACCTCCCCACAGGCATTATGCTACTTTTTGTCCAGTTTATTTTTTGGCCAGACAATTGGCCATACTCCTACAACAAGACCTGGACGTTACGGAGGCCCTCAGCTGATTTTTGAAGGTAGCAGAAGAGGTCATCAGTGAAAAGGACAATTTTGTGTCCCCCCTGTGAATCCCTCTGTTCCAGGGTTGTTTTGAATAAGGACTCAAGGGACATAACATAGAGGAGTGGGCATGGGGGCATTCCTGCCTGGTGCCTCTGCTTAGGAAGAAGGGCAGTGTAAGGGAACCATTGATCAGAATCTGTACTGTTGGGGACGTGTGTAGAGACCAGATCCACCCCATCATCCTGTCCCTGCCCCCCCCCCCCGGGGCTGATCCTCCTTAGTGTAGCAAACATGTACTCCGACTCCATGCAGTTAGAAGCTTTTTCTGCACCCATGGACTACAGCACTGTGGGCCTTAGAATTTTTCACCCAGTTGTAGATGATATTCAGGGTCCTAGGAATGTTGTTTTCCCTGTCTGCCTTGTACAGATCCCCCTGGTCAAGACAGATACACTGTAGGTGGGTTTCTAGATGGGAAGCAATTACCTTGGCAATAATTTTATAGACCACAGTTAACAGGGATATAAGGCGGTAAGATGTACAGAAGGTGGGGTGGTTGCCTTGTTTGGGAAGCACAATAATGGTAGCAGACCTCATGGAGGTGGTAGCACACCCTTCTGTAGGCTCTTCTCTAGCATATCTTGAAATGGCTCAGCCAGTATTGCAGAGAAGGTTTTAAAGAAATCTATCAGAAGGCCATCAGGCACCTGTGCCTTGCCTCCCCAGAGGGCACAGATAGCCTTAAGAAGCTCATGTCTGTCAAGTGGCTGATTTAAGAGAGGTGGCCTCCTCAGGGAGGAGAATGAGGGTCACCCCTGCTTTCTGTAGAAAGGTGACCTGCTGATCCTCTGTAGGGGAGGCCTCTTAAGTATACGGCTTGGTGTAAAATACATTGAAAGTATCCCCAAGGCTCCTCGATCGGTAACCATCTTCTCATCCACTCCTTTTAGACTTTTTTCAGCTGCCATACCAATAGCTTTCCTCCCCATCAAAATAGTTACCAGCCTGACCTAAGATGATCACTTGCCCTAACTGGGTGCTTCTCAGGGAGTTCAGCTTCCATTTGAGTTTTTGGATCACATTATTCAGTGAGATAGACGGCCTTTTCATATATGCTACTTTGCAGGCATGTATTTTTGTTGAAGAAGAAGGAAGTCTGTTAGGTACTACCAGGCATTGAATAGCATTCCCTTGAAGGAAAGGCACTGCTAGGTAACCAGCACCAGCTTTTCTATTTTTTTTTGTGCGTGTTTGTTTTTTGTATAAAAAGAACCTTGACAAAAGTTTAGCTTGGTTTATGTCGTTTCTTAGGTGCCTTTCTGCTGAGGCACGCAGGATGCCTTGAGATCAATAGCACATGCAAAAAATCATTTGAAACCACATAAAACATGTATCATCAACACATTCCAACCCACACAGAAACATTAGCATCTTAAAAAGCCAAAATTAACAAATTCTACTTCATAGTGCACCCAAGTACAGGCAGTGAAACTGACATCCTCAAAGGCTGTGTGGTAAGACATTACAAAGCTTTGGAGTGTAAGAACAAAATGTCCACTGATAATTACCTTTTTTTTGCACAGAATCTTTATTAACCATTTTATAAATATAAGAAACACAGAACATCAGGAATCCAAACTTGGATTACTGACTGGGTAAACATAAAATTCATTCTGCAGTCATTGTCATATTACAGTACATGATTCATCTACTGTGACTAAGCTAATACATAAGATGCTGACTAAGGTAGCTCCGTGGCACAAAAAGTTAAGTCCCAAAAAGGGATTAATTACTTTTAAATACTTGCTGTGTGACTTAGCCAACCAAGTAATGTAACCTCCCAGTGCTCCAGGCTGTCCAGCTGCAGAAATGAGTAGAAGCAAGACCCCACTGGAAACAAGATGTTGCATCTCAGCTGCTCTACCCTGGATAAATAAATTGCGAATAAAAGCCCAGTTAACACCCTTACTAGATAAGCAGAGGATTCAGACTGGAGAGTATGTTGACAAAGATTGGCAGATAGACTCCATTGAAGAGTGACCTATGTTTTGTACCAGTGTTAATGTTGCTAAACCCTCTCAACCCCCGCACCCGCCTAAACCATACTTTGGAGAGGGGGAAGGTCATAGCCTGTTGTCAACTCCTGTGTCTAGGGGCTTCAGGAATTGTGTCTTCTCACCAGGATAAGCCCCTTTCAAACAGTTCCGGTTCTTATTGCTGGTTTCTCCAACACATGTCCACTAGGACTCCGCAATTATAGATCTCTGTGTCCCCCCCACCCGGCATAGCCACTCCCACATTTCTACTGTGCCTCTCCTGGGCAGGACACACTGGTGATCCTAGCCATTCCTCTTTGCCATTTTTTAACCTCTCTTATGTACCAGGTGGTCCTCTCTGATCGATTTCCATCCTGTCTTCACCGGGGTCCAGCAGTGACGACGACTCCACAGACTCACCCCTTGGTTGGTCAAAAAAGAGATTTAATTACACAAGATTTTGTTCTGGTCCCAGCAGAACCAGTAGGGTAACAGCGGTACATTTTGACTTACCGTAGCAGCAGACGTCACTCGGGCACACTTAGGTCCCTTTTTAATGTTTTAAGAACCAGCAACACCGAATACAGGGCACCACACTTGAAACAGTTTATTTTCTGCTGTTAAACCAACTACAGTTTTATTCACATAGCACTATGCACAGTACCATGTGTAGCAGGGGAATTACACAGCCAGAGCCCTGACAGCAGTGTTCACTGGTGGCTAGGCTAATTAATATTCACATGCCACACACCCAAAGACAATGGGAAATTAAGTTAGCAGCAGTACAGCATATTTAAAATTAATACTCTCCCCACTGCAGCCATAAGGGAACCAAAGGTTATCCTGTGATGTACCCGCACCTCAGACGGCATGGTTATTCACAGAACCTTGGCCTATCTAACAAGAGGGTGAGGGATATACCCCTCTAACTTGCACTTACGGCATACGGGCATGGGCACAAAGCAGAAAGAGGTAGATTGGGCTCCTTCCTTGGGCCACGATAGCTCGGCACCACTTCATTAAGCCAAATGAGGTGTTGCCGAGCTCACTACATCTTACCCCTTCCTCAGGCCTCGGTGTCTCAGTGTCACTTTTTATCCTCTACATTTAGCTCTGGTTACACATAAATATAGAATCACACATACCCCCATAATGCATGGCATCATGGGCTGTATATGCAAATCACCACAGAATATTAAAGCTGGTTCAACTTTAAGCAGAAATGCATGGTGCTAAAAGACTTCTCACACAGTCTGCAAAGGGTGCTAACAGAAGACACGTACACATGTTTCGTCCTACCAGGATTCATCAGTGTACCTCGTCTGTATGACGCCCCAGTGGAATGAACCAGCTACCCTAAGATGGTCTATCTGGGTTATGTTGTGGTGAACCCAATAAAAAAAAAAAAAAAAAGCTAAAAGATAAAGAACCTCAGCATGAAAACACTGAGGCAATGGTTACCCCAAAGGGCACTGGCCTGGAAGCCAAGTTTCAAGGAAATACAAAATCACACATACCCCCATAATGCATAGCATCATGGGCTGTATATGCAAATCACCACATAATATTATGCTGGTTCAACTTTAAGCAGAAATGCATGGTGCCAAAATGCCTATCACACAGTCTGCAAAGGGTCTCTGGAGGCTCAGACCCTGGGAAGGGTCTGATGTTTAATGTTGAAGGTCTGTTAATGGTTCACCCTGGTTACACATGTTGCCACTTGGGAGACAGGTCAAATGACAGGAAGAGTGCAGTTTACATTTTTTAACCCCGGGACACTGGTCACAGTTTCCATCAGGCAGCCATCCTTGAGGGTGAACCACTAACAGACCTTCAACATTACAACATCAGACCCTTCTCAGGGTCTGAGCCTCCAGAGACCCAACAATAGGGAGCTTGTGCCAAACAGGACCCAGGACCCTGCCACCATCTTGAGCCTGTGGGCCCCCTCCTGCACATTGTAGCTTGAACATGGCACCCCACTGGTGCCAAGTCCTTAAGATCCCTACACCGGAGATGGGGGCTCAAACCGTAGCCCTCTCCTGAGCACCTCTTTTGGCAGGATCAGTGTCCCAGATTTATACTCCTTGAGAGTGGGTAGCAAAACAATGGAAACTTTTCAGGAGTCAACAAGTACAGCATGTAATCAGCAAAGTGACAGATCTCTTTTGCTGAGCTTGACAGGAAGTAGGACACAAGTCATTACATTTCTGAACAGGGGCAAGAACAGTAACCTGATGTGTAAGCAAATAGTCTTCTTAGTAATCCCTGCACTTAGCACATAAGTTACAAAAAAGTGAAGTGCCATTGTCTTGATACCCAGATTTGCTTATTCTGCCTCGTCTCCTCTAATACTATTTCTTCCCCCTACTCTCCTAACCCCCAGCTGTCTTCTCTTGCCTTTAATCCTCGACTCTACTTGCCCCACTATGCTTTCACCTTCATCCCTATACACTATACTGTTTTTTTGAATGCACCTAGCTTAGCTGATAACGAAGCCGATGTTTCTTCCTGAATTCTGCCATATATGGTTGTATCCATTCGGGACTTGCCATTACTGAACTCTGTAAGCACTTGAATTTCTATTGTAATGATACCTGTATGTAGTGTTCTTATGTCTGTGTATGTGTTCCAGGACCTCCTTGTGAATGAGCTTGCTCAATGGAGTTTTTCCTGCAATAAATTTGAACTTGAACTAAAGGGATTTTATTAAGGTCCTTGAAATATGAATTAAACAAGGCATGGCCTGCTGACTCAGTGATACAGTGGTAGCATACTGCAGTGCCATGGAGAGATCCACTTTGATAACAGACTTTGCATGCTCGGTGACCCTCGGGGCCTGACATGTTGCAGAGGTGGAGGGATAACCTGTTGGGGAAGGAGGGCAGGGACTGCTCAGCATTCACTTACCCCCTACTGGCCAGTGATGGAACTGCATTCTTCCCTGCTGCAGCTGGAGGACAAGGTGGGGTGTAGCTGCAGCAGCCCCCATGCAGGAGTGGGGGACAAGGAGGTATCTGACCCACACACAGAAAAATGAAAAAGGTACTATTAGAGTTGCCCCCCCCCCCACAAAGCAGAAAAAGCTATGCGTTATCCAAAATCAGACTGATGATTCCTGTTGTAGGAGCAACCTCCCGCCTAATATATGATGGACTTTGTTTCAGTTTAAAAAAAAAATTACAGATCTTTTAAACAATTTATATACTGTCATCCTGTCATTGGTAATATAAACATCAAGACATGGGGATTCTGCAATGGAGGTGGAAAGTTTCTCCATTTCCTTAATGATGTGACAGGGGAAGCATTTATGGAACAGTGCATGGGCCAGGGTAGGGGTCTATTAGTATAACATGACTGTCTTATGCTATAGTTGACATAAAATGATAAATAGAACAAAATATGTTGATGTTACAAAATGGCAGGAGGATCAAGGTATTTAAACTGTTGTAACACTTTCATTTAAAAAAAAAATAAAGCTTTTTCGTTATAAATCAGGCCAATGGTTATCCCCCAAGCTGTAAACATCAGCTTAATCTAGGATTGAGCAGCATTGGTTCTTTAAAACAAGGCTGTCACATTTTTTAATACCTCATTTTAAACTGCCTTTGTGAAATATTGTTTTCTTTGAGCAGTGAATAGGGCCAAAAGCTTCTCTCCACACTATGCCATGGAAATGGTGGAGCAAGCAGTACTGGGGGTATAAAAAACAACAGGATGTATCCAGCGACACTCACTGCAAAATGAATATGTCTCTTTCCTAGTTGGATCTAATGGGTGAATGGGCTAATAAATTTAATTTAAAGTGTTGCTGGATATGACCCAGGGAGTACATTTAAAGGGACATGGTCAACCCTACTAGCTGAGTTTAGCTTTTTTTTTTTCTTCTTGAACCTCGCCCTAGCCACCTCACTTGTTCATGCTGACCCAATTTTCACTCCAACTGGGACACTCAGCAGACCCTCAGAAAAGTCATCCAGACATCCTTCTACCTCTACCATGTGAAATTCCAGATTTGTCCCACAACATGGGGGTTGGGGTGGGTAGCTGCCTCCGCCAGTGTTTTCAGCATCTTTGTACATGGTGGTAGCTGGGGCATTCTTGAGGGACAAATGCCATGTTGCCGAGGGGGGCTTTCAAGTCATTATCTTGTGCACCAGGAGCTGCCTTTTTCTTGCCTCTTTACCCCGCTTGCTATCTGATGGTTAGGTACACCGTCCCACCCTTATCCTGTGGGCATGCCATCGGCTGGCAGTACATAGTCACTCACACCCCAAAGGTCTTGATAGCACTTACTGAAGGTGATGCTGTGGAAGTGGGCTTCTGCCCTCCCTTACCTGGGACATGAACTCTTAGTGTGTACCCAAGTCCCATATGTGGTAGCTCAGTACCACCAACCTAGGCTGACTCTTTACCCTCTCCCTCCTCCCTCCCTTTCCCACACCATGTAAAACAGAATTCTGTGTACAGATTTTACAACTTCTTGTCATTACTGTTTATAGACACATAGCTGTATTGCAGTTATCTGTTACAGTTGGCCATGTGTAATCGGGAGCTGTCATTCAAGCGTGCAGCTTTCAAAGGGCAGGGTACACAGCTTTTTTTCAATAACCATAATCACTCCAAATGGTTCCTTCATGAAATTCAAACCTCTCACCACAGCAGATTTAATATTGAGTGGTATTATTTTATTCTGTCTGTCCGATACCTTCTCAGGCAAACCAGTAGCCTAAAAGTAAAATTCAAAAATGCTACCTCTTTTGTCAGTCAGTAGGACCAGCAATTATAAAAAATAAAACATATATGGGTGGGTATAATCCATAATTTTATACACACCTGTAATGTGTGCTGCTTTTATAAACCCCTTGAGCTTTGTTCTTAGGGTTTATAAAGCTGCACATGCCCATGCATTATTCTACATTTTTCAAACGGTCTGTGTTAAATTGTTTAGCTGTTATTTACCTAACAGGCCGGACACAGTTAGTCAAAATTTCTGATTCCACCTCTCCGTCCCACTCCAGATTAATGCTGACATACCCCAAGGCTCCGTCCTTGGCCCCCTACTATTCTCCATATTCAATCAATCAATCAATCAAAATTTATTTGTAGTGCGCTTTTCAACATATCAAAGCGCAAGTACAAAACAACATCTTACATAATAAATAATAACATAAAAACAATAAAAAGCAGCAATAAACCTATTCAAATGCTAATTCAAATACTTCAGGGACACCTTAAATGATTCCGTGGACAGGTACTCTCTAATCTGACGAGGCAGAGAATTCCACAGGGTTGGGGCCATGAAAGAAAAGGCTCTGGCCCCAGATGACTGAAGACGAACCCTGGGAATCTCTAGCAATCCCTCGTCAGCAGAACGGAGTGGGCAGAGAGGGCGGTAGGGTCGAAGGAGATCTTCCAAGTAGCCTGGTCCCTGACCGTGTGAGGTCTTATAGGTCAGCAACGTGACCTTGAAGGTGATTCTCCACCGCACCGGCAGCCAGTGCGGTTCGCGCAGCACAGGAGTGATATGGCAAGTTCTTGGTAGCCCAGTCAGCAACCTGGCTGCAGCGTTCTGCACCAGCTGCAGGCGACGGAGATCCGCCCCCGGCAACCCTAGATATAGAGCATTACAGTAATCAAGACGCGAGGAAACAAAGGCATGGACCAACACAGGAAGGTCATCATGTGGAACGAGGTGTTTTATCCGGGCAATATTCCTTAGATGGTAAAAGAAAGACTTGACAGCGGTAGATATCTGTGTCTTCAACGTTAACTCGCTGTCAAGAATTACACCCAGATTCCGCACCTGTTCAGAAGGTCTCAACTGGTTACCCCCTAACACAAGGCCAGAGGGAGACCCAGGAGTCAACTTCTCTATGACCCGGGTCCACAACCAACACCTCATTCTTATCCGGATTTAGTTTCAACCAGTTAGCACTCATCCAGTCCTGAATCTCAGTGAGGCAGTTATTAAAGACCAATAATGCGTCGTTCTGTTCAGGTACAAAGGACATATAGAGCTGAGTATCATCTGCATAGCAGTGAAAACTCAGCCCATAACACCTTATAATGTCTCCCAACGGCAGCATATACACTGTGAGCAACATGGGGGAAAGCACAGAACCCTGTGGCATCCCACAGGACAGAGCAAAGGGAGCAGAGGAAAAACTTCCTGAGACTGCCCTCTGACTTCTGCCTGTGAGGAAAGAGTGGAACCATCTGAGGACTGTCCCCGACAGTCCGCAAAACAGCCGCAGGCGATCTAGCAACATCCCATGGCCCACGGTGTCAAATGCTGCAGAGAGATCAAGGAGGACCAAGATCGAACAGCTCCTCCGATCTCTCGCTATTAGATCATTAAGTATCCGAACCAACTCCGTCTCGGTACTACACCTCTTCCTGAAACCGGACTGGAGAGGATCATAGACCTCATGGGTGGTAAGAAAGTCATCGAGCTGCAATGTGACTACTTTCTCAATAACCTTGCCCAAAAAGGGCAGGTTAGAGATCGGTCTGTAGTTGGCGAGACAGTCTGGGTCAAAGGAAGGCTTCTTTAAGAGGGGTGTCACGATAGCCTCATTTAAAGACTCCAGAAACACCCCTTGGTCCAAAGAGCATCAGACTATTTTAGCAAGGACTGGTCCGATCACATCCGTGCACCCCACAAGGAGGCACGTGGGAACAGGATCCAAACTACAGCAAGTCGGTCGCAAGCCCTGGACAATCTTCATGATATCCATGATCGCTGGCTGGTCAAAATCTGTCCAGGCAGACCGAGGGCCTGTAACCCCACAGCGATCACTGCCACGCTCATTAGAACGCATACCGTGGATCTCTGACCTGATCGATGACACCTTATCCTCAGAGAACCAAGCAAACTCATCACACTTTATTTGTGAAAAAGCTCTATGACCCCGCAGACAGGCTGGATTGCATAGTCTGTCCACGGTCCGGAAAAGCTGAGCTGGTTGATTTCTTGATGCAGCTATCACCCAGGACAGGAACTCTGCCTTCTTACAGGAGATTTCTGATTGGTAGTCCACATAATGGGCCATCAGTCTAAGTCTGTCACCTTCCAGGCTGGATTTCCGCCAACAGCATTCCAATCTTCGCCCCATTCTCCTCAACTCCCCCAATGTCCCATCAAACCAGGGGCACCGAGGGCAAAGGGAGAGGGGGCGAACACGGACAGGCGCAATGGAATCCAGTGCCCTCAGCACCATATTATTATAGTGCACCACTAAGGCATCTGGTTCCATGCACTCCATAGGCCAATTCGATGGGTCCAGCACCGCCATCAGATCCTCAGGGTAACTCCCCTGAAAGGGCGGTACTGGATCATCTCCAAAGGGGTAGGTCTCGCAAGGGGGGTCGCGAAATTGAATCTTATGGAGTGATGGTCAGACCACCCAACTGGTTCCACCACCAGTTCCGTGATCTCCATCCCCAGGGTGAACACCAGATCCAGAGAGTGACCCTGAATATGGGTAGCAGCATTTAACAACCTGTGTGAAGCCCAACTAAATCATTAATTGGAGGAAGTTTTGACCAAAATGCGAGAGTTCATCATCGACTCATGCATTGAAGTCCTCCAGGACCAACCACCTGGAGGGCTCCAACACCAGGTCGACAATGAAGTCTGCAACTTCCTGCAGAAAAACTTTCTCATCACTGGGTGGACGGTAGATGAGTAAAATTCTGCTGCCCACACCTGCTCCCATGATACACTCAAAGGATCTAGGGGACACCACTGGAACCTCCACAAGACCCAATTCCGATGTAAAACAAATAGCGACCCCCCAACCCCTTCGATCCAACCTCGGGCGATGTAATACCGAGTACCCGGACGGAATAGCTGATTCCAATATGGGACCAGCATTCTCATCCAGCCAGGTCTCGGTAATGCAAGTCAGATCAGATCACTCAACAAGATCAGCAATAATTGCTGTCTTGCTTTTTATAGACCTGGCATTGCATAACACCGCCCGGGTTGGACGAAAGGCCTTGGGGAAGCGGGCCACTTGTCCACTGTCAGTGGAACACTTGGGTATGGGAACCAGGCATCGCACTCCCCTATCCTTGACCCATTTCGCCCCAGGGCGTCTCCTAGACCCCACGACCCTTATCCACCCACTCTGCTCCCCCCCTCGCAGCTGAGGAACCCCCCTTCCCCTCTGCCTCCTCTGTGCAATCCCCAAGGCACGACAATGCCTATATACCTCGGGTTGCAACGGGGGGGCCATCGAAGGGGCGCGGTCCCTCAGCCTAGAAGGGGAATAGTGCCTGACCACAGAAGCCCGGTCCCAACACATGCTGCCAAATATTTAAAAACAGATATTAATCAATCAACCAATTTGATTAATACTATCAATGCCGCAAACTTATTTAAATATCTTAACAGAAGCCCCACTTCCCATTTCTAACACAAAATAAAACAATTGTCCATTTCCCTTTAGGCAAACTCCCCAGAAGAAGTCTTAAGCAGTCTGGGTAAATTTTAACTCCTAAAGCAGAGTTTATAACAGTATGAATGCAAAGTCTCAATTTCTTTCGACCTGTAGACCACTGAAAACTAAGAATAATGAGAAAACCCTCAGAGCTCTCACCCCTGAGGAATTTGACCCAGGCCTATCTCTCACATAGGCAAAGTAAGCAGTCGCACAATTTGTTCTTAATACAAAGCGAAGCACTCACTGCTTCACCAAAATATGCAGGAGGAAAGAAAAGGACAATCTGACCTGGGGTAATCACATCCTTTGCTGAGCAGGAAAAATAATACAAATATTACAATGCTGATTCTTCCAACGAAGCCCCTCCAAGAAAACTGGCATCCAGAGAACTACCAGCTGCTCCCAAAGCTTTCAGCAGCAAATAGCTAAAAAATCCAGATAACAAAAAAATGGGAAATAACAGGCTCCACTCCCAGCGTCCACAACGGAAAATAATTGCTGGGGTACTTCAACGCCTGGGGAATGACTAAACCTGTAGCCAAACCACGAGAGTCTAGGAAAACAAAAGGCTCGTCAGTCAGTTCCCTGGCTGCTCTAGAGCCCTGTCACCTGTAACCAAAGCAAAAAAAAACAGTCGCCGGACACTAGAGAGCTAGGCCCACCCGTACTGTAAAAGGTCTATCCAGCAGAATAATCCAGGAGCCTCGTAGACACTCCACACCACAATCGAAGTGGGGAAAAGCACACCCCACAACATGAAAGTCCAGTTTATCCGTATCTTCGGATCTTCCCAGTCATTTACCAGAAAAATCCTCGACAGAACAGGCTGCACACCACATCAACTCAGCATCCTCCTCAGAAAATATCCCAGCATCTGTGCCACTGATCCACACACGATGAGGTAAAAACCACTTTCGTAGACTGCAGTAATCCAAAACAGAAGCGCTTGAAAAGCTACAGCCCTCACAGAATCAATAAGGCAAGGAGCAACAGAAAGCAGCAGTCCAGCAAACCAAAAAGACAAAAGTAGGTTGGTAGTGGACAACCCTAATCACCGAAACGATCGAACCTCCTCGAAAGCTGTTCAAGTACAAAACAAAGAACGATCAAATAATTAAAATAATTAAAACATTTTAAACTTAGAAAAGAAACAAAACAAAACGTTTTCTAAACTCTAAACTCTAGGAGCAACCGACGGCTCGCCCTACATGGCGGCCATCTTAACATCACCAAGCGAATATTCCTTAATGGCGTCCTGTAAGCATGTACCTCCTCCTCCTCCATCCATATGTATGCTGACGATACTGTCCTTTTCTACTCTGGCCAATCGCCAACTGATGTTGCTTCCACACTTCAGCATGACTTTGAGAAAGTTCAGCAATGGCTGAGCTCCCATCAGCTTTTCCTCAACGCCAAGAAAACAGTCTCCATGACCTTTGGCACTAGGCAGAGACTCTCTAGGCTAACTAAACTGTCCTTCTTCCACACCCTTGATGGCTCTACTCTGGAGGACACCTTCTCCGTTAGGTATTTCGGGGTCTGTCTAGACTAGCACCTAAACTTCACTGGACACATAGACTCCATCCTGAAAAAGCTGCACCCCTAATCAGGTGCCCTTTGCAGGAACCGAAGCTGCCTATCTCTACAGGCCAGGCAGGGGACCGTCCAGAAAATTATACTACCCATGTAGTACTGTGACATAGTCTACAGTGCCGCATCGAAGTCATCCTTAACCAGATTGGACACCCTTTTCAATGCTTTCTGTCATTTCGCTCTGGATGCCCCTTCCTTTACCCACCACTGTGATCTGTATCGTTCTCTAGCTTTTCCTTCCCTGGAAAACCGCCATCTAGCCCACTGCATAAAATTTGCCTATAAATTCTGGTTTGATACGCTTCCTTCTTACCTTGCCTCCTCACTGTCCTCCCATCCCATTGCCCCTGTCTCTCTCAGATCCAGTGACTCCCACACCCTAGCTATACCACGACGCACCACCTCTGCAGGCCAATCGACGTTCTTCTGTAGGTTCCCTAAGCTCCGGAACTCAATGCCTCATCAAATCAGGCACTCCTCCTCCCCGTGGTCCATCTCAACCTCCCTTCTCAACTTCCTCTCTCCATCCTGCAGCTGCTCCTAATTTCCTCTCTGGCTTCCCCATCCCCTTTCCCAGCCTAGCACTTAATGTGAGGAGAAACCAATGTACATTAGTGCACTTCCTTGTCCGCATTGTATATATTAGTCTGCAGTGCTGTTAATTTGCTCCTTTCGCATCAAATCCCAATGTTTGTCTAATGCTACTAACTGATGTACCACTTTTTCACTCTGTTGCATCTCTGTTTTATATTACCTTTGGAAATGTGTTGTTGATTATTGTATATATACTTTTCTATAATACTGCATGGACATGTGCTTTTGATTACTGTACTCCCATGTTCCCCTTCCTCCAGGATGCTTTGTGAGACGAGTAATTTTATATTGTTCAGTGTGCCTTTCCTGGTAAAATGTTTAAGTAAATAAAAAAATAAATGTAATTAGCACAGTTTCCATTGCTTGCAGTTTTCAGTGAGCTGATTGCTGATTGCAGGTCCAAAGTTACAAAAATTACACTATGCCATTTAACTTTTTGGAGATCATCTTTCGTAAAGTTTGTACGGCAGTCCACATTACAGGATGGCATTAAGAATGGTTAAGGCAAAGGCCTCAATTCAGTGCAGATCGATCAACAAGATCAAGGTGCAGGAAACGTAAATACAGTTATACTCCAGTACGAGCGTAAGCAATGTCTATACGCTGTCAATGTTTGTTTAACCACAGGAGCAGAGATACAGGAAACTGAACATTTAGAAGAACTTACTGTAATGTTCTCTGTATTATAGTGGCACGGTAGTGCCACTATAGTTAGGGTTGAGCAGGGGTTTCTTTGTTAAACCCCAAACTTTGCACTTTAATGGGTTCGCAGCTGTTCAACAGATTTGCACAGAATTTTGCATGCGCTGTCTCGGAGGCAAGATCTCTCGATGTACCAAGTTTTGTTCCAATCAGGTGTGCGGATTAAATCTGAGTTTTTGCTGTGTTTTTTTTGTTTGTTTGTCATCATCTAGCACCCAGATGGTTCGGAATTTTGCCCTGAAAGTTACAGTGTAGAAAATGCTTGGGCCACAGCGGCACCTTTCACTGGTTTGGTGAAAAAATATTAATCTGTTCCAAAGTTATAAGAATTTAAAAGTTTGGTTCTGATCATGCTCAGTAGGGTAAAATTATTTTTTTAGGGATGTGGATATGTTATTCATCCACACTTCTTGGCATGTCCTTTTCCCCTTTAATTCTTGCCGGAAGGTCTTAAAGCTGGCTCCTCCCACCCATCTGGGTGGTATAACCCTCGGTTCTGCCCCATGATGCCAGATCTTCTTTTCCACTGGAAGATACAGTTTGCCTCCTCACCACTCCCGCGTTCTGTAGGCCCTGGCTTTGTTTCCTTCGGATTCTTTGTAGATTAAGCTCATTCGAGCTAGCGATTGCGATAGTTGTTTCTCGATCATGGAAGATAAATCTTCCCCCAGTTTCCGCCGGTGCTCGTGCAGCCAGAAAATGTCACGCACAGACCCGCATACCTCGTATGTCTACTGTTTGGGTGTCGGCCATGACACTCAAACCTGCGAGATTTGTCTTGCTTTTCACCCAAATGTTCTCGATGACCATCTTGCATGACTCAAGCTGGTTGGGCCCGAAAGACTGAATCCACCAGTGAAATCGAAGGAGGCCTGGTGGGCAGTCTCTGTGGCTGCGGGGTCCGCCAAGCAGTTGGAGCAAATGCAGGCCTTCAAGGAAGAGGGAGCGCGGGCTGCAGAGCTCTACTCTCGGACGAATTTTGTTCCACTCAATCTGGGCTTTACCTTCTCGGGCTCCTTTAGGGAGATGTGCCAGTCTCTCCCCACTAAGGACGAGGGACCTTCGGGCATGCAAGTCTCCCGGTCCTGTAAAAAGGACAAGGAACCGAGAGATTCTTCATCTCGGTGAAGACGTTCTTGGGATCGAGAGCGATCTCAGTCCCAGGGATCTCCAGTCTCAACTTTGGTCGAGACTGCTACTTTGGCTGCTGGCTTCTCGGCTTTGCCGACTGGTCAGCCAGTTGAAGTCTCAGTCGACAACATGGTGGAGATCACTCTCGACCCTGTCGATCTGTTGTCACCTGACAAGGCAGACAACTCACTTACCAGGACTTCGGTCCTGGTACTTCCCGATGAGGAGACCCAGCCTGCTGGTAATCCCATCGAGAAATGGTCCCTGATCTGGGAAATCACCTGCCCCCGGTGTCTCCCGGGTGGCCCGATTGAGGTCTCGGCCCCCCTTGACCGATAGGCCGAGGAAGGCGCATAAGCGCTCAAAAAAAAAAAGGCGACACCAAAATTCATCTTCGTCCTCCTCGGATGAGGAGTGACTTCGATGGAAGCTCCTTTGACAGTACGAAGATCTCATGTGGCAACAGCTGATCTTGTCTGGCCAGAAACCAGCTTTGGTTTCAACACCAGCTATTACTTGGCTTTCACCTTCAAGGCTGAAGCCAGTCCATCGAAACTGATCATCTTGGTTCCTCTGCCCATGGAGCCAGTAGAACCTGCCCTGGTTTGGCCAGAATCGACCTCTGCACCAATAGTGGTGGAGCTGCCGCCTAAACAGCCCATGGGTGGGGTCCTTCGAACGAAGCTCGGACTGTTCCAGGTCTTCCCCTAAGGATTTTGGTCACCCTCATGCCTTACCATCCAAGACATGTGAAGGGGACCTTGGTGGCCGGCCGATTTATCCGGATACTTCGGATTCTGATGACTCCGACCTACACTCTCGTCCGGTTGACGATGAGTCAGTGGGCAGTCTGTCGACGGAGGAGGGTCCTTCGTCCTTTTTCGGGATTCTCCGCCTCATCCCCGAATCCATGGAGATGCCCCTGGAGCCTGTCCAGAAACGGGTGGAGTACCCTCTTACAGACATTCTTAAGAGAGGGGATACTCCTACGGAAGCCTTCCCCAGTGGCCAAGGCCATTGTTGGTCCAACTTTGGAGCTTTGGCAGCACCCTGCCTCCTGCTCAGCACCATCTGCCTGGCTGGCCCACAAGTACGCAGTGCCCATTGGGTCCCTCTCGGGCGGAGGGGTTGGTGACTGCTTCTGTGTTCAGATGCATAGGCAGTTCTGCTGATACCGATAGACCTCCAGACAAGGAGTCCAAAATATTGGACAAATCTGCCAGGAAGGTTTATGCCGCCTCCTCACTAGGCCTCCGTCAGGCAAGCTCGGCCGTCATCATGGCGCACTTCTGTCATGCCCTGCTGGGCTCCTTGGATGAGGTTCTCCCACACCTCCCTGCAGATCTTCAGACTATGGTCAAGCAGGTCTGGGATGAGGGCGGGACCGTTGCCAAGCAGCAACTTCAGACGGCCCTGGACCTCTGGGACTCATGCGCCCATTTGGTGACAGCCGCAGTTGCCATGTGCCACAGGGCTTGGCTGAGACTTTCCACCTTCATGGTGGATACGCAGTACAAACTCACTGATGTTCCTTTCCTGGGCACCGATCTCTTTGGCCCAGGTGTGGATGGTCACCTTCAGCGAATCAAGCAGTTCATTGCCACCTTGGACTCAGCTACTTCTGCTCAGAAAGATGCCCCTGGCACCACGAAACAGCACAAGAAGAAGCTATTTCGGCACCCTGCTCCTGCAGCCAAGCAGCTCTCCTTCCAGGGTGGGCAGCAATGGCAGGCACAGGCTTGGCACCCTCGGCCCAAGTCTGGGCCTCTAGCGGCCCACAGAGGAGGTCAAGGTTCAGGCAGCTTCCAATCTGGGCCCTCTTCCTCCAAGTCTGCCCAATGAAGGGATAGGGACTGCCACCCCTATTCCCGTCATGCCAGCTCTTTCTTTTCGCCTGGTCTGCTGTTACCATGGACAGGTGGGTCTTTTATTTTTTATTTAGTTTTTGTTGACCAGGTAAGTGCACTAGACAAATCCTGCCTATTTTCAGGCAGGACCCAGGGGAAGGGGATACAGATGAATGCCAACTGACCTTGAACCAGATTAAGCTGTTGGTGGTATTTTTAGTGAATGAGGGAAATTTGGCCAGGACACTGGGGAAAGTCCCCTACTCTTTTTGATAAGTGCCATGGGATCTTTAATATCCACCTGAACTACCACCAATCCAGGCAGATGGGACCTCGGTTTAACGTCTCATCCGGAAGATGACATCTCAGAAGTGCAGCACCCCTCTCATGCTGCACTACAGTGTCAGTACTGGGATATTAACCCAAGTGGCAGATGTGGGAACTGAACCCACAGCCCTCTGATCTCCCGGCCTCAGAGGCGAGTGTGCTACCTACTGAGCCACAGACACTGCCTTAGAAGTGGTTGGCCAGGGTCTACCTCTAGAGTTTGAGCAGTATCCTCCCAGCCAAGCCAAGTTCCACGGGAGGAAAGGATATCAGTCCACACTCAGTCAGCTCTGAGAGACGACATAGCCCAACTCCTCCTCTAGGAGGTAGTGGCCCATGCGACAGATTCTCCAGTCAACCCAGGGTTCGTTTTCAGGTACTTCCTGGTCCTGAAGCAGATGGGGGAACTGGTGCCCCATTCTAAATCTGCATGACCTGAACCAGTTTCTTAGGCCAAGCACCTTCAGGATGGTAACTCTGTCCCAGATCATACCATCCCTGGAGCAGAACATGTGGTTCTGCTCACTGGATCACCAGGACACGTATTTTCATGTCTCAATCTGTCTGTCTCACCAGCGGTTCCTCCGCTTCAGAGCAGAAGGAACCCTATATGAGTTCTGAGCCATGCCATTCGGCCTGTCATCTCCCCATGGGACTTCACCAAATGCATTGCAGTGGTGGCAGCCCACATCAGGCATCAAGGGGTCAGAGTGTACCCCTGCCTCAATGACTGGCTCTTAGTGGGTTCCACCTAGCAAGAGGTGGAGAGGTCCAAGGATCTGGCCCTCCAAATCTGCACTCAGCTTGGCCTCCTGATCAATGAGACCAAGTCGGAGCTTGTACCTTTGCAGGTGGTATGCTTCATCAGGGCAGAGCTTGACTCCTACCGAGCCACAGCCTGGCTCCCGGCGGACAGGGCGGAGGTTCTCTCCTCCTTTGCCCAGTCATTTCTGGTTGGGCACTTGTGCCCTGCCCGGGACTTTCTGCGCCTTCTGGGGTACATGGCAGCCTGCACCACTGGGGTCCGGTGGGCCTGGAGGCATATGCACCCCCCTTCAATGGGAGCTGGCTGCCCAGTGGACTTAGCGCCAAGGTAATTTCAACCAGCTGATCGCTGTGACCCAGAAGATGTGGGACGCTGTCCATTGGTGGACCATCCTGTATCGTCTGCAGGAAGGGATCTCATTTGTCCACCCCAAGCCGACGGTTGTCCTCATGACCGATGCCTCCCTCATGGGCTGGGGAGCCCACATGAGGAACAACAGGACCCATGGGTTCTGGACCCCCAAGGAATCCTGATACCATATTGACCTGCTGGAGCTCAGAACGGTCAGACTGGTACTGTCAGCATTCGTTCAGCAGCTTCGGGGTCAAGTGGTTCAAGTCCAGATGGACAGTACCATGACCATGTACTACCTCAACAAACAGGGCAGCACGCACTCCTGGCTGCTGTGCAGGGAAGCACTCCACATCTAGACACTCGTGAGCCGACTGGAGGCAGATCTCCTAGCCATTCATGTGGCAGGAGCCTCAAATCAACTGGCAGATGCCCTCAGCCGCATAAGCAAGACATCCCATGAGTGGTCTCTCTATCCAGAGGTAGCTCACAGCCTGTTTTCCCACTGGGGCAAACCGATGGTGGACCTGTTTGCCTCCAGGGAGAACTCCAAGCTGAAGCTGTGTCATGCCTGTCCCACTCAGCAGGGCTCATTGCAGGGGGATTCCTTCTTGAGGCCGTGGACCCTAGGCCTCTTGTACTCCTTCCCTCCATTTCCCTTGATCCACAGGGTTCTTCTCAAGGTGAGGAGGGACAAGGCGCAGGTGATCCTGGTAGCCCCAGACTGGCCCCACCAGTTCTGGTATCCAGATCTCCTCAGCCTCAGCAACAGGCTCCCGGGGCATCTTCCAGCATGCCTGGACCTGATATCAGTCTATCAGAGGAAGGTTGTCCATCCAGACTGTCAGTCTGTGCACCTGACAGCCTGGTACCTGAACGACTATAGTTCCAGGCATTGGGTCTCTCTGAAGATGTATTCGTAGTAGTGGAAGCATCCAGAAAGGAGAGGACCAGAAGATGCTGTACCTTCAAATAGAAAAGGTTTTCCATTTGGTGTCAGGGCAAGGGTCTGGACCCTCTGTCCTGTCCAGTGGTTAGCATCTTAGACTACCTTTGGTCTCTGTTCAAAGGAGGTCTTCGGTCTATGACCCTTAAGGTGCATCTGGCAGCCATCTCTGTTTACTGGGCGCAGGCCGGTCAGCAAACAGTGGCACAGGAGAAGGTAGTCTGGTACTTTTTCAAGGGTCTAGATCACATATCTCCTCTGGTGCGTGAACCTCCACCTTCATGGGATTTACTGCTGGTTTTGGCAAAATTCATGGGCAAGCCATTCGACCCGATGCACAAGTGTGAGATGTCACACTTAGAAACACAGAAACATAGAATTTGACAAAAACATAGAATTTGACAGCACATAAGGACCGCTTGGCCCACCCAGTCTGCCCATTTCCCTACCTAATGGATAAGCTGCAGATCCTAGTTAACCAGCAGCCTATTTCTTTCTACCCCCACCCCCTAGAATTGCCTTATGGCTGTCCCATGCATGCTTGAATTCAGTCACTGTTTTTGACTCCACAACCTCCTCCGGAAGGCCGTTCCATGCATCCACAACCCTCTCTGTGAAAAAATACTTCCTTACATTACCTCTGAGCTGCCCCCCTCTATCTTCAGATTGTGCCCCCTTGTTCTTGCACACCTCTTTTTTTGAAAGATGCTACCCTCTTGGACTTTGTTGATTCCCTTGAGGTACTTGAAAGTTTCTATCATGTCCCCCCTTTCCTCGAGGCTATACATATTAAGCTCCTTTAGTCTCTCTTCATATGTTTTCGGTGCAGACCCTGCACCATTTAGTTCCCTCCTCTTTACAGCTTCCATCTTGTCTATGTCTTTCGGAGATTGGGTCTCCAGAACTGCACAGTACTCAGATGGGGTCTCACCAGCTGTCTGTACAGAGGGATAACAACTTCCTGTTTTCTACTGGTGATGCTCTCCCTATGCATCCCAGTATCCCCCCAGCCCTCCTTACTGCCCTCTCACATTGCTTGCCCACCTTTAAGTCATCTGATATGACTACCCCCAGGTCCCTTTCCATTTTTGTTGTTGTTAGTATCTCACCCCCCATTGTGTACTCTTCCCCTGGGTTTTTGTTTCCCAGGTGCATTACCTTGCACTTCTTAGCATTAAATTTAAGCTGCCATACATTTGACCATTCCTGTAACCTTAACAAGTCCCTTCTCATCCTTTCCACCCCACCTTGTGCATCAACTCTGTTGCAGATCTTTGTGTCATCTGCAAAGAGACATACTTTTCCTTCCAGTCCATCTGCAGTGTAGCTTTCAAAGACATTGAAGAGGACCGGTCCTAATACTGAACCCTGCGGCACCCCACTAGTAACCCCCCCCTTTCTTCAGAGTGGACTCCATTTACTATTACCCTCTGTGTCCTATTCTCCAGCCAATTCTTTACCCAGGCTATCATCTTGGGACCCACTCCCTTGGGACCCACACTTGTCGTGGAAGACCACCTTCCTGGTGGCTATCACGTCAGCCAGAAGGACCGAGGAGCTCCAGGTGCTTTCAGTGGAGTCTTCTTACCTGGTCTTCCAAAGGGACAAGGTTGTCCTGCGCCCCCACCTGAAATTCCTCCCAAAGATGGTGTCACAGTTCCATCTCAATCAGGTGATGACTCTGCCTGTGTTCTACCCAAACTACATCTCGGATGCTGAGTAAAGGCTTCATACTCTGGACCTGAGACAAGCTCTCTCCTGTTACAAGGAGAGAATGGTGGAAATTCAGAGAGAGGTTCGCCAGCTGTTTGTCGCCTATGCCAAAGCCGCACCTGGCAGACCTGCAGCAAAGTGGACGATTGGCAGGTGGATCACTTCCTGCATTGATCTCTGCTATAGGTTGGTGGGTAGGGAGCCTCTCGTAGGGCTAAGGGCTCATTCCACCCACCATACCACTGCGTCGGTGGCTGCTTCCAGGGACATCCCTATCCAGTAAATCTGTCGGGCTGCTACCTGGAAGTCAGCAAACACCTTCATCACCCACTACCACATCGATCTTGAGTCACGCCAGGATGCAGGCTTTGGGGCCTCAGTTCTCCAGTCTCTATTCCCTAAGTAGGGCGTGTGCGCCTTGCCTCCCTTCTCCTGGAGAACTGCTAGGAGGCTGCCCAAAAGTGTGGATGAACAACATATCCACATCCCTAGAAAAACAGGATATGCACTCGTAACAGTAGTTCTAGGAGTGGCATATGTTGTTTATCCACACTGACCCACCTGACCTCCCTGCCTACAACGCACAACTTGACTTCCAGCAGGCTAAGATCTGGCATCCTGGGGTGGAGCTGAGGGTTATACCACCCAGGTGGGTGGGAGGAGCCAGCTTTAAGACCTTCCGGCAAGAATTAAAGGGGAAAGGGACATGCCAAGAAGTGTGGATGAACAACATATACCACTCGTAGACCTACTATTATAGGTGATCCAGAAACAGCTTTGAGGCCTGCACCTGGGACCAGTGCACAGCTAGAAGACAAGTAAATGTAAAGAGAATGTTGCCAGCGCCAGATACAATCACAATGAAGGCTACTAAATGCAAAATCTTGAAAGAGCAGGACACGAAGCTGTAAATGCCGTAATGCTAATATGTATTTAATGTGCACACATCTACAGCAACACCCCTGTAGGCTGCCCCCTCCTACAGCAATACCAATGTGGGTCCTAACACGTTTCGCGACACCTAGTGCTTAATCATAGAACAACAAGTATGCATTAGCTTTTTCTGCCATTGGGGACAGAGCATCATTATAGTTTCACACAAGCTGGACCAATTACACCTTCAAATAAAAACATATAGGAACTGTATTAGATTTTTGTTTTGGCTGTTGGTTGCTGAACATCTGGATTGCACAATCCTTTAGCCTGCATTGTGGATAGTGCAGTAAACATAAGAAAAGCCATATAATGCTGCCAGAGTAGAACAGAAAAGGGAATGACAAGTCTAAAAGATCTGATACTCGAGGGTCGGCCGTGGAGCTAGGAGTCGTAAATGGGAGAGAACAGATGGATTTTGAAAAGGGATTTGATCAACAGATGACAAGTCAGTGAGTCAGAGATATATTGCAAGGTGTTTCAGCAAGCAGGGCTAAAGAGAAGGCTGTGCTACTGACTGTACCAGTGCTGCAGGAAGGAGGGGAGAGACAGAGGGAAGAGAGAGAGAGGGGAAAGGAGAGAGAGAGAGAGAGAGAATGGAAGAACTTCAGCAATAGAGGGAGATGGTGGTGGAGGAGTAGAGGGACAAAGGTCAGAGGGGAATGAGGAGGGACAGTCTGCAGAAGATTTTGAAGGTAAGGAGAAAGAAGAATGTAGTCACGTTACTCCTTGGCAGTTCTGCAGATAACACTGGCTGACAAGAGTGCTGTGCTCACCAATTTTGAAATTAGTGAGTAAAATATAGTTTTAGTGAGTAAAATCACTTCAGTTCTGGAAAATTTGCTCTTTATGTTTTATCCTGTTATCACCACCATTGCCACATTAACTGGCAACCTCCCAGACCCATTGTTTTTTTGATCTCTGACACTTTACCTTGGTCCTACGGTTGCCCCCTGCTATGGCGCCCATATGGGTTGGAGGAAAAGAGAACCTTTGTGGATCTTGTCTGTCTGCTCGAGATACTCCTTGATGGGATGCCAGTCTCTGCGGTGGGGCCTATGAGTGCCCTGTGTCATCCTACGAGGTGATGGAGTTTTTCCATGTTCGTGTTGTTTCCTGTCCTCAGAATGTTTGCTCTTGAGGAACTCCAATGTGTGCATGCTAAGCATGCTGATGCAGAGCCTGGCCAGCTTACTCCCTCCCACTGTGCCTTCCACTGCACTGCCACCTGTTGTTGCCCAGCTGACCGTGTGGTACCAGAGGAAAAAAACCTTCCTCTTCAATGGAGAAGAGGAGCCTGATAGGATGCTCTGTCCTCCTCTTTCTCCCCACTGACCCTCCACCAGCCTGGGCTTGTTCTCAAACCCAGGTTGCCCATGTCATGAAAGACAGCATTGCTGCTGTGCTGGCAGGCAAACCGAAACCTGCCAAATGTTATAAAACCAGCAGTGTTACAGATCACTAGTTTGTTGGCCATGCAGCATGTCCAAGTGTTGGGATGAGTGTCAGTATACATTAGCAAGGTTTTTAACTGTATTTCTTAAAAAACGGAAGTCAAACAGACCATTACTCACCTTTGCTGGAGTACTAGTCCCTAGGTAACTGACTTTACTGAAGATTGTTCTTCCTTTTATTTAACTAACAGATATTGCAATGTCCCACCCCTTACTTTGGTCTTGTGGCTATGTTCTTTTCACACATCTTGCAACCAGTGCTTGCCACATGACTCATAGATATGTTTGACCTTACCAAGACAAGAATCGGGCGTGCAGAGATTTCACTCAGTCAGACCTAAAAAATAATTCAGGGCATGTCCAGTCTAGAGCATTTCTTATACAGAGGCAGTATGGCGCAGTGGTTTAAGGCTCTGAGCTGCAAATCTGGAGACCTGGGTTTGAATCCCATAGCCCCCACTTGCATACTGTGACCCTGAGCAAGTCATTTAACTTCCTCGTGCTCCCAGGTTGCACCTGCAAACAAGCTTTCAGCTTAGTGTGTCTCACCTGGTAAAATAATTGGTAAATAAATAAATACAACATGGTGGTCCTTAGGACAAAAATACAGTACAGCTCAGACTTATATAAACTGCTGACTTCAGACAGCTCTCAGCCACTGGAGAACATTAGACTCAGTTGGGAAAGAGAGGTAGGAGTTGTTATACCATCCAAACAGTGGGAAAGGAGGCTGAAGAAGGGCTGGGAGAGTGACTGCTCCATCCATGTGGCCAGAATTTAACTGGAAAATCAATATTAGATTATTCTGCACACCGTCCATAACTAAGCATTTCTCCAGAGCCTACGGGGATGCCTGCTGGAAACAATTGGGGGGGGGTGCTGTAACCCATTATCACCTCTTTTGGACCTGTCCAAAACTTGCCCCCTTATGGTGGTGATGCCGTCTTCAAATTCAAGAAATCTTGGTGTGCACAAGCCCTCTCTCTTTTACGGATTTGATATTGGGCTTTCCTGCTCTGCTGAGTAGATCTAAGAGGGTTCAGAAGCTGGAACACATTTTAAGAGTAGCAGCCTGAAATGTATTATGACCAAGTGGCTCTCACATTCACCACCTATGGTAGATCAGTGGAAACTTAAAGTAAATGAGCTTGTACGTATGGAGAGAGACTCTGCTGATTTAAGACTCCAAGGGGACAAGTTTATGGATATTTGGGGGCTGTGGCATAGAGCTCTACAGCCTGGGGAGGATTAGCTAAAGAATAGGATACTAAATGCTTAACTATTCCCTGCAAGATTACACATATGAATAACTCCGGCTGTCACAGGATTTAATATATTTGAGCTGGGGGAGGGAGGACACTTGCTGTTGATTAGTTGATTTTTTATGATGTATCTGTTCTTCATTTGTCTATTAGTTATCAAGTGTTGTAAAGCTATTTTGTTGACCAAGTTTGAGGATTTTATGTATTTTTCTGAACCTGCAATCTTGATAAAATAAGACAACTTTAACAAAAAAAACCTAATAAATAATTCTACTCTATTTACAGCAGTATGTACAGATGTCCTTGTAGGTAAACATGGCACCGGTAGAAGTCTACGTGCCTGCAGTATGGACTGCCCATGCTCTTGCCTAGTTTTTCCTTAGGTCATTTCCCTCCTTTCTCTTTCTTTCTGGTCACCCAGTCTTAAGTATCAGTAACCTCCCCCTTTTTAATAACTTTATTTTCAACTTACAAAGCTGATTTCTTACTCGTTAAGAAACATCGATCAAAACCTTAACAAAGTGTTATCTCAGACAGGAGGCTTAAATAATGACGTGTTTTATTTTGACATGGTTGTAAAGTCCCTAGTTCCAGGGGCACAGGTCACCTGTGCAGCCATTTCATCTTTGTTAATTCCCTGGCCCCAGTGTTCTTCCACTGCTCAAGACTTTTTTCCATGCACATTTTTCTTCTGACATCCCCTGGTCCTGGCAATACCCCCCCCACCACCACGTCACTGACCTTCTCATGGGCTTGTCAGTTCACCACTTACACAGAACTTGTTAGGCCAGTGATTTGTCGTGTCAGGCCATGTGGTGCCTGCAAGGGGGGGGTGTTGCTGAGTGGGCTGGGGCAGTTTTTCCTCCTGACTTTTCTTCCCTGAGTATCAGACATGCAGTGATGCATACACACACACATGTGTTGGTACGACTATGTGTTGCATCTGCTGGCCCCCTACCCTATACTGGTCCACTTGCCAATACCGCCACTTGGCCTCACCAAGTGGCAGATATATTCTCCACTCTCCCGAGGAGAAGGGCTGGCCAAGGGATGCTTAGTTCTCCCTCCCCCAGCTGGCCCCCAGTGATTCATGCTGGATCCTGAACGTGGCACAGCTGTGATGACAGACTGATCAAGTTATTACTGACTCTAATCTAAACATATTACAGAACAAAATGCAAATCAGAAGTCTACAAAACCCAAAATACATTACACTACATAGATGCTGCTGCTGCCTCTGCTCTGACTGCTTAAAAGGGAACAGTCAGCACCAAGGGCCCCACACCCAAGTGTAGGGATGGTTCCGATGTGCACTTTGTCTGCAAAAACATTTTGGTTTACTGTTTACTGTAGTATAGTAGATTGTATCAGACTAATTTTGCTTACTGCCAAGCCTTCCTCTGTAACTACAAATCCCAGAATCCCTTGCAACTGACATCAGAGCAGGGCTGCAGCAGTAGGAGATTCAATAGCTTGCAGTGCACGTTAAAGTTTATATAAGCTCTGAACTTTTATTTGTTGGTTCTTCTGTCCTCCCAGGGCTGAGTACAGACACAGAGGAAACGAAAAGAATTTCCTCCCCATGACATTTTGGATCATAGTGTCCCTGGTTCTTTCTAAAATATCAGTTTTAAATGATTTGAGCTCTCCTTCTGTGATACATACAAATGTTCATTAATATTTAAACCCAAAGTTTGTGCTTTTACCCAAATGCATAGGAAATATCCAAAATTAGGGCTGACTTCTTTAAAGATCATGTATGTAATGCTCTGTGAGTAGCTCGCCAGGTGGTGCAGCGGGCTATGGCAGTGGCGCCTTACCTCCTGCCATGCCAGTAACCCAGGTTTGTAACTAACTCAAGTCCTTGGGGGTTAGCCAAGGTGGGAGAGGATGGAGTGTCTGAGGGACTGCTCTCCTCTTCTGGGGTGGGAGGCATGTTCGCCTAGCCTAGTCTGGCCCCAGGTGGAGGCCTGGTGGCAGAGCTGTGTGTGGGCAGCAATGTAAGGGAGAGGACAATGGAGAACATTGGACGGGTGCACCTCCACGCACAGGTCTGGTGCTTCATAGGAGTGCAGAGAGAAAATGGAAAATGGAGCATCAGGGGCTTAAGGAAGCCCAGCCAAGCTGTCCCCAGTTCCGCAGCACCACTCAGTCCATGACCAGGTCTGCCGTGGATATCACATACTGGGGGGAGGGGACAGCTCTCCCTCCTGCAGCCCTGCTTTGAAAGGGGGACTCATGGGGAAACCCGGGGCCAGGTACATGAGACTGAGGTAGGCAGAGGAGCCAGAGTGTGCTGGAGTGTTTATCTTTAAAGGAATATGCTGTAGAAATAGTCTGTAGCACCCTAGTTCTGACCGGATACCATTTTTAAAGCAGCACTATTTTTTATTCAGCAAACAATTTTCATTTTATAGTTTTTCAACAGAAATGTATTTCTGACATAATTTAATTCATCCTTGGTATATTTTTAGTTTTCTCAGATATTTTTAAAACCGCTTTTTTGGATTATTTTGTGATAAATGACTCGCTCATTAAATATGTCCCTCACATTTTTTCAGAATCCTATTTTGTGAGGTTACTTGTTGACTGTACATGCTGGATTCACACTGTGGATATATTAGTATGGTGCTAGCCTATGTTTCTGATAGCAAACAGCTTAGCACTGTATCAAGATATTCAGTTTTTCCGTGGCGAGCATGACATGGAAACAGGAAATTTAAAAAATTTAAGAATCCCACATCTTAGTTCAGTAATGAAAGAAAACAAAAATGGGCATGTTGATATTTTCACCCAAAACAAAACTATATTGTGATTAACACATGCTGTTGCTTTAAAAAGGGGAGCTACAACCCCCGTGTCCCAACCACCTGGACGTTGCAGTGAAAAGTTTATGACAGTGAATCAGGCAGAATAGATTTTACTCCATTCGATCGTAGTAGCCTGGAGGACTTAGGCAGATTATCCAGGCAAGAAGCCTTATTCTGGCCTTTTGGTGGGGGTGGGGGGAGGGGGGCATAAAACAGGACTCTACCTCCTTGGGGTATACCCAGCACCGGTCTAGCATAGATTGCACATTTCCCTTACAGTTAATAACTTCCTCCCCATTATTGCCTACTTTATTGGAATTATAGATGTTCTGAGATGGGAAATGCATTGGTTCTCCGATAGGACCACTAGAATGCCCACCTTTTCATTATTTTCCCCCAGCGCAGTAATATTCCAAAATGCTTGCTTGTCTTTGCTTGTTATAGCCACAGCTGGATCCATGCATACATTATTTTCAAAGTTAACCTGTTTTCTCAATAATAACCTTTTTTTGTATTCTGACCTGAGAGATTGTAGAGTTTGCTGATTTTCAGTGGACATGTGTTTATAGGTATTATCTGCAATTTTTAGCAGGGCTTTTTTTCTTAACTTCTACATTCAGAATCATACCACTTAAGGTTTGTGGGCCTGACAGTATTATTTCTAGGGGCTCCAGATAGCTTTACTATAACATATTGTGCTAAGTTTTCATTTGTTTCATGACTACATCCACTATCATCAATTGGTCTATTAGCAGAGGCAAGATTATAGTAGTAATATACCATCTGCATGTACACTGTGGACTTTAGAGCTTCCTCAGATAGTGGGCACCACTTGATTTTCTGACTTTTGATAGATGTGGCCAAACTTCCAGTTTCCTAATTTTTTTCCCCTTTCTGTTTCTCACTGTGCTCTGGTGGGGATATTCCTGACTCAGTACCTCCTCGCCTGTCGCTGGCATCCCCCTACAGCCTCCCAGAACCTAAGCCCATGACTCCCCCCACCCCCACCCATGGCAGGGACCCCGAAGAGATCCAAGATCAACTGTTTGGTTTCAGGGCTGGTTGTGGCGTCATTGTTGCAGAGGCGGAACTCCATTCTGCACAGATGCTAGGTTTTCCACTTTTTTGTCCCACAGAGGCGGGGACATGCAATGATGTCAGCATGGAACGGGTGTGTTTCCGCACCCATTACGCAGACGTCTGCCATCACCTCCCCACTTTAGAGTGGCCCTGGCTGTTTCATACCCAGCCTCCACTGGGTGTCGCTGATAGCTGGGGAAACCACTAACCTCCCCTCCTCCCAAGAGGAGGAGAGCTGTCCATTGGATGCTCATCCTTCCTCCCTCCACCCGGCCAACCCTCTGACGCCACGCACTTACTGCTGAACAGTAGTCATCAGTGCCGCAGGTGGTAATGCTACCACTGGGCCGACAGGCCGGCATGTTTCCTCAGGTCCTTGCCAATCAGATCTACATATAGAGAGAGATTGTAACGGGCAATCTTGCATGAGATTGGAAGGTGGTCTTTCTCTGCCTGGTTTGTTCAGATCTATGCTTGTGTGAACTGTATCTTATGTATACCTGTATGTCGTTTAAAATATGACGTCTTCTGGTTCCCCACTACCCTGCACATCCAAACTGTCCTTCCTATTGTTTCTTTTTTTGGATTTGCTACTCTGAAACTTTATTTTAGCTGCCCTCTGAATTCTAGCAACAATTTATGACAGTAACTGTAAAATGTGTTAAGATTGTAAACCATTGTCTACCTTTGTATGTGTGTTACCCACCTTCTCTGACATGGAACCTTTATAAATGAGCAGTCCTTGCTCAAAGGTACTTGTAATCCTAGAGTTTAATAAATAAATAAATGGCTGTGATCTTTACCCATTGTTACCTTATCTGTTATGTTGATGTCTTCCCACTCAAGATTTTGCACTGCCTGCATATCCTTGTAACCTCTCGGGTTGTATCTGAAAATAGGTGTATATTTGTCTAGTGTGCTTATCTGATCAGTAGAAGCTAAACAAATAAATATAATGAAAACAGAGCTGCTCAAGGAGAGCTGGGTGCTCCAGTGACAGCAAACAATCATGTAGAGAAAAACAGACTCTGCATTCACCCTTGTTGAAGAAAGTTCAGCAGTCACTGTTTAAGGTGTAATCATAATTCATTTAACTTTTATTCCATAGAAAAACATTCAAAGCATTATAAAATACCCAAGTGCAAAAACACAGATACCTACAGCCACAGTGGGTGAGCAACCACAAACACCTGACGTTTCATCGGAATCTGTGTGGCTGTATGTATCTGCGTTTTTTGCAATTGGGCATTTTATAATGCTTTTCTGTGGAATAAAAGTTAAGTGAATTATGATTACACCTTAAACTGTGACTGCTGAACTTTCTTCAACAAGGGTGAGTGCCATGACTGTTTTTCTCTACTAAACAAATAAATACTCTATTGTAGACATTAAGATTAATAATATCTGCAAAGTTATATGCATTAGTAAACATAAGGTCTAAAACACGGATCCCAAATTTAGATGGATATGCTATTCTTGCCAAATCTCCCCATAGTCCTGCCATTTATTACCTACATATTATAATTTCTAGCCCAAGAAAGGACTAAAGTCCCATATTTGTTGATTTTTTTTTTGTCTTGTGAGTTTATTTTTAGAATTCCTAAACTGTCATCCAGGGTCTAAGCAGAGGAGAGTACCTTGATATTTTCACCTATCCTACAGCTGAAATCACTTGCAATGACAGTACAGATTCCAGGGTAACATTGCTATAGCTAATTTAAGTCATTTTCCAAGGGTTCGGACATAGTATTGTATTTGTTATTCCACATTTTTGGTGGGATACACACAATTATGAAGCTATCAATTGGTCTGGAGCCAGTAGTAATGGCCAGATGAAGGAAGTACGGCGCACCAATTTTAATATGTTCACATTTAAAATTTAAATGGGTAGCTACAAAGGTAATTAAGCTGCCTTTTGGTCTGCCATATCTATTATCTTTGAAGGCTGGTACTGTACATTTGTGAAAGCCATTGATCTTAGCTAGATGGATAGATGGATAGATAGATTTGCACCCCTTCCTGGAGGCTCGAAGCACTGTACAGTTACAAATAAAATCAAGTACAACAAAACCATATTCAAAATCACATTACAAAGCATGAAACATAAAATCACAATCTGTCTACCTTACATAGCAAGACAGTAAAAATATAACAACTTTCATCAACTATATTAAATTAAATGCCTGGTTAAATAAAACTGCCGAGGGTGCCTCTCTCAAATAACGTGGCAGTGAATTCCACAGGTCTGACATGGCATCGGAGAAAGCACAATCTGCTAACTGCCGTAACCTAGCCCTGGGGACCACCAGGATTCATCCCTCGGAGGAATGGAGAGAGCAAGCCAGGCAGTGAGGAACAAGGAGATCTTGCCGATAGTCTGGTCCCCGGCCATGCAGAGTTTTATAGGTCAGTAATCTGACCTTAAAGGCAATCCTTCACCTTATCGGCAGCCAGTGCAGCCTACAGAGAACTAGCGTAATATGATCAAATCTTGATGCACCAATTAACAGCCTAGCTGCCACATTCTGCACCAGCTGCAGATGACTGAGATTGCCTCCCAGTGGCCTTAGGTACAGGGCATTGCAGTAGTCCAGCCTTGACGTGACAAAGGCATGTATTAGGGTGGCAAGGCCATCAGCTAGTATCATGGCACGGAGCTGGGCAATATTCCTAAGATGGTAAAAGCCACTTTGGAGGACGGCCGACACCTGAGCATCAAGTGTCAAACTGTGAGCAAGGACCACTCCCAGATCCCTAACCCAAATAGAGGGGGTCAAGTACACATCTCCCAGTCTCAAACCAGGATTGGTCTTTAACCCTCCCCCATCCTGTCGACAACCAGGATGCACCACCAATACCTCCGTCTTGTCTGGTTTGAGTCGTAACCAGTTTTGAGTCATCCAGCACTGGATCTCAGCCATGCAGGCGTTAAACGCAGACCACCATCTGGTCCCTGATCCATGTTTCTTGAAAAATGAATATCTCATAAGGATTTATAAATCCTGACCAGATGGCATTGTTACATTTAGCTATTAATCCAAATCACATGCCAAGAGTAAATCTTTACTTGTTCTGTTTTTTCTGACAGTCAGTCCACACATACATTACATCCTGTTTTGAGACCGTATACCTATTTTGAGACAACAGATACCGAGGAATGCAGGTATCAGTCATCCCCATCACATGTTGAATTATATATAGGTGCTGGAGTTTTGTTCCTCTAGCACTTTGCTATTGTTGATCCTCATCCCTAATCTTCTCTGACCTTTAATCCATTCCTCGGGGATGGAATTGTCTCCTTGTAATATCTGGGTGTTTGTTTCTTGTTGTTCTCTGTAGTATTCCTTTTGTGTATCTTGTTTCCTGTATTATTATTACTTTGCATTTGCCCTTCCCTGACTCGTGTGGCAGCCTCTGTTCCTTTCTGTTGGGACTTTCCACTGTGATTTTATTGCTCACATACTGTATATGTTCTATATTTCCTACTGTTTCCTTTTTTTCTAGAATTCTTTCCCTTACTCTCCAGTTGTTTATTACTTTACAAATCCAGCCCTTATTTGCATTTATCTTGTGTCTGTATGGTCAAGCAGTACCCTCCTACTGGATCCCAATTGATACAACATTTTTTTATTATATTGTATGTCATCAGATGTATCGAGTCTTTATTTTCAATTTTTGGTTGGAGACTTCTTTTAAATATCTGTCCATGGGTGGCTGCCTCCTTCTGTTTTTATTACATTTTGATGCTGAATATTTTTTGGCATTTAGTGTGCCTCCTGGTAAATTCCGTTGCAGTTTTTTGTTAAACATTAAAACTTGCTTTTGCCCTTAGTGCGGTCCTTGGGATAACATTGGCTCTTTACTTAATACTTTGTCTAGCCTAATTAACATTTTGCTCTGGCTGAGGCTGCAATGCTGTATCCTCCAAGTCATGCTTCTGTTGTAATCCCCGCCACAGTTTATTCATTTCCTCAGTTTCTTTGTTTACAGTTTCTTCAGCTGTCATTTAAAGGATGGACATCTCTCAGCACCTAGGCAGAACATACTATTGGGGTAGCATTTAAGCTTTCTCTTTCCTCAGCTCCTTCCTTTGTGCAAACTGTACATTTATTTGTCAGGCCAGAGTAAGGGGATGCTAACCACTCCTTTACCTGTTTCTGGTGTGTTTTTGTTCAGGAATGGGGTTACACATTTTTCATAATCACACAAAGGTTTGTCCCCTCTGTGTTTTCCCCTAATAAATAACAGTTGTTCTGTACTAATGTCTGTTTTAATAAGATTCCCATTTAGTTCTCATTTTTTGTTAGTGGTAAGGGAATACCCCCAATCTGTGTAGTAGTACTATTTCAACGTATTATCAGTTTTATGTATGCTAGGATCTAGGTTAATAATTACATCAGCTTCTGTAAGTTAACTAGCATTTCCCACATCCTTACTCACTGGGTCAGTTATTTAGGACCAGCATTATTAGCTTGCATGCTCTCGTCTATGGCAACATTCTCCTTGTCAGCAGAGTTACAGTAATCTCTTTATTTCTTCCAGCATGAAGTTTTGACTAATATACAGTTTTTACAGGCTATGGGAACTAAGAGTTCCTCTAAGGAAACACATTATTTTCTTTGTTTTAGCTTTGTATTACCCTTCCTCTGTGCTTCCTTTCCATTATTTGCATTACCTTTTTTTTTTTTTTTTTTTGGCAGCTTCCATTTTTTAACAGTGGAAGTTATAAAAAAATGGGTAACCAACAAGAAAATAAAATAGTCAGGCAACAGGAAAAATATTCCTTGATAAGAAGAGTCCATTCATAAACATGTATTAAACTCTAAAAGGCATCTTTCTGCATTAATTCTTCAAGCACTTGCGATACCTCAGAGTTCAGATACAAATTTCAAAAGACAGGTCTCAGTAGATCCCTATATTTCTCAGAAATTGAAGGATTCCTACAAATAGTATAAATAAGAAGGGGAAAAGGTGTGTGCTGAAAAAGTTATGGAACCATTAAAGGCAAACAAGGGGACTTTGAAATTCAAACTTAGTTTGAGTAAAGGGGGGAAATAGAGTGCACTGGATATCCAAATAACAGCCAGGCCAATCCAGTGTGCCCGTATACATAATTTAGGTTGTGCGTAATGAAAGAAAATAAAAAACAAAGAAAATAAAACTCTATGTAACAACTGCAGATACAATAACTAGGGCTTAAATAATCTATACAAGTGTTATAGTCATCAGTATAATAATGTGTGACTGTTACCGAGTGAAATTGCAAAAGAAATCTTAGTTTAAACTCAACACACAAGGTCTGGATGACCGCACAAAGCAGATGCTAGGACACCACTGACAACTAAAAAGTACAGGCAATATTTTATCAGCAGTTATGAGTGATGCAGTGCATGAAGAGTGTGTGTGTGTGTGTGCATGCGTGTGTGGTAGTGGTGGTGGTGGGGGGGGGTTATGTGGAGCCAATCAAAATGCTTATGAAAAACCCATGGTGCACAACTCTGCAAATACAGAGAATTTTAAATTGTAAACAAATATTTAAAAGCAAATTATAAAATAAAAAGAATGAGGTGCATGTCTGTAGGCCTGTTCCCAGTTCTGAGTAGCAGAGCAGTGGAGGGAAAGGCAAAGGGGTGATGCCCAGGGGGAGTGAAACCATCAGGCAGGGGACGGGAGTGGGGAGGAGGACCCAGTATTCAGGAGTATCTCTTCCTCAGAGGACTAGGGAGCCCAAGGTGGAGGAATGGCAAGTAGTAAGGGGAAGGGGTATGAATGTGAGAGCAGCATCAGCGGTGGGAATTTCTAAAAGGGTGCCTTTATTGAACAGATTTGCACCACTCTCTGGAAGGAGGAAGAGATCAGCAGGAGGTGAGATAGGAGGGCAGGTTGAGCCAGGATTGAGAGCATGAGTACAGGGGAGGGGGGAGGGAACTAATCAGGCTGGGCAGGGAAGAATGTGCAGGCAAAATGGAGTGAAGGATGGGGGAGGGAGAGAAAAGGAACGGAAGAGGGGAGGGAAAAGTGAAAGCAGATACAGATAGTCATAAGGGGAGGGGCAAATTGGGAGATGGAAGAACATTTATGGGGATAAATTGTGGATGTGTAAATAAGTTTGCCGTGGTGCAGAGGGAGCAGTTAGGTGGGGAAGCAGCTAGTACTGAAGGTAAGAAAGGAAGGATTGGGAACACGGATGTAGGGGATGGAAGAGTGGCAATCATAGGGGACTCCATAATTAGGCTATTCACTGGGGAAGGAAAATGGACTCAAATACACGCAGGAGGGTGGTTTGTTTGCCGGGGATGACAGCGGGGAAGGAGAGCCCAAGAATAAGGGAAATAGTAAGGGAGGTTGGAGGAAAACCTAATTTAGTTATACATTTGGAACCAACGACTTAGCTGGGGAGGAAGTTGAAATAGTGCAAAGTAGGTTCAGGGAGTTAGGGAATATCTGCAGGGAGGGAAGAAGTTCACTGGCCTTCTCAGAGGTGATACCAGCACCACGGGCCAGCACAGCTAGGAAAAGACGAATAGAGGATTTTAATGACTGGCTGAGGAAATGGGGAGGAGAGGTTCATCTGTATTGGGGATTGGGAGAAAACCTGGTCAAACAAAGCACTCTTTTCACCAGACAGGCTACATCTCAGTAGGGAGGGTTCTAGTGTACTCAGGGACAAGCTGGGGGAATATATAACCACTACACTTAATTACTTAATTTAAACTACTGGGGGGGGCAGTGGGCAAGCAGGCCCACAGACTCTGAGAGGAGGTGGTCAGTAAACCTCCCCCCCCCCTACAGTGATGAAGGAGGTCTGGAGGGAGGAGGTGGAAGGGGCAAATACACAGTTAGCAAAGGGTGGAGGGGGTGTGGAACACATAACAAGGGTATGTGGAGGGGTGCACACAGAGGGGATAAATGTGTATAGAAGAAAAGAGGGAAGAGAAGGAAGGTCAGACTGTAGTTGGAGGGTGGTGTCTCTGAATGCATGGAGTCTTGGAAACAAGATGTATGACCTGCAGGCACTATTAGCAGACAGGAGGGTGGACATAGCTGCAGTAACCAAGACTTGGGCAACATCACACCATGACTGGGACCTTGCTGTTCCTGGATATAAACTATACAGGATGGACAGAGTAGTCGGGAAGGGGGGAGGGGTGGCAGTTTATATCAGGGAGAGAATAACTTGCATGAGGGAGGAGTCGGAGGAAGGGGAGGTAGAAGCATTATGGGTTCAGTTAAGATCCAGTAGAGAGAGAAAGGTGAGGTTGAGGGTGGTTTATAGACCACCCAATCAAGATGAGGAGAGAGACAGGGAACTGATCTCACAAATATTGGAAGCTGCAGGGAAAGGAGAGGTGGTAATTGTGGGGGGGACTTCAACCTGCCCAAGGTGGACTGGAGTATACCATCCACAACATGTGCTAAGAGTCAGGTGATCCTAGAAGGACTGCAGAGTGGGTTCCTGACTCAGGGCATCACTGAACCAACAAGAGCTGAGACAATTCTTGATCTGGTGCTCACAAATGGGGAGCATGTACAGGAAATAATGGTCAGGGAGCCACTGGGGGGAAGTGACCATTGCACAGTGTGGTTCCATTTGGATATGGGCAGGGAAAGCATCCCGACTAAGACCAAAATCTTGGATTTCAGGAGGGCGGACTTCAGAAAAATGGGTGAGGTTCTAAGGAGCCCTCTGGTGGGCATTAGAGCAGATATGGGGTGGACCTAAAGTGGTCAATCATTAAGGAAGGAATACTGGTTGCCACAGATGAGTGTGTTAGGCTCAGGGGGAAGAACACAAGGGCCAAAGCGCTCAGCTGGTTCAGTTCCGGGGTTGCCAAGGCAGTAATGGAAAAGAGGTTGGTCTATAGAAAATTCAGGAAGACCAAGAGAGAGGTGGATAGGGAAAATTACCTAAGGTTGGCTAGTGAGTCAAGTAGGGAAGTCCGGCGAGCAAAGGCACAGAAGGAGCTTCAAATAGCTGAAGAAATTAAGAAGGGGGAGAAGGCTTTCTTTCACTATATAAGTGAGAAAAAGGATAAGAAGGAAGGGATTGTTGGGATGAAGAAAGGTGCGGAGTGGGTGGAGAATAATGGAGGAAAAGCAGAGATACTAAATTAATACTTCTGTTCTGTCTTCACCAGGGAGAAGGACGGACCAGTGCCTTCAGGAGGGAAAAGAAGAACAGGGGAGGGGGTCACAGACATAGTGATAGAGGAGGATAGAGTGAGGAAGGGTCTGCTGGCATTGAAAGTGGACAAATCACCAGGCCTGGACAGAGTACATCCAAGGGTACTAAAGGAACTGGTTGAGGAGCTGGCAGGGCCACTAGCAGACCTATTTAATAGTTCACTAGAGTCAGGTGTGGTACCACAGAACTGGAGAACAGCACATGTAGTGCCCCTTCACAAAAGCGGTCCCAAAGTTGATCCAGGGAATTACAGACTAGTCAGTCTGACCTCTATTGTGGGCAAGCTGTTGGAGACCATACTAAAGGAAAGGTTGATGGAATATCTAGCGGAACATGGTCTCCAGGATGAGAGGCAGCATGGGTTCATGTGGGGGGAAGATCATGTCAAACAAATCTGATTGACTTCTTTGACTGTGTCACTAAGACAGTAGACAGGGGCCAAGTGGTAGACATACTCTATCTTGATTTCAGCAAGGCCTTTGACTCTGTGCCCCACAAAAGGTTGATCAGGAAGTTGGTGGATCTTGGAGTTGGGGGAAAAGATAGTCCAGATGGGTGGAAAACTGGCTGAAGGACAGAACCCAGAGGGTGGTTGTGGGGGGAAGAGTTATCTGGCACCAGAGAGGTAACCAGTGGGGTCCCACAGGGCTCTGTGCTGAGGCCGGTGTTGTACAATGTCTTCATCAATGACATTGGGAGTGGCATTAAAGGCAAAATGTGCCTATTCACAGATGACATAAAGCTCTGTGGAAGAGTGGACACAGCTGAAGAGGTATGGGACCTTCAGGAAGATCTGGAAAAGCTGAGGAGGTGGTCCAAGATCTGGCAGCTTGGCTTCAATGCAAAGAATTGCAAAGTTATGCATATTGGAGCCAAGAATCCCAGGACAGAGTATTACCTAGGTGGAGTCTGAGTATCTACATCAGAGGAGAAGGACCTGGAAGTGATGATCACTAGTGACCTGAAGCACTCCACACAGTGCAAGAAAGCAGCAGTAAAGGCAAACAAGATGCTGGGATGCATAGCTAGTGGGATCAGTAGTAGGAGAGAGGAGGTTATACTGCCCTTGTACAGGTCACTGGTAAGGCCGCATCTAGAGTATGGTGTTCTGTACTGGTGCCTACACCTCAAAAAGGACATTAACCTGCTGGAGAAGGTACAGAGGAGGGCTACAAAGATGATAGCCAGTCAGCATTGCAAGGAATACGAAGAGAGGTTGAGGGCACTGAACACGTACTCCCTGGAAGACAGGAGGGAGAGAGAGAGAGAGAGAGAGAGAGAGAGAGGAGACATGATCGGAACGTTCAAGTACTTGAAAGAGATAAATAAGGTTGATAAGGAGAGTCTCTTTAAGCTGAGTGGCAACCATATCACAGTGGGGCACAGTCTTAAGCTGGAGGGTGAGAGGTTTAGGAAGGAAGTCAGGAAGTACTTCTTCACAGAGAGGGTGGTGGACATTTGGAATGCGCTGCCGGAAGAGGTCATCTCGTTGAAGACAGTGGGCAGCTTTAAGAAGGGCTGGGATAGGCATAGGGGGAAGGTAAGAATCATGGTTAGGGAGGATGGGGTGAGGGAGGTCAGGAACATTTGCTCAAGCTGTGGACCCTGCGATACGAGCAGACTTGATAGACCAAATGGCCTTCTTCTGCTGGCTTCTTCGTATGTTCGTACGAGTATAGCCGAATCACTGTTTTTTGCAGCACTGCCTCAGCCAACAGTTGAAGTTTGTGGTGAGAAGAAGTCTATGCTATCCCTTGCCCTGAACTGGTAGTACTTTCAAGAAGGTCACCAAAAAGGCTGCCCCCCAATTTTCTAAAACTATCCTATACTTTTCCTGTTATCCCATTGGCTAGGTCCTTTGTCCCGATGTGGACAATGACACCTAGTATCCCATCTCCCACTGCAATAGTGATCCTAACACTCCCCCTCTATCCCTTCTTGTAGTGGCTCCCTTGCAAGCACTTGACTACCCTGTCACCTTACTTTCCTTCCCCAGCCACTGTCTCCACCCTCTAACTACAGAATTCCCCACCACTAATGCTTTCCTGCCTTCCCTTGGGGCCCTCAGGCCTCCACTGGGTGTCTCTTTTTGGATGTCCCTGTGCCAGCTGAATTACCACTGTCTCACATTCTTGTGTTGCTGTGACCTGGGCCTTCTGCTCTTGAAATGGGGCATACTCTTTGGTCAACGGTACCATCAGTAGCTTTTCCACCACTACCTGAACCCTTCCCCTCTCTGTGGTGATCACAGTCTGCCTCTTTCCCTTCTGTGACTCTTGGAGCCATTGAGAGGAAAAGGAGGAATGATTTCTGGCACCATGTGGTTCAACTACTGTCTTCCCATCCAAAAGTCCAACTCATATTATAAGATGAGTTGTGCAGCGACAGTCCCCAGGCATGCACAGACTGGGCAGCAGTCTCCCCATCCAGATGTCCAGCTCGTGTTTTAAGACGAGGAGTTGTGCAGTGACAGTCCCCAGGCATGCACAGACTGGGCAGCATTCCCACCTCTAGAGGGTCTGTCTAAGGTGGCAGCCCCAAAGTTACACTGGACAGTCCCACCAGTCATTCTTGCTGTAGTGTTCTGTTAGTTTTTACTGGTTGTAAAGTTCCCTTATCACCTCACCCCAATAGGGTGTTTGTGCAGTCTGATAATTTACCTGCTCAGCTATCCCACTGTGGTGTAAGGCCAATGCTTTCCTGCCTAATGCGCTGTGAATACTGCCCTACCTACATCACGTAGAATCAACAGTACTCCAGAACTAGCAGCTTTCAGGAAGCAGTCCCTGGTGGCTTACCTCAGAGGTGCTTTAACTTACCGAACAAGAAGCATGTCCTGCAGTCTCCTCAGTGGATGCCTCTGCAGATGCCAGTGCTGCACTTCTGTTGTGGTGCACTGACTCTCCAGGATACTTACATGATGGGATACAAGAGTACAGTTCCTTTTATTCAGTCGGCAGCTTCCGTGCACCGATAGCAGGCGCCTCATGAAAACATGGGGGGGGGGGGACTAGTTGAAATATCTGCAAAACAACATTACAATGGATGTTTTCATTAACTTCCTGTTTATCTCCTTCTTTCACTGGCTTTGCTCTCATGTGCCCTGGCTAACCACCCAGCCCTGTCATCTCTACCTTTGGCTTACCCTTTTATAGTCCTCCATCTTAGCCCATCATTGATGGAGTCAGATGGGAAAAAGGCTCCCACCCCCGAGAATACTTGAATCTCTGGTGGGGTCAAGACAGTAGGCTGCGAGAGCCCTGAGTGCAGTGGGACTTCATCCTACTAAACTGTGGTTTCTCTCTTGTACCCCACTCCTGGACAGTTGATGCTTATGGAGTTTATGAAGCTTGCTAGTGCCGAGCCCCGCCCTACCACAGCCTCCCCATTTGCTGAGGCACTGGCTATCATCCCACCCCCCCAGTCCAGCCACCAGCAACCCATTCCCTTTCCTGACCCCTTGTCACTGGCGTCATGAGTAGCAACCCTGCCACTGTGCCGACAGGCAGGCCTGGTCACAAATTATATGGCTTGTCCAGAACCTTTGAGGAACATTTTGTGGACTTCACCCTGAATAACTTCACATTAACTTTTCCACACAGTGGCTTGTATTCATGAACATTAAAGTTCAAGTTAAAGCAATATTACTTTGCCTTAATGAACCTGATTCAGGAATGTGCCATTGAACAACATAGGAGATTACTGAATCAGGTCACTAATGACAACATAAAGTGATGTTACCGGGAGGCGTGGCTAGCAGCCGAGCTAGGAAGCAGCACTCTCCTTTAGCTCCGCATTGATCAGACTTTCTAAAGCAAAAATAACGTTGAAATTGCCTTAATTTCTGTCCAAAAACATAGCTAGTAGTCTGCTGACTCTCCAAGGACCACTAAAACTCAGAATTTGGCAAGGCTAGAAAATGGGACGCACTACGACCACAATGGGAGGTGAGGGAGCCAGACAGAAAGAACCTTGAGCAGGCCCTGAGAAAGATAAGGATCCTTCCGACAGCAGTTTCAACCAACCGTCCAACGCAGCATTGCTGAAAGCAATTCAAGCAGTCGATAAAAAAATGGATGAATTTACTTCAAGGATCCTAGTTGCCGAAACAAAAATCCAATTGGTAGACGATTTTGCCCAAGGAGTCAACAAACAACAGGAAAACACTGTCAGTAATGGCTGGCCTGGTAAAAGAGAATTCTAGGGACATGGATATGTTGTTCATCCACACTCATTGGCAGGTATCCTTGCCGCTTTAAATCTTGCCGGAAGGTCTTCAAGCTTGCTCCTCCCACCCACCCGGGTGGTATAACTCTCGGCTCCGCCCCATGACGTCAGATCTTCCTTACCGCTTGGAAGCTCAGGTTCCCTCCTTAACGCTCTGCGTTTGTGACTGATTCCTATTTCTCCGTTTACGGATTTAAAATAAATTTTGCAAAAGACTTCAGTCTTCTATCCCTGGCAGCTGCGATGGACCGATCGACTCAGTTTGGACATGCCCATGCGGGCAGAAGATGTCTCGGACGGATCCACACTCCACGTGTGTGTCTACTGCTTAGGCCTTGAGCACGACCGCGGGCTGCGACCTGTGCTCATCTTTCTCGGCCTCGTCCTCGAGACCGTGCTGCCCGATTGCAACTGGCGTCCGAGGCGTTTCCTCAGTGAAGTCCCAAGGCCCGGTTGGCGGTGTCAGCAGCGTGAGCTGGCGGATCAGCTCGGCGGATGGTGGCGCCCTCGAGGAGGCGGGCGCCGGGCAGTATCTTCCTCGCGCTGCATTTATCCCCGCTCTCGTTCTTCCCACGGCTTTTTAAGGAGCTTTGTCTGTCCCTCTCCACTAAAGGAGAAGGGCCTCGCTCTGCTGGACCTTATTCTCGGTCCAAAAAGAGGGACAGGGGTAGAGAGTCCTCGATAAACGGCTCTTGGGGCCGGGAAAAGTCCCTATCCCGACCGTCGACCCATTCGACTTCTGTCGACCGCTCGGCTTGACCACTGGCCTCACGGTGTCCCGTCGGTCCAGTTGACGAGACTCACGATGAAATCTGAGATTTTTCTCGACCCATTAGACCGGGCTGTCGCCTTTACGGCGAATTCCCCTCTCCCAGTTCCCCAGGAGGAGTTGAGATCCCGTGGGCTGCGCCTGTGCCTCCGGTTCGGAGCCCTCGGATGGACCATCGAGCCGAAGAGTGCCGGTTCGGCCGACACCTCCCGCACCGACCTCGGAAATTCCGGGACTCTCGGTCTCGGTCTCGGGACCTCTTGGCGGTCAGCCGGTCCACCGTCATAGGCGGTCTGGTCCTCGGCACCCCGCGGTAAAGCGGCGTCGCCGCTTTCGTCCTCGTCCTCCTCTCCTCGGATGAGGAAGCCCCGGCGTAAATTCGTCGGCAGTGCGAGGACCTTGGCAACAGCTCCTCCTGGCAGGAATAAGCCGACCCGCCGCCTTCCCCCATTAAGTGTCTGTCACCGAACGCCCGACACAACCCTCGACTTATCCGAGGAGCCTATACCCAGGCGGTTGTTCGGCTAAAACCAGCTGCTCCACGATTCGGTGGAACCTCCGCCTCCACAGCCACCAGTTGGGGCTCCGACCAAGGATTCTCGGTGGCTAAGGGTCTACCCCGGCTGTCAGTTACCCTCACTCCCACCGACCTCGGCAGGTGAAGGGTGGCTCAGGCCAGAGGCAGCTCTTTGAGGACTCTTCCGAGTCGAAGATGATTCCTCCTTTTTCTCCAAGCGACTGGACTTGGAGTCTTCAGGAGGTCAGTCAATGGACGATAGCCCCGCCGTCCTTCTAGGACTTCTTGGCTCATCTCGGAGTCTACGGGATGGAGCTAGAACCCGTTCCAAGCGGGCCAGGTATCCCCTCACGGAATTCTGGACCGAGGGATTCTCGGCGGAGGCCTTTCCGGTGGCGAGGCCATGAGTGGGTCGGCACTGGAGCTTTGCAGCGCCCTGCTTCCTGCCCTGCGCCTCGGCCAGGATGGCCAAGTATCTGATCCCTACGGTTCCTTGTCAGTTTTCGGAACACCCTTTGCTGAGGGGTTGGTTACCGACAAGCGTTTTCGGTAGCGCCCGGCAGCGCGCCAGGGATGGACAAACCTCTGACAAGGAGTCCAGAAGTGGACTATGTCGAGGCGAAAAGTCTCGCTCGTCCTCTCTCGGCCTTCGTCAGGCCAGTTCGGCCGTCCTCATGGCACATTTTCTCATGCCCTGTTGGGCTCTGGATGAGGTCATCCCTCATCTTCCCGCCGACCACTGCAGACTCACGGTTAAGCAGGTGCGGGACCAGAAACAGGAGCAGTGGCCAAACTAGCAGCTCAGACTGCTTTGGATATAGGGGACTCATGTGCCAGATCGGTGGCGGCGCAGTGGCTATCGTCGTGAGCTTGGCTGAGGATATCCACCTTTGCGCCGGATACCTGCTAGGATTGGCGGATGTTCCTTTGGGGACTGACCTCTTGACCGTGGGGTGGAAGGTCACCTGCAGAGGATCGAGAGTCCAATGCCACCTTGGACTCGGTCTCTTCCGCTCAGAAGGACAAAGGCGCAAACCACAGCCTAAGCCCTTCGTCCTTCTGTGCCCCGGCCCGCCGGCCCAGCGCCAGGGCCAGCAGGCTCGGCCTTGGCATCCCAAACCCAAATGCAGGGCTTCCTCTAACAGGAGGCAGGGAGGAAGGGCCCAGGAGGTCCCTCGGCCGGTCCCTCCTCCAAGCCTGCCCAGTGGCGGGCTGAGGTGTCGCCCCATCCCGATCACCTTACCCCTAGGTCCCCATTGGAGGCGGCTCCTTCCGTTCCGCCTGGTCGCTGTTACCACGGACAGGTGGGTCTTGAGAGTGGTGGGAAGAGGCCTGCCTCTGGAGTCGAGCAGGCACCACCCTTCAGGCCGTCGCCCCTCGGGGCTTGGGATCCCCAGCCTCACTGGCGGCTCGTCGAGCCGACGTCAGCTCTCCTCCTCCAGAAGGAGGTGGTAAGAGGGTGGTGGACCCTCCTTCAGACCCAGGGTTTGTGTCCAGGTACTTCCTGGTTCAAGCAGACGGGGCTGGCGCCCATTCTAACCTCACGACCTAAACAAGTTCCTAAGGTCTCGAACCTTCAGGATGGTCACTCTGGCTCAGATAATACCATCCTTGGAGCGCAATGGTTCTGCTCTCTGGACTTGCAGGACCTGCTTTTTCACTTCCCTATCTGTCCGTCTCACCAGAGATTCCTTCGCTTCCGAGCGGAAGGATCCTCTTCGAGTTCCAAGCCATGCCCTTGGCTTGTCTCCAGCTCCCAGGGTCTTCACCAAATGCATGGCAGTGGTGACAGCATTCCTGCAGCGCCGAGGGTCAGGTGTACCCTACCTGGACGACTGGCTGATGCAGCTCCCTCAGGAAAGGGCGGGTGGTCAGAGATCTGGCCCTCAGGTCTGCTCTCAACTGGGCCTCCTTATCAACGAGGCCAAGTCGGAACAGGCGAGAGCAGGTGATTCTGTTCATCGGGCGCAGCTCGACTCTCTTCGAGCCAGGGCGCGGCTCCGGCGGACAGGGCCGAGGTTCTTTCCTCTTTGCCCGATCATTTCTGGTTGGGCAATTCGCCCTGCCAGGGACTTCCTCGCGCCTCCTGGGTCCTCATGGCAGCCTGCACCAGCGTGGTCCGTTGGGCCCGCTGGAACATCGCGTCCTTCAGTGGGGACTGGCCAGCCAGTGGTCAGGCAGCTGCGATCCCTTGGACCAGCTTGTGTGGGGTGACACAGGGGATGTGGAACGCCTCCAGTGGTGGACCGTTCAGATCATTTGCAGGAGGCATCCTGCTCGTCCGCCCGAGCAGCGGTCTCTCTATCGACCGATGCCTCTCTGATGGGTTGGGGTGCCCATCTGGGGAACACCGGGCTCATGGCCTCTGGTCCCTGGGGAGTCCGATGCCACATCAACCTGCTGGAGCTCCGGCGGTCTGCCTAGCTCTGCCTTTGCTCCGTTCCTCCGGGGTCAAGTGGTCCCGAGTCCAGACGGACAATACCACCCACCATGTACTATCTAAACCGCCAGGGCGGGACGCGCTCCATGCTTCTATGCAAGAGCTCTCCGCATTTGGTCACTCGTCTCGCAGCCTGGAGCGGATCTCCTAGCCATTCACGTGGCAGGAGCCTCCAACACCCTGGCGATGCCCTGAGCGGATAGGGCTGCATCCCACGAGTGGTCTCTCCTGCGGAGGTAGTACAGCATCTGTTCTCCCTTTGGGGGCACACCTCAGGTGGACCTGTTTGCCTCCATGGAGCAGCGCTGAGTCTGTTCCATGCCCGCCCCCCTCAGCAGGGCTCGCTGCAGGGGGATGCCTTCTCGAGGCAATGGACCCCGGGCCTCTTTTACGCCTTTCCCCCATTTCCCTTGATCCACAAGGTGCTTCTCAAGGCGAGGAGGGACAAGGCGCAGGTGATTCTGATAGCCCCAGACTGGCCTCGCCAGTTCTGGTACCCAGATCTCCTCAGTCTCAGCTCCAGGACTCCGCGGCAGCTTCCAGCTCGCCCGGACCTGCTCTCAGTCAATCAGGGAAGGTGTTCCATCCGGATCTTCAGTCCCTGCACCTGGACGGCCTGGTTCCTGGCGGCTAGAGTTCCAGGCCTTGGGTCTTTCCGCGAGGTCCTCAGTGTAGTTGAGGCGTCCGTGAGAGTCGACTCAGAAAATGCTATGCCTTCAAATGGAAAGGTTTTCCATTTGGTGTCAGAAACAAGGGCTTGACCCTTCCTCCTTTTCCTTAAGCATCTTGGACTATTTATGGTCCTTTCTAGTCAAGGCTTGGGTCGAGACCCCAGGGTGCACCTGGCAGCCATCTCTGCTTACCGGGCGCGGGCCGGAAGCAGTCGGTGGCGCAGGAGAAGGTGGTCTGGGCGCTTTTTCAAAGGCCTTGATCATTTCCTCCAGTCTGGGAACCCCACCTCCGTGGGATCTACTGCTGGTACTGGCAAAGCTCATGGGCAAGCCATTCGAACCAATGCACAGGTGTGCTCTCTCACCTGCCGTGGAAGACCGCCTTCTTGGTGGCTATCACGTCAGCCAGAAGGATGGGAGAGCTCCAGGCGCTTTCCATCGAGTCTCCTTACCTGGTCTTCCACAGGGACAAGGTTGTCCTGCGCCCCCACCCGAAATTCCTTCCGAAGGTGGTGTCGGAGTTTCACCTTAACCAGGTGTTGACTCTGCCGGTGTTCTACCCCAATCACACCTCGGAGGTCGGCTATAGGCTCCATACTTGACTCCTAGAAGGGCGCAGCTATTATAAGGAGCGACGGTTGAAATTGGGAGAGGTTCGCCAGCTGTTTGTCACCACGCTGAAGCCGCATCTGGCAGACCTGCAGCCAAGCGACGATAAGCAGGTGGGTAACCTCCTGCATAGATCTCTGCTATAAGTTGGCGGGCATGGAGCCTCCCAGAGGGATAAGAGCTCATTCTACCCGCCATACTGCTGCAACGGTGGCTGCTTCCAGGGACGCCCCTATCCAGGAAATCTGCAGGGCTGCTACCTGGAAGTCAGCAAACACCTTCATTACCCACTACCACATCGACCTTGAGTCACGCCGGATGCTGGTTTGGGGCCCCGGTTCTCAGTCTCTCTTTCCCAAGTAAGTATATGGGGTGTCGCCTTGCCTCCTCCTCCCGGAGAACTGCTAGGAGTCTGCCAATGAGTGTGGATGAACAACATATCCATGTCCCTAGAAATACAGGTTACTCACCTGTAACAGGAGTTCTAGGAATGGTATGTATTCATCTGCACCACCCACGTCCCTCCGGCTTCGACGCTGACAACCTGAGCTTCCAGCTGGCCAGATTCTGGCGCCATGGGCGGAGTCAGAGTTATACCACCCGGGTGGGTGGGAGGAGCAAGCTTGAAGACCTTCCGGCAAGATTTAAAGCGGCAAGGATACCTGCCAATGAGTGTGGATGAACAACATATACCATTCCTAGAACTCCTGTTACAGGTGAGTAACCTGTATTACTCTGATTAGAAAACATTTAGAGACACTCGAAAATGGGGCACAGGCGTCCCACATCAGGATCCTAGGCTTACTAGAGGAATCGGAGGGAGACGCGTTGGACAACTTTATTAAACTTTAGCTACCAGAATTCCTGCACCTTGACTCCATGATATCCGTACTGAGGGCTTATAGAGTCAATTCCAGAGGAGCTCGACTCCACGTGGATACTGCTTACCCATCAGCCAGGGCAGTCTTGGTTGCCCTGGGCTCTTTGAAGGAAAGAGACTATGTTCTAAATAAAGCTCGTAAGCAGGGTCTCCCTAAGTGGCAGGGGGTACCCATAAACGTTTTTCCCGACCTAAGTTATGCTACGAGGCAGTGTCGCAGGGCCTTCGACAGAGTTCGAGTTAAGCTACGCCAACTCGGAGTACACCATACTGTCCTGATGCCGGCGAGTCTCAAGATTGCCTATGGGACGAAGACTTATCACTTCACCGATCCGATGGAAGCTAGCAAATTGCTAGTGAAGATAGAGTCGGATTATACTGCTAAAGAATCAAACTCAGATTCTGGAGAGGAGGACAATACCTGAGGCTTATTGGACAGAGCTCAGTAAGCTATTACACTGCAAAATGGCTAATTGGATTTTGGACATTGCTAATTACTGTTTCAGTATTGGCATGTTACCTTTAACTCACAGTTGATTATTTCAGTGAAGACTAACTGTCCTGATGTTTTTTAAGTTAGGTTCCCTATGTTTGTGGCAGCGTTGTCTAAAAATGGGGAATTTAATCTAAACAGTTACCGTTTTGGATTAAGATGATAGTTTGGAGTTATATTGAGTTTGGTGGGGAGAAGTTTTTTTTACTCTCCAAAGTTATAGTTTTAAGCACTAGAGATTAACTAAATAGTTAAACTAGGAAAAGTAAATGGACATTTAGTTAAAGGCACACATTAACATAAATTAATGTTTGTTTTGGACTGTGTAATGACTGATGTGGAGGGAGGAGAGGGGGCTTAGTACCTATCTGGCTTTAATATACCGATTTGGTAGAATGGGGAAGCAGCACCTATTAAAAGGGGTAGAAATTTTACAATTAATAAAGTGATTTGTGTTAGTATTTCCCCACTCATGGCAGCATATAGCCTTTGTAATACATATTAGTAAAGTATTTGAATATACTTATGTGGGTAACCCTCCTGTGATGTACCAAATTAGGAGTGTTAAAGATACTGTATTTTACGGATATTGTATAATGTACTTAAGGATGCACTGTCCTACGGGTAACTCTTGTATCTGTTGAATTACAAAATCAATAAATACAGAGTACAAAAAAAAAAAAAGTGATGTTACCACTGGAGGTGATGTTCCTGAATATAGGTCAGTGTGCATTTTCACAGATTTATGGGTCATTTTTCAGAAAAACCATGAAAGTGCAGAATTTTGCCCTGTCCAGTTTATAACCACTTCCAGAAGAATACGCTTATTGTAAATAATGAGTACTTTTTCAGTATATTTGAAGCTGTTGACTGTACAGGAAATGTTGTGCTCTTACTCCGTTGTGAAGAGACCACCACTGTCTGATCTCAAAGCTTTTATGTAATGAAATTTCCAGACTTTTTGGAGAGGTGTTTCTGACAGTACCATCATTATGGACAAAATGCCAGTAGACTGTATGGACTGTAGGGAGGCAGTATAGTGCAGTGGTTTAAGGCTCTGAGCTGCAAATCTGGAGACCTGGGTTTGAATCCCATAGCCACCACTTGCCTAAAGTGTGACCCTGAGCAAGTCACTTAACTTCCCTGTGCTCCCAGGTTGCACCTGTAAACAAGCTTTCAGCTTAGTGTGCCACTCCTGGTTAAACAATTGGGAAAAAAAAAAAAAGACTGTTAACTTGTTCTTTTGGGAATATCCCTGTTAATGAAAGACTTGCTGGCGAAATGATTAAAAGACAATTTTAGCCATTTGCAGGGCTAACAACCTGAATTAAAAGTTACAGTAAATAATAACTCTGTGTTAAATGTAACTTAAAAAAAATAAATTTAATGCCATATACAAATGGTTGACAACTGGGAAGCACAAGTATTGCGGCTGCTATCCTGCACATGTACTGCTGCTAGCCATTTATGTTTGAAGCCCATGAGAGTCTGTTTTTCTTAACTCATTCCAATAGCGCTTTCATCATCTAAGCTTTTTCATTAAATTGGGACACTAGGGAGCCGGTGCGTTGCATGCCAGTAAAACAAAAACAGAATACCACAGATTGTTTAACAGGAAGGCGCCACACAAGTGGCATTGCCAAGCAACACATAAGAGAGGGTAGATTTAATTGCTTTGTGACAAAAAGGTACTTGCTGTGCTTGCTCAGTACAGGTTGAGTTTTGAGGATTTTAGGGGCAGAAGGGTTTTTTGCTAAGCCTTTACTTTTTGAGAACTCAGGCATCATAATACAATTGATAACCTTGTAGAATGGGACATGTATATTTTCAGACTTTGAGTATGAAGTCCAACTGCAGAGACTCCGTGATAGAGGCCCTTCTACATAGTCGTTATTTTTTCCATATAGCTACTGTGCATAATTTGCAAACCTCAAAAGAAAAAAGGTTATATTTGACAGCCCTGACCTATAATCTTATAAAATGAGGGCTGTCTGTAATTTCCAGAAAACCTTGGCAACACGGGGTATACTGTAAACAAAAACAACTGTAATATTACCTCAGCTTTCTGCTTTTAACTTGTAATTCAACTAAAAGGTTTCTGTTCCCTTGCCTGCACTGTTTGGGTATACCAACAGCAGTTCTAGTGCGTACATCAAAGCCACCTTCTTATGTTCAAAGTACTGCAAGATTATACTCGTGCTTTCCTTCAGTGCATAACAGGTAGAGGGCAGGGCTCTCAGAAGCTTTAGCTTCTTGGGGGTCTGGGACTCACAAAATTAAAAGTCGTGTGTTCCAGAATAACTTCTGGAAGTTCAGCAGTTTTCCTATTGCGTCGCTGCAGGGTGCTCCACTGCAGCACTGGTGGGCACCAAGCATCAGCTTGTGCATTCTCGAGATCCTCTGCCGTGAAGGACGTGTTCCAGAAGTGCAATGAGAGCACGAACCCTGCATTCCCAAAACCTTGTGGGGGCGGGGCACTGTAGATGGAAACATGATATGTATGTAGCGTTTAAAGATCAATCAAGTGGTGAAGTTCTGCTATACATTTTGATTTCCACGCTGATTGTGATGTTGGGATTCCAGCTCACAATCTCTGTGGGAAATAGGATTAGCATCCTAGTGTAGTAGTTTATTAAGCCACTGTTGAAAGGTTGTTCGTTCCCCCCCCCACACCACCACCACTAACATTGCCATAACGGTTCTCTGGCCAGGAGGACAGGTGAGCATCTCTGTTTGTTCCAGATGTTGGTTTCAGACATTGACCATCTGGCAGACACCGCTTCAGCTGTAGACTGCCCCAGAGCTCCTCGTGGATATTTGTTTAAAGAGTCAAAGACACCTTTACAAATTCTCAGGGGCCCCAAACCAATCTGTAGAAATCCCATGTTGGCAGAAGTCACAATTGGTATGGTAACGATTCATAGGGAATTCAATTTAAAAAGCTGGGGTGACAAATATAGTGCATCTTTGGACCCCCACCTACTCCCCTGAGCAAGAGTCTTAGTAAGAGTTCAGGGGACTTTGGCCCTTATTTTGGGGTTAAAGGGAACATACTGTAAACCTTGTTTTTATGTATGTTTTAATGTAATTGGAAGTTTAGGCATGTATTAAATCTGTTTATTACCGCCAGTGCATTGTATTGTGTGTTCTTGCTGCAATTGTCTAATTTTTTTCTTTATTTAGGGTCCCTTGTTAGTGCTACCCACAAAATATTAATTTTATTTTGCTTGCCATATAGTTTCTGGCACCATCTGATATTAGTCTAGTGGAATCCCTGCATGGAAACTTCACCCTATGTTTCTGCTTTAAGAGCCACTGACGCATCGAGAGGAACTTTGAAAAATATAATATCTGGACACAAAGCAGCTGTTATTTCTCATTAGGTCTGTATGTTTTGTCACCATTATTTGCTACTGCGATCAAATGCATGAAAACAGGATAGTTATTCCTTGAGGGTTCATCAGCTCCTAATGCGTCTTCCCAGCCCGATGTCTTAATACTCTGGTTGTGACATCACAGTTATTCCCATGGCAGAATAAACTATTGAGGCAGATGAGGACTCTGAGGGATAAAGATCTTGTTTTTATGGGAATTTCTTCAGTAATAAATAACGGTGAGGAGAAATCCATAGAAGATAATATGAAATACAAGCCGAATTGTGTCAAAATATTATATTTTACAAATGTAACCCCTAGGTGGCGCTATCCCAAGGGCTACTACCCCTGTCTGCTTGGTTAGTAGCAGGTTAAGGGGCTTGGGTAATGAAACGGGTGCCTCCATCCGGAGGACAGGGTTGTTATTTGTCAAGCTAACCTGGGCACAGACCTCCGGGACACTGTAACCCCCCTCTTTCCCTTCTAGTGGCCTGAACAATATACAATAATTACTTTCACAATGACTCTAATTCACCAGGCAATTACCCACACTGTTTGCATTTACCAGCAGGGCTGGTTCCTCTAGCTTGACCCTGGGGACCCCCTGTAAAACAAGGTTAAACACAGCAAATAGCAACAGTACAGTACTTTTGGCACAAACTGGAACCACAGTCAGGTTAAATGCAAACAAAGTTAAATCTGATTTATTCAGGGGACTTGAACAAGGGAGGGGCGTACTCGGGTTGATTTGCTTAAAAGCTATATTAATCAGTTACGCATGCAATTCAGAGTCCCTACACAGTCACACACTCTGGGCACTCAGGTAGGAAAACGGTGGGCTAGCCAGGAATGTTGCAGCTGGTTGGGGCCCTGTGATGGAAGAAAGCAACATGCACAACACACACTATTTGTAATCCAGAGTTGGAGGGCTCAGTTCGTGAAAGAAAAGGCAACAAGACAATCAGTTGATAACACTTTTAGATTTAGTTGCTGTTGCAGGGAGTTACCCTGATGTTTACCCACGATACCCAATACTGGACACAGGCAGGACGAAATTGAGACTGCAGGCTGTTGAGCTGGAGTGCCCAGAGAAGCAGGGCCCACATGAATCACCGAGGCATCATTCCTGTTCAAGGTGTTGAGCAGGGGGCTGATCCCCAGGCTAGTCTTTCATCGATGACTTTCTCTGCGTAGCAAGTATTCTGGCTGAGCCAGTGTAGCAGGGCCCAGGCAAATGGAAATGGATACTGATTCAGTCCGTGGAGCTGGATACAGCCTCCAGCAAGCAGAACACAGTTCAGACTCACAGTGGGGAACCAAATCATGACCCACTATAATTACACAGCACATTCACATGTAAGGAAATTCCACAGTACCAGGCAAATGGCTCTCCTGTTGCAGTTACAGAGTCTCTGCACAATCAGGGAGTTCAGAGGTAGCTGGAAGTCCTGACAGGCCAGTCGCATTCAGCAAATCTTCGGTCTTCTTCAGGTTAAAGCCTAGTCACAATTCAGTCACTTAATTTGCTCTCCAAATTCGGATTCAGTCTGAAAAAAAAGGCACAAGTTCCCTCTCAGGGACAGCAGGCAGGCATGCAGGCCAAACTCGGGCCTTTCCACAGTTTTCCTGTGCGAATCCACTATGGGTTGCTGCTTGAATTATCTTGAGCTGTTACTTCTTCACTTCCCAACTCAGATCTAACTGAAACTGCAAGCAGTGTGGGACTTTTCCCAAGATCCAAAGGGTTCAGTTGGCTGATCTGTCTGTCAGTCACAACAAGGGCTCTGCCTCCAGGTTATTTTAGGCGCCAAAAGCCCCAAACTACAATTCCTACAAGTTTTGGCCCCCACCAAGCCCCTGTAGGCAGGCTCCATTTTAGAGTCCCAAATGTACTGACTGGCCCATTTCAGCAGTCCATGACCAAGATGATGGAAACAAACAGATCTGTCCATGCTGCAAAGAAGGCAGGTTAGAACAAGCTGCAATATTATTACTACTCTAACAGATGATCAGCAAACAAGTACATCTTTTAACAGAGCTCCCTCTCAGATTAATTATGAGTGCAATCCAGGCAGCTCTTAAAGAGACAGTACACAGAGGCTATACAGGCACTCTCTGGCAATACATTTGAACTGCTAGAACGCAGGACACCAGCCTGGCAGTGAGCATTTAGGCAAGCTCAAGGAAGACTTTTCAGGAACCCCCATTTGTAGGGGGGTTACACAAAGTTTTCCCAAAGGTGTTAGCTGCTGTTTAACTGATAACACTAGGTTCAGGAACTGTACATGTTAGCCAGCCTGGGAGTGGGTCCCAAGATGATAGCCTGGGTAAAGAATTGGCTGGAGAATAGGACACAGAGGGTAATAGTAAATAGAGTCCACTCTGAAGAAAGAGGGGTTACTAGTGGGGTACCGCAGGGTTCAGTATTAGGACCGGTCCTCTTCAATGTCTTTATAAGCGACATTGCAGAGGGACTGGAAGGAAAAGTATGTCTCTTTGCAGATGACACAAAGATCTGCAACAGAGTTGATGCACAAGGTGGGTGGAAAGGATGAGAAGGGACTTGGCAAGGTTAGAGGAATGGTCAAATGTATGGCAGCTTAGATTCAGTGCTAAGAAGTGCAGGAATGCACCTGGGAAACAAAAACCCAGGGGAAGAGTACACAATGGGGGGTGAGATACTAACAACAACAAAAATGGAAAGGGACCTGGGGGTAGTCATATCAGATGACTTAAAGGTGGGCAGGCAATGTGAGAGGGCAGTAAGGAGGGCTGGGGGATACTGGGATGCATAGGGAGAGGCATCACCAGTAGAAAACAGGAAGTTGTTATCCCTCTGTACAGACAGCTGGTGAGACCCCATCTGGAATACTGCGTGCAGTTCTGGAGACCAATCTCCGCAAGGACATAGACAGGATGGAAGCTGTTCAGAGGAGGGCAGCAACTAAAATGGTGCAGGGTCTGCACTGGAAGACATGAAGAGAGACTAAAGGAGGGGGACATGATAGAAACTTTCAAGCACCTCAGGGAACCAACAAAGTCCAAGAGGGTAACAGCTTCAAAAAGAGATGTGCAAGAACAAGGGGCACAATTTGAAGATGGGGGGCTCAGAGGTAATGTAAGAAGTATTTTTCACAGAGAGGGTTGTGGATGCATGGAATGGCCTTCGAGGAGGTTGTGGAGTCAAAAACAGTGGCTGAATTCAAGCATGCATGGGACAGTCATAAGGCAATTCTAGGGGGTGGGGTAGAAAGAAGTAGGCTGCTGGTTAACTAGAATCTGCAGCTTATCCATTAGGTAGGGAAACGGGCAGACTGGGTGGGCCAAGCGGTCCTTATCTGCCGTCAAATTCTATGTCTATCAGTAATTTAAAAATGAATATTGTTAGGGGGAGTCATTAACAAGGGACCCTACGGGGGTGGGGTGTGGGGGGATAAGGCTATTTCAAAACAAATGCATAGCTCAGTACAACTAAGGAAATTGACTGCACACATGTCCAAATTTCTAACTGTAAGAAACAAGGTTTATACTGCCTTAACAGACACTGGCAGACCTCTTTTCTCCTCCTGACATGGAGCATGATACCCTCGGTGACATGCCCGGCATCTATAGCTTGGCAGAGTGCCAAAAGAAAGGTACTGTGAAAAAAAACACGGTGCTGGGCTGGTGCCCAGGGAGAAAGGGCGACCAGCCCTACAGGTAGTCTCCCGACAGTACAGAGTGCTCTGTGCACACACAAAAGGATCTGGAAATTAGGTGAATCTCTTGTTGTTAAAATGTCAAAATAAGTAATTGTTTTATTAACTCAAATAACAACCAAGGCAAAACACAAAGTTGTTGCAGACTATAACTGCTGACCATATTCACCCCAGTGCTTTAAATTTACTCTCTCTCTCTTTCTCAGGGGTCATTTGGTTGGTCTGATTTCCAGCTCTGTTTGTGTGTACACAGCGCAATTTTGTAGTGTCTATAGCTAGGTAACTGGAGTCCAGATGGCCAGCTCCTGTCCCCGTGGTATTACTGCACCAGCTGGACAGTCAGTGCTCTCTGTCACAGTCATTTTACCCTTGACAGTGACCGTGTGCTAATTCTTCTTGTAGTCACTCTTCCCAGAAAACTAGAGTACCAGTACCTGGAATCCAGATAAAGGCAAACACTCACTTTAAGAGCCAGTCTGACAGATTTTTGTATTGACTAGGATTATGATGGGGTGGGGGGAGGGGAATTGCTGCTCCACTTTTGCCTATATATGTGTGTTGAAAGTTGTATAACTGTCTAAGTGAGAATGGGAGAAAAAAAGTGATACAGATAGAAAATGAATGCCATGACATTTGAAAACTGCGAAATACATTTTTGATTTGCTAAATTTGACTACTGGTTAAACTGTAGTGTGCATTGTGCACATTTGGGTGCATCACTGTGATATGTCTGCTTATTTTGCACACTACAGTAAATACATTTCTGGCTAGTAGTGGAATTTAATTACTGTTGTTTCATCTTTTTTGTCAGACAGCCTTTGACTGAGATGGGAGGGAGAGTGCTGCACTTTTTCTGTTGGTAGAACCCACGGTCACTTCTATCACACATTATTTTCCACTACTCCACCAAGCTGTGCAGCTCTTTTGCTGTAAAGGTGAAAGCCCTGCCTGGGAGGCAGCCAATGTGGCTTTGCCTGTGAGACAACCTTGAGGGCAAAATAAAGGGCTCCATATGATAATAGTGATCACTATTGTGGCGAGTGCATTATCGCTGAAAAGCAGTTCAGCGATATGCACTTGCAGGCGACTGGCACACGGAAGCCCCCCCACCCTCCCTGATTATGGATTCTCAGCTCTAGGGGGTGCATGTTGGGGAGGAAGCACAACCCGGTTTAAAAAAAAATTTAAGTCTCACAGCCACGGGAACAAGCAAAAGTTTTCCAGTCCCCAGCCCCGAACCCGGGACCTGCTCCCTCAAAGCCAGCCTCCCTACCCACCACACCACATGGTTGGCTCGGTGGAGCAGGCGAATACTAGAGGGTAATAACCCTCTCCCCTTCCCCTCACTATATTCTTTTTCTGCTCGCCCTTCCCTCCCCTCACAGCCGCACTCCTGGGTGTTCCGGCAGGTCACTCATGATATAGCGCCCTCATATGGGTAGCCATGTTGACGGTCGATCATATGCTAGCACTATTGTTACGGGATACCAAAAAAACACAAAACAAAAAAACCGTGTAAGCAGACTTTTGGTACCAACCGAAGCTGGCCAAATCACTCACTTTTGCTACCCTGTGATCCCTCAGTTGTTCACTTCCAAATCAGGTCAAACCCTTCAGATAGCTGGGGATCTGGTTGGACTAGCACACCTTGACTTTTTAGTTCATATTGATCTTCACTGAGGATATCTCATGCAGGCTTGCAGCAAGCTACACCTTTGGAGTGATAGACGTCAGGCACTAGGACCATATGGAAACTTTTTAGCTAGCAGCCTACTGGGGCTGCCCACGATCATGAAATCAGCCAATGTCACCATTCCGGTACAGGACAGCACTGTACCCTCCTTAGCCCTTTTTCCCCTCCCTTGAACAGTGCATGTCAGACTCCACAGAGACACACCACGTCAGTCAACTGCTAAAACTTCTTTCTTCACCTTATTTTTATTTTCTCACCCTAGTTTGCCAAATCTCTTTGTTTTAAAGTAATTATTTTGTTCAGTTGTGTGTGCAGACTGATTCTTCCAAATTTTTCCATTTCTGTGAGTGTAGAAGGAACATCTGTGAGAAAGATGGCGACATTGCCTGTGTCCGCTGCCTAGGCCCGGACCACGACGGTAAAGCCTGTGAGGTCAGCCACAGGTTCAACCAGGCCACACACAGATGGTGCTAGAAGGACCTCGAGAAATTCCTGCTGGAGCAGCAAGTAAATACCATGGAGAAGGCGCACCAGGTCAGAAGCTCCTCCAAGTCCCTGGACAGGTTGGCCTGGAAGCACAAACACTGGATGAAGAACAAATACTGAGACAGTCCTTCCCGGCTCAATCACAGTTGCCTCATAAAGTGCTGGCTGTGACTGGGCCATTGTTGTTCCTGGCATCAGCCTATGCTGCAGCTCACACCCTTTTTTCTGCAGGGTCAGAATTTGCAGCTCCCTCTCCTCACCTCTCCCTTTCAGGTGAGGGGATTTTGGCATTGGGCCTGCTGTAGCTCCCACCACTTTCTCAGCTCCTGCTGTTATGGGCCCTTTTCTCAGTGGGCCTACAGTCAGGGAACTCCACCGGTCTGAACCCGGCGGGTGTGGGACTGTCATAGGCTGGAGTTCTGCCTCCTCTGGTGTCACCCTTAGCCTTTATTCTGGGCCCATAACCAGGCCTCTCTACTGGCCTGTCCTTGGCCAGCACTGACTTATCACCTTTGGGGCACCAGTCTCCCCCAGCAACATCCGCGGCCTCCTCTGAGGGCTGTGCCTCGATGTCAGGAGCATTGTCTCCCGTCACCGCCCAAGACCACTTTCTCAATGACAGGAACCCAGTCTCTTCTGTTTGTATCCCAAGCAACTCTGGTGACACCAGGCTGTCAGATCCTGCCTCCGACACCTCCCCCCCATTTTGCCGCTGCCGGTCCCTCAGTTGCCTCTGCCGACACTGCAGCCCGCCCCAACTCTTCCTACAGGCCCTCAGTTTCTGCTGCCGATGCTGCAGCCTGCCATCATATCCAGACCATGTTGTTTTAATTTTTGCCCTTCCATTAGGGCCAACTATGCTGGGGCCTTCTATACCTAAACCCATGCCATTGGTCTCCACAGTGTCACATCTGACTCGGTCGCACTCTGATACACCACTGGTACTCATTTCAGGCCAAGGCAATGAGGATGAGTAGCACCCTGACCTTCTGCCAGGAGATGAGGATGATGAAGAGGAGAATGATGAGGGAGGAGTTGCTAGCTCTGCTTCCTCTGCAGTCTCCTTTGGGAAGGGGGAACTCTTTGCACTACCCTCGACGATGATACTCCTTTCACTGCCATCATGAAGCAGCTCCAGATTGCCATGGGCTTCGAGACAAAGGAGCAGGACATTTTCAGGAGGAACATCATGGAGTACTTGGGGTTACCAGATTCCTCACCTAAAGTAATTTCTCCTTTAATAGATGCCTGTGAAGATGCCAGCATGGCTACCTGGTACAGGCTGAACATGATCCTCGCCATACCCAGGAAGGCCCACAAATTATACCAGGCCCCCTTCAGGGAAACCCTTCTTTGGGGAGCAACCTCAGGCAGACTCCGCGGTCATTAATGCAGCACATTTCCCCTCTTCCTGACTATACCGTACACCGGTACCTACCCTATCTCAGCAAGTATCCCATGGATATTGGATAGATTGTTGTTAGTCTCTCCCCAATGTCTCCCCGGACCCCTGTCCCCTCGGTATAATTATTATGATACTGGGTCCTGCAAGATCCTACGAAGCTGCATACTGTCTTAACCCGACCCTGGACCTATTGATGTAACCCTCAAATTACGTATAAGCCAGGACTGTATATCGTTGTATCATTATTTATTATTGTATGTGTACTTTGTTTTCTTTTTTTATTGTTTCCTTTGTACTGTTACATTTAACTGACGTAGAGCCTATGACTCAAAGGGTTGTAATTCTGATTCTATTCAATAAACAATAAACAAACATGATAGGACTAAGAGGCCCAAGCATCTTGGCTTTCTTCCTTCGGACAAGGAATCCAGAAAGCTGGACCTTATGGGCAAATGGACATCCTGGCAGTTAGGGTTCTCAACTATATGGCCATATAGTGAAGTACCAAAACTGACTCTGGAGAAAGGCCAAAGCCGCTGAAAAGGCCCTCCCCAAGGGCAAACAGAGACAAAAGTTGCTCAAGGTTCTTCAGGCAGGTGCTGACGAGGGCAAGTATTCTTAAGGTCAGCCTGTGTTGCAGTTGATGCTTCTGTGAGAGCAGCCGCAGTGCGCATTTGTCTCAGGTGGCATTCTTGGCTTAGAGTGTCTGGTTTTGCCACTGACGTTCAACAGTCCATCTTGAATGTCCCCTTCAGAGTCTATAAACTCTTTGGGGCAGATGTGTAAGACCTCCTTTCCAACCTGCAGGCCTCAGGCAGGACCCTGTGGTGGGTCCACTCCCTTTATCAAACCCAGTCAAAAGGTACCCGAAAGGTACCCTTTTGTTGGGCCTACAACAAACCTATGCAGGGCAGCAGACCCGAAGCCAAGTGTCAGGTGGCTTCAGCCCTGCCACCCCTCCCGCCCCTGCTGCCAAAGCTCCCAAAGGGGGTGGTGCAGCCTTGGCAGCAGGTGCCACCTCAGCCTGACTCCTTACCAGACCCCCACCCTCCAGATCTTCAGGAGGATGTAGTCGGGGGTTCACTTCTTACTCTACCTCAAAATGTGGCAGGAGATCACAACAGTCATCTGGGTGTTACAAATCATAGAACATGGCCACACTCTAGAACTTCTAGACTGGCCTCCAAAGTGTCCTCCAGTTCAGTCTCATTACACACCAGATCACATTACCATGCTGCTGGGGGAAATTCAGACCTTGTAACAAAAAGAAGCCATCGAACCTGTTCTGATACACCAGAGAAACAGGGTGTCTGTTCCCACTTCTGGACCTGGGAAACAACTTGGCTTCACAATTATACATGAAAATGTTAGAAGTCTTGTTTGTAAAATTGATGAATATAGGGTTTGGGCTTCAGAGTCATCTTATGATGTTTTAGCAATTTCAGAGACGTGGTTACATTCTGGTATTGTTAATGAGGAAGTGGAACTAGCAGGGTATAATTTGATAAGGCAGGATAGGGGTAAAAGGGGTGGTGGAGTATTGTTTTATTTAAAGCATTCTTTGGGTTCATACCAGATTTTATTTGGGAAAAGTGTGGAAGGGATAGATTGTTTGATTATTAAGTTGTTGAAATTAAAATTGATAGTGGGTGTTTTTTATGTACCTCCTAAAACTAAAGTAACTACATTTGATACTCTAGCTGACACCCTTTCGGAAATATTGAAAGACCAAAGTGTGGTGCTAACTGGAGATTTTAATGCGGCTTGGGGACAAATAAGAGGTAAAAGACTTAAATCTAGCTTTGACATATTGGGTTTACAACAATTGATACATCATCCAACAAGATGTTTGAATAATAGAACTACAGGAGCTATATTAGATTTGTTTTTCATTTCATCTGATTTGAAGGTTGAAGGGTGTAAAGTATTGCCATTGAATTTGGGGGATCATAACCCTATTCAATGTCATTTGTCAATTCAAATAAATAGAGTTAAGGATAATTGTGAGTTTTGGATTCGTGATTTAAGGCACTTTAATGAGTTATCTTTTAGGGATTGTCTTAAAAATTTTGATTGGTCAAGGGTGTTTTTAATACCAGATTTGAATTTGGCTATTCAAGAATTCACGGATTCTTTTTTGCATATAATTCAAATCCATGCTCCAAAAATAAAAAAGAGTAGTAATGTTAGAAACCCATTATGGCTTAACGAAAAATTGAAAACCCATTTACGTATTGAAAAAAGCTAAAAAATCTAAATTGGAAAAGGACTGGGATCTTTTTAAAAGATGGAGAAATAACTGTAAACACAAGATTAAATTAGCGAAAAAAGAATTTTTTCGGAGTTCATTTTGTAATGCACAAGATCCAAATAAATTTTGGAAGGTTATTTCCAACTTAAAAAATCCAGTGAAAATTCAATCTTCTATTAATTTAGTAGTGGGAGAAAATTTAATAGTTAACCCCCCTTGAAGTAGCAAATTTATTAAATCATTATTTTAGAGATTTACCAGATATAGAGACATCTAATTTTGAGCCTGTTGTTCAGGAAGATACGCCTTCTGTAGTTTTTGCTAATAAAAATAAAGATTTTAATTTGAAAAATATAAGGGTACAAGATGTAACTAAAGAGTTGAGAAATTTAAAAATATCAAAACGTGCAGGAATAGATGGTATTGATCCAAAATTTTTGAAATTGGGGTCTGACATCATAGCCCCTATAATAACTTACTTCTATAATTGAGTATTCAATCTTCAACAGTTCCTGACTGTTGGAAAATGGTGATTATTCCTCTTCATAAAGGTGGCGACCTTACAGTTCCTTCTAATTATAGACCAATTACTTTGCTCCTGTTTTGTCTAAGGTGCTGGAAAGGCTGATAAATAATCAGCTTAGTCAGCACCTTGACTATTAGGTTATTGTCTAACTGTCAACACGGATTTAGAGAAGGTAGGTCCACAAATACTGCCCTACTTGAATTTAGTAACCTGGTGTCAACATCTTTGAATAAGGGTAATTATACTGGGGCAGTGTTTGTGGACCTTAGTAAAGCATTTGATTTGGTACATCATGAAACACTTTTGTTAAGACTACAGACTATGGGGATAAATAATAATTCCTTGCAGTGGTTCAGATCTTACTTAACGAATCGTAAACAGAGGGTGGTCTGTGGTGTTGCTGTCTCGGATCTCCTGGACTTATATCGAGGTGTACCTCAGGGCTCAATTTTGGGCCCTGTGTTATTCAATATTTATATTAATAATCTTCCTGATTATGTGGTCAATACTGACGTTAGACTTTATGCAGATGATATAGTTTTGGTAGCATCTGCTAGTGGTCCAGGAGATCTGAGACAGCAACTTCAGACAGACTTTACTAATATTGAGTCTTGGATAAGGGATTCTGGACTTTTAATAAGTTCTGGGAAAACTCAAAGTATGATTTTTCTGTGGGATCTCACACTAAAATTTTACTGATTTGAAGATTAGTTTTCTGGATGGGACATATGTACAAGAGGTTAATACTTATAAATATTTAGGAGTTATGGTGGATTATCGTTTTTCTTTTCTGATCATATATTATTACAAATTAAAAAGTAAATCAAAGATTGGGAGCATTAAGAAGGGTGTCAGGTTGTCTGAATAGGTCTATAAAGACTAAGTTGATAAAACAACTCTTGTTACCAGTATTAGAATATGGTCTTCCATTATATAAACACTCCTATAAAACATCTTTATTAAAGTTGGATCAGACTTATTATAGATTGGAATTATATATTGAACAACAAATCTAGGTTCATCATTGTATAGTTTATCAAGAACTTGGATGGTTATATCCATCAGCTCGAAGAGAATTTGTGTAGCTTACAATATGTCATGGTTTGATACATTCAAATATGCATTCTTTGAGATATTTGATTTGTTTGAATTCAGACTCTAAATACTTAGGTATGTTTAGGAGATCAATAAGAAAATTGCCTACAATTCAAAATTTAAATCATTATGGGGACATGGTTTTACAGAATAGTGTAGCTAGATCATGGAATGACTTGTCTTGTCAAATTATTGAAATTTCTGATTTGCACATTTTTAAGCTTGAATTGTTTAATTATTTAAATGTTGGTTGTAATTGTTTTTAAGTCTTGTTTTTGGTATTGTTTGTATTTTGTTATGTTTTGATGTTTTGTAATGATACCACAGGTATTTGTTGAAAATGGGGATTTACTTCCCAACAGATAAACCTGTATAAAAATAAAATTTTAAACAAACAAACAAAACTTCTTTCTCATCCCCAAATGCACAGAGGATTTGCAGCCCATTCTGGACCTAAGGAACCTCAGTTCCTACATCCAGTACAAAACGTTCAGGATGGTGACCCTACTATTGCTCTTGCTACACCAGGGAGACTGGATCTGTTCTCTGGACATGCAGGATGCATGCCCACATGTCAGGGTGTTTGCCCCCCCACCTGCAGTACCTAAGGATCCACTTCCAGGGGGAGCACTGCCAGTTTAAAGCCTTGCCCTTGATTTTGTCCTCAGTGCCCCTGGTCTTTACCAAATGTCTGGCAGTAGTAGCAACTGCTCTCATGAGGGAGGGCTTGTACGTCTTCCCTTACCTGGATGATTGGTTGCTCAGAGCACCATCCAGGGACCTGTTACTTCAGACTTTACAGCGCACCATTCAGTTGTTCTGGGTGCTGGGCATCACGGTCAGTCTGCCCAAATCAACCCTGTCCCCTGGTCAACACCTTCAGTGCATTGGGGCAGTCCTGGACATGGCTCAGGGCTTTGCCTTCCTGTCACAGGACAGGGCAGACCGCCTGAGGGCCCAGGCTCAGCTGCTGTACAACACTCGGTAAGTAATGGCCAGAACCTTTTTGAGGCTTCTGGGTCTGATGGCTGCAGCTGTTGTTTCGGTGCCTCTAGCCAGGTTGCACATGAGGATTCTGCAGTGGATGTTAAGGGTCCAGTAGGATCAATGTACCGACGACCTTGAACAGCCAGTTCTAGTCTCCTCTCTGGTCAAAAGAGTGCAACAGTGGTGGATGGAGTCCAGCAACCAATTGAAAGGGGTTCCCTCCCTTCCCTCAGCAGATCCGCATGACTGATGACTTGGGATCAGTTGGAGGGCTCCTCTGGAGCCCTATCAGACTCAAGGGACTCTGTCTGAGGCTACCCTCCACATCAACATCCTGGAGATGAGGGTCATTCTGTATGTCCTTCAGGCCTTCCAGACCCGCTTGTCCCCGGGACATCTGCTGGTCCAGATAGACACCACCAGTGTAGTCCATTACATCAACAAACAAGGGGGAACTATCACTCATATCCCTGTGGTAGGAAGCGATGTGGGTCTGGTACTGGGCTGTGGACCATGGACTAGAACTGTCAGCTGTCCATGTTTCAGGTGTGTAAAACACCTTGGTGGACAGTCTCAGCTGCTCGCAGTCCAGGATGCACGAATAGGAGCTGCTGACCTCAGTTTTAGAAGTTCTGTTTGACAGGTGGGGCCATCCAGAGCTGAACCTCTTTGTGTCCCCACTCTATGCAAAACTGCTGCTTTCTACTTGATCGCTTGCTCCAGGGTCTGCAGTTTTCTGGTGAGACATGTTGTCCCTCTCCTGGAAAGGGAGGTTCCTTTACTCCTTCCCTCCCTTCCTTCCCCCTTAATTCAGAGGGTTCGGATCAAGCTTTGGATGGAAGGGGCCACTCTGTTCCTAGTGGCTCACTTCTGACCTCACCAGATCTTGTTCCCCTTAATACAGCAGCTGGCAGTGGAACACCCTGTACCTCTGCTTCTGTGCCCTGGCTTGCTGTCACAGGAGTGGCACACTCTAGTTCATCTGGATCTCAAGTCTCTTCATCTACATGCATGACTCCTGAAGATACAGTCATTGCTAGGTTTGGAGTTTCCCAGAAGGTGGCTGATGTCCTGGTGACCACCAGAAAACCCTCTACCAGGGCCACTTATTCCATTAAGTGGAAACACTTTGCTCTGTGTGCTGCTTTCCATCACCTGACTGCCTGACTGTGGAACGTTTTAAAAAACAGTTAAAAACATTCCTTTTTAACCAAGCATTCTCTGGAACTTAATAATTAAGGGTTATTTATGTTTATTCATTATATTTACTGTTTTTATATGGATTATATTTAAAGTGTTTGAATTGTTATAAAAGCACCCTGAGCTTGGGAAGGGCACTTTAAACAAATAAATTTTGCTTTTTACTTTACTTTAGCTAGATCCTTTCACTTGCCTAGTGAATCAGATTCTGGAGTACTTGCACTCCCTGTTTGATGCCGGGCTGCAGTACTATTCCATTAAGATTCACCCGTCGGTCATTTCAGCCTTCCAGGTGCCTGTTGATGGTTGTACAGTGGCCCAGCTAGATGTGTTCTGTACATTCTTGAGAGGCATCCTAGAGTTGAAGCCTCCCATCTGCAATCCATCCCCACCTTGGGATCTCAGTTTTGTGTTACAGAAGCTTACATTGGCTCTATTTGAGCCTACCGCAACTTGCAAGCTACACTTTCTGTTATGGAAAACATTACTTTTAGTTGCTATTTCTTCTGCTTAGTGGATTTCGAAGCTTCATGTTCTCATGTGTGAGGCTCCTTATTTGAATTTCCTCAAAGACATGGTGTCTTTGCATATCAATCCCTAAGTTTCTGCCCAAAGTGATGTCTGAGTTTACTTTAAATCAATCCATCCATTCACCTACCAGTGTATTTTCCAGAGCATGCCAATGCAGGAAGAGCCTGGCTCCATAACTCAGACATACATAGAATACTCAGATATTACGTTCACCGTACGAAGGACGTTAGGAAATTCTCACAGCTGTTTGTTTCTTTCACCCTGGGAAAGAGGGCATTTCAGTTTCAAAGCACTGCTTGTCTAGATGGTTGACCAACTGCATTACTCTATGTTATAGGGAGTACAGTAATGAGCTTCCTGGTCCTGTATATGGCTACTCAACTTGAGGCATGGCCACTACTGCTGCATGTTTCAGAAATGTTTCAGCTGCTGAGATTCGTGCAGCTGTTACTTTGATTACTGTCCGCACTTTCACTAGGCACTACAGTCTGGACATAGCCTCTACAGGAAGGGCAGGCTTCATCCTGGCTGTGCTACAAGGCCTCCTTTCTTAGGTCAGCCACCCAGACTGTCTCTGTGCCAGTACTGCTTAGCGCTAATTCAAAAGGTGTGGCTTGCTGCAAGAGATATCCTTGATGAAGATAGTACAGTTACTTAAGAACTTACCATAACAGTAGATATTCGAGAGAATCTCTTGCAGCAAGTCATGCCGTCCCTCCCTCCATCCCCTTGATCCTCTGTGTCTGTCTCCTTCTTCAGGCTGCTTTAGCTGCTGTCTTTGTCTCTCTTTCCAGTGGCTGGAACCTCTACCCTACCTCAGTTCCTTCAGTGGACATCCTTTATGTTTGTACTGTGGCTGAGGAACAGAGGAGGGCGCGGGGACGCCCACAGATATATAGGAGTGACAACGTCAACTGATGTTGTTGTGGGCAGCCGCAGTAAACTGCTAGCTAAAAAGTTTCTGTGTGGTCCTAGTGCCTGATAGCTATAGTTCCAATGGTGTGGCTTGCTGCAAGAGATTCTCTTGAAGACCAACTGTTACGGTAAGTTCTTTTGTAACTGTACTTTTCCATTTCCTCCAAATGACTTCCCACAACACAGTGCATGCCAGTGAAACACAGCCTGCCATATCCGTGTTGCTAGACAAGAAATTGTAACCAAAATGATTTTTACCTATTTTCAACAGTGGTAATGTTATATATGGTACAGCTCCTAAAACTCTCACTTGCCAGACCAGACCATTTACTGTATTTAATGCTTTTCACCATTTTGCGTTGAACTGCCCCCCTTTCCCATACTCATCACTGCGATATGTACAGTAGTCTAGGATGGCCCTCCCTAAATGGGAGGAGACTCATGCATAGCACTTTGATTGCTTTCAAATACTGGACTACAGCACTTCCTGGATATTTATCTCCTCTCCTCTCTCCTAGCTCCTTTTCTTCTTGCTTCCTAAGAAATACCATCCTCTATTCTTTTATTACACCCAGACATCATCACGCCATTGGGCAGAATGTGTTTCATAAGGATTCATAATCTAGCCAGCCTGCCAGTGCAGCAGTAGCACTTCTGCTTGCGATGCTGGTGACCTGAGTTCGGGAATGGACCCCGGAGTTGGAGGGCAGCCAGAGGGAGGAGGAGGAGGAGGAGGATTGAGCATCCCAGGGACTGCTCTTCTTATCCGGGGGGTTGCTGCCAGTAGTTGACGGACCCCTAGTGGGGGGGGGGGGCTGACCACTGGAGCTAACAGGAGGAGGGAGGTGGAGCAGATGTTGGCCTGTTGCCGCCGACGTCATTGCACACCACGCTTCCCAGAACACAGGAAAACAGGGCCGTGTGGTATGCCGCCCGCCTCACAGGTCTCACACCATTGCTCTGTGGTGCTTACCGGACACCAAGCCTCAGATTCTGATGGTGGGCAACCTGGAGCCTTAGAGGCCCCCACCCTGGGGGGGGCAAGCCAAGGGGAACACCAGGGATAGTGAGCATGAGCCTCAGGTTCTGACGGGTGATAAGCTTGACCCCCCCGAAGGCCCCACCCTGGGGATTAAGCCGGGGGTGAACACCAGGGATGGTAAGTCCTGGGGGATGGACGACAGGGCTGGGGCAGAGGTCGGGCCAATGTGGATCAGCCCAGGAGGAGCATAAGGCACAATAAATTAAATAAAAGGATTTGTAACCTATAAAACAATTGCTCTTACCAAATTAAATCATCCCTGTCTAGAACTATTCGCAGAAATCAGTTAGATGACATGATAAGGCCCAATTGCAACTGTTTGTCTTAGCTACCTTCAGTAAAATTTGTTTGCTCTAGAGCTGGGTGAAACATATTTTCTGCACTTGGAATTTGTGAGATTCGTGTTTGTATGAAATATGCGCTAAAATGGCCATTTTCATGCAAATATAAATTGCATGAATACGTTTTTGTTTTGTTTTTTTTGCATGGATTCTGAGCATAAAATTGCCCAAGAAACAATTTTGTGCCTGCATTTCTCCGGCACAAAATTACCTTGCTTTTTCACTCACATGGTTTGCAGTTGCAGAGAGAAAGAGACGACATTTTTTGAGCTATAAAGATTAGGGACTAAGTGAAATTGAATTTGTTGCCTCAAAAGTGTTCAATTACCCATGCCTCTCACAGTGAGCAGTGCATATTGTTAACACTGTTTTTTTTGGGGGGCACTGACATTGACCTGGCTGAGATGCTTATGTGACAAAATATTTTAGGGCACCAAATCCAACTTTCAGATTATTAATGCAACATTTGTAATATACTTGCGCAACAACCACTTTCTTACATAGAACAATAAATATAGAATAATGAATGGATACTGTAGATGTGTATAACACACATTTTCTGCACACTTGAGGTGTATGATGCTTCATACACCCGGAGAACAAAGCTTGAGTGGTTTATAATAGCATCATACATCATAGCATCATATAAAGTATAGACTAATACATGGGGCAGTGTGTTTAATGAGAATGTTACGCACTTGAGGTGTTGGATGCTACATAAACCCCGAGAGCAAAGCTCGAGGTGTTCTGTTTAAGCATCCAACACTGAGGGTGAGTGTAAAAGTCGAGTTTTACACACCACCCCATGTTTTATTTTATGTAATTGCTGCGGAGTGTTTTTTGTTTGTAAAAAGGTTAATCCTAATAGTATAGTTAAAAGAGCAGAATTTGTAGTTTTTTTAAATTTTATTTGAGCGGTGGTGAAGTGTCTGGCGCAATGACGGGAATACGGCTGCTGGCACATGCATGGAACGAGTGAAACCCGGAATGTGGTTGCTGTTATGACCAGCTGTTTATAATAGCAAATTATATCTGGATTTTCCTATGGGAAAACAATGCTCATCAGTTATTATATACAGTATTTCTAACACTATCTGAGTGTGTGACTGCAACTAACCTGTCTGAGATGCTGATGAAACTATCACAGCACACCCTGACTATCCAGCCTGGTTAGGCCTAGCTCTCCATCTGCTTGTCTGTCCATGTATGTGTGCTGTCTGTCTCAGTGTTGCTGTCCCTCTGTCTCCCTATTATAAGGTTGGACAGCCACTTCTATGTCAAACCCAAAACTTCGCAACCATTCATCTGATTCACCTGACATTTTGCATGCTAGTGGTCATGCCATAGATCTCTGGATCTGGAAAATTTAATTCCGGTCGGTTTTGCAGTTGCGGAGCTGGGGAGCATTGAAAAGTGTGAAAAATCCTCAACTTTTGCGAATTCTTTCCACGTCTCCACAGCCCAGACGCTTTGTCTGTCTGGTCTGAAAGTTTCAGGGTATAAGGAGACTGGGTCAAGGATGTGCCTTTTGAAAATTTGGTGAAATAATATTAATTCATTCAAAAGTTATTACAGTATAAAGTTTCCCATTATATCCTATGGGAAAAAATATTTGTTCTGTGCGACAGTGACAGATTCGACAGCGAAAGGAAATTTTTCTGTCGCAAATGCCCTCTGTACTGTTGTGCTACCACCATCTTGTTTTCAGTTAGTGGTGGAGAAAAACTGCTGTAATTTAAATATTAGTGCCCCTTGGTAAACACTGACACTTGTGCTTACCTAATCGGGGCCAGAGGAACACAGTGCTTTCACTAGTTTTGGAAAATAAGCCCCAGAAATATGTTTTCCACAATTTGCCCCACTGTACTTTTGCAAATTGTGAAAGAACGGGGTGACACTTTCGCATAATTTGCTAACGTTTCGCACTGTTCTTTTACAGATTTGCCAAAAGTGTCGCAATTTGTGACACTACTGCCCCAGAAATTACCATTACTTTGCCACCTCACTGCCACTACATGGTTTGGACTTTTGGACTGAGATTTGCAGGGTGGCAAGCCCTTGCACGACAGGTGTGCCTGTTGGTGGTTTGGTGAAAATATTTACATCGGTTCTATAGTTAAAGTACTCTGAAGTAGTGATTTTTTTCCCCATATGATAACACTGTGGCATCTGCCAAAACCTTAGTTTCTTTGCCACCTCACTGCCACTACATGGTTTAGACTGGCTGAAATTTGCAGGGTGGCAAGCCCTTGCACCACAGATTTGCATTTTGCTTGTTTGGTGCAAAACTTTACATGGGTTCCAGAGTTACAGCACTCCAAAGTTGCACATTTTCCCATAGGATAACATTGTGGCAGCTGCTGCACCTTTCAGCGCCTATATCTCGAAAACAGTTTGAGATACGGATTGTTCGCTAAGTGCAGCTTAGTACACCTTTAGGTTTAGATGTAGGTTTAGGTATACCTTTAGTTTTTTTGTTTACACTTTTAGGTGTACTAAGCATGTGTGGAGGTAGCTAGATCATGAATAGAACTGCAAATTAATTTTTCCACAGTTTCTATGGTTACTGAGATATTGACAAACAAGCGTTACAAGCGTTACTTGGAATGCCTCTAGGCCTCTGCTTTGTGTTTGTATTTGTGGATAGGTGGCAGCGCATGGCTCAGAGGGCCCATGCTCCCACCTATGCATACTATTTATGCTAAACTGGGAGCACTGAGCCCTCCTGGGCTATGCCTCTACACTCACTGGTGAGTGGGAGTGCCCCACCCCCATGGATAGGATTATGCAAAACTAAAAAGACAGGGTCTCCTGCGCTGTGTTTCTATAATTATAGTAGGTGGGAGTGCAGGGCCCAGAGGGCCCATGCTTCCACCCATGGATACCATCTTGCAATACTGGGAGCACAGGGTGCTCAGGCAGTATGTCTCTACACTTATGGGTGGATAGGAGTGCAGGGCCCAGAGGGTCTGCATTCCCACCAGTGGATACCGTATGAGTAACACTTCACTTTCTCAAAAAAGAAAAGGGGAAGTCATTGTAAAAAACTCCGTTAATGCATCAGTTAGGGTTGATTCCACACCAAAAAAGTCTGGAAATTCAATGTTAAGGATGCCAACCCTACCACTACCCCCCGCCCACCATCCACAGACCAACAGGCGCCGGTGTGTGCCTTGGAGTCATCAGGCCTAACTCTCATGCCATTGTCCTATACTGTACTATCTTAGCTTGTTTACACATGGAATGGGGTGAGAGTTAAGCTTGATGGCTTCAAGGCACACCCCGCACCTGTTGGTCTGTGGATGGTGATGGTGGTGGTGGTGGGGGGTAGAGCTGGTAACACTAACATCGAATTTTAGACTTTTGTTGGTGTGGAATCAACCCTAACTGATGCATTAACAGAATTTTGCAATGAACGTGTATATATATATATATATATATATATATATATATATATATATATATTATGAAGAACCAGTTGAACCAGCACAATATTCTGTGGTGATTTGTATATGCAGCCCATGATGCTTTGCATTGTGGGGGCATGTGTGATTTTGTATTTCTTTGAAACTTGGCTTCCCGGCCAAATGCCCTTTGGGGTAGCCATTGCCTCAGTGCTTGCACACAGAGGTTCTTTGTCTTTTAAATATATATATATTGTATACAGTATGTATAGTACCTGCCTGGTTTGACCTGATTGTGTATGGAGTTCAGCCAGTTCAAAAAACTTGTTGTGCATGCTCTAAAAGTTGTTGTGCATGTTCTAAAGATTTTGTGCACATTCCATCATTAACTCAGCTGTGTTCCCCTGCACCTCACTCCCACCACTATCAGTTTCTCTTCTCATTCACACAACATTGCCCCCCCCCACATACAGTTCTGCAGCCTCCACTTTTAGTTTCTCAGCATTACTCCCTAAATCACATAAAGATAAACTAAAAAAGAAGTCTAAAACCATATACTGTAGTAAATAAAATATGGACTATCATACAAAACTCACCCTTGTGTTTCCATCTTGGATGAGATAACAGTGTGGCCCTCTCAAGTTTTGCTCTCAAGGTTCATATGCTGATATCTCAACACCTCCTTGTGTATGGTCACCCGTGGGGTTCTGTCTCTTCCTCTCTCGCTGTCTTTAAATATTTTTAAATCCCCAAATAATGAAGAAAGAAACCTGATCTCCTCTAACTATACTACAGTAACCACTGTGGCTGCCTACAAATGTTTGCCCAGCTGCTATGCTATCTAATTGTATTTCATGTGGTTTCTCTGATGTTTCTGCTCATTTATGAGACAGTGAGGGAGACCCTGCTCACTCTGTTGCTGCACCTTTGCTCTTCAAAGACTCCTTGTGGAGAATGTTGGGGATATAACTTTTGCAAGACATTTGACAGCAAAACCAAGCTGTATAAGAAAATTAAAAACAAAATTTTCACTCAGATTTACTGATTTTACATACAAAATAACAATTCTGCATGAAAAAGAAATTGTTTGCAGTCTTTCCCCCTTGTTTTGTTACATTTTGTACCATTTTCACATAAAACACTTTGCAAATATGCACAGTCAGTTTTGATCAGACCTGTTTTGCTCTAATACTATTTGCAGTGTTCATGGCCGAAAGTCATTATCACCTGAGGGCTGTTCAGTGGCCTATATGAAATAAGTTGTGGTGGTCTCAGTCCATTTCCCAATGGGCAGGTGTCCATATCTCAAAACCCACCAACACAGTTTGCACTAATTGCCACCCTCATTGACAGTCTCATATGAGAGGCCAAGGATTGAATGGACATGGAGTCTGGACTACTCTCTCACCTACATGGTGGTCCCTTCATGGCAGGATTTAAGCACATAGGTGGGGCAGTGTGGGGAAGCTTGCACTGGGATTGCCTGTGCTGCCCTTGTCTTGTAGATAAGTGGAGGACTTCAGGTTCCAGTGCTGTCAGTCCAGAACCTTTCATAAGCACTAGAATTCGCACAGGAAAAAAAATAAAGAAAAGAAAAAAGAGGTTTCTTGATTGTTTTTGTTTGGTGACCATAGGTCTTCTATGTCAAAACGGCGATTGCTAAATAGTGATCGCTATTACAGCGAGTATACATCACTGAAAAACCAAAACGGCCATATACACTCCCAACGAAGACACGTGGGTGAAAACACATTTTTTTATGCCCCCCCCTTACTAAAGATTCTCAACTCCTGGGGGTACATTGGGGAGGGAAACTTGTAAAAGAAAAAATACTCCGCCAACAGAACACAAAATACTGTGCCTCCCAGCCCAGAACCCCCGCCACTGTAACCAGACACCCTCACCATCACACCACATGGCCAGCTCGGCAGCCTCTCGCCACACTAGCTCCCACATATCTTCCATCCTGTTCCGTTCCCCCTCCTGTCCTTCTGGTCACCTTGTTGTTCGCCCTTCGCTACCCTTTCAGGGTTGCTCACATGATGAGCGCTGAAATTGAGTCACTCATGAGCGCTGAAATTGAGTCACTCATATTTGAGCCGCTCAGTTTCAGTTGCCATTTTGACGGGATACGGTCTTTAATATAGTATGTTCTCATGCCATTATTAACAGTATTATTTCCAGTCTTCTACATAGTTCTTCCTAATATTTATTTAGAATTGTATATTTTTATATTGTATAGTTCTACCGTTTTATGTTTATCTCCCACCTGTAGCCTTTTAACTATTTCCTGGTTTCTCATTTCCCCAGGGCATACCTGGAAAGAGGAACTACAGTTCTCAGTCAGTTTTGGGCCAGAAAATGTGGAACAAAATGTACCCCATCATGCCAGCCACACAAAATGTTATTTTCAGAATTAAGGATATGACCGGGGGAGGAGGGGGTGCCCAGATGTTATTACGTTTATGTCTGTACATGTCAGTGGCACTGATTACTTCCACACATGTATGCACAGAGTATAGTGCCATGCACATAGATGTGTGTGTGTTGTATGCAGTAAAACGTTGTGCCCTCCCCCGCCTCATAGCTTTGAGACCTTTCTGGCTCAGTGATGATTGTGGCATCCATGTTCTATGATGATCTCCCCTGTCACAGAGACATAAGTCAGGAAGCATTAGCAGACCAGCAGAAGTTATAACATTCAGAAGTAGCATTTCATGGTTCTCGATAATTATAAAATAAAACACTTAAATTGTACAGGATAGCTCTTCTTAAAGTAAGTACAAACAAACAAACAAAAAAACAGTCCTTCATCTGAGAGGCTCTTTAAAATCTCTGTCTCTTTCACTAACCAAATAAAATATTACTGTCTTTTTATAAGATGTTTTCCCCTGGCAGTTACATTCTGCATCCTGTTCTCGTTTACTTATATCTCTTGTTTTCACACAGTGTAATAAAATTTTGTCATTTCCCTTCCTGTGACCAGCCTAAGGAATTAGTAAGTAAAGTAAGTAAAAGTTTATTTTTAAGCGCTTTTCGAAATCAAAGCGCTGTACAATAAAACAGTTAAATACATATAAAAAACATACATACAGTATAACAAACAACAATAAATTATAATTTCAATACAGTGCAATAACTACTCCCCATACGCCTTTTGAAATAAATAGGTTTTCAGTTCTGACTTAAAGCTTTCAGCGGTCAGGCAGCTTCATTATCGACGAGGGTAGAGAAGTTCCACAGGGTAGGGCAGCATAAAGAAAGCAACCGTTACCCCGATGTTTTTAAGCGAACCCTGGGGGCCTCTAGCAATCCCTCGCGGTGGAGCGGAGTGAGCGAGAGGGACTGGAACAAGCTGATCTTGAAGATATCATGGTCCCTGTTCGTAGGGGCTTTATAGGTCAGCAAACCGACCTAAAGGTGATCCGCCACTGAACCGGCAACCAGTGCAGCTCGCGCAGCACAGGCGTAATATGATTCCTCAATGATGTCCCCGTAAAAAGCCTGGCTGCTGCGCTCTGCACCAGCTGCAAGCGGCGGATATCAACCCCCGGCAGCCCTAGGTACAGGGCATTGCAGTAGTCAAGGCGAGAAGTAACAAAAGCATGGACTAATGTCGGGAGGTCAGCCGGAGGAACAAGGTGTTTCACCCGAGCAATATTCATCAGAATGGTAAAAGGAGGATTTGACGGCAGATGACACCTGGAATTTCAGCGTCAAACTGTCGTCAATAATAACGCCCAGGTTACGCACCCGGTCTGAGGTCGAGAGCTGGGCTCCATCGATCCATATGCCCGAAGGAAGACCAGCCCTACAATCCGCCTCACGACGACCTGGGTCCACCACCAACACCTCAGTCTTATCCGGGTTTAACCTTAGCCAGCTGGCACTCATCCAATCACTGATCTCGGATAGACAGTTGTTAAGTTTAGAGACTGCATCTTCTTGCCCGGGGCTAAAGGACAAATATAGCTGGGTGTCATCTGCATAGCAGTGAAAACCCAAGCCATATTGCCTAATAATGTCTCCCAATGGCAGCATATGACAGCGCCAACAGCATGGGTGCCAAAATGGAACCCTCATGGAACCCACAAGGCAAAGAGACGGCATCAGAGGAATAAATTCCAGTAATAACCCTATGTCTCCGCCCTGTGAGAAAAGATTGAAACCATTGTAGAACCGTATAAACAGTCCACAATAGAACCATAGGCGTTCCAAAAGCACACCATGGTCCACAGTGTCAAAAGCTGCAGAGAGATCAAGAAGGACTAGAATAGTACGAGCCTTTTGATCCCTCGCTATCAGGAGATCATTTAGAACCCGGACAAGAGCAGTTTCAGTACTATGTCTTTTCCTAAATCCTGATTGAAGAGTATCATAGACATTATGATTTGTAAGATGGTCGTCCAGTTGCAGTGCAACCACCTTTTCAATAACCTTACCCAAGAAGGGCAGGTTAGAGATAGGTCTATAGTTAGCTGGACAGTCCGGATTCAATGAAGGTTTTGTAGGAGTGGTGACGACCGCCTCCTTTAAGGGTTCAGGAAAGATCCCCTGCTCCAAGGATTTCCAGGCGATTTCAGCAATGGTCGGACAGATAATATCTCAACCCAATAAAAGTGGCGTAGGGCCCGGATCCAAACTACAACTGGTTGGACGTACAGTCTGGACAATCCTCATAATGTCCATGAATTCCGGCCTACCAAAGTCAGACCAGGTGACACAGGTGTTTGCTTCCCCTAGCCGATCACTGCAAGCCTTTATAGAGTGTAGAGAATACATCTAGACTTCTTAACAGGTGTCCTCAATTATTACATTTTGTCCAGAGCTGGCTTCCAGTTGACAACTGTGTCAACAAGCTTGTGGATGTCAAAAGGTTTTTCAAGGTCAGCTTCTGTGTTCCAAATTGCTAACTTCTCTAACAAACCCAAGTAGCTGTCTGCATTTATTTCCAATATAATTATATACATATACAAACTAGGGGTCCTAGTTTCATATACAGATTCACATATATTTTTCTAATTTTCTAACTACAGAGAAGCAAAGGGAATTTTTCTAACCACAAAGAAGCAAGGGGAGAAAGGAAGAGCAGAAACAGCAAGTGAGGAATGGGAAATAACAGGGAAATTGTGGGATCATTTGAGTGGCCAGTTGCTAAATGCTGCAAGAAAATACGGTTGCACAATCAGACAGGCAAGGGACAGACAAGAGGCAGAAATAGGAGAGGACAAACTAGATCCTTGCTTATAACATTCTACATAACAATAAGGACAGGGTTTTATCCAATCCTGTCACACTCCCTGGTGGTCCAGTGGTGCACAGACCTGTTCCCCACATTCTTGTAGTGCCTAGTAGTCTAGTGGCTGCAGCCTGCCTAGCTCAGGATCTCCAACTCTGTCCCTTAGAGATCTGGTCCCATGCCAAACTCCATCCCCTGGTCTGTCTGCATTGGCAGTCTTGACACCCCCATCAATAGAAATACATTATGGTAGCAATAGGGTGCTGCACAACTGCTGCACTGGTAGTGATGGTGGTAGTTGGCAATGTGACTGGCATGATTTACCTGCCAATTTCACCCCTTCCACACGCCAGGGCACTTTTATGTGTACTGGCATGGAAGAGTCCCTTGACCACCTCTTAGCTTAACTTGAGGGGGTTGCAGGCAGGGGACTACTGATAAATGCTTCTCAGTGTTTTCATGATTTGTCATGTGGTTTTGCTTGCTTTGCTTAGTGGCATTTTTATCACCATCTGGCCAGATTTCGACCACTCTGGAGGCAGAATGGACTAATTCACATTTTATAAGTACAAAGGAGGAAAGCGTGACTGAGAGAGGAGGTTAATTGCAGGGAGGTTGTGACTTGTTCAGGATCCCACAGGAAGTAACTGGCAGTGGGGGAGTCAAACCCAGGTGTCAAGCTTCACAACTTTTACCATTACCCGCTAGTCCACCCTGTCCAAGCTAGAGTTTCTGTAAATCACATGCTGCCTTTCTAGAACATTGCTTAAAAGACTATGTATGTAACTTCAGCTAAATGCTTGTTAGAAGTCAACATATGTTGCTACGCTGTTACCAGGTTCCAAGGGACTTTTTTAATTGCCTCACCAGATTTTCTTCTCACTGATAAAGACCCATGAGGTTGCTACCTGCCTCGCCTCTTTTTGTTGTCATCAGATCATTAGAGCTATACCATTTCAAAACCCAGGAATCCCTCACTTATGCTTAACAACTTCAGTCGTTCACCTGGAATGAGCTGCCACTGAGCCTAGACTTTGGTGCCAGTTAGAAAATCTTAGACGTTTAGTGCACCTGGCTTTATTGTTGCGACTTATTCCTCAAGTGCTTATGTTGTTTTCCAACCATCAGCACTATAACAGGACGAGCACTTTATTTTAGCTAAAAAAAAACAAACAAAAAAAACTGGCACCAACGACAATCAAAGGCTGTCTTATTGAAAGGAAAACAACTGGATACTTTTAGAAGGTGCTCTGGTAGAACATGAACCTATCTTCAGCTATCTTAGAGGGCATTATCTTTATCGTCCTGTCCTTGATTGGCTTACTTGGTAATGGTGTGCTTATTCATGGCACAGTGAACTGCTTTGTGGGACGTGTGCGAGCATCATGTGCACTTCTCTTCTGCCTTGGGGTCATTCACATGATCCGGATCTTGGTGGTGAACATACTGAGTATGATTTACAGTGTTGGAGGCGTGCTGATGTTTGATTCTGCTGGATGCAAGGTTTTCAAGTTTACCTCAGCCCTCACAAATACTCTGGCGATCTGGTTCACAATGTATGTGACTTGGTTCTATTGTTCGAAACTCAATCGCGTGGTTCACCCTTTGAGTTTAACGCCTACAGTCAGCTGGCGCAACACTCATGTGGTGGGAATATTTTCTCTTTGGGTGATTGGCCTTGCAGTCTATATTCCTATTTTAATATACACTGAAAAATCTGACAGTTCAACCATGGCAAACATTACCAGTACTCAAAAGTATATCAGTTGGATCTATGCTGCTTGCAAAGTTGAATACACTAACCGCAAGGTAGAGTTGATCTATGGAACTGTGTTTTTGCTTGCTGTTGACTTGGTGCCGCTAGCAGATTTAGTTGTTATCAGCATTCGAATAGGACTGCTGCTCTGGCAACACCACAAAGCAAGTTACGGAGACATCTGGATTGGAGCTGACAAGACAGAGACAGAAGTCTTCCCGAGCATGTAAACTTGCTGTGCTATTGATGTGTCTGGTTATTTGCCTGTGGGTTTCCCATTTTATCTTACATCATTACCAGACTGACTTGAGTTCTTGCTATTTTATTCCTGCTGTCCTTGCAGTGCTGTCCTCTAGCTATTCTTCATTCAGTCCTTACATACTCATAGCAATTAATTACAAAGTGAGGGAAAGGCTGGGAGAGCTTTGCTGTAGGCATCTCATGAAAAAACCAAAAACCCAGTCTGCTACTATTTCAGTTTCTCCATATTCTGAATAATGGGGCTCAGAATAAGTGTATTGACTTCTTTTAAAAAGAATAAAATACTCTGAGTGTTTAGGGAAGCTGTTCAGAGTTACAGTTTTGTAGCCATAAGATGTGTCTTGTGGTACATGACGTAACATTGTAGGGTACTCAGCATCAGCTAGTAGAGATGACTGAGCAAGCCAGAAGCTGTCCTTGAGAGTAGATGACAGGTTTGGAATCTTGGATAAGGAAATGCCCAGTACAGTATGTTTCAGTCTTGGAGGAAATGTATGTTTGTATGACTGGAAACTGTATGAATCATGAATATTGTACCAGGAATCAAAGTAATTGGAAAGCACATTTTTGTAACCAGGCAGTGCCTTAATTATGATGGGCTCTGGTTTCAAAAGATTTTTGCCACAATAGGCACAGATTGGGGGAAACCTTTTGAAAATATAGGGCCCAGTATCAGTACGTAACGCACACTAGTTAATCTGTTGAACACAGAGGAAGCATCAAAGGAAAGACTATTGTAAATATGTGCAACAAGATTATTGTGTGAAATTTGTAGCACCTCAAAGAAAATGTTAGAGGCAGTAGTGTATCTGTATATCAATATTCTGTACAATATGCTAACACTATATAGTGTGTGGTTTGCCTTTGTTCTGTATAAAAATCAGCCCATTCAAAATCCGTGTTGTGTACATTGCAAAGTGTTTTTGTGGACATTCAGGACAGGTGGTTTAGCACAGTTCAAAGGTCATAACATTTTAAATTCTTCATTCACCCCACACCCAACTGCTTACTAACCATCCAGTACCTGAAATAACTCCTTTTAACGGGTAGAAGTCTGTAAATTTAATTTCAGTCATAGAATAGAACAAAGAAACAGCATTTTTGTTTGTTTGCTTTGTTTTTACTTTGGGTAGGGACACTTCTGTGTAGAAAAACATACACTACACAAAATAAAAATATGGGCAGCAATGCACAGCTTGGCATGGGTTTCTGTCTTGGGGTTGTGATGACAGCATGGACCTCTCAAGCTTCTCTCTTGAAGTTCATATGCTGTCATCTCAACCCCTAGATGAAAACATGGCCTTGTTGTGTATAGTTGCCCATACATTTTTCTGTGTTGTGTTATGTTAGGTTAGGTTATGTCATAATGAAGATACTTTCTATGTCTTTAAACGATTCACTAGTGTCAATTTACTCAGAAGGTTATTTCAAAGAAAACACCATCTGCTGCTGTCTGTCCACAGCACAATATTCTTGGTAAAATGGGTCATTAGAAAAAGGATATGTTTTACTTTGTTATGTGCCTCTGTTCAGTGAGACTTTCTAGATGTTCGAGTAGCAATGCCTCATTTTCAAAGTATGTTATTGAGTGGTTAGGCAATGCTTTTATTTCATTGAGGAACAATTAGTTCAAACGGTTGGTAAATCCCTAGAGGGCGGAAGCATTTTGTTTTGCAAAACATTATGTTTTTTGTAATGCCTGCAAACTGATATAGTTTGTCCCTTACCATGTATCTTCTCCAAATGAGTGGGAAGACAGTAAAATAAGTGGCAGCCCAGTAAACATAGGAAATAGATTCTCTGTTGTTTCTTATGTTGAGTAGGGTGTTTTGGATTTAATGAGCATGCACTCACACTTCAGTTGCCATGGTTATATCAAAGTGAGCATGACTGGCCTCGTGTGTGCTGTTTCTTGCCACATGTGTTGAAATGGTGTGCTTTCCCTGTTTGTGGGGAGAATCTAGGGGGTCACCACGTCAAGAAGTATGTGGCAAATCTAGCAAAAGAGACAGCCTGAGTTGATTCAGAAGGGCACATTGATCTTGGCCAATTGCGTTTGTTAATTTCAGTATGATCTGTTCAGAGAAAACTCTAGCAGTCATCTTGTGGGGGGAGGAAGGGAGGCACAGCTACAAACTAGATCCTTTGAAGCAGTGGCTTAGCTGATTATCCCCACAGTACTCAGCGGACATCCTGGAGATCCATGTAGTCCAGTGGTTATATTGCAGTGTTAGTGTGAACCATGAGATCACATGCTGAAGTCGCAGAAAAGGCAGAGACATTGGTTCATGGTGTTACCTTGAGCAAGTCACTAGCCCTTCCTGTGCACCAGTCGACCCAACAGGATCTCATAAAGTTGAATCTCATTTGGAATACCTGATGTAAGTCATGTCATTGTGCCTCAGATAGGATACCTGGGGTAAGTCAGTGTGTCTTAGTTGGGATATGTGGGGTACATTGGTGTAAATGTGTCTCAGGTGGGATACCTGGGGTAAGTCTGTGTGTTTTAGTTGGGATATGTGAGGTAAGTTGGTGTAAACGTGTCTCCGTGGGGATACCTGGGGTAAGTCAGTGTGTCTTAGTTGGAATATGTGGGGTAAGTTTGTGTAAACATGTCTCAATGGGATACCTGGGGTAAGTCACTGTGTCTCAGGGTACCTGAGGTATGTCAGTGTCATTGTGTCTAAGTTGGGATACTTGACATAAGTCAGTGTCACTATGTTAAGGAACTACAAAACAAGGATAACCCTTGTTATGAAAATGATCACAACAAAAAGAAAGGCCCCTAATTAATATAGTGGACTAAACAAAGCAGCACAATACAAATTAAAGGAAGGGGACAAAGTCTACAGGCCCGATTCTGAAAGGCATGGTGCAAGTCGTGCCAAAGGTGACTTGTGACAAATGCCAATGTGCCGGGGATCTTGCACCCGATTCCCTAATGGGCAGGGTCCCTGCAGCTACGTCCTGTGACCTGCTGCAACCCAAGTGGTGCGCCAAAGGGAGGGCGCACCCTAAACAGGGTACTGCAGGCCACCACAGTGACCACCGACAGGGCGCAGGTGCCCCATCAGCCCTGATCCCCAACACAGAAGCAACAGTAAGCCCTGGTAGGCTATGCCCCCCCCAACCTCGAACCCCCTCGAGTTAAATAGATAGCCCCCCTTCCCTGGTACCCCACAATGCACAGAAAGGACCCCCCTACCTGGTCCCAATCCCTGGTAATATGGATTAGTAGCCCCAACCCGCTGATCCCCGATCCCTGAAATAAATAATAATTCCCAGTACAGTGAAACAAATGGCCCGTGTCCCAAAGTAACCCTGGTGGTCTAAAGAACCTTCCCCTCCACCCAGCAGTGTTCTACCATTCCACTCCTCCCCATACCCAGCCGACGACTGGCACAGTCCATATCTCATCACTGTGGCCAGCCGCTGACTGAGCTCTGTATGAGCGCCTACTGTAAATAGTACACACTCAGTGAATGAGAACTGCTGTCATTCACTGAGAGCGTACTATTTACAGTATGCGCTCATACAAAGTTCACTCAGTGGCTGGCCGTGGTAATGATAGGTGAACTGTGCCAGTAGTCAGCAAATACCGAGAGGGTAGGTTGCAATGAGACACTGCCGGGTGGAGGGTGGGTCCACTAGACCACCAGGTTACTAGAACAGGCCATTTTTACTATAATAGGAATTATTATTTATTTCGGGATTGGCAGGGGGGCTACTAATTCACATTACCATGGATCAAGGCCGGGTGTGGGGTCCTTTTGTGCATTGTGGGGGACCGGGGCCGGGGGCTCATATGTGTTCTTTCCAGTAATTGGGGCTGGGGGGAGCTACTTAGTCTGGGCACACGGTTGGGGCCACATTGTGACAACCCCTTGTGGGCGGCAAAGTACAGGTACGCCAGCTCATAGCTGGCATAACTGCTTTGTTGATGTCCTCCAGGGGTTGTTTCAGAATACCGATTTGGGGTTGCGGCAACCGCCCTTTGAGAATAGGGTGCAGATGCTGCTGTAATGCTCCCTTGTGCCAGGTCACAGCCGGGTCTGAGGTGCACTGGTGGCACAAGTCCACTTTGCCGCAAGCAGCCTGCGTGTTGTTGCAGGCTACCTTTCGGAATACCACTGGGCGTATATCTTGCTGCAAGGTGCTACTTGCATCCGTCATGTTGGACGCAAGTCACCTTGCGCCAGGCGGATGCCTTTCAGAATCGGGCCCTACATCTTCATTTAATCCCTGTGGTTGGATGGTATTCAAAGTAACCAGCCAACATGTTTCAGAATAGTATTTCTCCTTGTTCTGTAGTTATCTTAACATGTTTCTTTAAATTTCTGTAGATTACTCTGAGTAAGTTAGATTGAATTGAGGCCTCATTGAATTAACTCCTATGGATGAATTGAGGATCCTGATTGGCTGGCCATAATTTATACTGGATTCACGAACAATGAATGCTGTTTTTGTTATACATATTTTCTGGTCTTGACTGGTCTGTGATTTTCACTTTTTCAAAGAATTTTGGCTTTTGGGCCATTTGTCTTTTAAAGTCTGGTGTTTTAATACAGTACTGTTCCTGGAGTGAATCCTTTGGTGTTTCCTCAGATACCCAATTTGACATGTTTGCAAATCATTAGTATTAAATGTTTTATTTTAAAATGTGAAAAAAAAAAAAAAAAAAAACTTCAAAAATGTAATTTGTGATGTCTTTGAGAGGTACATTTGTCAACATGTTTTGCTTTATTGATTATCATTTGCTTTTGGAATCTGTACTACTTTGCCTCCCTCCCCATCCCTCTCCCCTTTTTTGTTGTTTACCTCATCATAATTTGTTTCTTTACAAATTTGTAATTTTAAGAGGGTGATTAGCTTTCAGAACTACTTTATTATAATAATAATCCTTATTTCTAAAGCAAAATTCAAAATGATCAAAGCACTGTACAAGTAAAAAGATAAAACTATAAAAACACAGTACAGTCCATTTACAATATATGATAAACAACTATATCATATAAAATCCCCAAAGGCAAAATGAAACAAATAGGTTTTTAAGGCCTTCTTAAAGTTCTCCACAGTCTGGCACTCTCGAATCCGATGATGTAGAGAGTTCCACAGGGTAGGGGCTGCATACATAAAAGCACGCCCCTGAAGTTTTAGTCGTACTCTAAGAACCTCTAGCAATCTCTCGTCAGCTGAGCGGAGATGTTGGATGGAGCAGTAAGGAACCAGGAGCTCTTGCAGGTAGCCTGGACCCTGTCCGTATAGGGCCTTATAGGTTAGTAAACCAACCTTGAAGGTAATCCGCCACTGTACAGGCAGCCAGTGTAGTTCGCGCATCACAGGTGTGATGTGACTCGCATGGGAGACCCCAGTCGGTAGCCTGCCCACTGCGTTCTGCACCAGCTGCAAGCGGCGGATATCAACCCCCGGGAGCCCTAGGTAGAGGGAGTTGCAGTAGTCAAGGCATGAGGTCACAAAGGCATGGATTAGCATTGGAAGGTCACTAGACGGAAAAGATGCTTAATCTGGGGTATGTTCCTCAGGTGATAAAAAGAGGACTTAACTACTGCTGACACCTGCGAATGCAGTTTCAGCATATCATCAAGGATCACCCCCAGATTCTGCATCTGTTCAGAGGGAAGCAGCTGGCTACCTCCGAGCCAAAGCCCAGAGGCAAGCTCTGCCCCCGCCCTCTCTATCCGGTGATCCGGATCCACCACTAACACCTCAGTCTTATCGGGATTCAACTTCAACCAGATGGCCTGCATCCAATCCTGGATTTCTGCGAGGCAGCTATTAAAGACTGAGATTGCACTATCCTGGTCAGATGCAAAAGACAGGTAAAGCTGGGTGTCATCTACATAGCAGAGAAACCTCAGTTCATACCATCTCACAGTGTCTCCCAATGGTAGCAAATGCACCTTGAACAACATTGGGGACTGCACAGAGCCCTGAGGGACCCCATGTGGCAGGAAGAATGAGGCCAAGGAGTAAATCCCGGACACCATCCTCTGAAACCTGCCAGTGAGGAAGGATTGAAACCATCTGAGGACCGTACCTGACAGATCAAAGATGTCTCTCAGGCACTCCAGCAACCCCCCATGGTCCACAGTGTCAAAGGCTGACGAGATATCCAGAAGGACCAAGATGGAATGGCACCTCTGATCTCTTGCAATCAGGAGATCATTGAGCACCTGAACCAGAGCAGTCTCAGTACTATGCCTCTTCCAAATACCAGATTGGAGGGGATTGTAGATGTCGTGGATGGTCAAATGGCTCTCCAGCTGCAGGGCTAATACTTTCTCAATCACCTTCCCAACAAAGGGAAGGTTAAAGATTAACCTGTAGTTAGCAGAGCAGTTTGGGTCCAGAAAAGATTTTTTAAAGAGTGGTGTCACCACAGCCTCCTTTAGGGAGTTAGGAAACTCACCCAACTCTAAAGAGCACCAAACTATCTCTCCTAGGACAGGGCCAATGGTATCAGCACACCCCAATATGAGACGAGTAGGGCGAGGGTCCAAACTACAGCAAGTCGGCCGGATGCGCTGGACAATCCGCACAACATCCGAGATCTCCAGCTGGTCGAAGTGTACCCAAGAAAATCGAGGAGTAGTTTCCAAAGGCAAAGGTATCCAGAGTGATCTTTTCTGAGACCCTCACAGTCAAATGGACTAGTGAGGAATGGCAGTGGACCATTATGGAGATTAATGCTTAGCTATAGGTTTGGTGCAAGAGGGAGAGTTTTGTTTTCTGGCCATCCTGAGAGCCAGGGCTGAGAGATAGTTCCTCCGGTCCACCTTCAAGGACTGTTACCCAAAACAGCTTGTTAAACAGCTGTCATCTCCAGTATGAACATAATAATAATAAAAAAAAAAAAATTTTTGCAACTGAATTACCTGTGTAGTAAGTGCGAGACTCACTACAAGGGCATTACTATACTTGGTCAGAAAAAAGTAAAAAAAAACAAATGTAAGGGAGCTGCAAGAAACGAAAAACACCTATTATAAAGTCCATTTGCAGAACGACACTGTTGGGGAAACAACAATGTTTTAACCTGGGTCAGGTGAATACCAACTGTGTTACAAGTATTTTTTATTTTTTTTTTTCCAAAATAAGCAGACCTAATAATTGATAGAGAATGACTGCAATAAAATTAATTAGAAACAATTGCCCTTCTGAGAGATCCTTTATGCCAAAGGAACTCAACAATTTCGTTGTTTATAACTAAATCATTGTAGGAGAGTGGAACCACTGGCATTCATTCTAACTGCCCCGAACAGCTTGTTCAGTCACTCTTCTGGTAAAACTAATTCTATTTACAGTATGTATTGAAACAAGATGACTTTGATACAGTTCAATTCTCATTGTCTTGCAGTGTTTCTCTAAAGTGATTATTGAACTGTGCCGGTCATCAGTAAAGGACTGTGTTGTCTGATGTATATTTCAAGAAATCCTGGTAAAACAAATTCTGCCTATAAACAGTATGAAATGAAATCCCTGAAATGGCCTATTTCTTAATTGGCTTCTTTAATATTTTAATATTTGTGCTATACTCAGCTGACAAACACTTGGGTTTGAATCCCACAACTTTCACTTGCATACTGTGTGACCCTGAGCAAGTCACTTAACTTCCCTGTGCTCCCAGGTCACAAGTGTTAAAAAAGCTTTCAGCTTAGTGTGCTACTCCTGGTTAAACAACTAAAAAAAAAAAAAACACTTGTAGACATTGCTGTTCTCTAATTTGGACTCTGGAAACCCCAGTCACACTTTGCTTATTTTGCACATCTTTAATTAGTTATAGTTTTCACACAGCAAGCTTTGTTTATTTACCAGCTTAAGGTCTTTAGCAGTTCAAACCTAATGGGAAAGCATTAAATTGGTTGCCATGCCAATGGCAAGTTTCAGTTGTGATTCTCTCTGGTTGGACTTTAGATATTTTATACAACGGATTGGCCAAGCTAATTCTAAATTGTTCTAAACAAGTTCACCACTGTGTGCTATATCAGAAATTGAATTGGCTGTCTCTGTCTGATAGAAGAGAAATCCACTTAAGTATTGTTTCTCATAAATGTGGACTGGGAATCCTCCTTGGGTATTTAAGGGATAGATTAAAATTTAGAGATTTGGATTTGTTTTTGAGGAAAAGTGACCTGAGGGAGATGTGGGTTCCTAATACAAAAACAAAACAATCAGGAACATTTTTTTTGTTAGATAATTCCAAAACATGGAATAATCGTCCAGATATATTTAGATGTAAATATAAAAATGCACCTTCTGTGTGTGTCTTAAAGAAACACTTGGTTCTCTCTTCCTAGTCAGTGTAACTGTTTTTAAATGTTAGTTCAAATATGTTTCTGTTTATTTGTTACAAAATTGTATGTTGTTAGTATTTTTTGTGTCCTTATGTATGTATGAGATACAAGGTCTCCATTTTAAACGAGCTTTGCTGTATGGTTCTAACCTTTTAAATATACAAACAACTTTGGTTGCTGTTTTGTATCTGGTGCTGCTATACTGCTATAGTGAATGTATATAATTTTATCTTGAGGTGCTGGACTGGGACAGCTGTGGAAATAATACCGTGCAATATTTCTGATGGTGATCATCATCTGCAATATATACAGAATAAAGGAGAGGGAAGTGTGTGATGTGAGATTTTAACGCACACCTGAGGCATGGGATGAATAAACCCTGAGGGAGAAGCCCGAGGGGTTTATCAAAGCATTCCACACCGAGGGTGTGCATTAAATTCTCATATGCACCCTTTCTCATCTTTTATTTTATATAATATACTGGCCAGCAACTGTTTTCCAGCTGGAGTCCCCCTGTGTTGTCAGAAACAAACACACACACACTCTTTCCCTCTGTTTTCTCCATGGTGTTTGAAGAGCTGCATGTTTTTATTTAATTTTTTTATTTTTCCCATGCTTATATATATTAAAAACCCGATCATGCTTACCGCAGTCAGTCATGGAGTCGTTCCTGGTGGTAGTTGATGTCTCTTGAGGTGGCGAAAAGCAGGATCAACCAGATAGATTTTTTCACAGCCTTGTCTGTTTTCTTTGTAAATTTTGTAGTGGGATGCAGCGCTATAGTATTAAAAGAAAAAAAAAAAAAAGAAAAACGAGAATGGAAGGACTCTTGCTCGGGTGGCTCCTCGCTACCGGTGATACGGAGCAGCCATGTTTCCGGAACTGTTCAGCCGGCCCCAAAAGGAGATAGGCAGCCAATGAGGGAGCGGCTGCTTTTCAATGACACGGCGCTTGTTTGCGGGTTATTATGGCAAATATCAACTGGCTCAGCTCTTAGAAAGAAATTGCTGGCCAGTTATTATATATGGATATGTGCAACTGGAGTTAAACGAAAGCCTTGTAAATGCTTTATAATGGACTAATATTGTCAATAATGCTACACAGAACATTTAATGCAGTACTTTGACTGTATCATTTTTAAGGAGCAGAGCTGTATTTTTTGAGGAGCATTGCTATGTAGTTCTTTTAAAACATGTGACTAATAAATTGAATAAAGATTGTACAGTAAAGGAGAAAAAAAGTTTTTTTTGGTGTGCCTTCTTCCAGTTTGGAGATATTCTCTCTCATTGTATTTTGTTAATTGGTCATCTGGGAGTACAGCGGCCTATTTACTTGCAGTGCTGCTCATGAGTGTGTTTTGTGGGCTACGAAGTCAAGTTCATGTCTGAAACGAGAGAGCCATAGGAGCAGGAAGTGAAAGTAAGAATTCATTAATGGGAATTAAACCACAGCAGTCCAGCAGTAACCAATCAAAACTAAACACATACAGTATGTATTGTAAAGGACTGCAACAAGTTCATTATTATGGAACTGAATTCATTTCAATATTGATTTTATTAATAACATGAGGGATGTCATAGAAACATGGACTCTGTCAGAAAGACCTGATGATCTTCTTTGGGGATATCTCTTTTATCAGGTCACACCTATGGAAGTTAGCTGTCAGGCACTAGGATCCCATGGAAGCTTTTTCTTTAGCAGTCTATCAGGGGCCACCTACGCCAGTGTCACCTGCTGATGTCACTCTCCATATATAGACATCGGAGGCTTCACTCCCTCCTCAGTTCCTTTCCCAGCATCGATCATCCTCGCTTGGACTCTGTCGGAAGCTTCATCTTTCAGTCGACTGCCAAAACATTCAAAATGTTTTCATTTCATTATTTTAATGTCTACAACTGTTGAGTCATCCTCTCTCTTCCATTGCTGCCACTGTAGAAAGACGATTTATCATGAGGACGAGCATGAAATCTGCGTCTGTTGACTCTGGCCTTCTCATAATGCCTTTGCCTGTGAGCTCTACCAGAAATTCAACCTCACTACTCTGCAGTGAAGAAAATGGGCCCTCATGGTATTTTTAAAGGAGCAAAAGTTAACCAGCATGGAACCAGGGGGATCGGGGGTTTCTTCTTCCCCCTCTCTGGCACGTTTCTCGGGCTCGCAGGCATCCAAGACCCAGTAAAAATCCTAGGAAAAGCATAGAGACAAAGATCATCGTAAAGACCATTCTCCGGTCCCAGTCCTCTCGGGCCTCTCCCCAGTGCCAAAGGACTCTGTCATTGGTGCCCTAGGGGCCAGCTTCCTCTGCTGTCTCGGCCTTGGTGCCTTCCAGTTTGATTAAGGCAGGGGGCCCTTCTCCAGCTTCAGATGAAGCTAGGCCATCGACCACTGGGTCACTGATCCCTACCCTGCTATCCCTGCTTGCTTCTTCACAGGGCTTCCTGGTGCCAGGCCCTGCTGTTCCTGTTGTGGACGGCTGTCCTTGCATCAGCCCCATTGCTTTCTTCCACTGCTGGGTCTTCGATGGCTGTTTTTTCCCCCAGCGCCATCACCTTCAGTCCCAGTGGGGCAGTTGGCGGTGGTCTTGGCTCCTTTGCCATTGCTCCTGGTCACAGCCATCATCCTTTACTTGGTTGTCGACCTTAACTGTAATCTGACTTTCATCACATCGGCTTTGGTCAGGCAGTTCACTCCTATGCCTGCCCTGCCATTGGCACCTCCTTCAGGGCCTTCCTTCACTTCCTTACCGATCAAACTTTCTTGCCCTGCACCCTCCCAGGTTTCTCCGGGCATCTGTTCCATCAGTCCTTGTCTCAGAACAGGTCGACATGGAGGAGGAATATTGCCCTGTTCTCATCCTCCCAGAAGAAGAGGAGGACATTGGGGCCTACTCCTCCGATAGATCCACTGCCTCTTCCAGGAGTGGGGACGCAGAGAAAAATACCCTTAAATTTCCCTCTGAGGGCCCCAGCTTCTATAATATTATGACACAGCTTCAGTCCACTATGGGGTTCCAGACTGAAGAGGATGGCATCATGAGGAGAAATTTGGTGGATTTTCTGGAGATCCCTGAATCACCCCAAAGGTCATACCTACTTTACTCCCAGCTTTGAATGATGCTACCTAGGCTGTTTGGCGCTGGCCTAATTCAGTCCCTGCCATGCCCAGAAAGACGGATAGACTATACTAGGCTCCCCTTGGGAAACCTTTCTATTCCACCCAGCCTGAAACAGACTCAGTGGTCAATAAGGCTGCCCATGACTGATCTAAGGTACCCAAACACCTTAGAGCCCTTCCTCCTGATAAGGAATCCAGAAGGCTTGATTTTCAGGGTAAGAGGACCTTTGCCTTGGCTACTTTGGGCCTCAGGATCTCAAATTACTTGTCTCATCTGGTTAAGTACCAGGACACCCTTTGGAAGAAGGGCAGGGCTACTGCTCAGGCCCTCCCAGAAGGGTCTCAGAGGCAGGAGCTTCTCAAGGTTCTTTAGGTGGTAGAGGACATCAGTAAACACCTCCTCCAAGCCATCTATGACATGTCAAATACCACGGCCAGGGCAGCTGCCACAGGCATTTGCTAAGGCGGGCTGCCTCGGCCTAGCGGCTGGAACAAAACTCCTGCCGGGTTCGGCAAAGGATCCTCAGCCACTGTAAGACCAGCCCTTGAGTGTGCTCTCTCAGCACGGCACTTCCATGGCTCTGCCGCCCACCACCCTGGACACAAGCTGCAGGCCTAGTGGCCAGAATGAAGCTCCTGCAGGGTTCAGCAAAGGACCCTCAGCCGCCGTAAGACCAGCCCTTGAGTGGGCTGCTTTGGCGTGGTGCTTCCATGGCTCTGCTGCCCGCCACCCTGGACACAAGCCACAGGCCTAGCAGCTGGAATGAAGTTCCTGCCAGGTTCAGCAAAGGATCCTTAGCCACTGCAAGACCAGCCTTTGAGTGTGCTGCTTTGGCGCGGTGCTTCCACAGCTCTGCCGCCCGCCATCTAGGACACAAGCAGCAGGTCTGGCTGCCGAAATGAAGCTCCTGCTGGGTTCAGCAAAGGATCCTCAGCTGCTGTAAGGCACGGGCTCACTAGCTCCCCCAGACAAACTTTGAAAATCCAGCGCCAGAGTGCTGACTGCCTCTGATTGGCCAGTTCTTTCCCTGCTACTCACCGGTTGGCTGGTTGCAGAGTCCGCTCTAAGTGCTAGTTCAGACAGTACGGCAACATAGGATTACAGCTCGTTCTTGAACAAATTTCTGCTAAAAAGTGCTGTTATCATTTTTAAAATGTTTTGTTGTTAGTATCTGATATTGCCGATGTAAAGAAACTGTTTTACTGTAGAAGACAGGGGCATCACCAGCAGGAAAAGGGAGGTCATAATTCCACTACACAAGACACTAGTGAGGCCCCACCTGGAGTACAGTGTACAGTTCTGGAGACCTTACCTACATAAGGACATAGACAGGGTAGAGAAGGTTCAGAGGAGGGCAACAAAAATGGTACATGGATTGCATCACAGGTCCTATGAGGATAGGATGAAGGAATTGAATATGTACTCCCTGGAGGAGAGGAGGGAGAAAGGGGACATGATAGAGACATACAAGTATCTTACAGGGAGGAACAGGGTGCAGGGATACACTATTTTTAAGTGAAAAAGATGTTCCAGGACTAGAGGGCATGGGATGAAGTTGGAGGGAGGACGATTCAGAGGAAACGTGAGGAAGAATTTCTTCACAGAATGGGTGGTGGACAAGTGGAACACCCTGCCAGAGGAAGTGGTGGGGGCTGAAACAATCACGGGATTTAAGAATGCATGGGATAGACAAAGAAATTCTGGTGGTCAGGGGTAAGGGGCAACAGACTTCTTTGAAAACATAAACTGAACTTACAAGCTCAAATGGGCAGACTCGGTGGGCCATAGGCCCTTATCTGCCGACACTGTCTATGTATCTATGTATCTAAGACAGCAGTTTAGCTAGATGAAGGTATTTATTGTATAATTTAGTTAAGTGCTGGAGTTGCCACTTAATCTCTCCTACTTTATTCCTTGGACTTTTAAATTTCCCTGCTCCTTCTCACCTCTTCACTGTCCCTTCCACTGATTTAGCTAACTATTCTCCTTCCTACCCCCTGCCGATTCTCAGGCACCATCTGTCTCTAGCCCTCTCGCTTATCTAATCCCCTCTGTCCTCTCTTTCAGACCAGCCCTTGAGTGGGCTGTCTCGGTGCGGCGCTTCCACGGTTCTGCTGCCCACCACCCCGACACAAGCCGCAGGCCTAGCGTCTGGAACTAAGCTCCTGCCAGGTTCGGTTAACCCCGCTGGTGCCAAGCATCGGATCCTCACCCACCCAACCCCGTCCTAGCTCGGCATTTTAATTTATAGATATACTGGGTCACATGTTTTTCTAAGTGTTCAGTTTCCCATTGGCTGGTTAAATGGAGCAGCTGCTTGAGGGACTGTACTTTGCCCAATAAACGTCACAGCATATTACTGCTGCCCTTTTCACTGTTGTATCACTTTACTCCCAGTAAATCTCAAACCTATCTCTAATCCCTTCCTACCCTCTTATTTCTGCCTGTATTTGTCCCACGCTGCTGTCACTGGAGCAATACCCTGCACGTCATCTGCCAACTCCATAGCACTTGTTGGCATCCGTGGTGACATACCGATGTACAGTGACAGGATGGTGAGCCTCTGTATCCCACTAACTAGGCTAATTATATTAGCTGCCATCCTAAGTGGGGGCTCAGTTCACCTTCCGGCTAAACTATCTTGTCCAGAAGTTAAAATTGACTTGCATAAGCACTGTGGCCCGGGTTTGGCCTCTGGAAACATCTTCCTAATAACTAAAGGAGTTTAGTCACCACTCTGGCTTCCGCTGTGGCCGTATAACCAGGCCATAAATGCTGATTACTACAATGGTGGCAACCCAGTCTTTCACACTGCTCGCTCCTTCCTGGTTACTTATAAAAAAAAAATGAAGCAAGGAATAAGGTTCAAAGTGTATGTGATGCCGGGGAAGTTAAATGGACTACATCATCTGCTCATCCAAATGCTAATTCTCTGGTCGGGCGATGTCCATCCAAACCCTGGCCCTACTGGAACTATACCTAACCACACAAACAGAAGTAATGGTACAGACTCCATAGCATCATTAAACATTTGCAGCCTTCTCCCGAAAATGGACTCCCTACTTGCCTGGGCTACTCTACATAAACCGGATGTCTTGTCTGTAGTGGAAACACGGCTGTCCCCGTCTGTTCCAGACTTGGCCGTTACTCTTCCAGGATATAATATTTTCAGGATGGATAGGCAAGCTAAAAGAGGTGAGGGCTGTGCTGTATATTTAAAAGACACATTTATGGGGCATGCCCTCCCGGCACTGTGCCTTGAGCACCATGTGCAGGCCTTAGTCATCAAAATACTTCTAGGTGCTCATAACAAAGCACTGTCTGTTTTCAATTTACGTTCCACTTAAGAATCAGAATGGTGGTCTGCGTAGCCTGCTGGAATTCTTCGAGTGGAACCCTCTCACCACAGAGGCTATATTTTTGGGTGATTTCAACCAAAACTGGCTTGCGCCTTCACACAGCTCTACAAAGGATACCCCATCTACTCTCCGCCTCTCGTAACTTGTAAACCTGCCAACCAGACACAACTATAGAACAGGAATAAGCACATTAATAGACTGAATTCTATCAAACCGCCCTGAACACATTAATATTGTTGAAGTCCACTCTGACTCCCTTAGTGATCACTCCCCAGTATCATGCTCCAGGTCAAATAAATTCTCTGAGCCTCCTCCACAAACTGTAAAAAAACAGAGTGCTAAAACATGGGCACCTATATCCCTTAAAGTTACTACTGCGCTCCATTGATTGGTCTGACATTGACTCCGCGGTGGATGTAAATCATGCCCTACAGCATTTCATCTCATGCTTCAATGAGGCCTGCGACAGTCATGCTCCAATGAAAACTAGGAAAGCCCGAGGCACGTCAGATTCCTGGATTATGGCAGAACTTCTATCCAAGATAAAGCAGCGTGATCTACTGTGGCTGCGGGCTAAAGCTTCTGGGAATCCTTCTGATGTGCAAGCTTATAAAACTGCTAGGAATTCCTGTACCCAGGACATTCAGTCGGAAAAATGCAAAGATCACTGAGAATTGCTTGCCAGGTCATGGGGGGACAGTAGAAATTTCTGGTCCAATATAAAAGATGTTACTGGAAAATTCCCAAAGGTTGTCCCCTCGGTGATTGACATAGATGGTGTTCCAACTATGGACCCCCTCACCATCGCAAATATTTTCAACAATGCCTTCTGTGATCTAAGTGTTGTCCTCCCACCAGATTTCTTTAATCAAGCCACACCTGCCCCTGAACAATTGACTGTCGGGGCCTCTCCTGAACACGGTGGGAACCAAAACTCTATCCCACACTTCTTCTTTAAGAAAGTAACTGTCCCCTTTGTTAAAAGACACATGTACAAGGTCCTAGGTAAGTCTCGGTACAGTGGCGACTCCCTGGACTTAAAACTTATCTCTCTTACCCTGGATGAGGATATTGCCCCATCACAATGGGGGGGGGGCTTTAAGCCCGAGGTTCGATGGGCAGAGCAACTACATCACTCCCCCGTCAGCTTAAAAGGTCACTCATCCTCGCCCCCCAGAATTTGTTGCCATGGCCTGGAGGTGTCCACCACCCTGCCTATGTTTCTTCCCTGTTGTGTGCTTTTGCAGCACCTCCAGGCTGCCTGCTTGCCTCATTTTTTTCTGTGCTCATCCAGTGGCTAATTTCTCATGCTGTGCTGGCTATGCTGGCTCTTATCCACCCAAATTCATGTGTTCCATCCTTCTATCGCTGCCTTTCTTCCCCTGCCTGCTGCTTGTACAAGTGACCATTTTCTGCTCTCCTTCAGTGTGTTTGTTATTCTCCCCGGGCGTTTGCGCCTGCACCATCCCATTTCCTGGTTCTTGTTCCTCTCTCCGTTGCGCTTCGAGCTCTCCTGTCCCTTTGCCGCCGCGATACCGATGGCACCTGAAAACCCCTGGACTTGTATCTGTTTGGTTTCCGTGATCTCTGCATACCCTGCCATCGTTTAAACATTATGCTTCGCCTTTCTAGTTCCATTGCTGCTTCAGACGACAGCGTGCACATGTGTTCCTACACCCTGGGTTGGTCATGGTAAACACCCTCCTTTTTTACCACTGCTCCTGTTCATTATCTCTCTCATCCCACTCACGGCTCCCTGCTCTGTTCCTTACTGCCCCTTGTTCACTCCTGCTACCTCCTGGCTCCCCGCTTTGATGGGCAGTCGGGGCTCTTGTTGCTCGTCTCTGTTTGCCGCACCTTTGCCTTCTAACGATATGGTGGTTTCCTATGCTGCAGCATATATTGACTTTATTTGTCATGTTTTGTCCTGGACTTCCATTCCTCGCTTTGCCCCCTTTTGGAGCTAGCTCTGGGCAAATTGTCTTGCATTATCTTTTGTCTGGGTTGCTATCCGACTAATGTGGAGAGCTCTGGCTGAGATCGCTCTGTTCTGCTTTCAGAGACCTCTTTCTTGCCAGTCCACATGTTTGATCTACAGCTCAAGTGATCAGATTTTCTTGTCCTGGCTTCATGTTATCCTAGAAAGTGGGATCTTGGGCAGGTCCCACTGACAAGACCTGAAATACCAGATGAAAGAAATCTGAGTCTGACTCCATTTCTTTTCTCCTTGTTATTTCACATTGCCATTGCCTTATTATACCCTGATGAGCTTTCATACTCTGAGCACCACATCCTCATCAGGAGAGAGAGAGAATGTCTTTCAAGTTTTCGCGCCTATGTTTTTGACTGCTGCTTTTCCATGCTTTGGGATTCAGCGCTCTAGCACAGGACCTCAGCATGTCCAACTCTGGGAGTATTTTAACGACTGCAGTGCAGGAACTCACATGCTTTGCACGATGTGACCTCTAATTTTCTGCCTTTCTGTCCAGCCTCTTGCTCTGCCATCCACTTCATTGGCTGTCTCTAGCTGACTCCATCTGGCCCTGCAGTTCTCATCCCATCCCGGCCATTGGAGTCACTCCATTCATGGCGTCCAGACCATCAAGGAGTCACTCCAGTTCAGGCCACTCAGTATGTCCCTCTCCATCCACAGTACCTCGCTTCCACCTGCTCATCTATTTCAGTCGCTCATTCAGTTTGCCTTGGCTGCCTCTGTCTGGCCTGCAATCGATATTTCTTTTGGGCATAGCTATCATGAATCTTAACTCAGTCTTCCTCATCCTCCGTCTTCTCATGAGCGCCATCTTCTCATGAATACATCTGGATACCCCTTGCTCCTCTGTCTTCTACATGAATCTACTCCTTCCATCTGCTACTTGAGCATACCCCTCTCGGGTCCCTGCTGCCCATTGGGCTGTGGCCCTCCCGCCTGAGGCATACCTATCATGACTCATATGCCACCTCATCCGACTCGCCCTGCTGCAGTTCTTCTCCCATTCGCAATGTCAGAACTTGGTGCCACCTACTACCTTGCTGTTCACACTGCCCCTGTATTGCTGGCCTTGGCCGGCTTGCTGACGGTGTTTTCTTTTTGGGGGTTCCTGCCCTACCACTACTTCTTCATCTCATCTCATCGACTACTATCCCTCCTTGAACTACTTCCCATAGCTGGTATCCCTAGCTTATCTGACTCGGACATCCAGTAATCAGAGCACTCATTTTGACATGCTTCGGGGTGCACTCGTTCTGCTCCGTCTCCTCAGCCGCCGTTGCAATCATCCTTCACCTCACTCTGTCAATTTGTCTTCCACTCAAGGCTTCGCTACGTCACCATATTGCTCCACCTGTCTCTAGCTGACTAGTTCCAGTTTGTTTAGCCTTCTCAGCTCCACGATTCCTCACACCGACCTGCTCATCTATTTCCATCACTCAGTCTGTCTGCCTAGGCTGACCAATCAGTATACCTCAGCAGACTCCATCTGACCTACACTCTATATTTCTTTTGGGCATACCTATCCTTAATCATATGCTCTGACGGACTCTGTCTGGCCTCATCCAACTCACCCTACTGCAGATCTCATCCATACCGGCGGGTCCTATCCTACCCCATAGACCTCCCTACTGTCCTTTGTCCTTTCATACCTTGCTTTTCCCATACCAGCCTCCATGGCTTTAATCCATCATTGTACCTCATCCATTTCCCATTTTACCTTTCTTGGCATAACGCCTTTTCTCATCCCAGTTGTCATGCATTCACTCCACTCATGGCTTCACTCCTCATCGTACATAATCCGATTTTGCTCCTCTCGCTCGATCATCCTGAGCATACCCTCTGGTTCTAGTCATGCCATCTTGGCCTCAGAGTCTACCTCCTTTCGAGGAGCCTGCTTACTCTCATCGCTCTATCGAGCATACTACTTGCATACAAGTTCATTTTCCAGTTCATTCCTGTCTCCTCTCATTCTCATTCTGTACCGGCCATCAAGGATTCACTCCAATTGAGGCCTGCAATCGATATTTCTTTTGGGCGTACCCATCATGACTCCTATGCCACGTTATCGACCCACGGCCTTCCTGCCGCATGTATCAGGTTCATAACTCCGGTCTTCATTCACTCATCCTTACCTCATGGTTTCCCTATTTAGATTGCTTGCTCGAGCATTCCTATCATTGAATCCTATGCTACCTCATCGACCTCGACCTTGGGGTCTAATCATTCACATTGCATATTCAAGCGTGCCTTATCAGCCTCAGTGTTCACTCACTTGCATTGTTCAATCAAGCCAGTCTTCATTATCCTCAGTCTCCTCGTGAGCACATCCGGATACCCCTCGCTCCTCTGACTTCTGCATGATCTACTCCTTCCCATCACCTTCTCGAGCATACCCCTCTTGGGTCCCTGCTGCCTCATGTTCCTTCTTTGATCTGTGCTTTCTTTTTGGGGGTTTTCCCTATCCCATCATCATTGTCCCTACTCATATCCCTCTCATTAACGAATCCTTCTCTTTAACGACATACGTCCTCATATCAAACGTCGTCGTCCTCAAAGGGGATTTTTCCTCTCCTCCGTGGCAATGGTCATAATATTAGTTAGAGTTAGTGCTTTCTTCAGTTAATTAGTTAGGTTCCACTGTTGGATGGAGGCAGATGGTGGCCCCTGGCTTTCCCCTCTCTCCTTAGGAAGTCAGCCCTTATCATCTTCTCAGAATTCCTTACTTCATCATCCTCACCTCTTTGATGCTCAACACCTTTGGGTATTCTTTTTGGGCTTCTTCCTAACCTATCTTTAGCCGACGCAATCATTCCCACGGCATCTGTAGGGGGAGGAACCCTCTTCTAGGGTTCCTTGCGTCGTACCCCTATAGGGTGGTATATCCCACAGATAGAGAGGTAGAAAGCCACAAAGCAAATCAAGTTACACAAGCATCATCTCATTTCATCTAGTTGCATAAGCACATTGAATGGGAGGGTTTTAAGCCCGAGGTTCGATGGGCTGAGCAACTACATCACTCCCCCATCGGGCTTAAAAGGTCACTCATCCTGGGCCCCTCCAGAATTAATTTTTCGTTGCCCACCATCCACCCCTCCTCCTCCAGCAGCTTGTCTCTCTTACCTGTGGACTTCTCCTAACCTACCTTTAGCCAACGCAGTCATTCCTCACTGACACCTGTGGGGGGGACCTCACCTCTAGGGTTCCTTGCATCATACCCTACAGGGTGGGTGTATCCCATGGATAGAGGCGGCCGACCAAAGCAAATCAGTTAGCAAATCCGGTGACATCCAGCAGACCAGACATGGGTTTGAATCCCACAGCTTCCACTTGCATACTGTGTGACCCTGAGCAAGTCACTTAACCTACTTGTGCTCCCAGGTCGCTCCTGTAAAAAAGCGTTCAGCTTAGTGTGCTATACCTGGTTAAATAACTAAATAAAAAAAAAAAAAGTTACATAAGCATCATCTCATCTCATCTAGTTGCGTAAGCACATTGAAGTATTTTCAACCTCTCCCTAAGGCTGTCTCATTTCCCTCTCCTCTGGAAGTCAGCGCAAGTTACTCCTGTCCACAAATCAGGTGATCGGACATTCCATACCAACTATAGACCTGTTTCCATCCTCCCCCCTTTGTCTAAAGTGCTGGAGCACATTGTTGCGGATCAACTAATTGGATACCATGAAAAGTACTCCATTCAGTGCACCTAACAGCATGGCTTTAGGAAAGGGCACAGCACAACAACTGCCCTCCTAGAATTTACTGGATACATACACCATGCTCTCAATCAAGGGAATCTTGTGGGTGCTGCCTTTATTGACCTAATGAAGGCATTTGTCACTGTCAACCACCCTCTGCTTCTGCAACAGTTAACCAACACTGGCATGTCAAATGAAGTGATGCTTTGGTTCAAAAACTATCTGGAGGATCGATCTCAGTGTGTAAACATTTCCAACGGCTTATCTGACTGACAAAATGTCCACTCTGGCGTGCCACTAGGTTCCATCCTTGACCCACTACTTTTTAATATTTTTGTAAACAACCTTCTCCTCCATTGCTACCAGTGTATGCTGTTATATGCCGACGATGCCGTCATTTTCTGAAGCCAACCTAACCCCACTCTACTCGAGGATCATCTTCACAGTGGCTTTGATGAAGTCGAAATTTGGTTCTCTAATCAAAAGCTTGTTATGAATTACAAAAAAACTAAAGTTCTGATGTTCAGCTCCACAAGAAATAAATTAAAAGCGCATGCACTCAATATAAAAAAATCAACGAGGTGTCCCCCTTGATGTAGTGGAACAATTAAAATATTTAGGGGTTACACTGGACAATCACCTGTCTTTCTCACATCATATTGAAGCAGTAGCAAAGGCAGTACATATATAAATTGGTCTACTGTGTTGCATCAGGCATACTCTAACCCCTGAAGTCCTCAAACTGGCAGTATATAGCTCCATTCTCTCAGCCATTGACTATGGCCTCGTAATCTATGGATCGGCTACCGACACCTTGCTTCGCAGGATAACTGTTGCACTAAATAAGGCCTGCAGGTTAATTACAGGGTCTGATCGCCTTACTCATACCTGTGATCTATACGAACAGACAGGTTGGCTACAACTGGAAAATCGGATTAAATATCAAACCTGCTTACTAGTCAAAAAGGCACTCCTTGGCTTAATGCCACCTGGGACTGTGGCATTACTTACCCCCTCCCGACCCACTAAGATCACCAGATAATCAGCTCACCAGTCTCTCCTAGTTCCTAGATGCCGGACATCACAAGGCGGCCAGTGGTCCTTTGCCCACAGAGCTCCTCAGTGGTTCAGTTCTCTGGGCTATGAAGACTCAATCCAGCAAAAACTCAACACCAAGCTAAAATAGGCCCTCATGGCAAACAGTTCTTGTGACTGCTTCATTTAATATCTACCACTTGCACCCCCCACTAGGGTCTTCCTAGTACTTTCAGTGACCTTTATTTATTTATTTAGTTTTTTGTTGACCGGGTAAGTGCACTAGACAAATCCTGCCTATTTTCAGGCATGACCCGAGGGAGGCGGATACAGATGAATGCCAACTGACCTTGAACCAAATTAAGCTGTTGGTGGTATTTTTAGTGAATGAAGGAAATTTGGCCAGGACACCGTGGGAATTCCATTACACTTTTCGATAAGTGCCATGGGATATTTAACATCCACCTGAACTACCACCAATCCAGGCAGATGGGACCTCGGTTTAACGTCTCATCCGAAAGACGGCACCTCAGAAGTGCAGCACCCCTCTCATGCTGCACTACAGTGTCAGTACTGGGACATTAACCCAAGTGCCAGATGTGGGGACTGAACCCACAGCCCTATGATCTCCCGACCTCAGAGGCGAGTGTGCTACCTACTGAGCCACTGACACTGACCTTGCCGCCTCATCCTGATCTTGGTTTTCCCTTGCGCCCCCTCTCCCACCGTCTCCTGTTTGATAGGAACCCTGCATTTTCCCCTATCCTCCCACTTCTTAAAGAACGTGATGCTTGAAAATGCCCTGGCAGCACCTCTCCTTGAGCTCATCTCTGATACATTACCCATCTTACCTCCCCCTCTCTAGCCTCTCTAACATTATGTACTTTTCTTACTTAAGAATCTAACACTGTTATGTTACAGTTACTGTTGTTAATGTCATTTCTGCTACTGTTCCTATTAACAAAACTGTATTTATTTTTTCATGTATTTATCAATGTATAGTCATAGATATACTGTTGTTAATGTCGTTTTAGCTTGCAGTTATATTACTGTGTCTGTATGTTACCCTCCCCCCACTGACGTGGAAACTTTCTAAACGAGCACCTGCACTCAAAGGTGTTAATTCGAGATAAAATAAATAAAAAATAAATAAAATAAGGAGAGGCACTTCTGGCTCCATGTTTCTGGGTTTGCTACAGATGTGCTGCAGAAGGTCTTGGATGTCCCCTTTGTGGGTTCCAAACTCTTTGTCCTTGAGATGCAGGACATTATTAATGAGTTACAGGCCTCAGGGAGAGCCATAAGATCAATCCATTCCCCTTATCCTACCCAACCCAGAAGTCGTCTGAGACCTTCCTTTCGAAAAGTCTCCCAGAAACCAGGGTCTGGAACCCATCTTCCAGGGAAATGCAGTGCTGGCTCCTCTCTTTCTACCTCTTCATCAACCACTGGCCCCTCAGCCTAAAGCTCCAGAGCCAGCGGCATTGCCTCTGCCCCTGGCCCTGCCTCAGCTTGATTCCATGCCTAGCCCCCCTCCTCTTGTGCCAAGCTAGGAAGCAGCAGTAGGGGGCAGTTTATCCCTCCATCTCGAGCAGCAGAGGACTGTTACCACAAATGCTTGGATTCTGCAAATAACAGAGCGCAGCCACACTCTAGAGCTTCTGGAACAGCTCCCAGACTTTCCGACTGTTCCACCCTGTACGCTCTAGACCACATTCCAATGCTCTGAGTGAAGTTCTTTCCCTGTTGCGCAAGCAGGCAATAGAGCCTGTCCCTGGGGTCAGCAGAACACGGGGTTCTACTCCAGGTTCTTCCTGGTTTCCAAAAGATCAGGAGATCTGTGTCCCATTCTGAATCTCAAGGGACTAAACTAGTACATTCAGTACAAGAGGTTCTGTATGGTCACCCTGCAGGGCCTGCTGCTATTGCTCAAGCAGGTGGACTGATTTTGTTCCCTGGACATGCAGGATGCTTATCTGCATATCCTGATTTGCTCCCTGCACAGGCGGTATCTCAGGTTCCTGTTCCAGGGAGAGCATTACCAGTTAAGAGTCTCATCCTTTGGCTTGTCGATGCGCCGGCACCGCAGGTCTTTACAATGTGCTTAATAGTGGTGGCATTGGCCCTCAGACAGGAGGACTTTATGTGTTTCCATGTCTGGATGACTGACTGCTAAAGATCCCATCCAGGAAACTCTTGCTGGTCACACTTCACAGGACTCTGTAGTTTCCCTGGGCATTACAGTCAGTCTGCCCAGGTCTATCCTTTTTCCGTCCCAGCTCTTGCAGTACATTGTCGAGGTTCTGGACTTGACCCAGGGTAAGTCCTTCTTTCCTCAGGACAGGGCGGAATGCCTGATGGCTCATGCCTTCCTAGTGGCTTGGGAAAAACATGTCACAGACAGGTTCTGTCTAAGGCTCTTGGGCCTCAACCACTAGCCATGCTTCATATGGGCATACCTTAATGGAACCTGTGGGTTCAGTGGGATCAGCACTCCGACAACTTGGACCAAATGGTCTTTGTTTCATCCCTAGTTTGCAAGATCCTGCAGTGGTGGCAGAACCCACCCCACCGTTTGCGAGGAGTCCCTTTCCTTATTCCCTGTCCCATGCAGATCCTTACCATGGACGCCTCGGGCATGGGGTGGGGAGCCCATCTCAGTCCCTTCCAGACTCAGGGGTCCTGGGCTCCAGTGGAGACTCACTTCCACATAACCATGCTAGTAATGAGAGCAGTCCTATACGTGTGCTGGGCTTTCCAGAACCACTTGTCTCCAAGCCCTCTGCTGGTACAGTCAGACAAACCTCAGTGTGGTATATTACATCAACAAGCAAGGTGAAATGCACTCTCATCCCCCGTGCAAGGAAGCTGTGAGAGTCTGGTACTGGACTCTGGACCACGGCCTGGAGCTGTCGGCCATCCATGTTCCAGGAAGCCAGAACGTCTTGGAAGACAGTCTCATCCGCTCACAGTCCAGGAAACATGAATGGGAACTGCTGTCCTTGGTCACAGAAGACCTATTCAAAAAATTGGGTCATCCAGAGTTGGATCTTTTTGCATCCCACTCAACACAAAACTGCCTCATTTCTGTTCGCTAGATCCCGAGTCTGGAGTTTTCTGGCAAGATGTATTGTCCCTTTCCTGGAAAGTGAGATTTCTTTACACGTTCCCTCCCTTCCCTCTGATCCAGAGGGTGGCCATCAAACTACAAATGGAGGGGTCCTCTTTCATTCTAGTGGCATCATTCTAGCCTTGGCAGAATTGGTTTCCATTACTATAACAACTGGCAGTGGAAACTCCAGTTCCTCTACCTCTTGGCAGGGACTTGTGGATGCAGGCTCAGGGAACCCTGGTCCACCCAGACCTCAGATCCCTTCAGCTGCATGCTTGGCTCCTGAGGACGTAGCCATAGCCCACTTCGTGATGTCTCAGAGAGTGGCTGATGTCTTGGTGATTGCTGGGAAACCCTCTACTAGAGCCACCTAGTAGATGAAGTGGAAGCGTTTTACCCTTTGGGCATCTGCCCATAACTTGGACACTTTCACCTGTCTAGTGAACCAGGTCCTGGAGTACCTTCTGTCCCTTTCAGACTCAGGGCTAAGATATTCCTCACTAAAGAAGCACCTGTCTGGTATTTCAGCCTTGCATGTGCCCATCGAAGGCTGTACAGTAGAATAGTTAAATGTGACTAACATTTTTCTGTGGAGCATTCCTCACTTGAAGCCCCCATTCGCGATCCTGTCCTGGCGTGGGACCTGAATTTTGTGTTGGAGTTATTGACCCTGCCTCCCTTTGAACGGACCGCATCTTGTGAGCTGCGGATTCCTTCATTAAAAGCATTATTTTTAATTGCTATTACTTGTACTTGAAGGATTTCAGAGCTGCAGGCTGTCATGTGTGAGCAGCCTTATTTAACTTTCCATGAAGACAGGGTCTCTTTATGTACAAATCCTAGTTTCCTTCCTAAGGTGGTATCTGAGTTCACTTTATATCAGTCTGTCCACCATCCAGTTTATTCCTTGGAGCATACCAATCCAGGGGAAGCATTGCTGCATACTCTACATATTCATATAATTTGATGCTACTATACACACCATACTAGGGACTGCAGAAAGTCCAAACAGTTGTTTGTTTCTTTTGCCTCTGGAAAGGAAGGCATCCCAGTTCTAAACAGTGCTTGGCCAACTGTATTACTTTTTTTTTATATACTTTATTTTTTATTATTTTCACATACATCAGTAATGGAGGCATACATATAGTGAACAGACCAAAAGAGAAAATACATTTTCCTTTAGAGGAAACAAGTCCTCTTAATTAAAGAAACGAGTGCATCCACTATATAGAGATACCATATCTGGGGGTTTACATAGAAACACTAAAATAGAACTTCTAAAGATTAGCTGTGTGATGAGTCAGTGAGCAACATGGCAAATTCCCCAAATGACGGTTGACCAGTAATGTTCCTTATCTGAATAACTTGGCCTACTATGGACCTGCAGTGCCATGTTCATACCTCAATTGTTTAAAGTCCCCAAGAAAGATATTTGGAAGCAAAAGTTAAAGGGAATGAGGTTTTAACAATATTAAAAGTAACCTCCTTATTAACTTGACTTTGAACTCCAGAATCTGCATATCTCTGCAGTAAACTAGTAAATCACTAGAGTAAAATATTTAACCTTAAGCAATAGGTCTGAAGGGACCCTTAATAAAACCAACAACAATTAGTATAACGTTGGGTCGTTATGCTTTTAGAACAGTAAGCGAACCATATAGCCAGCTATAATGGCTAATATGACTTAAAAGGCCGAGATGTCAATAAGAGCTAAAAACCTGTTCAGGTTTCACCTGTGTCCTCCTCTAACTCCTCATCTTCGGAGTGAGCCTTCATTGCGGGTATTCGAGCGGCCCATTTACCCGCTTCCAGAGGGTCTGAAAAAAGAAGTACTTTGCCCACATGGACGATCATCAGGCACGCTGGATAAATCATCATGTGCGCGACCCCAGTTTCCCTTAAGATCCGCCGAACACCTTCAAGTTTCTTTCGTCATTGGTGTGTAGTAAAGCTAATGTCTGGGAAAGTATATACCTGTTTGTCTTCCTGCATAATGGGGCTTGCACGTCTCGCCAGAGACAAAATTATCTCCCACATTCTGACTCCTAGTGTTACCACCATTAGGATACGAGGTTCTTCTTCCTGTTGTCGTCCTCTAGACATAATTCTATAGACCTTTTGAATCTCCACTATAGGATTGGTACCCTCCGGTACCAGTTTATCCGTCGGCCACTCCTTCACAAATAGAACCGGATGGCCCCCTTCACACCCCTCTGGCATACCAAGCAGTCGCAGGTTGGCAGAGCGGACCTGATTCTCGAGAGTCTCTGGGTGGGTCCACAGGTGCTGGGATTCAGTGACCAGCAAGGATGTGGCGCCCGTGGAGGCGTCCGCTTGTTTATGGACGTCCTACAGATCTCCTTTCAAAGCATCCACTGCAGTTTTGAATACTAACACCATGCTATTGAAGTCATCTACTTTCTGGGAGAGATTAGTTACTGAACGTATTAAGTTTTGTAGTTTAAGGCCCAATGAGTTCAAAGTTTCCTCAGTGCCTGAGTCGGCTGTAGATAAGGCCTCATCCGTTGATCGCATGGCTGACGCTCCATCAGACTTTATACTTTTATCAGGTCCTCTGGAGATTTTGTCTCGTTTGGGGTTACCCATTCTTAGCAAATCGAGAGTCCTCTTCCTTATGGTGACCTCCAAATTCGAAATTTTACAAGGAAAACAGCAAATTCTGATAGATTTAAGTACAAGGTTACAGAGCTACAAAATTTGTTTCCTTCAAGCTCAGGCTCCCAGCACCCTTCAGACATTTTGTTGTTAGAAGTATGATAAGGAACTTCCTGGGGCTGTTAAGGGACACTTCAAAAGGGGCATGGCCCCTTCTGTTGCCTGTTTCAGGAATGTGTCAGCTACAGGCGTCTGTGCTGCTGCCACTTGGAGTACAGTCCACACTTTCACCAAACACTACAGCTTGGACATTGCCTCTTGTAGGTGGGCTGATTTTGACCTAAACATGCTTCAGGGCCTCTTTTCTTAGGCTTTTGGGCCTCCTGCCACCCTCTTGGTCTTGCTGTCAGAACTGCTTGGGACTCATTCCATAGGTGTGACCTGATGAAAGAGATATCCTTGAAGAAGACAGAACAGTTACTTAAAAACTTATCATAACAGTAGATCTTCAAGGGAATCGCTTTCATCAGGTCATTCTCTTCCCCCTCCATCCCCCTTTGTTTCCAGACTGGCTTGTCTATACTACAGCCTTGCATAGGGCTAAGCACACTATCTCTTTCCTTGGTTCCCCAGGAGTAGCCGAGCAAGAATGGTCTCCGGCAAGAAAATAAGGAGGGAGTGGGGCCATCTATACCTATGTATGGAGAGTGACGTCAGCAAGTGATGTTGGCGTTGGTGGCCCCTGATAGACTGCTACAGAAAAAGCTTCTATGGGATCCTAGCACTTGATGGCTAAGTTCCATTGGTGTGACCTGATGAAAGAGATTCCCTCAAAGATCTACAGTTATGGTAAGTTCTTATGTACTGTAACAGTTCTGTCCATGGAGTCTGCCCATATTATGTTACCTTGCCCCCCCCCCCACCTGTTTCTGGGGGGTTGGAGGTTGTTCCCCTCTGTCCCTCCAACTCCACCCTGCAGCAGAATACCATGAAATACAGGAGAAAAACAAATACCAAAAACAGTTTGTGATGCAAGGTGGGACTAAATGATCCAGAATAAGCTGTAAAATAATGTAGTTAAATGGTATACTACATAGGACAGTACAGTGAATGATGTAATGTTACTGTTAAATTATATACTGTGTGTGATAATACAGTGAAATGAAATGATGATTAGGACTACAAAAAAATGGAATTATTTGCACTGTAATTAGATGCTGTTACTGATTTAACTATGTATGTGTAATATAATGGATGAAATTATGACAGATTAGCTGCATAGTCTGGATATAACATATCTTCCGTTTTTTTAACTGTACTGTAAATAAACTGTCCACCATGAGGAAGAGGTCAGTGGGACCTCAAACCAGTGGCAGTAACAAGTTTACAGTGATCACATCCAGTAAATAAAAACAAAAGATACAAATATTACATAATACAGGTGAGTGAGTCCCTTTCTCCAATGTTTTACTAGACATGGAAAATAGAAGGAGAGCTAGAAAACCTCTCTTGGTTGATATTTGTTTAGAGGCATCATGGTCCAGTGGTTAGAGCACCAAACTTTGGAAGTGGGAGATCTCGGGTTCATACCCTGCTAGAGCCAGGTATTCACTGTGTGACGTCTGGCAGGCTCTTTACCCTATTGGTGCCGCAGTCCACTTGGCTTAAGAAATGAGTAGAAGTAGGATCCCACCAGAAACAAGATGTGAATCTCAACTGGGCTATCCTGGGTAAATAAATTATATATATAAAGTTGTGATATGTTAACTCCATGTAAATAGATATACTGCAACAGCCTTCTTTAACATTATATTCTGGTGGTGTTTTTTTTTTTTTTATACTTAAATTTTATTCATTTTTCTTTCTTATACATTAATATTTTATCGATCAAACCAACAGTTTACAGGTGACATCTTAATTGACCATGTTGATTTTTCAGTTATACTGTTATTTTCTTCAATCAAACATAAAAAGAAAAAAAAAAAGAAAAAGTTAAACAAAAATTTGAAAAGAAGAAAAATCATTACATTATCAAAATATTATAAACCAGGGAGACAAGTTCATAAACCAAATGAAACGAGTATTGTCAATTGAATTAATTCTTGCTACGGCCGACATAAGCAGTCATCCAGTCAACCAGGGGGAGGGTAATACAGTAATCGGAGGCAAACATAGATTCCTCTCATTCATTTCTAGATAGAAGAGAAAATCTGAAACATTTTAGGAAGGGTACTAAGTTCCAAGGAGCAGTGATTACCAATTGGGAGGAAGAGGAAGGGAGGAGGGTGGGGAGGAGAAGGAGAGAAGGAAATGTGGGGAGGAGAAGGGGGAGAGGAAGGGGATGTGAGGGGCGGGGGAGGGGGAAGGAGAGAAGGTAGGAGAAGAGGTAAGGGAGGGGAAAGATGCAGGACCTTTAGATCTAGTTTCAAGTTATTTCATCCATATATAACTCCCATCTATTCCATCTGACATCGTAAGCATTCCCACTATGGTTACTACTATATGTTATTCTTTCCATTTGTCGAATCTGGTTAACTATTCCTAGCCAATCCTGCACCATGGGAGGCAATTTCTGTAGCCATCTTTTAGTTATGGATTTCAAGGCAGCGATTAACAAAATGGACCAGAGGTATCGAGCATCCTTATCCCTGGCTTCCTCTGGACAGAGACCCAGCAGACAGTGCTCAGGGCCTACTATCTTTGTCAAGCTGAACAGGGCAGTCAAGTGTTTAGTTACACTGGACCAGAAGTCACATATTCCCGGCAGTACCAGAACACATAGGCTTGATCCGCTACATGTTCTCTCACACTTCGCCAGCAAGTAGCCTGAGCTTGTGCTCTCATTTTACTAAGCTTTTCATGTAGAAATATCTGATCCTCACCTTCCAGGCATATTCCTCCACCCTGGTATGATGTTGTTTTCCAGGTATTCCAAATACTATATCCCATGTTTTAGAGCTTAATACTATCCCCAATTCTTCTTCCATTTCCTGTGTCCTATTTATATTGTATGCTAAATCTGCAATCCTGTTACCATATAGCATAGTAATTGCACCCCTTTCCATGCTCCCTCCCATACATGCTCAAATACACTGGTATGCTGTCATCCAACCATGGCATGGTATGTCTCAATTTTTAGCTAGGTAGTCCCCAACTGAAAATAGAATAAGTGATCCCTGGTGACCAGCTATATTTAGCCTGCAGGGTTTCAAAAGACATAATATCTGGCCCCTAAGGAGCTGCCAGGCTGCAACAACCCCTTCCCATTTGTTCCTTGTACCAGCTATGAAGGCCGCGAGCATATTCTATATCATAATACCACCATCTATATTTCCATAAGCTTTTGGCTGTACAGCCTTGCCTGGTGCCCTGAATCCATCCCTGTAGGGTAACTTGTACCGTATGGCTTCTGAAAGAGGATATATCAATTTGTGCAGGCGGATAAAATAAGATAGCTGCAAATGGAGGGGAGTTTGCTATGGAAAGCTCCATCTGTTGCCAGTGCACCCTATATGAGGGATGAGACCACAGCAAGGCATTTTTCATTTGCGCTGCCACCCAATATTCGTATAGAACCGGGCATGCCCTCCCACCCTTCTGCTTAGGCAATGTTAGTGTTTTTTTGGATATCCTGGGATGGGACTTGGCCCAGAGAAACGACATCATTTTTTTTTTGCCAGACCCCAGCCACCTTCTGTGGGATATAGCATGGAACTGCCTGGAATAGGTAAAGAAAGCTAGGTATTATATTAGTCTTAATTGTTTGAAGTCTGGAGTGAAAGGGGAGCGGGAGGAGCGACCACCTCTCTATATCAGCCCAGACTCTCTTCACTAGGGGAAGGAAATTATCATTAAAGAGATTCTTGGGGAAAGGGCCAATCTGGACCCCCAAGTATTTAATAGTGTGGCAGTCCCATTTCATCGGATATTTATGTTTTATTCTCTGGGGTACCTACACATTAATGGCAAGGACCTCCGTCTTTGCCCAATTGAGCCTGTAACCCGACAAGTTAGAATAAATTTCAATTTGCTGAAATACTTTCAGAAGTGATTCTTCGGGCTGAGTGAGGTAAAGTAAGATATCATCCGTATAAAGTGCTATTTTATGTATCGTGTTACCCCACCTAAACCCCTCTATTCCTTCATTCACCCTGATACTTTGAGCAAGTGGTTCTATGTAGAGGGCAAAGAGGAGCGGCGATAGTGGGCAGCCCTGGCGTGTGCCTCTAGTAAGATCAAACGGCCTCGAGACGTAACCATTAGCTCTCACGTAGGCGACTGGAGATGTATACATCTTGGTTATTATATTAAGGAGAGTCTTCGGGAACCCGAAGCCGGCCAGGGAGGCCCATAAGAATTCCCATGATACTTGGTCAAAGGCTTTCTCGGCATCCAAACTCATAATAATAGCTGATTTTTTTGTGTTCTGCATTTTTTCTATTATGTTAATTGTTCTACGGACATTGTCCAGAGTCTGTCGGCCCGGGACAAAGCCTGCCTGGTCCATATAAATCAAATTCGGAAGAACCCCTTCTATTCTTTTGGCTAATATTCCCGCCATTATTTTGTAATCTACATTAAGTATAGATGTTGGGCGATAGGACCCACAAATGGTTATGTCTCAGGCCGGCTTCGGGATCACCGAGATAATCGCCCTTGTCCATGAGGGGGGCATTGAACCGATATCTCTGGAAAGAAAATTGTATGCCCTGCGTAACAAAGGGGAGACCTGGTCCTTAAATCGCTTATAGAACTCGCTGGGGAGTCCATCCGTACCAGGACACTTACCAGTTTTGATCCTCCCTATCTCAGCCTCGATCTCAGCCTCCAAGAAAGGACGACTCAAGTCCTTCCCTTGTGTATGGGTTAGTTTGGGCAGGCCCAATGGGGACAAAAAGGAGATAATCTCCTGTTCTGTTGGCTTAGGGCCCCCATTATACAGCTTTGCATAATATTTTGTAAAAGCCTCAACTATGTTTTCGGTCTTGTACTGTAAACTTTGAGTCACCGGATCTTTAATTTTGGGGATCGTCGCTCTGCTTCTAAACTGGCGCAGCCGACTGGTTAGTAATTTCTGGGCCCAGGGGCCTCCCTCGTAGTACCTCTGTCTCAAGTAAATGAGACGCTGTTCTATCTGATAATCAAGCATCCTAATGTATTCCTCCTTTAATTTTTGTAAAAGTTTACCTCTTTCTCTATTAAGGTTCTGATATTGCAATTGCTCCAGACTATGGATTTGCTCCTGTAACTCAATACGCCTTTTCTCCCTATTTCTCTTCATTCTAGATGAGATCTCCACCAACGTCCCTCTGTCTATGGCCTTATTTGTGTCCCAAAGAATTCCTGGGGATATATCGGGGTGTTGATTCATTTGAATGGCCTGCTCAATAGATTGAGATATCTTTTCTTGCACTTCTTTCACCTGAAGGAGAGAGGTGTTCAGCCTCCAGAATTTAGAGCTTTTGGGGGGTCCTATTTTCAGTTTCATATATACAGGACTGAGCGGGGACACCCCAATCTCTGAAGATTTACATATTTCAAGAGTTTCCCTGGTTGTAATGAAATAGTCCAATCTGGAAAACGTTTGGTGTGGCTGTGAAAAAAAAGTATACTGTTTACACCTGTCATTCAAGGCCCGCCAAACATCCACTAAGCCAACCTCTGCTAGAAATCTGGCAACCTTCTGGGCCACTCCTTTTTCCTTTCTCGGAAGCTGAGTCGAGGACTCCAGTTTAGGGTTTAATCTCAAATTGAGGTCTCCCCCCGCCACCACGTGGCCCTCTGCCCACTCCATGATTTTGATTAAAAAATCTCGGTAAAAGTGAAATCTGAGCTGGGGATACAATGACACCAGAGTTATCTTTTTCCCCGTCCATCCTGCCTTTAGCAGCTACATACCTGCCCTGCTTGTCTACCAACTTGTCCAATATCACAAACTGCGTAACATTAGGAATAAGTATCGAGCCCCCCCTCACGGCACTGGAATATTCCGGCTACCACCTCTTTATATCCAAATTTCATTAATTTACTATGCTCGGTTTTATTCATGTGGGTTTCCTGGAGCAGTATAATATGCGCTCCGGTTTTCTTTAAAAAGGACATGACTCGGGAACGTTTAATAGGGTGTGCCAGCCCATTAACATTGTATGTTAGGATTGTTAGATCTGAGTTAGCCATATTTATAGTTTGTGTTGAGACCTAGTTTAAATATGGTACATACTGAGCCTCCCCCGCCTCCCCCCATCATTTCAATTGTCTTGACAGACCGTTGATCTCCCTTATAAAACAGAAACATAACAAACTTCTCAACAACGACGTTATTGCATAACCTTAGAACTTTATACAAGTTAACTTCTACCGTGGAGGTCATCCTTGCTCCAGGAGACATCAGTGTGTTCAGCTTTTCCACCCTGAGAAGGCAGAGATAGCCGAACAAGGGAGATGGAGTGAACAGTACTCCTCACTGCTGAATAGCAGTTCTCCCAAAGAGCCTACGTTGGAATATTCAGAAAAAGGCTCCTCTTTAGTAGTCCGCCCAACCGTGGTGCAGACTGCTGTAAGGGTGTCAAGTTGCCTTTAGCGAGCCCCTACAGAAACCCTCTTCGCAGTAGTTGTATTAGTATCTGCTTTTCTCTCTCTCCCCCCCCTCCCGAGGCCACCCCTTCATATTTTTAGGAAACCCTCAGCATTCAGCCTGCACTTGTAAACCAGTGAAAACAAAAAAATATTTTTCTTTTTCCCTTTTAGCAGGCATAAGTCCTAAGGACCACTCGAGGATTTTTGCTGTGGTCATAATCGTGAAGCAGGAATGTTAACACAGCAGTCCATTTCCCTCATGTTGTTACTTAAGAGGCACCGTAAACAGCCATGAGGTGCAGGGCAACGTTAGGCAGTTCCACTACTCCAGGCCCACATCCTATCTCTGGACCTTGGATCTCACAGTATGTCCAAAATAGTTTGTGTATCAGTCCTTAGCTGCTTTGAATTGTTACTGCCCTGTGCTCTCTGCTGAATCTCCTTGAGTCCCGGGCGTGCAAAACATTCACAGTGGATCCTCTTCCCCTTCTCCATTTGTTCTGCGCCATAAGCCATTCCATGGGTACCTTCCATGAAGCGAGCTGCCTCTGCTCAACCACCCCCTCCGGCAGTGCTTCCATCCAGCCCCTCTGCACTAAATCTTTCCCCACTTCCTCTGCAGAATCATATGTTTTCATGCCTTCAGACCAAAATACGTGGATCCTAGCAGGGTAGGGCATGTTGAATCTGATATTTTTTGCTCTTAGGATTTTCAAAATGGGGCCATATTTTAGTCTTTGCCTCTGAACTTCCACTGGGTAATCATGGTCAAAAAATAAGCGGCTGGATAAGTATTTGATCTCTTTCTGCTGCCAAGCTCTCCTGAGAATGTCCTCCTTTATTTTAAAGCTGTTGAACTTAAGCACCACTGACCTGGGCCTGGCTTCTAGCTGGGGTTTCGTCTGGAGGGCCCTGTGTGCTCTTTCTATGCCTAATTGAAACCCCGCAGGCAGCTGCAGCACGTCTGTTATGAGGTCTGTAATAAAGTCAGTCATCATCTGGCCTGATTCAGCGCTTTCTGGGAGACCATGTATCCGTATGTTCTCTCTTCTCGAGTGGCCCTCAAGGTCTATACACTTGTTCTGGAGTTGTTCAGTGTGCTCCACCAGGGCTTGCAATATTAGGCCCATTTTGGTAGTATCATCCTCCGAGTTGCTTATCCGACTCTCCGCTTCCTCGAGCCTCATCTCCAAACCTTTGAGCTGCTGGTTCAGCTGCTTAAATTCAGCCCTGTTCTCCGCCCTCATTGCTTTAATCTCCGTGAAGAACTTCTCAAACCTTGCTCTAGATAAATGATCAGTTTCCACGTTTGTGTCTGGTATACTCTCGGGGGAAGGGCTTCTACTTTTGTCCCCACGAGTCGACTTGAATCCTGCAGCATCAGGACGTTTATTCATGTCCTGTAGTTTAGATCTGCCTCTGGTGTCCTTGGCGTGTTTAGTACTTGCCATTTCTGCTACTATTATGCTGGTTTCCGAGATTTAGTTAACTTTTTGGCCTCAGAGAAGGAGAGCGCTCTCTAGCTAGCTGCTATCGGCTCCGTGACGTCACCGGAAGTCCATATTCTGGTGTTTTTAATAGGATGCTGGAAATAAGGCTTCTGGGCAGCCGAAATTCCTGGGTGCCCGGCTAAATGAGAAGAGTTGTTCACCCGCATTCCCTGTATGAGAACAGACTTTCTTGATATATGCAGCCACAGAGCAGTGCTGCTGCCAGCTTGAGTGCCAGCAGTGAGCTGGCGATTGCTCAGTCTCTGTCTCTCTCTTGTTCTCTCTGCCTGTTGGTCTGTCTATCTGCTTTTTATTTTGTAATTCCCTTCCCTCCCAGCTCAGCCTGCCCTCCCTCATCCTTCCCTGATATATAGTGTATCTACAGAAGCACCCTCCCTGGTACCACTTGCTAAACTTCCTCCCCTCCAGGCTGCTGTCCCTCCCCCCAACCCCACAGGGCATAGGTAGGGACACCAGTGTGCCCACTTCTTGTGCATAGTAAAAGGTAACATGAGGTGCCCAATCCCCAGTGTTGGATTCAGTAAAGCTGAAAAAAAGAAATCAGTCCCTTGCTGTCTTTTATTGTTTGTTTTTTGCAAATATCTTGTCAATTCACCAATCTGACCCCCACACCTCCACCCAGCCCACCCTGACCGCCCACTCAGCACCCACTCCCATCCAAAACACACTCACACATGTGTCAATCATCTAATTGAAATATATGAGAAAACAAGGTGTCCATTTAATATATTTCATGTGTTTGAACTTTTACTTTATAACTTTGTAATTTTAATTTTTTTTACACCAAATTTTCAACATGCCATTTTTGGGAATCCACCACATAAACAAGGTAGGGGAAATTCCTGAAATCCATTCTGAAGGGTGATTTTGTGGTTTCTCCGCAAAATCACTTTTCAGGCGAGATTTGAACATTTTCACCTGCTGGGTTTATGAGGTAGGGTCATAAAAAGACTATGTTGAAAATTTGGTGGAAAAATATGGTAAAATGACCAAGTTATGAGCGAGCGTTGAAATATTTGAGCATTCACCCATAACTTTTCTGATTTTCAGTATTTTCCACAAACTTTCAGCATGGCCTTTTTTGGAACCCCACCTCATTAACAACACAGATGAAATTTTTCAGATCCGTGCTGAAAGGTGATTTCGCAGATGCTCCGTGAAATCATGTTTCGGGTGGGATTTGAACATTCTCACCTAATAAATAAGCAAAAAAATTGATTAGCAGTTTTATGTGTGAAAGTGCTAATCAGCTGTGAAAATGCATAGCACTTGGCACAGACTGATTAGCAAAACTTACAAAAAAATAGTTTTATTCATGTCGTCTACTGGTCCATGAACTTGCTCAAAATGTGGTTAGCAGTCTACTGGAACTGATTAGCATTACCCCCTGTTTTGTATATGGTTTTACTATGTTATACTGGCTGTTTAATACCCTGCAGGTTCATGAGGTGGGGTCATAAAAAGAGTATTTTGGATATTTGGCGTACAGATATTGTAAAATTACTGCGTTATGAATGAAAACTGAAATATGTCAACATTCACTCAGAACTTTCCTAATGTTCAGTATTGTGACTCCAGTCTTTCAACATAGTCATCCCCCTACCTCACAAACTTGATAGGTGTCATTTTCCAAATCCAGGACGAAATGTGTTTTTGCACTTGTGGTGCAAAATGATGTTTAGGCCACTATGCTGTAAATGCCACATGTCATGTTTATAAAGGAGAGTCATAAAAGACTATTTTGAAAATTTGGGGTCAAAATATAAAATACATCATAATTCTTAAGAAACATTGTTTGTGGTGCCAGCCTTTATCCCAGATTGTGATCCTGTGCTGGTGAGCAGATTTCAGGGGTGGGCTCAGTGAGTCAGCTGGGTGGGATGAGGCTGGGGGGACAGCACTGTCATGTGATACCACCCCCCAGCCTGTGAAGGCTAGGTGCAAGGTTGTCCACGCGAGCCCAGATACCATATAGTGAAGAGAACTCTTCTATTGGCATAGGGCCCTGCACATCTGCACCCATGGATGTCACAGGGCCTTGCTCTTTGGCTAACAGATTGATTCTGTGCCTTATGCATCTGTGTATGTGACCACATGGAAATGCGGGGCCCAGGTGGCTTTGTGCTTCTGCAGCCTACTAGACAGCCCCATGAATTGATGACATCCGTTGCCACACAGAAGTACAGGGCCCACAGGGCCATGCAGTTCCATAGTCAGATGGAATCTTTTTTTGGCACGTCTTCATCTGTTCACACAGGTTCTGAAAGGACCTTCGTGACTGAAGATATGACTCCACTATCTCAAAATGAAAGGTTTGGAAAACAGCTGCACTAGTGCACCAGTTAGGGTTCAGTTTAATGCCACAAAAATAAGGAAATGTGGGGTTAGGGTTTCAGACTCTAATTCCCCACCCCTCCAGGCAGCAAAATGATAAGCCCACTCAAGAAACAACAGACATCAGTCATCAGGTAAGACAAACAACCTACAACTGCTTCCAGAGGACAAAAATGCAGTACCTCTGATGTGCTACTTTTGTGGATTTGTATCTGCAACTGCATAAGCCCAGTCCCCACAGAGGCCTGTGCTTATGCAGCCACACCTGTATGTGCATGTCATACAGCTTGTATTTGTACCTTTGTCTATAGAAGCGCAGGCCCCCATGCAGACAGAAGTACTGTTGCCATGTGAGTATCATGATTTCAGCAGCCATTGTAGACATTTTTCAAGGGGGTACCAATTTTATTTAGGGGTAACACTTTCCCTGAAAAAGTAAAATGTTATAATTGAAAGCTCAGATTAGATGAAAACATCTACATTTTGCTGGCCTAAGAGGGTAGTGGGTGTGGAAACAGTTGTATGTTGTTTGTCTTAGCTTATGATGGCTGTATGTGATTGCTTGTGTGATCTTGTCCTTTTGCTGTTTGGGAGGGGGAGTTAGGGTCGGAAACCCAAATGCCACATATCCCTAGTTTTGTGGCATTAAGTTTAACCCAAACTGATGCATCAACACAGTTTTTTTTTTTGCAAAAAATATAGATATTTGTCTATATATATATATATATATATATATACAGTATATGTATATATAATTTAAGGGTTCAGCCTAGTGCCACAATGTTGGGAAATGTGGCATTAGGGTTTTCAACTGTAATACCCCCTCCCAAGCAGAAAAAGGACAAACCCACACAAGCAACCACAGACAGTCATCATGAGGTAAGACAAACAACATAAAACTGTTTCCATAGACACAGATGCAGTAGCACTGATGTCCCGCAATATGAGGGACATTTCCTCATTTCACCACATCAGAACTCTCTGCCCGTACATCTTACCTCTCACACTTTGGATATTGGGATTCTAAATGCTAAAATGAGATGTCTCCCCCAAGTGTGAGACATTGAGAGATCTTCTTTGAGAATATCTCCTCCATTAGGTCACACCTTTAGCACTATAGCTGTCAGTGCTAGGACCACATGGAAACTTTTGCTAGCTGGGGCCCCCCACAGTGACATCCTATATTTGTGTCTATATAAATGTGGGTGGCTTCATCATTGCTCAGTTCTTTTCCCACCATTGAACATCCTTGTTGGACCTGCTGAAGGGAAGCACTGCACATCTAGCCTTTGCCATTTATTCTTTTATTTTACTAGTGTTATTTTGTCATCTCTACATGCTGCTGAAATCAAAAGAGGCTTTATTGAGACATTGTAAGTGTGGAGAAAAACAATTTACATAGACGACACACACGTGGTCTGTGTGTTTTTTCTGGGCCTCTCTCACAATGTGAGGACTCGAGAGATTTGTCAGAGTTTCAACTAGGTTACAAGGTGACACTGCAAAAAAATTCTAGAAAACATTCTCCTTCTCAAAACTTTGAAAGCCTTGGAGAAGGAACAGGACACAAAGTCTGTGTCTCCCTCACCATCGGCCAAAAAGTGGTCACCAAAGTTGAAAGATCAGGACAGGGAACAGTTGTCATCATGGCACTCCTCATCATCTGGCCACAAGCATAAACACAGAGAGAAAGAAAGATCTGCTTTGTTGGTGAGGTCTCAGTTGCCATTGAAACAAGGTAACTCTACTGCGTCATCACCCACTTTGGCAGCGTTGACTACAGCCCCCCCATGGCCATCGAAACACCAAAGTTGGGGCTTGGCTAAGGTGCTGCTGTAACTACTATGGCTTGTTGGTCCAAAGTCTGTCAACACAAGTAGTCTCCTAGCCCCTTTACAGGGTGCTGTCATCTCAGGCTGTGCTGATGTCGTTCTCAGAAATTATTCTGGCTGGACTAGCAGTACAGGCATTTATTCAGCCTATGGGGCCTCCTACACTGCAGCCCTTGTCAACAGCTTCTGCTAGCACACCACAGATTCCTTATTCTGAGCTGCCACCAGCACTACTGGTGCATTCTGTGGTTCTCGTCATTCATAGAGACGTTGACAAAGAACTTGAATATAATCCTGACCTCATAGTTTTAGAAGCAGAATATGAGGGAGAACAATATAGTGCACCACACTTTAGTTCTACCCTCTCATCAGTGAGGAGGTGGTCTGTACCACAAGATCTCCTCCTGAGGAACCAAGTTTTCAAGCCATGATGCAGCAAATGCAGTCTGCCATGGGCTTTGCTGAGGAGGAGGAAGATGCCACTGTGGAGGAGGAAGATGCCGCAAAAAGAAATTTAATGGAATTTTTGGAGGTACTTTGCACATCCTCCATTATAATTCCGCCAGCGTTCAGATACCCAATCTCATTCATTCCCATTGTCTCCAATGAATATCTGAGTGTGGATTCTATGACAAACATAGCAAAAGGTAGCTCAGCCACATTGACAGAAAATAAGTGTGATGGATGAGTGAGAGGAGGATAAGTGTGGACTGTATCCTGCATTAGAAGATGCTACCTTTGCTGCATGGTACAGACCAAACACACTGCCTGCAGTGCCTAGAAAGGCTTATAAACAGTGTCTTGCACCATCTGCAAAGTCTTCTTATGCAAATCAGACGGAAACTGACTCCTTAGCCATCATAGCCGCTCTTGACAGGTCTAAGGCACCTAAGCACATGAGTACTTTGCTTCCTGATAAAGAATCTAGGAGATTGGATGTGATGGGCAGGTGCACATATGCTTTTGCCTTGTTGGGCCTTAGAATTGAAAACTACCAGGCCCACATGATAAAATATCTGAACGGCTTGTGAAAAGCAGCTCATACTGTAGCCTAGGCTTTGCCAGATGGCTCTGCCAAGAATAAGTTACTTAAAAAATATCTTCTGGTGCTGAGGTGGGCAAACATTTGCTGTGCTCAGCTTATAATGTCTCTGCTTCTGTCAGAACTGCTGCTTCAAGCATTTGCATGAGGAGATATTCTTGACTTAGAAGTTGCTGGCTTTGCCAATCATGTGCCGAAAGCAGTTTTGAATGCTCTCTTTAGAGGAACAAAACTGTTTGGCTGTGATGTTGAAGAGGACTTATGTGGCCTTCAGCCCTCAAAAAATGACTCAAAGGTCTTTAAAATTCCTGTACCCGACATCTGCTAGGGGTCATGGGAGGGGCTCCTTTCGTCAGTGCTGTGTCCCTGCCCCCAGTTGCCCATGCAAAAGGCCGATGGCACTACCCCCATTGGTTCCACCTGATTGTCTTTCAAATACCCCACTCACCTCTGCTTTTAAACTCCAGGGGTGGTTTGGGGGGGAGACTCTCCCTACATCTGAAACAGTGATGGGAAATTACTACAGACGAGTGGGTCCTGGAGATGATTGCAAGGGGGCATGCTCTGGATCTGTTAGAGACCCCTCCAGATAATCCTCTGCCTCCTTCTTGTTATCTTCCAGGCCATTTGTCCCTTTGAAAGGAAGGAATTCGGTCGTTTTTCTAAAAGAGTGCTATAGAATCAGTTCCTCCTCAACAGAGAAACAAAGAGTTCTGTTCTTGATACCTCTTGGTCCCAAACTGGACAGAGGATGTGTCCTGTGTTGGATCTCAGGGATCACAGTTTTTACACAGAATACAAGAAGTTTTGAATGGTATACCTGCAAGCTCTGATTTCGCTTCTGCAAACAGGGGACTGGATTTGTTCCCTGGACATGAAGGATGCATATCTTCATGTCAACATCAGGAAATCCTACAGGCAATGCTTCTGCTTTGTGCTGGAGGGAGAACATTACCAGTACAGAGTATTGCCTTTTGACTTGTTTTTTGTGCCATGTGTCTTTACTGAATGCTTGGCAATAGTGACAGCATCCCTTCACAGGGAAGGCCTGTATGTGTTCCCCTATCTGGGTGACTGGCTTTTGAAGGCTCGCTCTAGGGACACTGTACTATATACTCAGCCTTGGATATGGCAGTTGTTCGATGACTTGGTGATCATAGTGAATGTACCAAAGTCTGTATTGACCACCCGCTAAAGACTGCAATCATGAAATTCTGTAAAAGGGCGTTCCATTCCTTGTACCAGCTCTTGTACAGATCCTCACCACAGATACCTCGGACTCGGACTGGGGTGCTCACTTTGGCCTTTACCAGACACAGGGGTCATGGACCAAGGTGGGGGCCAAGCTGCATATAAATGTAACCTTTACGGTCTCCAGGTATTTCAGGAGCATCTTTGCCATGGTCTGCTGTTAATCCAGATGGACAGTGCTAGTGTGATGCATCACATCAACAAACAAGGGGGCACTCACTCCTGTTCCCTATGCAGAGAAGCAATGAGGGTATGCTACTGGGCTCTGTTCCATGGCCTACAGCTATCAGCCGTGCATCTCCCAGGTCTCCAGAATGTCTTGGCAGCCAGGCTAAGCAGGTCACAGTCCAGGATTCATGAGTGGAAACTGCTGACCTCCATGGTAAATTATCTGTTTGCAAGATAGGTTCATTTAGAGTTGGACCTTTTTGTGTCCCCACACAATGCAAAACTGCCGCTTTTCTGCTTGCTCACTCCAGGGCCTGGAGTGTTTTGGTGTCCGTCTCTTGGAAAGGAAAATTCCTGTATGCTTTTCCACTAATTCATCTAATACAGATAGTGCCTCTCTCACCTATATTGCTGTATTACAGCCTCACCAAATATGACTTTTACATCTACAACAGAAGTGGAACCTCCTGTCTCAATACCTTTGTGTTGGAGTCTGTTGTCAGAGGACAGCGGATCCTTGGTTCTTCCAGACTTGCAGACATAGCCGTTGCACATTTTTGTATATCCCCTAAGGTTGCTGATGTACTGTTTGCAGCTAGAAACCCTTCTACCAGATGTACTTATTCCTTGAAATGGAAGCAGTTCACTTTACAGACTGCTTCCAGGAATTTGGACCCATCTATATGTGCTGTAAATGCTGTCTTGGAATACTTGCTGTTCTTATCAGACTCCGGCCTACAGTATACCTCGCTTAAGGTGCATTTGGCTGCTACCTCAGCTTTCCATGCCCCTGTTGATGGTCATATGGTTGCCCAATTAGAGGTGTCCCATATGCTCCTGAACAGTATTCCCTGTTTGAAACCTCCTATCTGTAATCCAGTCCTGCCATGGGACACGAATTTTGGCTCCTAGTTGCCAGCCGTGAGTTGTAGCTTACGTTTCCTATCATGGAAAACATTATTTTTAGTTGCAATCACTTCTGCTCAAAGGATTTCCGAGCTTCAGGCTCTAATGTGTGAGCCTCCTAATTTGATTTTCATAAATACAGAATCTCTTTGCATACAAATCCTATGTTTCTACTGAAGGTGGTCTCTGAATTTACCCTGAATCAAATGATGCACCCACCTGTTTATTACCCCGAGCATGGCAATCAGCGTGAGGCAGTGTTCCATACTTTGGATATACATAGAATACTCCGATGCTGTTACCCACACCAAGGACTGCATGCAGAAAGTCCTCCCAGCTTTTATTTCATTCGTCCTTGGAAAAGTGGTCTCTTCTGTGTCTAAACAGTGCATATCCAAATGTCTAGCATATTGTATTATGTTTTGTTATAGGAAGTACAGTAAGGAACTTGCTGGTGTGGTTCATGGTCACTCCACAAGGGTATGGCGACTTCTGTTGCCTATTTCAAAAATGTTTCTGCTGCAGATGTTTGTGCTGCAGCCACACTGAGCACTGCCCACACTTCCACTAAACATTACAGCTGGGACATAGTCTCTCTTACGTGTGTTGACTTCGAGTTTGTTGTAGTGCAAGACCACCTGTCCTGAATGTATATCAGACTGTACCATCCTTCCAGTTTTAATTGGGACTGCTTGGGAATCATTCCATGGTATGACCTAATAGAGGACATATCATTGAAGAAGGTAGAACAGTTACTTGATAACTTATCGTAACATTAGATGTTCAAGAGAATCTCTTCCATTAGGCCATATCGTCCTTCCCTCCTTCCCACTTTTGCTTCAGTTAGGGTTATATCAGATGCTGTGCCTAAAACCTACTCCATGCCTCCTGTATCCAGCCTAATTGCTCTCCTTGTATGCCTGGTGCTGGTTTTATGTCCTGGTTTCCCATGGTTGGAGGTCCTTCAAGGCTAATCACTGTCAGGGAACTGAGGAGTGATGGGGCCGATCACGCGTACACAGATGCGACATGGGACATCATCATGGGTGGCCCCTGGCTATCAGAAGTTTCTGTGTGGTCCTAGTAATGACATTAGTTCCTAAGGTGAGACCTAATGGAGGAGATTCTCCTGAAGATCTGTTGTTATGGTAAGTTCTTACGTAACTGTTATATATAGGGACATAGGGGTACTGATAGTTAAATGAAGGACATCATTCCTAATGTGGAAGAGTTGAGGGAGATGGACAAAGCTTTTGTAGTTCCAAATAATGGAAATTATTGTAGTCAGTACCCTATAGCCAGGTGCCCCCTTCCGGTCTCCGTGAGCATTTTAGCAATTAAATGCAGGGCAGCAGTTTACAACACACTGCAAAGCTTACTCCTGCGTTTACCCTTTGGGATTAAATAAATCTGATCTCCTGTTGTAAGTGCACATTTACCTACTTATTCCAGCTGGTGACAAGACAAGCAGGACACAGACTATCCCCCCACCTCCGCCACATGGTCCTGTTAACAAAAACCTGAAAAACTAAAGTTTGCATCCAGTTTGGGTTTGATGAAAGATGCAAAAGGAGCCCAGTATCCCCACTGAAATACAAAAGGGTGCAACATTTGACTTGCCTTTCCTTGTGTAGTATGCTGTTTTTTTCTTCCATGATCTATAAAGCGAGGATCATTGCAAAGGTCGAAGTCAGCACTATCTGCCTGGGTTCAGAAATGACTGTAAAATGTAATTACCCAGCAACAGTTAATATCCTTATTTCTAGGTAAGGGTTCACTGCTGTCTCAGAGCGAAGCATTATATACATGTCAGTCAGCTGCCTGATTGGGCAGCGAGGGAGGGTCACGTGGGGCTGACAAAAAAAGTGCAGTTCTGAGCCAACTTTATGCATTCTCTAAAGCAATATATTATTCTTTTTTCCCAAAAGAATCAACATACCCCGCCCCACCCTGGCACAAGATATATTCCCGTTAACCTAAGCCCCATTTAATAAAGTACCTATTTTCCAACACACCCACTATTGCCACCTCCCCGTATCATCCAAAGTTTAGAAAGGATAAGCACTGTCATCCAGTCAGGTGTTACTACTATAGGAGGACATAATTTCATTCATCTTACCAGAAGGAAGAAGAGCACATGCCACTCTGCCATGGGACATGGCTATTCTTTAAAAAATGTTGGATGCTGTGGGGGCGAGAGGGAGGTGGGGGTTAGTGGGTGTATCGGTTGGGGGTTACTTTATTGAATGGGGTTTGGTTTAAGAGGAATGTGACCTTTACCAGGGTGGGATGTGTGTGTTGATTTTTTTTTTAGGGGTGGTAACTCGTTGGCAACTCTCATTTTTTTTTTTTTTTTTAGGGGTATGCAGCAGTATAATAATTACAGTATGTGAACTGCTGAGGGAACCTCCCCTCTCCTCGATGACACCGGCTTGGGTCTCATCAGTATTTAGGAGAAAGATAGCCCTTCAGAGCATGGGGGGACCCACATGCAGCAGATATTCTGAGACCCAATATACTGTTGCATGTCCATATAACACACACAAGTTATTAACGAATCAGACCCCGCTCCCCACAGAATCAACATACCACTACCCTGGAATGAAGATTTGCTGTATCAAGCCTGGGCTACACCCCGCTTGGAGTGGAACATTTAATGAAAGAAAAGCCGTCTTGGGCAGAGACCTGCTCAGAGTGGGAAAGTTTACATTTTATACCCTGAGGGACTCTGATCTACTGCCAGCAGCAATGATAAAAGAAAAAAAAAAGACCATTGGTATAGGAGAGGACCTGCAAGCAGTGGGATTTCAAAGAAAGCTGGTCCGTTGGAGCTAAAAAGAACCCACAAGCTGCGGGCTAACTCTGACCATGACTGACCGCAAGCTGCAGCTAAAAGTTGTGCAGCTCAGATATGCTGAAACCCAATTCCCTGACCGCAAGCTGCAGCTAAAAGTTGTGCAGCTGAGATATGCTGAAACCTAATCCCTGACTGCAAGCTGCAGCTAAAAGTTGTGCAGCTCAGATTGCTGAAACCCAGTCCCTGACCACAAGCTGCAGCTAAAACTGTTTTTCCAAAACATTTATTCAAATTTTATCAAACAACACAAACAACTACAATCGTCTGAACATTCAATATCAAATTGAATAAGATGCCACTGAGAATAAAACAATGAACAGCAAGTGGTGGACATGGATAATAAATATAAAACATGCATAAACCATCTGATAATAATAAATAACTTAACATGCCATCAAAAGTGCACAGTTACAAATTCTAGATGAGAAGACTATAGGGAAAAACAAGATTATATAAAAGGATATTTATAAGCAAACCCACAACTGGAGATTATCAGGAGAAGAGTGTGGGAAATATTACCTGGTGACTTAACACTTCACATGTGAGCCTGGTAGTCCACTATATGGGACCAGCTCCATAAATGTCACATTCTCAACAAGACATTACACTTGGGGTATGTGTCATTGCCTCGGGCAATTAAGTCATATAGTCTCAAGGAGGGATGGCTGTTCAGGCTGTGGCTACTACATATGGGAGTGAGCTGAGGGGGCTGCACAAGAATGATCCAAGGAGCGACAGTGGGAATATCTCCTGGTGCAATGGGTGATATCAGTTTGTGTCACTGAGGATGGTAATCAAAGCTGACGATATTTCCAAAGATACGTAGAATAAACATTCCGTATGTCATGTGCTACCCTTTCAAAGCTAAACATTTCAAGAAGGTCCTGAAGCCATTCATGACAAGTTGGTGCACTCATGTCTAACCGTAGTTTCAGGATTTGCCATTTTGCCACATTAGTGATCAGGTAAATGCTATAATGCCTGTTTTCTGCAACAGCTTCATTAAGTACATTTCCTTAAACGCAGATCTCTGGGGTAAAAAGGTCACATAACCCTAGTGAGGTGTGAAGTTTACTTTTAATTTCACTTCAAAAGGTTCTAATTGCAGAGCAGTCCCATAATATGTGCATTAAGGTGCTTGTATCCTTATTATATTTGGAACACAAAGGAGAAGATCGTTTTTTCATTTGAAACAATTACACAGGGGTGTAAGAGAGATTGTCAGTAATCTTGAATTGTTGAAGCTTAAGGTCTTTTATTGAAGTTGCTCACCTAGAGAACTCCCAGATGGCATTCCAGTTCCATTGGGAGGCATCCTTGTTGAGGGTGATGCACCACCAAATTTGATTGCCTTCTGCCATGCCATATAATTTATGAATCAATACAGTATACTGTTGTGAGATGGAGCCACTTTTGTTGCAGGCATTTAAGAAATTCTTTCAGCCATTCATCTGTGTGGTTTTCCAAGCGCCTATGACCCCAGTGAGTTCTTACTACATGCTGAATTTGAAGTAGAAAATAGGCATCAATGAGGTAAAAGTTATAGGTGGCCTGTAGTTTCTTAATGGTGGAATTTCGCATTTGCAGCCAGATGTGACACAGTTAAAATACCTTGTTCTCTCCAAAGCTTGTGGTCAATCAGACAATAATTGATTCTAAAATTATTATTGCCCCAAAGAGGTTGGGTGAGAACATATTTGGTGGTAACTCCTGTGGACTTCAGTACTTTACAAAGAGATTCATGAGTATATTATATTGATCATATCTTCAGGGCTGAGAGCAGTTTGGTAAAGAAATGGTGTCCAAGTTAAGCTGCAGCTAAAACGTGAGCAGCTGAGATCCCCTTCCTCCTAGTCACAGCTAAATAGACTGAGAAGCAGGATCCCCCCTGACCCATTCAGCCAGAACCCACTCATACCTACGCAGTTAATTTCCTTGCTGCGGTTCACAGAACTGCACTGGAGCTGTGCTGATGAAGTTAAAATAAGTCAATTGCTGTAGGGGCACACCAGTCGATTCAATGGCACGAGAGCCGGCTCCTGCTAAACTTGAGAATGCCTTTCAGACTGGACTACTGACCGTGACAAACCGCAGGCTGCAGCTAAAAGTTGAACAACTCATATGCTGAGACCCAAACCCCATCCGCAAGCTATGGCTAAAACCTGAGCAGCTCAGATCTTTCCCCTCATTTACAGCTGGATGGATTGGGAAGCAGGATCCCCTCCCCCCCCTTGACCTGTACAGCCCAGACCTACTTGCACCCACCTTATCAATTTCCTTGTCAAGGTTCACAGAACTGCACTGCACCTCTGCTGATTTAAGTTAAAAAAAACAAGTTGGTTATTTCAGGGGCACACCAGCCCCAATTTCTAGGCACAAGAATTGACTCCTTTATTTTTTTGAAATTTTTGACCAGGAAAAGCAAACTAAGCTATATCTTATTTTCAGGTGTATCTGCAGGGGTGGGTTGAATGGACCTGTTTTATTGATGGGGAATGTTGGCCATGACACCAGAGAAACTTCCTCACCTTTTTCAGTAGGGGGGATCCTCTGGTTGGCTGCCAAGATGGCTAACCCTAGAGGTGGTGGAGGAGGAGGTGGACACATTGCTATGGAACAAACTGAATCAGGATTTCTAATGCAGTGGAAGCAGTAGTGAATCAGAAAAATATTGTTATGCAGCCTAAAGTTTGAGACACCAAGCCTGAGGAAGCAATGGAAGTTGTTTCCTTAGCGGAGTGTAGCCGTGCACCTGTACAAGAGACTGGTGCTGGTGAAATGGAGATGGTTGCTGCTGTAGCCCAGCTGAGAAGATGTTTTTGGCTGGAATCCAGGAGAGGAAAGCTTTGTTATTAAAACTGCTTGCTGATGAGCCGGCCTGGTAGTGCTGAGGGTTGAGGCACTGGACGCCACACCTCGAGCCACGCCAGCGACCTGGGTTTGGGAGTGGACTGGGGCCATCAGGAGAGGAGAGGATTGAGCATCTGGAGGACTGCTCTCCTCTCCTGGGGTGGGTACCTGGGGACGCACCGCTCTGCAGCGGTCCCTGGTGGAGACCGGGGCACCACAGTAGCGTGCCACTTACAGGAAGGCAAGGTGACAGCAGACATCAACTGAGGGCCCGCCCTTGGTGCAGACATCATTGCATGTCCGCACCTTGGGACGTACCTAAGATGGAAAACCCTGGTGTCATGGGAGGCAATGGCGGGGCTCGACTGGCTGAGCCCACACGCCTAATGCCGGCCCCAATTCTGACTTGATTCTCCGTGATCCCACCTCTCCCATTCAAGGAGGAGGGGGGAAGGACCCAGCACCCAATTCCTTGGTTGGGGGGAAGGCAAGGCAGACGGTAGATGCGATGCCGAGTGAATCCCCACCGGAGAGATGCCCAGGATGCCGGCAACTGGAGCAAAATAAAGTTGAAAAAAAAAAATTGCTTGCTGATGAAAAGGCAACTCTGGCAGCCACCAGAGCTTGTGAGAAGATCAAAGGGTTTGACTCAGCTGTGCCAGATGCTGCAGTGGTGCTGTCAGTTCTGACCTGATCTGACGCATCAGAAGAGTCTAGAGGACAAAATGTCCCAGGTACTGCATCACACCTCGGGCTCAGAAGGGGACAACCAGTATTCCAGATAATACAGCAAGCTGACTGGTCAGTGGAGCAATCACTTCTGTTAGACAACTGGTTGAAAACATCAGGCAGCTATTGTTGTGCTGGGGAACCCCTGATGGCTTGTGACATCATCTCTTTAGCCATGAAGGTAAACCCTTAATGCTCACAGATCTTACCTTCTGGCAAGCTGGTTGAAAAAACGAAATCTGATGTGGAGCACAATGTGGGGCAGAGTTTAGGGGGAGGGATTGTCGTGCTGGTCCCCCAAACACCTGTGGCTCAGCAGCAGAGCGGTATTCTTTCCACAGTTCCCCCTGCAGTTCTAGCTACAGCTAAATGAGTGATGTTGGGTCAAGGTTGAGGAATGACGAACAAAGTTTGGTTCATGCACAAATCCCTGTGTTGCCAGCCAGTGAATTACGAAGTGAATGGACCTTTGATTTATTGATGGGGAATGTTGACCATGATACTGGGGAACTTCCTCTGCTCTTCCAGTATGGGGAATCTCTGGCCATCTAACTGACTGCCAAGATGGTCAACTGTGGAGATGGAGGAGGTGGATACGTTACTATGGAGCAAACTGAATCTGAGAGTTTTGATGCAGTGGAAGCAGTAGTGAATCAGGAAAATGAGCCTGAGGAAGCAATGGAAGTTGTTTTCCTTCCTGAGTCTAGCAGTGCCCCTGTACAAGAGACCACTGCTGGCAAAACAGATGGTTGCTACTGCAGTCCAGGCTGAAGATGCTTTTGGCTGGAATCCAGGAGAGGAAAACTTTGTTATTAAAATTGCTTTCTGAGGAAGAGGAAGCTCTGGCAGCCACTAGCGTTTGTGAGAAGATCAAAGGGTCCGACTCAGCTGTGCCTGATGCTGCAACGGTGCAGTCAGTTTCTGACCTGACAATGTCAGAAAAGGCTGGGGAATATAGTGCCCCGGGTGTAGGAAAACAACTTGGACTCGGAGCCAACCAGTATCCCAGATAATATGGCAAACTGACTGTTCAGTGGTACAATCACTTCTTTTGGCCAGCTGGTCAAACGGACAGCCGTTGGTGTTGTGGGGAACTATTGACGACTTTGGACATCATCTCTTCAGCCAAGAAGGTAAGCCCTCACCGCTCACAGCGCTCACCTTCTGGCAGGAGGTTGTAAAAAGTAAATCTCATCTGGAGCAGAATACAGGGTTCGGGGAGGGGGGGGGATTGCTGTGCTGGTCCCCCAAATGCCTGCAGCTCAACAGCAGAGTGGTGTTCTTGATTATGTACCAGTGCAGGTGGGGCACAGTAGTTCAGAATCTGAACTTGCTACAGTCCCTACAAGGCCACTACCTGGAACTGCAGTCAAGCTGGGGTAGTTTCTGCTGGGACCAGGGTTCCAATTTCTACGAGTTGTGAGTCCAGGGAAGGTTTGTACAATACAGGTGCATGGAGGATGGGTGTCAAAGTTTCCCTGTCAACTAAGGTTGCTGAGACCCCTGTATAGTGTCCCCGGGTGACAAGAACTCTTCTCTTCTCTACTACCCCCTAGACATCCCCAGTGGAGGCAAGAGCCAGAGCAGGATGGTCCACATGGTGTGGGGGTGGGGTTAAAGTTCTCAGATCTTTTTTTTTTTGGCAACTGTAAACCAGCCCAATGTAGAATTGCTATGTGTCTCCGATATCTGGGGGGCGAGGACTACCCCACCAGACAGGACTTATCAGAACCCTGTTGAAGGAATTCATGAAATTTGCTGCCTCAGACTTGTGCACTTTTATTCATTTGGCTACCGAAGAGACCTAGGACGTTAAGGCCTAGCCTCCCACACCCCACACCCTCTCTCTCCCACCCCCTTCTAAATCTCATCCCTATTCTTCTATCGTTGCTCTGGTCCTTTCCACATCAAACCACAAACATATATGCTCACCCATGTACCATTATCCAAGCCTATCCCCACCAGACTGTTTGTTTCTCACCTTTAATAGGTTTTTGTTTATCGTCCTTTGCCTTGTATATATGTAAATAATTGTATATCTATCTCACTCATAAATGTTTGTATTTGTGCTATTTCAATATCATGTTTTTTGTATACACTCTGTAACCTTTTTTGTTATGACCACTCAGGTCCATCTTGTAAATGAGCTATGCTCAATGATGTTCGCCTGAATAAATAAAGATTTTGATTGATTGATTGATAGTTTTAAAGCCATTAAATCCTTGGATAAATTCTGGGCACAGTATAACTCCTTAAAGAATTCTCCCGTGTGAGCATCCTTGCAAAACATCTAACTAAGCCAGCAGTAAAGGCGGTCACTGTGTTCTTATGAAATGAAAGAGTTAAGATTTCAGACATTTCCTGGTGGCTTAGATGTGTGAAGTGTTGGATGTCCCTTCTTGCATTGTGGATGGTGAGAATGTTTGGATGGGAGGGTGGAAATTTGGAGTCAGATTGCAATATGGTGGTTCTGGTTTGGGACATCTTCCTAATAGTTTTTATACAGGCAGAGATAGGGATATAGTTTTGTCAGGCACAGCCCCAAGCCCGTTTTAAGTGTATCTCAATAGCACATTTCAGCTCAGCCTGTGAGCAGCAGAAGTGTGGTCTATGTTTATCCTATGGGCATGATAACTCCACATACCCTAAGTCCTTTAGATGCAGCCTCTGTATGGAGCATGGTGACTACTCCTGTGGCTGTCCCTGGGCCTCCCACAACAGGGAGGATAGCTGTGACCAGGACTATCTATCTGATTAGTAAAGACCAGCTTGCTAGACCACCGAGGAGACCTACTGATCAGTCGCGCTCCCAAGTGCAGCCCCCTTCTGCCACTGCTCTTTAGCCTCTGTAGTCTTTTTAGGAACCTACTTATTCAGTGGACCTTAAGAGAGACAGTGAGCTACTGGAGGAGAGTACCCTGAAACAGCTGATTTCAAGCTCTTTAAATGCATCACCTTCTCTGGTTAAGAGACCTCAGGCCAAGGAGACTGTGGACCCCATGGAGTTTGGTAAGAAGAAGTACAGACAGAAATGCCTCTGCCTCCATCTTTACCCCCAGATCCAAAGCCTCCATCCCCCAGAGAGGTGGGGAGGTTGAGATGCACCCAGGCACATGGAGAAGTGATATTGGAGTCACAATCCTAAAACAGTTAATCCTGAGGTAGTTCCAATTTTCAGCAGGTTCTCAGCCTTATGACCTAAATAATTATGGGGAGGTAAGGAAGAGGAGGATGAAGACTCTGAGGTCTCCTCCATCACATCCCAGAAGGAACTCTCCTCAGATCCAGATGACTCACAGACAGAATCCTCTGCCTCTAGGCAAAAAAGAAATCGCAGTAGATTTCGGTCCCTAAGAATCGGAGGCAATTCATTATGAAGGGGTTTATTGCTTTTCTCTTTTTGTGTTTGCTTGCACGCATGTGCAAGAACCATAGTGCCACCATATGAGTTTTCGTAGGTGTGGCACCCCTGCTTCTAATGCCCTGATTGTTTTTGCAGGCGCGGCAGCAGGGCACCAATGAATGTCCGAGCTGTCTATGACAGCAGTTCAGATGCAGTGGCATACAGTTGAAAGAGAAGGACCGCTACAATCAATGGTGGTAATGTAGGCAATTTGCATACGGGTTGTGCCATCAGCAGTATGCAAACTGCATACACGCTACCACCTTAGCAGTCGCTCTTTCAGCTGTACGCCTACTGCATCTCCCGCATGATGCGCCCCATTTATTGTGTGTGCTGAGGGGTGCCCAGTCCTCAGCACATGCACACCCCCCGCACACTGTATGTCCGACGGAGTACCCAATCCCCATCAGCTCCAGTGCCCCCAAAAAGCAAACTTCAGGGTGCCACACTGGGAGCCCACCCCAGCGTGGCAAGTCTCTCGTCATATCCCTCTGCGTATGGCCAACGGGGTGTCCAACTCTGGCTCCACCTGTCCCCCAAACAAACTTCCAGGTGTCACGCCGCTGGGAGCTCCACCCCAGCGTGGCAAAATTCCCACGCCATCTTTTTAAAAAAAACCTGTAACAAAAGAAACGCCCCTTTGTTGACTCTCTTGTCCCCAACCCATGCCCACCCTCTGCGCACTTTCACCTCCCCACACCCCCTGACCCCATACTCCTCCGGAGCCCGGCTCAATGATCTTCGGTGGACTGGGAACATGTATGCACTCTTCAAAACTGACCGCAAACTGAAAAAATGCCGGTAAGCTGTATAATGGCATAAATAGGGTTTTTTGAACTTTGGTTCATATCTTGGTCATTTTTTTGAATTTATGCACCAAATTTTCAACATGGGGTTCTTGGGATCCCATCTCATGAATTGAGACACTGTCATCTGGTTATTCAGTCCCAAAAGTTGATTTCGCGGTCACTGCGTGGAACCACCTTTTGGGACTGATTAACAAAAAGACAGTATCACAGTTCATGAGGTAGGCCCTCAAAAACCCTATGTTGAAAATTTGGTGAAAAAATTCCCCAAAATGACTGTTTTACGAACATGCATTGCGCAGTTCCTACGCACGCTTATAACTTCGAGAGCTTTTAATATTTTCACTCCAGATTTTCAACATTACCATTTTACCACAGCTCCTTATGAACAGTACAGCTGTCATTGTTCACATCTCACCCAAAATGTGTTTTTGCACATGTAGTGCACAATGGCACGGTCGGTGTGCGCAATCAATGTTCAGACATATTAAGAAAATCAGAGTGACAGTGTTCATGAGCAGAGGTCTTAAAATGGCTGTGTTGAAAATTTGGTGACAAAAGTCCATAAAATGACTGTGTTACAAACGTGCATTGCACAGTTTCCACGCGTCCTCGTAAGTTTATGAATTTGTAATATTTTCTGTCAGATTTTCAACATTGGCATTTTTCCCACCCCTTATGAACAGTACAGCTGTCATTTTCACACCTAACTGAAATGTGTTTCGCACTTCTGGCGGCGCCAGAATATTGTGATCGCTATCAAATCAGTGTTCGGGACACATTACGAAAATCACAGTGACACTTTTCATGAGCAGAGGTCCCAAAACGGGAGATTTAAACTTTGAGTCAAAATTTTATAATAAGGGGTTCTGTATAGGTGGAAAGCTCCCTCCTTTGCAGTGGTGAGAGCACTGTGGGTGGGGGCAGATGGATAAGTGCTTCTGATAAAATTAATGTGTAAGCTCTGACACATTGTTAGGAAAATGGTTTTGTTTTGTTCTTAATTATTGCATTTATATTTTGACTATAGTGTGGTTAATTTTATTTGTATTGTTAGGGTATAATTTTGTTTTGTAGTATTTATATTTCGTTATTTGGGTGTTGTGTTTTAGAATTTCTGTTATTTATATAAATCGATTGGGTTTACTGTAATTAGTGTGTTATTCATTATGTTGGAGTGAAAATAGGACAGTCATTATTATTCCCCCTCCAGGCTCAGGGGTTTAAATCCTTTCTCTGCTCACCCCCGTCACTGCACGGGAGCCTATAGAAGGTGTAGGGCTCTAGGGATTGTGAGGAGGAGAGTTGAGCTGGGCCTGTGGGGGAATGGAAAGGAGCGACGGATAGAGATAGTGAGGTCAAGGAGGCGCCCTGGTGGCTAAATGGGCACAGGAGAGGGTTCTTCCTGTCTTGTGCCCATACCCAAGGGTTCTGGTTATCAGCAGGTAAGGCGGTCATCATCGGAGGTTCATCCTGCTCGGGTGGTGTTTTGCAATGCTAGGTCTATTAAAAACAAGATGGCCATTATAGCCGATCTTGTTGGGTCAGCTGACCTAGCATGCATCACCGAGACCTGGCTGGATGGAAATGCTGGGCCAGTTTTAGCCGCAGCAGTTCCGGACGGGTACTCGGTGATACACCACTCGAGGCAGGATCGTAGGGGCGGGGGCATTGCCATTTGTTTTAAATCAGAATTGGGCCTGGTGGAGGTACCGTGGGAGTCACCAGATGCTTTGAGTGTGTTTTAGGCGAGTGTGGGTGCAGGATATTCTGTATATCGTCCACCAGGTGATTTAGAATGTTTTCCTGCAGAAGTCGTAGATTTCATTGTTGACCTGACATTGGGGTCCCCAGATGGTTGGTTCTGGGGACTTCAATGCTTGGGTCGACTATGAACTCTCACGCTTTGGTCAAGACTTCCTCCAGTTGATGTTATCACTGGGCTTCACACACGTAGTTTCCTCCTCGACCCATATTGGTGGGCACTCATTGGATCTGGTGTTCCTTCTGGGGATGAGGATATCTGATTTGGTGGTGGAACCACTCGGATGGTCTGACCATCACTCCAATTGGTTCAATTTTGAGGCTGCCCCTATTAGGTCAGCCCCTTTGGATATGGTCCGGTACCGCCCATTAAGGGGTGTGTCCCTGGATGACCTGATGGCGTTGCTGGACCTATCGGACCTTCCGATAGATTGCTTGTATCCAGGTGACCTAGTACAGGCCTGTAATAGGGCGGTTACGGGGGCCCTGGATTCTATTGCACCTGTTCGTGTTCGTCCTCTCACTCTTTGCCCCAGGTCTCCATGGTTTGATGAGACCATGAGGGAGTTGAGGAGGGTTGGACGAAGGCTGGAGAGGTGATGGCAGAAGTCTGGTCTGGATGATGGCAGACTTAGTTTGATGGACCATTATATGGCTTATCAATCCGCACTCTCTCATAAGAAGGCAGAGTTCCTGTCCAGGGAGACAGCGGCTGCACAGAATAGACCAGCTCAGCTCTTTCGGACTGTGGACAGACTGTGCAATCTAGTCTGTCTTCAGCCCGGAAGGGCCTTTTCCACAGAACGGTGTGAGGAGTTTGCTCTCTTCTTTGCAGATAAGGTTGCCAAAATCAGATCAGACGTCCATTCTTCCCTCTCCAGTGGGAGCGGTGATGGTCAGCTGGAGATGTCGAACACCCAGTTGGCATGGTCTGACTTCAGCCTCCCCAAAATCGATGATATTGTGATGGTCATCCGAGCATTGCGACCAACCAGCTGTGATTTGGACCCTGGCCCCACACGCCTCTTAGTGGATTGTGTGGATAAAATCGGCCTAGTCCTGGCTTTGATAGTCTGGAAGTCTTTGGAGAGGGGGATCTTTCTAGATCCCCTTAAAGAGGCTATAGTTAAGCCTCTTTTAAAGAAGTCCTCCTTAGACCCAGATTGTCTAGCAAATTACAGACCAGTCTCTAACCTACCCTTTGTGGGTAAGGTTATTGAGAAGGTGGTCACAAGGCAACTGGAGGATCATCTGACCAACAACAATATCTACGATTCTCTCCAATCTGGATTTAGGAAGAGGCATAGTACCGAGACAGCACTTGTTCGGGTACTAAATGACCTCCTAATAGCGAGAGGTCGTAGGACCCATTCTATCTTGGTACTTCTTGATCTCTCAGCAGCATTTGACACTGTTGATCATGGTGTGCTGTTAGAGCGTCTGAGGTCCATCTGTGGATTATCTGGTATGGTCCTTAGGTGGTTTGCATCTTACCTTGAAGGTAGGACTCAGAGGGTGGTGTCGGGAATTTTTTCCTCGGCATCAGTCTCCCTATCTTGTGGGGTACCGCAGGGCTCTATTCTAGCACCTATGTTATTTGAGGTGTATATGCTGCCGTTGGGAGCGATTATAAGATGATATGGTCTGGGTTTCCATTGCTATGCCAATGTAACCCAGATGTATATATCTTTTGTGCCCGGCCAGGATGCTGCCTTGTCGGTATTTAATAACTGCCTTGCAGAAATCCAAGATTGGATGAATGGGAGTTGGTTGAGGTTAAACCCGGAGAAAACTGAGGTAATGGTTGTGGACAAAGGTCACTGTGAGGCGGGTTTGCCGGCTGGATCGCACTCAGGCTTATGGCTTGCAGGCTGCTCGCTGATGACCTCAGATCAGGTGCGGAATTCATGTAATAATTGATTTACCACTTGACGCTTAAAGCTCAGGTGTCAGCGGTGGTCAAAACTTCCTTTTTCCATCTGAGGAATATCGCCAGGGTGAAGCACCTGGTTCCTCCAGAAGATCTCCCAACATTGATCCACACCTTCGTTACCTCCCGCCTTGACTATTGCAACTCCCTGTACCTAGGGCTATCGGAGGTTGAGCTTTGCTGTCTGCAGCTAGTGCAGAATGCGGCGGCCAGGTTATTGACTGGTTCTTCTAGATCCAGCCATATAATGCCTGTGCTCCGCGGACTGCACTGGCTGCCAGTATTTTGGTGAATCACCTTCAAGGTCGGTTTGCTGACCTATAAAGCCCTACATGACCAGGGACCTACTTACCTGAAAGAGCTCCTTTGCCCCTACTGTCCCTCCCGCCCCCTCCGATCCACTGACGAGGGATTGCTGGAGATTCCCAGGGTCCGTTTGAAGACGTCAGGGGCTAGATCATTTAGTTTTATGGCCCCGACCCTGTGGAATTCTCTACCTCGTCAGGTGCGAAATAGTCCGACTGTCCTGAGTTTTAAAGGAGCCTTGAAGACCCACCTTTTTTACATAGCTTTTATTGATTTATAATAGTTTTAGATTTTGTTTATTGTTTTATGAAAATTGTACAGGTACTTTAGTTTTAAGAAAAGCGCCTTTTTAAAAATAAAGTTTGATTGATTGATTGATTGATTGAAAATGCCTGTGTTGAAAATCTGCTGTAAAAAATCCCCAAACTAATGACATTACGGATGTGCGTTGTGCAGTTTCTACGCACACTCATGCCTTCACCATTTTTTTTATATTTTCACTCCAGATTTTCAACATTGCCATTTTTTACACCTCCTCATGAATAGTACAGCTGTCATTTTTCACATCCTGTTTGAAATGTGTTTTTGCACCTGTGGCGCCAAATGGCACAGTCGCTCTGCAAAATCACCTTTCGGCTAACGAACTGATAGTGTAACTGTTCATTCGGTGGGGTCACAAAAAGCCCATGTTGAAAACTTGGAGTAAAAATACCAAGAAACGGCCAGGGCGTTAGGGTTTTTGACCATAACGCCCTACCCTGTAGTGACTGACAGGCGTCAGGGGTGTGACTTGGGATTGTCGACAGTAATGCTCATGCCATTCCACCCCTACCCCCACCCTGCAGCCAGTGACAGGCATCGAGGTGCACCTTGGACCCTTTGGCCCCAGAGTTCACCTCATTCTTCTGTACTGCACCCATTTCAGCATGTTTCCTTATGGAATGAGGTGAATGTAAAGTCCAAACACCCCAAGGCACACCTCGACACTTGTCAGTGTCTGTAGAGTAGGGTGAGTTGAAATGTTGTGACCATCATGGGTGATGACTCAAAGTCACGCCCCAATGCCTGTCCATCTCTGCAGGGTGGGGGTGGAGTTGGCGTCAGTTCAATACTTCACTGCCATTTCTATACTGCATCTGTTTAACTCCTGCACTTACACTGCTAATACCAGCAAGCAAACATTCGGACCTGACAAATGCTTGTTTTAACTAGATTTGCTCATTTTCTGTGACTTCACTAAATGTTAACAGTATGAATTCATAGAAAAAGTGTCTATTGATATGCTCCATACTTTCACAGCAACCTGGGGATATCATCCTGGTCTAGGATACAAGAATCAAATGCAGATTTGAGATTTCTAAAGTTACGGCATTATGATCTAAAGGGCCTTCATACTGGTCAGCAGGAGATGACTTATGTGATGGGTGTGTATTCTTCTAACTGGTTCTGACTGGCATATTACCTGACTTGCAGACATAGACCTAGGAAAAGAATTGATGATCAATATAGAAAATAGGGACTGTAGACTCCGAGGGCCTGATTCCAGAAGCAGTTCCATTGGACGCAAGGTGCTTGCACCAAACAGCAAAGATGCAAGTCGCACCTTACGTCCTCCTTTGCAGCATTCCCTATTCCGGAACATGGGCTGTGCCGGACAGGGAAGCCGCTGCACCCAGTGGGCACTGTGCCACCTTTGCAACCTGCATCTGGTTACACCAGGTCTCAAGGGGCCTGCGCCATGGCGGGGCTGATATTTCTGATTCTGAAAGCCCCACCGTGGCCATCACAAGGGGCTGTACTTAGACCTGCCAGGAGGTGGTCTAATCCCCATGCGACTAACTGGGACTCTATGTTGGGTGGGCTACAAGTGGGGTCCGTGGGCAGGAGGGGCACAGTGGGACATAGGGAGGGTTGATGTGGCAGCCGGGATGTACGGGATTGCTTTGGCACCCAGCAGGGTGCATATGCCTCCTATATATAGGACATGGGTATACACACCCTGCCGGGTGCTGGACCAATACCTAAACTCCCTGTTGGCACACCAACCCCCCCATGTCCCCTCCTGCCCCCTCACTCTGGGCAAGTGTGTACCCCCTAACCACTGTCACTGATGATGCCCGTCCTGTGTTGCGCTGGCAGGAGGGGTGCCACATCCTTGCGGCATGTGCCGCTGCTGCACCGCTGGTAGGGCACTGTACTGCAATTGAGGCAATCCTGGCGAGTTTGGCGCAGGAACCCTGCTTTTTCTTGGAATAAGGCACAGGGTTCCTGGCACACCTGATATTGCCATAGCCCTTGGAGTGGTGCAACTTGCATCGCTTCAAGGGCTTCTTTCGGAATTGAGCCCTGAATGTTTAGCATGTATGCATCCCTGCCAAAAGCCTTATGTAGTAAGTGCTTTAGAGACATCAACCCCTGTTTGTATAGTTCTAGACTGGTTATTTTAAAGGGGGGGGGGCTTTAATTGCCCTGCCCCACAGGTTGCCAGTTGGGACATGTCTAAAAAGTTTTATTGTAATTCTAACTTTCTGTTAGACATGGTTACCACTGCAGATCTCCAAGATGTGTATAGGGAAATACACAAATCTGGAGGTTTTACTTTCTCAAAGGGTAGTGTTACCTCTTGTATCGATTTTGTTTTTACATCGCGGTCTGTGAAAGTGCTCAAGGCAAGTACTGTTGCCACTGAAACATTGGAGCATCTGACTTTATGTTGTGTGGTTTCTAAGAGAGCTACATCCCCGCCAGGTAAAGAGGTGCAGCCCTTAAATTTTTATGTATTATCACAACCCTGGGTATGTAACAAATGGGCTCAAATATGGCAAGCCAGACTTTTTGTTCAACACATATATGACTCTTGGGGTGAGCTGGGGGGGAGGATACCAAGAGAGATTTTAAGGACTTCGCCCATCTCTCCTCTCCTGTCACCACACTTCAGTTTATAATACATATTTAAGTTTATGGGTGTAATTGCACATGCTTCTAGACTTGTCCGGTAAGAAAAGGGGTAATTACACCACTCAGATTCGGTCAGTGAAGGAAGGCATGATGTCCCTTCTGTTTGACAGGGCTGTCTTCTTGCAACAGTTGTAGAAATTTAGAACCCATGGTGCTGGGCAAACTTTTGATGCCATTATGGGGTGTCAGCATAGAGTAGACTCTAGAGTTTTTACCAATTTATCTTTCCTAATAGAATGCTGGTTTCACATATTTCTGAAATGATGCAGGCTACAGAACAGCTTATCGCAGAATCATATTCCCCACTTTCTGTCCTGTCTGCATCCCAATTTCTGTCTCAGATATAATTTTCATTGTTGGAATTCTCCATCACACACTCTATGACTAAGCTGATACCGGAGTTAGAGGTAACAGACGCTGTTAGGTGTCTTAAGGGTATTTCATCACCAAGAAAAGATGGCCTGTCCTCAGAGATTTTTAAGACCTTTTCCTCTCACCTTACTGTATCTCAGCATTAACAAAATTATTTAATGAGGATTCAGAAATCTGGTTCTTTTCCCAAGTCCATGTCCACAGCTATTACATTTTTATGTAAGAAAGGAGATAGGTCAAAACTCTGCAGTGGTGCCCCATTTGTTTGATAGATGCAGATCAAAAATGTTGTCTAAGGTTGTAGTGAAATGGCTTGCATTGGATGCAGTAACATTAGTTTCGTAAAACCAGTCTTACAGTATGCACTCCCAGGTAGAACCATCCAGGATAATGTATTGTTACATAGAGAGGTTTTTGAAAGAGGAGCCCTTGGCAAAGTGTCAGGTTATTTATTCTCATTGGACTAAGAGAAAGCCTTTGATAGGCTGGCCTCTAATTATCTTTTTTTTTTTCCTTTTATTTCCTATATTTTGGTCCAGCCTCCCCTCTCATCAGGTCCTGTCCATCCGCCACCCCCATGCCCGAACTTAGCCCCCTTCCCAGGCGGGGCTGCCAAGGGGGCTTCCCACTCCCTAATGGACATTGTGGGCAAGCCCCGGATGACTCCCCGGTCAGGGCCACGAGAGCGGGACCCTTGAACGGGCGACGGAGGCAGTGGACAGCGGAACGGAATGGGCCATCATGCTGGGGGACAGCATTTTGTTGGTTTTTGCTGCTCTTGGGGCGGAGACGTGCAATATCATTCAGTGTCCATCCTGCCCCCCTGAACATGCTGGTGCTAGTCGCTGCAGTACCCCCGGCCTCTGCCAGGGGTCAATCAAGCACCGACACTCTTCCCTTCCCCGGAGAAGAAGAGCAGTCCTCCGGATGCTCCATCCATCTCCCCCCAGCCGGTCCTCCGATAACCCAGGTCCGTTCCCAAATTCGGGTGGCTGGTGTCGCAAGCTGAAATCCAACTGTTGCACCAACGGGCACAATTATCTTTTTTAACCTTGAAGCATTTTTGACTTCGAATAGCCTTTATTACATGGTTTGAAAATTTATTACCATCAGACTTATGTTTGTCCACTGATTAATGGATGGCCAGCAGTTTATTAAGAGTTTTCAGCAAGGGTGTCCTCTAACTCATCTGCTTTATATTTTAGACCCTTTATTGAGGTCTCTGGATAGTCAGTTGGTGAGTTATGGTTTGTACCTTGACACACACATTCCTCCACTCAGGGTTTTAGCTTGCTCAGACAGTGCCTTCCTTCTTCTCAAAAGTGAGACATCCAGTGTCATTGTGGAGCAATCCTTACAGAGCTGTAGCCATGCATCTGGGTGTAGGATTAATTTGAGGAAGTACTATATAAGGGAATAGGTATTGGAGATTGTAGGAACAGGACTACATCAACAGCTCAGAAGCAGATTGAGGGAACTGAGGTTGAGATTTTATATATAAACTGTGGGGCAGATGATGTAGCCCATGTGATCTGGGAATTGAAGATAGTTTCCTCTGGAGAACTGGTGCAACAGTGGAAGTCTTGGAACATGGGGAAGAAAAGAGGTTCTTTCTAGGAACATGGATATGTTGTTCATCCACACTGTCTGGCAGGTATCCTTGCCGTTTTAAATCTTGCCGGAAGGTCTTCAAGCTGGCTCCTCCCACCCACCCGGGTGGTAAAACTCTCGGCTCCGCCCCATGACGCCAGATCTTCCTTACCTCTTGGAAGCTCAGGTTCCCTCCTTAATGCTCTGCGTATAAGACTGGTTCCTAATTCTTCAGTTTTCCGAATTTAAAAGTTTTTTGCTTAAAAGACTTCGGTCTTCTATCCCTCGTGGCTGCGATGGACAAATCGACTCCTGGTTTTCGGCGGTGTCCTTGTGGGCAGAAGATGTCTCGGACGGATCCGCACTCACGTGTGTGTACTGTTTGAGGCCTCGAAACCGTCCAGAGCTTGCAACCTGTGCTCTTCCTTCTCAGCCTACGTCCTCTAAGACCGTGCCGCCCATTTACAACTAGGGCACCCCGAGAAACGTTTTCCTCCGGTTAAGTCAAAAGAGGCCCGGTCGGCGGTTTCCGTGGTGGCGGGCTCAGCGGATCAGCTGGAGCAGATGATTGCCCTCGAAGAGGAGGCGGCGCGGTCCGCATCTTCCTCGACCACGGCTTTTATTCTGCTTTCCCTGGGTTCCTCTTACTCAGCTTCCTTTTAAGGAGCTTTGTCTGTCCCTCTCCACTAGGGGAGAGGGACCAACGTCTGCTGGACCTTCTTCTTCTCGGTCCAAGAAGAAAGACAAGGGTAAGTCTCTTCATCGACGCTCTTGGGAGCGGGAAAGGTCCCTCTCCCCGAGTTGTCAGCCATCGACTTCGGTCCATCGTTTGGCTTCGGCCACTGGTCTCACGGTGTCCCCGTCAGGTCAGTTGACCAGAGACTCCCGTCGGCGCAGTCGAGATCTTTCTCAAACCCGTTGGACGGGTTGTCGACGCTGGCCGAAATCCCCGTGCCCCGGTGGGAGTTGAGGATCCCGTTGGCTTGCCAGTGCCTCCGGTTCCGGAGCCCTTGGGTGTTCCCTCCGAGCCGAGGGAGGAGCCGGTTCCACCCGTCCCCTCTCTGCACTGTCCTTGGAAAAGCCGAGGGTCTCAGTCTCGGACTTCTTCGCGGTCCAGCCGATCCCGCCGACATAGGTGGTCTCGGTCTCGGCACCGCGGTAAGTGGCGCTGCCACTCGTCCTCTTCCTCCTCCTCGGATGAGGGGAGGCTTCGACGCAAGTTGCGTCGACGATACGAGGACCTCATGTGGCAACAGCTCCTTCTGACCGGGAATAAGCCGACGCCGTCGCCTTCCCTGGCCATTAAGTGGCTGTCACCGGAGCGGCCGAAACAACCCCCCGTTTTACCCGAGGAGCCTGTTGTCAGGCCGGTTGTTTAGCCAAAACCAGCTGCTCCACTGATTCCGGTGGAACCTCCTCCTCCACAGCCGCGGTTTTGGGCTCTGACCAAGAATTCTGGGTCGGCTCAGGGTCTGCCCCATAGGCTGTCAGTCACCCTCACTCCCGATCGTCCTCGGCAGGTGGAGGGTGGCTCAGGCCCGAGGCAGCTCTTTGCGGACTCTTCCAAGTCCGATGACGATTCCTCCTTTTTCTCCAAGCGAGTGGACTTGGAGTCCTCTGGAGGTCAGTCGCTGGACGACAGCCCTTCATCCTTCCTGGGGTTGCTCAGACTCATCTCGGAATCCACCAGGATGCAGCTCGAGCCCGTGTCCAAGCGGGCCAAGTATCCCCTCATGGAGGTATTGGACGAGGGGATTCCCCTACGGAGGCCTTCCCTGTGGTTGAGGCCATTGTGGGCCCGGCCTTGGAGCTCTGGCAGCGTCCTGCTTCCTGCCCTGCACCTTCGGCCAGGATGACCAGGAAGTATGCGGTCCCTACCAGTTCCCTGTCCGTTTCTCGGAACATCCCTCGGCCGAGGGTTAGTTACTGATAGCGTTTCCGCGTGCGAAAAATGCTAGGCAGCGTGGACAAACCTCCCACAAGGAGTCCAAGAAATTGACTATGCCGGGCTAAGTCTACGCTAAGTCCTCCCTTGTGCCAGGCCAGCTCGCCGCATTGATGGCACATTTTCTCACGCCCTGTTGGGCTCCCTGGACGAGGTGGTCCCTCATCTCCCGGCTGACCTGCAGACCACGGTTAAGCAGGTGCGGGACCAGGGCAGGGCAGTGGCCAAGCAGCAACTTCAGACTGCTTTGGACATCAGTGATTCATGCGCCAGGTCAGTAGTGGCTGCAGTGGCTATGCGCCGTCAGGCATGACTGAGGATATCCACCTTCACAGCGGATACCCAGCACAAATTGGCGGATGTCCCCTTCTTGGGGACCGACCACTTCGGCCCTGGAGTGGAAGGCCACTTCCAGAGGATCGAAAAGTCCAATGCCACCTTGGACTTGGTATCATCCGCTCAGAGGGACAAGGGCCGCAGACCTCAACCCAGGCCCTTTCGTCCGTCTGCGCCCCCGGCACGCCCGGCCCAGCAACACCAGGGCCAGCAGGCTCGAGCTTGGCATCCCAAACCCAAGCCTGTGGCTTCCTCCTCCAGGAAGCAGGGAGGTTAAGGCCCAGGCGGTCCCTCGGCCGGTCCCTCCTCCAAGCCTGCATAGTGACGGGTTGAGGGGTGTCGCCCCCAACCTCGTCACCTCACCCCAGGTTCCCCATGGGGACGGCTCCGGTACTTCCTTTCCGCCTGGTCTGCTATTACCACAGACAGGTGGGTGTTGGAGGTGGTAGGAAAGGGTCTGCCTCTGGAGTTCGAGCAGGCCCCACCCTTCAGATGTCGCGACTCGGGGCCTCGGGGTCCAAGCCTCGCTGTCAGCTCACCGAGCCATCGCTCTCCTCCTCGAGAAGGAGGTGATAAGAGAGGTGGCAGACCCTCCCTCAAACCCGGGGTTCGTGTCCAGGTACTTCCTGGTTCCGAAACGGACGGGGGACTGGCACCCCATTCTCGACCTACACGACCTGAACAAGTTCCTAAGTTCTCGAACCTTCAGGATGGTCACTCTGGCTCAGATAATCCCATCCTTGGAACACGGCGTGTGGTTCTGCTCTCTGGACCTACAGGACGCGTTCTTTCACGTCCCTATCTGTCCGTCCCATCAAAGGTTCCTTCGCTTTCGAGCGGAAGTTTCCTTTTTCAAGTTCCGAGCCATGCCCTTCGGCTTATCTCCAGCTCCCAGGGTCTTCACCAAATGCATTGCAGTGGTGACAGCATTCCTGCGGCGCCGAGGGGTCCGGGTTTACCCTTACCTGGACGATTGGCTGATAGCAGTCCCCTCCAGACAGGAGGTGGAGTGGTCCAGAGATCTGGCCCTCCAGGTTTGCTCTTAGGTCGGCCTCCTCATCAACGAGACCAAGTCGGAACTCGAGCCGGAGCAGGTGATTCTTTTCATCGGGGCAGAGCTCGACTCTCTTCGAGCCAGAGCATGGCTCCCGGCGGACAGGGCCGAGGTTCTTCCTCCTTTGCCCAATCATTTCTGGTTGGGCAATTGCGCCCTGCCCGGGACTTCCTGCGCCTCCTGGGTCTCATGGCGGCCTGTACCAGCGTGGTCCGTTGGGCCCGCTGGAACATGCGCCCCCTTCAGTGGGGGCTGGCCAGCCAGTGGTCCCAATGCTGCGATCCATTGGACCAGCTAGTGACGGTGAACCAGGGGATGTGGAACGCTCTCCAGTGGTGGACCGTTCCAGTTCATCTGCAGGAGTGCATCCCGTTTGTCCGCCCCGAGCCGACGGTCTCTCTATCGACCGATGCCTCTCTGATGGGTTGGGGTGCCCATCTGGGGGAACACCGCGAGCATGGCCTCTGATCCCCGCGGGAATCCCAATGCCACATCAACGTGCTGGAGCTCCGAGCGGTCCGCCTAGCTCTCACCGCCTTTGCCTCGTTTCTTCGGGGTCAAGTGGTCCGGGTCCAGACGGACAATACCACGACCATGTACTATCTAAACCGCCAGGGCGGGACGTGCTCCATGCTCCTATGCAAGGAAGCTCTCCGCATCTGGTCACTCATGTGCAGCCTGGAGGCGGATCTCCTAGCCATTCATGTGGCAGGAGCCTCCAACACCCTGGCCGATGCCCTAAGCCGGATAGGGACTGCCTCCCACGAGTGGTCTCTCCTGCTGGAGGTAGTATGAGATCTATTCTCCCATTGGGCACACCGGGTGGACCTGTTTGCCTCCAGGAGAATGCGGTTGAGGCTGTTCCATGCCCGCCCCTGAGCAGGGCTCTCTGCAGGGGATGCCTCTCGAGGCCGTGGACCCTGGGCCTCTTCTACGCCTTTCCCCCGTTCCCCTTGATGCACAAGGTGCTGCTCAAAGCAAGGAGGGACAAGGCGCAGGTGATTCTGATAGCCCCAGACTGGCCCCGCCAGTACTGGTACCCAGATCTCCTCAGCCTCAGCTCCAGGCTTCCGAGGCAGCTTCCAGCTCACCCAGACCTGCTCTCAGTCAATCAGGGGAAGGTATTCCATCCGGACCTTCAATCCCTGCACCTGACGGCCTGGTTCCTGAGCGGCTAGAGTTCCAGGCCTTGGGTCTTTCCGACGAGGTCCTCAACGTAGTTGAGGTGTCCCGTAAGGAGTCAACCAGAAAATGCTACGCCTTCAAATGGAAAAGGTTTTCCATTTGGTGTCAGGGCAAGGGCTTGGACCCTTCCTCCTGTTCCTTGGCAAGCATCTTGGACTGTTTATGGTCCCTTTCTCAGCAAGGGCTTAGGTCGACGACCCTAAGGGTGCACCTAGCAGCCATCTCTGCTTACCGGGCGCGGGCCGGGAAGCAGTCGGTGGCGCAGGAGAAGGTGGTCTGGCGCTTTTTCAAAGGCCTCGATCACATTTCCCCTCCGGTGCAAGAACCTCCACCTCCGTGGATCTACTGCTGGTACTGGCAAAAGCTCATGGGCAAGCCATTCGAACCAATGCACAGGTGTGAACTCTCCACCTGTCGTGGAAGACCGCCTTCTTGGTGGCTATCACGTCAGCCAGAAGGATGGGAGAGCTCCAGGCGCTCTGCATCGAGTCTCCTTACCTGGTCTTCCACAGGGACAAGGTTGTCCTGCGCCCCCACCCGAAATTCCTTCCGAAGGTGGTGTCGGAGTTTCACCTTAACCAGGTGTTGACTCTGCCGGTGTTCTACCCCAATCACACCTCGGAGGCCGAATATAGGCTCCATACTTTGGACCCTAGAAGGGCGCCGCTATTACAAGGAGCGACGGCTGAAATTGGGAGAGGTTCGCCAGCTGTTTGTCACTTACGCTGAAGCCGCACCTGGCAGACCTGCAGCCAAGCGGACGATAAGCAGGTGGGTCACCTCCTGCATAGATCTCTGCTAAAGTTGGCGGGCATGGAGCCTCCCAGAGGGATAAGAACTCATTCTACCCGCCATACTGCTGCATCGGTGGCTGCTTCCAGGGACGTCCCTATCCAGGAAATCTGCAGGGCTGCTACTTGGAAGTCAGCACACACCTTCATCACCCATTACCACATCGACCTTGAGTCACGCCGGGATGCTGGTTTTGGGGCCTCGGTTCTCCAGTCTCTCTTTCCCAAGTAAGTATCGGGGGTGTGCGCCTTGCCTCCCTCCTCCCGGAGAACTGCTAGGAGTCTGCCAGACAGTGTGGATGAACAACATATCCATGTCCCTATAAATACAGGTTACTCACCTGTAACAGGAGTTCTAGGAATGGTATATGTTGTTCATCCACACGACCCACCCGACCTCCTCTCGCTTCGGACAAAGACAACCTGAGCTTCCAGCGGGCCAGATCTGGCGCCATGGGGCGGAGCTGAGTTTTACCACCCAGGTGGTGGGAGGAGCCAGCTTGAAGACCTTCCGGCAAGATTTAAAGCGGCAAGGATACCTGCCAGACAGTGTGGATGAACAACATATACCATTCCTAGAACTCCTGTTACAGGTGAGTAACCTGTATTTCTTGACGAATCCCTGTTAATACCACCATTTTTGTTTGCGAGTTTTGTTTTTCCTTTACCACTAAATTTGGAAGCCAAATTAATTAATATTTTCTTTATGTTGCTTTGGGGTAGTATGTTGAACCTGGTGATGAGGGGTATAGCATATATGTCTATCCAGCAGGGAGGTTTAGATATAATACCCTGGCGCCTTTTTCTGTAGTATTTTCTTTTTCTTTAATTTTAGTAGGACGCTTAAACAGGCAAATAGATTTTGGGATCCTCTGGTACAGGTATGGCTGGATCCTTTCATGGAACAGTGACAGATGGGCACAATTCAATTGCACGGTTCCTGCTTGAGAATGGTTCTTCTCAATTGTAGGCAATGGCAGTGAACCCTCATGATTTTGCATACTGTCATGAGAAAGGCAATTTATAGTTAATATCATGTCCTTCTTTCTGGCTACTCCAAATTTCCTAGGTTGTCCCCAGGAAAAATAATAGTACTAACAGTGCTTTCCAGTAAAAGAATACCCATGCAAATGTGGGATGTGTTATGGTTGTCTGCACATGGGTGGTTGGGGGTCCAGGGGTCTCACAAACATAAGAGTTTGGAGAGTTATTGCCCTAGGCCTGGATGTGTTGTAGAGATGTCAGTATGCTTAGGACTTTTGGGAGGATCTAGCTGATCATTGGAACTTGCCTCTAAAACAGACGGTTCCTTCTGAGTGCCCTGTATTTGAACTGGCACTGGTGAGCTAGGATAATGTGCATGATGACGCCGTTGATGGTCCATTTGCTCTTTTGAAATTATATTTGTGGCAGGGCACTGTGCTTTTTCTTTGCAGCAGAAAGTAACCTCTTACCCTGAACTGCACACCATTATTACAAATGCCTGCAGGAAAGTTTTTGATTCAAATCAGGTAACTTTTAAAGAACTTTAGACCTGCCTTCTTTGGGTCCACATCCCTAACTGTGTTTGGCTAGGTTACTAATTTCTTTAACTAACTAAATGCTCCAGTACACTGTAGTGGTAAATCTTATTGTTATATACCTTCATTGCATTTTCTTTTGTGTGATTGTTGTCTCCTTTTGAATACTATCCATCCAGTGGGGAATTTTTGACAATTTCATATTCTTTTTATTATTTTTTTTTTGGCATTTATTTTCCTTGGTTAACTCTGATACAATGGAATAATTGACTATTGTTTTATTAATTGTTCTTTTTCTATTGTATTGTGTATTCCTGTATCTTGGTTTTTGTTTTGTCCTTTTTCCGCAATAAAAATTCCCTTGCTCTTCTTCGATTAGTGCCGTGGGATCTCTTGCTTCCACCTTGACAGTGACCGGAGATGGGCAGAAGGAACCTCAGTTTAACATCTCATTCGACGATGGGCTGCTAAACTTTAGGATGCCTTTCAGACCTGACCCCCAACCATGGCTGACCACGAGCTGTAGCTAAAATTTGAGTAGCTTATATGCTGACACTTTGCGACCCAATCCCCGACCACTAGCAGCGGCTAAAACCCGACACAGCCACATCATCTGACATATTTATTTACGAGTGAAACATAGTTTTGAAACATTTCCTAATTCATATCACATTTAAAACAACTCACTCTTTAGCAGGCAAAGGAAGGCTTTTTAATACGTGAGCCAAAAATGTATTTTACTGCGACCAAAGAATTCTTGGCTCGCGACCTGAAAGCCGGGCCTCTCACTAAGTTGTTCAGTCAAGATTTTCGAGTTACCCAGAAAAGGAATTTCTAGTCCAATTTTCAAAAAACAGACACCAGGATATAACTAAACAGGTCCCGTGTACCTACTGTAGGTGCATGTGTGTTTTATCAATTTTATGTATTTTGCGACTTTAGATGAACAACAACAACAAAAAAAAAGACCGTGAACCTGATGATGTAAACATTTTTTCTCACGATCCAACAGTGCTGTTCGTCACAACCTAAAAAGAGTTAGTGGAAGAAGAATATTTGTATTGTACCGGAGGGCTATCCTGAAAACCTTACTGAGCATGCTCAGAAGCCACATTTTAAAACCTTATGACTCTAGACAGGGGTTCTCAAATGGTGAGGCCAGCCTCCCTGGGGAGGCCCCAACTTGTTCCAGGGGAGGCTCAAGCAAGTCTGAAATAGTATTGTATTTAAATTTTGGGTTTTATATATTTTGTGTGAAGAGATGAAGCAAATTTAAAGAGGATAATAATAGTAGGTGAATTTTATGTATTTATTTACTAATAGGTGACAAGGGAAGGTGAATGAGCCAAGGTTCATTTCAGGTGTATCCGGGGAAGGGTAGGGAGTGAATACATTTCAAAGGGTAACTGCAAAACAATCAAGAAATACACAGTGAGCAATAGTGCAAATAAATATGAACAATAAATTAATAATGAGTGGTGGTAATTGATCAATTTGTAAACTGATGGCAGAACAGCCCAAATACAAGGGTTGAGCATAGAAGTGCTAAGAGCAATAGCAGGAAGGAGCAAAGTAATCCCCAAGATGTTGCTTAGGAGCAGAGAAGGAAGGGGATAGGCAAAGTATGTAGGAAGGTTATTTCATATAGAGAAGAAAGAGAGGAAGTAGTCTGACCCATGAAGGTACCGCAACAAGGGGTTCAAGAATGAAAATAGCAGAGCAAGTAGGTTGGCATGTGGGGGGGTACAATTAGCCAAATAATATTTGTTTATTTTATTTATTTGTTATTCAGATAACACCTTTGAGCACAGGAGCTCTTTTTCAAAAGTTCCAAGTCAGTATAAGACAAAGAACTGAATGTGAGCCAGTTACTCAAAGGGGTTTCAATTTATTCAAGGTGTATTGTGCAAAGTACAGTATGTTAATTTTCTTTGGGGAGGCCCAAGATTATTTAAATTTCTGGGGGAGGCTCAAAATCTTTTCCATGGATTTGGGGAGGCTCACTGTGACAAAGTCTGAGAACTATTGCTCTAGAACCATGTAATATTGTTTTCACAAAACCTGCGAAAGGCACACCCCTAGGATAAACCCCTTCTGCCTTTGAAAGTTTTGGAACAAAATTTCAAACCCTCTTTGCTGTAGGTGAGAGCAAATAAACGACCAAAGTGAGGTGTTTTTAAAGATTGTTGACGTTCCGTGTCTTGGAATCCAGAAGAGCACCCATCACAAAACTGTCCGAGTCTTGAGAACTTGTCATCCATATCACACATGCCACATTTTGCCCAGTTTCATCAAATGGTGCCAAGGTTATTAAGTTACAACATTTTTGGTTTAACATAAAACACCTTTCTCAACCCTAACAATACTTGAGCTGCCGCACTATATATATATATATGTGTGTGTGTATGTGTGTGTGTGTGTGTGTGTGTGTGTATATATATATATATATATATATATATATATATATATATACTGTATATATATTCAGTCTCTCTCCTCAGCTGTCTTGAGGCAGTTTACTGGAGAGTACTCGAAGGGTTAAACCAGGCACCGAGATCTGTTCTCTGGGGAGGGGGAATTGCACAGAGACAGGATGTCTGGATGTTCACTGTTTGAGTGACCTGACTTAGCTAAGAGCTAGAAACTGGAGCATGAATATGCATAGTTCTACCCTTTCCCTGAGACTCTATATAAGGGGAAGGCAACGGGGCACTGGCCTGGCCAGCTGGGCTTATAGCCTGGGAAACAGGAGCAGTCCAGCCTCTCTGGCTGCAAATGGGCCTTGGGGGTCTACGGTCCAAGGAATGGTAGCAGTATCTCTGGTATTGGGTGTCACTGGTCCCCTTGTGCCTGGTCTCCAGAGAAGAAGAATATTGAGAGCAGCTGAGGGATGGAAACCCCAGGGATTCACCTCAAGAGATGTAGATAACATCTTTCCCAGAAGGTATAGTTGGGAGAGTGAAGGACCATCCCACAAGGGAGGTCGCAGGAACCCTTGCAGGTTCACTTTGGGTAGCAGTAGAGACAGAAAGAGAAAAAGATATGGGAGAAATCTGTGTTTGGAGCAAACTGTAAGTTCTCCATGTTTAATAGAATGCTTATTGTGCAAAATCCTAGGCAGTTCTTATTGAAACCCCTGGCAGGTAGTTGAATAAATGGGCATCAGGTAGGATGGGGCCTGTCTGGCAGTGGTTGGGGTCAGTAGGTCTCTGTGCATATGAGAAACTAGACATCAGAGTCTGCTTTTTTGGGGCCACTAGGGCAATCAGTGTAGTGTCAAAGGGAGAAAGCATGGCTGGCCAAACATGCTTTATGCAAGGAATAGTGATATCATAATTTTGATATGCTTCTGTATTTGTTGTCCTACTGTCGCTCAGGTAAGTGGTTGCCCTGCCTGAGGAGTGTGCACTTGCACAAATGGTCTTGGAGCTCCGGGGTTCCGGGGATCCACAAGGGAAGTTAGGGTTTTGAAGGGTTGAAAGAGACCCAGTACTCCATGGCAGCATAATTGTGCCCCATTAGATCAAGCGATAGAGCTGAAAAAAATGTAGTCATGTGGTGGGCAAATAGGCCCCACTAACAGCTGGGTAAAATCCATCCAGTATTTAGTAGCAGCAGTAGAATTGGATGCACACTGGGGGGGGGGGGGAGATGGAAAACCACAGGAATCTGCGTGAAGTAGTGTATGTGTAGGGCACGCCCCAGGTAAACAGTGTGATAGAGTGTGTGCAAGTACCATCATGAAAATGAAGACTCATGGCTGAGGAATGCTCGAAGTGCTATGTACCATCAGCAGCTACAGTACCGAATAAAAACCACTATACTTGACCCCAGCTCAATCTAGTTTGTAAGTGGTCTCTTGTTACTGGTCCCCAGGGTATGGTTTTATGGTACTGCTGATCCCCATCGCCCCTGCTTCATGATGGCAAGGTGACTGGTGTTGGTACAGTACTGGTAGTCATGGCGTAAGGCGGATGCTGTCCTGGACCAAATGCCATCCTATACCCCTAGATCCAGCTCTTACATACACACATTTATATTATATATAATATATCTATCTGTATTAAATATGTACGCATTAAGCTGCATCAAGGTATACATTAAAATCCTTTAATACACACCCCAGAGTAGCTTGTTGAGCTTATAAAATAACTTGCTGCTGTTACTGATTATACGTAATGGGAAATATTTTTGTTACGATTTTATCACATAAAATCAAATATTTGGATTCATTTTAAAAGGAAAAATGTACATGAAATAATCCCTGATTGTAGGTAAAGACAGTGTTTTGCCTTGGTAAACATACAGATTTAGTTTAGTTGCCATATTGGTTCTTGTAAAAACAAATCCAGAAGCAAATGGCTTGATACCTTTTAGTGGACCAACATAGATGTTACAAAAAGAACAAAGTGCCTTGGTAAAGAGATTCTTGATAAAGGAATTCTGCATCTGACCATACACAGCTGTTTTTTGTTTTTTTTTTAATGCATGGTCAGGTGATGTCTCGTCAGCCAGTGAGATTTCAGGGTTTTTCATTGCCATTTTATAAAAAATATTCAAACATATTTAACATGAACTGCTGCCTTAAAGGGGAACATTCATGAACAGTGACCCTCATAGTATGAAAGTCCATGAACAGCTCTTTTAAAGACTGTTATTTGTAGCTGACAGCGGGTCTGAAGATGTGCACAACTGGGTCTGTCCTGTAGTGATACTAATCTGTCACTTGGTGATGTCATGCAGGGGGAAACTGCAGGAACTGTGCAGTGTAGGTAGACACAGCTTTACCATGTGTGACATCACAAGGTACCATGAAGCAGTGGCAGAGTAGTATCAGTATAGGTCAGATGTAGCGCTGGAGACTTCTGGACTTCTACCAACTACAGGTAAGCCCAATACCTCACTTACAAGAACTTTTCATAAATGTTCAGTGCTAATGGTGATTGTTCATATATATATTTTCCTTCAAGTGAAACTGCTATCCCCACACACCACATACACTATACTAACATACTAAATAGCCAGCAGATTAGGCCCTATGGTCAAACGCGTCTTCTCGGGATCAGTGCCTACCCAGGTCACGTTATGCCCCCCCCACCCTCCCTACAAGATCCCTACCCCAGCCTCCAGCGGGCTGAGATGAACCCTCCCCATACCTATCCCAGCCCTTCTTGAACCCCTCCACAGTTGTAACAACCACCAGCTCCCCAGGCAGCGCATTCCAGGGCTCCACCACCCTCTCAGTGAAGTAGCGTCTCCTTGTTTCTCCCCTTAGCCTTACAGATTTATGTCTACTAGCTAAGTGTCTGTTAATTGGAAAACTGAACGTACAGTAACAAAGAATAAAACAAATTTGTGACCAACAAATTGAAAAACAGTTTAAACATCAGCATGCAGCTTAGCTGTAAAAGCTGATTGAAGGAAATTGGACAGCCGCATTGCAATGCATAGTCTGTCACTGTAAGTGGGACATCACCCTTGAAAGGTTAACTGCAGTTCAGACTAAGTTTCAGAACCCCTCGCTGCTTCGTTGCTTGGTGTTTAATCAGAAGAAACATTCGGTAACTCAAACAATAATACTGCAGGTTGACTGAAACATTCTGTTGCAAGAATACTTCATTGTTATGTTCTCAGTGTCTAGCGGCTAAGGGCTGCCCAGCTACAGTCAGCTGAGTAATCCCGTCATGAGAACCGTGCCTTGAGTGATGGTCACCCATCTGCTGTTATTGGCAAATCGCTTGATATTACACCTCCTAATGAGCCTAACTTCTCAGAAATCTCTAAGCTCTGAAACATTTCTGTGCATCTGTGACCCGTAAATCCTCTCTCAAGTGAACACAGGGGCTGTTTTTAATTTTTGATTCGGCTCCTGGATGCGATTTGAGGCTTTTATGTGTCTGAAACTTTGGCAAATGATAGCATAAGCCTCACACTGGAAAAAAAATGTTCTTGTTAGGATTTCTTTATTAGACATTTCTCTTGTGGTGTAATGTGCTTCATTTGTGTGTTTTGTTTCTCTCCTCAGTGCTTCATGAATGTTTGTGTTCATCCCTCCAAGATGTGCATGAAGGAATAATGGAAGCTCCTGAATACCTAGACTTGGATGAGATAGACTTTAGTGATGATATATCTGTGAGTAGGATTTTCTTTTCTACCAGCAAGCAGAAACAAGATAAAGCAACCCGCCCTTTAATAAATCTGAAAGTACTGTATTGCACTGCATAAGTGCAAGTCTGACGTAGGGGCAGGTTAATGTGGTGTTTATTAATGTGGATATCAATTACTTCTGTACGCAGTGCTAAACCCAAAAGGAAATTATATTCCATTTTTTAATCTTTGCTGCCTTTGAAACATGTTCCAGCAGAAGCCAGCATTGTTTACCACAAGTACAGATGGTGGAAATTAAAGAAGGGTTGACTGGGTTTGATAAACTCTGAAACCGCTCCACCCTATCCACCCCTTTCCAAAGAAACTGTATTTGGGTGTAAAGACCATGTTGAACATAGTGACATGTTTGGCATATAAAAGCTTTATCTTCCCCTTTTGAGTGAAAGTAGTTTTATCTAGAGATGCAGCAAAGGTTTACTTAAATTGCGAAGATCCGGCAAAGTCACCGACTTTGAATTTGCGAAGCATTTCATTAAGTTGGCCGTTTTGTGGCAGCTTTAACATCGAAAACTTTGCTGGCGCTTTGCATATAACTTCGCCTTACGACATTGCTTCTCAGCAAATTCAGACAAAGTTTCCTCAGTAAGAGGAACAGTACCTGTAGGTGACATGCAGTAGTTCCTGCAGGTCACATAATACAGCTCTAGGTACACAGTGTCCTTCAGCTTCACTTTGCAGTGTGTGTGAATGAGTGGAAGGGGACAGATCTGCTGCTTTTGGAGCCTTTAGAAACAGACTGTACTTCTATGTTTTATAGCTTTTTGTATGTTATGCATCTTTTCCTGTCTTAGAAGTTTGTTAGGAGTTATTTAGTTATGTTTAAGGTCTGCTTTTCTTTATATTACTGTACTTTTGCTACAGCCTTCTAGCTGTATTTTCCTTCTGTGTTCAGATGCTCTAGTTCTGTAAATTCTTGTTTAGTTATTATTTATAATTAGTTTTTTCTGCATTTTTCTGCCTTTCCTAATTTCATTTTCTTTATGCTGTTTTTTACTTTTCATACCTTTTCTTTTGAATAAAAATGAGTGGAGATTGGGAGGAGTGGGAATCAGAGTGAGGAGAGAGGGACCATCACACAGTTGACAGATGGGACATGCCGCCCCATCTGTCTGAAGAGGACACCTGCAAGGGTGGCACCAGCAGCACCGGGTGTTGGAAGAAGGCCAACAAGAAATCTGTAGCAGCAGTGGCCTTTTTGTTTGCAGGCACCCCCACCCACCTACAGTACAGCAGCAGCAGGTATCAGCACCTCCCATTATAACCACAGTTCCACCACTGGAAGAACCTGCAAGGGTTCTATCCCCCAGTACTACCACCACTGTTGGTTAATTGCCGTGAGGAGCTCCTGAGACCATCCATCTCTGGCTCCTCTCTTAGGCAGCAGCAAAAGTCCTTAATTTTGGAATTTGTTAATGTAGATGTTGCTAACAACAGTGTTGTGATGTGCAAACTGTATCAGATGGTTGTTTGGTGTTGCAAACTGGGCAACCACGTGGGCACTGGTGGGCAGAACACACACCCTAGAGTAAGATACTGCTGTTAGTGGGAGGAATACAAGAAGGCAGTTGAGAGGGGTGGAGACAGTACCATTCCTAGTGGTCCTTCTGTGCCGTGTGGGGGAGGTGGCGCAGCAAGTGATGGCGAGGTGCACAGTTGCTGAAGGGAGGTACTGAGGAGAGAAGCGGTCCTGCAGTTGGACTCGGGGGGCTGTGACCAGGGAGAGTACGTGATATCCCAGCTGCAGATCCTCCTCCTTCAAATTCTCAGTTTAGAGATGAAGTGGCACAACTCCACGTCAAGATGGGAGATCTCAGATGCAGTCCGTGGAAGGTGATATCAGGGGGAAATTCTTTACTGGGAGGGTGGTGGGATCATGGAACAGACTGCGGAATGGGTGGGGGTTGATTCAGTGGGTAAATTTAAAAATGCCTGGGATACATACATGGGCCTAACCAACAGGGGGCAGACAGAAAATGGAGGGCGAAGGTCTTCCTACAGGGGGGGAACTTGGGCAGAATAGATGGACCATGGGGTCTTTTTCTGCTGGTAGATTTCTATGTTTCTATGAAATGCACAACATATGAAAATATCATTTCCTATTTTTTATAAAGTCCCAAAAATTATATATACATTCTACATGCCACTGCACTGTGTCAGTTAGTCTCCCACCACAGCAACAGCACCACCAAGTTGTAATTCACTTTAGTACCCAGAAATGCACTATATGAAAATCTAATTTCCCATTTTTCTCAAGTCCCAGAAATTACATGTGCTTGCTACATGCACTGCACTGTCAGTCAGTCTCCCACCACAGCAACAGCACCTCTAAGTTGTAATTCACTTCTGTGCCCAGAAATGCACTATATATGAAAATCTCATATCCCATTTTGTCTTAAGTCCCAGAAAAAATATATATACAGTATGTATGATGCTACTAATGCTGCTGGCATTGTAAATGTGGCACACACTTGGGCACTGGTGAGCAGCACACCCACCTTAGAGTAGGCATCGCTGTGAGTGAGAGGAATACAAGAAGTCAGCTGAGAGGGGTGGAGGTGATGTGACTGCTAGTGGTCCTTCTGTGCTGCGGGGAAGGGAGTTGCAGCAAGCAACAGAGAGCTGCACAGTTGCTTGAAGGAGGCACAAATGATGGAAGTGGGACCTGCAGCCAGACCCGGCGGTTGCGGCCATGGAAGGAACCTGAGACCAAGCCGCGGATCCTCCTCCTTCTCAGTTAAAAGATGAAGTAGCACACCTACGCATTGGGGGGTGGGGACCTCAGATGCTGAGGTGTGTCTAGGTTGGCCACACACCATATGCTGTTTTCAAACCAGCAGACTCTCCTTTAAGAAAAGCTGTAACTCCATGGTGGCGGTGCACCCTCTGTCACACCTAGACCATAGCAATGATGCACACTATATGAAATTCTCACTTGCCATATTTTCTCAAGTCACAGAAATTATATATGGTATACGTTGTTGCACTGTCAGTCTCTAACCACAGCAACTCTCTTTAAGCACTGCAGTGGACAGAAATTCAGGAGAGGAGGAGAAGAAACCTTTGATGACAAGAGTGAAATTATTGAGAGTGTAGTCTACTTTGTCATGTTGCACCTGTTTTAAATTAAAATTAAAATAAAAAAGTATAAGTAGAAAAAACAAACTTTCAGAAAAGATACTTAGGCCTTGTCCATACTACCACCTGAAAATCTGTAATGTTTCCAAAACAGTTCAAACAAGTAACGTTACAGTGCATCTACATTACCTGTGAACTGTTTTAGAAACCGTTGCAGTTCGTCCACACACCGGGCAAAGTGTGACCATTACGGTCGGCTCTGTATCCCACAGTGCAGTTCGTGCTGCACTGAGGGCAATGCTGGAACTATACACTCACGCGTCCACACTACAGCTGGTAACGTTACAGAGGCGTAACTGTTTTCAAAACTGTTGTTGAAACCACTTCATAAGTGGTTTCAACAACAGTTTCAAAAATGCCCTCTGTAACGTTATCAGTGTGAATGCAAACCATTATGGTAATGGCTTGGACCCTCTGAAACGTTACAGAGGGTTTTTTTTTTCTGGTGTAGTGTGGACAGGGCCTTACTTTCACACTGCTGATGGCCATACTGTGAAATGGAACAGTGGTGTCGTAGACAGAGAAGGTGGAGATGCTTGCTTTATGGAGGGGGATGCAGCAGGACAGTTGACCTGTCAAGACAGAAGAAAATTACTTGAACTCTAGTCAAGAAGCCGCTGTGGGGGCCATCCGCATGGTATATCCATTGTCCACTACCTGTCAAGACAAGACTGAAATTATTGTGTGGTGGAGTTAGGCTACACCCTCAGCTGTAACTGATGGACCACTTTTCTATCTCCTTAATTCCTAGCTACCAAAACTTCTGTTGCGCAACAGTTAACGCTTTTCTCTTTGCTTTGTTTCCGCCCCCCCCCCCGATTGGCCACCAAGTATAGCTCTTTACTACCCCTACTAAACTTCCTACTAGTTCTCTATTTTCATTATTTTTCCATTTCCATCCATCCAGTCCCTGTAATGATGCCAAATACCTGGAGAGGTGTTGTGTAAAGTGCATAAATGCATTTTGTGTACAAAAAGCATGAAAGCTATTTTAAATAGAAATAAATAGTTAATAAAGCCTTTTTAAATAAAAAGGATTCAGAAGTCATATAAAACAATAATAATGTCATGATTAGTAGAGTTATAAGAAATCCTTATGGTATTTTCATAAATTCACACTATAAGCCTGTTACTGTATAAGGTTATAAAAGTGCTTAGTCACTGTGGATCAGAGATAATAGAGAGTCAATATCTGTGGAGATAAACACTGTACCTTTAACTGAACCAGGAAGTCCCCTGAATCAAAACCCCCTTGGTTTTAAAACACATGTTCAGACTTGTAAATAGAAAGTGCTTAGTCAGGTGACCCCACCAAAAAGATATAAAATCTCTTCACTGAGTGCAGTCAGTCTGTACAGTGGGGCTCTGCCCGGAGAGAGGAGGAGAGATTCTGCTGTTTGCGCAGACAAGCTGTTGAATGCAGATGAAAAGGGTCTTAGGAGCTCTAAGATCAGGACTGTATTATATGAGAAACTACTGATGTTAAGTAGTGATTTTCTTTGCAATTTGTTTTTCCATTTATTATTTTTCTAACTTATCACATCACAGTGTTTTAAACCTGTAAATTTGCCTCATCTGAAATTTATTCCCACACTCTATGACATATTGTTCACAACTTTTCCACTTTGGTGGCCATCCACGTAGTTTATCCATTGTCCACTTCCGGTCGTACTATTCTGCTGTCACCTGTCAAGAGAGGACTGAAATTATTGTTCTACAGCTGGCCCATGGCGTGGACTCATGGGGTAACTGTGAAGGGAAAACTGAAAGAAAAGAAAAAAGAAATCCTGGAATGATTCTTACCATCACCTTAGTGGTGGCCAGTCCATGTAATGGCACAGTGGTGCCCCAGAGGGAGTGGAGAAAGAGGCGGCTTGCTGTCTGCTGAGGATGACGCAGCAGGAGAGGGGACCTGTGAACACGAGTGAAATTAAATATTTAGAGTCTAGCCCACACACAGTTTTTGTGCCTGTAACAAGAAAATGAAAATAGAAAAGTAAAAAAAACAAAAGAATGGACATACCGTGGCAGTAGTGATAGTCATGATGTGTAATGGCACATCGGTGCCCTGGGGGGAGAAGAAAGATGCAGCTTGCTGACTGCTGAGGATGACGCAGCAGGAGAGGGGACCTGTGAAAACAAGAGTGAAATTAAATATTTAGAGTTTAGCCTACACACAATCTTTTGTACATGTAAAAGCAAAATGAAAATAGAAAAGTAAACAAAAAAATGACTGATACTTACCATCACAGTAGTGAAGGCTATGGCACATCGGTGCCCCAGAGGTGGAGGAGGAGCGGTAGAGGGCGATCGAAGAATGGCAAACCATTACAACGGCAATGGAATCACAACGCCAACACTTTAGCATGACCACGGTTCCCCCCCATCCCCGAGTTGTGCCTCCCTTGGAGTTGGAATCCTAAATAAGGGGTGTGGGAGCAAAGCCCCCTGCAAAAGAACACTTTACAAAAAGTGTTTGCACTGTGGGTCTGGTGCCGTATTTAGGATTTGCAGTTCCTGTCATGGCTCTGTTGTGGAACCAGGAGGAGGGCATTCCAGGCCGGAGGCAACAGTACAAGAAGCAGGTTCACACAGTAGTCAATGTGTCTGGCATTTATGCTGGGTTAAGAGTAAAGGTTTTTCTGGAAACATGCATGAGATGAGGAGGAGGACTGAAGGAGGCCATAGTGCAGAGTTACATTTTCCTCCTCCTTTCTGTGTCCTTCATGTTGTTACTGGGTGTGGAGGACTGGAAGAGTCCAAAGTATGGAATGTTATCACTGGGGGCAGGCGCTGGCAGCAGGTTTAGGCTGGCATCCGGTATTTACGCTGGGTTAAGAGTCTGTGTTTTTCTGAAGGCATGCAGCAGATGGAGGAGGAGCAGGAGGAGACTCATGTTGTTCCTGGGTGAGGCGGACTGGAGGAGGACACAGTGCAGAGCATCATCAGTGGGAGCAGGCATGGCAGCAGGTTCACATTAGGCTGGTATCTGGCATTTAAACTGGGTTAAGAATCTGTGTTTTTCTGAAGGCATGCAGGAGGAAGAAGCCCACGTTATTCCCAGGTGAGAAGGACCAAAGGAGGCCAGTGTACAAAGTTATATTTATTTATGTAAAAGTTTTACCAGGAAGGCACACTGAGCAAATAATGCTCTATTCCATCTGCATCCTGCGGGTAGGGGGAAGGAGGATACAAAAGTACAAATACAGATGACTCACTTCTTCTCCTTCTTTCTGTGTCCTCCAAATTAATGTACTTCTTCTGTTCCCCCACAATGAATCTGCGTCTTCAATATCTGAGTTTTCCCCACATTGAAATTCTGGATCCATTAAGTCCACGTCTATCTCTGTTGTAGGTGGTTGTCATTCCCCTGCTTCATCTTGGTGCGTCAGTGGTGCCCACTGCGATGCACTTCTGTTTGGAGGTGTATGTGCAGTATTCATTTTAGTGAATATCAACATAGTGACATTTTGTGGGGATAAGTTTGTATGTCAGACTGTGATGATTGCTCCTGCTGCACTGAACATACATTCAGAATTAGCACTAGATGGTGGGCAGCTGAAAAGCCACATCTGCCAGTGTAAGTTCATCATCCGCTCCACGGTGTATGGGTCTGCCAAATATGCCTCAACAGATTTGGCTGCTGCTTTTAGTTCACCATCTTCCAATGGTTCCTTCTCCTCCTCACAATCTGCAGTGCCAACCTGTGCAAGAACTGCCCATAGAGAATTTGATTTTGGAGGTGGTTTTCTGGTTGCCTTACTGGTAGATGTCAAAGCTGCATTTCCACATCTCTCACTTCCATTGCTGACTGCTGATGAGGATGACACAAGTGCATCTCATCTCAATATGCTGTCTGTCTAGCATTTGCAGACTGTGTACACGACTGATCAGCAGTTTTTGTAGATGCTCTGCTTCCTGACTGCCACCATCAAATATGGTTGAAAGGGTTCCACCGAGCCGCATCAACAGTGAAGTTGTTGAAATGCGGCACAGCAAAATCCACAATGTTGACAGACGAAATTTTACCTGTCAGACATTGCGTGGTTTTTTTGCAATGGCTCCACCCCCCCCACACACACACACACCACCTGACCTTTAAATAACAAACTCCAGGTTGGACTTGACTCGGAAGGGGGTGAAACACCATCAAACGTAACACCAGTGTACATCGGATCCATTACAGTGACAATCTCAAAGTCATTCGAAGTTGTCGCGGTAATGGATTTCGATGTCGAAATTTCACTGTGCCAACAGTATACTGGCTGAAACCCCCTGTTTGTATCGTGGGGCCAGCATTATTGTAGTACTGAAAGCCACAGAAGTCAGGATAATATTCAGGTGTCTGTTATGGCTCATTATTCATTGGGGTATGAATATCCTGTAACCTCACTGGTCAAAACACATCACATGACCGTGGTATATCCTGTAATGACCCACGGCTGAGAAATGGCATTTATAAAAAAACATACTTAAACACATTTCAAATTTACTTTACACATGGATCCATTGTATAATCGCAATAAGGCACTCCAGGATGTGGGTTATTGTGGGATTTACCCACTTCTTGTGTGGTTAAGTCACTCGGCTGTGCCTCGTGACACACCACACAAGGCATGGGTAAATCCTCCAATAACCCACACCCTGTTGTGCCTTATTGCTTAAATACATGTGTTCAGACAATGCATAGCTTATAGTCACCTGTTGCCTCAGACTGCCGCTGCACATTGCAAATGGCCTGCCTCAGCACCCAGAGCAGTGGGATGGCCAGGCTAATAGAGGCAGTGTCCCCCTCTCACTGCCTGTGTGACATGATCACAGGCCTCTAGATCAAACTCAACCCATCCATACACCTCTACTGTTCTGTTGTCAGCGACATAGAAGTTTATGACTGTCGCAGCATATTCTCTGATAAAGCCCTATACCATTCATACATCTGCTCCAGCATATATAAGGTTGAATTCCACCTCGTGACAACTTCCTGCTTTTATCGGTGCTGAGGAAGGCCATTTTTTAATTGCAGAGCACGTAACTGGTCCCTGGCCTTTCTGAATTGTGCATAATGGCCACAAATTTGACGGCACTGAGTAAGCACTTCGTTAATGTCATACTGTGACAAGAACTCTTGCACAACCAGATTTAACTAGTGTGCAAAGCAGGGTATCCTAGCAAACCCCCCATCACTAATAGCCTCGACAATGCTTACATCATTGTCACTGGCTGTGAAGCCAGCCTTTAAGGATATTGGGTTCAATCAAGTGTCAGTCTTATCCAGTGTTGATGCCAAAATGTTTTCCCCACTGTGCAAATCAAGCATTCCTCATAGCCAGTACTGCATGCTTATGAATTCTAGGCATGTAGCTTTCATTTCAGTTAGGCTGCTTGCATTTGCTGCCAAGGTAACATAGAAACAGAAATACAGAATTTGACGGCAGATAAGGACCGCTTGGCCCACCTAATCTGCCCATTTCCCCTACCTAATGGATAAGCTGCAGACCCTAGTTAACCAACAGCCTATTTCCTCCTACCCCCCACTAGAATTGCCTTATGTCTGTCCCATGCATTCTTGAATTCCTCCACTGTTTTTGACTCCATGACCTCCTCAGGAAGGCCATTCCATGCATCCACAACCTTCTCTGTGAAAAAATACTTCCTCATATTATCTCTGAGCCATCCCCCCACCATCTTCAAATTATGCCCCCTTGTTCTTGCACACCTCTTTTTCTGAAAGATGCTACCCTCTTGGACTTTGTTGATTCCCTTGAGGTACTTTCTATCATGTCCCCCTCTTCCGTCTTTCCTGGAGGGTATACATGTTAAGCTCCTTTAGTCTCTCTTCGTATGTCATCTGGTGCAGACCCTGCACCATTTTAGTTGCCCTCCTCTGGACAGCCTCTATCCTGCCTATGTCCTTGTGGAGATGAGGTCTCCAGAACTGCATGCAGTACTCCAGATGTGGTCTGACCAGCTGTCTGTACAGAGGGATGACAACTTCCTGATTTCTACTGGTGATGCCTCTCCCTGTGCATTCCAGTATCCCCCTAGCTCTCCTTACTGCCTTCTCACATTGCTTGCCCACCTTTAGATCATCTGATATGACTACCCCCAGGTCTCTTTCCATTTTTGTTGTTGTTGGTATTTCACCCCCCATTGTGTACTCTTCCCCTGGGTTTTTTGTTTCCCAGGTGCATTACTTGTCACTTCTTTGCATTGAATCTAAGCTGCCATACATCTGACCATTCCTCCAACCTTGCCAAGTCCATTCTCCTCCTTTCCACCCCACCTTGTGTATCAACCCTGTTGCAGATCTTCGTGTCGTCTGCAAAGAGATGTACTTTTCCTTCCAGTCCCTCTGCAACGTCACTTATAAAGACATTGATGAGGACCGGTTCTAGTACTAAACCCTGCAGTACTCCTCCTCCTCCTCCTCCGCCCCCTGTCTTGCGGAGTACCTCAGGGGTTGGTATTGGCCCCAGTGTTGTTCGCAGTCCATATGCTGGCCCTGGGAGGGATCATTAGGAAATGTGGCTTGGGTTTTCATTGCTATGCTGATGATACCCAGCTATGCTTATCCTTTGTCCCAGGAACATCCAGTGTTGTGCTAAGCAACTGCCTTCCTGAGATCAATGATTGGATGGCCTCTAGCTGGTTGTGACTGAACCCCGATAAGACAGAGGTATTGGTGGTGGAGTCAAACAGAGTACGTGATAGGATGGCCTCTGGATCAGAAACTGGACTTGTTCTGGGATCTATTCCATTGAAGGCCTCCTCTAGGGTGTGAAATCTCGGTGTCATTCTAGATAGGAGTTTGGCGATGGAGGCGCAGATATCTTCCACCGTCAGCTCCTGCTTTTTCCATCTCAGAAATGTCGCCAGGATAAAACCCTTTGTTCCGCATGTGGGCCTCCCCTCTTTGATGCATGCCTTAGTTACATCAAGGCTTGACTACTGTAATGCACTGTACCTCGGGGTCATTGGAGGATCTCTCCGCAGACTGCAGCTAGTGCAGAACGCAGCTGCCCAGTTACTTACTGGGCAGCCAGAGTTTTGCCACATTACACCAGTGTTGCATGAGCTGCACTGGCTGCCGGTTAGGTGGAGGATCCTTTTCAAGGTGGGTCTTCTCACTTATAAGGCCCTACATGGTCAGGGCCCTGGTTATCTGTTTGATCTTCTTGTACCTGTTCTCTCAGTTTGCCCCCTCCATTCCTCCTGTGAGGGGCCCCCTTGCAATTCCCAGGACGAGGTTGAGATCGGCTGGTGACAGGGTGTTTAGTGTCGCCCCCATCCTGTGGAATTTGCTGCCCTCGGGTTGGGGCCCTACTCTGGAGGTATTCAAGGCCTACCTTAATGCCCTCCTATTCGACCAGGCCTTTCTGGATTAAGCTGATCTTCTCAGACCTGAGTACAGCTATTAGTAATTTGATGCCTCATTTTATTGTTTATGGGAAATGTTTTTATCTGCAGTTATTTATATATATGGTTATGTTTCTTTTTTGATTTCATTGATTTGTTTTTTAAATATGTGTTTACTTATCTGCACGACGCCCAGAGCCTCTAGGATTGGGCGTCTTTTTAAATAAATTTTGCCTTGCCTTTCTTCAGAGTAGACTCCGTTTACTATTACCCTCTGTGTCCTGTTGTCCAGCCAGTGTTTTACCCAGGCTACTATCTTGGGGACCCACTCCAAGGCTGGCTAACTTGTATATAAATTTTTCTAGGGACATGGATATGTTGTTCATCCACACTGTCTGGCAGGTATCCTTGCCGCTTTAAATCTTGCCGGAAGGTCTTCAAGCTGGCTCCTCCCACCCACCCGGGTGGTAAAACTCTCGGCTCCGCCCCATGACGCCAGATCTTCCTTACCGCTTGGAAGCTCAGGTTCCCTCCTTAACGCTCTGCATATAAGACTGGTTCCTAATTCTTCGGAAGTTCGAAATCAAAAAGTTTTTTGCTAAAAAGACTTCGGTCTTCTTTTCCTCACGGCTGCGATGGACAAATCGACTCCCGGTTTCCGGAGGTGCCCTTGCGGGCAGAAGATGTCTGGGGCGGATCCGCACTCCACTCGTCTACTGCTTGGGCCTTGAGCACGACCACGAGCGCTCGCGACTTGTGCTCTTCTTTCATCATCCTTGAAGACTGTGCTGCCCGATTACAACTGGGGCGCCCCGAGAAAAGAATTCCACCGGTTAAATCTAAAGAGGCCCGGTTGGCGGTGTCCGCGGCCGGGCTCGGCGGATCAGCTCGAGCAGATGATCGCCCTCGAAGAGGAGGCGGCGTGGGCCACTTCTACCTCGGCTGCGGCATTTGTCCCGCTCTCTCTCGGTGCCTCGTACTCGGCTTCTTTTAAGGAGCTTTGTCTGACCCTCTCGACGAAAGGTGAGGGTCCAACTTCTTCTGGACCCTTTTCCAGGTCCAAAAAGAGCAAAAGTAAGTCTCTCCGTCGACGCTCTTGGGAGCGGGAAAGATCCCCCTCCCCTTCTTGTCGACAGTGAAGCGGTCGACCCCTCAACTCGACCACTGGCTACACAGTGTCCCTGTCAGGCCAGTTGGCCGAGACTCACGTCGGCCAGCGGTCGAGATTTTCTCGACCCGTTAAGCGGGTTGTCGGCTGGAGCTGAGAATCCTCTCCCGGTTCCCCGGTGGGAGTTGAGATCCCATCGGCTCGTCCGTGCCTCGGTTCTGGAGCCTTGGTGGAATCGTCCGAGCCAAGGAGTGCGATTCCGACACTTCCCTCGCCGTCCTCGGCCTAGCCAAGACTTCTGGTCTCGGACATCCTCGGTCCAGCCAATCTCCTGCGTCATAAGGCGGTCTCGATCTCGGCACGGCAAGTGGCGCCCACTCTTCCTCCTCCTCCTCGGACGAGGGGAAGCTTCGGCGCAAGTTGCATCAGAGGTATGAGGAACTCATGTGGCAACAGCTCCTTTTGACCGGGAATAAGCCGACCCAGTCGTCTTCCCCGGCCATTAAGTGGCTGTCAACGGAGCGGCCGAAACAACCCCTCGTTGTAGCCGAGGAGCCTGTTCCCAGGCCGGTTGTTCGGCCAATTCCAGCTGCCCCACCGATTCTGGTGGAACCTCCGCCTCCACAGCCGTTAGTTGGGGCTCCGACCAAAATTCTCGGTCGGCTATGGGTTTGCCCATAGGCTGTCTGTCACCCTCACTCCCGATAAGCGTTGGCAGGTGGAGGGTGGCTCAGGCCGAGGCAGCTCTTTGAGGACTCTTCGAGTTAGGATGATTCCTCCTTTTCTCCAAGCGCATGGACTTGGAGTCCTCGGAGGACAGTCAGTGGACGATAGCCCTTCGTCCTTCTTAGGGTTGCTTCGGCTCATCTCGGAGTGAACCCGTTTCTAAACGGGCCAGGTATCCCCTCACGGAGATTCTGGACCGAGGGGATTCTCCTACGGAGGCCTTTCCGGTGGCCGAGGCCATAGTGGGTCCGGCCTTGGAGCTTTGGCAGTGCCCTGCTTGCTGCCCTGCGCCTTCGGCCAGAATGGCCAGGAAGTATGCGGTCCCTACCGGTTCCCTGTCCGGTTTTTCAGAACACCCCTCTGCTGAGGGGTTGGTTATGGACAGCGTTTTCCGGCATGCCGGGAGCGCCAGGGATGTGGACAAACCTCCCAACAAGGAATCCAAGAAATTGGATTAAGCCGGGCGAAAAGTCTATGCTGCGTCCTCTCTCGGCCTTCGTCAGGCCAGTTTGGCCGTCCTCATGGCACATTTTTCTCATGCCCTGTTGGGCTCCCTGGATGAGGTCGTCCCTCATCTTCCGGATCTGCAGACTACGGTCAGGCAGGTGCGGGACCAGGCAGGGCAGTGGCCAAACAGCAGCTCCAGACTGCTTTAGACATCGGGACTCATGTGCCAGGTCGGTGGCGGCCGCAGTGGCTATGCGTTGTCGGGCTTGGCTGAGGATATCCATCTTTACCTCGGATACCCAGCACAAGTTGGCGGATGTTCCCTTTTTGGGGACTGACCTCTTCGGCCCTGGGGTGGAAGGTCACCTGCAGAGGATCAAGAAGTCCAATGCTACCTTGGACTCGGTCTCTTCGCTCAGAAGGACAAAGGCCGCAAGCCACAGCCTAAGCCCTTCGTCCCTCGCCCCGCCTTGCCTGGCCAATGCGTCAGGGCCTAGCAGGCTCGAGCTTGGCATCCCAAACCCAAGCCGTCAGCTTCCTCCAACAGGAAGCAGGGAGGAAAAGGCCCAGGAGGTCCTCGGCCGGTCCCTCCTCCAAGCCTGCCCAGTGACGGGCTGAGGGGTGTCGCCCCCATCCCCGTCACCTTACCCCTGGTTCCCCCCGAGGGGGGACGGCTCCGACACTTCCTTTCCGCCTGGTCCGCTGTTACCACGGACAGGTGGGTACTGGAGGTGGTGGGAAAAGGCCTGCCTCTAGAATTCGAGCAGGCCCGCCCTTCAGAGCCGTCACACCTCGGGGGGCCTCGGGGTCCGCAGCCTCACTGGCGGCTCGTCGAGCCGACATCGCTCTCCTCCAAAAGGAGGTGATCAGGGAGGTAGAGGACCCCTCAGACCTGGGGTTCGTGTCCAGGTATTTCCTGGTTCCGAAACGGACGTGGGGCTGGCGCCCCATTCTCGACCTGCATGACCTGAACAAGTTCCTAAGGTCTCGAACCTTCAGGATGGTCACTCTGGCGCAGATAATACCATCTCTGGAACACGGCATGGTTCTGCTCTCTGGACCTACAGGGACGTGTTCTTTCACGTCCTATCCGTCCAGTCACATCAGAGATTCCTTCGCTTTCGGCGGAGGGATCCTCTTCAGTTCAAGCCATGCCCTTCGGCTTATCTCCAGCTCCCAGGGTCTTCACCAAATGCATGGCAGTGGTGACAGCATTCCTGCGGCGCCGAGGGGTCCAGGTGTACCCTTACCTGGACGATTGGCTGATAGCAGCCCCCTCCAGACAGGAGGTGGAGCGGTCCAGAGATCTGGCCCTCCAGGTTTGCTCTCAAGTCGGCCTTCTCATCAACGAGGCCAAGTCGGAACTCGCGCCGAAGCAGGTGATCCTGTTCATCGGGGCAGAGCTCGACTCTCTTCGAGCCAGAATACGGCTCCCAGTGGACAGGGCCGAGGTTCTTACCTCCTTTGCCCAATCATTTCTGGTTGGGCAATCGCGCCCTGCCCGGGACTTCCTGCGCCTCCTGGGTCTCATGGCGGCCTGTACCAGCGTGGTCCGTTGGGCACGCTGGCACATGCACCCCCTTCAGTGGGGACTGGCCAGCCACTGGTCACAACGCTGCGATCCATTGGACCAGCTAGTGATAGTGACCCAGGAGATGTGGAACGCTCTCCACTGGTGGACCGTTCCATCTCATCTGCAGGAGGGCATTCCGTTTGTCCACCCGAGCCGACGGTCTCTCTATCAACCGATGCCTCTCTGATGGGTTGGGGTGCCCATCTGGGGGAACACCGAGTGCACGGCCTCTGGTCCCCGCGGGAGTCCTGATGCCACATCAACCTGCTGGAGCTCCGAGCGGTCCGCCTAGCTCTCACCGCCTTTGCTCCGTTTCTCCGGGGTCAAGTGGTCCGAGTCCAGACGGACAATACCACGACCATGTACTACCTGAACCGCCAGGGCGGGCCGCGCTCCATGCTTCTATGCAAGGAAGCTCTCCGCATTTGGTCACTCGTGCGCAGCCTGGAGGCGGATCTCCTAGCCATTCATGTGGCAGGAGCCTCCAACACCTGGCCGATGCCCTGAGCGGATAGGGCTGCATCTCACAGTGGTCTCTCCTGCGGAGGTAGTACAAGATCTGTTCTCCCACTGGGGCACACCTCAGGTGGACCTGTTTGCCTCCAGGGAGAAGCGAAGTTGAGGCTGTTTCATGCCCGGCCCCTCAGCAGGGGCTCACTGCAGGGGATGCCTTCTTGAGAGCTCTGGACCCGGCCTCTTTACGCCTTTCCCCATTTCCCTTGATTCACAAGGTGCTTCTCAAGGCAAGGAGGGACAAGGCGCAGGTGATTCTGATAGCCCCAGACTGGCCCGCCGGATTTGGTACCAGATCTCCTCAGCCTCAGCTCCAGGCTCCCGAGGCGCTTCCAGCTCGCCCGGACCTGCTCTCAGTCAATCAGGGGAAGGTGTTCCATCCGGACCTTTAATCCCTGTACCTGACGGCCTGGTTCCTGAGCTGCTAGAGTTCCAGGCCTTGGGTCTTTCCGACGAGGTCCTCAATGTTGTTGAGGCGTCCCGTAAGTCGACCAGAAAATGCTAGCCTTCAAATGGAAGAGATTTTCCATTTGTTGTTAGGGCAAGGGCTTGGACCCTTCCTCCTGTTCTGTGGCAAGCATTTTGGACTATTTATGGTCCCTTTCTAGTCAAGGGCTTAGGTCGACGACCCTAAAGGTGCACCAGCCATCTCTGCTTACCGGGCGCGGGCCGGGGAGCAGTCGGTGGTGCAGGAGAAGGTGGTCTGGTGCTTTTTCAAAGGCCTTGATCACATTTCCCCTTCGGTGCGAGAACCTCCACCTCCGTGGGATTTACTGCTGGTACTGGCAAAGCTCATGGGCAAGCCATTCGAACCAATGCACAGGTGTGATCTCTCTCAACTGTCGTGGAAGACCGCCTTCTTGGTGGCTATCACGTCAGCCAGAAGGATGGGAGAACTCCAGGTGCTCTGCATTGAGTCTCCTTACCTGGTCTTCCCACAGGGACAAGGTTGCCCTCTTCCACCCAGAAATTCCTTCGAAGGTGGTGTCGGGAGTTTCACCCTAACCAGGTGTTGACTCTGCTGGTGTTCTACCCCAATCACACTCGGAGGTCAATACAGGCTCCATACTTTGACCCTAGAAGGGCGCTCGCTTATTATAAGGAGCGCACGGCTGAAATTCGGGGAGAGGTTCGCCAGCTGTTTGTCACCTACGCTGAAGCCGCACCTGGCAGACCTGCAGCCAAGCAGACGATAGGCAGGTGGGTCACCTCCTGCATAGATCTCTGCTATAAGTTGGCGGGCATGGAGCCTCCCAGAGGGATAAGAGCTCATTCTACCCGTCATACTGGTGCATCAGTGGCTGTTTCCAGGGACATCCCTATCCAGGAAATCTGCAGGGCTGCTACCTGGAAGTCAGCACACACCTTTATTACCCATTACCACATCGACCTTGAGTCACGCCGGGATGCTGGTTTTGGGGCCTCGGTTCTCAGTCTCTATTCCCTAAGTAGGGGTGTGCGCTGCCTCCTCCTCCCGGAGAACTGCTAGGAGTCTGCCAGACAGTGTGGATGAACAACATATCCATGTCCTAAATACAGGTTACTCACCTGTAACAGGAGTTCAAAGGGAATGGTATGTTGTTCATCCTACAACCACCCGACCTCTCGGCTTCGACGCACAACCTGAGCTTCCAGCGGCCAGATCTGGCGCCATGGGCGGAGCCAAGAGTTTTACCACCCGGGTGGGTGGGAGGAGCCAGCTTGAAGACCTTCCGGCAAGATTTAAAGCGGCAAGGATACCTGCCAGACAGTGTGGATGAACAACATATACCATTCCTAGAACTCCTGTTACAGGTGAGTAACCTGTATTTTGTGTGGGATTGTGTCAAATGCCTTGCTAAAGTCTAGGTAGACCATGTACACAGCCTCTCCCTGGTCTACTAAGTTACCCAGTCAAAGAAATCTATTAGATTCATCTGACATGACGTTCCTGCTGTGAACCCATGCTGCCTTGGGTCCTGTGCCCCGCTGGCCTCTAGGTACTCAACAGTTCTTTCCTTCAGAAGTGATTCCATCACTTTCCCTACCACAGAGGTCAAACTGACAGGTTTGTAGTTTCCTGCCTCTGTCTTGCTCCCACTTCTGTGAAGGGGAATCACATCCGCCGTCCTCCAGTCCTCAGGTACCTCATCATCCTCCCACGATTTGTTAAAGAGGGTAGTCAGTGGTGTCACTAGTTCTACCCTTAGTTCTTTTAGAATTCTGGGATGAATCCTGTCAGGCCCCATTGCTGTGTCCACCTTCAGTTTTAAGAGTTCTTTCAGAACTCTTTCTTCTGTGAATGGACTGGTATCAACCCTCCTATCCAGCTTGTTTCTGTTGTTTGTTTTAGGTACCTTTCTCTCTTCTTTTGTGAATACTGAGCAAAAATATTTCTTCAGTATCTCTGCCTTTTCACAGTCACCTCTGCCCACCCCTCCCTTTATTAAGGCTCAGTATCCCTCCCTTGGTCTTCCTTTGCTCCCTGATGTACCTATAAAAGGTTGTATCCCCTTTCTTAACTGAGTTGGTTATCTTTTCCTCAGTTTGAGCTTTCGCTATTGTGACTGCTTTCCCCTATTCCTTCTGCTTTAACTGATACAGTTCTCTGTCCTGCTCCTGTGATTCCTTGTACTTCCTGAATGCTATCTTTTTCTCCTTAACCTTCCCTGCCACCTCCTTTGAGAATCAGTGTTTTTTTAGTTTGTTTTGTTTATTTGCTTCACACAAAGGCTTGTTGCCTCTGTGATGGCAGTTCTGATTATTCCCCATTAGTCTTCCACCCCTCCTTCCTGCCTATTTGCTAGTGCATTGCTTAGGCAATTAAGTCTGCAGATGCCGAACACCAAGTAGAATATGTTTTTTTAAATGTTTGTTTTATATAGTGAACATCAGTGCAAACTGTAAAAACTGAGCTCTAAAGCTGGCCTGTTGGCGCAGCAGTTGGATTTCCGCTTGCGACACCGGTGACCTAGGTTCAGGAATGGACTCGAGCCGTGGAAGGCCGTCCGGGGGGAGGAGGATTGAGCGTCCAGCTGACTGCTCTTGTCCTCCGAGGGGGGCACTAGCTCTGCGACCGGCCCCTAGCAAAGATTAGGGACCAGCGCATGTGAGGCTTAGCAGTTCCGGGAGGTGTACCGGACATGGGCGCGTGCACCAGTATGTCATTACATACCACGCTTCCCACCTAAGGGGGCAAAATGGATGCAAGAGAATCCAGTAGCCCCGGCCGCACAAAGCCAAGCCCGGGGAGCCACAAACTGCCGGATCAGACGACGCTGCACCATTCAGAGGGGTACTTGGGGGTGCCACAGCCAGCGTCCCTGCCCTGGGGGGCAATCCGGGGTGAACGCCGATGGGGAGTGACGATGGTCCCGGGGGATGGGGAGAAGTGAACGGGAGGAAGGTGAGTTCCCCTCCCCCCAAAAAAAACACAAAAACCTGAGCTCTAAGTACAGCGTGTATCCAGTCTCCTGAAAACACTAACTAGAACAGCACACAGCACAGCTCTTCTGATCTGTTTCCTGCTGCAGTGTAACCTTGTAATCTGTAAGCCACATTGTACATCAACAGCACTGAATGACTTGGCCGTGTTGTGAAGGCCCAAGGATCTTCACCAGTGAAGCTGTAAATTCGCAACCCCATGAAGTTGCCAATACCTTGAAGTTAGACTTCGCAAAGTGGAAATAACTTCACAAAGTTACTGTGAATTGAAGTTTTCCAAACTTCGTACACCACTAGTTTTCTCACATAGTTGATGCAAGGTCCACATCAGCTTGCAGGATTTGGATGGAAGTGACCTGATTATATTTAACTATGGCATTTCATGCCGGCACCCCTGCTGACATGCTGAGGGCAGACTTTATTTTTATGACTCAGGGTTTTTGAAATAGTCAGATTTTCTCTTCCCATAGTAGCCCCAGATGTCTCCACATTCTCATAAGAAACAATAGATCTTACTTCGAGAGGGCTCTTGCAGTAGGTTATTACATATAGGACTGACGCCGGTCGGTGGCAGGACCCCACGGAAAAATTTCTAGCTAGCAGTCCCTGGCGAGGGACCGCCCTCACGTCAGGTGACTGGCGTCATGCGACGTAGGTATAAAGGGGTGGTCCTGGATGCCCGCCTTCCAGTTCTTTCCATCCGTCAGCTCGTGCAGCTCGGTGAAGTTCCCTGTCGCTCAGTCCTGTTACTTGATCGGTTTTCCGAAAAGTTTCAGTATTTTATATTTTCTGCTCGTGGTGAGCGTTGGTATATTTTGTCCCCTTCAAAAGTAAGTGCAACTCAAATGCGGTAGGCCAACTGCCTCACAAAGACGGTCACTCCCTCTGCCTTTTCTGTTTAGGCCCTGACCACGCGGTCGAGAAGTGTCCGCATTGCCTTCATTTCAGCACGGCCACCCGCAGACGATGCCAGCAGTCTCTCGAAGCCCATCTCATCAAGAAGAAGATGTCCGCGATGGAGAAGGAGTTGAAGAAACTTTGGCAGGCGTCGACCTCCCCTGAAGGGCACAAGAAGCGGGACAAGAAAAGGCACCGGGAGAAGGCCTCCTCCTCCGCGACTCCGGCCAGGGTCGTGGGTAAGGTAACATCTCCTCCGGGGGATCGCCCGATGGCAGCCTCCAAGGCTTTGGAGGAGGCGTCGGCCCGCCCATCGGGTTCGCGTTCGAGCCCGCCGGGTGCCTATGGGCAAAGGAGGCTCCAGCCCCCAGTACCGCCGCAGGCTTGTGGCTTACTGGTGCGGGCGCCTCCCATAAGCCGGACGTCTGCTCCTCTGACGTCCGCTGGGAGAAGGCCGCTAAGACGCCCGACCCTGCGGGGTGGCACAAGGCAGTGTCCCCATCGGACCGGGCCTCTTATCATTCTCGGCCCATCTCCGACGAGGGACCCCCGAAGTCGGACGCCGGCTCCTCCGGCGTCCGCCGGGTATCGGCCCCTAAGTCACACGTCAGCTCTTCCGACGTGCGCCGGGCCTCGGAGCCTACGGCAGACCCAGCTTCGTCTGTTGTACCAGGTTCCCCGCAGACTTCGCTGCCGTCAGAGGAACCCGAGTCCCCCCTGCCCGACCCCAGGGAATTTTCTCCTCCATCCCCGGACGAGGCTCGGGATCTTGGGCTACCGTCCGATCCTCTTCTACAGAGCTGGATCTGACGTTGACTCCCCTGACGCGGGCTCCGACACCGGCCCCGCTGACGCCGGCGATATTCCTGCTCCATCGGGCCCTCCACCCCACGAGCCTATCACGCTTGATCCGCCCGTGGAGTACCCGGCTGGGCCGTCTGCTCCGGCAGTTCCTTCAGTGCCTGGGGATCTGCCGTATCCTGCGCTGCAGTACCCGGCGCCGACTCCACCGACGCCGCAGTACCCGGCTCCGGTATTCCTGCAGCCCGGTTACGGATACTCTCCCTACGGATTTCATCCGTACAACTATCCCCCTCCTCCTCCTCCACCGGCCCCTAGGCCGGCGGTGGATCTCCAGGAGACTCTGGCCTCCTGGTGGGCTGAGGCCAAGGCTCAGCTCACCAAGGAAGTTGAGAGCCATCTTATGGCGACGGTGCCACCACCGGCTCCCGTACGCCCCAGACGGCACACTCCCTCTCCGGATTCCCGGGCTTTGCCCTCGGGATCCAGAGAGGGGCAGGACACGCGTCCATGGATCCCCCCTAAGGAACCCATTCCTCCCCCTAGACGAGCTAGGGAGTCTTACTCTTCTTCTTCTCTCTCGGACTCCTCGGTGGCCTCCGATGGGTGTTCCGAGAAAGACGACGAGCCGTGCTCTCCGTCCAAACCCCGGCCGAGGACTCCTCTGAAGTCTCCTCCGGAGGATCCTTCTTTCACGGAGTTGCTCAGGAAGATCCAGGAAGTCCATCAGTGGCGTTCCTTAGAGCCAGATCCTCAATGGGTTAAACTCGCCGAACATCTGGACTTGCCCCTTATGGCTGCTACTCTAGTGCCACCCTGGATCGAGCCTCACGCCCACCTTGTTTCCACTATTTGGAAACAACCGTCGGCTTTAGCCCCACTTCCTCGGAAGTCTAACAGGCTATACCAGGCTCCGGAGGGTGTAGACTTTTTAAATTCTCACTCCCATGCAGACTCGGTTGTGATTAGCGCTGCTCACGGCAGGTCAGCACACCCGAAACATTTGAGCTTGTCTCCCCCGGATAAGGAATCTCACCTTCTGGACTAGTATGGAAGGAAGATCTATGCTTCTTCCACACTGGGAATCAGGGCCCTAAATTATGTAGCACATATGGGGGATTACCAGAAGGCTGTCCTTACCCAGGCAGAATCCAAGATTGACTCCTTGCCTGACTCTCAAGTCAAGCAGGAGTTAGTCGACCTGGTCCGTTCTGCTCGTTCGGCCAGTCGTAATATTCTGAGGATGACCTACAATGCAGTGGACTGCACAGGACGGAGCTCTGCGTTCGCCGTAAGTCTTCAGCATCATGCATGGCTCCGTGTGTCAGGTCTGGTCCCGGAGGTGCAGTCAGCAATTCAAGAAGCACCTTTCAGGGGTTCTGTGCTTTTCGGTGGTGATATCAAGGACATCATCACTGACTTGCAGGAGAAGGGGATGGCACTTAAATCTGTTGATTCAACGTACCGTCCTCATCCCCCACAGCGCCGTCCCTCTCACAGACGCAGCCGGCCTCAAGCGAAACCTCAGGGAAGGCGAGCCACTAAACGTCGGGCCCCCACAGCTGCCAGGCCCCCGCCGCCCAAAAAAGCAACGAGTGCCCCAGCTGCGGCACTGCCTCACACCACCTGACTCCTTCCCTCTCCCATCGCCTCCGGACATCCCGGAGGAACCGGTAGGAGGGAGGTTCTCCCTCCACCTTCCAGGTTGGGAGAGGATAACATCGGATTCATGGGTGCTTCAGATCATAGCAGAGGGGCACTCCATAGAGTTTCTGCAGAAACCTCCACGTTACCCCCTCTGAACTCCTCTTACTCAAGGGACCATCTTCCTTTGGTCAGGGAAGAAATCTCTGCTCTCCTTGCAAAGCAGGCTATAAAGCCCGTCCCCACTCACCTCCACGGGAGGGGTTACTATTCCCATTTCTTCCTCGTACCAAAAAAAGGCGGGAGATCTCAGACCCATTCTCGATCTCAGCTCCCTGAACCTATATGTGGAATACAAGAGGTTCAGGATGATCTCCCTTCAAACCCTCTTGCCCCTGCTTCGGCTGGACCAATGGCTTTGTGCGCTGGATATGCAGGATGCGTACCTGCACATCCCCATTCGCCCTTCGCACCGCAAGTACCTCAGGTTTGCATTCCAGGGGAACCACTGTCAATTCCGGGTGCTCTCTTTTGGTCTTTCCTCGGCTCCCCGAGTCTTTACCAAATGCCTGGCAGTGGTAGTGGCCCACCTGCGTACTTTGGGAGTTCAGGTTTTTCCCTACCTGGATGACTGGCTCTTGGTGGCCCCGTCCAGGGAAGAACTCCTGCATTTTCTCTCCCTCACCCAGCAGGTTTTCACTGGCCTGGGTATCACCATCAACCATTCCAAGTCTCAACTGGATCCTTCACAAAGGCTCCAGTTCATCGGAGCAATCCTCGACATGACAATGTGCAATGCCTTCCTGCCTCCAGACAGGGGGCCTCCCTCCTGTCCCAGATTTCCCTCCTTTCCGAACCCAGGAGGGTTCCGGAGGGGTCGGTGCTCCGTCTACTGTGGCTTATGGCGGCGGCCATCCCAGCAGTTCCGTGCGCGCGTCTCCACATGAGAATCTCTCAGTGGACTCTCAGATCTCAGTGGGATCAACGGGTAGACGACCTAGATCATCTGGTTCTGATCTCATCGCCGATGGTAAGAGAGTTGCAATGGTAGATGGTTCGAGAGAACCTATTCCGGGGGGGTCCCCTTTTTTCATCCTCCCCCCGATCAGATTCTGACCACGGACGCATCAGGCGAAGGTTGGGGAGCCCATCTGGGTCCTCACTGAACCTAGGGTCTATGGTCAAAGTTGGAGTTAGTTCTCCACATCAACGTGCTCAAGCTTCGAGCAGTGCTGTATGCTCTCCAGGCCCTTCACCAATACATCCTTCCCGGTCACCTAGCTGTCCAAATGGACAACATGTGCGTGGTGTGGTACATCAACAAGCAGGGAGGAACTCGGTCCTACCCGCTGTGCTGGGAAGCGATGAGGGTTTGGGAATGGGCAACGCTTCACAACCTTCACCTCACGGCGATCCATGTTCTGGGAGTCGACAATGTCCTGGCAGACAGACTGTCGCTCGTCGGCTCTTCCACATGAGTGGGAATTGGACGAAAAAGTTCTAGAAAGCATCTTTCAGATTTGGGAGACTCCTCAGATAGACCTGTTTGCCTCCTCCCAAAACGCAAAACTTCCAGTCTTTTGCTCGCTCGCTCCAGAGCGAGGCGCTTTCTGGAACGAAGCTCTATCTCTAAGCTGGAAGGACAGATTTGTCTATGCTTTTCCCCCAATTCCTCTGGTCTCTCGTGTGCTGCAGAAGCTTGCTTTGGAAGGAGCGAGAATGATTCTGATCGCTCCTTTCTGGCCCAGGAAAATTTGGTTCTCTCTTCTACAACAATACTCAGAGGTTTCTCCTCTTCCTCTTCCTTTATCTCCGGGATTGCTGACCCAGGATCAGGGGACCCTGGTCCATCCAGGACTCAAGTCCCTTCAACTTCATGCATGGCTCCTGCAGACCTAGCTCAATCTTGTTTTGGCGTTTCCTCTAAGGTGGCCGAGATTCTCGTGGAGGCTAGAAAACCCTCCACTAGGTCCACCTACGCCATGAAATGGAAAAGATTTTCCATCTGGGATGCATCCAGGAACGTGGAGCCCTTTTCCTGTCCTGTGACCATTCTACTTGAGTACATGCATCATCTTTTCAACCTGGGTCTCAGTCACTTCTCTTTGAAAGTCCATACGGTGGCTATTTCAGCCTACCATGTCCCTTTCACTGATAAGGCATTTGCCCAGCTGGAGGTATCCAAAACTTTCCTCAGAGGGGTCCTTCATCTCAGGCCCCCTATCTGGACTCCAGGTCCCCTTTGAGACTTAAACTTTGTCCTCGAGAAACTTGCCCTTCCTCCCTTTGAGCCTGCGGCTTCTGCAGACTTTAAGTTTTTATCATGGAAGATGCTCTTCTTGGTGGCCATTACTTCTGCTCGCAGAATTTCCGAGCTCCAGGCCCTGATGTGCAAAATCCCTTATCTGATTTTTCACAAAGAATGAGTAGCTCTTCGCACGAATCCTAAGTTTCTCCCGAAGGTGGTAGCGGAATCTACCTTGAATCAGTCTGTTGAATTACCTGCCTTCTTCATTCAGTACTCCAATCAAGGAGAATACCTGCTCCATACCATGGATGTTCACAGGATCCCTGAGATACTACACTGATAGGACGAAGGATCTCAGAAAGACTGATCAGTTGTTCATCTCTTTTGCTCACAAAAGAGAAGGCAATGCTGTCTCTAAGCAGTGCCTATCAAAATGGTTGGCCCATTGCATCACTTTCTGTTATGACAAGTACTACAAGACCCTACCTGGGCAAGTCAAAGGTCACACCACTCGTGGAGTAGTGGCCTCTGCGGCTTGTTTCAAGAACGTGTCTGCGGCAGATATCTGTGCTGCCGCCACTTGGACTTCCGTCCATACCTTTACTAAACATTACAGTTTGGACATTGCCTCTCGCCGTAGAGCAGGCTTCGGGTTAGCTGTCTTGCAAGGCCTCCTTTCTTGAGGCTTGTAAGGTTTTCCTTGCTACTTCTTGGGAGTAGTACCTCCTCCCGGTGCCTTTTCCTTTGTTCCAGACTGCTTGGGATTCTGTTCTATGTGTAATTAACTACTGCAAGAGCCCTCTCGAAGTAAGATAGTACAGTTACATAAGAACTTACCGTAACAGTAGATCTTCGAGAGAGACTCTTGCAGTAGGTAATACCTTCCCGCCTTCCATCCCCCTAGGCTTTTTCAGCTCCTTTTCCATCGAGGGAAATGTCTGCTTCTCTCTCGTCCGGGCCTGTGACGGGAAAGAACTGGAAGGCGGGCGTCCGGGACCGCCCCTTTATACTGACGTCGCATGATGCCGGTCACCTGACGTGGGGGTGGTCCCTCGCCAGGGACTGCTAGCTAGAAATTTTTCCGTGGGGTCCTGCCGCCGACCGGCATCAGTCCTATATGTAATTACCTACTGCAAGAGCCTCTCTCGAAGATCTACTGTTCCGGTAAGTTCTTACGTAACTGTACTATCTTCCTGTTCCCAAGACAAAACATTATGGTGCTGGAACTGGTCATACAGTTTTGTTGTGGCAGTAATATTTTTGCGTTTTGTTTTGCAGTATATTAAAGTCTATGTTTAAGCTGTGTGTATGCTCACAGGATAGAAAGTAAAATACAACATGGTATTTTTTTGTTTTAATTGTTTAAAATTTGTTAAAGATATAGAATAATATATTGGGGGTGTGCATAATGAGAATTTAATGCACACCAGAGGGGTGGGTTGCTACATAGACACCGAGGGCGAAGCCCAACAGGTTTATTAAAGCATTCCACCCCGAGGGTGTGCATTAAATTTGAGTTTTGCACTCCCCCCATGTATTGGGTGGAAAGAACTCCCATCTCAGGTCATCACTTAAAAGATAGTAGGTGGGTTCAAGAAAGGGTGGGACAGGGTGGAGGGGAATGTCAGTGTTGGTGGAAGGCAGGGCTGAGCCCACAGTAGTTGCTGGATCAGGGGCTCAACAGTCGAGCAGATTAATGGACCTGTAAGGCCTTCCTTTGCTGGCTGTTCTGTGTGTTCATATGCTGCCACTTTTGGCAGAATCCTAAAGTGACTCCAACTGAGCTTGACTGCCTCCTTCAATTAAACAGAGCCGCTCAGGCTATCATGGCATTTGTTGTTGGGTGGGGAGACAGAAAGCTGCTGCTTCACTCCACCCCTACACACTTGAGGCATAACCAAAAGTGGGTTTGGCTGAGCCCAGCTGGCTCCTTCAACTCATGTGGCTGAATCTGTCCTGGCATTAGTGAAGGGGGGTAGAAGGCTCCTGCCTTGCTAGCCAAGACTATGGAAGTTATGAAGAGCACCTTTTATGAGGCGCATGTGCAGCGTGGGAATAGGTATGATAGGCTAAACGAGATCTCCGTGTTTCAGAGGCAAACTTCTTTCTTTAAAACATGATTATCAGTACCGTTTTAGGTAAACCAAGTACCAATGAGATCCTAATTTTTTCTAATGAAGTGGGAATTTTCATGACGGAACTCCCTATCACTGAGCAGAAATTCAACCTATTAGCTGGTTGCAGACACAACAGACAAGATGACAGAAACAGCCGCGGTGTCTGGCACCTCAAATGGTGTGACAGAGATCAAGGACATGTTGCAAATGGTCCTTAAGGAAATCACAGTTTTAAAACCCTCAGTCTCCAAATTAGAAAAAAAAAAGACAAGAGCTACAGCACAGTGCAAGAGATACAGAAGCTTTCCTGTCCAATATTGAAGATAAAGAAACAAGGCTAATGGCTCGTATACAATAGCTGGAAAAACAGTGGCAAGATTATGGGAGAGAGCAGAGGACTCTGAGAATAGAAGCTGCAGAAACAGTCTCCAATTTGTCGGCTTCCCAGAAGGAGTAGAACAAAAAGATGTAGGTGCTTTCCTTCAAAAGGAACGGCCACAGCTCCTAGTAACTTAACTGGAGACAGCCCTTATAATTAAACAGGGCACATCACACACTGGTCTCCCCCAAGGCCAATGACAGACTTCAGCCCATCCTGATAAGATTCCTACGTTACACTGATGGAGTCCAGATCTTGAACTTGGCAAGAGATCAGGGGCTGTTACACTGGAATGGCCACAGAATTGACATCTTTGAGGATTACTCAGCGGAGCTGGCACAGTGTAGAAAAGGATACATGGGGGCAAAGAGAATCTTCCAAGAGATGGCTATTCAGTACAGACTGTTGTACCCAGGTAAACTTAATACTGTGAGAAAGGGAATATCGCACCTCTTTAACTCTTCTGAAGAAGCAGAGATCTACATATTCAGAAATTGGCCAGACAAAACACCAGCACTTGCAGCCAAGGGAGGGGCTTTGGGTTCAAAGATTCCCCCTGGTCCCGCATGATCCTTACAGCACACTTCATCACAATCAATTACCTGAGCACCTGACCCAATGGACTGGCAAATCACCAAAGGAAAGCACTCTGGCCGTCACAGCAGGAACAAGCAAAGATCTGGTCATGGCCGCAAGGAAAAGGACCACAGGGCATAAAGTAAAGACTCTGGAAAATCAGCTACTAGCTGGGACTCCCTAAACAAACCAGCACCTAAGAGGACTGGACCACCTGCCACACTGAACAAGGATTTGAGGTCAGGGGACTTGTCAGCTTCCAAATGCAAATAGACCCCCATACCATTGAGATCAAAACTGCCCTTGGGCACACAAACTTGGGCAGAGAAAGCAAGAACTCCAGAGAAGCAGAGGATGCATGGCTCAATTGCAGGATCTGTAGCTACCTGAAAATGACTCCATCGTTACATGGACACTTGCTTGACTTTAAGAAACTCTTGGGACTTATGAATAACTTGTCAGTGTGTGTCCATACACTGACTCTAGTATGTTGTTTGTTTTTGTTTTGTTTATTTAAAATCTGGAAAAGTCCATGGGCCAAACACTTGTTTACGTGGGCGACCAGAACAAACAATAAAATATACATAATACATAAAATAGTTAACAAAAATAAGATATTCTGGCCGACCTGGCGGTGCTGAGGGTTGAGGCGCTGGACGCCACACCTCGTGGCACGCTGGCGACCCAGGTTCGGGAATGGACTTGGGCGTCAGTGGGTCACCAGGGGAGGATCAGGATTGAGCGTCTATAGACTGCTTTCCTGATCCTGGGGAGGGCTGGGGAATTTCACCGCACTGTATTGGCCTCTGGGGACGTCCGGGGGCACTACATGCCGGTGAATAAGTGGGGGGAGCACGGCGGACGTCAGCACGTTGTGCCCGGATGTCATTGCATGTCCGTGCTCCAGTGGGATCCAAATTAGGTGGAAAATGGCTGGGCGGGACCGTGCAGCTTGATAGCCGCACCCTGCCTTGCCGGGAGGACTCTCGTTGAATCGCACTGGGGGGCCTGGGGGGCGGTCTGGCTAGGCAGGGTACGAGGGAGGCCCTCCAGCAGACTGGCCATGGCCAAACTGGACCCCCATCATGTGAGTGAACCTGGTGCTCTCCTGGCGGGTAGGGCTGGCGGCTGGATGCCCCCACCGGTAGTTGCCGCAGTAAGGCAGAAAAAAATAAGATTTTCAAAGACAACAAATTAGTTAACAAACAGTTAAACATTCACAGCTATTGCTAGAAAGGAGATTTTTTTAAGGCTGTTCTAAAAGTATGTAAAGTATTGCAATCACTGGTTATACATGATGGTAAAGCATTATATAGTGCAGACAATAAATGTAACAATGATCTCTGACCAAGAGAAGTTTTCATCATAGGAACCTTGAACCAAGTACATTGGGATGATCTAGTTTGAGGCACGGCAATATGTTTTTTAAACAATACATGAAAGAAACTAGGTACCATGTCCAGGGTAACTTTCCTGGCGAAGATACCGAGTTGAAGCTGATACCTCTGATCAAGCTGCAACCAACCCAAATGCTCATAAAGGGTACAATGGTGAGTAATATATGATAATTGTGAGGCAAGTATCACAGTCTGATTCAGTAATGTCTTAACCTTATTCAGCAACCCCAAACCCATTGAATGATGGAACGAAAGTCCATAGTCTGTGAGAGGCAAAAGGAAGCACTGAGACAACAACAACAACCTAGTTAGATGGAATAAATAACGAGTTAAGTCTGTAAAGAAAACATAATCCTTGATGTGTTTGTTTAATCATAATATTAATGTATTGTTTATAAGTTAAGGATACATCTAATAGGAGTCCTAAATATTAGAAGGTCTTAACTTGTTCAGTGTCATCGCCATTAAACGTGCGCAGTGAAAGAGTAGGATCATCAGCCAGTGTTTTTCTTTGGTTATACAAAAACATGAATTTTGTGGGTTTTTTCATTCTATACCAACTTATTAGAACAAAACCATTTTTGGATAGCAACAAAATCACAAGCTAAATCATTTCGTACTTCCAAAAAATTGGGACCACTTGTGAGGATTACTGCATCATCAGCATAAAGGAAAATTTGAGTATTACAACAAACTAAGGGTAATGTGTTTAAAAATAAACTAAATAAAAGGGGACCCAAAATAGAACCCTGAGGAACACTCAGTGGAACAACAGACAGGGATGAAATACTTCCCTTAATTTTTGTTGATTGGGAGTGACCAGAAAGGTAGGTCTCAAACCAACCCACAGCCTCAGAGGACAAACCCAGTTTAAAATGGGAAGACAAAAGCAATTTATGGTTTGCCAAGTTGAAGACCTTGGTCAGATCCACAAAGGTGGTCGTAGTAAAAAAAAAAAAAAAGTATCTAGGGCCTGATGGAGCGGACCGCCTGTGTGAACCCAACCAAGGCTGTCAGTGTGCTGCGGCCTGGGTGAAATCCATGTTGTGCTGGAGTCATTATAAAGTATATCATACTTGGGTAAATATTCAGTTATCTGATCAAATACTATCCATTCAAGGATCTTGGATAAAGGGGCCAGCAGAGAAATTGGACGATAAGTTTTTACGCTGGCCATGTCCCCAGTTCTGAATATTGGAACAACAGTTGCCTGTTTCCAAATGTCTGGAAACTGGCCAAAGCAAAGTGACATATTAAAATATTTTAGTGAGTGGAAAACAAATAATATTGGTGGTGATCTTCACAGGCCTGAAATCTACCCCATCATTACCCACTGAAGGGCAAGGACTAAGATTAGATAAATAAGAAAAGACTTCACCAGGTGTAAGAATCTAAAGTAAAAGTTTGATGGGCATGACCCAGCATAAGATCACCAATATCAAAGCTATCAGGGAAACTACCCGGGTCAAAGCGTGGTACATAATCTGATAAATCTGAAAAATATTAATTGAATTCTGCAGCTATTGTTGACAGCTCATTTATTACTCCTGATGGCGTCTTTAATGTCTGTGGAGATATATTGGATTTTCTACCAAGTAAGTTATTTATTTGGGCAGCCCGGTGGCGCTGAGGGTTGAGGTGCTGGATGCCACACCTCATGCCACGCCGGCGGTTTGGGAACGGACTCGGGCGCCAGGGGTCGGCAGGGGGAGGAGAGGATTGAGCAGCCTGAGGACTGCTGTCCTCTCCTTGGGTGGGTGGCTGGTGCTCTGCGCTGCTCTAGCATCTCCCGGAGGAGTCTGGCAGACTGCAGCAGGACGTGGAGCATGCACTGGGGTATGGGAGCAACAGTGGATGCCCTGAAAGTGGGTGTGGGAGCGTGCCCATGTTGCAGTGGACGTCATTGCATGTCCACACTCCTGGGGCAACAGAACATGGACAATGGCCCTGGCACCCAGGTAGGCGATGGTGGGTCCAGTGGACGGTCCCCATGCTGAACGCCGGGTTACTCCCAGGCCGGTCTCTGGCCCTCCTTCACACTTCGACAGCCATGTCTAGATTATAGATAGAGCGCCAGAGGAGTAGGAGGCCCCACTTCAGGAGGCTCATAGCCGGGGGGCTTGGCGGGTCAGTAGATGTGGAGGTAAGGGTGTCCCACTGGAGAACTGGCATGGAGAGAACCTCGGCAGAATGGGAAAAAGACTGAACCGAGCGACCACACATGAGAGAGACCTAAAGGACCAGTGAGGTGGGGGAAAAATGTAATTTATTAGATTCCATGTATCCAAGAAGTTCTTTCCGCTAAACTGCTTCTGTTTTTCAATAAGAAACTGTTGTTTTAAGCTTCTAATCAAAGATTTACATGTTTTAAGCTTCTAATCACAGATTTACATTTGTTTCTGGCTTCCTTATAAGCAAAAAGGGTGAGGGGGAGGGCCAGGGGGCACAGAACGGGATCTTTAATTTCCCATCCAGATTGTCCAGCACTAAACACTGCTTGATGACATTGTGCCCTCCATCCCTTTTTACTAGGGGGGACATCCCCACCACCACCACCACCAGGTTTAACTAGGCTTAACTAAGTAGCTTTCTAACTTAGTTTGATAATCTCAACCCTACAGCACTCAAGTAACACTTGCCTGCCTCATTACTTGTGATTGTGTATGACAGGGCTTTATAGTATATGGCATGGCGGAGAGCTGATGACAGGTCTCTGTGGCAAATTTTGACGTATAGGTAGATAGACACCGGACTCATCGTGTGGGATCTCCCCTCTATCATCCCGCAGGGCACAATAGTATTGTTCTGCCGGGTCCATTCCTTGTCACACCCCTCATGACACTGAAACTGACAAACTCAGGCTCTACAGGGTTGACTGTGGCAGCTGTCAGGGGCTGGCATTGTGGACTCTGCCTCATATGTTTGTGCAGATCACAGAATCACAGAACTCTGATGGCAGAAAAGGACCTCACTGGTCCATCAAGTCTGACCCTTTCCCCATCCCCTACTCATCTCTTATTTTACGGGCTGTCCCCCCACCAACCCCATATGTCTGTCCCATGCCCTCTTGAATCCCTCCACTGTTCTAGCCCCCACCACCTTGCGTGGCAGTTTATTCCAGGCCTCCACCACCCTCTCCATGAAGAATCTTCCCCTCACATTGCCTCTATATCTTCCCCCTTCCAATCTTAGGCTATGCCCTCTAGTCTTAGCTCCCTCTTTCATTTAAATAAGCTCCCCTCCTTCACCTTATTGATCCACTTCACATACTTAAAGGCTTCACTCATGTCCTCCTCTCCCTTCTAGTCTCCGTTGTGTACAAATCCAATTCCCTATACCACTGCTGGAATGTTTTTCCCTGCATGCCATGCACCATCTTGGTTGCCCTTCTCTGAACCCTCTCCATCACATCTATATCCTTGCATAGGTGCGGTCTCCAGAACCGGACCCCATACTCCAGGTGTGGCCTCACAATGGCCTTGTACAGAGGCATAAGCACCTCCCTCCTCCTGCTAGTTATGCCTCTCCCAATGCATGCCAATATTCCATTTGCCTTCCCCACCGCTTTGCTGCACTGGCTACCTACCTTAAGGTTGCTCGATGCAGTAATACCCAAATCCCGCTCCTGCTCTGTTTTTTTGATTCCCCCCCCCAAATGTAAGCTGCTTGCGGGTTTTTATGCCTCAAGTTTATTACCGCACACTTTTTGGCATTGAATTTCAGCTGCCAAGTGTCCATCCACGCTTCCAGAGTCCTCAGGTCCTGCTTCATGGTCTTCAGTCCCCCTGGGGTGTCCACCCTATTGCAGATTTTTGTATCATCTGAAAATAGGCACACTCTTACTGCCAGACCTTCCGCTATATCACTGATGTAGATGTTGAAAATGAGGGGTCCTAGAACTGACCCCTGGGGCACCCCACTCGTCACCACCCTCACCTTGGAGTGCACCCCATTCACCACCACTCTCTGGCTTCTGCCCTCCAACCAGTTTTCCACCCACCTAGTTATTTTCTGCCCCACCCCTCAGCTTTCCAGCTTATTTACTACCCTTATGTGAGGGATGGTGTTAAATGCCCCTTTCCCCATCCACCACCCCTCCCTGGTCAATCACCTGCGTCACCCAATTGAAGAACTCTTATCAGGTTCACCTGGCATGACCTCCCATCCATGAAGCCATGCTGTTTATCATCATGTAGGCCACTATTCACTAGGTAATCTACCACCCTTTCCTTTATTAGTGCCTCCGTCACCTTACCCACCACTGAGGTGAGGCTGACCTGGTGATAATTCTCTGCCACTTCCTTACTGCTCCCCTTGTGTAGTGGCACCACATCTGCCTTCCTCTAGTCCTCTACCATATACCCTGTATCCAGGGACAAGTTAAACAGTCTCATCAGTGGTGCTGCCAGCTCCTCCCTCAGTTCCCAGAGTACCCTCGGGTGCAAGCCGTCCAGCCTCATTGCCTTGTCCACTTTTAATCTGCCCAGTTTCTTCCTTACACTGTCCATGCTGAACTGACTAGTATCCACCTGTTTGCCTACCCTACCCCTCCCACTCAGCTCTGGTCCCCTACTTCCCCAACCTCCTCCGGGAAGACCAAGCAGAGTAGCTATTCAACTTGCTTTTTCCAAGTCCCTCTCCAATTGTATTCCTCCCTTCCACTGCAACCATACTATTCCCCTGCTTCATCTTCTTTCTTTCCCCCACATACCTAAAAAAAGTTTTATCCCCCCGTTGGCCTGCCTAGCTATTTTCTCCTCAGTGTCTGCTTTAGCCCTCCTTATTTTCTGCCCTGCTACTCTCCGCTTCTCCTTGTAAGCCTCCCTGTCCTCCTTCCTTTGTGCCATCTTATATTTACTGAATGCCCTTTTCCTTTCCCTGACCACCCCTACTACCTTCCTTGTAAACCAGAGTGATCTTCTCATTCTCCTGTTCCTCCTCACCCTCTTAACACACATTTCAGTGGCTTTCAGTAACCCCCCCCCCTTTAATGGTTTCCCATAACTCCTCCACATCCCCTATATTCCCCTTCCCTGTCATTTCTTCCCTAAGTACCCTCCTCATCCTGTTAAAGTCCATCTTCCTGAAATCCCTAACCCTCATGCTTGTCCGATTTGCCTCTCACTCCCTCTTTACCCTGAAACATACAGCTCTGTGATCACTTGTACCCAGTCTGACCCCCACCACCACCTCTTCCGCATGTCCCCATTTGTGAAGACCACGTCCAGCAGGTTACCACCCCTAGTGGGCTCCCTAACTAGCTGTTGGATGAATGTCCCCTGTAGCACCTGTAGGATCACCCTGCTCCTAGTTGATACTGCACGCAGGATCTCTCGGTCCACATCAGAGAGGTTTAGGTCCCCCACTAGTAGAAACTCACCCTTGAGAGCCATCCATGTGATTGCCTGCATCAGCTATCTATCCCCTTCCTCCCCCCTGTGTAGGAGGTCTGTAAACCACCCCAGCCTCAATGATTCATCAGTCTGCTTGTCCAGTGTGACCCATATGAGCTCTGTCTCCTCTTCCTCCTGCCCTTCTGTTGCACTAATGTCTTCTTTGATGTATAATACCACTTCCCCCTTTCCAGTCCTGTCTCTCCTAAACAGTCTGTAGCCTGGGATAACCGTCTTCCAACCATGTTGCTCTGTCCACCATATCTCACTTACTGCTACTATGTCTAGACCCTCATCCGCCATGATGGCCTCCAAGTCCACCATCTTCTTCCCCAAACTCCTGGCGTTGGCTGATAATCCCTTCCACCATACCCCCCCATCCCTCCTTCTAACCTTCCCTTGTTCTTGCTTTTTCCAGCATTTTATTGCCATCCGGGGGCTGGTAACCTCCATCTCTCCTGTCTCCTTGATTGGTCTTTACTTAAATCCCCCATTCAGTTTAAATTATAAGTTCTCGCTATAAACTCCCTAACCTCTTTAGAACTGCTGATCCCTCCTTGTTCAGGTGTAGCCTGTCTGGGGCAAATAGGCTGTCATCCTCCCATGTTGATCCCCAGTCCCCCACTAACCCAAACCCCATCTGCTTGTACCATCCAGGCAACCATTAATTGAATTCTTTAATCTGCTACTTCCTTGATATGCTTGCACTTGGCACAGGCAGTACCTCTGAGAAAGCAACAGAACAGAACCCCGTACTGCTACAGAACATAGCAAGTTCCCTGAACCTTGCCTGCACTTCCTTTAGACTATTCCTCCAGATCATTGGTACCCAGGTGGAACACCAAGTGTGTCCTTCTATCTTGCTGTTTGCCCCATGAGGGTATATTGTGCCTCACCTCTAGGGCTGTCATTCCCAGCATGCATTCAACCCAAATTGCACTGCTTCTGTTTTCCTTTCTCCCCCACCTGATTCCCTTTAGTACTAAGTCCCCTATGAGCACGACCCTGTTACACCTTTCCTTTTGCTTGTACTTTTGGTTTTCCAGCTTGCCTCCCTTCCCTGGCATCCCATTTACCTCCCTGTTCCCACTTCCTCTTGTTCATCTCTGCCCCCAGAGTTCTGCTTTCCCCGGACTACCCCAGCGTCACCTCCAGTCCCACCCATCCTTGCCTCACGATTTGGGAGCTCTGTCCCATCCCTTTGCTCTTGTCCTGCCATTCTACAGCCTTATGTTACAGATGTAACATAAAATACAATAAATATGCTTGCTGTCAAATTTGGTAACCACATTATCCTCTCACAAATCACCCAAGAGCCATTAATTACGATTCTTAAGGCTTACATACTGTAACTTAATCACAGATGTGAGACTAAGATCCCCTTAACACAGGACCGCCATAGTGCTGAACAGGGATGACTAGGACTACTGTCCTGGGCACTTTCAAGATGTCAAGTTAGGGGAGGTGCAGTGCCAAAGAACCAGACCTTTCACGGAGAGTGAATACGAACACTCCGTTTTATGATGGCAGTGTGCATAAATTCGATTGACTGAACAATGGCACACAGATTTGAAACTGACACCACTTACCCCTCATAGACCACTAGTAGCACCTGTTTATACTGGAATATGATAGTGAGGGTATGGGACCCGTGCTGATAGTCTGGGGAAGGTGATCTGATGATAGACTAAGGAGGCTATTACCATCAGATAGTCCACTATACTTCGGACGTGATGGCTAGGAGGCTCGACTGTCATCATACATAACTTTTACAGCACCAACAAGACAGACTTAGCCTCTGCTGAGATCACAGTCAAAATGACAGTTTAAATAATGCTGGTCTGACTTAGGCAGCTGTCAGAGATAGCACTGCAGGGCCTGTCTGTGTGCTCACTCACGAAGGCATGAGACATGCTTACTGTCAGAATATGCACAGCCACTCTATTCTTCAACAAGCCATTCAAGAAAACTTTAATAGTGTAATGATGTGTTACAAACTCAACCTATCAACAGTTGAGTGATTACAGAGAGTCCTAAAATAGGGCTTGCTGTAGGGATGGACAGGTTCCCAAGAGCATTCTCGTCAGCCTTTTGGAGTGCATGCATGGCCGTGCAGATCCAGCGCACTCTACATTGTCTGCAAGAACCCGCAGTCCCTAGAGAGAGACCAAATGCTTCAGGGGAAGGTATTACAGACCTTCCCATATCTCTTGTCTACCATGTGCTTAAAATACACCTGCCATTTACCCGTTAAACAACTGTTCTCTGTAAACCATTCTAGGCGGACAGTGGGAGGGGTCACCGTGGACTACCAGCAGGTTATCTATAGCTATAACCTGTAGTTGAAACATTGCCCAGTAGTCTCAGATTCAGGTAGGCATAGAAACATAGACTTTGGTGGCAGATAAGGACTGCTTGGCCAACCCAGTCTGCCCATTCCCGTACCTATTGGATAGGCTGCAGATCCTGGTTAACCAACAGCCTACTTCCTCCTACCCCCCACTAGAATTGCCTTATATCTGTCCCATGCATTCTTAAATTCCCCCACTGCTTTTGACTCCATGATCTCCTTAGGAAGGCCGTTTCATGCGTCCACCACCCTCTCCTTGAAAAAATAGTTCCTCATGTTGCCCCTGAGCCCCCCCATCTTCAAATTGTGCCCCCTTGTTCTTGCACATGTACAGGACTGTCTTGTAAACTGCACAAATCATCCAAATGACATGTTAAATTCCTGTATAAAAATAAAGTTTTACCTACCTACCTACCTCTTTTTCTGAAAGATGCTACCCTCTTGGAATTTGTTGATCCCTTTGAGGTGCTTGAAAGTTTTCATCATGTCCCCCCTCTCCCTCCTTTCCTTGAGGGTATACATATTAAGCTCCTTTTGTCTCTCTTCATATGGCTTCTGGTGCAGACCCTGCACCATTTTAGTTGCCCTCCTCTGGACAGCCTCCATCCTGTCAATATCCTTGCAGAGATGGGGTCTCTAGAACTGCAAGCAATACTCCCGATGGGGTCTCACCAACTGTCTGCACAGAGGGATGACAACTTCCTGTTTTCTGCTGGTGATTCCTATCCCTATGCATCCCAATATCTCCCCAACCCTCCTTACTGCCTTTTCACAATGATTGCTTACCTTTAGGTCATCTGATATGACTACACCCTTGTCCCTTTCCATTTTTGTTGTTAATACCCCCCCCCCCCATTGTGTACTCTTCCCTTGGGTGGTTGTTTCCCATGTGCATTACTTTGCACTTCTTTGCATTGACTCTAAGCTGCCATACATTTGACCATTCCTCCAACCTTGCCAAGTCCCTTCTCATCCTTTCCAAGATCTGTATCTAGCTTGGCATGCAGTTGGACTTCAGTAAGGCAAACTAAGGACAGGCACTGAATTAATTTGACATAGCTTTCATTGTAATGGCTCCCATAGATTTCACAACCAGATGGCTACTGCAGCCTCTCTAATTGGAGCTAATGTACCATCCCTCACCAACTCATAGAGAGATTAAGCTAGCCAGTGGGAAGATTTTCCTGGTGGCCCACCTCCTGTTGCTGCAGATGGAGGTTCGCTGGTACGGATTTAATTATAAATTCTCATAACTGCCTTAAATATCTGTTCACATATGTGTTCATTAGGCTACATTACAACTGGACCTATTAGTCTGTTATGAGTTGTAGGGCTGATGGTTGTGACCTAGAGAATAAGTTTGCAGGATTTACGCCCCTTCCCCTCACTGCCAACATAGAAACATAGACTTTGACAGCAGATAAGGACTGCTTGTCCCACCTAGTCTGCCCATTTCCCTATCTACAGGATAAGCTGCAGATCCTATGTAACCAACAGCCTATTTCTTTCTACCCCCCCCAACAAGAATTGCCTTATGTCTGTCCCATGCATTCTTGAATTCTCCCACAGTTTTAGACCCCACAACCTCCTCAGGAAGGTTGTTCCATGCGTCCACCACCCTCTCTGTGAAAAAATACTTCTTCACATTGCCCCAGAGCCGTCCCCCCTATCTTCAAATTGTGTCCCCTTGTTCTTGCACATCTCTTTTTCTGAAAGGTGCTACCTTCTTAGACTTTGTTGATTCCACTGAGGTACTTAAAAGTTTCTATCATGTTCCCCCTCTCCCTCCTTTCCCTCAAGGGTATGCATATTAAGCCTTTAGTCTCTCCTTGTAAGGCTTCGCTTGCAGACCCTGCACCATTTTAGTTACCCTCCTCTGGACTGCCTCCATCCTGTCTATGTCCTTGCGGAGATGGGGTCTCCAGAACTGGATGCAGTACTCCAGATGGGGTCTCACCAACTGTCTGTACAGAGGGATGACAACTTCCTGTTTTCTGCTGGTGATGCCTCTTCCTATACATCCCAGTATCCCCCCAGCCCTCCCTACTGCCTTCTCACATTGCTTGCCAACCTTAAGGTCTTCTGATATGATTACTCCCAGGTCCCTTTCCATTTTTGTTGTTGTTACTACCTCCCCGCCCATTGTGTACTGTTCCCCTGGGTTTTTGTTTCCCAGGTGCATTACTTTGCACTTCTTTGCATTGAATCCAAGCTGCCATACTTCTGACCATTCTGCCAACTTTGCCAAATCCATTTTCATCTTTTCCACACCTACTTGTGTATCAACCGTGTTGCAGAGCTTTGTGTCATCTGCAAAGAGGCATACTTTTCCTTTCAGTCCCTCTGCAATGTCACGTATAAAGACATTAAAAAGAACTAAACCCAGTACTGAACCCTGCGGTACCCCACTAGTAACCCCCCTTTCTTCAGAGTGGACTCCGTTTACAATTACCTTCTGTTTTCTGTTGTCTAGCCAATGTTTTACCCAGGCTACCACCCTGGAACCCACACCTAGGCTGGTTAATTTGTTTATTAATCTTTTGTGTGGTACTGTGTCAGATGCCTTGCTAATCTCTAGGTAGGTCATGTCCACAGGCCCTCCCTGGTCTTCTACTTTGGTCACCCAGTCAAAGAAATCGATTAGATTCCTTTGACATGACCTTCCCGCTGTGAACCCATGCTGCCTTGGGTCCTGTGCCCCACTGGCCTCTAGGTACTCAACAATTCTTTCCTTCAGAAGTGATTCCATCACTGTCCCCAACCACAGAGGTCAAACTGACAGGTCTGTAGTTTCCTGCCTCTGTCTTGCTCCCACTTTTGTGAAGGGGAATCACATCTGCCTTCCCCCAGTCCTCTGGTACCTCACCATCCTCCCATGATTTGTTAAAAAGGGTAGTCAGTGGTGTCACTAGTTCTCCCCTTATCCCCCAACCATAAGGGGGTGTCTCTTAGGGCACTTACTGAAGTCCAGCCACATGCCAAGCTAGATACATGTACCAGGCATTATCTGGTTTCCATACAGGGGATTGCCCTCCCCCCCAGTGTTAGCATACCTTTCTTTGTCTAAACACAGACACAGAAGCACGAATCAAAAGACTGTACCTGCAAGCACCACAATGCCACACATCTCACTGATCCGGAGAGAGATTTAGCCCCCTCCACCTAATAACAGTCATATCTGTTTTTCATTAGATTCATATGGAGGACTGGGGATGTAAATAGAACTAGAAGTGAGATGGAGGGGCTCTTAATCCCCTTGAGGTGGCATAAGCCACGTGAGCAGGGGGAGGAAAGGTATCCAGACATGTGAGAGATTAATCTGACTCCTGTCACTACTCAGACCACATCTAAGGCTTAACTCTTTCATCCGCCATCCCCTGCAAGCTCATGACCATAACAGTTTTGTGGGGTGGAGACAATATGCTGAACTCAGCTAGAAGAATCGTGCTACACTAGCAGGAATATCACACCTAGCTGACCCATTGTCCACTGTCCTTAGAATTCTTTCCAAGATACTAATCCCCCCTTACTTGGTGGCCGCTGAAGTTCATCTCCCATCCCCTCCACTTACCCCCCCAACCCATACATCTGAATCTGCATGCCTTAACCTATGTAAGAGTAGAGACTATTGACTTGGGTACTCCTCACTTTTTTTGTCTCTGGACACATTACTGTGCAGCATACTGTCCCACAGTTGTGACAGCACACAGGACGGGGGGCTTCTGCTTTGATGGCCTCAACCCCCATGCAGGATAAGCACCTCTGTCCCGAAAAAGTCTCAGTCACCTTACAACCTGTAGGGAACATAAACAGTTTCAATTTAGATTAAGGTATAATTTTACACTTCCCTTTTACTGTGTTTGATTAAAAATAGTAATAGGTATGATTGCTTATATAGCTTATACACTCATGACTACCTGCATCCCCTTATATACAGTGGGTCTCCCTGTGCTTCCCGAACACTCCATAAAATGAAGATGCTGGGGAACTGGACACACTCCTTTCTTAAATGGGCAAATTACATGAACATAAATATATTCGCTTGCTCTCCTCATAGCTAAAGCAATGGCAGGTCTTCCACTGAAATTTATTTCGTGGAATGTCAAAGGCATACACTCCCGTATTAAGCGTAGGAAGATCCTAGACCATCTTAAGAGGGAGGGGGAGGGCATAGCGTATCAGACACGTCTGCCCAGTCAGGGTAGGAGACCGAAGTGAACCGCAGGATCATTGGACCCGCGCTGCCCACTACCTGGATTCGAAGGAAGGCGCTGCTCCCCACTGCTCCACCTCGGAGGAGTCACCATTGCCCAGACTAGCAAGGCACTGCTCCCTGCTGTTTCAATACTCTCTTCCTGAGGAGCCGCCAAGGACCGAACTGTTGCGCCCTCCCTCCCAGTGAAAGGAAACCACCACGACCGAAACCCAGACACCTCTGCCCAGTCGGGGTAGGAGACCAGAGTGAATCGCAGGAGCAGTTCCTCCAGCATCGGACCTGCACTCCCCACTACCTGGACCTGAAGGAAGGGGCTGCTCCCCACCGCTCCACCTTGGAGGAGCCACCGTCACCCGGACTAGCAAGGCGCTGCTCACTGCCGCTTCAAAACTCTCTTCCTGAGGAGCTGCCAAGGACTGGACTGTTGCGCCCTTCCTCCCCATGAAAGGAAACCACCATGGCTGAAACCCAGACACCTCTGCTCAGTCAGGGTAGGTGACCGGAGTTAACCACAGGAGTGGTTCCTCCAGCATCGGACCCACGCTCCCCACTACCTGGACTCCAACGAAGGCGCTGCTCCCCACCGCTCTGCCTTGGAAGAGCCACCGTCACCCAGACTAGCGAGGTGCTGCTCCCTGCCACTTCAAAACTCTCTTCCTGAGGAACCGCCAAGGACCGAACTGTTGCGCCCTCCCTCCCTGTGAAAGGAAACCACCACAGCCAAAACCCAGGTAACAGCAAGCTGCCGCTAAGAGTGCTCCCTGGAGCCATGCATCCTTCCCTTTAGTTTTTGTTCAATTTTTGGCGCCTCTGACTCTGTCTCACAAACCCTTTGTGCCTGTGTCCTGATTGGTGCTTTTCATGCTGTTTCTGGCCTGCTGATTGGCTCCCCTATGGTGACTTCTGAACCCATTCATTAAACTCTAAGATACGGCCCTGTTGTACGGCGCATACTGGCTTCACACTGGCTCCCCACCCACCCCCTAGTCTAGTCTCTCACTTATATAGCTACAGACCACCATGTGATTTTACCTAACAGTCCACTTTCCAATCATCTCCTTATACAACCTATCTACAAGGGGTGTTCCTTGCTTGACTCTACCAGCAAGTCAGTTCAACAGTTCTTGCATTCTCCCTGCTCCCTGTTGCCTTCAGTACACTTTATCTCTCTCCCCTGCTTCCCCTTCTTAGATGGCGTCACAACTCCTCAGCATCTTGGCCTACTCCCTGAGTCTGCTGTTACTTGGCATGCTTACTTCTGGACCGTGCCCCCATGCGTTGGCAGGCACCTCACCTAACTTAACAGATTTCTCCTTCTCCAGTATGATTAAAGGGCCCTCTGTCCCAGGTGACTATACACCTCTGCTACTTCCCAGGTTGACCTTTTATTGTACAGCTGTTATGGTCACAAATCGTATTCGTGACTACATATCCCAGTGCTCACCCTATGCCAAGCATAAGCTTTGGTACCTGTTTCTCCTTGCACTTCTGCTATCAGGTGACATTGAGCTGAACCCTGGCCCCCTATCCTTTGCCACCCAGGTTAACACTGTTGGGCTAATGGCAAAGGGCATTTTCCTTATCCATCTTAACATAAGGAGCCTGCAGCACAACTCTGCTGAACTTGAGGCATGGGTTGATGTGCATCAACCAGATGTTCTCTGCCTAACAGAAACTTGGTTGAGGCCCTATATCCCTGATTCCACCTGCTCCTTATCAAAGTACAACCTGGTCAGACAGGACAGGCCATCATCAAAGAGGGGTGGGGGTTGCTATCTATTATAAAGACCATCTGAATCTGTCAATTATACCAAACTCCATTGTCTCATCTTGTGACTCTCTACATGCCCTACTGTTATTGGGTCCCAAAAAGCTACATATCATATGTGGATATAATCCGCCAAAATCTGGCTGCGCTGGGCTTGTGAAGTGACTTAATATGTCTGCTACCAAAGCTGGTCATAAAGAATTACTGATCCTGGGTGATATGTGTCACAAAAGCGCTCAGCAGGTCAGGCCCTCTGCCCCCACAGTGCCAACCTCCGAGTGCAGTCATGTGAACAGGTGACAGACAGGGTAACCCTCCTGTCTGCTTGTGGGTCCGAATCACCTTTAGTCTCAAGTTCTGGGGGGATTTAAACTGTGAACCTTATGCTAGCGTACCCAAATGTACAGGCTCAGATCATCTGCTTTTCGGGGGGATGCCAGATATCTTTCGTCTAAGGGCACCTAACCAGGTATCCAAAATGAACCTTTAAAACTCTATAAAAGACTTTAGGTATATTCTTACCTTTTCCCAGTTTAGTAACACCATCAAGTTTTGAACAGTTTTTTTGTCAGTCTTAACCCTCTATACATCACATGCAAAAAGAACTTTGAAGACACACCCAGGCAGTCTTTCAAAATAATATATTTACTAAGATGGATAAAAATAAATAAAATGTAAACACAGAACACTATATCAAAAAGCATACACTCACTTAAAAGAACAAGTTTAAAGTACAACACATAAACTCCTACCACAATACAAGTAGTCCTTTTCTATCTAATGTATTACCTCAGTAGTGCTTATAGTTAGATCTTGTTTCTTAAGAGCTCAAAAAGATATATCCCTAGGATCAGACACAAGACCTAGGTTAAACTGTGTCTCTCTCACACACCCCTTCTGATGTCATCTAGCTCCTCCTTGTTGAATACAAAAAAATATATAAACAGGATGTCCTATCAGGAGGTATATTAAATAAGGTGACATCAGCAAAAACTCATTTCCCAAATATGACTCCTTAATTAATGTTTTCTCTTTTGATCTTGAGCAATTCCTATTCCCGAGGCATATCAAAGAGTTTTATAGCTTTTTTAACACCAGTTGATATTAAATGTTCTTCCTCTTAAGACGTCATAAAAGTTTATGATCTCCAGCCTCTGGCAGACTTATAAAGTCCCATTTTATTTCCACTTCAAAGAGCCTAGGCAGATCATAAAAAAGTAATAAAATGCCACTCTGAAGTAAGTCAGCTAATTAAATGGTTCCTGCTTCACTAAAACCTGGGAGGGAGGGGTGTCACCCATGGCACAGCTACCTCATGTGAGACAATTACACACTACATTGTTATATTACAGATATGATAGAACAATCATAACCAGCTGGCCAAGTGTCACAATATGAACCAGAACTTGCTGGGGCACACTCACAATAACCTTCTCACCCTAGTCCAGAGTCATAACTTACACCAGATAATAGCTGACTCCAGTAGGACTACGTTTTCCTTAACTTCCAGCACCTTGCTTGATTGGATCCTCACAAACCAAGTACATAGGATTATGGCAGCAGGGACCCTACCCGATGCAATTAGTGACCACAACCCTACTTATTACATTTGGGATCCCACCGCAGTCCTCTCTCCTCTACCTCAGTATATCACGTTTTGGAACTATGCTGAGCTGGACCCTATCAGATTCCTACAAGACATATCCTCAATCGACTGGTCCTGTCTCTTTCAGGTCAGTAATGCTCAAACTGCACTACACCTGTTCTTGTCTAGCTTCATGACCCTTCAGGATGCACATATACCTTCCTACACAAGATGGGTACATGGCAAGCAAACTAGATGGTTACATAAAGACCTACTTGGTCAGTTCCATTCTCGGGATAAAAGTTGGAGACAATTCAGATGCTCTGACATCTTATCTGACTACAATAATTATAGAGCCCAGCGAAACCAATGTAAGAGGCACATTAGGCTGGCAAAGAGTTCCTGTTGCAAAGGCCTGCTGTTGGATGTAGCTGGCGACTCCAAAAACTGTTGGTCCCATATAAAAACCTTCCTGGGAAATACTCAGTCCCACACCATGAATGCTATGGTACTCAACAGTGCCCACTGTAATGATCCTAACATCATTGCCAACTCCTTTAACAGGCATTTCTCTGACCTGTCTAAATATACAGCATCCTTTCCAAATGGCTAGGCTGACCAGTCTGTCCCAGAACTACCTTACTCTCAGTATTGTCATCCCCCTTTTTACTTGAAGGCTTTAACCAGATTGGAAGTCCTAAAGCAACTTGGTCAAATCTCAGATAGCACCAGTGTGGGCTCAAGACAGCCTAGAACCAAGGCTCCTAAAACTGGCTGCACCCATCATTGCCTCCCCTCTAGCCAGAATTTTCACATTATCTATGTGCCAAGGTCGCGTCCCTGACATATGGAAGATTGGTAGGGTCACGCCAGTCTTTAAACAAGGGGATAAAAAAGACATTGCTAACTACTGACCCGTTGCAATACTATCAGTCCTGAGTAAGATTCTTGAGAAACTGGTATCTCTGCAAGTGACTGACTTCCTCACCAAGTATAATCTTTTATCTCCTAACCAACATGGGTTCTGTAAGGGCCACAGCACCTCCACTGCCCTGGTAAATTAACAAATGACATCCTATGCACAATGGATGACAGCCTTTTTATGGGTGCTGTCTTTATAGATCTGACAAAAGCTTTCGATCTCATTGCTCACTCTTCTCCTTGAAAATCTTCTGTCCTTTGGTTTCTCAACCCAATTAGTGGTATGGTTCCAAAACTATCTGTCTAATAGAATACAAGTGGTAAAACTCAGCAGTGCACTGTCTGAGCATACCTGTATCAATACTGGTGTCCCTCAGGGCTCTGTCTTGGGTCCCCTCCTCTTTACCATCTTTCTTAGCCACCTATCCATCAGCACCTACCCCTGCACCTCAGTCCTCTATGCAGACAATTTTGTCCTGTACTCTAGCACCAGTAGTGTGACTGATATTAACTATAACCTCTCTACTGCCTTTCAGGAACTCCAATCCTGGCTAACTAGTCAGAAGCTAATCCTCAACGTGGTGAAAACTTAGGCTATACTATTTGGATTGGCTCCCAAACTGAAAGACTGCCACAAGCAGTTTACTGTAACCTGTGCAAATGGCTCTTCTCTCAAAGCCATTACCTCTTTCAAATATCTGGGAGTTCTTCTTGATGCAACCCTTAGTTTTGACCTGCATGTCCAGACAACTTGTAAATCGGTAAACAGCAACTTGAGTATGGCCTATAAAACCTGTTATGCTCTCACGCCCTCAGCCAGACTTGCGATTACCCATGGCATTCTCCTTCCATCTCTATCCTATGGAGCTATCATCTATATGAATGCTTCTAACGCCACTCTCAGGAAGTGGGATGTTACTCACAATAACATCTGTCGCTATGCCTCCACGTATCCCTGGCTCAAATACCACTGGCAGCTATATATAGACCTCAATTGGCCCTCTCCCACACCCATCGACTACTTGCCCTAGGGTCCCTACTGGATGGTATCATTAGATCTAATACTCCTTGATCTCTAGCCTCCCTGCTCACACCTCTTTCCTCCCCATATAGCCTCCGTTCCTATCTCTGCTGCAAGTCCCTAGATGCAAATCTGTTAAAGGTACCAGTGCCTTTTCCTGTGCTGCTCCCAAATACTGGAACTCCTTACCACTTGTTGTCCGTGAGGTGCCTAGCCACCACATTTTCAAAAAAAGGCATCGCACCTTACTTGCTGACCTTGTCACATGCACCTGCTTTAACCGACCTTAGATTCCCTGCCCCTTAGAGCCTTGCCAACCTGTTTTGATTCCAGCCCCTCTATTTGTCCTCCTCTCACTCCCTTGAAGTCTCTCTCTGACATCTCTCCTTACCCTACTCTCACCGTCCTCTCCATTTTATTAGGAGGGTCCAGCTCAGTCTCCTTTTTAATTAAATTGTGTTATTGTTTGTTTTGTGTAATTTTAAGTGACTTTGCCTGTACTCCATATGTGCCCTACTTATCTGATGTTATATGCTTATGTATCTGCTACCCTATTCTCTATGTACCACATCTGATTGTCTTGTAACTTTACTTGCTGTCTCCTTATGACTTTTATGTTGTAATCTTACGGCTCACATCTGTGTCTAGTGCACCCACCCGGTAAACAAAAAACTAAATAAAAAAAATAAATCTATAAAAGGAAACACTTCGTCGAGACTGAGACTGACCAACTGAAGATGAGCTAGTTCTCCCAAGTGTACGGTAGTTCATATAATACAAGGTGTAGGGGTGTAGTCATCCTGATGCACAAATCAGTGCTCTTTCAAATGGGAGCGATAATCACTGACAAAGAGGGCAGGTTTGTTATTGTCACAGGGCTGCTGCATGGGCAAGAGGTAACCCCATACAATATCTAGGGGCCCAACTCCGCAGAGGCTGGCTTCTTTTGTGATGTTGCACAGCTACTGGCCACACACACCAAGGGGTCACTCCTGCTTGGGGGCAATATGAACACAATCCGTGAAGATTTTCTGAACAGGAGTAAAGCTCCAACTGGGCCCAAAATGCCTACGACTGAGGCACTTGCAGGTCTGATAAACAAACTGGACCTCATAGACATATGGTGTCTGTCACACCCTGCCAGGCGGGACTATTCATTCTAATCCACCCCTCATTACTTGTTTCCAAGTTTAGACATGTGGCTGATCCTGAAAGGACTAGCACATAGTGTAATAGATGCCTCCATTGAGTCATCCTTATTTCGACCACGCACCAGTCTCCTTTGTTGTTGGCCCCCCAATGCACAGGTACAGAAACAGAAGCAGTGACGCTTCAACTCCTCTATGCTGAAAGATGACTTCTTCTGCAAAATGTAAATTGAAGAAATACAAACATTTCTTGAAACAAATCATGCTGGGGATGCAACAACGGTAGTCAGATGGGACACCCTGAAGGCTTTTATACATGGATGTGCATTAGCTATGCTTCACACATTAAACGGGTTCGGTCCAAAGACCTAGAGGAGATGACCGCTACATTGAAAAAACTGAAAAGCAGATATAGGGATGATCCTATTAAAGGGAAAACCCTCCTACCTGACATAATAGGTGCTGAATATAAGCTTAACATGCACCTGCACTAAAAATGCTCTCTTCCTTATTAAACAACACTTCTGGGAGGCCAGCCAGGTTGCCTTTTAGTGTACCAACTAAAGAAAAGATAGGAAATATCAAAAATAGCCATGATTAAATCATGTAACGGCATGATCAAAACAGATCCCAAAGGGATCAATGAGCAAAAAACTGGGTCAATGTACCAGTCAGGGTTCAGCTTAAAGCAACAAAAGTAGGGAAATGTGGCATTAGGGATTCCAACCCTAACTCCCCCCTCCTCAAAGCAGAAAAAGGACAACACCACACAAGCAAACACAGACCGCTATCATCAGATAAGACAAACAGCATATAACTGTTTCCTGATGACATAAATGCAATTGGACTGATGTGCTACCTTCATGGATTTGTGTCTGTGGCTGCATAGGACTTTGCTTATGTGGCCACACCTGCGAGTGTATGTTGTACTGCGTGCATGAGTAAACATGAGGTAGCAGTCAGAAGTAAGTAAGTAAATAAGTAAAGATTTATTTATCCAGCACCCAATCCCAGAGGCTCTGGGTGTCTTACATCAACAAACAGCAATAAAACAACACATATTTAACTTGTAATAATGACATAAGTTAAGTCCATACCTCTCAACCTCCTGCCTCATAAATCAGGGACAAGGCTTAAAAAAATCAGGGACAAAGAACCAAAATCAGGGACATATCTTCAGAATTGATGATATCCACTCAGGAAGCTGGTAGAATAAGGGGCTTAGTGTAAAATGCATTTTCTAAGGAAGAACAAGTCTGTAACTTTAATGTTTCACATTATTTTGTGCTTACAACCCCCACTGATTGGTCACGGAAACACAATTTTTAGGAGGGACAGAGTAAAATTTTGAGGCAAAATCAGAGACGTCCCTGCAAATCAGGGACAGTTGAGAGGTATGGTTAAGTCAGAGTCAGTTATGATCATACTGTATATAAAACAATACTAGCTAAAACTATAAAACCCCTATTAAAATACAATTACAGATTGAATGCCTGTTTGAACAGGTGTGCTTTTAGTTCAATTTTGAAGCTCTCCACAGAGGGTGCTTCCCATATAGGTCATGACAATGAGTTCCACAGGACTGGCCCAGCAACCCTGAAAGTGCAGTCTCCAGAAATCTTGAGCCATGTCCTGGGAACAGTAAAGAAGCACTGTGTGGAAGGGTGAAGTGAGCATACTGGTCGGGTAAGTGTCAGAAGGTCCCTCAGATAACCAGGACCCAATCTGTGTAGGGCCTTATAGGTGAGCAAGCACACCTTGAAAGCAGTGCTCCACCTGACAGTCAGCAGTGCAGTTCGAGCAACACTGGGGATATATAGATGGACCTAGACATGTCCGTTAACAGTCTTGCCGCGGCATTCTGCAGCAGCTGCAGCTGGTGGAGCTCACCCCCACTGACCATTTCCATCCTTGATTTAAAATATGCCTGGCAGGGGCTTAGCTGCACAGTGATCTGTTTGTATTTCTGATATGTTCCTAAGTTGCAGGATTGCGCAACACTTGAGAAAGGAATTTGTGTGGATTTTTAGGAAAGCCTAAGGCCTGCTAACCATGTGAGCTGATAGCTTAATGGTTAGAGCACTGGAACGGTATTAACAGGGGTCTGGGTTCAATTCCCGGTGGGCCACACTTCTCCTATCTAATTTCCATCCTTCTTTTTGAGAAAGTGTACTCTAACTAGCAACTGGTATATGGTAGTGGGAGCGCTTGCCCTCTGCTCACTGCGCTCCCCTCACACTGCCCATGTTTTCGTAGTGGTAAAAGTATGTGGGAGCACGGGCCCTCTAGGCCCTGCACCACACTTACACACAGGTATGTAGCCATATAGCAGCCCCATAGCACTCAAAAGGAACCCTTGTAACACGTATTTGGCAATATCTCACTAACCGTAGCAAATATGAAAAAACATTCCCCTGCAGTGGTATTCATTACTTCACAGCCTCTGCACATGCTTAGTCCATCGCTACGGAGAATGAAAAATCCATATCTCGCACCGTTTCTGAGATACGGGCACTGAAAGTTGCCGTGGGTGCCACAGTGTTAACCTATGGGAAATGTCTCAAATTCCGAGCACTGTAACTGTGGGCCTGTGGAATGTTTTGGGACCACACCACCAAAAGGCATATCTGTGGGACCACTGCTTGACACCCTGCAAATTTTAGGCCAAAAGCCCCAACCGTTTTGATGCAGTGAGATGGCAAAGTACTGTCGCAAATTACGACAGTTTCACAAAAATAGGTATGACGCTTTCGTGATTCGCGAAAGTATTGCAGCCATTTCTGTCACAATTTGTGGCAGTACAGGGGGTCCAGTCTTCAAAAAGGCATTTCTGGGGGGTTTTGCCCCCCAAAAAGATAGTGCTGTGATCCTCAGGACCTGTCTAGGTAAACACAACAGTCAGTGTTTTACATAGGGGGTCCCAAATTTAAATACCAGGAATTTTTCTCTCTCACTAACTGAAAACGAGATGGCCACTGCACTACAGTAAAAGGGCCATTTGCGACAGTAAAATGTAGTGGCAGCAGTTTTCGAGAGACACACATATTTTTTTTCCCATTGACTATAATGGGAAACTTGTTTCTTGAATAACTTCTGAGCGGGTTAATGTTTTCACCAAATCTTCGAAAGGCACATCAGTGACCCAGACTGCATCTTCCCCGAAGATTTCAGACCAAACAGTCAAATCGTGCGGGCTGTAGCCACGAGCAAAGAAACGTGCAAACCCCCTGTTTTTTTGTGTTTTTGGGCGCTCTGCAGTTCCGCAACTGCTTATCTGACCGTAATGCAACTTGCCAGATCCAGAGATCTATGGTACCAGACCGCTAATGCAACATGTCAGGCAAATCTGTTGCATGGTGCCAAAGTTATTAAAGTGCAAAATTTTGGATTTAACATAGAAGTGGCGGGGCAACCCTAACTATACTGGCACTACTGTGCCAATATAATATATATTAATATATATATATATATATATATATATATATAATATCTATCTAGGGCGTGATAATGCCCTGTAGTTAGGGTTGAGTAGCCTGTTTAATGTTAAACCTCAAATTTTGCACATTAATATCTTTGACTCTCGAAGTGAGCTGACATTTTGCATTTGTTGTCTAGGAGGCAAGGTCTTGATGTGTGGACATTTTTGTGACAGCAACTTCAGTGGTTTATGAGATCCACTTGTGTCATTTTAAAAAAAAAAAAAAAAACTTTTTTCCTGTACTTAACATTGTTTGTTTTTTCTTCTCGCCTACAGCCTACATGGAAAGGATTGTTTGCCCCAAACTTGCAGGGGACACGTGTCATGTCCCAACATAGTGCGTTTGACAGGTCTGGTGAAAAAATCTCAAAGGGTTCCAGGGTTATTACGCTTTAAATGTTATTGTTTTCCAACCTGCGCATGCGCAGTAGGGTTTTCAGATAACATTCTGTGGCAGAAGTAAAAATTTGATGCTGCAAATTCTGGTTCTAGGGACATGGATATGTTGTTCATCCACACTTCTTGGCATGTCCCTTTCCCCTTTAATTCTTGCTGGAAGATCTTAAAGCTGGCTCCTCCCACCCACCCAGGTGGTATAACCCTTGACTGCGCCCCATGACACCAGATCTTCCTTTCCACTGGAAGATACAGGTTGCCTCCTCACCGCTTCTGCGTTCTCTAGGCCCTGGCTTTGTTTCCTTTGGATTTTTGAAGATTAAGCTAATTCGAGCTAGCGAGTATGATCGTTGTTTCTCGAGAACCAACAGGGCCCACAGGTTCTGGACCCCTGAGGAATCCCAATACCATATCAACCTGCTGGAGCTCAGAGTGGTCAGACTGGCACTGTCAGCATTTGCTCAGCAGCTTCGGGGTCAAGTGGTTCAAGTCCAGACAGACAATACTATGACCATGTACTACCTCAACAAACAGGGCAGCATGCACTCCTGGCTGCTATGCAGGGAAGCGCTCCGCATCTGGACACTTGTGAGCCGAGTGGAGGCAGATCTCCTAGCCATACATGTGGCAGGAGCCTCAAATCAACTGGTGGATGCCCTCAGCTGCATAGGCAAGACATCCCACGAGTGTTCTCTCCATCCAGAGGTGGCTCACAGCCTGTTCTCCCACTGGGGCAAACCAGTGGTGGACCTGTTTGCCTCCAGGGAAAGCACCAAGCTGAGACTGTTTCATGCCTGCCCCCCTCAGCAGGGCTCACTGCAGGGGGATGGCTTCTTGAGGCCGTGGACCCCAGGCCTCTTCTACACCTTCCCTCCATTTCCCTTGATCCACAGGGTGCTTCTCAAGGTGAGGAGGGACAAGGCGCAGGTGATCCTGGTAGCCCCAGACTGGCCCCGCCAGTTCTGGTATCCAGATCTCCTCAGCCTCAGCAACAGGCTCCCGAGGCATCTTCCAGCATGCCCGGACCTGATATTCATCAGTCAGGGGAAGGTATTCCATCCGGACCTTCAATCCCTGCACCTGTCAGCCTAGTACCTGAGTGGTTAGAGTTCCCGGCTTTGGGTCTCTTTGAGGATGTACTCACAGCAGTGGAAGCATCCAGAAAGGAGTCAACCAGAAGGTGCTATGCCTTCAAATGGAAAAAGTTGTCCATTTGGTGTCAGAGCAAGGGCCTGGGCCCTCTGTCTTGTCAAGTGGCTAGCATCTTAGACTACCTTTGGTCTCTGTCCAAAGGGGGTTCGGTCTACGACCCTTAAGTTGCACCTGGCAGCCATCTCTGCTTACCGGGCGTGGCCGTCAGCAGATGGTGGCACAGGAGAAGATGGTCTGGTGCTTTTTCAAGGGTCTAGATCACATATCTCCTCTGGTGTGTGTACCTCCACCTCTGTGGAATTTACTGCTGGTTTTGGCAAAACTCATGGGCAAGCCATTCAAACCGATGCACAAGCATGAGATGTCAAACTTGTTGTGGAAGACCGCCTTCCTGGTGGTTATCATGTCAGCCAGAAGGACTGGGGAGCTCCCAGTGCTTTTGGTGGAGTCTCCTTACCTGGTCTTCCACAGGGACAAGGTTGTCCTGTGCCCCCAACCGAAATTCCTTCCAAAGGTGGTGTCAGAGTTCCATCTCAACCAGGTGATGACTCTGCCTGTGTTCTACCCGAACTACATCTCGGATGCTGAGTACAAGCTCCATACTCTGGACCTGAGACGAGCTCCCTCCTATTACAAGGAGAGAACGGTGGAAATTTGGGGAGCGGTTCGCCAGCTGTTTGTCACCTACGCTGAAGCTGCACCTGGCAGACCTGCAGCAAAGCGGACAGGTGGCAGGTGGATCACTTCCTGCATTGATCTCTGCTGTAGGTTGGCGGGCAGGGAGCCTCCCGTAGGGCTAAGGGATCATTCCACCCACCATACCGCTGCATCAGTGGCTGCTTCCAGGGACATCCCTATCCAGGAAATCTGTTGGGCTGCTACCTGTAAGACAGCAAACACCTTCATCACCCACTACCATACTGACCTTGAGTGATGCCGGGATGCTGGTTTTGGGGCCGCAGTTCTCCAGTCTCTGTTCCCTAAGTAGGGAGTGTGCACCTTGCCTCCCTCCTCTTGGAGAACTGCTAGGAGTCTGCCAAGAAGTGTGGATGAACAACATATCCACGTCCCTAGAAAAACAGGTTACTCACCTGTAACAGTAGTTCTAGTAGTGGAATATGTTGTTCATCCACACTGACCCACCTGACCTCCCTGGCTGTGACACACAACCTGGCTTCAAGTGGGCTAAGATCTGGCATCATGGGACAGAGCTGAGGGTTATACCACTCAGGTGGGTGGGAGGAGCCAACTTTAAAACCTTCTGGCAAGAATTAAAGGGGAAAGGGACATGCCAAGAAGTGTGGATAAACAACATATACCACTTCTAGAACTACTGTTACATGTGAGTAACCTGTTTTTTGAGGTTTCGTGCCACTGAATTGGCAAGGCACCAAACACTTTTGGTGCCGTGCCAACTGCCATCTTGTTGATCTTTTCCAAAAACTGACAGACGTGGAAAATACATAAAAATTATGGGATTTTAAAAAACTTACATCAGAAGCTAGCTAAACAGAACCCGTTTAGCTAGATTCTGATTTTGTTTTAAAAAAAACTTTGCCATAAATACATTATCTGGACACCCAAAATCCAGGGTGCCCAACTTAGTGAGAGAAGCTGTTGACCCGCATTCTCTGTATGAGAACAGTGGGACTTTCTTGACATTTGTAGCCGCAGATGAAGGCGTGCTGCAGGCTTGTGTGTTAGCATCGAGTCTGGGTTTAAGATCAAGGACTGCCTGTGGTGTATGCTGTGAGTCCCGTATCCCTGGTGTTTGGTGGCATCCTCCCCCCTCCATTGCCATCCATGTTATTGTTGCCCTGACAATCGCCATCCCCCTATTCATATATTTTACCTGCTGTCAAGTGGCACCCCTCACCCGCCCATCATGGTCCCCGATAAAGCAGCACATACATTCCCTGGTGTCTAGTGGCACCCCCCCACCCGTCGATCACACTCCCAATTTCCCTAGTGTCTAGTGGCACCCCCACCACCCAGTGATCCGCCGTCCCTGTTATAAAATTTTAAAAGCATCCGGTCATTGGTGAGAGTGCAGCTTTCCTTGTATCCTGACTCTTTGTTTAAGCTTGCAGCCCAGCCAGGTAGCTGAGACCTTCTGTGTCAGGAACTGTAAATTGAGGACCCAGATGAACTACAGTGGATTTCGCCTAAAGATTGCCAGTTTGCTTTTTAAATAGAAGGAGCTCAGACATCCAGCTTAATGAGCACTTAGCTGGCTGCCAGAAAATATCAGAGACAGGCTGACAAGGACACTGTGTTTGCTCCATAAACAAGGTACAGTGCTCCCCCATTATAATGAATCCTGTTATAACGAATCCCACATGTAACAAATGCGGGTTTTGGATCCCAAAAAAACAGTACATTTCGCTGTTTGTGGTTTGTGGGGGTTTTTTTCGGTTTGTGATTTGCAGTTTGCAGATTCTGTGTATCTGCTCCAATTGCAATCAATTATTCAATTCAAGAGAGACCTACACATTTTATTCTAAATTCCTGCTGTCTCCTCTCTCTCTCTCTCTCTCTCTATCAGTTTGAGCCATGCAGTCCTGCAGTCTCCTCTCTCTGTCCCTTTCTGTCTTTTGACTTGTGAGCGATGTAGTTGGTCTTATGTCACTGGTGAGAGAGAGAGGAGCAGATTTGTTGTGTAGAGCGAGACACAGCACCTGCATGCGGGGCGAGATGAAGAGATAGACACACAGACACCGAGAGTGATGTCCTCCATAGCAGCACTTTCTTCCAAAATTCAGGTAGTCTCCTCTCTCTCTCATCACTTTGAGCCATGTAGCCAGTGCAGGGATTTTGTCCTGTGTCCAGTCCAGTATAGTGAGTCAGAGAATGGGACATGTTACAATAATCAGAGAGGAGTGTATCTGTTGTGTAGAGTGAGTCAGAGAATGGGACATGTTACAATAATCAGAGAGGAGTGTATCTGTTGTGTAGAGTGAGTCAGAGAATGGGACATGTTACAATAATCAGAGAGGAGTGTATCTGTTGTGTAGAGTGAGTCAGAGAATGGGACATGTTACAATAATCAGAGAGGAGTGTATCTGTTGTGTAGAGTGAGCCAGAGAATGGGACATGTTACAATAATCAGAGATGAGTGTATCTGTTGTGTAGAGTGAGTCAGAGAATGGGACATGTTACAATAATCAGAGAGGAGTGTATCTGTCAGTATAGTGAGTCAGAGAATGGGACATGTTATAATAATCAGAGAGGAGTGTATCTGTCAGTATAGTGAGTCAGAGAATGGGACATGTTACAATAATCAGAGAGGAGTGTATCTGTCAGTATAGTGAGTCAGAGAATGGGACATGTTATAATAATCAGAGGGGTGTATCTGTTGTGTAGAGTGAGTCAGAGAATGGGACATGTTACAATAATCAGAGAGGAGTGTATCTGTCAGTATAGTGAGTCAGAGAATGGGACGTTACAATAATCAGAGAGGAGTGTATCTGTCAGTATAGTGAGTCAGAGAATGGGACATGTTACAATAATCAGAGAGGAGTGTATCTGTCAGTATAGTGAGTCAGAGAATGGGACATGTTACAGTAATCAGAGAGGAGTGTATCTGTCAGTATAGTGAGTCAGAGAATGGGACATGTTACAATAATCAGAGAGGAGTGTATCTGTTGTGTAGAGTGAGTCAGAGAATGGGACATGTTACAATAATCAGAGAGGAGTGTATCTGTCAGTATAGTGAGTCAGAGAATGGGACATGTTACAATAATCAGAGAGGAGTGTATCTGTTGTGTAGAGTGAGACAGAGAATGGGACGTGTTACAATAATCAGAGAGGAGTGTATCTGTTGTGTAGAGTGAGACAGAGAATGGGACGTGTTACAATAATCAGAGAGGAGTGTATCTGTTGTGTAGAGTGAGACAGAGAATGGGACGTGTTACAATAATCAGAGAGGAGTGTATCTGTTGTGTAGAGTGAGACAGAGAATGGGACGTGTTACAATAATCAGAGAGGAGTGTATCTGTTGTGTAGAGTGAGACACATGTGCCACAGTGAGAGACAGAGACAAAGGAAAACACCTTATTCTTATAAGTACAGTGGTTTTAAAATATTGAATACAGTATTTGATATCCACTTGAAATGTATTTGTTTTTCTTCTGTCCTTACTATTCAAATGAATGGCATTGATTATTGTATTGAAATTACTGGTCTCCTGTTATAGCGAACCCTCGTTATTGCGAACTTTGCCTGTGGCTCCTGAGGGGTTCGTTATAGTGAGGGACAACTGTAAATTTTACAGTTATACAAGATCTGCCAGACATAACAGTCATATGCAGTGCAGCACTCCTACAACAACAAATGTGAGAATTCTATAAACAAGAAATCTTTTCAGCTGAATTTTGAACAATAGAGGAAATGGAGGTCAAGTGGGAAGGTGAAGAAGCCTATGCTGTTAACAATGAGAACAAGCATACTTGAAGGACTGGGTATTACAGTATATGTAAATTATTAAACCTGACTTTCATCCCAGATTCCCAGAAACTATATTATTCTTTCAATTCTTATTATAAAGTGAGCTTTACCAAGATCACATAGACATATTATCATGCAGCTACGGCACAAAAAGAGTACAAGATCATGGCAAAAGGTTTATACCATTTATGGACTTTAAATGAGTCTTATGTACTGCTGTTTTATTTTTAGGTGGGTTTAATTGGGACTTCTGCATTGTACTTTACATGAGTTTCAGTGTTTTTTTTTATCCCATTATGGTGTCTGGCCCCTACCGTTTTTCAGTACTGTTTTCTCTCTCCCACCCTCTCGGAAATTTACCTTATAATTAACAAAGGGCCTGTTTTACAAATGTTTATGTTCCCTGGTGTCTACTGGCACCCCCCACTCGTCGATCTCAAGTCCCAATTTTCCCTGCTGTCTAGTAACCCCCACCCACCCGCCAGTCGCTATCCCCGTTATCCCTGTGTATATTCTGCGGTGTCTAGTGGCACCCATGTCCTCGTTATCTTGTATATTTCCTAGTGTCTAGTGGCACCCAATCCTCCCATTGCAGGTAAAAGCTGAAAAAAATAAAATGGTCTCTCGATGTTTTTTTTTAAATCTGTAAAAAAAGAATGGTCCTGCGCTGATTTGCCCCCCACCCCCACCTTCAACTCAGCACTCTACACCCCCCAGTACACCCCCATACACCCTCACTTGCCTGAACAGGACTCGGGTTTAAGATCCACTCTCCAATTGAAGACACATCTTGCTGCTGGAACCAGCAACTGCAGTATGAGAAATTAAAGGGACACATTCATGTACAGTGGCATACATAGATTGAATGAACATGAAAAATTATTTTAATTGAGGTATTGGGCATACCTGTAGCTGGAAGCAAACCAGAGGTATAGATGACTGAGTCTGTGCGATATAAATACTACATTAGAGCCATTCTTAGAACCTTGTGATGTCAGTGACAATCAAGCAATGCCTAACTGGATTGAGATAAGCACTTCTGGATCGTCATTGACATCACAAGGTTCTAAGAATGGCACTAATACAGTATTTATATTGCACAGACTCAGTTATGTATATCTCTGGACTGTGTCCAGCAACAGGTATGACCAATACCTCAATTAAAAGAACTTTCCATGGGCTTTCAAACTATTTATGCCACTGTACATGAATGTGTCCCTTTAAGGTAAATGCAGTTCAGTGTATCTCAATGGGGCTTTCAACTCTGGTGTATAACTTTGCCATTTTTTAACATTTTGACCCCAAATTTTCAACATGGCCTTTTGTGGACCCCACCTCAACTCCTGCCCAAAAGGTGATTTCGTGGTCACTTGGTGAATTCACCTTTCAGGTGGAATTTGGAATTTTCTTCTGCTCTTCCTCATGAGGTGGGGTCATAAGAAGGCTATGTTAAAAATTTGGGGTCAGAATATGCAAAAATGGCAAAGTTATGACCATTCATTGTAATTTCGATATGCTTACTAGTAACTTTGGAAATGTTAAATAGTTTGACTCCAGATTTTCAGCATAGCCTTTTTATTACCGCACCTCATGTATGTCACAGCTGTCATTTTATAAATCCTGGCCAAAATGTGTTTTTGCACCTGTGGCGCAGAATAGTGTTGCAGTTGCACCAAATTACGTTTTTGCAGGGATTCAAAAATTTTCTGTGCCAGGTACATGAGGTGGGATAATAAGATGGCTATGCTGATAATTTGGTCACTGTTGTCCTATAAATAGAAGCGCAAGGCCCTCTGGGCCCTTTGCTTCCATAGCTACATACATATACACATCTGTGGAGGGATGGAAGCACAGGGCCTGGAGGGCCATGCGCTCCCACAGGCAAATAAAGATATGATTATACTATCTCAAAAAGTAAGGAAATAAATTGCAAAAAAAATTGTTCATGCTCTAGTTAGGATTAAAGCCACAAAAATAGAGAAATGTGTTGTTAGGGTTTCCAAACCTAACACCCCACCCTGTGCTGCACACACCAACAGGTGTTGGATTGGGGGGTGCCTTGGGGTCATCAGCCCTAACACTCACCCCATTCTCCTATACTGTACCCATCTCAGCTTATTTACTTATTGAATGGGGTGAGTGTTAGGGCTGATGACCCCAAGGCACACCCCTGGCACCTGATGGTATGTACAGCGTGGGGGTGGAGTGTTAGGTTTGGAAACCCTAACGCCGCATTTCTCTACTTTTGTGGCTTTAACCCTAACTAGACCATTAAAGAAGTTTTTTGCAATGATAAAGCCAAAAAAGCAGTGAAATGTGGTGTTAGGGTTTTTGAAGCAAACACCCCACACCCACCCTGCACACACCAACAGCCTTGGGGTCACTGGCCCTCACCCTCACCCCATTCCATAAGTAAATAAGCTGAGATGGGTATAGTAAAGGAGACTGGGGTGAGCATTAGGGCCAACGACCCCAAGGCACATCCTAAACATCTGTTGGTGTGTGCAGGGTGGGTGTGGGGTGTTAGCTTTGAAAACCCTAATGCCGCATTTCCCTACTTTTGTGACTTTATCCCTAGCTTGAGCATTAACGCAGGTTTTTTCAATTTATTTCCATACTTTTTGAGATAGTATAATTGTATCCTTATTTGCCTGTGCCTGCACTTCCATTTATAAGACAACAATGACCAGATTGTCAGCATAGCCATCTTATTAGCCCACCTCATGTACCCAGTACAGAAAATGTTCAAATCCCTGCTACAGTGTAATTCTGTGTAACTGCAACAATGCCATTCCACACTACAGGTGCAAAAACACATTTTAGCCAGGATTTGAAAAATAACAGCTGTGGCATACATGAGGTGGGGTAATAAGATGGCTGTGTTGAAAATCTGGGGTGAAAACATTGAAAATTCCCAAAGTTATGAGCATGCATAGTGAAATTGCAATGAATGATCATAACTTTGGAATGTTGACATATTTTGATCCCAAATTGTCAGCATAGCTATCCCACCTCATGTACCTAGTACAGAAAATTTTCGAATCCCTGCCAAAACGTACTTCTGCACAACTGCAATGCTGTTCTGCACCACAGGTGCGAAAACACATTTTGGGCAGGATTTGAAAAATGATAGCTGTGACATACATAAGGTGGGGTAATAAGAAGGCTATGTTGAAAATACGGGGTTAAAACATTTAAAATTAAGTTACGAATGGGCGTAGCAAAATTGGAACGACTAGTCATAATCTCGAAATTTTTTCATATTTTGACCCCAAATTTTCAACATAGCCTTCTTATGACTGCACCTCATAAACCCCATACTGTAGCTGAAAATGTTCAAATCTGTGCCAAAACACCTTTCCATGCCACAGGTGCAAAAACATGTTTTGAACAGGATGTGAAAAATGACAACTGCACTGTTCATGAGGTGGTGTGAAAAATTGGCTATGTTGAAAATTTGGAGTCACATAAAAAATTACAAAGTTATGCGTTTGCATAGGAAATTTTTAATGAGCGCACCTAACTTGCTATTTTTAGGAATTTTTTCACCACATTTTTAACATGGCCTTTTTGGAACCCCACCTTATGAACACTGGCAGTAAAATTTCGTTATTCAGTGCCGAAAGGTTATTTCATGCAGTGACCGCAAGATCACCTTCTGGGCCTGATTAACGAAACAACAGTTGCAGTGTTCATGCGGTGGGGTCCCAAAAAGGCCATGTTGAAAATTTGGTGCAAAAAATCAAAAAAATGGCATACATCAACGTAAGTTCAAAATGCCATTGAAATGCATTATACAGCACTTACCTTGATTCCTCAGTTCATGGTTTGGCTTTGAAGAGTGCAGACGTGTCCCGGGCCACAGAAGATGACAACGTTCAAACTCTGATGGTAAGTATAGGGTAAGGTGGAGTATGGGGTGGTGGGTGATCAGTGGGATGGTCAGGATGGGGGAGGGGCAGCAGGGATGAGGCGGGACCATTTTTTTTTCAGGTTGAGAAAAAGACAGGGGACGGTTTTCTTTTTTTTTAGGTGACAAATACAACAGCATTTGGGGACACTGGGAGTGGGCTCCCCAGTGTCCCACACTGCTGAGGGGGACTTGGGAATACCAACACAGGAATTGGGCTCTCCTGATGTTGGTAGTTATTATACAATAAAGGGTGGGGGTCGGGAGGGGCATCTGACACGGGGTGGGCATTCCAGTGTTGGATTATTATAAATAGTAAAAGATAAAGAAGCAGGGACAGCGATTGGTGGGTGGGGGTGCCACTAGACACCAGGGAAAAGGGTGGCCTATTGCTGAATCTGCAGCCGGCAGCAGGAGTTCCAGCTGCGGCTGCAGAAGTCAAGAAAATATCGCTGTTCTCATACAGAGAATGTGGGGAAGCACTCCTTTCACTAAACTGGGCACCCGGGATTTTGGGTGCCTAGTAAACATATATGTGGGCACAGCATGTAAAAACAAACATTAGAATCTAGCTAAACGGGTCCCATTTAGCTAGGTTCTGATGTTTGTTTATTAAAATGATGGCATTTTTGTGTTTTTTTCACATTTGTCAGTTCGTGGAAGAAATCAACAAGATGGTGGTTGGCGCAGCACCAAAAATGTTTGGTGCCCTACCAATTAAGTGGTGCAAAACCAAAAACCTGCATTTGCAGCATCAAATATTTATTTTCGCACAAAACTTTATCTGCACATGCGTAAGTCAGAAAACACAAAAATGTAAAGCCTTACAACTCAGGAACCCCTTGACACTTTTTTTTTACCAGACCTGTGAAAGACACTACCTTGGGACATGATACATGTCCCCTGCAAGATTCGGACAGCAATTCCTTTCCATGTAGGCTGTAGGTGAGAGCAAAAAAAGAAACAATGTTAGTACAAGAAAAAATTTAGATCTTACTTAGAGAGGGCTCTTGCAGTAGGTAATAACCATTAGGACTATAGACATCAGGCACTAGGACCATACGGAAAACTTTAGCTAGCAGTGTCTGGCAGGAGACCACTCACCCAACATCACGTGATGTCAGCATGACACTATATATTGGGCGGTCCCCACGCCCGCCCTTCAGTTCTTTCCCGCCATCGACCTATGCACATCAAACCTCGCTGAGAATGCTGCTTCAGTCAGCCTCCATTTTTGGATGAGTATTTCACCATTTTTTTTCTTTATTTTCTGTATTTCTAGAAAAATAAATCTATTTTTTGTATGTCTTCTCTGACGCCTTCCAAGTCGCATAAGAACAAGTGCGATTCCTGTAGCACTAATCTCCTGTACAAGGACGGCCATTCCCTCTGTCTTTTTTGTCTGGAGCCCGAGTACAAGACAGTGAACTGTTAGGTCTGCCAGAGTTTCATCCAGGCCATACAGAAACACTGCCAACAGGACCTGGAAGTCTATGTTGTCAAGCTGAAGATGCCTTCCATGGAGAGGGATCTGCAGAAGCTGCGGGGATTATCCTCCTCCCCAAGGGGTTCTTCAGACTCCCGTGAGAAGAAGAAGAAAGACAAACAGAAACACTGGGACCACGATCGGTCTCCTTCCCATCCACGGCCTCCTTCAGGGGGCACGGGCGCTGAGCAGCCTCCTGTTGATGTGGGTGCTGCTCCTCCAGCCAAGTCTGCTTCCTGTTCCATGGAGCAGCCCTTGGTTCCCCCACTTGACCTGGTTACAGTTCAGGCTGGCGCCTCCAATGTTTCAGAGAGCTCCGACACCCTTAGGCCCTTCAGAACTCCAGGGCCTACGTCTAGTGGCATGGCCAAAAAGTCTGTCATCAGCTCCTCTGATGACCACCCGGCCCCGGCTGATAAGTCACACGCCAGCTCCTCTGGCATCTGCCCAGCCACTGCACATTCGCTGGGCCCCGATAATAGGCCTGACATCAATCCTTCAGATCAGCGCATGCTGCCGCTTCTGCCGCAGTCCTCCCCAGAGGGTCCTCCCTCTTGGGATCCTCCTTCCCCACCTCCTCTGGTGGAGACTCCTGGCTCGCCCATCCATTCTGAGCCGGAGTTGGAAGAGCATCTGCTCGACACCACCTTGGTGCCAGGGCCGGAACACCTGATGTCAGACCTCCCTCGGGAGCTGGCGTCTCCTGCACTATTGGCTCCCCCATCTGGGCCAGTTCCCTTGCCCCAGGCTCTGGTGGGACCCTCCACCCCTTTGGGGCAGATGCTAGAATTTCCTCAGCTGGGTCTGATGCCAGACCTGACGTTACCGGGCCCTCCTCACCCTCCATCAGGGCTTCCGTCAGGTCCCATGACCCCTCCTTCTGGGTCCTCACCTGGTTACCCGCCATCAGGGACTCCATCAGGACCCTTGGCTCCACCATTGGGGCCTTCACTGGGTCTCCAGACACCAGGCTTCCCAGTGTTGCACTACCCTTCTCTAGGGTATCAGATACCAGAATACCCCAAGCCGGGGTATCCAACACCAGGCTATTCAAACTATAGTACACCGGGTTTTCATTACCCAACGCTGGGCTGTACAATGCCGGGTTGTCATTTTCAAGCCTACCTGCCTGTTTATCAGCCTCCTCCCCGCCTCCTCCTCCATTGCCTTTGCCTCAGGTGGACTTTAGGGTGGCACTTCAGTCTTAGAGGTCTAAAACCAAGTCATAACTGGTTTCTGATTTGGACCAGCATCAGCCAGCTGCGGCTTCCACACCAGTCCACACAGACCATACGCTGAGATCCCTTTCACCAGTGGAGTCTTGCCCCTCTACCTTGGGACAGGCCTCGCGCCCTACCGTGGTAGCTGGTAATGATAGAAGCCTTGTGGCCTCATTGCAGGAGATCCCGCTCCCATGGGCTACGTCCCTGTACAGAATCCTGTCATCAGACTCAGACTCTGACTCCTCCGCCTCCTCTTCTTCAGGCTTTAAGACCCCTCCGGAGGAGAATCCCAAGCCCAAAGGCTCTCCCCTCCAGAGGACCCCTCTTGCACAGAGATCCTCCAGAAGATTCAGGGGGTGAATGGGTGGAAGACTGAGAATCAGGTCCCCAACGTAAGAGGTTGACGGAACACCTAGATATGCCCAAGCTGCCCCCAGTGCTCATTCCTCCGTGGATTGGACCGCATGAAGATCTGGCATCCACGGTCTGGAAGCAGCCTTCATCAGTGGCCGCGGTCACCAAGAAGGCCGACAGACTTTATTGAGCCCCTGAGGGCAAGGACCACCTTGGGTCCCATTCCAATGTGGACTCAGTGGTCAGTAATGCAGCCCATAACCGTACGGCTAACCCCAGACATATGCGCACCTCCCCTCAAGGCAGGGAGTCGAGGCAAAAAGACCAGTTTGGGCGCAGAGTCTATTCATCTTCCACACTGGTTCTTAGGGCGCTAAATTACCTGCCACACATGACTGTGTACCAGAAATGTATTGTGGGCCAGCTGAAGTCTGAATTTGAGGCCTTGCCCAATTAAGAGGCTAAAACTAGGATTGCCCAGATGGTCAGGACAGCAGAAATCTCCTGCCGTCATTCTCTTAGAGCGACATATGACATGGTGGGTGCCTCTACCCAGAGTACCACCATGGCTGTCAGCATGGGTAGGTTCTCCTGGCTGCAGGTATCCGGTTTGTCCCAGTTTGTCCAGGTGTCCATCCACGATGCCCCATTTAGAGGACCTGTCCTTTTTGGGGGTGATGTCAAAGACACTATTACTGAGCTTCAGGACCGCTGCAAGGCACTGCACTCTGTGCAGTCTATGTATCACTACAATACTAAGCCAAAGTAGCCTTTTCATCACCAGCCCAGGCATCAGAACAAACATCTGGCCCCTTCCACAGTGGCCACCCCTCTAGGCAAGTCTCTGCGGGCTGCAGGAGCGACGCTCCCCCACATCTTCTCCATCTCCTGACTCATGGCAGGGCCCCCAACCTCTGCCACCAGCTCTGGAGGAACCGGTAGGAGGCAGATTCACCAACCATCTAACCAGTGGGAGACGATCACTACAGACACATGGGTCCTTCAGCTAGTTGCTCAAGGCCACACCATTAAATTCACAGAGAGACCTCCAAGAAATCCTCCCGGTCTCTCTCACTACCCAAAAGGCCACATTCCTCTCATAAGAGAGGAAATTGAGGCTCTTCTGACAAAATCAGCCATAGAGCCCGTTCCTTGGGCCCAGGAAGGAAAGGGGTATTACTCCCACTTCTTCCTGGCCACCAGAAAGACGGGAGATCACTGTCTGATTCTAGACCTCAGCATGCTAAATCTGTACATGGAGTATGAAAGATTCCACGTGCTGACCTTGCTGGGTCTGTTGCCACTGCTTCACCAGGGACATTGGCTGTGTGCACTGGATATGCAAGATGCATACCTGCATATACCGATTTTTCCCTCTCACCACCACTTCCTCCAGTTTACCTTCCAGGGGGAACACTTCCAGTTCAAAGCGCTGTTCTCTGGCCTTTCCTCAGCACCCAAGGTGTTTACTAAGTGCCTAGCATTGGTGGTGGCAGCTTCACGTCGCCAGGGGATATCTGTGTTCCCATACCTCAATGACTGGCTCCTGTCAGCACCGCCGAGGGACAGCCTGGTGGCCTCCCTGACTGCTACCCTGGACCTTTTCCGGCAAGTGGGAACTATTAAATCCCACCTGGTTCCATCCCAGTGCCTCCAATTTATTGGGGCTGTGCTGGATACTGTTCAGGGTCAGGCCTTCCTCCTGTTGGACCGGGCAGAAACCTTGTGTCAGCAGGCCATCCTAGTGACAATCAGCTGATGGACCAATGATCCATTCCGTCTTACGCCTTCTGGGTCTTATGGCAGTGGCTATCCCCACTTTCCCCCTGGCCAGACTCCACATGCGGATTACGCAGTGGACCCTAAGGGTCCAGTGGGACCAGAAGTCAGATGACCTGGATCACAGGATCCTGGTGTCTGGCCCCATGCGTCGGGGCCTCCTTTGGTGGCAGAATCTGTCCAACCTCACAAGAGGGGTTCCTTTTCAGGTGCCCCCTGCAGCACAGACCCTGACCACAGACGCGTCCCGTCAGGGCTGGGGTGCTCATCTGGGCAACCACAGGACACAGGGATCCTGGTCTCAGCAGGAGCTATCTCTGCACATCAGTGTTTAAGAGATGTGGGCTGTACAATATGCCCTTCAGCTATTTCAACCTCTTCTCCTTCCTGGGCCTCTTCTGGTACAGACAGACAATATGTGTGTGGTGTAGTACCTGAGCAAACAGGGAGGCACTCAGTCATATCTTCTGTGCAGGGAAGCGATGCGCTTGTGGCAGTGGGCGATACAGCACAGCCTACAGCTCAAGGCAGTGCACATCCCAGGTATTCAAATGTCCTGGTGGATACTCTCAGCCACTCAGGCAAGGACACACGAGTGGGAACTGAGGCAGACAGTAGTCAAAGACATCTTTCATCGGTGGGGTAGCCCAGATCTCGATCTGTTCGCCTCCTCATCCAGTGCAAAACTACCCAGTTTCTGCTTGCTCATTCCTGGGCGTGGTATTTTCTGGCAAGACGTGCTGTTTCTTTGCTGGACAGGGAGGTTTTTGTATGCCTTCCCTCCCCTCCCTTCCCGCTAATGCAGAGGGTGCTTGTGAAACTACAGCAAGAAGGGGCTAACGTGATTCTCATAGCCCCTTATTGGCCTCGCCGTGTACAGTTCCCTCTGCTTTAGCAGCTGAAGGTGGAGCCTCCGATTCCTCTTCCAGAACCTGCTGACTCAGGACCAGGGCAAGTTGGTCCATCAGGGCCTCAAGTCCCTTCACCTTCATGCGTGGCACCTGCTGACGTAACTGTTGCATGCTTTGGAGTCTCTTCCAGAGTGGCACAAGTCCTTGTGGAGGTCCGGAAGCCATCCATAAGAACCATATATGCCATAAAATGGAAGAGGTTCTCCATTTGGGCATCCACCAAGGGTTGGGATCCTTTCTCTTGCCCTGTCCCACAGGTCATGGAATACCTGCTTCATCTCTCTAACATTGTCCTTTGTTACTCTTCTCTGAAGGTCCACTTGTATGCCATTTCTGCCTACCACACTACGGTGGATGGCAAAACCTTGGCCCAGCTGGAGGTTTTCAAAACCTTTCTGAAAGGAATTCTCTATCTGAAACCCCTGGTTAGGAACCCAGTTCCTCCGTGGGATCTGAACTTTGTTCTTGAGAAACTTACTTTGCCTCCCTTTGAACCGGCCGCGAATTGCGACCTGCACTACCTTTCCTGGAAAGCGCTCTTTTTAGTTGCCATTACTTCTGCTCAAAGTATTTCCGAGCTTCAGACCCTGATGTGTTAGGAGCCATATTTGATTTTCCACAGAGACCGGGTGACCCTGTGTACAAATCCTAAGTTTCTACCAAAGGTTGTTTCCGAGTTTACTTTGAATCAGACCATACACTTGCCAGTGTATTACCCTGAGTACTCTAATCAGGGGGAGGCCATTCAGCACATGTTCGATGTGCTCAGCACCTTGCATTATTATACAAACCGGATGAAACCAGTCTGAAAGACAGATCAGCTTTTTGTTTCCTTTGCACCCAAAAGAAAGGGCGCTGCAGTTTCTAAACACTTTGTCCAAATGGTTAGCAAATTGCATTTTGTTTTGTTATCAGAGTATAACAAGCCCTTTCTGGGGGAAGTCAAGGAACACACAGCCAGAGGCATGGCTACCTCTACTGCTTGTTTCAGGAATGTTTCTGCCACGGACATTTATGTGGCAGCCACTAGGAGCTCTGTCCACACCTTTACCAAACACTACAATCTGGACATTGCCTTTAGGCACAGGGCAGGCTTTGGACTAGCAGTCTTTCAGGGCCTCCTGTCATAATCTGGTAGCTACTGCAGACATTTTCTGTCTCCCATGCTTCAGTCTTTGTCTGAACTACACTGCTTGGGACTCAGTCCTAATGGTTACTGCCTACTGCAAGAGCCCTCTCAAAGTAAGATAGTATAGTTACGTAAGAACTTACAGTAACAGTAGATCTTCGAGAGAGGCTCTGGCAATAGGTACATTTTTCCCCTCCCACCTTCCCCCTGCTTCTGTGGCTACTTCCTTCTAGCCTTTCTTTCAGCTCCAGGAGCCCACTCCTTTCTCCTGTCGCACCTTCTTAGGTCTCCGACAGGAGAACTGGAGGGTGGGCGTGGGGACTGCCCACTATATAGTGTCACGCTGATGTCCATCACATGATGTCTGGTGGGCGGTCCCTCGCCAGACACTGCTAGTTAAAATTTTCTGTGTGGTCCTAGTGCCCGACAGATCTAGTCCTAATGGTTATTACCTACTGCAAAAGTTTCTCTTGAAGATCTACTGTTACATTAAGTTCTTCCGTAACTGTACTTTGTTTTCTAGAAATGATATGTGTATCTCAGAAACCTCACAAGCTGCCATCACAAAAATGTCCACACATCAAGACCTTGCCTCCTAGACAACACGTACAAATATTCAGCTCATTTCGACAAAGGGAGCCAAAGATATTAATGTGCGAAATTTGAGGTTTAACATTAAACAGGCTACTCACCCTAACTATAGGGGTGCTATTTGTGCTCCTATTATAGACTGATATAACTCTATAGTGGACACATAACAGGGACCTATGGAATACATGATTTATTTTCACAAGAGCTGTTTGACATTGGGTAACGTCACGAGTGGCATAAGCCATGAGTGATGTGCCCAAGGTCACACAGCTTGAGTGAAAATAAATCATGTATTCCACAAGGTCCCTGTTACGTATTCCACTAATGCAATAGGGGTTCTTTAGGATGGTGCAGAGAGTTTGTTTTAAATTTTTTATTTAGTTTTTAATGTAAACTTACATGATTTTTTGTGGTTTTCCCAGTGTAGCTCTGTTTAGCATGGTGGTTGCTAAGTGGTTGCTATGGACGCTCCAACTTTATACTATGGCCAGTACATAATGAAAAGGTTTGATGCACAATTATTTTGTTTTTGCTTTTTTTTTGGTGGGTAGGGGGCATTTGTTTGTCAAAAAAAGTGATTAAAAATTGAATCTTCTGGCATATTTTGCTGATTATAAACAATCTAAAAGGTATCTGTAAATGAAACCCCTCTCATTTTTGATATTTTTGTGCCGAACACATTTTGTCCTCACAGTTTCATGCTGTCATTTTTTATTTTAAAGTTATTTACATTTTTTTGTCTAAAAAGTATAAAAAATTATTTTTCTGCAGTTTTTTGCTAATTATTAAAAAAAACTGAAAGGTATATATAAATGAAACACCACTCGTAGATTTTTTTGTGCTGAACAACTTTTGTGTTCACAGTACCGTGCTATCATTTTTCGTTTTAAAGTTATTCACATCTGCATGTCGAAAAAGTAAAAAAATAGAATTTTTTGCTGTGTTTTACTAATTATAAAAAAAACTAAAATATGTACATATAAGTGAAACAGCACTCATTTTGTAGTTATTTGTGTGCTGTACAGATTTTATGCTCACAGTACCATGCTATAATTTTTCATTTTTAAATAATTCGCACTTATTTGTCAAAAAAGTGAACAAAAAAGCTTTGATTGACAGGTGGAGTTTATTCAACATATGTTGAATAAATCTAGGATTCTAAAATTTGTTCAACATATGTGAAAATAAATGCATTTATTTAACGGCTTCTGACTCCACACCTATTGCATAAATCAATCTATCTGTCTATCATATGTTTCTCTGCTTTTCTGCATGCCCAGACCTCAGGCCTGGGGTTGTACCCCCATGGCGTACTTCTGAGACCCAGTCTCTGCTAACTGCACTGTCTTTATGGTATAGGTCAATGGAACAGGGCCTAGAGAACTGCAGGCCATCATCCTAGTATCAACACAATTTTTACCCCCTTTTTCTTTCTTCCACATCTTCCCACCCCCAACATGGTGTGAGCGAATCATAAATACACGTCATTCTAGTGGGGATGCAACCTCTCTGGTTCTCCACTGGGGTTGCTGTAGCCGCCATCCCTGACCACTAACCCTCCCCGAACTCATGCACACTGCTGTTGGCAGCTGTTGAGCTCTGGCCAGCCACCGAGGCTAGCGACCTGAATCTGCTGCTGAACCTGGGTTGCCTGCCCAGAAATACTGTGCGCTGCTCCTGAAACTGGGTGACCTGCACGGACGGAAGCAGCATGTGCTGCTGCTAAACTTGGGTTGAATGCATGGAAACACAATGCGCAGTTGTTGAACCTGGGTTGCCTGCAAGGAAGCACAGTGCACTGCTGCTGAACCTGGGTTACCTGCATGGAAGCTTGATGCAGTGCTGCTGAACCTGAGTTGCCTGCACAGAATTTTAATGTGCTGCTGCTGAACCTGGGTTACCTGCACAGAATTTTAATGTGCTGCTGCTGAACCTGGGTTGTCTGCATGGAAGCACAATTCACTGCTGCTGAACCTGGTTCGCCTGCACAGAATTTCAGTGTGCTGCTGCTGAACCTTGGTTCTGCATGGAAGCACAATGCGCAGCTGATAAGCCTGGGTTGCCTGCATGGATCATGCGGTTGCCTGCATAGAATTTCAATGTGCTGCTGCTGAACTTAGGTTGCCTACACAGAATTTTAATGTGCTGCTGCTGAACACGGGTTGCCTGCATGGAAGCACAATGCACTGGTGCTGAACCTGGGTTAACTGCACATAATTTCAGTGTGCTGCTGCTGAACCTGGGTTGCCTGCATGGAAGCACAATACACTACTGCTGAACCTGGTTTGCCTGCAAGGAAGTACAGTGCACTGCTACTGAACCTGGACTGCTTGCCTGGAAGCACAGTGCACTGCTGCTGAACCTGAGTTGCCTGCAAGGAAGCACAGTGTACTGCTTCTGAACCTGGGTTGTCTGCATAGAAATTCAGTGTGCTGCTGCTGAACTTGGGTTGCGTGCATGGAAGCACAATGCACTGCTGCTGAACCTGGTTTGCCTGCATGGAAGCACAGTATGCTGCTGCTGAACCTGGGTTGCCTGCATGGAAGCACAATGCACTGCTGTTGAACCTGGGTTGTCTGCATAGAAGCACAGTACACTGCTGCCGAACCTGGGTTGCCTTTACGGAAGTACAGTACACTGCTGCTGAACCTGGGTTGCCTGCATGGAAGCACAATGCACTACTGCTGAACCTGGGTTGCCTGCATGGAAGCACAGTGCACTGCTGCTGAACCTGGGTTGCTTGCAAGGAAGCGCAATGTACTGCTGCTGAACCTGGGTTGCCTGCATAGAATTTTAATGCACTGCTGCTGAAGATGGATTTCCTTCATGGAAGCACAGTACACTACTGCTGAACCTCGGTTGCCTGCATAAAAGCACAGTGCACTGCTGCTGAACCTGAGTTGCCTGCAGAAATTTCAGTGCACTGCTGCTGAACCTGGGTTGCCTGTACAGAATTTCAGTGCACTGCTACTGGACCTGGGTTGCCTGCACAGAAACACAATGCACTGCTGCTAAACCTGGGTTGCCTGCACAGAAGCACAATGCACTGTTGCTGAACCTGGGTTGCTGCATGGAAGCACAGTGCACTGCTGCTGAACCTGGGTTGCCCGAACAGAAGCACAGTGTGTTAATGCTGAACCTAGGTTGCCTGCATGGAATTTCAGTGAAAAACAAAAGAAACCTAAGCACTATCTGTAAATAAACCTGCTGCAACCCCAAAAATGATTGGGAGAAAACAACAAACGTGGTGTGCTAGAGGAAAAAACTGCCAAGTCCAGATACCAAGATGACAAATGTGCTTTGTTTAGTGGAGCCAAAAAGGACTGCATGCAAAAACTCCCCAGCGCTTTGAATGTCACTGAATCTTCTTCAGTGAGGCAGGGGTACAGGTAACCAGACAGACATTTAAAGAGACATGTAAAACAAATTCTCTATTACTAGACCCCCGTTCCTATGAACTGTTAGACATAGTCTTCAGAAGAAAATATTTCAATACACTGCTGCTGAACTTGGGTTGCCTGCATGGAAGCACAAATGTGCTGCTGCTGAACCTGGGTTGCTTGCTTGGAAGCACAGTGTGCTACTGCTGCTGAACCAGAGTTGTCTGCACAGAAGCACAATACACTGCTGCCGAACCTGGGTTAACTACATGGAAGCACAGTACACTGCTGCTGAACCTAGGTTGCCTGTATGGAACCGTAGTGCACTGCTGCTGAACCTGGGTTAACTGCATGGAAGCACAGTGTGCTGTTGCTGAACCTGGGTTACCTGCACAGAAGCACAGCATGCTGCTGCTGAACCTGGGTTGCCTGCATGGAAGCACTACATGCTGCTGCTGAACCTGGGTTGCCTGCATGGAAACACAGTGCATTGCTGCTGAACCAGAGTTGCTGCATGGACATACAATATGCTGCTGCTGAACCTGGGCTAACTACATGGAGGCATAGTGTGCTGCTTCTGAACCTGGATTGCCTGCATGAAAGCACAGTACACTGCTGCTGAACCTAGGTTGCCTGTGAGGAACCACAGTGCACTGCTGCTGAACCTGGGTTAACTGCATGGAAGCACAGTGTGCTGCTGCTGAACCTGGGTTGCCTGCACAGAAGCACAACATGCTGCTGCTGAACCTGGGTTGCCTGCATGGAAGCACAACACGCTGCTGCTGAACCTGGGTTCCCTGTATGGAAGCACAGTGTGCTGCTGCCGAACATGGGTTGCCTGCATGGAAGCACAGTGTGCTGCGTCTGAACCCGGGTTGCCTGCACAGAAGCACAACATGCTGCTGCTGAACTTGGGTTGCCTGCATGGAAGCACAACATGCTGCTGCTGAACCTGGGTGCCTACATGGAAGCACAGTGCATTGCTGCTGAACCAGAATTGCCTGCATGGACATACAATGCACTGCTATGGAGCCAGCAGGGCAGCTCCCTGGAGATCCCATCTGAGATGAAACATCTTGTTTTCAGTGGCATTCTAGATTTCATGAATGTCCTAAGTTAGCTTGCCTCAGTGGATTGGTGACGGCTCATCATGATGCCACCTGGGAGACTGGGACTCATGATGATGACTCCCAGTTGTCCGAGTGAAGTGTCGGGATGGAGGGTAAAGTGGGGGTGCACAACAGTATGAAAATAAAATGACTAAGGTGCAAATTAAGACTTTCTTTTTTGCAGTACAAAATGATAATTTATACTGTGTTACAGATTTTTATGTAGCTTTTTTATAGCCATCCATTGGAGGCTTTCGTCACTTTAAAGAAACTCTTGATTCAAGGTCCCTCCATGACATACTATTATGGATGCCAAGCCATAAAAGAAAATACTGTGTTCTTTGACCTTTCAGTAATGCTGCCAGACGTCTTCAAAACTCAGAAGTCTCAGTGATATTGATTTTAAGGCTCACGTGTTGAATCCAAGTTCAGCCAGGTCTTCCTGAACTAAACCTGGCATCTATTAGCCCAGTAATCCTTGCATTCATGTAATCCATCAGTGCCAGCATTAGGGCTGCTGCTGCTTTTCATATAAATAATTATCTTGGCTAACATAATCCAATATGTTATCTCAGATAATACGATTCTCTCTGGTAACTTGATTAAATTCAAATAGGTTAGCATTACAGTACTTTGTTTTCCCCTTTGGGCAGAATAGCTCTTCCCCTATTTCTATTCACATAACCCTCTCTTGAAGACCTCTGATTTGACCTGATGTAGCGGAGGACAGTGAATTAATTATAATTGAATTACAGAATGTTTAATTAGTTAGACTGCACCTGGGCTCAGAAATCAGTCTTATTCCCTTCAAACTTGTTGCTTCTTGCAGTTAATTAGCTCCACTGTAAACAAGAACGTTCCCTGCATCATGTACAGCACTGTGATTTCCACTACCAAAATTATCTAAATGAAAACAAATTTTCTTTTCTTTTTAACCGTTTGCCCTGATTCAAACTTTAATATGACCACTGCTGTGCCTCTTTAGCCTAGAAGCATCTTCTTTCTTAAGAGTGAGAAATCAATGAGTCTGATCCTAGGACAAGAGGTAACACTGTTATAGAGTAGGGTGACTGAGTAGAGACCATATTACTATATTATAAAAAGAGATTTAAATCACCATTGGTTGACCCAACTGTAGGGCTACATACTACCATGTAGGCAGCCCAGTCTCAGGAATGAGTCTGGGTTCCTAGATGTCAGGGATCCGAGAGCAGAGATCTTTGTCCTGTGGAAGAATGAGCTGTTACACAATTCCCACAGAGACCCAGTGGTGGGTTAAGTGAGTGCTCCAATGCATATGTTGGGTGCTACAGGGATGCTGAAAAAAAGATCTGTGGATTGATCCCCTAGTGGATTGGATGGGAGTAGAGAAGAGAGCATACTACATGCCAGCTGCGAGTGACAGTGCAGCTCTGATGGCATGCCTGTCAGCTTTATCTCCATTGTAGGTAAGCTGATGGAGATCGTAGTCAAAAAAGCTTGGTGGCCTACTTAGAGGGCAACAAACTGCAGGACAGTAAGCAACATGGGTTTGTGTCCAGGAGGTCTTAACAGATGATTTTGATACTGTTTTTCAGCTGGGGAATCAAGAAGATTGATGGAGGACAGGCGCTAGATTTGTTGTACTTTGACTTCAGCACGGCCTTCAATTCAGTACCACACAGGAGACTGCTGAAAAGGCTGGAGGACTTAGGAGTGGAGAAGGGTTTTGCCAGGTGGCTAGGAAAGTGGCTTGGGGGCAACAGAGGGTAATGGTGATTGGGCCATGTTGAAGAACAGATAAGTAGCAAGTAGGGTGATACAGGGATCAGTCATGGGATCTGTCCTATTTGACATGTTTATAAGTGTCATAGGAGAAGTTATCTGGGGCAAGTTGTGTCTCTTTGCTGATGACATAAAGCTATGTGGCAGGGTGGATCATGGTGAAGAACTCTTCTACTGGACGATCTAAACATGCCTAATATAGATTGGTCAACAGGGAAGGTGATCAGTACACAGTAACAAAAAATTCCTTGCAATTGTGGACTCTTTAGACCTTAAACAATTGGTTACTCAACCTACCAAAGGAGAGAATGTCCTGGATGTACTACTAACAAACATATCGGAGCAAGGAACCCAGAGAGGAGCTACCAGTTGGGAGGGGTTCAGATAGAGGTCACAAAGGAGGAGAAGGACCTAGGGGTGATCATAACGGGTAACATGAACAACACAGCTCAGTGCAAGAAGGTGGCAGCTAAGGCCAACAAGGTGCTGGGGTGTATTGTGAGAGGAATCTCATCCAGAAATAGGGATGTGATCCTGCTGCTGTATAGGTCACTAGTTAGGCCACATTTGGAGTATTGCGTACTGTTCTGGCATCCCTTTCTGAAGAAGGATATCAGATTGCTGTAGGGGGTGCAGCGTAGGGCAACTAAGATGATCCAGGGGCTGGAGGGCAAAACCTATGAGGACAGGCTGACTGAGTTGAATATGTACACCCTGGAGGAGAGGAGGGATTGGGGGGACATGATTAAGACCTTCAGATATTTGAAGGGGATTAACAAAATGGGCACAGAAGGGATATTTAAGCTGAGGAGAGGAAGGGACACCAGAGGGCGTGGTCTCAGGTTGGAGGGTGGAATATATCGGGGAGAGAGATGAAGCATTTTTTCACAGAGAGGGTGGTGGAAAAATGGAACACTCTGCCCGAGGAGGTGCTACCCTGTAGCACAGAGGGCAGTTTTATAAGGGCATGGGACAAGTTGCAAGGGGGGGTTAAGGTGAAGGGGAGAGAGGAGGGTGGGGCAGCTGCAATATAAGGGTGCTAGCTGCGCATTCGAGCAGACTAACTGGACAGACCATAAGGCCTGTTTCTGCTGGCAGATTCGTATGTTTGTATAGCCACTGATATTCATGATATAAATATTGATGCTCCCCTGAGCAGTAGTGACCACAACACCATTTGGTTTACCATTGATAGGAGGAAAAAATTTACAAGAGAGGTAACCACTTTTAAAAACTATCACAGAGCCAATTTTATTGCCGTTAGGAAAGAATTAGAAACGACTGATCTAACAGAAAGAATGTCCCAGCTTGATGCAGATGCGGCATGGACCCTACTAGTAAACACCATCAATCTGTTAGAGGAAAAGTATGTTCCATACAGGAACCTGTACAGTAACAGAGGCAAGAAGCCAATATGCTTTAATCACAAGTTTAAGAAGCTAATAAACCTAAAAAACACAGTTTTACTTTTATGAAAACGCCCTAGTCACCAACAAATATAAGGAAGTACAAATCTGTTCTGAAACAACTAAAACAGTCTATAAGAAAAGCATGGATGGGCACCGAATTCAGGTTAGCCCACACCAAAGATAATAGGAAAGGGTTTTATTCCTATATAAATGGTAATAAAGGTGCAGCAAGGGTTATAGGCCTGTTCACACATGAGGGAACACTATACAGTAGCCCCAAGGACATGGCTAGGTTATTCAGTAACTATTTCTGCTCTGTGTACAGTATATAAGTAATTACAGTGTCGCTCAAGTCACTATGGATGAGACAACTACTACTCCCCCAAGTAGCATCACTGTTTGTACGTCTGAGTATATTCGAAAAGGATTGGCAGCATTGGACTGTAATAAGTCTTAGGTAAAGAAAAAAGTGCAAGCGGATCTCACTCCAGTCGGAAGGGAGATTAACAAACAACCCAACATGCATGCCGTCTTGTTTAATTCCTTCTTCGGGGACCTGAACAAGTACAAGACCCCCCTCTCCTTAGACACCCCCAAGCAGCCCCAAAATCCTACCTCTTCCCCGAAAGCTTCCTACCCCACTTTCTACTTCAAAGCACTATCACCCACTGATACCATAAAACTTAGAAAAAACAACCCTAGACCCTCCATCAGTCTGGATGGACTAGATTTTCACTAGGGCTGCATGAACCTCCAAAAGTTCTACCTTGCGAACTTTCTAAGTAGAACCCAAAAAGGTTCTGCTAGGTTCTACCTGATTCTGTTAGGTAGAACAGGGTTCTACCAGCCATAACCAAGTTCTACCAAGTAAAACCAGGTTCCACATGGTATTACCAGGTTCTTTAATATATAACCAAATTTGAACTGGTTCTACTTAATAAAGAAATCCACAGAAGTATTTTTTAGCATGTTTGGAAACGTAGATGTAGCACTAAGAATGGTTTGTTTTGCAAAGTTTTGGTGCATAGGATTCTGTCTCAGTGCATCAACATTTTACAAAACTTAACCATTCTTGAAATCTTAGTACAACATGTACTTTCCCAAACTTGCAAACTAAGTGGATTTTTTACTTAAGTAGAACCAAGTAGAATTTTGTTTTATATTATAGACTCTCCCTGTGTTTTTGCTACTAAAACAGCTTAACTTGACACAGCCAGCAGTTAGGGAATACATTGTCCTGGTTTTGGTGCAGCTACTCAACGGAGCCAGCAGTGCTGTACTGACTGGTTTGGGAATAGATCTCCCTGAATTTGCATCTAGAGATGCAACCACCATTTGCTTTAAAGATATTTTCATTGGGAACATTTATAAAACCCATCATGGAAAGACTAGAAGCATGTGTGTCAGACCCTTTACGGAAAAGCATGGGTTGTAAAGAAACCAGTAGCAGTACTTCTCAGGCAATCCGGGGAACAGTGAGAATAGTACAGAAAATTCAGGACATTGCTGAAGAAACCCGTCGTGGTACTCAGAGGATGAGCAGCATAAGGGCCATCATAGTGCAGCAGCCAGTCTTACAGGGAGATTTATTCCCAAACAGGCCTGTACAGCACTGATGACTGCATTGAGTAGCTACACATTCAGGGAGAGTATCCAAAATAGGTTAGTAGTAAAGCACTGGTAGGTGCGTTGTGTACCTGGAAACACGGAGATTTGTTCCTAGCAAACAGGTCAGTACAGCACTGCTGGTTGCATGACTTGTGCCAAGTTCGAAAACACAGGGAAATTTACTATAAGTAAGTAAAGCACTAGCAGGAATAAAATATAAGGGAATGAAGAACTTGTTTAACCAGAATGGCACACTGTCGGAGCTTTCCAGGTGCAACCTGGGAGCACAAGGAAGTTAAGTGACTTGCTCAGGGTCACACAGTATGCAAGAGGGAGCTGATGGGATTCAAACCCAGCTCTCCAGCTTTGCAGTGCAGCTTTGTCTTACAACTGCTGCTATTGTTAGCCTTTAAGAGATCAGATTTAGTAAGCAGTGAACACAGCACTAGCACTCAGAACTGTCTCTCAGGGATGTCTTTCTGCTGAGTTTGCCTTTCTCTTTCACTCCCTGCAGTGAGTGTACTCCAAAAGAAATGTTTTTTTTATTATTATGGTGTGGTCTGCAACCCACATAGTAAGCAGGACTGGTGCAGCTCCTCAGGGTTGCCTACCCCAGACACTAAGAAACACAAAGCAAAGGGCATGCTGCAGTCACATAGACATGCTGGACACAGGCAAGTTTGAAATTTCCAAATGTTTCATTTTTGCAGTCAGTCAATTGACCACCAACTAGAAACAGACTACTGCCACTCAGACTGCCAATCTTTGAATGGCAGTAGGCTGTTACTACTGTTAGTTGATGGTGAAGTGCGAAAATAAAGCATTTGAAAATTTCAAACTTGCCTGTGTCCAGTGTGGCTATGTGACTGCAACATTGCCCTTTACTTGTTTTTCATACCAAAACTTTGTTTAATTTGCAGTTAGTGCCCTGTTTGCTGAGCCTACCCTTTTCTTTCACTCCATGCAGTGAGTGCACTCCAAAAATTTTTATTCCTAGACTTTTATTTATTTATTTATTTATTTTTTATTGGATACAATCGGAATTACAATCCTTTGAGTCACAGACTCTTTTGCAAAGGCTCCACATCGGTTACAGAGGGTGGAGGGTAGACAAATACAGAGAACGTACAGCAAACAGGTAGAAATTCGTAAAACAGTGCTGCAAGTGCAGTCCAGACATAATCTTAGTTAATTGGTGGTAGTAGCAGGCATCGATACAGGATAACCCTTGTCAGAGAGGTAAATGATGCTGACTCTTGGGATCTATTGGGACCCTGTGTCATTTTATTGGGGTATGAAAATACCAGAGGAGGGCAGGAAGTTAGCCACAGTCGCATTTTTATGACTCCAGGAGTTGTACTCTGAGGGCTGATTTGAATTGGGAGAGGCTAAGGGTCTGAGAGATTGTGGGGGTAGAGTGTTTAGCCAAAGAGGGGCACGGTAGCGGAATGATCTTTGCCCAAGGGATGTTCTACAGTGGGGGACCAGGAATGAGGAGGAGGATGCGAGTCTAGTGTTACGCCCTGGGGGGGGGGGGCTACGCTGACTATTGGGAGTAGGCCGATGGGTGCCAGCTGGAGATGGATCTTTTTCGCTAGAACGCAGGAGTGGTACTTAAGTCTTCCTTGGAAGTTTAGCCAACCAGCCAGAGCGTAGAGCTCACAGGTATGTGTTAATCTGTCACACCTGGTGACTAGGCGTCAAGCTTTATTCAAAGCAGTGTTGATGCTACGAAGGGGTGTAGGGTCCGCAGAGCCATATATCACTATCCTGTAGTCTATTAGGGAGAGGATAGAGGAGGTGACCGCAAGTTGCATGGCCTGGGTGGGTAAGCAGTGTTTAAGTCTGTAGAGGATATCCACTCTAGTGTTAACAGCGGAGGAGAAACATAGAATTTGACGGCAGATAAGGACCGCTTGGCCCACCCAGTCTGCCCATTTCCCTACCTGATGGAAAAGCTGCAGATCCTAGTTAACCAGCAGCCTACTTCTTCCTACCCCCACCCCCTAGAATTGCCTTATGACTGTCCCATGCATGCTTAAATTCCACCACTGTTTTTGACTCCACAACCTCCTCTGGAAGGCTGTTCCATGCATCCACAACCCTCTCTGTGAAAAAATATTTCCTTAAATTACCTCTGAGCCGCCCCCCTTCTATCTTCAAATTGTGCCCCCCTTGTTCTTGCACACCTCTTTTTTTGAAAGATGCTACACTCTTGGACTTTGTTGATTCCCTTGAGGTACTTGAAAGTTTCTATCATGTCCCCCTCTCCCTCCTTTCCTCGAGGCTATACATATTAAGCTCCTTAAGTCTCTCTTCATATGTCTTCCGGTGCAGACCCTGCACCATTTTAGTTGCCCTCCTCTGGACAGCTTCCATCCTGTCTATGTCTTTGCGGAGATTGGGTCTCCAGAACTGCACGCAGTACTCCAGATGTGGTCTCACCAGCTGTCTGTACAGAGGGATAATAACTTCTTGTTTTCTACTGGTGATGCCTCTCCCTGTGCATCCCAGTATTCCCCCAGCCCTCCTTGCTGCCCTCTCACATTGCTTGCCCACCTTTAGGTCATCTGATATGACTACCCCCAGGTCCCTTTCCATTTTTGTTGTTGTTAGTATCTCACCCCCCATTGTGTACTCTTCCCCTGGGTTTTTGTTTCCCAGGTGCATTACCTTGCACTTCTTAGCATTGAATCTAAGCTGCCATACATTTGACCATTCCTCTAACCTTGCCAAGTCCCTTTTCATCCTTTCCACCCCACCTTGTGCATCAACTCTGTTGCAGATCTTTGTGTCATCTGCAAAGAGACATACTTTTCCTTCCAGTCCCTCTGCAATGTCGCTTATAAAGACATTGAAGAGGACCGGTCCTAATACTGAACCCCGCGGTACCCCACTACTAACCCCCCTTTTTTCAGAGTGGACTCCATTTACTGTTACTTGCTGTGTCCTATTCTGCTGCCAAATCTTTACCCAGGCTGTCATCTTGGGAACCACTCCCAGGCTGGCTAACTTGTGTATTAATCTTTTGTGTGGGACTGTATCAAATGCCTTGCTAAAGTCTAGGTAGGCCATGTCCACAGCCCCTCCCTGATCAACTACTTTGGTCACCCAGTCAAAGAAATCTATCAGATTTGTCTGGCGTGACCTTCCCGCTGAGAATCCATGCTGCCTTGGGTCCTGTGCCCCTCTGGCCTCTAGATACTCAACATTTCTTTCCTTCAGAAGTGATGCCATCATTTTCCCTATCACTGAGGTTAAACTAACAGGTCTGTAGTTTCCTGCTTCTGCCTTGCTCCCACTTTTGTGAAGGGGAATCACATCTGCCGTTCTCCAGTCCTCAGGTACCACCCCATCCTCCCATGATTTGTTAAAGAGGGTAGTCAGTGGTGTCACTAGTTCTACCCTTAGTTCTTTTAGTATTCTGAGATGAATCCCATCGGGCCCCATTGCTTTGTCCACCTTCAGTTTTAAGAGCTCTTTCAGAACCCTTTCTTCTGTAAATGGGCTGGTATCAACTTCTGTATCCAGGTGTCTCTACTGTTTGTTTTTATGTACCTCCCCTCTTCCTTTGTAAATACTGAGCAAAAATATTTGTTTAGTATCTCTGCCTTTCACAGTCACCCTCTGCCACCCTCCTCCCCTTTATTAAGCCTCACTATCCCTCCCTCTCCCTTGGTCTTCCTTCGCTCCCTGATGTACCTATAAAGGTTTTATCCCCTTCTTAACTGAGTTGGCTTCTTTTTCCTCGGTTTGGGCCTTTGCTGTTCTGACTGCCTTTCCAGCTTCCTTTTGCTTTAACTGATACAGTTCTCTGTCCTGTTCCTTCTGTGATTCCTTGTACTTCCTGAATGCTTTCTTTTCTCTTGAACCTTCACTGCCACTTCCTTTGAGAACCATAGTGGTTTCTTACCTCGTTTCATTTTGTTTATTTGCTTTACACAAGGCTTGTTACCTCTGTGATGGCAGTTTTATTATTCCCCATTGTTCTTCCACCCTCCTTCCTGCCCATTTGCTAGTGCATTCCTAGGCACTCACCCATTTGCAAAGTCAGCCCTCCTAAAATCCAGTACCTTTGTCTTTGTATGGCTTGACTCTGTTGCTGTGTTTATTGTGAACCATACTGTTCGATGGTCAGCTAGTTCAGATGGCTACCCACTTCTACATCTGTGATCCTCTCTTCATCTCCATTTGAGAGAACCAGATCTAAGATTGCTCCCTCTCGAGTGGGCTCCAATACTAGTTGTTAAGGCATGCCCCCTGTAGGGCATCTAGAATAACCCCACTCTTAGAAGTGGCTGCTGCAACTGCACTCCAGAGAGAAGTTGTATGTGATGATGGTAGGAGAGGGAGGTGTCTAATGTAATTCCCAGGTATTTAAAACATGTAACATGTTCAAGTGGGGCGCCTTGTTTGTTTTTGATTAGGAGAGCTGACTGGCTGTGTGGACTTTGTCAGTGTGCAAAGATCATGGATTTAGTTTTTTGATAGTTGATGATCAGGCGGTGTTCAGTCAACCAGGTTTCTAGCTCCCTGAAGAAACCCTAAAGAGCTCGTTGGAGGGCGCTCGGCTGTGGGTGTTTCCAAAACACTACTGCATCATCAGCATAGAGTAGCAGGTTACCGCTACATGACTTGAGGAGAGAGTTTAAAAAGAGGGTGAATAATAGAGGGCCAAGAATAGACCCCTGTGGGACACCTGAGGAAACTGTTTTACAGGAGGAGATGGTGGTATTTATCCTGACTTGCTGTGACCGGCCTGTTAGGTAGTCCTTGAACCAGGCAGTAGCCTCTAGGACCACATTAAGTTGTGGAAGGACATAAAGCAATAGCTCATGACTGACCATGTCAAATGCCTTGGTCAGATCCACATAGATTGCCCCTTCTATAGAGCCTTGGTCAAGGGCCTCATGGATGAATGAGGTGAGCTCAGTAAGAGCTGTGACAGTACTGTGGCCGGACTGGAATCCGTGCTGTTCCGGGCAGAGAAGGTTGTGTTTAGTCAGGTGTTCTGATAGTTGGTCCGACACTATTTTCTCCAGGGTCTTGGAGAGAGGAGGAAGTAACGAAATTGGTCTATAGTTGGTTGTGTTGGTGGGGTCTCGCTCTTCAGAATGGGAGTGATTATGGCTCTTTTTCAGGTTGTGGGGAACTGACCTAGGCATAAAGCGAGGTTGAGAATTTTAGTGAGATGGGGTAGTGTGCCATCCAGGGTCAGCCTAATGAGTTTTCGATGTAGGGAATCATTGCTGTGCCGTGTATTGGCAATAGCTTTCGAAATGTAGTGTTTTGCCTCGAGGCGGGAAATAACTCTCAGCCGAAAGGGTATAATATTGTCGCTACTCGAGATATCAGTGGGAGGGTGGGGGGATAGTGGAAATAGGGGGTAAATATGGGAGAGGTCCGAGAAGGCAGAGTTGAGGGCTTTGGCGATAGAGGAAGGATCCTGGGTGATCTCCCCATTTATTGTAAGCTGGGTGGGTGCAGGTGAACGGGATTTACCATTGAGTTCCTTTATATTGTTCCAAGAGGTGGTGAGGGTATGTTGGTAGTAAGTGGCTTTCGCCTGTCTTAGGGCCCAGGTACATTTGTTGCGGGCCTCACGGTAGACTTGTCTATCCTGGGCGTTTTGGGAGTCAAGTGCCTTAAGCTATAGGTTATCCCTATGTTGGAGTTGGTTAAGTAGTGAGGTGGCGATCCAGGGTGTGGTTCTGGTTTTCACTACTTGCTTGGAGAGGGGAGCGAAAATGTCGCAGGTCGTGTTGAAAGTGGTTATAAAGTGGGAGAGAGCCAGATCTACAGACTGCGTGGTGTAGATTGGGAGCCAATTGCTGGTAGCTAGGTGGGTTTTGAGCTTCTCTAAGCCTCCTCTTATCAGTCGCCTCTGCCAGGTGATTATGGAGGGGGGGCATGGGGTAATTTTCCTGACCACCAGCAGGTCACTGGGGAGTGGTCACTGATGGCGTCTGGGAGCACAGTGGCTTTGGAGATGTTCTGTGGCTTGTTGGTGAAAATGAGGTCTAAAAGGGTGGATGTCCCTGTTCTATTGTCCCTTCTGGTGGGAGAGGTGACGAGTTGGGTAAGATCGTAAGACACGGCAGTGTCTTTGAAGCTGGATGAGGCAGGGGATAGCCAATTGACATTAAAATCTCCCATAATGATAACTTCACTAGTGTGGAGTATGTGTGAGATACTGTGGAGGATAGAGTCAAATGCGAGTTTTTGGTTGCTCGGGGGGATATAGGCCGCAGTGATGTGGAGGGTCTTAGTACCCAGACTAAGTTTAACTGTTAGTGTCTGGGCACCATATTGTGGTATAGGGGTTTGTACTTCAGTGGCATGAAGAGAGGATTTAACATAGATTGCACACCCGCCGCCTCTCTTTCTGGACCTGTCAGCCCGGAAGATGGAATAATTACTGAGAGAGACAGCCTCATTTGGTATTCTTTCAGAGGCGGGTCTCAGATAGGGCTAAGATGTCAGGTGCATGCTGGGCAATCCAGCCTTGGAGGGATGTGTGTTTTTTGGTAGGCTACATATATTAAGAGTAGCTAGCACAAAACTCCCCACTTGGTCTGCTAGATGGGGCCACAGTGCAGGGCAGACCAGGGTTGGGGTGGATATTGCCAGATAATAAGAAAGTAGTAGGGCGTGCCATGGAGGCTAACCTACAGAGTTTGGACGAGTGGCGCTGGGTTTGTTAGGGTGTAGGACTTTTCGCATTGGAGGTGGGGACAGGGAGACTGGGAGTGATACTGGCTAAAATGGTGGGAAGAGTGAGGGGGTTTGATTTGTAGCTTACAAGGTGGGGTGGGGGGTTGGGGTTTGGATGGGAGGAGAGCTGAGGTACAGCGAGTATCCTGTGTGAGTGTGTGTGTTAAGTTGAGTGTGCGAGTGTAAAAGCCAGCATGATCACCAAGGCTTATGTGGGAGAGGTTCGGGGGACACGGTTTCAAGTAATAATAGGTAGGGATTTGGTGTGTATGAAAGTTATTGAAAAATAGTTTAGGTGCCTCTGGGGGGAAGGGGTTCCTGAGCCTGCCGTATGATCCTGGAAGTCAGGAGGGTTGCTATTAGCAGGTATAGCATTTTGAATGTAGAGAATCTGAGGTGCATAGCAGCGGCCTCTAGTGTTGATTTTGTATAACCTGCAGCTGGAAAAGTGGGCTGATAGGTAATTTTCAGCCAGTCACCTGACCAAACCTAGCTATAAATTTGAGAGCTGACCAAGGGGGGTGGTGGGGAGCCGAACATGCAGCGTTCGGCGGGGCTAAGCCTTGGGCAGCAGAAACAGATCGGGTTCGGCAGCTTTACTGTGCAGCTTTCAAAAAAGGCGCCAAGAAGCAAATCCCAACAGCAGTCCTGGGAAACGGTCGAAATTGCAGCCAGGAGAGTGGGAACAGAGGCAATTACCTTGTGGACGGCTTCAGGGACTGGCCCTCGCAACCTCCAGGCTCCTCAGGGGAAGGGGGGTGCGCTCCTTGTGGACAGCTTCTTGTGACCGCCGGCAGGGAGGGCTTCAGGGACTGGCCCTCACAACCTCCAGGCTTCTCCGGGGAGGGGGGTGCACTCAATTTGCACAGTTAGTGCCCCTACACTACCCCAGACCAACAGAGAGTAGTGCAAATGTGCCCCCACCCAACCCTGCCCTCTGTACATTTCTGTCTCCTTCCTCAATTTATTAACTTTCTGTCCTAGTGAAACCCCAAATCCCCCTTTATTGGCCAGAATGGAGTTGCCACAAGTTCAAATGATCGACGATTGACTTTAAATGAGAATGATTTACTTATGTGATGAAGCAGTGTAACTTTCTTTTGCACAGTTAGTGCCCTTACAGTAGCCCAGATCAGCCTGCAACTGCATCACCCTCCCAACCCGGTCCCTCTGTACTTTTTCTCCTTTTTTCCCTTCCCTTGTTGAAACCATCACCAATGTTGGTTTTTTTGGCAGGAATTGCCCCAACACAAGTTCAGATGATCAACGGTGACTTTGAGGCTGTTTTATTTATGTGAACACTGAACAGAGCATAACATTTTAGACCACTGTCCACCACTCAATCAGTCACTTGCATGTCTCTCTGACATACTTTGCTAAGACTGGCTGGAGGGGCAGGCTCAGCAGTCAGCATCCCACGTTGTGCGACCTGCTGCACAAATGGTAGCCTGTGTTGCTGCCTAGGACCCCCCCTTCCTCCAGTCATAAGGAGTGACAATGGGAGTGACGTCTCTCTGCTGGTCTGGTGACTGTCCCTCTCTTGCAGTGCTGTACCACATGATGAGCCGGCTGGGGATGTCTAAGAGTATGCATGCAACTGGTAGGGATTGATTTTTTTTTTACATGTTGGGGTTGAACCTAGTGAACCAAAGTTCGCATCTTTACAAAAAATGTTCGCGTTCTGCAGACACCCGTGACCACAGGGAGTTCGTCTATTTTAAGGACCAGGTAGAACCGAACTTGCAGCCCTAATTTTCACATCCTAAAACTAATAAGTAATGCTCCTCTCAGCAATATCCTTAATTTCTCCCTCTGTTCCGGTACTCTCCCTGCGGCCCCGAAAACTGCATCCATCAGGCCTCTGCATAAAGCTGGCTCTAAACAGGAAGTAAGCAATTATAGGTCCATCTCAATTCTCCCCCTCTATCCAAAATCATGGAAAAAATAGTTCATTCACAAATCGCTGAGCACCCAGGGTAAGATACGATTTTGAGAAAGCACTATCTTACAGTATATATAACTTGTTCACTGAAGCCCTACATGTAGTATCTTCCATACTGCCGGTGCAGTTATAAGTTGCACAACATGGCCGACACCATTATGACAATTGGAGGAGATGTGGGGGTCAAATGTACTAAATGTCAGATGTACACAATTTTTAAATCAAGCACAATACCTAAAGAGTATGTATAATAATAATAATAATAAGCTTTATTTCTTTTGCGCCTTTCTAAAATCAACACGCATTACAATAAAATGACAGTCATAAAAACATCATAAAACAAATTAAAATCCAGGTTAAAATACACAGCATTAGTTAATATCTACATCACCTCCAAATGCCTTTTTCCATAAAAAGGATTTTAAGCCTTTTTTAAAACCCTCCACCGTCATGCATTCTCTAATCCAACTGGGTAGAGAATTCCAGAGGGTCAGTGCCACAAAACTAAAAGCTCGGGCGCCGGAAGATTTTAAGACTACCTCGGAATCTTTAGCAACCCCTCGTTGGCTGAGCAGAGTGGTCGTATCGGAAGGTAAGGCACCAGAAGATATTTCAGGTAATCAGGGCCCAAGCCGTGTAGGGCTTTATATGTCAGTAATCCGACTTTAAAGGTGATCCGCCACTGAACCGGCAGCCAGTGCAGATCTCGCAGCACCAGTGTAATATGGGAAAAGCGTGAAGTCCCCATTAACAACCGAACGCTAAGTTCTGCACTAACTGCAAGCAGCAGATATCAACCCAGGAAGCCCAAAGTAAAGGGAATTGCAGTAGTCCAAACGAGAGGTCACAAAGACGTGGATCAGCATAGGCAGGTCACCAGATGGAACAAGGTGCTTGATCCTAGCGATGTTCCTAAGATGGTAAAAGGATACCTTAACAACTGCCGACACTTGCGCATGCAGTGTCAGCTGATCGTCAAGGATCACCCCCAGGTCTCGCACCCATTCAGAGGCAGGGAGCTACACACCCCCCAGGAATAAACCTGAGGTTTGATTTGCCCCCGGCCCCTCAGTCCAGCGGCCAGGATCCACAACCATCACCTCCGTCTTCCCAGAATTCAACTTCAACCAGCTGGACCTCATCCAACCCTGGATCTCGCTGAGACAGTTGTTGAACACTGTCTCTATTCTGGTCAGGTGCAAAAGACCGATAGAGCAGGGTATCATCGGCATAACAATGAAACTCCAGCGCATATCGTCTTACAATGTCTCCGAGGGGAAGCATATACACCGGAAACAACATGGGGGACAGCACAGAGCCCTGAGACACCCCACAGATCAGAGTGAAAGGATCAGAGGAAAATATCCCCAATACAACCCTCTGGGTTCTACCTGTGAGGAAGGAGGTAAACCATCTGTGTACCAAACCCGACAACCCACAGATGCATCCCAGGCGCTCAAGCAACACCCCATGGTCTATGGTGTCAAATGCTGCTGACAAATCCAGAAGGACCAAAATGGATTGTTTTTTTCTGGTCTCTCGCTATCAGGAGATCATTGAGCACCCGAACCAGTGCAGTTTCAGTGCTATGTCTCTTTCAAAAACCTGATTGAAGAGGGTCATAGATGTTATGGATGGATAAATGGTTGTCTAGCTGGGCTGCCACCACTTTCTCGATTACCTTCCCCACAAAGGGGAGGTTCGAGATAGGTCTGTAGTTGGCTAGGGAGTCTGGGTCCAGAGAAGCCTTTTTCAACACTGGTGTCACCACCGCTTCCTTCAGGGAGCAGGGATATTCACCTTAGTCTAAGGAGCACCAGACTATCCTAGCTAGAACCGGGATGATAACCTCACCACAGCCCATGATCAGGCCAGTGGGGCCCAGGTCTAAACTACAGCTTGTGGTACGCAAGTGTAAACAAAATGAGGACATGGAAATTGAAATAGATTTATTTAATACAAGACTCATGGCACTAGAAACTAGCCAAAAAGAAATGGCAGCTAGACTACAAAGTAAGGATGTAGCAGAAAACAAGGAACCACCACCAGAAAATAGTGAGCAGCCACACTCATCCAAGTTCACACTTGTGATTCATTATAATAAAGAGGCACCAACACTCGTAGATACTGCAGAAACAATGCCTATTACAAAAATACTAACATTAACCCCAGATAACCCTAATCTGATAAATAGGAAAAGAATAAGGGAAGAGGAACCTACAGTACACTCTGAGGATGAATTGTGTATGATCCAGGGAAAAAGGGCCTCTAAAAAAGGGCGCAGGGCAGAATATCTTAACCTTCCAATTACTAATAGGTTTGAGGTTCTTAGTCTACTCATAGACTATTGTGATCCCACCCCCTCCACCTCTCAAGCACTACTAACAGACATTCCGCCACTCATGCATGTAATTGAAAAGGGTTATAATGAGAGAACTGTAGAGAAAATGGATACTCCAATAAATAAGAGTGTTCCAGAAATTAAACGTGGGACAGACCCCAATATAGCACATCCTGACCAAACTCTAAATGAAGAACTGGCCCCAATGGAAACAAATATACCGGTACAAAAACAAATCTTTGTACTTGGAGATTCTATCAATTGTTTAACCAGAAGTAGCACACTAAGCTTGTTTACAGTTGTGACCTGGGAGCACAGGGAAGTTAAGTGACTTGCTCACGGTCACACAGTATGCAAGTGGGGGCTGTGGGATTCAAACCCAGATCTCCAGATTTGCAGCTCAGAGCCTTAAACCACTGCGCTATACTGCCTCCCGTTCATAAAACATATGGACAGAATAATCTGTAATCCAGACAAAACTAATCGTACCCTGTCAAGTTTTAGAATACGGATTAAGTGAGACACCATAAATAGATACCACTCTCACCTGGATATACATGCATAAAATGCAAAAATAGAAAGTAAGCCCACCCACCTTGTAAGAGTTGGGTACTTTGGGAAATACACAACATTTTGACCCCTGGAACTGCACATTCCTCCTGACTCTGGATACCACCAATACGGCCAGCTATTCTTCCACCAAGTCAAGAACTGCCAACACTGTGGAAACGTGTGGCTGTTCCTTCTGTTTTGTCTGCCTGACTGACAACTGAAAGATCCATTTAAATGGATCATCTCTGGCCCCAAGTCCAAAGAGCCTTCAAAAAGGATTCAAACATTTGTTTCAGCTCAGTAGATAGCATCTCATGCTGAAATTCCACTACCTGAGCATTAGCTGACCTAAGCTGATTCTCCAGAGTTTTCATTTTTATTAGCTAAAAATGTTGACTTCTTTGCCAGGAGTATTGCATACTGTTCCTGCCAGAACAGCCAGAACTGTTACCACCATAGCTCTCTCCTTTGACACAGCTTCCAGCTCCAGAACACGCCAATCCATAGCCACAAAGGAATCACTGGTCTGAGCAACATTATCCTCTATTTTCTGCAGAATTGTAGCAATTCTGTTCATTGCAGGATCTTTCACTGGCACCGGCGGGGCCACCACCATGATCGGCCGCAGAGCGAAGAAGTCATCCACCATCTTACTGTGCAAATCCAAAGCCTTCTCTTTGTTGTGTTTTTTGTACCTATCTTTCCACCCCAACAGCAGATTAGTGAAATATAGGCAAATCTGTAATATTATTGTAAGTCTTCCAGGTTTAAGTCACCAGCAGAAGTAAAAATTGCAGGAGCTCTAACTTGATGTGTCTTCACCCTTTGCTGGCTTGTTTTGCCCCTACTATACCCTTTAAAAGTTGCATTTAGCATTTTAATTTATCCACACAATTGTATATATTAATTGCAAAAACTCTGTTAAAGCATCAGTTAGGAATGGATTTTAGTGCCACAAAAGTAAGGAAATGGGCCTTTGGAGTAAAAAGAATTTCCCCTGAGCCTTGGTGAACCTGTGCCTTTTTCAGGCACAACCCGGGTGTAGTAGCACAAACGAGAGCAGAGATGCATGGTAACATAGATATAGCAATATTTATATCATTCATTTACATGGCGTACTGTTTACAAAGGTGAAACAGTAGTTAACCATAGGGAGCTGTGCAATGACTACCAACCTAATGGGAGGACAGTAAAAACAAAGGTAAAGAGAAAGAGGAGGAGTGCACAGGACAGGGGAAGGGTAAATTAGGAGGTGACACTAGGGTGAGGATATGGGATTCAGGTGTGCACAAATAGGGACAGCAGGAAAATTAGGAGATGGCACTGGAGTAGGGATGCAGGTGCCATGATGGGGAGACCAGATAAGAGTACATTGTAGTGGATGAGAGGAGGGAGATTAGCGAAAGCACCGACGTATGATAGATGAGGAGTAATGAGATTTCAGCAGCTTCATGAAGGTAGGGAGAGTGTTTTTTTTTTTCTGATCAGAGGAGGCATCGAGTTATGTAGGCAGCACAAAAACAAAAGGACAGTTGACCCATGTTGGTGTGAAACTGCAATATTATTGTGATAGGGAGAGGGGTTGTATGGAACTGCTTTTTTAACCCTGTCGATGGTGGTACTACTGTGCCACTGTAATAAGTAAGCAATAATACCCGACAGGGTGGGCGTTATTGGGAAATACCGGACCGCCCAGGGGCGTAATGAGGCCAGACACCGCAGGCGGAGGGCCTTATAGACCCTGGAAGGTCCGGTATTTCACAGTAATGCTCACCCTGGAGGGTATTATTGCACTTAGAAAATGGCCATCTAAGTAAATATTTGGGAAGTGATAAAATAAGAGTAATTTAGTGTCAAAAAATGTCTATTAGAAAACACTTCACTGAGAAAGTAGTGCATATGCTGTTCCAGATCCTGTTCCTCCTCCCTCCTATCTAGAGAGCCATTCCGGTGAAGTTGACCCCCCCAATACACCCACTTGCAGACTGAAGAAAAAAAGGATTGTGGATTTAAAAAAAAATTATGTTACATTGTTTGGGCAGTTTGTAGTTATTTTTATTTGTTCAGTTTTTTTTTTTAATTTACTTGTGGTCACCAGTCGGAACTTGGAAGCTGTGTGTTGAGGTCGTGACCTTTGAACGTAGTGGAATTGGGATCCTGTATTCGATGTGAGGGAAACTTGCGAAGTACGTTTATTTATTTTTAGGATATTTATTTTTTAAAAAGAAGAGAGTGTGGTTTAAAAAGACTGGTTTCCTGGAATTACTGGTTGAGTTGGCATGGAGATAGCGCGGTCAGGAGAGTGGTGCTGTTTTACAAGAAAACTGTTTACACTCTTCTGACCACGAGGTTACCAGAATGTCTGTTCTTTTTTTTTTAATCTATTTACTGCTGCCTGCTACCGAGGGATAGCGTATTGGGGGCGTGCAAATATTAAAAATTTGCAAACTTGCGAGTATGCATAGGAACTGTGCAACATGTGCTCCGAAAACTGTCATTTTTGGGAATTTTTTCACAAAATTTTCAACATAGCCATTTTAAGACCTCTGCTCATGAACAGTGTCACTGTGAATTTCTTAATCTGTCCCAAACATTGATTACGCACACCGACTGCGCTATTATGCTTCATGCAGGGAAACACATTTTTGGCGGCGGGAAAAATGACAGCTGTACTGCTTATAAGGAGGTGTGGTAAAATGGCAATGTTGAAAATCTAGGAGTGCAAATATTAAAAATTCACGAACTTACAGCGTGCATAGGAACTGCTCAGCGCATGCTAAGTAAAACAGTCATTTTGAGAATTTTTACCAGATTTTCAACATAGCCATTTTAAGACCTCTGCTCATGAACAGTGTCACTGTGATTTTCTAATGCCCCATACATTGATTTCGCACACCAACTGCGCCATTGTGTGCTCCATGCGCGGAAACACATTTTGGGCCAGATGTGAAAAATGACGGCTGTACTGCACAAAAGGAAGTGTGGTAAAATGGCAATGTTGAAAATTTGGAGTGCAAATATTAAAAATTTGCGAACTTACGAGCGTGCGTAGGAACTGCGCAACACACGCTCGTAAAACAGTCATTTTTAGGAATTTTTTCACCAAATTTGCAACATAGGCGTTTTGAGGGCCCACCTTATGAACACTGGCACTGTCATTTGGTTAATCAGTCCCAAAAGGTGATTTTGCACAGTGACTGTGAAATCACCCTTCGGGCCCGATTAACGACATGACAGTGAGAGAATTCATGAGGAGGGGTCCCAAAAACCCCATGTTGAAAATTTGGTGCAAAAATTCCAACAAATGCCCGAGATACTGTATGTATTAAAGTTGGAAAAACCCTATTTATTGCATTATACAGTTTACCAGCATTTCCTCAGTTTGCGGTCGGCTTTAAAGAGTGCAGACGTATTCCCGGTCCACTGAAGATTGTCGCGCCGAGCTCCAGAGGTAAATATGAGGTGAGGTGGGGGTGTGGGAGGTAGGGTGCACAGAGGGTGGGCGTGGGTGGGCAGGGCAACCATCGAGAACATTTTTCTTTACAGGTTTTTTTATTGGACGTGCGGGACGTTTGCCATGCTATGGTGGGCTCCCAGTGTGGTAGCTGGAAAACTATTTGGGGGGCAGTGGCGCCAAAGCAGAGTTAGGCAGCCTATCCGGCCATAACCATTTTGCAGCTGGGTGGGCTCCCAAGCGTGGCAGCTGAAGAGATGTTTGGGGGCTGGAGCAGAGTTAGGCACCCCGTCAGCCATACAGTGTGTGCATGTGTGGGGGGGCGCATGGCATGCATTATGCGTACATGTGTGCGTGTGTGGGGGGGGAGCTCTGCTCACTGAAGTGGAGCTCTTCCTTTCAACTGTATGGCACTGCATTTTCAGCTGCTGTCATAGACAGCTGCAGGGTTGATTGGAGAACTGCGACCGTGCCTGCAAACACACTGATTGAATTGGAAGAGGGCTGCCACACCTCCGAAAACTCAGATGATGGCACTATGTTTCTTGCACATGCGTGCAAGCAAACATAAAAATGCCACAGAACTCTCGACATTGAGAGCGAATAAAAACTCTCTGTGCCACTGTGCATAAGACGGAGGTTCTGTGTCAGTCCAGTGCTGAAGAATAATAAGTTTGGCATCTGATGATATCAAGGCAATATGGCATTTCCAAGGTCCAAACACCGCATCGTCATACAACCCAAGCAGGCAGACCTCAGGAGTAAAGGCCTCTTGTAGACCCAAAAGGAGATCTTTTTTTTTTTTATGTACATGTACATTTATTTTCAAAGTATGTAAAATAAGAAAGACAACGTTACATGTAATCAGTTCACATCTTTCCACGTGTATACATTTCTATTATTATTCATATACATTTCCCTACATTTCTTATTGCAATGGATTTCATTTTGGAACCTTTTACTCTCTTATTCTGCCAGTCTTTAATCTTTTAATAGTACAATCTCACATATATGCATTCTTGTTTAAATTTCTTATTTTCTGCTCCATTTTATTCTAATTTAAGTCAATATAACAGCGACTTTACTACTTCTCTATGAGAGAGAGAAGGGAGGAGCGAGTGGAGGTGGGACCCCAGTTCCTGTGTGGCCATCTGAGTGTATTGCCACTCTTCCTAAGTTCCATTCCCTTACGTTTCTTGTTTTCTTTCCCTTGGCCTTTTTTTGGGGGCACTGTCCTGCTTATGGTCCAATACCCATTTTGTCCATCTTTCCATAAATTTGTCCATCTAGTCTTGTCTGATATGTCATTTGTTCCATATCCAGAATCTCATTTACTACTGTTTCCCAATCATGTTGTGTTGGTGGTTCTGGGGCGAACCATCTCCTCATTCTTGTTTTCCCTAAGGCCCCTATACCTATGTTCCATAAGTATTTGAGATTAGCTCCCTTTACTTCCTTGGGAGATAGGCCCAAAATCACATGTTGTATTTCCAGTGGTATAGCTATCTGAAATATGTTTTTTTCGCTCCTTCCTTAGACTTCGCTGTCCACCTCTCCTTCCAGCCAGCCATGGACCCCACCGACACCCTCACCCCAACCCCCTCTACCTATCTCATATTGCAGCTGTCCCGGGGTAGCCCGGTGTATCCCTTCACCAGATGGGTCCCTCTCCTCCGAGGGGGAAGGCACCATTGAGGACAATCAGCGCACTATCTGTTCGGTCCCTGGGAGCTGCTGAGGTGGCCTCAGGGCACTCGCTTGAAGCAGGAGCCGGCAGCCATTATCCGGCCAGCTGAGAAGCAGTTTTCCGGTTTGCTCCCCCCAGGGGTCGTGGTGTGCCACAGATGTCAAGTCATATGCTGACATCCACCACGCCCCTTGCATTCAGCGTGGCTCACTGAGCTGTCGCGCTCCCAGCCTCCACCAGGAGGCGGCATACAGCTAGCCGCATCCCCTCCCTCCCCCGGGAGAAAGTGAGCAGTCATCGGACGATCATGCCCTCCAGCGACCCGAATCCGTTCCCAAACCTGAGTTGCCGGTGTCGCAAGCGAAAATCCAACTGCTGTGCCGACGGGCTGGCCGAAATGTGTTTATATTCTTATCTTTCACTTCCCTTAAAAAATGTCTAGCACTGGACATTGATAGAATATATGTTCATGACCTGCCTGTCTTTACCCACAGTTTCTCTCAACATTTTGGGGGCCATTCCTGTCCCATTTAGCTTGAATCTTAGGGCTAAGGAAGTATCGTGTCTTAACTTTCCATGAGAATTCTTTCCATCGTGGTGCTGATGTTGTTTTAAATGTCCCCTCCCATACCTTTTCCCATTCTATCTTAGTGAGATGGATCCCTCCCTTCTCTTCCCATCTTTTAATGATATGTTTTGTGCCTTCTGCTTTGTGTACGTTCAGAAATTTGTAAATCTTTTTTATTGCCCCTTTAGGTGTGGACATGTGTATCAGTTCTTCCAATCTGGGGCTATCTGTGGTGGGTTCCGGTAAGTTGGAGTGTGTCCTCATCTGTGTGTGAGTATAATTCCTGATTTGAAAATACCTTAGTCTGTCCCCTTCCCTCCATCGGTAGTTAGTGCCACATTCCTCAAAAGTCATTATTGTGTCTCCTCTAAGGAGCTGTGCGGGGCAGTAGGTTCCCTCCCGGCCTGTTTTTTATACTGGGGGTCTAGTGTTCCAGGCAAGAATTCGGGATTCCAGATTAGCCATTTGTACCTCCAGCTCTCCAATTTGACCATCTGATATTTCTGAAACCTGTGTCATGCCATCTCTGTGACTTTAAGCATCGCGTACCATCCCTCTCTGGTTTGGTTATCTGTTATGGGGTTAAAACGAATGGAGGTCAGAGGTCTATCTCGCATCCCCACCACCTCCAGTTCTCTCCAGTGTGCCTTTGGGTACGTATGTCTCAATTGAAGTGCCCATCTTACTTGTGTGGCTAGCCAGTATTTTTTTTAAATTTGGCACAGCCCCCCAACCCCCACTCCCCATTTCTTCCTTAAAGACAGCACCTGGCTTCTCATCCGGGGCCTTTTATTTGCCCAAATAAAGTTATATAACATATTTTGAGTCTCCATAATCCTTTGATTGGTTATCTTTACCAGCACACACTGTAACAGGTAAAAGTATCTAGGTAAGAGGTTCATTTTCACTGTCTGGATCCTGTCATACATGGGTAGGGGCAGTGCTGTCCATCTTTTTATGTCCTCCTTAATTTGTTTCACTAGGGGAATCAAATTATCTTAAAATAAGTGTTGATTTTTGTTCCTTAGGGTGACCCCCAAATACTTTAGGGATGTCATTTCCCACCTCATTGGGTATCGTCTCCTAAGCTGTAGTGATGGGTTATAGTTAAACAGTAAGGTCTCTGGTTTGGTTGCATTCAGTGTGTACCCTGAAAATTCTGTGAAATTCCCGATCACTTCCATAAGTCTCCGTAAGGATTTTTCTGGGTCCTCCAGGTACACAAGGACATCATCTGCGTATCGGGCCATCTTGTGCTCCTGGGGTCCCACTCTTATTCCTTTAATGTTTACTTCTTGTCTAGTCCGCTGTGCAGGTGATTCTATGTAAAGGGCGAGCAGGAGTGGGGACAGCGGGCATCCTCGTCTAGTTCCCCTGCCCAACTCAGATCTGTCTGATAGATGTCCGTTGGCCCTCAAATATGCATGTGGTCTTGTGTATAGCTTCTGTATCGCCTCCGTGAATTTTTTGGCAAACCCATACTGGGCAAGGACCCCAAACAAGAAAGGTCAGTCTACCTTGTCAAATGTCTTTTCGGCATCTAGGCTCATAATGATTGCTGGTGTCTTTCTAGCATTAATTTGATCTATCATATGTAATGTACATCTCACATTATCTGCTGCCTGTCTCCCCACTACAAACCCTGTTTGATCTATGTTGACTAATTGTGGTACCAGTTCTTCTAGTCTTTTGGACATGATTGTTGTCAGGAGTTTGTAGTCTACATTGAGAAGGGAGATAGGTCATGGATCTGTGTGATAACGGCGCTCGACGATGGATGATCGCCATTGAGGCGACGGCACATCGCCGAAAAATTATTCCACCAGTGTACTCCCCGGTGCACAGCAAAACGGCACCAGGGAGTTGGGATTTTCTGCTTTATAGCCCCCGCACCCCTATTTAAGGATTCTCAACTCCAGGGGTACAAACCGAGAAAAATAAAATTTGGGCGGGGCAACAAAAGTTCCCAAGTCTCGGACCCAAACCCAGCACCACTTCTGCCACAGCCCTGAACCTACTAAGCCACGAAGCAGCTCGCCGCAGTGCCACCCTATAAACCCCTCCGTCCCCTCCCACCCCACCCCACACTCAGTGTGTTAACTCCCCCCATGCACATGGGCATGTAGCAACAGGATGTCCTATTTCATGCACCCCTCATCCAGTCGCCACCTTCTCCAGTCGCCCCAATGACAGGTGCCACGATTGAGTCGCCCTTTCGGTAGGCACCCAATCGTGATCACCAAAGTCATGGGATACCGATAGGTCGGTACGAGGGGCAAAGTGTGGGGTTCTTACCTAGCTTAGGTATCACAGATATCACCACCTGTTTCCAGGATGGTGGGACCACCCCCCGTTCTAGGGACATGGATATGTTGTTCATCCACACTTATTGGCAGGTATCCTTGCCACTTTAAATCTTGCCGGAAGGTCTTCAAGCTGGCTCCTCCCACCCACCCGGGTGGTAAAACTCTCAGCTCCGCCCCATGATGCCAGATCTTCCTTACCGCTTGGAAGCTCAGGTTCCCTCCTTAGCGCTCTGCGTATAAGACTGGTTCCTAATTCTTTGGTTTACCCGAAATAAAGTTTAAGGTTTTCAAGACTTCGGTCAAATATTTCCCTCACGGCTGCGATGGATAAATCGACTCCCGGTTTCTGGAGGTGCCCATGCGGGCAGAAGATGTCTCGGACGGATCCGCACTCCACGTGCGTCTATTGGGCCTTGGGCACGACCCACAGGCTTGCTACCTGTGCTCTTCTTTTTCGGCCTACGTCCTGGAAGACTGTGCCGCCCGTCTGCAACTTGGGCGACCCGAAAAACGTTATCATCCAGTAACGTCGAAGGAGGCCCGGTTGGCGGTTTCCGCGGTGGCGGGCTCGGCGGAACAGCTTGAGCAGATGATCGCTCTCGAGGAGGAGGTGGCACAGGCCGCATCTTTGTCTTCCTCGGCCGCGGCCTTTATCCCGCTCTCCCTGGGATCCTCCAATTCAGCTTCTTTTAAGGAGCTCTGTCTGTCCCTCTCCACTAAGGGAGAAGGACCAACATCTTCAGGGCCTTTCTCTCGGTCCAAGAAGAAGAACCACAAAGGTAAGTCCCTCTGTCGACGCTCTTGGGAGCGGGAGAGGTCCCTCTCACCGAGCAGTCGACCATTGACTTCGGTCGATCCTTCGGCTTTGGCCACTGGCTTCATGGCGTCCCTGTCAGGTCAGTTGACCGAGACTCCCGTCGACGCAGACGAGATTTTTCTCGACTCGTTGGACAGGCTGTCGACCGGTGAGCGAAACCCTCACTCCCGGTTCCCCGGCGGTGGTTGGGTGTCCGTGGACTTGCCCTGTGCCTCCGGTTCCGGAGTCCACGGGTGAGCCCTCCGAGCCGAGGGGAAAGCGAGTTTCCCCCGCCCTACCTCTGTACCCTCCTCGGAAAAGTCGAGGTTCGCGGTCTTGGTCTCGGACTTCCTCTTGGTCCAGCCGATCCCGCCGTTATAGGCAGTCTCAGTCTCGGCACCGTGGCAAGCGGTGACGCCGCTCGTCCTCCTCCTCGGACGAGGGGAGGCTTCGACGCAAGTTGCGTCAACGACACGAGGACCTCATGTTGCAACAGCTTCTTCTGTCCGGGAGCAAGCCAACATCGTCGCCTTCCCCGGCTATCAAGTGGCTGTCACCGGAGTGGCCGAAGCAACCCATCACCTTAGCCGAGGCGCCTGCTTCCAGGCCTGTTGCTCGGCTGAAACCGGCTGCCCCACCGATTCCAGTGGAACCTCCGCCTCCACAGCTGTTGTTTGGGGCTCCGACCAAGAATTCTCGGTCAGCCCAGGGTCTGCCCCATAGGCTGTCTGTCACCCTTATTACCGATCACCCTCGGCAGGTGGACGGTGGCTCAGGCCCAAGGCAACTCTTTGCGGACTCCTCTGAGTCCGACGACGATTCCTCCCTGTTCTCCAGGCGAGTCGACTTGGAGTCCTCAGGAGGTCAGTCACTGGACGATAGCCCTTCGTCCTTCATGGGTTTGCTTAGGCTCATCTCGGAGTCCACCGGGATGCAGCTCGAGCCCGTATCCAAGTGGGACAAGTATCCCCTCACGGAGATATTGGACCGAGGGGATTCTTCTATGGAGGCCTTTCCGGTGGCTGAGGCCATTGTCGGCCCGGCCTTGGAGTTCAGGCAGCGTCCTGCTTCCTGCCCTGCGCCTTCGGCCAGGATGGCAAGGAAGTATGCGGTCCCTACCAGTTCCCTGTCCGGTTTCTCAGAACACCCCTCAGCCGAGGGGTTGGTTACCAACAGCGTCTTCCGGCGTGCCGGAAACGCCAGGGACGTAGACAAACCTCCCGACAAGGAGTCCAAGAAGTTGGACTATGCCGGGCGAAAAGTCTACGCTGCGTCCTCCCTTGGCCTTTGTCAGGCCAGCTCAGCCGTGCTGATGGCACATTTCTCTCACACTCTGTTGGGCTTCCTGGACGAGGTAGTCCCTCATCTCCCAGCTGACCTGCAGACCACAGTTAAGTAGGTGCGGGACCAGGGCAAGGCAGTGGCCAAGCAGCAACTTCAGACTGCTTTGGACATTGGTGACTCATGCGCCAGGTCAGTCGCGGCCGCAGTGGTTGTGCGCCGTCATTCATGGCTGAGGATATCCACCTTCACAGCGGATACCCAGCACAAGTTGGCGGATGTCCCCTTCCTGGGGACCGACCTCTTCGGCCCTGGAGTGGAAGGTCACCTCCAGAGGATCGAAAAGTCCAATGCCACTCTGGACTCGGTCTCATCCGCTCAGAGGGACAAGGGCCGCAGACTGCAACCTAAGCCCTTTTGTCTGTCCGCCGGGCGCCCGTCCGCCCAGCAGCGTCAGGGCCAGCAGGCTCGGCTTGGCATCCCAAACCCAAGCCAGCGGCTTCCTCCTCCAGAAGCAGGGAGGTAAAGGCCCAGGTGGTCCCTCGGCGGTCCCTCCTCCAAGCCTGCTCAGTGGCGGGTTGAGGGTGCCTTCAACCTCGTCACCTCACCCCCAGGTTCCCCCTTGGAAGGCAACCCCACTTTCTTTCCGCCTGGTCCGCTATCACCACAGACCGCTGGGTGTTGGAAGTGGTGGGAAAGCACCTGCCTCTGGAGTTCGAGCAGGCCCCGCCCTTCAGAGCCATCGCACCCCGAGGGGCCTCGGGGTCCGCTGCCTCACTGTCGGCTCGCCGAGCCGACATCACTCTGCTCCTCAAGAAGGAGGTGATCAGAGAGGTGGTGGACCCTCTCTCAGACCCGGGGTTTGTGTCCAGGTACTTCATGGTTCCAAAACGGACGGGGGGCTGGTACCCCATTCTCTACCTGCACAACCTAAACAAGTTCCTAAGGTCTCGGACCTTCAGGATAGTCCCTCTGGCTCAGATAATACCATCCTTGGAACACGGCATGTAGTTCTGCTCTCTGGACCTGCAGGACGCGTTTTTTCACATCCCTATCCGTCCGTCTCACCAGAGATTCCTTCGCTTTCGAGCGGAAGGATCCCTTTTCGAGTTCCGAGCCATGCCCTTCGGCCTGTCTCTTGCTCCCAGGGTCTTCACCAAATGCATGGCAGTGGTGACAGCATTCCTGCGGCGCTGTACCCTTACCTGGATGATTGGCTGATAGCAGCCCCCTCCAGACAAGAGGTGGAGCGGTCCAGAGATCTGGCCCTCCAGGTTTGCTCTCAGGTCGGCCTCCTCATCAACGAGGCCAAGTCGGAACTCGAACCGAAGCAGGTGATTCTCTTCATTGGGGCAGAGCTCGACTCTCTTCGAGCCAGAGCACGACTCCCGGCGGACAGGGCCGAGGTTCTTTCCTCCTTTGCCCGATCATTTCTGGTTGGGCAATTGCCCTGCCCAGGACTTCCTGCGCCTCCTGGGTCTCATGGCGGCCTGCACCAGCGTGGTCTGTTGAGCCCGCTAGAACATGCGCCCCCTTCAATGGGGGTTGGCCAGCCAGTGGTCTCAATGCTGCGATCCATTGGACCAGCTAGTGACGGTGACCCAGGGGATGTAGAACGCTCTCCAGTGGTGTATCGTTCCAGCTCATCTGCAGGAGGGCATCCCATTTGTCCGGCCCGAGCCGACGGTCTCTCTATCGACCGACGCCTCTCTGATGGGTTGGGGTGCCCATCTGGGGGAGCAGAGAGTGCATGGCCTCTGGTCCCCGGGGGAGTCCCGATGCCATATCAACCTGCTGGAGCTCTGAGCAGTCCACCTAGCTCTCACCGCCTTCGCTCCGTTTCTATGGGGTCAAGTGGTTCAGGTCCAGACAGACAATCCCACGACCATGTACTACCCTAAACCGCCAGGCGGGGCGTGCTCCATGCCTCTGTGCAAGAAGCTCTCAGCATTTGGTCACTCGTCTGCGCAGTCTGGAGGCGGATCTCCTAGCCATTCATGTGGCAGGAGCCTCCAGCACCCTGGCCGATGCCCTAAGCGGATAGGGCTGTGTCCCAGTGGTCTCTCCTGCGGAGTAGTACAAGATCTGTTCTCCCATTGGGGCACACCTCAGGTGGATCTGTTTGCCTCCAAGGAGAACGAGAAGCTGAGGCTGTTCCAGGCCCGCCCCCCTCAGCAGGGCTCGCTGCAGGGGGATGCCTTCTCGAGGCCGTGGACCCCGGGCCTCTTCTACACCTTTCCCCCATTTCCCTTGATCCACAGGGTGCTTCTCAAGGCACAGGTGATTCTGGTAGCCTCAGACTGGCCCCGCCAATGCTGGTATCCAGATCTCCTCAGCCTCAGTTCCAGGCTCCCGAGGCAGCTTCCAGCTCGCCTGGACCTGCTTTCAGTCAGTCAGGGGAAGGTGTTCCATCCGGACCTTCAATCCCTGCACCTGACGGCCTGGTTCCTGAGTGGCTAGAGTTCCAGGCCTTGGATCTTTCCGACGAGGTCCTCAATGTAGTTGAGGCGTCCTGTAAGGAGTCGACCAGGAAATGCCATGCCTTCAAATGGAAGAGGTTTTCCATTTGGTGTCGGGGCAAGGGCCTGGACCCTTCCTCCTGTTCCTTGGCAAGCATCTTGGACTATTTATGGTCCCTTTCTCTGCAAGGGCTTAGGTCGACGACCCTAAGGGTGCACCTGGCAGCCATCTCTGCTTACCGGGCGCGGGCCGGGAAGCAGTCGGTGGCGTAGGAGAAGGTGGTCTGGTGCTTTTTCAAAGGCCTTGATCACATTTCCCCTCCAGTGCGAGAACCTCCACCTCCGTGGGATCTACTGCTGGTACTGGCAAAGCTCATGGGCAAGCCATTCGAACCAGTGCACAGGTGTGATCTCTCTCACCTGTCGTGGAAGACCGCCTTCTTAGTGGCTATTACGTCAGCCAGAAGGATGGGAGAGCTCCAGGCACTTTCCATCGAGTCTCCTTACCTGGTCTTCCACAGGGACAAGGTTGTCCTGCACCCCACCCGAAATTCCTTCCGAAGGTGGTGTCGGAGTTTCACCTTAACCAGGTGTTGACTCTGCCAGTGTTCTACCCCAGTCACACCTCGGAGTTCGAATATAGGCTCCATACTCTGGACCCTAGAAGGGCACTCGTTTACTATAAGGAGCGCACAGCTGAAATTCGGGGAGAGGTTCGCCAGCTGTTTGTCACCTACACTGAAGCCGCACCTGGCAGACCTGCAGCCAAGCAGACGATAAGCAGGTGGGTCACCTCCTGCATAGATCTCTGCTATAGGTTGGTGGGCATGGAGCCTCCCAGAGGGATAAGAGCTCATTCTACCCGCCATACCGCTGCATCGGTGGCTGCTTCCAGGGACGTCCCTATCCAGGAAATCTGCAGGACTGCTACCTGAAGTCAGCACACACCTTCATCACCCACTACCACATCGACCTTGAGTCACGCCGGGATGCTGGTTTTGGGGCCTCAGTTTTCCAGTCTCTATTCCCTAAGTAGGGGGTGTGCACCTTGCCTCCCTCCTCCCAGAGAACTGCTAGGAGTCTGCCAATAAGTGTGGATGAACAACATATCCATGTCCCTAGAAATGCAGGTTACTCACCTGTAACAGGAGTTCTAGGAATGGTCTATGTTGTTCATCCACCACCACCGACCTCCCGGCCCGATGCACACCACAGAGCTTCAGCCGGCCAGATCTCCAGCAACATGGGGCGGAGCCGAGAGTTTTACCACCCGGGTGGGTGGGAGGAGCCAGCTTGAAGACCTTCCGGCAAGATTTAAAGCGGCAAGGATACCTGCCAATAAGTCTGGATGAACAACATATACCATTTCTAGAACTCCTGTTACAGGTGAGTAACCTGTATTTCTGAGACAATTCCCTGATCTACTCCTTGTAGGATAGGTGACACCTTTTTCTCAAACTTTTTGTAGAATTTGCATAGAAACCCATCATTTCCTGGGCATTTCCCAGTTTTATCATCTTATTGCTTTATTAATTTCAGTAAGTGTTATTAGCCTACATAATTGGGTGTTTTTATCCTCTGTTAGTTTGGGCATCTGTAGTTTTTGAAGGTAGGTGTTTATTTGTTCTGTCGGTATTTCTTTTTTTGAGCTATATAATGTTTTATAGTAGGATTTAAGGGCCCCTAGTATTTTATCAACCCTATGCATTGTTTCTCCCGTCTCTGGGTGGCGTAATTTTATTATTTGTGCCCTTGCCCATCTGGCTCTGAGTCTTCTAGCTAATAGTTTATTGATCTGGTACCCCCTTCATAATATCTTTGCTTCAAAAATTGTAAGTTCCATTCCACCTTTCGCTTTAGGTATGTATTCAGTTCTTTTTTCAGTTTGGCCAGGTCTTTTCCCCTCTGTCTGTCTGTTTTTATCTGTTGTTAGGCCTCTAGGTTCATTATCTCTGCTTCTAACCCTGTTTCTCTGTCCTCTGCCTCTTCCGTGCTGTGCCTATAGCTATAAGCTTACGTCTCATTATTGCCTCTAAGGTGTCCCAGAGCATTTCCCTCCCACCTCCAAGTTTATATGGTCTTGGATCATTTGCCCTATTACCTGGGGTATCTGCTCTATCACTTCTGTGTCTCTAAATAAGGAGAGGTTCAGTCTCCAGAATGTATTTTTTTGCAGCGCCTACATGTCCATTTCAATATGTATGGTCCAAGAGCCCTATCAGTCCTATCTCACATCTACCCAGTCTCGTAATGGCATCCCATGCAACAAAAAACATGTTCAGTCCCCTCTGCTAATCAGCACACCCTCCACCTTCTCTATCATCTTCATCAAGATTACCCTATAGGTCTCATATGTGGAACCTAGTGCTGCACATATTGCTGCCGATGTTACTTTCTATCCATGTAGTGTACCTTTAAGGATGACATACCTGCCCTCTTTATCGATTTCTTTGTCTGAGCACTCAAAGTTCACCCCCGTAGAGATCAGGATGGCTACCCCTTGTCTCCTCCCATTTTTATATTTATTTATTTATTACATTTTACATGAAGATGAATACATTTTTTCAAATCCAAAGTTGTTTATCTTCCGGTGTTCTGCTTCTGGTAAGTGTCTGTCTTGAAGAAACACTATTTCCGCCTTTGTTTGCTTAACATGTGTTAAAGTTTTTTTACGTTTTATAGACAATCCATTCACATTGAATGACAGTATTTTGGTCTTTTTTCTATCCATTTTTGGTTTTTATTTGAAACTCTGTCTTTTCTCCCCTAGGCCCCCTGGCCAGGTCAGTGCCCTCCCTCCCAAGATCTCCCCGGAGTCATGCCGCACAGTTCTGAAACCTTTAAGCCAATAACTTTCATTAACCTGCCAACTGGGCTGGTTACCTTAACTTATAAAACTAACAGTAACTGCTCTTTGCTTCCAAGGTAGAGGAAGAATTTCCTTTCTTCCTTTGCTCCAGGTGGTGTTCCCTCCTGCGCCTCCCTTCTTTTACTACCTGGAAAGGCAGTGGTGCCACTCCCCCTGTACTCAGGGGCTACTTCCAAAGCCTCTCGTGTGTACAAATATGCACCCCTGTTAAGACTTAAATGTGAGATAGTGATGTAACACACTTGAGACACCAGCCCTACCATCCAAGCTCCTTAGTCTCCCCTCTCTTCAGTGTGTTGTACCTGCCCTTATGTGTCTAGTGGCATGTGGCTACTTAATTGCTCTGCCTCTCTGTTTATCCCTCCCATTTGTTATGCCCCTATCTTTTCCTGTCCCCTTGTCTCCCCCATGGTTCTATGTTATCCCCCCAGCCCTTTTCCCCTTCCCTTGCAGTCCTTTCCTTCTTGCATCCACTTTCCCCTCTTTTATTTGTGTTATTTTATGCCCCCTCTACTGTTTCTTCCTGGTTTATTTTCCACCTATCTGTTTGCCCCCTTATGTGTTTCATTCCCCCATCCCTTTATTTCCAGTTTATGTGTCTTCTTCCTTATCCCCCTTCTCCCTCCCGTGTATGTCCTCTTACCTCCTGCAGTAATGTTGTCCAGGCAACTGCACTTCTGCTTTGTCTTCGCTCCAGTTCCACAGCATATCCATTCCAGGCTGCTCCATGCCGGGGAAGTCTGCTCTGTTCCCCTCCACCTCCGTGGGCTTGGTGTCTCTCTCCTATATCTGTGGGTTGAAACAGTTAATATCAGTTGTAAGCACATTTGCAATACATTTCTATATTCTCGGTCCTCTCTCTTAGTGCTTCTTCTTCTACCCCCTCCTTGTTCCCTCCCTATGTCAGATACTGTATTACTCATTTCTCTTTATCATCTGTTCCAGTGCCCTTTTCCTCTTTCACCGTCTGTTTTATTCATGTTGACACCATTTGAGTGTACTACTAGGCCCATCCTCCGGTACTGCCTACCTCCGTTTGGGCTGTCTTATGTGTTAAATCCTAACCCCACTTGGAGGAGATCCCTTCTGGTTCACGCTCTCTCACCTTTACCATCTCATGCAGTTTTACTCAGTGTTAATCTATAGTTTCATTCTTGCTGTTCAGGTACCTTCACATATTATGCATTATGTCCTTGGAGTCATGCAGCCAATTCTTCTTTCTGAGACCTTGCTTTCCTATGAGGATGAGTAAAGCATCCCCCAGATAAACAGATCTCCCTGATCAGTGAGTGTCCATTACTGAATTACTCTGCAGGGTCTCTTTTCCCCTTGCCTGTCTCTTTTTCGTAATCAAAGCCCCTTCATCCTAGTTCCACCCTTGTCCCCTCGGTTTTGGGGTGAGCCCTTGTTTATTGTCTCCCACCCCTTTTTTTCCTCTAGGTATTATTCATTTTAATACCTTTCTCCTTCTGGTCTACAGCTGAGGTTTCCCTTTTGCAGTTCCCTAAAACAACATTCTGTGTTCTGCTTTCCCTTACCTAACTTTTGTATCCCCCCCACCTCCCAGTGTCTAAATGTAGTATCTAGCAGGGCTTACTAGGTTTCTACCACCAGTATGTCATCCCTTCCCTTTCCAGCCCGCCTCCTTTATCACCTCCTCCCCATCCTCCATTACTGCCTACCTTATTTTGGGCTGTCTTATGTGTTAAAGCCTAACCCCACGTAGAGGAGGTCCTTTCTGGTTCGCTCTCTCTCCCTGTCAAATTAGCTGTGTGGAGCCCTCCATTTTGTTCCCCGTCGTCTTTTGCCTCTCATCACCATCTCCCTTCTCCAGATTTGGCCCTCCTGTGTGAACTGCAGAGTGGGGGAATGGAAAGAAAGAGAAGAAAAGTGGAAACAAGCTTTCTTTCAGTCTTAAAACTGGTGTCCCCCATCTCCTTTTTATTCTCTTTTGTTCAGTATCTATGAACAGACTCGTGTTGTACTAGGCCCATCCCCCCACCATAGGGGCTTTCCGATCTGCCCCGGCAATCAATTCCCACTCCAATGTGAAGCTTTATTGTTTTACAGCCCTGTGTATTTTTAAAGCGAACAAGTTCTTAGTGAGGGGTTGAAATAGGTATTTACCTCTTCCTTACCCCCTTCATTATTCCTCCCCCTCTGCCTTCCAGATCTCCCCTTTCCCCTGTTGTTGTTATTACCCCCCACCCTTATTTATGGGGATCCATCTGATTTGCCCGAAATGCATCGGCCCGCCGCTCCATATCCCGACCCCAGGCATCCAAAGCATGGTTGCCCGACATCAGGATTGTACCCCCAGTGGGTGTGAATCCTTAAGTATGGGGGTGGGGTGAAGGCCTCAATCACTTGCTTGGGTAAAGTCCCATGTCTTCAACTGTTTTGTGTGCCCGGGTCGGATATGGAGCATCGGGCCGATGTATTTCGGCAAATCATAGTATAACCTATATATGAGATGTCTATCTATAGAGCTGGATTCAGACAGTCTCGAGTCCCCAGTGTTACTGTAAAAAAGAAATGGCTTTTTTCAGAAGCCAAGTGTCACTTATCTGATCTCGTCGCATCTTCTCTGGTCTTGTGTCCTTCTTGTTGGAGGTAAATGACTGCAGTAGCGATCGGATATCAGCCATGGTCTTCCCTGCAGCTCCTTTGCCTGTCGTTCGTTGATTTTGGCCTTGCACAACATTCCATGCTTGGGGCCTCTCCACATTGCTCACTGCCACGCGGTCTCTGCTGCTGTTGACACTCCATGCCCTGGTCTTTCAGTGCTGCAGTTGCTTCTTCCAACGTATGGTACAACTGGGTCCCATCTTCCCAGAAAATCCTTGTTCGTGCCAGGTAGGGTGTTTGGAATTTTATTTTGTTGTTTCTGAGGGTCTTCATGATGATATTGTACTGCATTCTCTTCTGCCAGATCTCTGGGAGTTAGTCCTGGTCAAAGTACAGCCGTGCTTCATTGTATTAGACCTCACCCTTCTGCCAGGCTCTTCGTAGGATCTCCTCTTTTGTCTGGTAACTCGAAAATTTCATCAGGACAGTTCGTGGCCTGGCTGTTGGGTTGGTCAGCTTGGGGTATAGTGCCCTGTGCTCTTTCTCAATTTTCAGTTCTATACTAGCAGGCGAGGCCAAGACATCCATCAATAAGTCCAGCAGAAATAAGCACATGTCCCCAGTCTCCGCATTTTCTGGTAGACCGGAGACTGTCAGGTTATCTCTCCTGGATCTTGCTTCCAGATCCAGGCATTTGTCCTTCAGGACTTCTGTGTGACTTAGAAGCACATCCAGTACAGGCCCAGTTGCTCATCTCCCTGCTCGACCGCTCCCACATGCTCCTCAGCCTTCTTTATTCTTTTTGGCATGCCATTTAGCCTGTCTTTTATTTTTTTTAATTCCGTCTTGTTCTCCATTTGAGACACTTTAATTTCATTCAGTAGCGTCTCGAATCTGTTCTGGGACAGCCATTCCTCCTCCCGATCTGTATCATACCCCCTGCCATGTCTGCTAGCCAGAGATATGCTGTGGCTGTCCTACGGGCTGAGCACTCGGAGTCTCGAGCCATCCATGTCCAAGTTTCTTTTTTCAGCCCTAAAACGAGTACATTCGGCAAATCATAGCATCACAGCACAAATTGTTGTGTTATCTATGTAACCTTTTTTGTACTGTACCTAATTGACGTGGAACTTTTGTAAAAGAGCCTCTGGCTCAAAGGTAGTAATTCCTAGAACAATAAACTAAACTAAACTAAACATTGTGCATCCCCTTCTCCTTTTCAGCCATTTTCTTCAATTTTGCTCCAGTTTTTAACGGTTTGGGAGATTTTTGTTAGTGAAGAGACGGCAGCTCTCTCTGTTAGGCCGCTGTCACTTCCGTGATGTCACCGGGAGTCGGAATCAAAAGGAGATCTAAACTGGACTGAATCTCTGACCACAAAGGGAGGACCTTTTCACAGGTCCACAAAACATGGTACAACATGGCCACTTTGCGACCACATCTGAGACAAAGGTTAAACTCTGGTTTATGCATTAGGCACAGTCTTTGAGGAATATAGTAAAGACTATGAACTACTTTAAATTGTTGTAGTCTAAAGCAATCCTGCACATTGTATCTGTACAGATCCGTCCATTGGTCCTCACTAATGGACAAACCAAGGGCGTTAGCTAAGTAGAAACAAATGGGAGAGGGTGCGGAAGGGTCCACAGTTTGAAGAGCATTATGCAGCCCAGAAATAGGATGAGCTTGCATGGCTAGTGAAATAAGGCGATGGAGAGACAAACCAACTGAATCTGACCGGGGTAGAACCCATATGTCGAAATATACAGTGTTGCAACTGTAAAACTTTAAAAGCAAAAGGAGCTGCAATATTCCAATGATCTATGAAGGCCTGGTAGGAGATAACACTATCCTGCTCTACAAAATGTCACTCTGAAGGAATATCAATATTATTCCAATATTTGGGTTGGAGAGTCTTACCACCTACCACAAAGTTGGGGTTAAGTAGCACAGGCTGTGAATTGTGTTTGTTTAGCTGAAACACCAGTCGACAGCATAGTTGATTATGGGCTCTCAGGAGTAGAGCGGAGCACCGCAGGACCTTAGCCAATGAAAGAAAAAGAAAGGACGCTGAGTTGCACAGCACATTTTCATGCCAGCCAGTCTTCATGCATAACCATTGTGGGCAATGGTCTCCCAGATCCAAGGGAGAAGAGGCACACCAACAGAGATATTTGCTTCCATGAGAAGTGTAATAGTAAATCAAAAAATTGGGTAGATACAAGCCCCCCAATAATTTAGAGGCAGCCAGTCACATGTAAGTACAACGAGCCTTCTTAACCCACCATAGAAACTGCAAGAGTAATGCATCATTTTAAATGGACACCATTAACACCTTTAGGCCTCAAAGTGTCCCTAGTTTAAGAAACAAATGTTGCCATTGGTCACAATCAGTAGAGAGACTGCAGATGTAGCTGGCAGTTGGAGTCTGACACTTTTTTTCTTTTAAAAAGTGAAAAAATAGACAACCCACCATACTGGCATTACCAGACAGAAACATGTTTGTTTACCTTCCTTGATTAATTCCCACGTCATTGTTAATTGACTTGGTAACATCTCAACACAGTCTAGGCACTCATGAATCAGTGGGAGGAGAGAAGACCATTGCATCATGAGTGGCTGCACTGTTTGGGTATGTTCTTAATTTTCAGGAAGTATGCAATAGGGTAGATGAAGGATTTGCAATAAAACAAAGTAGAGTATAATTACACCATTGGCATGCATTTTAGTTTTCCTAAGAAGGGACGCAGATGAAAACGACCAGCAGCATCAATGAATTTTAGAAATTATAATCAATCATAAAATGTGGGGTTTGCCTGGCCTGGTGGCACTGAGGGCTGAGGCGCTGGTCGCCTTACCTCGCGCTACGCTGGCAACCCATGTTCAGGAACGAGCAGGGGTCGCCGAGGGTCAGCAGGGGTGGAGAGGGATTGAGCGTTTGAGGGACTGCTCTCCCTCTCCTGGGAGGGGGGACTTCAGTGATCAGTGTGCTTCTGACCCCTGGTGGCGGCTGGGGGACAGAGCACTGATGCTGCAAGAAGGAACTGTGTGGGGCAGGTGCCAGGAGGAACGTGTGCAGATACATGTTCGCTCCCTCTGCTGATGTCATTGCACATCCCACTCTCGAGGGAGGAAAATGGGAAAATGGTCCCGGTCAACTAGATGAGGCAGCCACCCGCTGCAGTCCCTGACCCCGAATGGCGCTCCCTGAACTGGATCCCAGTAGAGGTGAGTAGAGCTTGGGGGGCTTCTCACCCCCCTGCCATGGCGGGTAAGCCGTAGGGGAAGAGGGATTGCCACCTGATGTTGGGGTACGGGGCTAAATGGGTGGCTAGGATGATTGCAGACCTGGAACCCGGTAGAGAGAAATAGAGTAATAAAAAATAAAATAAAATATGGGTTTAAACTAGAAATAATATGATGCAGAAAGGCTGACAGTGTCCAATTAACATCAGCTTAATAAAAACAAAAATTCTCTTTATGCTGATCTCACATATATGGACTGGACATTTGGTTAAAAAGATGCTGGATCTCAGAGTAGGGGACAAAATTACTAGATGGGTGGGAAATTCATTAAGTGGTAGGACCTAGAGGATGATAATGAAAGGGGACTGACTAGTCTGAAGTCAGGAGGGTCACTAGTGGGGTGGCACAGGTATCAGTCCTGGGATTCAGTATCTTTATCTGTGACATAGGGGTAGTGATCCAGGGCAAGTTTTGTCTTTTCTCAGATGACTTTTAGGTCTTTGTCTGGGTGGATAGTGAAGAGGTGGTCAAAATCATGAAGGAGGACCTGGGTAAATTGGGAAGGTGGTAAAAGATATTGTAGTTAAAACTGCATGCCAGAAAATGCAAGGTGCTTCACATGGGACAAAGAAGAGAAAAAAACTATTAGTGAATATTGGATTTTGTTGGTAGTGGAACGCACTACAGAGGAAAAGGATTTGGGAGTAATAATAATATCAGAGAACCTGAAGGCATTAACAGAATGCAGTAGGACAGTGCAGTGCAGATAGAATGCTGGGTTGCATGGGGAGAGGGATTGCCAGCAGGAGAAGGGGGTAGTAGTGCTGCTGTCTCTCTATAGGTTTAGCCTTACCTACCTGGTGTACTAGGTGCAGTTATGGCGTCCACATCTGAAGAAGAACAGAGATGGGTATACAGTGCAGGGAAGGGTAACCAGAATGATCAAGACACAGCAGGAAAGGGCGTAAGAGCAGAGGTTAGCAGATCTGAACATATACACGCATGAGGCGAGAAGGGAAACGGGATACGAGTGAAACGCATGGATTCCTCCACGGGTTAAATAAAGTGGATGGCGGAGAATGGTTCAGACTGAATGGGAACACGGGTACCAGAGGCAACTCCATGAAGCTGGTAGGGGACAAATCTAAAAGAGATTCCAGGAAGTACTTCTTCATGGAGAGGGTGGTGGAAGGTGGAATAGGCTGCTGGTGGAAGTGGTCTGTGTAAAATCAGTTGGTGAGAGGTTCAGACGAGGATGAGACAGGTACAAGGGCTTGGTAAAGACCACCCCAGGAAAGGATGGGGAAGGGGGAGTGTGGAGTCTGTAGGGCTTTCTCATTCATCATTAGTTAGATAGGAATGGGCAGACACGATGGATCAGTGGGCCTTCGTCTTCTGACAGATTCTGTGTTTCTGTGTTAAGCAGGCTTCATGCAGGAATGAAATAAGTATTCTGTGAAAATGTGTACCAATTTATAGGGATTTGTGTGGACCTTGCCAGCACAAAAGTAAAGGTTGAATGTCTTAGTTTCCATTTTCTTCAACCCAAATTTTTCTCCTCACCCCGACATTTGTGGGTACTGTGGCCATAACTTTCCTCCATGGCAGGAAAGGTGGGCAGATGGATTCTTTCACAGTCTGTGTCAGTTCTGCTCTTTGGGTCAGCTGACAGGGGTGCACAAATATTGGAAGACCTGCATCCTTCCTTGCCAGGAGTGAAACATGTAACCTCTGTGATGCTCTTGGCCCCCCAGCTGCCCTCCACATGAGATTGAGGGGATCACACACAAATGCAGCCTCATTTTTAATTCAAGTTTTCAGTGCTGATTGGCTCTTATATAATTTTTGTGGGATTGTTTACTTTAATTCTGCACTTCATGGGGCTTAGTCTTCAGTTCATTTCAAATGCTTGGAGGAGGGGGGCTACTACAGGGTGGCAGTGGCAAAAGACTGACTTTAAAATGGCAAAAGATGAATTTGGGTTTTATGGAATTTCCAATGCTAGTTTCCCAGTTCCCTCCATAAATTGGTACAGTCAGTTTTCTTAGTAGCCTCTTTCACACGGTGAATCTGATGACTGTGATTTTCACTGAAGCAACTGAGCTGTACAGAAGTGTTTCTCTAAAACTGTGGGATACAGTTAACTGTCCATACTCTGGCAATCTTCTGGAGACAGCTGAAGTCACCAGAACATCTTCAAGCTAAGCTCCTCCCAGCACCCTTGGTGTCATCCTTCAGCTCTGCCCCATCTATGTCAGATCTTCTTTTCCACTGGAAGGGACAGGTCGCCTCCTTTGCAGGTCGGTATACATAAGGCTCGTTCACACTGTGCCTTGCCGCAGCGGCTACTTTCAAATTGTTCACAAAAATTTGCAAGGAACAGTAGAGAGTCGTGTTCACATGGCACCAGTGTTTTCGGTGCCCATTTTCTTTCTGGTGATTTAGCTTTTGTTTCGGTCACTGTTGGGTTGGTGGGGACTTGAAGTGATGCAGGTGGTTTGCCTGTTCAGACTGCACAGAAAACCACCTACACCACTTCGCAAACCCAGGAAAAGAGGGATCATAGTGGCAATGCCACGCAACAGAAAACTGTCAGAATGGGAAGGTTCATACGTTGGTAGAACACCAATCTGGCTGCTGTGAACCACTGACAACAGCTCACAGTTGGTTGTGTGAACGAACCAATACAGGATTCAAAAGTTTTCAGGTGCTTTTCTTTGGAGTTGCACCTGGCAGACCTGGTAGCATATCAGACCAGTTGCCAGGTGAATCACATCCTGTATCAGCCTCTGCTGTAGGTAATCTGGTAAGGAGTCACCCAAAAGGTGAAGTGCTAATTCAGCCAGACATACCACTGCCTCTGTGACTGCTCCTAGGGATATCCCTAGTTAAGGAGATATGTATGGCTGCAACCTGGACACAAGTGCACACATTCATCTCCCTCTACAGCAGCAAAGTGCTCAGTCATGATGCTGCTTTTGGGGCCTCAGTCCTCTAGTCTCTGTTCACCAAACAGGGGTGAGCACCTTGCCACCTCCTCCTGGAGGATGGCTAGGAGTCTGCCAGACTGTGGATAGTGAACTGAGTTTCCATGGTATTAAGAATATAGTTCTAGGAACATGGATATGTTGTTCATCCACACTGTCTGGCAGGTTCCTTGCCGCTTTAAATCTTGCCGGAAGGTCTTCAAGCTGGCTCTTCTCACCCACCCGGGTGGTAAAACTCTCGGCTCCGCCCCATGACGCCAGATCTTCCTTACCGCTTGGAAGCTCAGGTTCCCTCCTTAATGCTCTGCGTATAGACTGGATCCTAATTCTTTGGTTCGCCCGAAAATAATTCTAAAGTTTTCAAGACTTTGGTCTAATTACTCCCTCACGGCTGCGATGGACAAATTGACTCCCGGATTTCGGCGGTGTCCATGTGGGCAGAAAATGTCCAGGATGGACCCGCACACCATGTGTGTCTACTGCCTTGGCCTAGATCACGACCCGCAGGCCTGCGAGTTATGTAGATCATTTTAGGCCAAAGTCCTAGAAGACCACGCTGCCTGGTTACAGCTTGAGCACCCCGAGAAGCGCTACCCGCCGATGAAGTCCAAGGAGGCCCGTTGGGAGGTGTCCGCGGCGGCTGGCTCGGCTGAGCAACTTGAGCAGATGATCGCCCTCGAGGAGGAGGCGGCCCAGGCCGCATCCTCATCTTCCTCGGTTGCGGCATTTATCCCGCTCTATCTGGAATCCTCCTACACAGCTTCTTTTAAGGAGCTTTGCCAGTCCCTTTCCACGAAGGGAGAGGGGCCATTGGGACACTCTTCTCGGTCCAAAAAGAAGGACTCGAAAGGTAAGTCCCACCGTCGGCGTTCGTGGGAGTGGGAGAGGTCCCCTTCCCCGGACATTCGACACTCTACTTCAGTTGAGGTTGCAGTTAAGGCCACTGGCTTCACGGTGTCCCCCTCAGGTCAGCCGGTCGAGACACCCGTCTACGCAGTCGAGATTTTTCTAGACCCGTCGGACGGGCTGTCGACTGGTGAAGCCGACAACCCTTCTTCACCGGTTCCCCCGGTGGAGACCGAGGACTTGCTTGTGCCTCCTGTGCTGGAGTCCCCAGTCAAGGCTCCCGAGCCGAGGGAAGAGCAGGTGTCCCCCACCCATTCCCAGACCCACCCTCGGAAACACCGAGGGTCTCGGACCTCGTCTCGGTCCAGCCAACGTCGGCGGTCTCGGTCTCGGCACCGAGGTAAGCGGCGGCGCTGCTCGTCCTCGTCTTCCTCCTCGGAAGAGGAGAGGCTGACGCAAATTGCTTCGACGCTATGAGGACTTAATGTGACAGCAGTTACTTTTGTCCGGGAACAAGCCGATGCCATCGCCTTCCCCAGCCATCAAGTGGCTGTCACCCGAAAGGCCGAAACAACCCCTCACTGTAGTCGAGGTGCCCAAGCCTGGGCCGGTTGTTCGGCCGAAACCAGCTGCCCCACCAATTGTGGTGGGACCTCCGCCTCCACAACCGAAATCGGAGGTGCCGCCCAAGGACTCTCGGTCGGGTCAGGGTCTGCCCCACAGGTTGTCGGTCACCCTCACTCCCGGCCGTCTTCGGCAGGTGGAGGGTGGCTAAGGCCCCAGGCAACTCTTCGTGAACTCCTCTGAGTCTGACGACGACTCCTCCCTGTTCTCCAGACCCCTTGACCTGGAGTCCTCCGGGGGGGGCAGTCGATGGACGAGAGCCCATCATTGTTTATGGGTCTGCTTCAGTTCATCTCAGAGTCCACCAGGATGCAGTTCGAGCCCATATCCAAGCCGGCCAAGTATCCCTGAGGAGATACTGGACCGAGGGGATTCGCCCAAGGAGGCCTTTCCGGTAGCTGAAGCCATTGTTGGCCCAGCCTTGGAGCTCTGGCAGCGGCTGGCTTCCTGCCCTGCACCTTCGGCCAGGATGGCCAGGAAGTATGCGGTCCCTACCGGCTCTTTGTCTGGTTTTTCAGAGCACCCCTCTGCGGAAGGGTTAGTCACCGATAGCGTTTTCCGGCATTCCGGGAATGCTAGGGATGTGGATAAGCCCCCCAACAAGGAGTCCAAAAAGCTGGACTATGCCGGGCGCAAGGTGTACACTGCATCCTCCCTAGGCCTCTGCCAGGCCAGCTCGGCCATGCTGATGGCAGACTTCTCCCACGCCCTCATGGGCTCCCTGGATGAGGTGATCCTTCATCTCCCGGCCGACCTGCAGACCACGGTCAAGCAGGTGCGGGATCAGGGAAGGGCGGTAGTGAAACAGCAGCTCCAAACGGCTCTGGACATTGGAGACTCCTGTGCCAGATCGGTAGCTGCCACAGTGGCCATGCGCTGCAGAGCATGGCTGAGGATATCCACCTTCACGGTGGATACCCAGCATAAACTGGCGGACGTCCCCTTCTTGGGGACTGACCTGTTCGGCCCTGGAGTGGAAAGCCACCTCCAGTGGATGAAAAAGTCCAGTGCTACCCTGGACTTGGTCACCTCCACCCAGAAGGACAAGAGTCGTCATCAGCAACATAAGTCCTTTCACCCTTCTGTGCCTGCGACACGTCCGGCCCAACAACACCAGCATCAGTGCCAGCAGGCTCGCACTTGGCATCCCAAAGCCAAGCCTGCGGCTTTCTCTAATAGGAAGCAGGGAGGAAAAGGCCCAGGAGGTCCCTCGGCCAGTCCCTCCTCCAAGTCTGCCCAGTGATGGGTTGAGGGGTGCCGCCCCCAGCATCGTCATTCCCCCCTGGGTTCTCCCCCGTGGGGGGACGGCTCCGCCACTTCCTTTCCACCTGGTCTGCTGTCACCATGGACCGCTGGGTGTTGGAGGTGGTAGGAAAGGGCCTGCCTCTGGAGTTCGAGCAGGCCCCGTCGTTCCAAGCCGTCACCCCCTCGGGGGCGCTACAGGGTCTGCAGCCTCTCTGTCGGCTTGCTGAGCTGACATTGCCCTGCTCCTTGAAAAAGGGGTGATCAGGAAGGTGGCGGATCCTCCACCAGACCCGGGGTTTGTGTCCAGGTACTTCCTGGTCCTGAAACGGACGGGGGGCTGGTGCCCCATTCTAGACCTGCACGACCTGAACAGGTTCCTAAGGTCTCGAACCTTCAGGATGGTCACTCTGGCTCAAATCATTCCATCCTTGGAACGAGGCATGTGGTTCTGTTCTCTGGACCTCCAGGACGCGTTCTTTCACGTCCCAATCCGTCCGTCCCACCAGAGATTCCTCCACTTCAGGGCAGAGGATTCCCTCTACGAGTTCCGGGCCATGCTCTTCGGCCTTTTCCTAGCTCCCAGGGTCTTCACCAAATGTATGGCAGTGGTGACAGCATTCCTGCTGCGCCGAAGGGTCCGGCTGTACCCCTACCTGGACGACTGGCTGATTGCAGCCTCCTTCAGAATGGAGATGGAGCGGTCCAGAGATCTGGCCCTCCAGGTTTGCTCTCAGGTTGGCCTCTTCATCAATGAGGCCAGGTCGGAACTCGTGCCAAAGCTGGTGATACAATTCATCGGGGCAGAGCTCGACTCTCTACGAGCCAGAGCACAGCTCCCGGTGGACAGGGCCGAGGTTCTTTCCTCCTTTGCCCAAACATTTCAGGTTGGGCAACTGCGCCCTGCCTGGGACTTCCTGCACCTCCTGGGCCTCATGGCGGCCTGCACCAGCGTGGTCCGTTGGGCCCATTGGTACATGCGTCCCCTTCAGTGGGGGCTGGCCAGCCAATGGTCACAGCACTCCAATCCCTTGGATCAGCTAGTGACAGTGACCTAGGGGATGTGGAATGCCCTCCAGTGGTGGACCATTTCAGCACATCTGCAGGAGGGCATCCCATTTGTCTGCCCCGAGCCGACGGTCTCTCTATCGACCGATGCCTCCCTGATGGGTTGGGGTGCCCATCTGGGGGAGCACAGAACACACGGCCTCTGGTCCCCTCAGGAGTCCTGATGCCACATCAACCTGCTGGAGCTTCGAGCGGTTCGTCTAGCCTTCGCTCCGTTTCTACGGGGTCAAGTGGTCCAAGTCCAGATGGACAATACCGTGACCATGTACTACCTAAACCGCCAGGGCGGGACGAGCTTCATGCCTCTGTGCAGGGAAGCTCTCCGCATTTGGTCACTCATGCGCAGCCTGGAGGCAGATCTCCTTGCCAGGAGCCTCTAACATTCTGGCCGATGCCCTAAGCCGGATGGGGCTGCGTCCCACAAGTGGTCTGTCCTGCCAAAGGTAGTACAAGATATGTTCTCCCACTGGGGCATGCCTCAGGTGGACCTGTTTGCCTCCAGGGAGAATGTGAAGCTGAGACTGTTTCATGCCCGCCCCCCTCAGCAGGGCTCACTGCAGGGGGATGTCTTCTCGAGGCCGTGGACCCTGGGCCTTTTCTATGCCTTTCCCCCATTTCCCTTGATCCACAAGGTGCTTCTCAAGGTGAGGAGGGACAAGGTGCAGGTGATTCTGGTAGCCCCAGACTGGCCCCACCAGTTCTGGTATCCAGATCTCCTCAGTCTCAGCTCCAGGCTCCCAAGGTGGCTTCCAGCCCACCCGGACCTGATCTCAGTCAATCAGGGGAAGGTATTCCATCCGGACCTTCAATCCCTGCACCTGACGGCCTGGTTCCTGAGCGGCTAGAGTTCTGGACCTTGGATCTTTCCGACGAGGTCCTCAACGTCATTGAGGCGTCCCGTAAGGAGTTGACCAGAAAATGCTATGCCTTCAAATGGAAAAGATTCTCCATTTGGTGTCAGGACAAGGGCCTGGACCCTTCCTCCTGTTCCTTGGCAAGCATTCTGGACTACCTGTGGTCCCTTTCTCAGCAAGGGCTTCGGTCGATGACCCTTAAGGTGCACCTGGCAGCCATCTCTGCTTACCGGGCGCGGGCCAGGAGGCAGTCGGTGGTGCAGGAGAAAGTGGTCGGGTGCTTTTTCAAAGGCCTTGATCACATATCCCCTCTGGTGAGAGAACCTCCACCTCCATGGGATCTACTGCTTGTATTGGCTAAGCTCATGGGCAAGCCATTCGAACTGATGCACAGGTGTGACATCTCTCACCTGTCGTGGAAGACCGCCGCCTTGGTGGCTATCATGTCAGCCAGAAGGATGGGACAGCTCCAGGCGCTTTCTATCGAGTCTCCTTATCTGGTCTTCCACAAGGACAAGGTTGTCCTGCGCCCCCAACCGAAATTCCTTCCGAAGGTGGTGTCAGAGTTTCACCTTAACCAGGTGTTGACTCTGCCGGTGTTCTACCCCAATCACACCTCGGAGGCCGAATATAGGCTCCATACTTTGGATCCTAGAAGAGCGCTCACTTACTATAAGGAGCGGACGGCTGAAGTTCGGGGAGAGGTTTGCCAGCTGTTTGTCACTTGTGCTGAAGCCACACCTGGCAGACCGGCAGCCAAGCGGACGATAGGCAGGTTGGTCACCTCCTGCATAGATCTCTGCTATAGGTTGGCGGGCATGGAGCCTCCCAGAGGGATAAGAGCTCATTCTACCCACCATACCGCTGCATCAGTGGCTGCTTCCAGGGACGTCCCTATCCAGGAAATCTGCAGGGCTGCTACCTGGAAGTCAGCACACACCTTCATCACCCACTACCACGTCGACCTTGAGTCACGCCAGGATGCTGGTTTTGGGGCCTCGGTTCTCCAGTCTTTATTTCCTAAGTAGGGGGTGTGCGCCTTGCCTCCCTCCTCCCGGAGAACTGCTAAGAGTCTGCCAGACAGTGTGGATGAACAACATATCCATGTCCCTGGAAATACAAGTTACTCACCTGTAACAGGAGTTCTAGGAATGGTATATGTTCATCCACACAACCCACCCGGCCTGCCCGTCTTCGATGCACAGCCTGGCTTCCAGTGGGCTAGATCTGGCGTCATGGGGCAGAGCCGAGAGTTTTACCACCCGGGTGGGTGGGAGGAGCCAGCTTGAAGACCTTCTGGCAAGATTTAAAGTGGCAAGGAAGCTGCCAGACAGTGTGGATGAACAACATATACCATTCCTAGAACTCCTGTTACAGGTGAGTAACCTGTATTTACTCACTTGTAACCATAGTTCTGTTAGTGGTATAGAGTTCACATCAACACAACTCACCTGACCCACCCTTGATGAGTGATGCGTGGATCCCTGCTTCCAGCATGCAAGACCTGACACTGGTGGGGCGGAGCCAGAGGATGGCACCATGGGTGGTGGGACGGTGGCTCAGCTGTCCCCAGCAGAGTGTGGATGTGAACTGTATACCACTAATAGAACTATGTTTTTTTTTTTTTTGTAAATATCTTTTTTATTAATAAAATGTTTCCAACATACATACATACATGCCATCAGGTCGTCACATAGTTCAGACTTTACAGAAGACTTCATAGATATTGCCTTATGTACAATATTAGACCGTATCAATCTATCCAGATCTTACAATTTCTTTTAGTTCATTATACATCATTGTATGTTGTTCTGCTTACTTATATCCCGTCACATATAACTCTTGCCTCAGATAGTATTGCTTTACTTTCATCTTATAGCTATCTTTCCTGTCCAATCTGGTTGGACAGTAGTAGTAGCGAGTCTGTCCTGATAGGGAGAATCTCTTACATTCAAGGCGTAAAGATATCATCCTTTAGCATATAGCAAATCTGCCATCTGGCCCACCTTGTGTTAAACTTCTCCTCCTGCTCATTCAGCCTGTGTGTAATTTTTTCCATATCATAAATCTGCCTAATAATATCCCACCAGCTTTGTATCGTGGGTACACCAGTAGTAAGCCAAAGTTTTGTAATTGCTTTTTTGGCAGCCGCTATGAGCAGCAGGAGAATGTACCTTGTATTTTGGCCCCTAAGTGCCTTAGGAATATTAAAGAAGAGGAACATTTCCATAGTTAGTCTAAATTGGGGGTCGATTATCTCCTGCAAGTGCCCTTGTAGGTCCACCAAGAAGGGCTTAAGGGATGGGCATGTCCATATGATATGGGAATGGTTCGCTCTAGTCTCACCAGATGCACGCCAGCATTTTGCAGAGTTAGTGGGATTATAGTGACTAGTGATGAGGGGGGTTCTGAAGAATCTTATCAGGTTCTTCCAGGCGTACTCACGCCACTGGTGTGAACTTGTTACTCACATGGCGTACCCACATGCCTTCTGCCAATCATCCCATGTGAGGGTGCCCCCTGTTTCTTGGTCCCATTGCTGACGTATGCGTTTAGTTCGGGACTCCCCCTGGGAGTTCAGCAGTCGGTAGTAGAAAGAAATCAAATGTTCTTGTTTTAGTGTAATGTTGAGTTGGATCTGGCCCTCTATCAAAGGTGGGCATAGTTCTGAGTCCCATAATGCCCCTGGTAAGCTTTCAATATAATGCCTAAGCTGTAAGTAGCGGTAAAAATCTCGCTGTGATATGGGGTATTTTTTCTGTATTTCTCGAAAGACCAAATCTTCCCCTGTGTCATTACCTGTGTAATGTATCAAAGGCCATGGTTTTCCCAGTTCTTAAAGCTACTATCTAGTTCATTTGGTAAGAAGTCACCTAGAACTGAGATGGCACAGATAAGGGGTTGATAAAGTGTCAGTTGGTGATCTCTCTTGATGATTTGCCAGTTTTTATCTTGGAGTGTAAGCAGTGGGCCTAGACTTTGAGCTGTAACTGGGTCTAGCATGGCTGGTGATATAGGTTCCAAAATTAGGAATTATCACCCACTTGGGTTCTTTCTATCTCCAGCCAGTGCGGGTTAGATTTCATATTTTGCTGGGCCATTACATGTGTTAGTGTTGCTGCCTGTTGATATAACTGCAAATCCGGGAGTGCCAACCCTCCTTCTTGTCTAGGGAGGGTCAGGATTTTAGACGCACACAAGGTCTCCGGTTTGCCCATATAAAGCTGGAAATCATGCGATTCTAGCTTTGGAATGTCTTCAAAGGGACACAAACCGGAATATTTTGGAATAGGTACAATGCTCTTGGGAGTAGCACCATCCTGACCAAATCTATTCTCCTTGTCATACTCCAGGGTAAGGTGGCCCATGAATTTAAGTCTGTTTTTAATTGTGCTGTAAATGGGACATAATTGTATTTGTAGCTATTTGCATGACTGTGTGATAGCCACACCCCTAAATATTTTAATTTATGCAAGTTCCATCTCCCTGGGATTATACTTTGAATTTTGGGGGGAAGGGCATAATAAAATGAGAGACTCTCTGTTTTGTTTAAGTTTAGCTTATACCCCACTACCAAGCTAAAATCTCCCAGTATTTGTCCTATCATTGGGAGAGATCTTTCTGGTTGCTGAAGGTACAGCAGGATGTCATCCGCATATAGGGCTATTCTGTGTTCTACGCCCCCTATGTTAACACCTACCAAATTCTGGGCATCACGAATTTGCTGCGCTAGGGGCTCAATAAAGATTACAAATAGCAGAGGGGTTAATGGGCATCCCTGTCTAGTGCCCCTTCGAAGAGAAAAGTAGTTTGTATGGTGTCCGTCTACTTTCACACATGCCTGGGGGTAGCGTAAATATTCCAGAGTACCGCTATAAGAGATGGGGGAAGCCACATTTTTGTAGTGTTAGATATAAAAAGGACCAGGTAACCCTGTCAAATGCCTTTTCAGCATCGAGGCTTATTAGTACTGAGGGGGTCTTAGATGTCTGCATGTGGTGGATCATGTGCAGGGTGCGCCTTATATTATCTGTAGTGGAGCGGGATTTTACAAAGCCTATTTGATCTTTATGGATTAGTTGAGGGAGTAATAGATCAATTCGGTGTGCTAAAATACTCATAAACATTTTGTAATCTTGATTAAGTACCGATATAGGTCTATATGATTCACATAGTTGTACATTTTTGTCTGGTTTGGGTATTACTGATAAAGTCCCATATGACAAAGACGGGGGGGAAGGTTGCCCTCCAACACTGAGTTATACACTTTGAGGGGCATAGGGGTGATGCATGTCTTGATTGCCTTATAGAATTCTGAGCCATAGCCATCTGGTCGTGGTGATTTTAAAGATTTGGCATTTGAGATGGTCTGAAGTACTTCAGCAGTTTCTATAGGGGCAGTGAGGCTCTCTTTATGTGGTTCTGTTAGCTGTGGCAGTTTAACTTTCTGCAAGTATTCTGAGATTTGCTGCAGTGTTGGGGTGTGTTTAGGTGTATAAAGTGCAGTGTAACATGCTGCGAACGCATCGGCTATGTCCTGTACTTTAGTTAAAGGTTGCCCTCCAGTTGGATGGCGTATAGTAGATCTTACTTCGAAAGGGCTCTTGCAGTAGGTAATTACATATAGGACTGACGTCGGCAGGCAGCAGGACCCCGCGGAAAAATTCCCCAGCCAGCGGTCCCTGGCGGACCATCCCACATCAGGTGACCGGCGGTCAGGCGACGTCGGTATAAATGGGCGGTCCTGGACATCCGCCTTCCAGTTCTTTCCCGCTGTTAGCTCGTGCAGCGCCTCGCAGTAAAGTTCGTGCTCAGCAAAGCCCTGTTCTTTCGTCGGTTTTTACTGAAAACTTTTCAGCATTTTTCTTCACACCGTCAGGTTAATGTCAGTGTATGTCGTCCCCTTCCAAAAATAAGTGCAACTCGTGCAGCGCCCAACTGCCACACAAGGACGGCCACTCTCTCTGCCTTTTTTGTCTAGGTCCCGACCACGCAGTTGACAAGTGCACGCGTTGCCTGCACTTCAACGCGGCTACCCGCAGATGACGCCAACAGTCCCTGGAAGCCCATCTGCTCAAAAAGAAGATGTCTTCAATGGAGAAGGAATTGAAGAAGCTCAGGCAGGCGTCGACCTCTCCCGAAGGACACCACAAGAAGCGGGACAAAGAAAGCACAGGGAGAAGGCCTCCTTGTCGAGTCGCGGTTCAGGTAATGTCCCCTCCGGGGGATCGTCCGACGGCAGCCTCCAAGGTTTTGGAGGAGACATCGGCCAGCCTGTTGGGCTCACGCTCAGGTCCTGCGGGTGCCTCCGGGCTAAAGGGGCCTCTGCCCCAGTACCGCCGCGAGGCTACGGCCCTACTGGCGTGGGCACCTCCCTATAACCCGGCGTTGGCTCCTCCGGCGTCCGCGGAAGGGCCCAGCGACGCCCTGACCCTGCGGGGCAGTGCTGCGGTCGCGTCCCCTGGGACCAGGCCGCTTCCACCCTCGGCCTGCCTCCGGCGAGGGACCCCATAAAGCTGGACACCGGCTCCTCTGGCGCCCGCCAGGAATCCCAGCCCCTAAGTCGCGTTGGCTCCTCTCTGACATGTGCGGTGAACCTCGACAGACCCTCATCTTCTGTCATCCCAGGTTCCCACAGCCTTCGCTGCCGTCCGAGAGCCAGTCGCCCCAGCCTGACCCGGGGACTTTTCTCCTCCATCCCGGGCAAGGCTGAGGATATTCCTCCACCGTTAGACCCTCCTCCTACAGAACGGATCTGATGCTGGCCCCTGGGCGCGGTTCGATGCCGGCCCGCTGATGCCGGTTCGATGCGGCCCCACCGATGCGGTTCGGCTCCGCCCCACCCGGCTGGCGGTTACCCCTCCGTCGGGCCCGACCCCCCACGGGCCTCTCAATGTCGACCCGCCCGTGGGGCTTCCTAGGGCCCGTCTGCTCCGGCAGCTCCTCTGGTACTCGGGTATCCACCGTCCTATCCGATGCCGTCCTACCGGGTCTGCAGTATCCAGTAGCTGCAGTACCCGGCCTTCAACTCCACCGGCCGCAGTACCAACGCCCACAGTACCCGGCACCGGTTTTCCCGCAGCTGGTTACGGATCCTACCTTACAGATATAATCCGTATAGTTATCCCCTCTTCCTCCTCCACCGCCTTCAAGGCTGCGGTGGATCTGCAGGAGGCTGTGGCTTCCTGGTGGGCTGAGGCAAGGCTCAGCTCACCCGCGAGGAGGAAAACCCTGCTACGGCGACAGTGCCGCCCCAGCCCCCACACCGAGATGGCACACTCCTCTCCGCCTCTGGATTCCAGAGCTCTTTCCTCTGGATCCAGAGAGGGGCAGGACATCGCCAAGGATCCCCCTAAGGAACCGTTCCTCCCCTAGATGGGTCAGGAGTCTTACTCTGCTTCTAATTCTTCTTCCTCGCTCTCGGATTCCAGTTCCTCCGGCGGATGCTCCGAGAGGCGACGAGCCTCGCTCTCCATCCAAGCCCCAGCCAAGGACTCCTCCGAAGTCTCCTCCAGAGGATCCTTCCTTCATGGAGTTGCTCAGGAAGATCCAGGAAGTACATCAGTGGCGTTCTCTGGAAACAGATCCTCAGCGGGTCAAACTTGCCGAACATCTGGACCTGCCCCTTACGGCTCCTACTTTAGTGCCACCCTGGATCGAGCCTCACGCCCACTTTATTTCCACTATTTGGAAACAACCGTCGGCTTTAGCCCCGCTTCCTCGGAAGTCCAACAGGCTATACCAGGCTCCGGAGGGTGTAGATTTTTTGGATTCTCACCCCCGTGCAGACTTGGTCGTGATTAGCGCCGCTCACGGCCGGTCAGCACACCCCAAACATTTAAGCTCGTCTCCTCCAGATAAGGAATCTCACCTTTTGGACCAGTACGGAAGAAAAATATACGCTTCTTCCATACTGGGAATTCGGGCCCTGAATTGTGTAGCACATATGGGGATTACCAGATGGCTATCCTTACCCAGGCAGAATCTAAGATTGACTCCTTACCTGACTCCCAAGTCAAGCAGAAGTTAGCTGACCTAGTCCGTTTTGCTTGTTCAGCCAGTCGTCACATCCTGAGGATGACTTACGATGCAGTGGACACTGCCGGACAGAGCTCTGTGTTCGCCATAAGTCTTCAGCGTCACGCCTGGCTCCGCGTGTCAGGTTTGGTCCCGGAGGTGCAGTCAACAATCCAGGAAGCACCTTTCAGGGGTTCAGTGCTTTTCAGTGGTGATGTCAAGGACATCATCACCGATTTGCAGGAGAAGGGGACAGCTCTGAAATCTGTGGATTCCATGTACCATCCCCATCCCCCACAGCGCCGTCCTTTTTGCAGATGCAGCCGGTCTCAAGCGAAACCCCAAGGAAGGCGGGCCACTAAACACCGGGCCACCACAGCTGCCAGGCCTCCGCCGCCCAAAAAAGCAGCAGGTGCCCCAGCTGCGGTGCTGCCCCACACCACCTGACTTCTCCCCTCTCCCACCGCCTCCAGACTCCCCAGAGGAACCAGTAGGAGGGAGATTCTCCCTCCACCTTCCGGGTTGGGAGAGGATAACAACGGATTCATGGGTGCTTCAGATTATTGCGAAGGGGCACTCCATAGAGTTTCTACAGAAACCTCCACGCCACCCCCCCTCTGAAGTCCTGTTACGCAAGGGACCATCTTCCTTTGGTCAGGAAGAAATATCTGCCCTTCTCCGCGAAGCAGGCCATAGAATCCGTTCCTCCTCACCTTCAGCGGACAGGTTACTATTCCCATTTCTTCCTGGTCCCAAGAAGGCAGGAGATCTCAGACCCATTCTCGATCTCAGCCCCAGAACTTCTCGTGGAATACAAGAAGTTCAGGATGCTCTCCCTTCAAACCCTTCTGCCGCTTCTTCGGCCGGGTCAATGGCTTTGTGCGCTGGATATGCAGGACGCGTATCTGCACATCCCCATTCGTCCCTCACATCGCAAATACCTCCGGTTTGCTTTCCGGGGGAACATTACCAATTCCGGGCGCTTCCGTTTGGTCTTTCCTTGGCTCCACGAGTTTTTACCAAATGCCTGGCGGTGGTAGCGGCCCACCTGCTCACTATGGGAGTTCAGGTGTTTCCCTACCTGGACGACTGGCTCCTGGCGGCCTCATCCAGGGAGGAGCTCCTGCATTTTCTCTCCCTCACCCAGCAGGTTTTCACTTGCCTGGGTATTACCATCAACCATTCCAAGTCTCATCTGGACCCCTCCCAGAGACTTCAGTTCATCGGGGCTATCCTCGATACGACGGTGAGCAAGGCCTTCCTTCCTCCGGACAGGGCGGCCTCCCTCCAGTCACAGATTTCCTTGCTATCAGAGTGCAGGAAGGTTCTGGCGAGGTTGGTTCTCCGTCTCTTGGGGCTCATGGCAGCCACCATCCCGATGGTTCCCCCATGTGGCTCCACATGAGGATTTCTCAGTGGACTCTCCGCTCCCAGTGGGATCAACTCATAGACGACCTAGATCATCTGGTTCTGATCTCCTCGCCGATGGCAAGAGACTTGCAATGGTGGATGGTTCGAGAGAACCTGTTTCTGGGGGGTTCCCTTCTGTCTTCCTCCCCCCTACCAGACTCTGACCACGGACGCTTCAGGCGAAGGTTGGGGAGCCCATCTGGGTCCTCACCGAACCCAGGGTTTATGGTCCAGATTGGAGTTAGCTCTCCACATCAATGTGCTCGAGCTTCGAGCAGTGCTTTATGCTCTCCAAGCCCTTCACCAATACATCCCCCCCCGGTCACCTAGCTGTCCAGATGGACAACATGTGCGTGGTGTGGTACATCAATGAGCAGGGAGAGACTCGATCCTACCCGCTGTGCAAGGAGGCAGTGAGGGTTTGGGACTGGGCAACGCTTCACAACTTTCACCTCACGGCAATCCATGTTCCAGGAGTCGACAATACCCTGGCAGACAAGCTAAGTCGCTCCTCTGCTCTGCCACATGAGTGGGAGTTGGACCAAAAGGTTCTAGACAACATCTTCCAGCTTTGGGGGACTCCACAGGTAGACCTGTTCGCCTCTTCCCAAAATGCAAAACTTCCCACCTTTTGCTCGCTTGCTCCAGAGTGAGGCGCTTTTTGGAGCGACGCTCTGTCTCTAAACTGGAAGGACAGATTTGTCTATGCTTTTCTCCCAGTTCCTCTGGTCCCTCGTGTACTGCAGAAACTAACAGCGGAAGGAGTGAGAATGATTCTGATCGCTCCTTTCTGGCCCAGCAAATCTGGTTCTCTCTTCTACAACAATACTCAGAGGTTCCTCCTCTTCCTCTTCCTTTATCTCGAGGATTGCTGACCCAGGATCATGGGACCCTGGTCCATCTGGGACTCAAGTCCCTGCAACTTCATGCATGGCTGCTGCAGACCTAGCTCAATCCCACTTTGGCATCTCTCCAAAGGTGGCGGAGATTTTGGTGGAGGCTAGGAAACCCTCCACGAGGTCCACTTACGCCATGAAATGGAAGAGATTTTCTATTTGGGCTGCCTCTAGGAACATGGAACCTTTCTCCTGTTCTGTGGCTGTTCTACTGGAGTATTTACGTCATCTTTTCGACCTGGGTCTCAGCGATTCCTCATTAAAAGTACACATGGCCGCTATCTCAGCGTACCATGTTCCTTTCGCAGATAAAGCCTTTGCCCAATTAAAGGTATCCAAGACTTTTCATAGAGGGGTCCTTCATCTCAGACCCCCTGTCCAGACTCCTGCTCCCCCTTGGGATTTGAACTTTGTTCTCGAGAAACTAACCCTTCCTCCCTTCGAGCCTGCGGCCTCTGCAGACCTGAAGTTTCTATCGTGGAAGACGCTTTTCTTGGTGGCCATCACTTCCGTTCGAAGAATTTCCGAGCTCCAGGCCCTTATGTGTAAAATTCCTTATTTGATTTTTCACAAAGAACGAGTAGCTCTTCGCACAAACCCTAAGTTTCTACCTAAAGTGGTAGTGGAGTGTACCTTAAATCAGTCTATAGAGTTACCTGCCTTTTTCACGCAGTACTCCAACCAAGGGGAATATTTACTCCATACCGTGGATGTTCACCGGATCCTGAGATATTACACCGATAGGGCTAAGGATCTCAGGAAAACTGACCAGCTGTTCGTCTCATTTGCTCACAAAAGAGAAGGCAATGCTGTTTCTAAGCAATGCCTGTCGAAATGGTTGGCTCATTGCATCACTTTCTGTTATGACAAGTACAACAGGACTCTCCCGGGTCAAATCAGAGGTCACTCCACTCAGGGAGTTGCTGCCTCTGCGTCTTGTTTCAAGAATGTGTCTGCAGCAGGTATCTGTGCTGCCGCCACCTGGACTTCCGTCCATACCTTTACGAAACATTTTTTGCTACTTCTTGGAGTAGTTCCTCCTTCCGGTACCTTTCATTTGTTCCAGACTGCTTGGGATTCTGTCCTATATGTAATTACCTACTGCAAGAGCCCTCTCAAAGTAAGATAGTACAGTTACGTAAGAACTTACCGTAACAGTAGATCTTCGAGAAAGGCTCTTGCAGTAGGTAATACCTTCCCGCCCTCCATCCCCCTAGGCTTTTTCAGCTCCTTTTCCATTGAGGGAAATATCTGCTTCTCTCTCGTCCAGACCTTCCGGGCCTGTGGCAGGAAAGAACTGGAAGGCGGGCGTCCGGAACCGCCCTTTTATACCGACGTCGTCTGACGCTGGTCACCTGACGTGGGGGCGGTCCCTCGCCAGGGACTGCTAGCTAGAAATTTTTCCGTGGGGTCCTGCCACCTGCCGACGTCAGTCCTATATGTAATTACCTACTGCAAGAGCCTCTCTCGAAGATCTACTGTTACAGTAAGTTCTTACGTAACTGAACTTTATTGTGGCCGCTTTTCTCTGTTTTCTTATTTGTTAGGCTAACAGTCAAGTGGCTTGGGGGCCCACTTTGTAGTACCTTTGCCTTAAAAATGTCAAGGCAATTTCAGTTTGTGTGTAGACTAGCCTATCTAAGCCTTGTTTGTTTTGTTTTAACAGTGGTAGTAATGAGGTGTCTCCCTGTTTATGTGCCATCTGCAGAAAGTGTAATTTCTCCTCAAGTTTTGGTCTTTCTGCCCTACGTTGCCTGCCTAGCTCCATTGTGCATTATATAATGTGGCCCCGTAGCACTGTTTTAATTGTGTCCCAGTGTATCTCCAGGGAGGTGTCTGTGGATGGGTTATCCTCTATGATTTCCATTATCTTATCTGTAATAAACTCCTGGAAGTTCTTTGATCGGAGATAGTATGGGTTCAGTCTCCATTTAGTGTTTTTGGTTTGGAGACCCATGTTCCAAATGGATATCAGCGGGGTGTGGTCAGAGATAGTGATGTCTCCTATTTGTATATCCTACACTTCTACAAGTCTCTCCTTTTGTGTATATGTATGATCTATTCTTGAACAGGTGTGGTGGGTAGATGAGAAAAAGGTATAGTTTCAGGTTAAGGGGTGTATTGTTCGCCACACATCAGAACTATGGTTGCAGGTGAGTAACCTATATGTTTGACCCTGTCCACACTACGCCTCTGTAATGTTACAGAGGGCCCAAACCATTACCGCAACGGTTTGCATTTACACCTGTAACGTTACAGAAGGCATTTTCGTAACCGTTGTGTAGTGTGGATGCACTGAAATGGTTTAGCTAAACTGGTTTTAAAAATGGTTTTCAAAAACAGTTTTGTAGTGTGTACAGGGCCTTAGTGAGTTGGTCGAAGGGAGCATAGCTAGGAGTGCCCTGGTTAAACAGCAACTGACACCTTTAGGAAAACTTAAAAAAAAACATAATATTCAGAGACAGTTCAACTGTTATTTCATGTATTTTCTATATATTTCTACAGATTTCTCCTCTTCATTATTTATTAGTGAAGAAATTCCCAGAAAAACAAGATCTGTATCCCCTTAGAGTTCATCTACCTCTATAGCTTATTCCCTACTTGAAATCATATCGCTCTGCTGTGACATCATAGCCTGTTGCCAGGGAAACAACTGTGGTGTCACATACAAAGTCTTATGACATCAGGTTGGGAAGAAGCAATAGGAGCTAATGAACCTTCAAGGAACAGCAATCCTGTTTTCATTGACCTCAGTAATAAATAATGGGGATAAAAACTACAAAGTTAATGAGAAACTTAAAGCTGCTTTGTGTCCAAACATTATATTTTGCAACGTTATTCTTGAGGCTTCAGTGGCTCTTTAAAGACTTTCATCAAAACTTATGTTTTTTTTCTCTTACTGTAGTAACTCGCAGCAGAGAATCCTGTTTGGTCTGCAGACAGACTTTCTAAAATTACATTGTGCCTGTGGTTTATTTGCTTAATTGACTCCTGCTTTAACCCCTAAATTCCTATCAGAAGCTGGATGTTTTAACATTTTGTCTGAATTCTGCTACAGTTACTTGCAGTGTGCATGGTAAATATTTAAGGTCTTGCTGTCATGGTCTGCATTTAGCCCGATGCCTAGATAAACCTTTTTTACTTTTTTTATTTTTTTTTTTTACTTCATACCCCCCCCATCCCCCACACACACACCAGTCTTCTGCTCAGGTTTTTTCCCTCAACATAGGTTTACTCAGGATGGGTTCCTTTTGCCTTTTCTGAAGTTTTGGTGTGTCTCTGGGGCCTCTTGACTTTTTGGGGATTTAATTCAGATTTTTGCCTTTTCTTCTTTTTCTGATTAATGCAGCCATGTTTGATGCAGTTTGTGTCAGTTTTTTCCCCATGGTTGTGTCGTTTTCAGAGGATTGGCATAATATTGGTCACAACTGATGTAATGACTGCGCAAACATTTTGATGCAAGTACATCAGATTAACACAAGTGTGCATGAACTGATGCAAATGCACAAACACTAGTGCAAGAGTGCAAGAAAACTGACACAAGTTACTAGTGCTTCTGACACAGACCTCCGTTTGATACAGTTTTGTGGTACAGAAAGAAAGAAGGCGCCGTGGTGCTTCACATATCCCCTGGCAGTTGTGTTCCTTTTGAAAATATGGAAACAAGCAAAGTAGAGGTGTTATCAGGTTTAATGTTTCAACAGAATGGAGGCAATTTCTCCAGCAAGTGCTTCAAGATAGCTAGCCACAGAGGCAGTTGGTCCACTTTAGGATTTGTGGGTCCATCTTTGCCCACAGGCCTTGGGACGATGGCTACGTATATTTTATAACTGATGGGCCCAGACCACATCAGATGCCTGGGTACCAGAGATAATTTTGTAGGGCTATGTGATAGAGTTTCTTCTGTGGCCCCCAGAGGGCACTTTTTTCAGTCCTTGGTCTCTACAAATCCCAGGACACGTAAAGCAGTAGACAATAACTTAGATCATCTGCTCAGCTTAGAGGCAGTGATCCTTGTTCCTCCCAAGGGAAAAAGAGCAGTGATTTTACACCATTTATTTTATACTCCACAAGAAATTGGGATGATTCCATCTAATCCTGAATCTCTTCAGTCTGAACTAGTTTGTGAGAGTCGTCTGGTTCAAGACAAAGTCCCTTATTTATTTATTAAAATGTTTCACCAGGAAGGCACACTGAGCGACTCATCTCCCGGTGCGACCTGGGGGGAAGGGGTACAATAGGAATGAGACAGTAAACATTCATGTTATAAGATCAACATTAACGTACAGTTGTGAGGCAGGTGTTACAAACAATGTTACAACAGTGTTGCATATAATAGGTAGAAAGAGTGGAGAATAGTAAGCGCCAGGTAAACAAGTGCTTATGTGAAAGAAAATGGGGAAAGGAGAGGGAGGGGTGAGATAGGGGGAGGGGGAAGAGTCGTGTCCCTGGAGACCCCTTCAGGATGTGAGGAACTCTGCAAGGGGACTGGGGTAACCAGAGAGAAGGGGATAAGGCAGTGTCCCAGAGAGACCCCTTCAGGATGTGGGGAACCCTGCAAGGGGGCTGTGGGGCTAGATAGAAAGAGGGATAAGGCTGTAGAGATTTAAAGAGGGAGGAGAGAGAAGGAGAAGATGTGACTTAATGCTAGGAGGGGGAATACCCCTCAGGATGCAGGGTACACTGCAAAGGGGTTGGGGAAGGTCAGTAGATAGGGATTAAGAGAGTGATAGGAGAGTGAGGGAGTGAGAATTGAACCCTAGAGGGGAAGAGAAGTCGCTCCTTTGGAGGGGGTGGACCTAATCAACAGTCCCCCAGGGTGCATTGGACCCTGCTAGTAGTCATGATCAATAATTATGGCAGTTTAACCAGGCAATTCTCTGGCCTCAATCTCAGATGTATAGCTACAAACTGATTCAGCTGTAGCACTAGAAATTTCTCAGATTTGCTATCCAAGATCAACTTTTTCAGTGTCAGGCTCTCCCTTTTGGGTGAGCCTCTGCCTCAAGGGTATTCACAAGTGTCCAGACAATCATGGTGGCTCCCCTTAAGTGGGAGGGATACCACATTTATCATTACCTGGACAGTCTTCTAATCTGGGCAGATTCAGAACAGTCAGCTCACCATTCAGTCCGTAGGACTTTACAGATCCTGGAGGAACACAGCTGGAACGTGAACTGGGAAAGGAGCTTCCATCAGCCCTTTCAATCTCTGGAGCACCTCAGAGAGTGCTTTCAGACTGATGTGGTGAGAGTGTTTCTCTCACAGAGCAGAATAAACAACCTTATTAAACAGATTCGGCAAGTCTAGGTGCACAAGGTTGTGTCAGTCCACAGGTGTGTCCAGATTTTAGGTGTAATGATGATTACCACTAAGATGGTTCCTTGAACTAGACTGCACATGAGACCTCCTTAGATGTTCCTGCTATCTCTTTGGTCACTGACATTGGAACAATTCCAAGCATCAATCTGGCTTCAGAGATCAGTGTGCAGTCATTGCAGTATTGGGAGACCCTCATAACCTTTTGAAGGGGTATCCATTAGCCCCACTTGAGTAGCTCATTCTGACCACTGATGTCAGTCTGATGGGTTGATGGGCAGTGCTGACCCAGGTTCCAGTCCAGGGGGTATGGTATCTGGAGGAGTAGAGCCTCCTAATAAACATTCTTGAAACCTGAGCTGTCTTGCTGGTATTGAGGCACTTCATGGACAGAGTTCAGCAGAAATGGTCAGGTCTGTTCCGACGATGTAGTGATTGTCACTTAAACAAATGCAAGGTAGCACAAGAAAAAAGAAGATGCTGGAAGATAACGCTTTCTTTTGCATTGGACAGAAGCCAGTCTGGAGCCCCTGCCAGCAGTTTATCTGGCAAGACAGCTCAACTTCCAAGTGGAGTGACTCAGCCAGCAATGAGTTCCTCCAGGAGAATGGTCTCTAACTCAGCAGATATTTCAATGTCTTTGCTGCAGATTTAGGTGTAACCCCTCACCCCTGCCTTTTTGCCAAAACGACAGGTAGCATGCTGTTGCAGCTGACAGCAGTACCTGGTGGGGACCTGGGTTCGGGGAGGATGAGGTTACTCGGCATAGGGGGACCTAGGTTTGACTATTCTGCACAGGGGCATCCAAGTAAATCCGAACACAGGAAGCTATAACTGTAATGTCCAGAACCAGGAATGGGATTCTTCAGTGTGGCTTTTATTCACATACTAGCTGAACAAAACAAAGCATGACGGACGCCCATGGGGCTACATTTCCTGGTAATGCAGATTAGAGACTACAACACGGTCCATTTGAGGAATGAACCAGTTATACTGTTTTCAGGCTTTGGACCCACCAGGTACACAGCCCGACTGGCTCGGCTCCCCCGCCGGCCACTTGATCCCTGGAAGAATGAACCAATTATCCTGTCGTGGCTCCCCACACCACTTAGAGTCTGTGACTCCAAAAGAGAATTCTTCCTTACTTGTTATGACTCCCCATCTCACAAAGAGAATTTGTCTTTACACTTGTTGTGGCTCCCTACACCACTTAGAGTCCACGACTCCTAGAGAGATTTTCCCTTTTGCAACCCCACGTCTGGGTGCTTCCCTCATCACTGGTCAAGTGCATGAGGCAAAGTAGCAACCACAGCAGAAATCCGTAGAGGTGGACCTGGTTACTAAAGATGGGGGGTTTGCCCACCTCCAGCTCCCACAGCCCATACCCGGCCATTTCCCTGGGAAAACTGAACCATTTATTTTCTGAGCTTCTAAATGTAGATTAAAGGGTAGATGATCTGGGTGCATCTCCTCTACATATTACTTGAATCACACAGCACTCTAGCATTTGACACTACTTTACTTGTTTGGCCCAGTTCTATAGGCTTCCCAAAATGTAGCTCAATTCCTAGATTTCCACACATGTACCAGGGTGAAGAAAACATTTTTGCCCTCTCATGTTAGAGCAGACACTCACCCTTTAGTTGCAGGTGCCCCACAGGTGAATCACAAATCTTCCAACTGTCAAAATAATTGCTGAACTGAGCTGGCAGCTTTTCTTCCTCTTGGCAGAATTAAGGGGATTGCCTCAGGAATCTGCATGGGGATCTTTACATCCCCCCCCCCCGGAGTGAGGGGGCACTGAGACCCGAACAGCGGTCTCCACCACTTGAGCACATCTTCACTTACTGAAAACAAACTGGACACTCACTTGGACACTGAACACTTCCCTTTGAAAACTCCCAACGTTCTATCTAACTCCCTCTGCTGCAGATTCCAATGTGGCTTCTGCAGCTGTGAAAGTTCTATTGGTGATGTCATCCCTCAGTCTCAGCTGAGACTGAGAACAGAGTGAGACAGTGTGAAACCCATTTAACTGGAGTTTCACAAGCTGCCTTTCCTGCCTACCACTAGGTCTTACTGGGATTCTAGTAACCCCGGGTAACAAAGGGGTTACATAGGTATTTAGAGATATGCCCCCTTTGTCACCTGAAGCAAAACTTAGATGGCAGTGTTTTAAAGTTGGTACAGATGTCGAGTAGTGATAGTGATGGGGGCTATCCCAACAGTGGGCCTTAAGAAGAGCATATCTGTTTCTACCATTCTCCTTGCTTCCAGGGGTTCTCAGAACAATTTGTTTTTCTAATAGTTGGTTCATTTGAGTGGCTTTGGAGTATCCAGGAAGTCCATGGTACTCAGACCTTGTCAGTCTGGTAGTTCAGTGGCCCTTCTGGCTCCCTCAGCAGCATGGTCTTGTGCGTCACAGTCTGATCACTCATCCGAATCTGGCTTAGCTACAGCTGACAGCTTAGCTCCTGAGAAGCAGAGACTTCTCAGACTAGGATAGTCTGAAACTCTTGTGGATACCCTAATGTCAGTGAGGAAACAGTATGTGTTGGTGGCTTAAGATAGAGTGCAGTCAACTTTTTCCTGTTAGACAGACAGGCAGGTATTAGACCAAGGAAGGCATTTGTGCCCAGATTTTAGATTTTTTTTCAGGAGGGGGCAGACAAAGGTCTGGCCTTCAGTATGTTGTGGGTACAAGTCTCAGCACTGGGTACAGTGTCAGGCCTTGCAAGGGACAGCCCCTAGGCTTGCACTCTGACATTAGGCAGTTTTTGGAGCTCTCAGCAGAACTAAATCAATCTATAGATTTCCATTTCCTCCATAGGACCTTAGTACAGTCATTAATGCACCGCACAATCTTCTGTTTAACCTCTTTGCAAGTATCAAAGGACATCCTGTCCATTAAGACATATTTTCTAGTCAGTGTATTGGAATTGGAAGGACTCAACCCAATGATATACTTGAATATAATGAAGTTTTATTTTTCAAAAGTTTCTTTCTTGATAAGATACATTAAGTTCATGTAATTACTTCATATATTCATATACAGTATGCTCCCTTGAAGAATAATGTCAGTTTTAACATTTCAAGACAAACATGTCTCTTCTTCAGAACAAGTGAAGGCTGCGTATAATAAACAATTAAAATATTTTTTAGACCGTGTGGCGAAAAATGTTATAGTGATTATGCAAGGCGACCACACCTGCTCTCTTCACTTACTCCACTGTGTATTCCTTATTCTTTATAATCATAGTGTTCTTTTTTTTCAAATTTAATAAGCTTTATTGAAGAACCACAAGAAATACAGTACACATGACCAATATACTGGTCCTGGTGATACGGGCATAAAGGCAATGAATGTTGATAGAAACCAAGAGATGTACAGGTTCATTCTATAATACACATCCCCAATCCCCCAACCAACCAACCCCCAACCCCACCACTGGAGGAGAAGCAGGATGCGCCCCAAATACAAACAAGTTTGAGATGTCAGAAAGAAATAGCACAATAAGTTAACAGAGATAAAACAGGTAGTGTTAAGGATAAGGATCAAGACTTTAAACATAATGCACTTTACCAGCCATCGAGATAGAGACTGTTTGGAAACAGGAGCACCAGGCATTCTTTGTGCGTAGGAAACAAAGAGCTGGTCCGACTTACAGTGTGCCTTGGTTCTGGTCAGGTAATATCTGAGACACCTACAGTGCCTTCAGAAAGTATTCACCCCCTTGGATTTTGTTACATTTTGTGATGTTGCAAACTCAAATTAAAATACATTTATGTGGGATATTTTTGTCACGTATCTGCACAAATTACTCTATAGTGTCAAAGTGGAATGAAACTTCTGGAATTTTTTGTACATGTAATTTAAAATAAAAACCTGAAATGTCTTGATTTGATAAGTAGTCACCCCCTTTGCTATGACACTCCAAATTGAGCTCAGGTGCATTCAGTTTCCTTGTGAGATCACTCTAAAACTTGAATGGAGTCCACCTGTGGTCAGTTCAAATGGTTGACATGATTTCAGAGGAAATACACCTGTCTATATAAGGTCACACTGTTGACAGTGCATGTCAGAGCAGAAACTCTACCATGAAGACCAAGGAGCTGTCCGTAGAACTCCGTGATAGAATTGTGAGGAGGCATAGATCTGGGGAAGGGTATAAAAACATTTCTAGGGTGTTGAAAGTTTCAGGGAGCACAGTCAAGTCCATCATTAGGAAATGGAAAGATTACGGAACCACACAGACTCTTCCTAGAGCAGGCCGTCCTCCCAAACTGAGCAACCGAGTAAGAAGGACCTTGGTCAGGGAAGTGACCAAGAACCCAATGACCACCCTGACAGAGCTACAGATTTCCATGGCTGAGATAGGAGAACCTGTCCAGAGGACAACAATCTCTGCAGCACTTCACAGATGTAGCCTCTATGGGAGAGTGGCTAGACGGAAGCCACTCCTGAGAAAAGGCCACATAATAGCATGCCTGGAGTTTGCAAGAAGGCACGTAGCAGACTCTGAGACCATGTGGCAAAAGATTCTCTGGTCTGATGAAACAGAAATTGAACTCTTTGGCCTGAATGCAAAGCGCTATGCCTGGCACAAACGGAACACAGCTCATCACCCATGTAACACCATCCCTACCATGAAGCATGGTGGTGGCAGCATCATGTTATGGGGATGCTTTTCAGCAGCAGGGACTGGGGCACTTGTCAGGCTAGAGGGAACAATGAATGGAGTCAAATACAGGCACATCCTTGAGGAGAACCTGCATCAGTCTGCAATAGACCTTGGACTGAGGCGAAGATTTACATTCCAACAGGCTAACAACCCCAAGCATACAGCCAAAGCAACACTGGAGTGGCTTCAGAATAAGAAGGTGAATGTCCTTGAGTGGCTCAGCCAAAGCCCAGACTTGAGTCCCATTGAGAATCTGTGGAAAGACTTAAAGATTGCTGTTCACTGACATTCCCCATCCAACTTGACAGAGCTTGAGCAAATCTGCAAGGAAGAATGAGCGAAAATCTCCAAATCCAGATGTGCAAAGCTAATACAGACATACCCAAGAAGACTCAAAGCTGTAATTGCTGCCAAAGGCGCGTCTACAAAGTATTGACTCAGAGGGGTGAATACTTAAGTAAACAAGATATTTCAGTTTTTAATGTTTCATAAATTTTTGTTACGCAATAAAAATATTTTTGACCCTTTCAATTGTTGAGTATGCTGTGTGAATCAAGGGGGGAAAAATCATTTCAGTGCATTAAAAATTCTGGTAGTAACACAACAAAATGTGACAAAATCCAAGGGGGGTGAATACTTTCTGAAGGCACTGTATGCATATCCAGAGTATGCAACAGGGCCTCCTCCCTGTTACAGTGATTTGGATAATACACTGGCAGGTCTATAACCTGGTTGAGAGTGACAGCTGAGACCACTTTGGTAAGGAACTTAGGATTCATTCTTAAGGACACCCTGTCCTTGTGAAAAACTAAATAAGGATTTCACGCATTGTATCGATAGTGCAGGCGTCTGTGAGGCTGATGCTAGCAAGTCAACGGCGGGAAAAGAACTGGGAATGCTGGGGGACTGCCCCCTTTTATGTGATGCCTGATGTCGGGGGCGGTCCCCCGCTGGATACTGCTAGCTAGAATTTTTCCGTGGGGTCCTGATGCCTGCTGGCTTCAGTCCTAATGGTGTAACCTGCTACAAGAGCTGTTCTCATAGATCTGCTGTTACGGTAAGTTCTTAATTAACTGTATTTTACCAAAGAAATAATTTACTTGTAAAAATCACATGCAATATTTTTTCTTACCCTCTGCTTGAGGAGAAAGTGTAGGACCCCTGTTTGTTTTTTGTTTTTTTTAAAGCAAGGCATTTTTAATTACTGAAAACTTTTGTTGCGCTTTCCAAAGGCAGCCTGCCTGCCATTAAGCATGGACACTTGTCTGGCATGTTGCTTGCTTCTCTGTTGAAGCATGGGAGGGGCTGAACTGCCAGTTACACACGGGAAATGTTCCAGCATCATTGTGTCACACAGTGACGTGGTTCTGCTGTTTGGTCACCAAGGAGACCACACTGACTCCCAAACAGGAGCTACACATAGGGAGTGCCTGTGTGAGTCCTCTTCCATGCAAGTTTAAAGTACAAGTCACATTAAACTGTTGCTCCAACTCACTTGTTTAGCATTTTTCAGTCGGTTGCTTAATGTGTGTTCTGCTCATTGCAATGAAATGATAAAAGTTTCCTAATGATTTGTCTAACTGCTATTCACCTTCAGCTACTTTGCAGCTGTCTGGAAACTTTTATTAATTCAGTGCAGTGAACGATATACACACTAAGCAACCCATTGAAAATGCCAAACTACAGAGCTGGAGCCTGATTGCACTGCAGTGCTGTGCTGCACAGTACTGTATTTGAGTGGGACAGACTGTATGGATTTGTCATTCCTGTTGTACTGAATGGCCCCCAATCTGCCTTATGCAATTTATATTTGAGCTTCCCCCCCCCCACTGCTGCCACTGATCCCTCTCTCAGAGCTCCCCTCGTAGATTCCAGTTAGCAGCCCCAAGAGTGCTAACGTTACCCTCGTACCTTCAGGGCCTCGGATTACCCTCCAGGCAGGGCAGCGGAGATCCCCCTCATCTCCCCCTGAGCAATCTTGGGAGCACGCACATTGGAGTCTGTTTCCTGGTTGATGCCCTGGAAGCGACGCTGTGGTCGTCGCCTAGAGCAGATCAGGATTTTTTCCGGTATTCTATTATGGATCCCCAACACTGGCGTGCAATGAGGAGCAAGGATGCCGGCATGTGCAGAGATGCATGTCGAATCCAGTCCTCTGCCAGGATTAACCCTTATGTTTTTGGCATCCCCCCAGCCACATCAACGTCCCTGATTTCCCCCAACAGGCAGCGATATAGCAGTGGAGATTGTGTCCCTTCCCACCCCAGAGAAGGAGAGCAGCCGTTAGGTGCTCAATCGCTCTCCCTCCTTGCTGACCCCCGACGGCCCTGGCTTATTCCCGAACCTGGGTCACGGTGTGCAGTGTGGCGTCCAGTGCCTCAACCCTCAAGCGCCCGCAGAGCCAGCTTCAAATATTTGGCCTTTTTTTAGCAACATAATTCCAGGCAGCCCGAGCTTGTCCTGCAGCGTGACTCATGCATTCATGAGTTATGAATTTTTTAGGCCCCCTGATATTTTTTTGCTTATGAAGCTAGGCAAAATTATTAGTTGAAAAATTTTATTTACATCTATAAATGAGCACTCCAAGTCGAGAAACTGCCGAATCCTCGGATCTGGGCACGTGTGTTTTGTATACAGTACATTGCACAAGCCCTGATCCATGGATTCAGCAGTTTCTTACCTTTCTTTCCACAGCTTAGAGTGCTCATTTTTAGATGCAAGTAGCATATTTGAACTTAGAATTCTACCTAGCTTCATAATCAATAACAATATCAGGAGGCATAGCAAATTCATAACTCGTGTATGTACGAATCTGTATGTAGGACGACAGCAATCAGTGGACGAACTCAGAGGCAAAAGCGGGCTGTCTGGAATTACAGTGTTAAAAAAGCAGCCAAATTTTAATGATATTAGGCATATTGGATGCCGTTCATGAACTGTGAATACCAATACATTGTGAATGGCAGACAGGTCGCAAAGGATCAGTTCTGTAATTCTTACAGAGCATGTGTTCCTTCCTGTCCCACGGCCCCCAGGCCTCACTTTACCAAGGCAAGGACCGCACTACCCACCCTAACTCCCAACTATTGCTTTACAACTTTCCCTCACCATTCCTCTCCCTCCCTCCCACTCCTGATGACAAGGCTGCTAGGGGCTGCACTTTCCTCTGCACTTTCCTCTGGCTTACAACGGTGCTATTATATCCTACTGCTCTAACCTGTAATCCACAACGTCTTTGCGCATATGTTGTATCAGAGTGTTGTCTTACTTTATGTTTTATTTTACGATTACTACCTTGTACCTTGTCTTGTCACTGACGTGGAACCTTTGTAAAAGAGCTTGGGCTCAAAGGTATTTTCCAAATTATAAACTTAAATGAATTACTATTGCATTAGAATTGCATACACAAATGCATTGAATCAGCACTGGGAGGGAGCTGCATGAAATTTGTAAATGGCTGAAAAAGAATTGCATGTGAGTTGATGGTTGGTTGAAATTGAGTTTGCATTTTAAGCCCTTAGAATTGCCTCTGCATTGTCAGCACACAAAAAAGATCAGTGAGCTGGCAGAACAGTTTAGTGTGACTTGTACTGTAGCTTTGGAACAGACTGCTAATAAGGGCAAGCAGTCTCACTGTTTTAAAAATTGCAAACTATGTTTCAGACTCACGGTATTTTGTGGAGCTGTATTCTTTATTTATACATGTCCAGAAAGGACCAGTCCCCTGAGTGGTATAGAGAGTTCTATTTTCAATCATTTTAAGATGCAGTGGTGCCCAGTGTAGTGGGGGGGAGGTACAGGATGAGGCTTCCATTCTCAGTTATTAGCATGTAAACAATTCCTTGTCCTGGCAACAGGTTAGTGGGAAAATGTGTGAACTTTCCTGTGCTGCATGAGATTAAGTAGTGAGTTACAGGTTTGATAAGCACAGATGAATATTTGGTTGGCGGGGGGAGGTTCCTTTAATGAGAGAAGGCATGGGGCAATGCTTAGTTAGTAATAACTTACACTGAGGTCCTGGTCAGTATAATTAAAAACTCTATTAGTGAGAAATGCTTATATGTAAGTAATAAACCAAATCATATGAATATATGTGCATTGTATAATAGTTACACAACTGAAAACAAATCAATTTTCTGTGAATTTATCTTTTTTAAATAAAGATTTTTATGCTCCTTCGGCAGAGACCAGTCAGACTATCAGCCCTGTCCCTAGATGCCGTCGACCGGCCACCTACCTCTTTCTCCTCCTTCCCCCTCTGCTGTTGTAGTAGGGCAGGTCATGGTGCATTGGGCAGGGCTTCATGGAGCCCAGTCCCCACATCCATTTTCCTCCTGTTTTTGCCCTTTCCTGGGACTTCAGTGAACATGGTCTCGCATGCACATGCTCCGGAACTGAGCAGCCCTGCTCCACCCACCCAGCATATAGCCAGCTGCCAGAGCATCGGCATTACCACTGGCTCTCCACCTGGTGGCAGCCAAGAGCGAGGATGGCTTACCTCCCCAATCCAGGAGAGAAGAGGTGCCAGCAACTGTTCATGTCTCTCCCAGCGCGCCCCCCCCCGGCAACCCAAAACGCGGGTCGCTGGCATGGGAGAGGTAAGGTGCTTTGCAGGGGCTCAGTTCTTTATGCCACTGGGCCAGCCTCTCAACATGTTTTTTAGTTGCAATTTGCTCTACTGGGTTAATAATAGGAGAGTTGCAGGCACTCTCATGCAAGGAACCATACCTGGTTTTCCATCTGGCTAAGGTACTGTTACTACAGTCCCTTCCCACTTAAGGTTCCCACTGAGTTTCATGTTAACCAAGAAGTAAGCCTACCTTCCTTTTGTCCAGATCTCCTGGAGACCATGGACAAGCAGTTGTACCAGCCAGACTTTCGAAGACTGGTTGAGGCATAGCTTATATGGACTGTCTTTTTCAGAAGGCAGATAACCTTTCTGTGCTGTCCAGAGCAGCTAGAAACAGCCAGAAAGCAGCCTTGGCTAGATGGATCAGAATAAGTACAGCAGAGGCTTGTGTTGCAGTAAAACTGAAAACACCAGCTTTGATCAAAGTGCATGTGACTAGGGCTATGGCAGCCTTTTGGGCAGAAAGGGCAGAGGCCTCAGTGACTGACTGTGCAAGGCAGAAACTTAGTTTTCCTTGCACAGCTCTTTACAAAGCATTGCAGACTGGACACTCAGAGCTCCAATGATGCAGTCTTCGGGCAAAGGGTGCTTCAAGTGTCAGTAAAAGGGTATGCAGTTAAAAGGATAGTCTCTCCCTCCAGAATACGTTTGATGGGTATTGCTTATTAAATCCCAGCAGTAAAGGAATGCTCTGTTACATTGTGGAAAGACACACAAAGAAAAAATTGTATTAGACTTCCTGTAATTTATTTTACTGTTAGTTCCAACATTGTCACTGACACCCACCCTAGTGTGTTTTACTACACACAGAATATTCTACAACACTGATTAGACTGGATTTGGTAATAGAGCTTAGTATTTTTTCATGGAGAGGAGGGTGGTGCAGGGGTATACCAGGCCACCAGAGAAGGTGGTTAATGATAAAACTGGAGAACATCAGGAGACTGTGAAACAGGTACAAGGGGGAAGATCAAGGGGGCAGGGTGGGACCAGGGGGAGGGACTTGGACATGTTAGGAACAAGCACCTCCACATTGGGCAGTCTCAGTAGACCACAAGACCTTCTTCTGCTGACAAAATTCTATATTTCTGTGTTTCTACATTTTTGCATATTATTTAGTGCACTGTTCATACAATCAGAGATTCTCTGGAGGCTGTCAGTATAGAAGCTATGTTTGCAGAAGTTGAAGACACTATGACTAACCCCAAAAAAGTACAGTGCTTTGAATGACAGAGAGCTTGATGCTGTCTGCACATTCCTTTAAGGTTGGGCTGTGGTATTTCTTTATCTTTTAAGGAATGTAAAAAGTTAGCCTTGGTATAGTTGTGTTGTTGTGTGGCTCTGAAAGATTCAAGACTGAAGATTTAGGGCCATCTGCGTTGGAATGGGGAGGAGCCGGGATTCCATGATGATGATGCTGTTGCTTTGGAGCATGTTTGCCTGTATATACGAGCATGTGTAACCCAACGCAGTAGTAAATTACTGCCCAGCGACAACACTCTAATTAACATAAAAAGAAATCATGGTGTGTTCATTAACACTTCTTCTTTCTTTCCTCTCTCAAATTATTAAGTTTTGTTCTGTTAACAGTGATGGAATACCTAAATATTGTTTACCTATCATGTACTTATAATGTGTTTTAAAATATAATACCAATTTGTGCAGGAAACATATAACAAAATACTTAATCTTTTTTTAAAGTGGGAGACAACAACCCAAGGTGGATCTTTGAGGTTTTTTTGGGGGACTCTCATGACTTTTTAAATAGATTTTCTCCCTGTCCCGCCATACCCTTACAATCAGGATCATCACAGCTGCAGTCTCCCTCATAACCAATACCGCTGCCATTTTATGATACACACAGCCCACAGTTAGCCCCTGAGTGGCATTCCAGGGCTTGTATGCAAACTCCAGTTTTCCAAGTGGCAGCTCAATGTGTTTTATGTACAAATCTATTTTTTAATTAACACTTTATTCCTTCTTGCTTGGCATTACCTCTGGTCTGGAACTGATCTACTGCCCATCCTGAATCTCCAGTACTGGAGCCAGTGCCCCTCTAGGGCACACCCATCACTCATTACCACCTAGCTCCCTCTGGCTTAACCCCTAACGTTGGTCTCCTCATTTCTTTGCATTGTTTGGTGCTCACTCTGGGGAGGTCAGACATCTGTGGTGGCATAGATCAGGGCTGGGGGGCTCAGTCCTGTGGTCATTGCACATAGGCAGCCCTCAGCTGAGGCCATCATGCAGCCAACTAGAAGGGGGGAGCCCTGTTTTTGTCCCTCCCATCATTCTACATTAATGGTTGCACATTTGTAGTTAACCAGTGGGAGGGGGCCTGATGTCAGTGGCACAGCTGCCAGGTGTCCCTGAAAGAGCATCGCCAGAAGGCCACACTACCCCAGAAGGAGAGCATCCCCATGAATGCCCTGTATCTTTCTTGCTGGCCTCCAATCTTGACATTCCTGGCTCAGGGTGCGAACCCTTGTCAACAGCATGTCAAAGCAGCCCCGTACTGCTCAGCACCAGGGAGTGGCCCTTTCAGTGCATCTTTGAATAAAATTACAATTTTTACACTTAGATTTCCAGTCATCCAAACATGAGCCACATACATAGAGGAAAATTTGGGGAAACAAATATGTTAAAAACTTTTTTTTATTAATGTTGCCACTAAACTCTTCATAGTTGCATACTGTGATCAATAATTCTCTTATTCCTTAATCTGTATTATTTAGTATTCCGTGACATCTCTGAAGACCATCCCAGAGCTCTGTAGAAGGTGCGATTCACAAAATGAAGACAGATCAGGTACAGTATATATCAATGTTTACTTGTATTTATTATCATCTTGTAATTTTCTCAGTGGTTGTGGTATATGGTAATATTGGTATCAAATGAAAAGTACTGACATTTTTTTTGCACCGCAGTGTTTTTTAATGGCTTTCCTTAAAATAGGAATTTGAATCTGCTAAACCCCAAAGAGAAACATTCTTGGATGATTTGGATGCTTGCAAATAAACATGAGGGTGCACTCTAGCTGTTCTAAGCCCTGGTGTAGTATGTGTAACCATGTACTGCAAGCCCCAGGAATCATTGGTGACAAGATAGAATGTTAACAGCGCCAGTAGAGAAAATGCTGGAAGCTTTTATTACCCCAGATGTGATGGCTGGCTTCAAGACTGTTGCATTGCCAAAGTCTGCGACAGTCACTACACATACACACACACGCGCACACACCGAATCTCTCTAAGTGATCGAGTTTATAGCAGCAGATATGTAAACATTCATGGAGAAAGTTACTCTTCCAAGAGCTGACCCCTTTGAGTTTGAGGACTGTAAATGAATACAGAGTGATGTCCAGGAGATGGGATGCAGCTGGAAGGCTTTGTACTGCCTGAACTTGTGTTTCTTTCACTCTGTAAATCAAAGAAAATGCTGACCTGCAAGTGTTCATGCCAACTGTAGTAAAGCGCCACCTTCTGCGAGGTTAGCTGAAAACATTAGGATTCAACTTTACTACAGAAGGAGAGGCATAGATAGAATGAATGGTGGTGAGGTCACTGATGGGACAAAGCCCATGAGTAATCAGGAGGGAATTGTCTGAATTAGTGTAGCCTTACGCCAACAAAAGGTGAAGTACTACTCAATGTTTTAGATAGGGTTGATGCATTCCTCTCCACATTTCATCATCAAAATGTGGGACATCACATGGGAAAAAGAGACACAATGTAGTTATTTGAAATTTGCATCAAATAAATGGAAACACATCATATCTTAGAGAAAGAAGCCAAGAATGCACTGGCAGGGGAGGCCTTCGTCTTAAAAAGATTTGCTGTGGAATGAGCAGCGTAAGTTGATCTTCAGTTCTCCTTCCATAGGTACCAGAACCTATGGGTGATAGGGGGTGGCAGCCGCCTCACATATGCCCGAGAGCATTCAGAGTGCCTCTTTAAGGCATGCAGGGTCAGAAGGGAAGTAGTCACTGTCTCGCTTGTACTTACTACAGCCCCCCCTTCCCCGACTTTCCTCATATTCTGGCACCCATGTCTCCTTTCAAGTACCTGTGTGCAGCGCAGGATAGCATGTGTTCACTGTGGAACAGACTGTTTTGAGTGGTACAGTGAGGTAGGTCCATCATAAATGAGGGACAGTTGAGAAGTATGGATAGTTATCAAACTACTGAACTGCTTCACATGAATTAGAACAGGCAAGAGGAAGATGAGCAAGCACATGGTGGTGATGGACCTAGTGCTGGTACAAGGATGTACCAGTTCCCACAGTAGTCAAAGCAAACAGGAGAGTACCGCACTCTGTAAGGTGCTGTGTGAGGGGGCCCCTGATAAAGCATACTAGCGAAGTGCCGGGTCATATGGACTGCTAGAGTCGTAGTAACCAGTCTGTCCCCACACGGCATTTCAAATAAATGTTTGAATAAATATTTCAGCAGCATTTATTTGTTGAGACCTTTTCCTTTGGTGACACAGCACCTCACAGAGTGCAGTACTCTCCTGTATGCCTTAAATTAGAACAGCACAGTCAAATGTGTGCATCATCTCCGTGAGGTGTATGGTGCCCTGCAACTTAAAATCTCTCTTTCTCTCTCTTCTCTCTCTCTCTCTCTCTCTGTCTCTCAATGTCTGTGTGTGTCTCTCTCTCACTCACTGGGCTGGTCTCGAGCCTCCCAGCAGGTAGATCTTTGAGCTGAAGAGGTTAGGTGACTCAAGATTGGATTAAAAAAAATATTCCAATTATAGCAATATGAATTTGAGATTGAAAATGTTTTAATGACCAAGAACAAGCAACAGCAATCATTAGAAGCTCAAGCTTTAATTAACAATAACTGATGCTTGAAGAAAATAATTACCCTGTCCTTGAAAGGGAGGACAAGAAACAGTAAGTTTGCCTGGCTGTCTTAATCCAGTAGTAGCAAAACTGTTACTTCGGTGAGTAACTTTTCCTTCGAACTACTGGAGGTACATGAATTAAAACGGCCTAGTCAAACGTGTACAGACTCCCAAGTAGTACCCTGGATTGGAGAGTTTTAGGGAAAGGTTCTGAAGTACAGCAGCCCCAAACCTAGCATCCTGTCCTGCCTGGATGTCCAGGCAATTATGAGGTGTGGACTGCGGACCACCAGGTAGCATCTTTACACATTTCTATCAATGGCACATTCTTTCTTACTGCCACTCATGTTGCCGTACTCCTAGTGGAGTGTGCTCTTAAATGCCATCCGGTGGTACTTTGCCTGCCTTGGTATAGTAGAAATTTAGTCTAGATAAAATTCACCTTGATATAGTCTGTTTAGAGGCTGCATGTATCTTTGGCACCTCACCATACAGTATGTGACAAACAATTGTTTGTTGTTTTTCTTGTAGAAACTTAGGATTGTTTTTCCCTGTGGAAAATTAGGTAGGATCAATGCAGAGCACTTGTAACTAAAACATATATGTAATGTACGTATGTATATATGCTCTGGCAGCAGAGCCGGGGGTCAGGGGGGTCTGGCGACCCCTGTCTTTTGTAGCTGAAAGGTCAGACATTGAATTGAACAGTGCCCTGGGCTGAGGTGTTCTATGCATTTCTGACCCCCCACTTTTCGATACACTCCTCCGCCACTGTACTGTATATGGGATATGCCATGGCCCTAATGTGAATGTCACTGATAGTGATGTCAGAAGGTCAACTTGCCCGAGGAAAAATACCAGTGATATTTTCATAAGGCCATGGCATATTTGATTTATGCCACACCTTTTATAAGAAAAAAATCCTGCATCCTGATTAAGTGGTCACCTTCAACAGTGCTGTTATCACAGTACAACATCACTGAATGAAGGTGAAGCTCAACACAGAGCTCAAGTGGCACTCTGGACATCCGTTGCCACCCTGAGATAAATGGACCTTGAGTGAAAATATTACTGACAGTCTCACTCTGGGTCCCATGGTGGCAAACATATCACTGATATTTGCCATTTTTTTATCCTCACAAGTGGGACATAAATATATACGTGTGTGTGTGTGTGGTGGGGAGGGATACGAGATGAACTAATGTAAGATATCAGAAATATCTTCTTAAGCTGCACTTGACCTCTGACCCCGCAAGAGGCAGAACCACGGGTGAAGTCACAAGAGGTCAAGTACAATGAAAGAAGTTATTCCTGATATAGTACATTAGCTCATCTCATATTTGATGTATAAAGCAGGACCTGGAAAGTTTCATAAATGAAGCTGTAAACAAGTTATATGCCTGGTTAAATAAAGTGATTGATTGATTGAAGTTATTTTCTTTTTCATTCACTGGTTTTATGGTTGTTTCTATGAATGGAATGTCTTCGAAGAATGTGTGAGGTAACGGTTGTCATGGTAGCATTGTTATGAGGTAATGTGGTATATCCTGTTGCTGTTGGTCAGTTGTCAGTAGATCAACTATGATGTCTCTAAGTGGTGATATCTTGAAACTTAGCTCAAAGATGTTACTATTTATCTTTATAAATTTACACCCACACCTGTTGTTTGTTTATATATTATACTGGCATGGTTGCACGAGTATACTGCAGTTAGAGTTGAGTAAGGTGTTTAATGTTAAACCCCAGTTTTTGCACCTCCAAAGCCCCACACCTTAGTGTGGTGTAGCCCCCCCCCCATTAGCAGTTTTGCATAAACAGTGTAATGTTTGTTTATCTGTCTGATTTCTTAGTTTTCATAGTTTACTCTGATTGATCTTGCCATCCCCCCTGCCGGTATATTGAACTGAGTGCCACTTGAGGTACATCCCACAACTTCCTGCGGCTGTTCTGAGTCTGACATATGAGCTGAGGAGCACGTATAGCATAGTGCTACGGACAGAGCTACTAATACTCTGTTTTGAGATTTACAGGACTGGGTGCTATACCATGACCAAGTATAGATCAGCATCAACTGTTGATCTATACTTGGTCATGGTACAGCACCCTGACCTGTAGATCTCAAAACAGCGCTATTAATAGCTCCATCTGTAGCACTTGTGCTACACATGGTCCCGCAGCTGCTCCCCGGCTCATACATCAGACTCTGAACAGCTGCGGTAAGTTTTTTTTATTTATTTAGTTGTTTAACCAGGAGTAGCACACTAAGCTGAAAGCTTTTTTACAGGAGCGACCTGGGAGCACAGGGAAGTTAAGTGACTTGCTCAGGGTCACACAGTATGCAAGTGGAAGCTGTGGGATTCAAACCCAGGTCTGGTCTGCTGGATGTCAGCAGATTTTTGTGGGATGTAAGGAGCCAGACAGGTAAAAATTACATCGTTTATGTGAAACTTCATAATTAGACGCCCGCCACCCCCACCGAGATGTTGGGCTTTGGGAAATGGATGTTTTCCTTTAATAACTTTGGCGAGGTTTGACAAAATTCCCCAAAATTTAGCATGCATTGTTTTGGAGGCAGTGTTCTCAAGATGTGAGAATTTTCGTGACAGCAGCTTGTGGAATTTTCAAGATACAGAATGTCAATTTATACTGATGTGTGATGTTTTTTCCTATACTTATTACTTTTTTTTTTCTTTTGGCCTCACATACAGTCTAGACGGTACAGAGGTTTTTTCTGAAACTTTTAGAGTAGAAGCAGTCTGTACCAGCGTAGAGCCTTTTGAAGGTTTTGGGAAAAATATTAATCGGTTCCAGAGTTATAAGGATTTAAAGTTTTTTTTTTTTTTCTGAGCATGCTCAGTAGGGTTTTTGGATGACCCTCTAATATGAGCTGAAAATGTTGGAGTCGTGAGACCTCTTTGCATACACACCACTTAGATGTCATGACTTAACTAAAAAACATGGAAAATATCTAAAAATGATGTATTTTTAAAAAACAAACATCTGAACCTAGCTTAACTGGACCCATTTAGCTAGATTCTGGTATTTGTTTTTTTAAAATAGAGGGCCTGAAATACCTTTTCTGGGCATCCCAAAATCCTGGATGCCCAACTTCGCAAGAGGAGCTGTTTTTTGTGTTGTGAACAGAGAAAAGCTTTTGGCTTACACCCAAAACCAACTCATTTACATGTTTCTTCCCAGCTCAGCCAGCCCCCCACCCTTGTCACTCCCCATTCTGCTTTTCTTGTTAGTCTCCCTCGCCCTTTCAGCTCTGCCAGCCCTCTCTCATCCTTTCTGATTCGGTAAATATATAAATATTTATAAGCGGACCACAGTGCTCACTCTGCAGCACTACTTCAGCACCCCCTCCCCTCCAGGTTGCCCACACCCCATACATTGGTGATGACATTGGAGTCCCCACCCCCGCGCTGCTGAGCAATACATGCCGACCCTAGGGTGCCCAATCTCCAGTGTCAGATCTCAACCCTGTCAAAAAAGAAAGCTTTCCCTCATTTTCGTTTTTTATTTTGACTAAACTTGTAAAGAATAAAATGCCAAATGGTCCCTCGTTGATGTGTTTTTTTTTGTACAACCTACAAAGAAGAAAGCAGTCCTTTGCCAGTCTGAGCTCCCCACACCAACCCCCGACTCAGCACTCACCACCCCACACCTCCACACACCCTCACTTACCTTAACATGTCCCTTGAGGTAGATTCACTCTTCAATCAAAAGGACATCCTCTTGGTAAAACTGTGACTGGGATGAGAGAATTCGGTAAATCCAGTTAATGTATTTCAATGCGTTTGGAAAATGTATTCATGACTTTATCATTTTTCAATTTTTTTACACTAAATTTTTAACATAGACATTTTGGAACCCACCTCATGAACAGTGTAGGTGAAATTTTTGGAATCTGTCAAGAAAGGTGATTTCATAGTGGCTCCATTAAGTCACATTTTGGGCAGGATTTGAACATTTTCACCTACTGGGTTCATGAGGTAGGATCATAAGAAGACTACAGTGTTACGAATATACATTGAAATTTTTACATGGTCGCTCATAACTTGCAGTGCCAGCCTTTACCCCAGCGAGTAGTGCCTTGTGATCCCAAGCCGGTGAGCTGAATTTGAGGGTGAGCTCAGTGACCCAGCAAGATGGCCTAATGCTGGGGGCATGGCACAGTCATGTGGCACTGCATCCCAGCCAGGGAAGGGAAGGCACAGGGTTGCCTCACCTCTGCACCCATGGCTGCCAGAGAGTTCTGCTCTTTGGCTGACAGATGGACTCTTTGCCCTGCGTGTCTGTATCTGTAGCCACATAGAAGTGCAGCCTGCCACACAGCCTCAAAAATTCTTGACATTTATTGCCACACAAAAGGCAGGGCTCTCTGGGCCTTGCGCTACACTGGCGACCCGGGTTCGGGAACAGACTCAGGCTGCCGAGGGTCGGCAGCGGAGGGAAGGGATCGAGCATCTGGAGGACTGCTCTCCTTCCCCTTCCTGGGGAGGGATTTGGGGTTATGCCACTCCAGGGTGGCTCCTGGTGGTGGTATGGGGCAGCGACGGAATATGCGGCGCAAAGTGGATGCTTGGGGGAGGCAGAGCGTCGGCACTCAACACCATGGACGCCATTGCACGTCCGTGCTCCACGGGGAGAAACACTGGAAAAACCCTATGGAGCACCGGTGAGATGGTGGAGACCCCAGTGGCACGCCCACATCCCAGTGCTGGCCCAGCGCACCCAGGACTCCCACGACTGACCCGGGATTTATGAGGTAGGTCCTCTAATCTCAGAAAGAACCACCATGGGGGCTGCCCTCCCCGGAGGGTGATCCGTGGGGCTGGACCTACCAGAGTCACTCAGGGGGACCCTGGGGGAAGCGGGGGTTCAGACCGGAGTGCGAGGCAGTAGAGTAGCTGAGAGGGTACTCCTGAAGGATGCCCGTGACCCCAGAATGAATAAAGTATTAAAAAAAAAAAAGAAATCCAGGAGGCTCAATGTGATGGGCAAGCGAACATACACCTCTGCCTCACTAGGCCCGTTTATTGCAAACTATCAACCACACACAATTAAGTTATCAAAATAGCCTTTGGAAGACTGCCAAAGCTGCTCCTCTGACACTTCCAGAAGGCACAGCCAAAAATGAAGTGATGAAAAATCTGAATGCAGGTGCTGAAGTGGGCAAACATCTGCTACGGTCAGCATATGATGTGTCTGATGCTTCTGCCAGGGCAGCTGCCATTTGCATGAGAAGGTACTCTTGGCTCAGAGCGGCAGAGAATGCAACTGGTGTGCAACAAACAGTCTTGAATGCTCCCTTTAGAGGCACAAAACTGTTTGGCTGCCACATAGAAAAGACTATGAGAGGCCTTCAGACCTCCAGAATGACTTTTAGGTCAGTGGAGTACCTTTCACCAGCTTGCTGTCAAAGGTGGCTACCATGCTTATTGTCAGCATGGCTGAGGGAAGGGTGGTGGAGCCTTGACACCTCCCCATCCCTCAGAAGCTCATTCTAAATCCTTAAAAGTTGGTGGCACCATGCCCTCTGGCTTAGCGTGACTCAAGCTGGACTCCCCAAAACCACTTCCAGGACAATCGGTGGTGGTAGGGAGTCACTTCTCCCTTCTTTTAACGCAGTGGAGGGAGAATACCACAGGCAAATGGATCCTAGAGATAATTGCAAATGGACATGCTCTGGAGTTGCTAGACACCCCTCCTGAGCATCCTCCGTCTCTTACCCCATCTGTCCCTGTTGAAAGAAGAGGTGCAAACCTTACTAACCAAATGTGCCATAGAACCAGTGCCTTCACACCAGAAAGGCTAAGGGTTTTACTGCAGATACTTACTGGTTGCCAAATGGACAGGAGATCTCAGGCCTGTGCTATACCTGCAAGACCTAAGCTTCAACATAGAATACAAGACATTTTGCATGGTCTCCGTGTAGAATCTGATTCCCCTATTGCAAATGGGACTAGAATTGTTCCCTGGACATGAAGAATGCATACCTTGGTATCGGAGTCAGACAACATCACAGAAAGTACTTGAGATTTGTCCTGGAAGGGTAGTACTTCCAGTGCAGAGTATTGCCCATTGACTTGTCTTCTGCACCTCACATCTTTACCAAATGCTTAGCTGTGGCGGCAGCGTCCCTTCGCAGGGAAGGCCTTTATGTCTTCCCATACCTAGATGATTGTCTGTTGAAAGCCAGATCAAGGAGTCGGCTCAAACATACCCTGTCTAGCGCAAGGCAATTGTTTGAAGACCTGGGGGTTACAGTGAATGTGCCACAGTCATTACTGACCCCTTGGCAGAGGCTGCAGTATATAGGTGCAGTCTTGGACCAGAAAGGGAATGAGCGTTTCTGCCTCTGGTCTGGGTAGAATGCCTCATGGCTCAAGCATAGCTGGTGGACAACAGTCAGTATGTCTCGGTCAGGATGTTCTTATGCCTGCTGGGATTCATGGTAGCGGCCATTGTGACAGTACAACTGGTGTGCTTACATATGCAGGTACCACAGTGGACACTGAGAGTGCAGTGGAACCAATTGACAGACGACATGAACCATCAGGTTCTCATCATGTTTCATTCACTTACGCAAAACACGGATGTGGTGAATGGACTGCAACAACCTCTTGAGTGGCATTCCATTCTTAATCCCAACTCCTCCGCAGATTCTCACCTCAAATACATCAGGTTCTGGATAGGGAGTGCACCTGGGTCCCTTTCAGACCCAAGGGTCTTGTACGCAGGTTGAAGCCAAATTGCACATAAATGTGCTGGAGATGAGAGTGGTTCTATACAATCTCCAAGCTTTCCAGGAGCATCTGACCCCAGGTCATCTGCTGGTCCAGACAGACAATGTCAGTTGTATGGATTACATAAACAAACAAGGAGGAACTTTTTCCTATTCACTGTGTCAGGAAGCAGTGAGAGTGTGACACTGGGTGCTGGAACATAAGCCTGGAGTTATCAGCCTTGCATTTCCCAGGAGTCCGAAACATCATAGCAGACCGGCTAAGCAGGTCACAGTCCAAGATACATGAATAAGAACTGCTGATCTCTGTGGTAGATGGCCTCTTCACAAGGTGGGGTCATTCAGAGTTGGACCTTTTTTCACCCCGTAGCAATGCAAAACTGCCACGTTTCTGCTCGCTTGCTCCAGGGCCTGTAGTTTTCTGGTGAGGTGTATTGTCCCTCTCTTGGAAAGCAAACTTTCTGTATGCATTCCCTCCTATTCCATTAATACAGAGAGTGTTACTGAACAGACAGATAAAGGGTGCAACCCTCATCCTCATTGCGCCTCTGTGGCCTCGACAAATATGGTATCTACTGCTGCAGCAACTAGCAGTGGAGCCTCCAGTACCCTTACCTCTGTGCAGAGGTTTGTTTTCACAGGAGAGGGGGGCTCTGGTCCATCTGGACCTTACATCCCTGCAGCTGCATGAATAGCTCCTGAATACATAGCCATAGCACGATTTGGGGTGTCACCAAAAGTTGCTGATGTGCCGGTTGCAGCTAGAAAGCCTTCCACTGAAGCGGAAGCGTTTCACTTTGTGGGCCATTACCAAGAATATGGACCCATTTACGTGTCCAGTCAGTGTGGTGTTGGAATACTTGCTGTCACTGTCAGACTCTGGTCTTCAGTATTCCTCACTGAAAGTGCATCTGGCAGCTGTATCAGCTTTCCACACACCAAGGACTGCAGAAAGTCCTCGCAACTTTTTGTTTTGTTTTGTTCACCCCTGGGAATGAGGGCATACCTGTTTTGAAACAGTGCTTGTACAAATAGCTAGCACATTGTATTACGTTCTTTTATAGGAAGTACAGTAAGGAACTTCCTGGTGCGGTTTGGGGTCATTCCACAAGGGGCATGGCCACATCTGTTGATTACTTCAGAAATGTCTCTGCGGCTGACATCTATGCTGCAGCAACCTAGAGCACTGTCCACACTTCACAAAACATTACATTCTGGACATTATTTCTTGTAGATGGGCAGGCTTTGGCCTTGCTGTCATATAGGGATTAGTGTCATGAACAGACTGCACCAACCTCCCAGTTAACTTTTGGGACTGCTTGGGACTCATTCCAAAGGTGTGGCCTAAGGGAAGAGGTATCCTCAAAGAAGTTAGAACAGTTTTGTACTTACTGTAACAGTAGATCTTCAAGAGAATCTTTTCCCTTAGGCCATGCTGGCCCTCCCTCCTTCCCCTTTTTATCAGCTGTAGGGGAATAGGGCATCCAATTCTGACTTGGGAATTTACATGGTTGCTTTCTCCAGTGCCTGTGTCTGCCTAACATCAGGTGCTGGTATAATCTCCTGGTTCCCAAGAAGAGAGTCTACTTGTGACAAAAATCCCACACCAGGGACTTCTAGTTCACTGCCACCACCAGGTTTTTACCAGGACAGGAACCGGAAAACCTGCTTTTTACCTCCTCCTTGCACAAGGTCGGGAAGGTCAGCACAATAACTAGGGGTAGAGTGCCCTTCAGGGACGGTCTGAAAACAGAGCCCAGCAGAAATAATAAAAACTACCCTGTCTGAAATAAATGGGCAGTTGCTGGGCTTATCAAAAATAGATTCTCTACTAGAGAACTACAAGTACAGTATTTACAAACAGGATATATTTAAAAAAAAGGTTTATAGGTTTATTAGAAATTAAAATAAATGAAGTTAAACAGACAGTTGACAGACAGAAATGTCTGAGCTATTCTTACCTATAACCTATTTACCTAATGCTGGCTATAGAAGACACTGTTTCCCGAGCTGTATCTTTTTGTGCAGTAGGGCTCCCCTTCTTTCAGGTGTTGAGTGTTCCAGAGAGAGAGAGGTGAACCTTAGTTCCCTAATTTATTTCCTTAGGCTGTAGGGAGTGGCCTCGCCCTATGAATGACAGTTCCACGCTGTCCCAGACCCCCGAGTGAGTGAGTGAGTGAGTGGTAGTGTGTGTGTGTGTGTGTGTGTGTGTGTGTGTGTGTGTGTGTGTGTGTGTGTTTGACCCCATCCTTCAGCACCTCCATGCTAACTTTAGGACATGCACTTGGGTCCTTTGTCCGACACTGGAACAACTCCAGGAAGGACTACCCTCTGGGAGTATTGCTTTATTGCCTCCTCCCTAGCCTTCCTGTTAGCTTTCCCACAAGAACATGAGTCCCTCCACCCTGGATGACATAAGCTGTCATATACTGCCTGTTCATGTGATCTGGCAGCATAGCTGGTTTTAGGCACCAGTGAACCCTGCGGTTGCTGGGAGCCCCTGCTCATGGGGGCCCCCAAGTAGAGAAGTTTACCTTATTCATTTTTAAACATTTTTTCATCTTAATATATTTTTAAAACATCGGTGAAGGCCTATGCAGATCCTTCTGGTTATGTCATGAAATACCTCAACAAGCTATGATCCAGTCAATATAAGTGGATAGGCAGCAATGGATGGGATGGGAAGAACAGCCCCAAGAAATGACACTGCTGTGTCCTCCTAAAATTTTTTTAAAATACTGCTGGTTATACTAAAGCTATACATAGAAACAAAGAAATATAAAATTTGCCGGCAGATAACTACTGCTTGGCCCTCCTAATCTGCCCATTTTTCCCTGCCTATAGTATCACCAGAAATAAAATCTTACACCTGTGGGCTACAGTAAAACACATGGGTTAAAGGTGGGCCAAGTAGAGAGGCCCCATGACTTCACTATTTCTGCTGGGGGCCCCCAAAACCCTAAAGCCGGCCCTGCTGGCAGCCATCTTGGCCCAGTCCAAACAGGACCTGAAGCAGATGTATATTCAGAAAAGAATAAATAAATCAAAAGAATACATGACTCTGGTCCCCTTTCCTGTCACGCTGCTGACCACGTTCTCCAGTGGGGAACTGAGGAAAGATGGGGCTGCCCATGTTTATGTAGACGTTGACGTGTGACGTCATTGTGGGTGGCCCCAACTAGCAAAAGTTTCCATGTGGTTCTAGCGCTGATGCGGATATAGTTCCAAAGGTGTAGCCTAAGGGAAGAGATTCTCTTGAAGATCTACTGTTATGGCGTGTACGTAACTGTTCTTTAAGTTGACTTAACATGGGGAATGCATAGTAGTTATAAGAGATGGATAAGGTGGTCATATTGCAGTGAGCAGCCTTCAGAACAAACTGTTATATATTATGGAAGTCTGCGTTAACAGGTATGGATGTATGCTACACAGTATGTACTGTATGATGAAAGACTTCATTCATTACCTGTAATGCAAACTGATTTCTTGTGTATACAATAAATCTGAGTTAAAAAAAAAGCAAAATCAGTGTGATGGGTATAAAAACATAAATAAAATCAATGAGTACTGGATTAAACAGTGGTATAAATCCAAAGGGGGGGGGGGTCTTGTGCTAGGTAAATGTTCTGTCACTGATTCATACCTCCAAAGAGTGCCTTCCAGTTATGTTGAAACTGACGCCAGCTGTAGTGTGTACAGGAGAAGTGGCTTGTCTGTAATTCCCAGGTCATTCGTTGGGTGCAGTTGACAAGTAGACTGTTTTGTTTTAACCACATTGCTTTCAAAGCTTGTGGCACAATGATACAAGAGCAAGGTCGGCTGAAGTGCGGTGTGAAAAAAAATGAGTATGGCATCCAAGTCCATGCAGTGTGACAGAGTGCTCAAAATATTGTTAGCTTCCCTCTGTACGTCTAGACCAGGCTATCAAAAGACATGTTTTTATAAGGTCCAGACAGAGTTCATTTCCATGCTCCCTAATAGTTTCTGTCAGTGCAAAACAGCTGGGAAACATATGGCGGCCATTTCCCTGTATCACTTGGAAAGAATTTCACATGTAAATAAAACCAACATAAAAGTGGTGACCTTTGAACTCCACAGCTTATACAATACATAAATGAAACCGTACAATGCATTCTTTGTATTGTGCTACCAGCCAATTAGCAGATTATAGCTTTCTAAGACTGTACTGTGATTGCAAATTAACTATCAGATTTCCTTTGGTGCTAAAGCACTCCCCCTCCCTTCTGATTTTTGGCATTCGCAGGTAGAGCAGATTATTCACCATTATGATTCAGCACACTGCTGAAAGTTGAGATACATCACAGATATGTGGTATTTGGAACATTGATGAACAATGCATAAGCTACTGGGGGGAGAAAGGTCATGGAAGATGAGCCCATCAAAAGACATCTTGCTTTTGCTTAGTATTTTTCTTTCCTTTCCCAGTGGGTCAGGTTCTCCTTCAGCCCATCTTCAAGCCCCTGTTCCTAAACCTACTGGAGTGGTCACTTCTTGGCTGTCCTCTTGTATACTGTCCTGGGTGGGAGGAGTGTAGCCTGTGTTCACCTATTTTGTTCACCTTCTATGCCCATCCCCACCCTCTTGTGACACATTCCAGTCCCATATCACACCAGCAGTAGGATTTCTAATAACAGGTGTTTACTGATTTTGTCATACAAGTCTGCATTGTCTCGTGCCTGAGTTGTTGCCACGGAGATGAAATTTTGAGTCTTATGGAACTTCAAACTCTGCACTGTAGTTAAACTCCCCCTAGCATTCCAATGGCAGATTTATTTCTCCACAGAAGAGTTTGGACACTTCGGAGTCCTGTTCTAGTCCTGAGTGGCTAGGTTTCTTATTATATTTATAATAAAGAGATTTTAGTAAGTTTTTCAATACTCTGTGTTTATTAGGGTAGTTTTTGAATAATTTAAAGAAAATCACATCTTTTCTCCAGTTCCCAGTTGGTTCCTGGAATCAGAGAAAATGCAGTTTGTCTCAGTTCCTCCTAGCATTTTATTGAGAAAAAAACCCCACTATTTTAAAAGTGGAAAACACTTTTTTTAATCTAAGTTTAAAAGCAGGTTAGTGGGTCTGAAATATACTAACCGCAACTGTGTGTTTTGGCCGTTGTTAATCAAATTGGCATGACTGAAAAGACTAAAAAGAAAACTGGGCCCACAGGATTCAAAAAGGGTAAATGCTATGCTAGGCTCCTGGCAAAGGAAGATCACCTCAGGTTTGCTTTGATTGTTTGGGCCCAGGCCATGATTTTTAAAAAAGTTTTGCCCTAAACCAAAACAAAAATGGCTACCTTAAGTTAGTCTGTGCCAGCTTCCCAGTCTACATCTGTATCATGTCAGTGTTCACCTATAAAAATCACAGTCATGAGGGGAAGGGCGGTTCTAATGGTGGAAAACATGCATAAGCAGGTCTCTCACCCTCACAGAGGTCGCTGACTTCAAAGGGGGCTGAAAAATGCTGCAAACAGTTGTCTCTGCCTAAAGAGACAAATAAGACTGTTAAGCCATTTTTGGAGCACAGTAAGGGCATCTGAAAGAGAGAGCCCTAATGCTAGTGATCACCAAAAAAAACACAAGAGATTTGATCAGTATCAACTTTGATGTCTGGAAAGAAGAAACGTAAAGAGAAACACACCATGGTCCCTCTGCAGGATAAGGAAGTAGAGCAACCAGTGCAAGATAAGGATGTGTCCTCTCCGGAGAATTTTAAAAAATCTTAAAGTTTTTCCAAGCCATGCAAGCTGTGGGAAACGTGACTGTTGCTCCCCCTCCATTCCAAGTGCTGTACCCAGAACAGGCACCATTGGAGGAAGAACTGCTAGAACCAGAGATATCCCCAGAACAGGATTTGGGTTCCCCTCCAAGGGTAAATGAAGACTTTTCCTGCTGTTGTGCCTTTCTGTCCCAGATGGCGGACACTTTTAACCTCCCACCTAGTGAAACAAAAGTGGAGATAGAGAAGGATAAATTCCTGAGCAGGTTGGGGATGACATCAACAAAATGTCAGTTCCCATTCATAAGTCAGTGAAAAAGGCAACTGCCAGAGTGCTGGCCACACCTCACTCTGCCCTTGCAGTCGACAAAAAGGTGGAGAAAAGTTACAAATGAACAGGGCTGGGTTTAAGTACTTATAAACCCACCCTAACAATGAGGGGGTTGTCCAGGTTGCTGCATGTAAAAAGGCTATGGTCTGAAAGTGGTACACACGAAAGATCACTGACAAAAGGTCCCAAATTGCCAGGGTTTTATTGTGTGTATAACCCAATGCAGGATAAGACAGTTGTGCAGGACGGTATAGGCACCCTAGCATTTTGCTCATCAGAGCTTTATCAGGGAGTGGGGGTAGCTAGCTATGGTGCCCATTAAATAGCGCATACCTGTTTATATCATGGATAATTAATTTCATGATGTTCACAATGAACCACAGGTGCAGTTATATGTCAGATACCCCATTCACCTTAAAACATAAAGTATCATAACAACACTATTAAATGAAGAAATGCAAAGTGTTAACAAAAACTCATACAGTACTTGTAAAAATGCTGTCTCAAGGTTTTTCAATTTCTGTCTGATGACAGGTTAATATCTCAGTCAGTATCCTTTGTGTCTATCAGTGCCTCACTCTGTAATGATATTTGAGGTGCCTTAGTAATTTAGAGCCAGACCATCAAGGTTTATGGTGCAGATCCTGGCCCGGATATTCAGACTGCGCCAGGCTGTGGCGCAAGCCTGGGCGCAGTGCAACTTGGCTGCGCAGGGGCGTTGACAGGGTGATATTCAACGGAGCTGCGCCATGGCACAGCATCGTTGAATATCGCACCCTGGCCTCTTGCAGTGTGCATGGTGCAGTGGCACTGCGCCAGCGCAAGTGGCCAGAGTGGAGTAGGGGGATGTGCTAGCGCAAGTTCCGTTGGTCTAGGCGCATCAACTGCGATATTCAAAAGTGCACATTCAAATGGGGCCATAATGTATGCAAGGCGCAAATGGGGCCATTTGCATGTCATTGTGGCCCCATTTGCAAGCAGGTGCACCGATCCCCGGTGACTTGCACCCTGCCAGGCTGCAGCCGTCGGGGACCGACGCCTCCTGCACAAGCAGAAAGGCGCCCCACTGCCCGATCACGGGCATAAGTTGCATTAGTAACGTTAGCAGGTCTTGGTGGTCCAGTGACCGCCGCGAGCTCGATCGTAGGCATATGTTTTACCTCAAAGTCCTATATCTCTTGCGGGTTCAGTGATCGCCGCGCCTCGACCGCATGCCAGTAAATACACGTTAATAGGCACTGGCCTGGTGGCTCCAGCAGTGCACCCCTCCCCACTGAGCTCCCCACCGCCCGCCTCGTCAGCGGGCGGCAGCAGCACCTCACCCGCTTTTCCGCCCTCGCCATCGACACCGCACGGTAGGGTTGTCGCTTATTGGTCCACAGCGTGTGGCTACGCAGCCTATAACAGATTATAGTCCAGATATGTGAATGGATCCATTCACATATCTGGACCGTGTAGTATGGGTTGGCTGCACGCCCATTGGCTCACGCTGTGGACCATCGGGCGAAAGCCCTATCAGACGGTGTCAGTCGGCAGGCGGCAAGCGGGTGGGGGCGGCGCGTCACCGCTGACTGGGGTGGTGGGGCCCAGTGGGCGGTGGGGAGGGGGTACAGCCAGACCACCAGGGTTGCTGCTGTGGCATTATCAGCTTACTGACGCCCGCACTGGCTGCGAGCGTCCACTGGACCACCAAGGATATTGACTCTGACATTAAAACATATGCCCGCGATCGGCTACGAGCGGTCCACTGACCACCAGGGATATTGGGACTATCCTTACCACGTATGCCCACGATCGGGCATGGGGGCGCCACCATGGTGCAGCCGGGACTGGTGGCCACCAGAAGTGGCAGCCGCCGCATGCGCCTGCACACGGCAGCTCACCTGTGGGTGGCCAGCTGTTGCCTTTTTTGGCTTACCTTTGTGCAGCGCAAGTATGTTGCACATGCATGGACTCAGCACATCCCTGGCTGAATATCGGGATGTGTGGAGTATGCATGGGCACGCCCCCCCACCTGCGCCGCATACGTTACTGATGCACTCCGGTGCATCGGGATTTGTGCCAGGCTCAGTCCCTGTTTGAATATCGCGCCAGGGCGCATCAGTGGGTTGCGCATGGCGCAACCCTTCTGAATATCCGGGCCCCTATGTTTATGGAAATTAATTGTTTTTACTAAAATGTGATCGTATACATATCCATTTGAATGTAATATTATGCTCTTAATTGTAAGCAGAGCAATACCATGTTTACTGTCTGTAGTAAAGATTTGATGAGTTATTTGCATATTTTTTGGCTTATCATTTATAACCTTTTTATAATTGTATTTGTTACATGAATTAGGATATATGATATTAATTGTGGTTTGCAAAGACACCTTACATATTTTTTATACCTCATTCATTTTTACAAGTATGAATTTTTGGAATTTTTGCATTTAAAAGTTTTATGATGCTTTATGTTTTAAGGTGACTGGAGTACCTGACATATAACTGCACCTGTGGTTCACTGTAAACATCATGAAATTAATTATGATGTAAACAGGTATGTGCTACTTAATAGGCACCTTCAGCTAGCTACCCCCACCTCCTGATGAAGCTCTAACGAGCGAAATGCCAGGGTACCTATACCATCCTGCACAACTGTCTTATCCTGCATTGGGTTATACACACAATAAAACTCTGGTAACTTAGAACCTTTTGTTAGGAAGCTTTTGTGTGCACCACTTTCTTGCCTTGCGTAGTAGCCAAGTGAGGGTGGCCGCCCTCCCTGGTTGCACAAGCACACTCTCCGCGAGTGCCAGTCACTAACATTATGTAAAAAAACTAAGGTCCCCCTGACATCACTACCCCCCTGAGAAGGTACCAGGAAACTGGACCACATGGCAAGGAAGGTGTATACTACCTCTACCTTGCAGTTAAGGCAGGTAGCATATCTGATCTGTACAGCACACTACCAACAGGCTCTCAGGAATACAGTCCTGTCCCAAAGAGCATACCCATCTGTCCAGCTTGACGAGGGCTTGAATAGAGGCAGGTAGGTATCAGTTTCAGATGGCTATAGATGTAAATGACACTGCATCCAGGGCCTTGGAACACCTGATGGCACTGAGAAGGTTTGCCTGGCTTAGGATAACCACCCTAACCCAAGATACTTAGGGCAAAGCAGTGGAATCTCCCTTTGAAGGCTCTTTGATGTTTGGAGGCAAAACAGGGGCCTATATGAATAAAGTAGATGAGTGGAAGTCCACTTTTAAAAATTTGACAGAGAAAAAGAAGGCCACCACTTCTTACAGGTCATATAGAAGGGGAGGCAGGGGTAGGGTCTCCTACAGATGGACCTACTTCCACTATAAATACGCAGTACAGAGAGGAACAGGGAGAGGCAGTGGCAGGAGGGGAGCAAGGCAGAAGCCTGCTCCATCTCCTCAGCCGCTAGCTAAGCCTAACCCCTGACAATTCAGTTTAGGTCACCATAAACTCATTGACAGTTGGAGAGCACATGGCTCACTATTTCAAGGAGTGGCAAGAAATTACTGCAGACATGTCGGCTCTGGAAATAGTGGGCCGAGGCTTAACCCTTTTATTTATAACATTTCCAGATTTAAGCAGGCCGAGAGTCTTTTCCATCCACAGGAACATCGCATGGCCCACCTAGTCTGCCAATTTTTCCCTGCCTATCCTCTCCTCTCTCCTCAGACCCTACTTCATTTCTTGCTCCCCCCAGCCTTGCTTCCCAACTAAGATTCCCTTGTGCCTGGCCCATGCATGCTTGAAGCCCACCACTGTTTTTGCATCGGCAGCTCTTTTAACAGTTTTAATTTTATCTTCTGATGAGCATTAAAAGGAAAGTCCACTCAGCCAATTTTATGTATACCTGTATAGTTTGAAAACATGAACAATTATTCCCTCTCTTGCATCCCCCTAATGTCATCCCCTGGTGTGAAAACCTGTTTGTCTCCATTCCAAAAGTCAGGACCCCCACTCATGCAAACCATCATGGGAGTTGATGATGCATACATGCATGTCTTGTGAAGGCCCTGTATTCTCTAAAAGCATTTTTTTCTAACTCAAATATAATTTAAACTGCAGAAAACAGCAGGGCATTTGCTATACCTTGAAAAGTTTCATGGCCAGAATAAGACAAGAACATAGGGTCTGCAGAGGACAGCAACAGCACTTACTAATATGGTGTAACTACTGCTGACTTCAGCACCAAAACATCATAAAATTCCAGGATGCATTACATAGGTTTCTATGTTTAAGTTAGGGCATGACCTTTGCAATGGAGTCAAGCAGCTTTTCACACTAGACTTAAGTACCTTAATTTACATTTAAGTCCTGATGAAATTAGGAGGGTGCAGTAGAGGCAATCATTTTGCATGCCTACAAACTACACAGGGAAACAGAATAAAAGGATGAGGGGACTTTCTCTTTAAGTTTAGTGAATTGAGGTAAGTCAGGTGTGCGTGAAAATGTCAAGGGCATAAGAGGTGGTTAAAATTATTCAGAAACACTGTAGGTAGAAACAAATCGAGCAATGTGAAAATCATAGAAAAATGTACACTGACGCAATATAATGCAGTACTGTGTCAACTTGTTAATGTTAATTTGATACAGAACTTGTTATTGAGACAGTGTATGTTTATGTTGCTACAATGCCCTCTGCTGTCATCTGCTGGAGCAAAGTAATCAGTGCCTAATTTAAAAAGTCTACTGGAGCTGGAGGGACACAGCTGATGCACCTGAAAGCAGTGGTAAAGGTCTCTTTTCACAGCTGGGAAAAGGTTATTTTCCAGATACGTTCTCACCCAAAAGAAACATGGGGAATGGCGACCCATTCTGGACCTAAGATTCCTGAACAGGCACCTGAAAAAGAAAAAAAGTTGAGATAGTGATACTAGGAACAGTTTATTCCATCCTTAAAGAAGGAGAATAGCTGCTGTCTCTTTATCTAATATAGGTGCCTACTTTCATATTCCAATAAGGGTTAGTCACAGAAAGAACTTGAGGTTCAGGCTAGGCAGTGCTCAGAACCAGTAATCAGCAATGCCTTTCAGTGTGACCTCGATACCAGGTGTTTATTTACGAAGTACTTAGTTGTAGTGGCAGCTTATCTTTGAAAAAAAGGTGTAGTGTTGTTTCCCTGCCTGGACAGTTGACTCGTACTGTAAGTGGGAATACAAAAGAGGAAACAGCTCCCTTGGTGCATTTGCTGAAGAGTACACTGGAAAGATTTGTTTCGGTTCCTCGTAAATTTAAGCTGAATTCATGAGCATTTCATGGCTGACATCATCAAAAAGGATGCTGGAAAGTGGCACAAAGATATTTTGTAAATTCCATCCTAGGAAGCAGAGACTTGTTTTTACCCATTGGTTGTGTTGGCCCAATCTAGTTGGTAAGAGCACGTTTCAGCCAGTCAGAATGCAGGATTCTTACTACCCTTTTCATTAAGGACTATACATTCTAAACCTAGTAGTAATCTCATGGCAAAACATAAGATCACTGCACTGCAGTTTCTCTACCAAATCAGGCCACTTACTGACCCTGAAAACAACTGTTTATTAGCTAAGCTACACATAACCCGTGCAAAAAGCAGCCCCATTGACTTTCACTGGTAAGAACTTCTGATTAGCTTAGCTACATATAACCTGTGCTGGGAGTGGCCCAACCCTTTGTTAATGAGGCAGACACATGATAAGGAGGATTAGTAGTGAGTTAGAGCTGTAGAATATTTATCTATGTATTTAGTTTTAGTTGTCTGGGAAAGGAAACTAAGCAATTCTGCTTATTTTTAGCCTCGTCCTGGGGGGAGAGGGGAATATAGCTGGAAACCAGCTGAAATTAAACCAAATTAAGAAGTTGGTGGTATTTTAGCAAGTTGATGTAGTTGTCATCAGTTTCTTAATTTTTTTCAGCAGTTTAAAACCTTTGTTTATATTTCATTATAAATACGGTTCCCATTCTATAAGTGCAATAAACCACTCAGTAGCATAGGTGTACAGTATGCGGAATAAATGCACACCCTGGCTGCTAAGGCACTAGGTCAACTTACTGTGCAGCAAGGTCTTGCATTAATTCATCATAGACACATGTCGTGCCATGGTGTATTGCCAGTTTTTCATTCCTAAATTGTGAAATTATGTTCTAACCAAGATCTGCATATCTGAGTCACATTCTAGATTTGAGTTGTTGAGACCCATAGAAACATAGAAGTTGACGGCACATAAGGACCGCAAGGCCCATCCAGTCTGCCCATTTCTTTTTCTACCTTATAAATGTGCCATCATCCTTTGCTGTCAGTGGCCTATCTATTCATACTCATCTGTATTGCTCCCTTATGCCTATCCCATGCCTGTTTGAAGCCCTGCACAGTATTCATAGCCACCACTTCCTGAGGTAGGCCATTCCATGCATCTACCACCCTTTCTGTGAAAAAGAACTACCTCACATTACCCCTTAATTGGCCTCCCTCTAATCTCATGCTGTGTCCTCTTGTCCTGCTATTTTTCTTATATTGAAACATGTTAGACTCTTTCACCTTGTTGAAGCCCTTAAGGTGTTTGAATGTTTCGATCGTATCACCTCTCTCCCTCCTTTGCTCTAGGGTATACATATTGAGCTCTGTTAATCTGTTCTCATATGTCTTCTGATGCAGTCCGTGCACCATTTTGGTTGCTCTTCTCTGGACTGCCTCAATTTGGTTAATGTCCTTGTGAAGGTGTGGCCTCCAGTACTGCACGCAGTACTCCAGATGGGGCCTAACCAGTGTCTTGTAAAGAGGGATTATTACCTCCCTTTTACGACTTGTGATACCCCTACTAATACACCCTAACATCCCCCTAGCCTTAACTACTGCTTTAGAGATCTGCTTGGATGTTTTCAGGTCATCGGTGATGATGATGCCCAAGTCTCGTTCTTCCTTTGTGACTGCCAGCAACTCCCCTCCCAGCCTATACGTGGCTTCAGGGTTTCTCTTCCCGTCGTGCATGATCTTGCACTTCTTTGCATTAAATCCCAGTTGCCACTCTTCCAACCATTTTGCTAGTTTATCCAGATCTCTTCTCATTCTGCCCACCCCATCTGGATCATCTACTCTGTTGCAGATCTTGGTGTCATCTGCAAACAGACAAGCCTTACCGTCTAGTCCATCTGCAATGTCACTGATGAAGATATTGAAGAGGACTGGCCTCAGGACTGATCCCTGAGGTACCCCACATATGACTTGCATCTCTTCTGATTGCATACCATTTACCACCACTCTCTGTTTTCTGCCTGTCAACCAGTTTGCCACCCAGTTGACCAACTTCTGACCCACCCCGAGCCTACCCAGCTTGTTTATCAATCTTCTATGTGGAACAGTGTCGAAAGCTTTGCTGAAGTCAAGGTAGGCGACATCAACTGCTCCCCCTTGGTCCACAACTCTGGTTACCCAGTCAAAGAAATCTATGAGATTAGTTTGACAGGACCTTCCTTTTGTAAACCCATGCTGTCTTGGATCCTGTGCCCCTATGGATTCCAGGTGTTGCACTATCCTTTCCTTAAGGAGTGCCTCCATAATCTTGCCCATTACTGAGGTAAGACTGACTGGTCTGTAGTTTCCTGCCTCCTCCCTGCTGCCACTCTTGGGGACCGGGATCACATGAGCCCTTCTCCAGTCTTCTGGGACCTCTCCCGTGCTCAGAGACTCACTAAACAGTTCTGCTAATAGCTCTGTTAGTTCCACCCTTAGCTTCTTTAGTACCCTGGGATGTATGCCATCAGATCCCATTGCCTTGTCCACCCTGAGCTTAGCGAGCTCTTGTAGGACCCTTTCTTTTGTGAAAGGAGTAGTGCTCACCTCCCTCCCCCCTGTGTCCATGGTGCTGAGCTGTGGGCCCTACCCCACCTTCTCTTCAGTAAATACTGAGCAAAAGTATCTATTTAGGGTAGATGCTTTTACAGGGTCCTCCTCCTCACACGCCTCCTTTTCTCCTTTGAGCTTAGCAGTACTCCCTCTGGACTTTCTCCTGTCACTAATGTATCTATAGAAAGTCTTGTCACCTTCTTTTACTGTTTGTGCTAGTGTTTCCCCAGTTTGGGACTTTGCCTGCCTTACTGCCTTCCCTGCTTCCCTTAGGGCAGTTTGGTATACCTCCCTATCTTCACCCCGCTGTGTTCCCTTATATTTCCTGAAGGTCAGCCTTTTGGCTCTGACCTTTTCTGCTACTGTATTTGAGAACCAAAGTGGTTTCCTTCTTCTTTTGCACTTCCTTTTCTGTCTAACACAATGGGATGTTGCTTCAAGTATTGCATCCTTAATGTTTGCCCACTTTGTCTGTACACCCTCACCTGTGTTTCTTTTTGCCAGGGCTAGCTTAACTCTGTTGGCCATCTTATCAAAGTCAGCTCCTCTGAAGTCCCATATTTTTGCCTTGGAATGGGATGATTTAGTTGTAGTGGCCAAATTGAACCATGCCATGTGATGGTCACTGGCCCCCAGGTGACCTTCTACCTGGAGATCTGTGATCTCGTCCCTGTTAGTCAGTACTAGGATAGCCCTGTCTCTTGTGGGTTGTTGTACCAGTTGTTTGAGGCCCTCGTCCTGCAGGAAATCCACCATGTGTCTAGTTCTGACAGATGTTCCTGCTGGTATTGACCAATCTGTATCCGGCATGTTGAAGTCTCCCATTATCAGAACCTCTCCTTTAGCTGTCATGTTTTGTATATCTTCTAACAGTAATGTGTCTATGTCCTCCCCCTGGTCTGGGGGCCTGTAGACAACCCCAGTTCTTATGGCTGTCCCATTTCCTGTTTCAGGGTGACCCACAGTTCTTCTGACTCCTTATGTGTACTCTGAATTTCTGTATCTTTGATATTTTCATTGACATGCAGGGCCACTCCACCCCCCACTTTTTGCAACGCGGTCTCTTCTGAACAGTACATAGCCAGGTACTGAAGTCTCGAAAGTGTAGTTACTGGTAATCCACGTCTCACTAATTGCTCCTATGTCCAGTTTAGCCTCTGACATTATTGCCTGCAGGTCTGGGATCTTATTTCCCAGGCTGTGAGCATTTGTGTACATGATTTTCCATTGGCCAGATTTTGGTGTGTTAGTTGTTGGGTTAGGTCTGGCATTTCCCCTGTGCATCGTACGGGGAGACGGACCTTTTTTCTTACCTGGTGATGCAAATGAACTGCAAACATGCTGAATCCCTGTTTGACCACTAGCTGAGGGGGGAGGGGTGTTATTCCCATTTGATGTATGGTGTGCTACACCCCTCTCCCCATTTGCTAGTTTAAATATTCTGCGCAGACATCAAACTTCTGCCCCAGTGCACTGACTCCCTCCTTACTCAGATGCAGTCCATCAAATTTAAAGAACTTTCGCTCCCAAAACTGTTGCCAGTTCCCTACAAATCTGTGTCCTTTTTCCTGGCACCAGCCCTTGAGCTACATGTTTAGCTCCCCTATCAATCCTTCTCTGACCTTCCGTCCATCTGCCCCCCTCTCCCAGACTGGCAGGATCTCAGACAAGGAGATGTCGGACGAAATGGATGATAGTTTGTCACCCAGCCTGGTCAGGTGTTCATTGGTCTCCCCAGCTGACCGGCTGACAAGATCATTAGTCCCTATGTGTACCAGGACATCAGTGTTTTCTCCTGCTTCCTGAACAATTTTAGCAATGCGGTCAGTGTCTCTCCACGCTGATGTACCTGGGAATCATCTAACCATTACCCCTGGCTGGACATAGGTATCAACTCTCCGAATCATGGAGTCTCCTGTGATCAGAAGTTTTTTGGATTTCCTTTCTGCGTTTTTTGTTTTGGTTCCTGATTTGGGCAAGTTTTGCTGTGGTAGCTCCTGTGCTGCAGTGTCCTCTGCTCCTTTGTTTGATTTCGGAGATAGAGGCAGAAACTTGGTTGTACTGTGTATATGGTTTTTGGAGGTAATATGTTGGAGAGCACCGAGGGATGGGGCACCCGATTTGCCCTTCCTAACCACCTGCCAATCTCCCAGACCAACTACCCTCTGCGGTCGAGGTTCTTCTGTTGGATGTTGGGGAAATGGCGGGTGGTTCTTATAATGTATTTCCTCTTGAATATGAAATTTGAGGTGCGCAATCTCTGCCCATGCTGCCTGGAGCTGAGCCCTAAGATCTCCCAATGGCCCAGCATGTAGGACAGCGTCCTAAATCCTGTAAGACTGTCCGTCTGAAAAGTGTTCCACAGTATCTGCAGTTAATGATATCCATTCCAGATAAGTTGCTGGGTTTATAACCTGGTCAGAGTATTTAGAAGGAAGAAAATGCAAGTAATGGTTTGATTTTATGTTTTGTTTTCGTATAACTTGTCATAGCAAGTTAAATTACTAGTGTCCCTGTAAATGAGCTCACCTTGTGGATGCCCCACTGATCCGCCCCTTACTGCTTTGCCACAGGAAATGTCACAACTGTGGTACCCTCTAAAAGGAGTGTAGTGTGGGGTGGTTGGAGATGGGGGTGGGTGACTGGGCCCCTTCCCCTGCCAAATAAGAAGAACCACGAACGAAAGAACAAGGAGGTAAGAGCAGAAACAATCAGTCAATAACAAATGCAGTAACCCTGAAAGCTTATCCTAATGTTAGATAAAACTGTAAAACCTATAAAGCACCACCTGTAATAATTTCAGAGAAGATATACCCTGTAAGAAACACTTTGCTACAAAGAAAAATAAAGTAGTAACAGATGATATACCTTGCAAAAGACAATTTGAATCAGAAGATTACAGCAGTAATCTGTTAGCACACACCTGTAGGCACACCTTGTAATAATGCAGAAGAAGGTATATCAGCAACAACAATTTGAATCAGAGAAAAATAAAGCAATGAAATGTTAGCAACAAACAGTAACAATCCCTGAGTGTACAAAATAAAAATAACAACCCTAGATTCATGCCACTGCTTTCATTTGTTAGTACTCTGGCTTATAGTCATCTTTTTTTTTATTCTTCTTTGTCCAGCATTCCAAAATGTTTGGCATAAAATGGGTTATAAAGAAAAGCTATATTGTATTGTAACCATTTCAAGAAGCTATGTTTCTCCCCCCTTCAGCAAAACAAAATTGTTTCTGTGGCCCAGAACATTATTCAAGCATATAGTAATGAAAATTTGCATGCAGGCTTTAGACTCAAAAGTGATTCTCCCATATTGGTCTTGTGGCCAGAACCCTTTTCAGAATAGAGCCCAATATCAGCATCTGTTTCATTAGATGAAATAATTTATTATACTAGTGTGGGTATTGGCTTATCCTCAGACATAGGAAGCCCCTTTCTTAAATTTTATATTTTGCTTTTGAGAAGTTCATTCTTTTGTTAATGATTTTTTTTTATTTCATGGTGAGCCGTGCATACCATCTGCCCCTTGTGACTCAGACTCCTGCCACAACTCCACCAGTGATCCCATTGTGGTCTGACCCTAGTTTTTGCCCTGAAACATCCCTGTGACTTCATTCCTGTAGCAGGGTCTTCTGTCCCTGGGATTCAAAGTGATGACAGGGAGTCCCACAGGCTCTTAGCAGTTCATTAATTTTTGGGGGAGGAGAGGGCATCATTGTGCAATGGCCTGTTCTACTTTTATTTATTTATTTATTGAAATTGTTTCACCCGGAAAAGCACACTGAGCAAGAACTGATAGTCTCCCGGTGCAACCTGGGGGGAGGGGTACAGAGGGGAAGAGGACAAGGGTAGTCCAGGTCCTGACATATATACATACAATTACAATACAGTTGAAAACACTTGACAGAAATAGTTGGGCGCAGATGACAATTTACCCTTACTTATAGTATAGTAGCAATTCCATTAAATAGCTTCAGACCCTCACACCTTCCATAACATAGATCTGCTCATACTACGTTGAGCATTCTCAGGGAGGCCTGACATTGTGTGATTACCCACAAGAACAAAGCCAATCCACCTACCCCAAAACAGAGTTTGAGTATTACCTCTGTGATTCACCCTAGACTCCTCTGGATAGGGCAAGAGAGGGTCACATTATTTCCTGATTTAAAAAAAAAAAAAGCAAATTGTGTTTTCTGTGCCTGGAGATAGATCAGTAACTATTTAAAAAGTCCCTTCATCTTAGTCATTAGTAGTAGATAGCCATTTTGGAATTTTTCACCAAAATAATTCCTACAGTGCTTGGCTGTTTCAGTGAATCCTGGAGAGTAAGTGTGGGGGGTGGGGGGGAACATCTATTGATGATAAGTTGCTGAATACTTGTCCCTGGGATTGGAAGATGCACGTGACTTTCAGTATCATGAGTTTCTGTTTGGTTTGGATGGGGTGGGAGGAGACACTTGCTTCTCTAGTCTAGAGTGGCCTGGAAGATACATGGACTGGTTGGATAGAGATAATTAGACTGACTACAGTGAAGTAATGACAAAAAGGTCCTGTGTCTCAGTGCCGTTGAACGAACAGCCTAAGAGGCCAAACCGCATGCCGTGCAGTGTACTACAAGCACAGCAAGTTTACCATTAATCACCAGTAGTCACGGCTGGGCCAGAAGTTCTATCTGTTTGCACAGTACTTCCCAGTGGCTATGATGCTGCCACTGCTACTTGTAAATTAGTAAGCTTGAGTAAAAAAATAGTTTATAGTAACCAGTATATAACTTGTGATGCAGATCTGCCAGCCAAGCTGCAGGGAGTTTACACAGGAGATCATCTTTATCCCTTCTCACAGGGTCATCCAAGCACTCCTTCAGACTATTCCTGAAGTCCATTTTCCTATCCATGGAAACTGCTCTTATCTTCTTGAGGCCCGTATCCCTGCCTCTAATCTTGTAAGTGCACCCTCCTTCCCACAGAGTGGGATACTTTCCAGTCAGAAGCCTTGGTTGCATCCTGCTAGATCCCATATGCTGCATATGACCCCCTTGTTGGCCTTTTGACCTCTCTCCCCTTCCTCTTTTTCTCAGGCGAGCTCATGGTTTTTTGGCACCTTAACACAAACTGGCTGTCCCCTTGCTCAGTTAAACTTAACCAACAAATGTAATCCCTGAACCCTGTGCAACTCATTATCAAATTCAGATAGCTGAATTCCCATATCAAAAACCATTCCCTTATAGACTGGGTCCTTGCCACAAAACCTGATGGTATAGTGGAATCTGGCATACCCCCAGACACTCACACTGTGTCTATATGCCCCCTTTTCACAAAGTCCTCACTCAGGTATATCTGTTATAGGTTTTTTAGGTCACTTAACTTGTCTGCTGTGATAGACGACCTCAGGGCCACTGACTGGTCCCTCATTTTGATGGCTGCTGAAATAGATGCTGTCCTTTGTTTCTTCAGGTATGAATTCTCTATCATCTGGGAAAAACATCCCCCTCAGATGGTTCCTGTTGGAGGCTGCTACCTTCCCTGACTATCTGCAAATGTAATAACTTTCTTGAAAGCTTAAGACTCTGTGAGGTACACGTATAAAGGCTCCGACTCTATTGAAGATTTACTGTGGTACAAACAACTTTGTAATGCCAGTAACTACTAAGGCACTTGGGGGGGAAGGGAGTCAGGTTAAACTGTTTTGCCAGTAACCTCCAAAATAACCTAAAGTCTTCATCAGAATTCTGAAAGGAAGTTCCCTCAGTGTTTATGGTCCTTATTTTTATTTATTTAAAAGTTTACCAGGAAAGGCTTGCTGAGTTGAGAACAGTTCATTTCTAGAAGTGTCCTCGGGGGAAAGGTATGAGGGAAAGTGTAATAAAAGAATACAATATAATACAGAGAAAATTGCATTTAAAGACAGAACAGCATGAAAGTCCTACAGTAGACAGAGATCTACCTAGTATGATCTGTAACACAAATACTGCAGTTTACAGAGTAAATTTGGGTAGCTAGAGGTAAAAAACAACACTGGGAAGAGTTTGCGCTGGGCAAGGAGCAAAAGAATGGGGTGAAATATATAGGGTATAAGAAAGGAGAAAGAAGAGTGAGAGAAAAAGAAGTAAACAGCAAGAGGGGTGGGGATTAGGGGCAGGAACAGACATAAGAGGTGTGGCCACAGAGTAGGGCTTTCAGAGTAAATCGGCAGTGGCAGGGAGAGAGAGTTGCAGTCTAACAGACAAGCTCCTGTCCCAGGTGGGTTTTCCTACCCTCCTCAAGGAACATCTATCCCCTGAAGATAAAGTCAAATAAACCAGCACTCAGTGCCTCTAGAAAGGATAACATCCAGGTCCAGTCAAGTAGTTGCAATATCCATGTACTTTATTCAAGTGTAAATGCACCGTGGAACCAAACAGGCACACAGAAAAGGAAGCTTACTAGCCCCACGCTTCGACTCAAAGCTGAGTCTTCATCAGGGGGTAAAGATTAGCTGGTGATGGATGACCCTATATGGTGGGTCCAATTAGATAAATCAATGAACCAATTAAAAACACATGTATGAGAAAAGTCACAAAGAAATCATTGCAAAAGGGCACTATGACCAGTGTAGTGCTTCACTTTAAACACTTGGTGGAGCTGCTATAATAGAGCGCTATACACCTACAAATTAGTAAATTTTTAAACTTACTAGAAGTGAAATAGCATACAAAACACTGAAATCAAAGGCAACAATGAGAATGAAATGAACACAAATGGACCAAACCTCCAGCAAAACAAGGCAGCAGACAGTATGGTAACTGCGAGGCAGCGTAGTTATAGGACCTCCATTTAAGTGAGGACCAAACTGCTGGAGGGCAGCCGGATGAAAATGGAGACAAACCTAGGAAAAAACAAGAAAGAGAGAGAAAATGAGTTAGATAACAAAAAATATAAATGTGAATTAAGTACATATATTTACAGTACTGATACAGAATTTTACAGTAATTTGCAATATTAAACAGCATACAGCAGCTGAACAGCTAAACGCCACAACAGCAAACTACATATTCAGCAATACATTACTTCTTTTTCAAAAAAGGTTTCAGATCCCATTTACCATTGAGACTTCGGGGTTTGGCACTGCGTAGGATGTATATCCACATGCTGTCCCGTTGCAATAACAGGTTTGGTCTATCCCCTCCATTTTTTATAGGTGACATGTGCTCAAGTCCCACAAATCTTAGGTCATCAGGTTTGGACCCAAGTGTGCCCACAAAGTGTTCCTTATTGTAGCCTCTAGCCTCAGATCTCCCCAGTAATTCATTAGTTTGTGTGTTGAAGTCCATGTCCGAGCTACAGTTTCTCCTAAGTCTCAATGCCTGCCCATATAGAATAGAGTTTTTCAGACTGCAGGGGTGGGCACTACTGGGTGACAAAAAGGTGGCTGTGGTCTTTCTAGCAACTTTGTTTCAATTGTTTTATTTACTGTGAGGACAGGTCCAAAAGATAATATTACTTTTTTGGTCCTATCCCTCACAGTAAATAAAAACAAAATTGAAACAAAGTGCTTTAGAAAGACCACAACCACCAATTCCCTTTTGTCAGCCAGTAGAGATTTGAGGTTAGAGGCCACAGTAAGGAACTTCAACAACAAACAAAAGAAAAAGTTCTTAAAATGGGTAGAGAAGCTGTTCTTAAAAACACTGAGAGGTACAGAAGCACAGGACAAATTGCCTTGTACTTTTGTCACAGAATGTAATCACATTGCAGGTCAGATTGGTAATATTGTACACAGAAACTGGCCTATTTTTTTAGGGGACAATGAAGTGAGTGCATCTGTAGGTAGCAGGCCTAGAATTACCTTTAACAGAAGTGAAAACCTAAGGGACAAATTAGTTCAGAGCAGGATTTACAAACCTGCAAGAACTAATACTACCTGGCTGCCACAACGTCCCAGTGGCTACTACAGATGTAATCGATGCAATATTTGTAAATTTGGTGCTCCAACCAAAGTGTTTGTGCACCCTATAGACACAGATATTAAGGTGGAAGTTAGGGAACTCATAAATTGTGATATACCTTATGTAGTGTATGTACTATGTGCACCTGTAATCTGGTCTACATTGGTAAGACAGTCAGACCTCTGAAACTGAGGATACAGGAGCACATCCACAACATTATAAATGTTAAACAGGATACCCCTGTTGGTGCACACTTTGCAGATACACATGGGTCCAAACCTGAAGACTTAAGATTTGTCGGGCTTGAGCATGTGCCACCTATGAAAAATGGAGGGGATAGACCAAACCTGTTATTGCAACGGGAATGCATGTAGATATACATCCTACGCAGTGCCAAACCCCAAAGTCTCAATGATAAATGGTATCTGAAACCTTTTTTTGGAAAAGAAGTAATGTATTGCGGAGTATGTAGTTTGCTGTTGTGGTGTTTAGCTGTTCAGCTGCTGTATGCTGTTTAATATTGCAAATTACTGTAAAAATCTGCATCATTAGTACTGTAAATATATGCACTTAATTCACATTTATATTTTTTGTTATGTAACTCATTTTCTCTCTCTTTCTTGTTTTTTCCTAGGTTTGTCTCCATTTTCATCTGGCTGCCCTCCAGCTTTTTGGTCCTCACTTACATGGAGGTCCTATAACTACATTGCCTTGCAGTTACCATACTGTCTGTTGCCTTATTTTGCTGGAGGTTTGGTCCATTTGTGTTCATTTCATTCTCATTGGCGCCTTTGATTTCAGTGTTTTTTATGCTATTACACTTCTACTAAGTTTAAAAATGTAATACTTTGTAGGTGTATAGCGTTTATTAAAGCAGCTCCACCAAGTGTTTAAAGTGAAGCACTACACTGGTCATAGTGCTCTTTTGCAATGATTTCTTTGTAACTTTTTTCATACATGTGTTTTTAATTGGTTCATTGATTTATCTAATTGGACCCACTATATAGGGTCATCCGTCACCAGCTAATCTTTACCCCCTGATGAAGACTCAGCTTTGAGTCGAAGCGTTGGGGCTAGTAAGCTTCCTTTTCTGTGTACCTGTTTGGTTCCACGATGCATTTACACTTGAATAAAGTATTTGGATACTGCAACTACTTGACTGGACCTGGATTTTATCCTTTCTAGAGGCACTGAGTGCTGGTTCATTTGACTTTGTTTGCTTGTGGGCAGGCTGCCCTAACTCCACAGCCCATCCATTTTCTTTTCGCCGATTGCAGCACACTTCTGTTGTTGTGTTTGGATGTCCCCTGAAGACCCAGGGGGAATAAGGGAAGCAATTTCTCGAGGAAGAGTCCTTAGTTCTGTCTCTGTCTCTGTCTGCCTAACAGTGGCTCAGAGGAAGCCCCATGGGTGGGACAGCATGGAGGCACCAATCCGGGACTCCGCTCTAGTGCGCAGAGTGGTCGTTACAACACTTTGGACATGTTGACGAGGCTACAGCATCTGCCTCACAAACTGACCTTGGTGAACTGGTGGAAATGGCAGCATGAGGAAAGACTGTTCAGTGGGGTCAGCAGCAGCATGATAGATCAGAGAGCCAGTTGCAGCATGAGTCCCAGATCCCACAAATTCCAGCTGGATGGAAGGTCCACAGTGAGCCAGGTGGGATCCCAACTGTGGCAGGTAAGGGCTGTGGGAGCTGGCAGGGTCTGAGGGGAGAACACAGGAAAAATAGAAAGTAAATGATGTTATAGATCGAGGGAGCGCTCCTGACCAATCAGAGCACTCCTTTCCTCTGTGCTGAGACATTTGTTCTGTGAAGAGCATCTCACATGAAGATGCCCTGGAAAAGGGCACATTCCGGGGCAGCTTTTAAAAATATATATATTATTGATCGCCACTCATTGCTGGATAAAAGTGGTTTCACTTGTGTTCTGCTCGAGCCAGAACAGCTCAGCTTTGCTTCACTGTTCTCTTCTTGAGCAGAACATGTGGGAAACCACTCATCCAGCAACGAGTGGCTCCAGGGGCATATTATTATATAAAATATATTTTTCTAAAAAAAGGCTATTTTTTTTTTGTGCTTTAACTGCACTTTCCTCTCACTACCTTGTTACTTCAGTCCCTCCCCAGGTGTCCAGAGTGCTTTAAAACAGAATAAGTTTGTGTTACATTCAGTACCATTTGTTTACCACTGTAGCAGGTTGGTGTAAATAATCCTTTTAACGGGACTGTTAACTGCTCAATGCACTGATGCTGCAGTGCACCCATCTCTTACTTGCAAGTGTGTCTAGATAGCCCAGCTGCATTTCTGAGTAACAGTTCTGTGTACCAGAGTGCTTACAGCATGTGAAGCTGTCAGCGAGAGCTGTGTCACCTCTTTTAAGATATATTAGTGATACAGACCAACAGAAGCAGTGTAACAAATGGCATCCCATGTACCACAAACTAATTTCATTAATATCTGAAAGTACTGTGGACATCTGGGGTAAAATTAAAGTTATTGGGAGTGGTTTTTGAGGCAGCAAGTAATATCTGGAGCACATACTATAAACACAGAATTTGTTGGCAGAAAAGGACTACTTGGCCCACCCAGTCTGACCAGATGTAGCTGCCTAATCTGTCTCCGTGGACCCTAACTGGTCTCTGGTGACCCTTCCCCTCCTCCCTGCCTGTTTCCTAATGCACCCCTTTGTCTATCCCATGCATACATGAAGTTCCCACAGTATTTGCCTCCACCATTTCTGTTGGCAGTATGTTCCACGTGTTTACCACCCAGTCAGTAAAGAAAAAGTTCCTGACTTCACCTTTAAACTCCCCCCCCCCCCCAGCTTCAACTCATGCCCCCTGGTCCTGGTGCTCTTTCTCATCTGAAGGCAACTCCCCTCCTGCACCCTGTTCACCTCTGTGAGGTACTTGTAGATCTCTATCGTATCACTGCTTGCACTCCTCTTTTCCAGGGTGCGCATGTTACTGCCTCTCATTTCTCTTTGTAGGGCTTCTCATGTAACTCCTGCACTATTTTAGTTGCCCTCCTCTGGACTGCCTCCACCCTTTGTACTTTCTGAGGTGTGACCTCCAGAACTGGACACAGTACTCCATTTGAGGTCTCACCAGTGAGTGATACAGTGGCAAATGTGATCTCTCTCCTCCAGCTGGAGATGCCCCTCCCAATGCACCCCAGCATCCCATTATCCACTGCTTTGTCACACTGCTCTGCCCCTCTGAGGCATCAGATATGATAACCCCAGGGTCTCTTTCCTTTTCTGTGACTGCCAGTACCTTCCAATCCCAGTCCTATACTTAGCACCTGGGTTCCAATGCCCTAGCTGCATGATTTTGCACTTCCTAGCATTGAACCCTAGCTGCCATGCTCTTGACCACTCCTCGAGTTTCCCAAGGTCTCTGTGCATTCAGTTCTATGTCATAATGACAGTTGTGGAATAGCAATTGCCATTAGGGTGAGTGTACATTGCCAAAAATGAATTATGGTGATGTACACTGCATGGCCATTCTAGAAAACTGGTGACTAGTTTTCTATGCAATGCGGAGGCTGTACCTCTGCACCCCTCTACTCAAGGATCTCCTAGCTGCAGGGGGTGTAAAATGTAAAAAATTAAAACCCAACCTGATGCAAAAACACGATCGTGCCCAGAATCGAACCCGCATCTTCCCAAGCCCAGCCTGCACCTATCCACCATGCCACACGGCTAGCTCGGCAGCCGACCGCCACACTACACCCCACATACCTCCTCCCTTCTGCCCATTACAGAATGTGGTCCTTCCTCCCCGCCATTGCATATACAGGGACTTCCTCAATCTTACTTCGAGAAACAGCTCTTGCAGCAGGTTACACCATTAGGACTGAAACCGGCAGGCATGGGACTACGGAAAAATTCTAGCTAGCAGTATCCAGCGGGGGCGTTTTACGCCCGGCGTAAATCCCCTCCCGACATCAGGCATCACATAAAAGGGGGCAGTCCCCCAGCATCCCCAGTTCTTTTCCCGCCGTTGACTCACCAGCATCTGCCTCACGGAAGCCTGCTCTACTGTTACGACGTGTGAAATCTTTATTTTAAGTAAAACTTTAATCCATGTCTGCTTCAGTGCACCTGCGGCAAGCAGATCCCCTTTGCAGTCCATCATTCTGCCTGTGTCAGGTGTCTGGGCCCGGAGCACGACACCCAGGCCTGCTCAGTTTGCCAACAGTTTGATAGCAGGACCTGAATCCGCTGCCAAAAGGCCCTTCAGGGATTTCTCCTCGAGGAGAAATTGAGAAAGATGGAGAAAAGACCTTCCTCCAAAGGGTAATCTTCTCATAAATCTGAGAAGCACTGGGACAAGCATTGGGACTCGGACAGAGCAAAATCCCCAAGCAGGGCCTCAGAGTCTAGGACCAGCTCCAGCTCTGCCCGGTCCGATAGATCTCCTTCCCGGGCTCACTTCCCAGCCTCCCCTGGTAAAGGTAAGGTCTTCTGGGGACTCCTTCGCCTCCCTGCACCCGCTCAAGACCTCTTGGGCATTGGATGCCTCCAAGCCTGTTCCATCGGACAGGCACAAAAAGTCTTCCTCCAAATCGCGAGGTGCGTCTGACCGACGCCGGGACACCGACTTCAGGTCTGTCTCCCAACCTCCTAAAGCACATGAAAGGAAGACTTCCGAGCTGACATCCCTTAAGCGGACGATGGAGTCCAAGATGGCATCCGACCCAGCAACCGAAAAACGACCGACTACTACACCAACACCGGACGTCAGGGGTCCTCAGGCGAAGAGGCTACCACGCCACCAGATGACCAGATGGGCAACACGGAGGACGCTGGCTTGCCTAGGGAGTCAGATCCAGTGCTTCCCCGGGACCCGACGCCCGACCCCGATGACAGGCCCCCACCGACGCCGGGTCCGTCGTCAGGTGTGAACATCCAGGAGGTGAAGGATTTGTTCACCTTCTGATGGGAAACCATCAAGAAGGACGTGGTTCCTCCTAAGCCTCGGCCTCCTCCACCACCTCTACCTCCTTCTAGGGGCGCCGAAGGTGACAGACCCCCGACCCCTAAGGAGCCAACTCCACCTCCTCGAGGCCGATCAAGAGACAGGAAATGCCTATCACGCTGTCCCTCAGGGTCCCCAAGCCCGAAGCGACCCAGGGGCAGACATCGATCATCAGGAGATGACTCCAGACCGGATACGTCTGACATCTCCAGGTCTCCATCTCCTTTCAGTCCCTCATCACCAGACCCATGAGACCTTCCAAGGTCGCCTCCGGATGATCCCTCCTTTTTGGAAATCATGAGGAACATCCAGGACAATATGGGATGGGAGACACAAGAACTAGACCCCGAGAGACAATGCCTTGCCCGTTACCTCAGGCAGAAAGACCCGAAGCCTGTGGTGGTCCCACCTTTGGTGGACATCTTTACAGACATCACCAAGGCAGCTTGGAAGCGTCCACATTCCACACCGACTGTTCCAAAGAAGGCTGACCGCCTTTTCAGGGCTCCTATGGAGGACCAGTATTTGGCGCAACAACCCCTGTCCGACTCCCTGGTCATTACTGCATCTCATGACAGGTCCCAGCGGCCTCAACATTTGAGCACCTAGCCTCTGGACCAGGAATCTAAGCAATTAGATTCCATGGGAAGATGCATGTATGTGGCTGCTACATGCTCTATTAGGTCTTTGAACTATCTAATGCACATGGTGCAATTTCAGAACGCCCTCTGGGATCAGGGCCAAGACCTTCCTAAAGATCCGCCGGATGGCGAAAATAAGGAGGAGCTGCTAAACCTCCTCCAAACTGGGTCTGACATGGGGACCCAGGTTCTCCGAGCCGCTCACGACTCAGCGGACTCGGCAGCCAGGAGAGCAGCTACAGGCATTTGTCTCCAGAGAAACTCGTGGCTGATGGTCTCCGGATTTACCCTGGACGTCCAGAAGAATCTCATGGACGTCCCTTATAATGGAGCAGTCCTCTTTGGTGAGGAGTCCGAGAAGGTCATCACCAAATTGCAGGATGCTGGGAAGGCAGTCAGGACTGTACAAGCCATGTACAGACCAAAATCTGGTTCCTGTCGTAGGAACCAGAATCGTTTTTGCGGCCGCCAACAAATGCAACAGCCACGTTCCAGCCAGCAACCCAGGGGCAACTTTGGCCATAAGAATCAAGCCAGGTTCCCCTCGGGCCAGGGCCCGAAGCATTCAAAAGCAGCCCAGCCTGCAGGGGCCAACACCACCACAGCATGACGCCTTCCTGGCCCCGCCCCTCTTCTGGATCAAAGGGTTGAGAAGGTCGGGGGGGTCGCATCTCTCATCACCTTTCAGGATGGCAGAGAATCACCTCCGACCGGTGGGTGTTGCAGTTGGTCGAACGAGGTCACTCTATAGAGTTCCTCGATCACCCGCCATCCAGACTTCCCCTGCTCTCCCGTTACTCGGGTCAGCATGCCCTGCTAATTCAGCAGGAGATCTTGGCCCTCCTACACAAGGAGGCCATAGAACATGTTCCACTGAACCAGAGAGGAAACGGTTACTATTCCCACTTCTTCCTGGTTCCAAAGAAATCGGGATTTGTGCCCGATTTTGGATCTCAGCAATCTCAACAACTTTGTGCTGTACAAGCATTTCCGCTTGGTGACCCTGCCGGGTCTCATTCCCATGCTCAAAGAGGGCGCATGACTGGCGTCGCTGGATATGCAGGATGCTTACCTACATCTCCCAATCGTTCGAGCGCACCGCAGATTTTTGGGCTTCGAGTTTCTGGGATGCTACTACCAGTTCTGAACCCTCCCCTTCGGATTGTCTTCGGCACCTTGGGTGTTCACGAAGTGTATGGCAGTCATGGCAGCAGCTCTCAGGAGAGGGGGCCACTACATGTTTCCGTACCTAGATGACTAGCTTCTCATGGCACCCTCACGGGAGGCCCTGATGTCTGCAATACAGGATACCTGTTCCCTCTTCCTGTCGCTGGGCATCACCATCAATCAGGAGAAGTCATGCCTTGTTCCGTCTCAGAACTTGCACTTTATAGGAGCGGTTCTGGACACAATTCAGGGAAGGGCATTCCTTCCCCAGGACAGGGAGGAACGCATCAGATCCCTCATAAGGGACATAAAGGAAAAGAAGACGGTACCGGCCCGCACCATCCTTTGCCTGCTCGGACACATGGCGACTGCCATTGTGACGGTTCTCCTAGCTCGACTCCATATACGGGTTACCCAGTGGATGCTGAGAGCACAATGGGACCAAAAGCAGGATCATCTACAGCATCCAGTCCGGATCACGGATGCAGTCATCCAAGACTGGCATTGGTGGCTCGTCCCAGACCACCTCTTGATGGGAGTCCCCTTCACTGCGCCACCTCCTTCAGCGACTCTCTCCACGGACACCTCAGGATCCGGATGGGGAGCTCACCTCAACGGGGTCAGGACTTAAGGTTCCTGCACATCTCTGGAGTCCCATCTTCACATAAATATTCTGGAGATGAGAGCCATTCTATATGCCCTACAGGCACTCCAGACGGAGATTCCGCTGGGTACTCTTCTGGTTCAAACAGGCAATACCGCGGTGATGTACTATCTCAACAAACAAGGAGGCACTCATTCCTACCCCCTTTGCAGGGAGGCTCAAAGGGTTTGGAATTGGGCATTGCAACACAGCAGTACATGTTCCCGGTGTGGACAACACTATCACGGACAGCCTAAGCCGATCACAGGCCAGGGTCCATGAATCAGGAAGTCGCAGAGGACCTGTTCCACAGATGGGGGGCACCAGAATTAGACCTCTTCACGTCCCCATTCAACGCATTGCAACACAGCAGTACTGCCCAATTTCTGCTCACTAGATCCAGGGCCTGGTGTTTTCTGGTGAGAAGTGTTGTCCCTCTCTTGGACGGGCAGGTTCCTCTACGCTTTCCCGGCCTTTCCTTTGATCCAGAGGGTTCTACTGAAGCTCGGTCAAGAGCAAGCGTGCCTTATTCTAGTAGCACCCTTTTGGCCCAGGCAGATTTGGTTCCCTCTCTTACATCAGCTGGCCCAGGAACCTCCGGTGCCTCTGCCATTTTGCTCTCACCTTCTATCCCAGGAGACAGGCTCCTTGGTCCATCCGGATCTTAGGTCTCTGAACCTGCATGCTTGGCTCCTAACAACATAGCAGTCCTGAGATACGGGGTCTCTCAGGAAGTTGCGGATGTTCTGGTGGCAGCCAGAAAACCCTCTACTCATACTACTTACGCCGTGAAGTGGCATAGATTTTGTATTTGGGCTCAGGCTCGAGCGTTGACCCCATTAGAGTGTTCTGTAAGGTCTGTTTTAGACTACCTCCTATCCCTCTATGAGGCAGGACTGGCCTATTCCTCCATTAAGGTCCATCTATGCGCTATTTCAGCATACCATTCTCCGATAGGTCACAGGTCTCTAGCTCAACTAGAGGCTTCTCGCGCATTTTTGAGCAGCATCCTGCACTTGAGACCTCCCATCAAAGACCTGGTTCCACCTTGGGATCTTCCTTTTGTTCTAGAGCAGCTTACGCTGCCTCCTTTTGAACCAGCCGCGGATTGAGAGCTGCGTCTCCTCACTTGGAAGACGCTCTTTTAGTTGCTGTTACTTCTGCCAGAAGAGTTTCTGAGCTCATGCACTCATGTGCAAGGATCCTTATTTGGTTTTCACAAGGACAGGGTGTCCTTAAGAACAAATCCTAAGTTCCTTCCCAAGGTGGTCTCGGCTGTCACACTCAACCAGGATATAGACCTACCGGTGTATTACCCAAATCACGGTAATGGGGGGAAGCCCTGTTGCACACTTTGGATGTGCATAGGTGCCTCAGATATTATCTATCCAGAACGAAAGCCCATCGTAAATAGGACCAGCTCTTTGTTTCCTATGCTCAGAGGATGATCAGTGCTTCTGTTTCTAAACAGTCGCTTTCTAGATGGCTGGTAAAGTGCATCATGTTATGTTATCAGAAGCGCAATAAACCCTTACCGGGGCCGGTGAAGGGTCATTCTACTAGGGGGGTGGCTACCTTCTTTGCTGCGCTTAAAAATGTCTCCACTTCAGCCATCTGTGCAGCAGTGACCTGGAGCACTGTACACACATTCATCAGGCACTACAGTTTGGATATTGCCTCTAGGCACAGAGCTGGTTTTGGCTTGGCGGTCCTTCAAGGACTTTTGTCCTGAAGTTTGGATCATTCCTCTTATCCTCCTCCTGATAACAACTTGGTCCCTTACTGCTTGGGAATCAGTCCTAATGGTGTAACCTGCTGCAAGAGCTGTTTCTCGAAGTAAGATAGTACAGTTACGTAAAAACCTACTGTAACAGTAGATCTTCAAGAACAGCTCTTGCAGCAGGTAGTTTCCCTCCCACCTTCCCCTCTGAAGGTTGAGTCTTCTGACGTAATTCTTAGGCTACAGCGTCTTTTGACGCCTTCTACGAACCTTCCTTTGGAAGCAGATCCTCGGTCTCCCCTTCAGATGTCACACTTGAGCCGGGAGTCTTCAGCGGGAGAACTGGGGATGCTGGGGGACCGCCCCCTTTTATGTGATGCCTGACGTCGAGGAGGGGCCGAAGTCGGGGGTGGTCCCCCGCTGGATACTGCTAGCTAGAATTTTTCCGTGGGGTCCTGGCGCCTGCCGGCTTCACTCCTAATGGTGTAACCTGCTGCAAGAGCTGTTCTCGAAGATCTTCTGTTACGGTAAGTTCTTACTTAACTGTACTTTACTGTAGTAGCCTACCCCCGGATCTGGTCGCTACCCTGCCAGGTAGTCCTGTACACAGGCACCGTGATTGAGTTGCCCTTTTTGTGAGTGCTCAGTCGGGGTCGCATTGTACACGGTATACCCTCTGCATTCTTTTCACCTTTTCCTGAGTAGCACTCTACTGCATACTATATATTGGTATCATGTGCAGAAAGGCATGTCTTCCTTTCCAGTTCTTCCCTAATGTCTCTTATGAAGATATTGAAGAGGACCAGTCCCAGTACTGAGCCTGTGGCACCCCGTTGCTCACTCTTCCATCCTTCTTCCAGCCTTTGAGTGAGCTTCATTTACCACCACCCTTTGTCTCCTGTATAATAACCAGTTTCTAACCCAGTTCACCCATTTGGATCCCACCCCAAGGCTGTTCAGTTTCCTCAACAGCTGTCTGTGTGGCACACTATCAAAGGCTTTGCTGAAGTCCAGATAGGTAATGTCCACTGCCCTCCCCGATCTGTTTCCCTGGTCACCCAGTCAAAGAAATCTATCAGATTCATTTGCCCCCCCCCCCAATGAATCCATGCTGTCTGTGGTTTTGCAGCCCACTGGATTCACAGTACTCTGCCAGTCTTTCCTTTAGCAGGGTTTCCATTAATTTTCCCACCACTGATGTAAGACTAACCAGCCCACAGCTGCTAGCCTCCTCCCTGCTGCCACTCTTATGTAAAGGAACCACATCATCTTCCGTTCTCCAGAACCATAACCAGTTCCAGTGTGCTGTTGAATAAGGCTGTCATTGGGGCAGCTTGCACCTCCATGAGTTATTTTAGAACCCGTGAGTGCATCCCATCTGGCCCCATAGCTTTATCCACCTTCAGAGCTGCAAGTCCCTTCAAGACTCTTTCCTCTGACAATGGAATTTTGTCTGCTTCCTACCCTCCACTATTCCTGCTACTCCCCATTGATCCATCCCTCCTCCTTCCACTGTGAAGACTGAGCAGAAGTACCTGTTTAGGATGTCTGCTTTTTCTTGGTCTACTTCTGTGCAGCTGCACCCCCCACCTCACCCCTCTAATCCTCACTATCCCTCCCCTTGCTTTCCTCTTCTCACTTAAGCTTCATTGATATGCTGTATTACTGTTTATGACACCTGTTTTTGTATTTTAATGTTGTTATTATTGATTAGCCTTTTCCATTTTCTACTCTCCCCCAGGACACATCTGGAAATGAGCTGTTAGCAGCTCAGTAGTTCTTTCCTGGTGAAACTTTTGAAATAAAATAATTATGTATCTGAAGAATGTCTTATCCCCCTTACCTACTCCTTTTGTGATTCTTTCCTCAGTCTGTACCTTTGCTTCCCTCAGCATCTTGCCTGTTTCTCTCTGCTTTACGAAGTATACCTCCTTGTTGTCCTACATCTGTGTTTCTTTATATTTCTTGAATGTTGTCCTTTTTTCATTCACCACCTTGGCCACTTCCTCAGAGAACCAAAATGGTCTCTTTTTCCTTCTGTTTTAAGTCACTTTCTTCATGCAGAGGTTGGCTGCTTTAATTATACCCTACCTTATTGTTCCTCTCTGTGCTCCATCTCTCCTAGCAATCCTCCCCCGGCACACCTCCATTTCTTTAAGATCCGCCCTCCTAAAGTCCAGGACCCTTCTCCTCATGTGGTTGGCCTCTGTTCCTGCCTTTATGTTAACCCACACTGTACAGTGATCACTGGTACCCAGGGGACTGCCTGCTGTGATGTCTGCAGTACTGGCTGTGTAAGCACTAAGTCCATCACTGCCCCATCCCTAGTGGGTCCATTGACTAGCTGCCTGAGAAAGTCCCTTGTAGGGAGTCATGGATAACCCTACTTTTTGCCGAAGCCTCAGTCGAGAGGCTCCACTCCTTATCTGGCATATTGAAGTCACCAACTATCAGCACCTCCACCATACTCACCATTCTTATGATAGCTTCCCGAAGTGTCTCTTCGCCCTGTGCTGGAGGTCTCTACACTACCCAGTTACAAATAATGGCCCCAGAGCCTGTCTCCAGGGTGACACACAGTACCTCCAGCTTTTCCTTTTTCTCGTGGCGCCCCTGTACCTCTGCGACCTTGATACCCTCCCTCAGATTTAAATTAACCCCTCCTCCCCTCCCTTTCTCTTCTGAAAAGTAGAGTAGCCCAGTATGAACAGGTCTCAGTTATGGTGTTCCGTGCACCACGACTTCATTATGGCAGCTAAATCCAGGTCAGCCTACACTATGATGATGACTTCCAGGTCTGGAATTTGTTTCCAAGACTCCTTGCATTGACACACATGGCTCTCCATACCCTCTTTCCTCTCTGCCTGCTCCCCTGATTTTCCCTCCCGTTCCTGACTGTGTTTTTCCCCGAAGTTTCCCTGACGCTCTTGTTACCTTTTTAACTTACTCATTCCTTGTCTCCTTCAATCCTCTACCCTTGCTTATCTGAGCTGCACCCTCCTTTTCTTCTATCTTGTCCCCATCCCTGCCTTTCTTCATCCCTGCCCTAGGGTAGTTTTCACCCCCTGGGCCATCACTCCCTGCTTTTCTGTCATTGGGGAGGGGGGGAGTTGCTGCCTCTCTTTGTTTTACTGCTTCCCCCTGGCTAGTTTAAATGCTCATCCAAGTAGCATTTTAACCTCCGCCAAGGACTATGGTCTCCTCCTTGGAAGGATACTGGCTGTCTCCCTTATAGGACCTGTTGCTATCATGCAAACCCTTGTGAGTTGGCTGTCATGAGGTGTGTATAGTGGCATGGTCAGAAAAATGCAGTACTATATGAAGCATTTTCTATTCTGTTTACCTTTGCAAGTATTTGTATGTCCATGATGCTTTGAACTAGGTTTTAGGCTTTAGAATGCATGCATGTAGCAAGGAGAGGTTTTAAAAAAAAAATAAATAATTGCAAATTGTTTTCTTCTATCGTCTGTGCATCCTACACACTGATTTTCTTCCAAGCTGCCTCTGCAGTATGTTATGCTGCTTCTCTCATTTGCTACATCTGACTGTAATGGGTACCTCATACATTGATCTGTTGTGGACTGGGTGCTTTGGAGAAATAACGATTGCATTGTGCTACATTGTCATGATGTTCCATGGGGCTGGCTTAAACAAGAGATTAAACAAGATGATTGTTCACTACAGCTTTCTGATGGGCAGTTACTGATCAAACAAGCTAACATCCACCATGGTTCTACATTCCAGGCAGGCAGGCAGGATGGAAGAAGGAAGGAAGGAAGTAAGTGACAGCCAGAAAAAGACCAATGTTCCATGCAGTCTGCCCGTAGTACCCCATCAATCCCTGTGACTAAAGTCTATACAGGGTTCTAGCCTTCACTGTTTACCCCCCTGCTCCACTTCCTGCTGCCTTTGCCCTGAATAACCACTAACCCCTTCACTGTGCACCAGCTGTGCTTGAACCCGTTTATGGTATGGGCACCCACTACATCAGCTGGCAGACTGTTCCATGGCTCCACCACCCTTTCTGTTAAATAAAACTTTTTCTCATCCCTCTTTATTCTCCCCAAGACAGTTTCCACTTATGCTGTATTGTTCTTGAGCCATTGTTAATGCTAAATAGTTCCTCACAGTTTACCATACTGATTTCCTTTAGTAAACTGAAAGTGCACTGTATGTCATAATTCCCCTCTTGCCTGGTCTTTAGCGAGTTCAGTGCCTTGCTACAGTCCTCATAAGATTTGCCCTGCTGGCCCCAAATCATCTTGGTCACCCTGCATTGCACCATTTCCAGACTGTCTTTATCCTTCCTTAGGTGAGGACTCCAGAACTGGGCACAGTATTCCATGTGCAGTCTAACCAGTGATCCATAAAGAGATGTAATACCACCTTCTTTCTAAGAAAATATGAAGGCAAAGTGAGAACGATTGCTTTAGCATCTCTCAGTGCCTTTGGTGCCTTGATTAAATGTCAGTGTATGGACTGTGGAATAGTATAGTATTAGCCAGCCTAGTGACATGGCGGTAGTGCTGCTGCCCACCATGCCGGTGACCCAAGTTTGGCAGCAGTCTCAGATTGCTGGAGCCAGCACAGGGGGAGAGGGGCAGGTGTCCACTGGACTGCTATCCTCTCCTCTCCTGGGGAGGGAGGATTGCTTGCTGGGCTGCACTACTTCCACCAGCTGGAGGCCTGGTGATAGGATGGGACAAGAGCAGCACAGAACGGGAAAGAGCTGCAGGACTTCCACGGTGCAAGCATGCCTTCACATGCATGTGCTGATGTGCACATTCCAGCTATGGGGAGAGATTAGAAAATGGAGGGAAAATACAGTGAAACAGGTGTATATGATGTCCTGTGCACCATAGAAACAGAATTTGACGGCAGATAAGGACCGCTCGGCCCACCCAGTCTGCCCATTTCCCTACCTGATGGATAAGCTACAGATTCTAGTTATTCAACAGCTTACTGCCTCCTACTCCCCCACTAGAATTGCCTTATGTCTGTCCCATGCATTCTTGAATTCTCCCACTGTTTCTGACTCCACAACCTCCTCAGGAAGGTTGTTCCATGCATCCACAACTCTCTCTGTGAAAAAATACTTTCTAACATTACCTCTGAGCCGTCCCCCCTCTATCTTCAAATTGTGACCCTTGTTCTTGCACATCTCTTTTCTGAAAGATGCTACCTCTTGTACTTTGTTAATTTCCTTGAGATACTTGAAAGTTTCTATCATGTCCCCCTCGCCCTCCTTTCCTCAAAGGTATACATATTAAGCTGCTTTAGTCTCTCCTCATATGTCTTCTGGTGCAGACCCTGCACCATTTTGGTTGCCCTCCTCTGAACAGCCTTCACTCTGTCTATGTCTTTGCAGAGATGGGGTCTCCAGAATTGCACGCAGTACTCTAGATGAGGTTTCTCCAACTGTCTGTACAGAGGGATAACAACTTCCTGCTTTCTACTGTTGATGCCGCTCCCTTTGCATCCCAGTATCCCCCCAACCCTCCTTACTGCCTTCTCACATTGCTTGCCCACCTTTAGGCCATCTGATATAATTACTCCTAGGTCTTTTCCAATTTTTGTTGTTGTTATTATCTCACCCCCCATTGTGTACTCTTCCCCTGGGTTTTTGTTTCCCAGATGCATTACCTTGCACTTCTTTACATTGAATCTGAGCTGCCATATATTTGACCATTCCTCCAACCTTGCCAAGTCCCTTTTCATCCTTTCCACCCCACCTTGTGTATCAGCCCTGTTGCAGATCTTTGTGTCATCTGCTAAGAGACTTACTTTTCCTTCCAGGTGCTCTCCAGTGTCACCTATAAAGACATTAAAGAGGATCGGCCCCAGTACCGAACCCTGCGGTACCCCACTAGTTACCGTTCCTTCTTCACTGTGGCCTCTGTTTACTATTACCCTTTGCGTCCTGTTGTCCAGACAGTTTTTTATCCAGGCTACCACCTTGGGACCCACTCCAAGGCTGGCTAACTTGTATATTAATCTTTTGTGTGAGACTGTGTCAAATGCCTTGCTAAAATCTAGGTAGGCCGTGTCCACAGCCCCTCCCTGATCTACTACTTTGGTTACCCAGTCAAAGAAATCTATTAGGTTCGTCTGACATGACCTTCCTGCTGTGAAAATGTGCTGCCTTGGGTCCTGTGCCCCACTGGCCTCTAGGTACTCAACAGTACTTTCCTTCAGAAGTGATTCCATTTTTTTTCCTACCTCTGAGGTCAAACTAACTGGTCTGTAGTTTCCTACCTCTGCCCTGCTCTCACTTTCGTGAAGTAAAATCACATCTGCCCTCCTCCAGTCCTCAGGTACCACCTCATCTTCCCATGATTTGTTAAAGAGAGTAGTCAGTGGCGTTACTAGTTCTACCCTTAGTTCTTTTAGAATTCTGGGGTGAATCCCATCAGGCCCCATTGCTTTGTCCACCCTCAGTTTCAAGAGTTCTTTCCAAACCCTTTCTTCTGTGAATGGAGTGGTATCAACCCCCCCCCCATTCAGAGTGTTTCTCTTGTTTGGTTTAGGTACCTCCTCCTCTTCTGTTGTAAATACTGAGCAGAAATATTTGTTCAGTATCCCTGCTTTTTCACTGTCACCCTCAGCCCACATTCCCTTCCCTTTACTAAATCTCTGTATCCCTCCCTTGGTCTTTCTTCGCTCCCTAATGTACCTATAAAAGGTTTTATCCCCCTTCTTAACAGAGTTGGCTATCTTTTCCTCAGTTTGTGCCTTTGTTATTCTGACTACCTTCCCTGCCTCCTTCTGCTTTAACTGATAAAGTTCTCTGTCCTGCTCCTTCAGTGTTTCCTTATATTTCCTGAATGCTGAATGCTGTCTTTTTCTCCTTAACCTTAGCTTCCACCTATTTTGAGAACCATAGTGGTTTTTTCCTTCGTTTTGTTTTGTTGATTTGCTTCACACAAAGGCTTGTTGACTCTGTGATGGCTGTTTTGATTATTCTCCATTGTTCCTCCACCCCTCCTTCTTGCCTGATTGCTAGTGCTTTTCTGAGGCACTCTCTCATTTTCCCAAAGTCAGCCCTCCTAAAGTCCAATACTCTTGTTTTTGTATGGCTTGACTCTCTAGCTTGACACCAACTTTCTACTTGCACCACTACTAGAACCCAGCCAGCCCAAGCTCTAGATTAGTGACTGCGGGGGGCATGGGAAACCAGGCTGGTCTGTAAGTCCTAGAGAGGTGGTTGCCAGTGGGGTGGCAGGGATGGATCGACATCAGCCTGCCTGCCTCAACCAGGGCATAAACAACCTTGGTTAACAAAAAAAAAATAGTATAGTATTTCCATTTATGTAAGACATTTATTAGTCAGCTTAGAAAATGGGAAAATGCAAAACTGAATCCTGATTGGCCAAAAGCCCCAATAAGCCGGTCTGGTATGAGACAACAGAGACCAGGAAATAACTAGTCCCAGTTTCTGTTGCCTTATTTCGTTCTGATAGTAATGGGCCAGTGGAACATTCAAAAAGGCAACTGCCTTGATTATGGAGCCCTAAACTGTTGGACGATCTCCCCCGTCCCACTTGCAAGATCATCTGTGCCACATAATTCCCAGCTAAAATGTTAAAGCAAACACAGTTGCAGCTAAAATGTATCTGGACAGCAACATCTTAGAGAGAGTTAAACCACAGTGATAGCACTAGCTCCGGTAGCACAACTGTGCATGAGAGCAGTGGTACCTTCCTCATTTCCCGTACTGCAGATGGATGTCTGTCCGTGGTTCGGAGAACAAAGAAAGTACCGCTTCTCTCAGACAAAGTAGTGCTGCTGGAGCTAGTGCTGTCACTCTCTCGATGAACTTAGCAATTTGTAGCAAAAATATTTAACCGAATCAAATGAGCTCCTCCTTTCCAGTTTCCATTTCCTTAGCCACAAGAAAACACAAAATGTACCTGTTTTTACAGCTAACCTTTCAGTTTATTTATAATACTGGAAAGGCATTTGAGCAATATTGCCCATTTTCACAAGCATCCAGTTACAGAAAAACAAAGAAAAACATGTGTACAATAACAAAATAGATGTCACACAACACAATAAAATGAAATACATTGGTGCAGTAACAACGTGGAGTCATATAAACAGCATCAAAGAAGAGCACTTGAGAAGGCGGTAATACAAATAAAACAACCTGAAAAAAATAATGGAAGAAAAGTGCTAAGGTTGGGTTATTGCATAGCACAAAAAGTAGGAGCGCTGAGAGAGGAAGGAGGAACAGTCAGGGACTAGGACAGTTACATGCAGAGACAAGGGACTGGTGTCTCTTCGGGTTAAGTTTAAAGGAATGGGTGGATGGACACTGGGTAAGAGAAGGGAGATTGTTATAGAGTTTGGTACCAATGTAAGAAAGGGTGTTTTGGTCTTGGGAGGAGCAACAGAAGGGGATGAAAAAGGAGGAGGAGACAGAAGACTGTCTTGTGACCCTAGAGAGGGCTGACATGGGGAAGAGAGATCTGATGCTTTCTGGTTGGAGTTCAAGAGAGAGTTTGTGAAAAAACTTCAGCATTTTACCATTGAGACAGTCTACAAGAGGGGGCAGTAGGAAGAGTCTGTCGAGGTCACAGTGGTGGGTTAGTCTAGGGAGGTTGGAGAAAGTGAAGAATGCTGTTGTAGGTGCAACGGAGTCTGTTAAAAGTTTTTGAGAGAGAGGCGGGAAATATATCAGAGCTCCATGGTTAGTTCCGTTCAAAGTTTATTTTACCAGGATAACACCATTGAGACAACTCATTTGCGAGGAGGTCCTGGGGGGACATAAGTACAATACAAAATACAGAACAGTTACAGTGGTACAGTACAAATACAGTTGAGATACCATATACAAGAAAAGCAGACAAAAGGAAGTTAACTAGGTACAATACTGAATAGCAAAATGTTTCCAAGTCTAACACAGGTGCCTAAACAGGTAAAGCTAGTTGAGTACAATTATTATGAAAAATGATAGGTGCAAAAAACTAAACTGGAACAATAGAAGAGGACATGGAGTGCAAGGTTGAGGGATTTTATAGTAATAGAGGATAGTCAAAGGTGGAAAAAGTAATACAGGTTACAGAAATATAACGGGAGGGGGAGAGGAGAGCAGGTGTGGGGGAAGGGAGGGGATGAAGAATGAAGAAAACTAAGAAGCATCAAGGGGGAGACACAAGGGGGTGGATGATATACAAGTGTTTAGTACTAGTGCTGGATGAGGGGAATAGAGAGAGGGGTTGGAAGCAAACTGGGCCAGAGGGGAAGTGGGAGAGTAGGGTGAGGATTACGTGCCAGGAGTCAGAGAGAATATACATGATTACAGTAAGCAAGTTCAAGCATAGCAGTTACATTCATCCTTCAAAATAAGCCCAGTCAAGGACTTGAATGTACAAAAGCCAATGGTAAGGTTAAGTTTAAGGGTTTTTTGTATAGTGTTCCATAAGGTCGTCAGGGCATAATTTAGGGATGAAGAACCAAACTGGGTTCTAATCCGTAGACTATCAAATGTTATATATGAGAACTTCCTGAGAGTGTACACATTGGAGCCAGAGGCACATATAAACATGGAGCAGATGTAGGGAGGGAGGGAGTTTCAGGGTTACAGTTCTGTAAACCCAGAGGGATGCATTGCAGCCCCTCCTGACACTAAGGGATGGCCAACCAACCTGCAGATAAAGGGAGCAATGGTGGGTGTTGAAAGGAGCATTTGTAATGAATCTTGAGGCCCTGTGATAGAGTGTGTCAAAGGTAATTAGGGCTGACTTCGGACTATGGCTGTAGAGAAAGTCTGCATAGTCAGTTAATGGGAGAAAGGTTGTTTGGACCAACCTTAGTTTGGCGTCCTGGATAAGCAAGTACTTTATGCGATAGAGGAGACCAAGCCTTTGGCAAAGTTTTTTGGCCATTTCGTCTATATGCACTACAAAGGATAGTTTTCGATCCAGCCAGAAGCAGAGATATTTCAATTTCTCAACTGGTTCCAGTACTTCTCACAGGATGGTCTTAATCTGAAAATTTGCGTTCAAGGAGTCGGTGGGAACATCTTTGGTATTAGGGGACAGGTGCATAATTTTTGTCTTTTTAACACTGAGGAGTAGTTTGAGATTTATTAAGTTGTGTTGAAGTAGGTCAGAATCACGTTGTAACTCGAGGCAGGCGAGTTGGAGACTAGGCCTGGCATAACACAGTATCATCCTCAAATAGGTATACGTTTGCTGTGCTGACATTGTTGTTACTATTATTAATGTAAACGGCAAGTAGTAACAGACCTAAGAGAGTCCTAAATGCTAAAAAAACCAAAACTATGGTTTTCTCCAGTCCCCGCAAAAACCTTGTGTTCGACTTCACCTTGCACGACAGGGCAGGTACCCAAACTGAGCGAGTTCAGGAATTCAAGAGCTTGCCTGCTCCTCAACTGCCAATAGTCAGTAAGAGGCAGCAGGAAACTACAGGCAAGTAGAGTTTTGGATACACTGGTAAGGAAGGGTTTAACCCTGTAGAGTGTGCTGAGCCTTTAGTGGACTTTCTCAATAGTAAGGTTAATGTGAGATTCGAAGTTAAGATGGCAGTCGAGGAGCTGTCCAAGATACCTGAATTCCCGAACTCGCTCAATTTGGGTACCTTCACTGTTGTGCAAGGTGAAGTCAAAGGCAAGGTTTTTGCAGGGGCTGGAGAAAACCATAGTTTTTGTTTTTTTAGCATTTAGGACGAGTCCCTTGGCCGAGCATCAGGAGTGGAATTTTAGGAAATCAAGCTGAAGCTTATTAAGTAGGGAGGAGGGATGTTTATCTTTGCAAAAGAGGGCAGCATCACCGGCATAAAGCATGAGCTCAGTGGTGGAGCAAATTTGGGGCAGGGAGTTGACAACAAGTGAGAAGAGAAGAGGGCCGAGGATAGACCCTTGAGGCACTCCACACTTTATGGGGCAAGGGTTTGAGAGGGCACCGTTGATGATAGTTTGATGTGACCTGGGGTTAAGTTATCTTTCAAACCAGGTAAGAACACCAGAAGAGAAGTAGAGATTGGCCAAAGATTCAAGAAGGGCATTGTGATCTACGAGATCAATGGCTTTGGTGAGCTCTACGAAAACTGCATGGTGTAAAGGCTTTCCTCGCAGGCTTTGTGGATGAAGTTAGTAAATTTTATAAGGGCAGTTTCAGTGTTGTGGCCTGCCCTGAAACCATGTTGGGCATCGTTTTGAAGGTTATGTTTAGAAAGGAAGTCAGTGACTTGCTTATGGACGACTTTTCATTTTGGAAAGGGGGGCAAGGAGGGAGATGGGTCTGTAGTTAGAGACTTCGTCGGGTGGTCCAGATTTGTGAAGAGGTTTGATAATGGCGCATTTCCATTTAAGAGGACGCAGGAGGATAAACAGAAAATAAAAAAAATCCCCAGCAAGAAGGATTAGGAGAACTGTTTCTTTTAGCTGCCAGCTTGCTCAACTTCAGATGGAGTGTGCTCCCTGTCCGATCATGACTCAGTCAGACACTGTGCCATTGTCCACCACTGAGCCTGTCACTTCCCGTTCACACTGTGTTACAAAAAAACATTTTTTTAATGTTTAATAAAAATGTCTAGCGCTATGAATAAACTCATGAGAGGGGGACTGACTGAATGTATTAAATACAAAATGAAGAGAGACACAGCAATATAACTAAAAGAGACACAGCAATATAATTAAAAAGGGTTCTCATAAGTAGTAGCACCCTCTAGTGGCAAGTCAACCAGTAAAGGAACTATTTAACACAAGCTCCTGTTTCTAATCATTTTTATTAATATTTTACCCTCTTTTTTCCTGTAAAATCAATATTATAAAAAAAATAATGAAAACCCATTTTCAAAGTGCAGTAATACCCTCCAGGGTGGGTGGTATTGTGCTGTACCAGACCTTCCAGGGGCTATAAGGCCCTCCACCTGTGGCGTCGGGCCGCATTACACCCCTGAGTGGTCTGGTATAGCACAGTATTGCCCACCTTGTTGGGTATTATTGCTTACTTAACCTCCCAGAAGAATTAACATACCCATGTTTTGTGGCACTGGATTTTAGGCAAAGAATGCAAGCCTGTTGCTGGGAGATATTTGCAAAAACCAAGCGAATTGGAAATTATCTATCTTTTTGCATTGTTTAAGCAGCCAACATTCTTCTACCCTTCCGAACTGCCTCTTTGTTATACTCAGATACATTTATTCGACAGCAGAAAAAGACCAAGTGACATATCTAGTCGACTTCAGTACATGTTATGCTACATTCAACTGTAACTGTAATGGGTACTTTAATTCACTCTAGTCTTCTGTCATCTTCCTGTCTTCACCTTAAAGTGTTAATTCATTACTTTCTTCATCCCGCCACTACTTTCTCATTCAGCAGGCTTCGTAGACCTTTTATTCTGATTTCTTTTGTTCGCTCTCTTAATCCTTCTTGCTGGGGATTTTTTTTTTAATTTTCTATTTATTCCCCTGCATCTCGACCAGCCCCCATCAGTCCAGCTGCCCCACCCAGACCCATTACCCGCTATCTCTGGACTTCCTCAACCTTGCAGTTCCCCCGTGGATCACCTCCCATAGGAAGTGCTGCCAGGGGGCTGAGACTTACTCCTCCCTGGCAGAGTTGAAGTGTTGGTCAGTGGGGCAGAGTACCAGTCAGTGGTGCAGGGCCTGTGGCTGGCAGCGGATGGCATCATGCGTTGGTTTGGCTTTTTCTGCTTTTCTCTGTGCTGCCTCCGATGTCAGGAAGCCCTTTGGCAAAAGTGTAATGTCTTGTCGCTAGTGTCCCCCTCCCTCTATCCATGGCTCTGGCTGCACTTCCACTTGTGGTCACCCAGGTGGTGGTGTTGCAGTGGAGACCGTACTCCCCCCAGTCCTGAGGAGGCAAGCGTCCATGGGATGCTCAAGCATCCTCCCTCAGCTGGCCCTCTGAAGACCCAGGGTGTTCCCAAACCTGGGTCATCAGCATTGCAGGTGGCAGTGCTACCACTGTGCCAGCTGGCCGATCTTGCTGGGGACATTGAACTTAATTCAGGCCCAACTGTCTTCTACCTTCTTTACTCCCTAAAGGCCTATACATCTGCCATCTACAGTCTTATAGCCTTCTTAAAACTTTACCTGGTCAGGCTTTGAGTCCTTCAGCATCTGTGTGACATTCTCGGTTTTACTGAGTCCTGGCTCTTCTCTAGAGTCAGTGATGGCATGGTTGTTATTTCTGACTATTTGATCCACAGACAAGACCATGGCAAATGTGGAGGTGGTGTTGCCATTTATTCTAACCTCAGTCTTACTTTGCTGTCCTCTCCTCCCATGAGGTACTCCTCTGTCGGTTCTCTCTCTCCCCTTCTCACTGCTTATTGTTATTGGTGGCATCTATGCTTGTCCAACATCTAAATCTGACTATCTTATCCACTGTTTTCTCCCTTTCCTCTTTTCTCCCTTACCTCTTCTAGTGAGCTTTTGATTCCTGGTGACTTTGTCTTTGGATTAGCTCTCGCTCTTCTCTTCTTCTACAGTTCACAAAACTGGGGCAGTAGATTTTACTGAGCTTATCTCTGAGCCAACTCACTTCAATAATCATACTATGATCACTCGCTATTAGACTGGATTCTCTTTTACAATCCCTATTGCTATGTCTCTGCTGGCATTCTTCTGAATGCCTTCAATGATCACCAGATGATCTGCTGTGTACAGAAAATCTATTACTGTAAAGTTTTCCCAAAGTTCATTTGGACTAGGGCAATCACATCTCTTAACTTGGCTACCCTTCATGCTGATCTTGGTAATATTGTCTGGTCTCCACTCTCCATGTTTACAGAAATGGATGAGGTTCTCCCTTATCTTCAAACCAGATTTACTGCAGTCTGGGATAGTCACACTCCTTTTCTTTGCTCTTGGGTGTGGGATTTTCATTTACCTTATATCAGCTGAAATAATTGATCATTGTAAGGCTTGTGACTCTGCTTGGCTGCTGCACAATGCATCTGGCATCTCCTCTGATCTGAGGCATTACAAACAGCTTCATAACACCTGTACTAAATCTATTAGGGAAACTAAATCTCATTATTTTTCTACAAACCTCCCACTCCTTCTGACATGCTCTCTGCTTTATTGAACTTAAACCCTTCCAAAAGTTATAGTACTGATGGGTTTGACAAAACTACTCACTCTCTCTCTCTGCACCTGCCATTGAAGTTCCTATTCTCTTAGTTTAGTACCATGGCTTTGGAAGGAGTCTGAAGTCCTTCCTTTGCATTAGGTGGTGATACCACCCCATCTCCCATCTTCCAACCTTTGCTTAGTTACAGGAATGCTTTGCTTTCACCTGGCTCTCTTTCTTCCTTCAGTCTTTTAGATACCTCTCTGTACCAGCTAGGCCTCTGGATCACCACTCTACTGTTTTCTCATATCTCAGAGTCACTAACTCCATCTTCACAGGAATGGATCAGGGCTTTATCAGCTCACCTATCTGTATTGACCTCACTGATGCTTGCGAGCCACTCGGCTCCAACAGTGAATTGGTTCCATTCCTATGTATCTGACCATTAATAGTGAGTTCTGGTTGGCTCCTTTCCACCCACCCATCCAGACTGGAGTCCCACAAGGTTCCAGTCTCAGCCCTTACTTTTCTCCTTCTGTCTTAATAATCTCCATTCTGTTTGTGTCAGTGCCAACATACAGTGAAGCCTGCCAGGATCAAGCACAGTGTCACAGTTTTCCTGCGTGACGAAAGGTATTAACTCCCATTGAAATTGCATTGTTTGCTGCAGTAACTCTGCTGCAGAATTCTGCAGAGTTGGGCTTGATCCTGGTGGGCTTCACTGTGCACACATACGTGGATGACACAGTCCTCTATGCCAGATGTCACTCCTCAGCTTAAAGAGCTAGTGGAGCCAATAGAGGTAGACAAGAAAATAACAATTTTAAGTAGTAGCTGTAACTTTTTATTTCTGAAGTGTATTTCTTTTTCCTTTTGCTCATCAGAAAGTATTTTATATGATAATATTGTGCTGGATGTGTGGAACAGCTCTTAGCCTGAAGGCTGACATATCTAAGTCTACTGCCCCACACTACATCATCAGCATTGTGATCTCACTGACTGTGACATCACAGGTGAATGACCTGGCAGTCACTCACTTGCTGTTCCTAAGTAGCAGTGATGTCAGTCAGTGAGGTCACAATGTTGATGATGTAGTGTGGGGTGGTAGAGCAAGATATGTCAGCTGCCAGGCTAATAGCTGTTCCACACATCACACCTACTAACATTTATTTATTATTTATTTAAGAGATTAACCAGGCAGGTATGCTGAGCGGGGGCTGCTCGTTTCCAGATGCGACCTGGGGGTTACATAGAAAATACAGCAGGAATGTACAGTACAGGGGTAATACAACAGGTCCACCAATAGTATTGGAGCTGGCATACATTTGTTCAAATGTTACTACAAGGGTGGTCAGTCACCGCAGAGTAAGTACGGTCAGAGAACAGGCAGGTAAACAGTAATTTACTGAGACAGTATTAGGGCTGTCGAGATACATCAAGGCACCCATTGGTTGTGGGTCTGGGCTGCTGGTAGCAGTTGCATGCGTCGGAGAAGTAGTCATGGAGGAGTGGTTTTAGCAGCCTAGGGGCAGGGTCAACCTGATGCGAGCAGGAAGATCATTCCAAAGTTTTGGCAGGCAGTATTTGAAGGCGGATTGGACCTTTGAGGTGTGCATGAAAGGGATGTTGAGTAGCTTGGTGTCGGAGTGTCTGAGAGAGTAAGCCGGGGAGGGTTGTGCTGTCAGAGCAGAGCTGAGATAGGTCGGGAGGGAGTTTGTCCAGAATTTGGCTATTACATTTGCGCCCTGTATTCGACGTCGGGACTCGAGCAAGGGTAGTGTTAAGGAGCTATATAGGTCACAGTGATGGATGGTGGGCGGGCAGTCCAGGATGAAACGGCAGTAGGAGTGAAAGAGGGTATCCAGGCTGGCTAAGGTGGTTGGGGGTGCAGCTCCGTAGACCACGTCGCCGTAGTCAAAGATAGGGAGAATCATTTTAAGCACTAATTTCCTTCGGACCGTGGGGGGCAGGCACCCTTTATTACGATGAAGTGCACCCAGTTTGGGGTGCAGTTTTTTGTGTAGCAAGTCAATGTGGGCGGAGAAATCCAGGTGCTGATCGAGCCATACTCCCAGGTACCTAAAGGAGGTGCAGGTCTCCAGAGTTGATCTGTCCAGGGTATGGAAAGTAGGAGGGGCAGCCGGTGAGCCGAGGTTAGTATTGCGAAGGTTAGAGAGCAGTTTTCTTTGAATTTAGTACTAGTTGATTGGAACCGAGCCATTTTTGGATAGCGTCAAAATCATGTTGGAGGGCTGCGTACACGTCCCTAGTGGTGGGGCCGGAGGCATATACATCAGGTAAAACATCAGGTAAACAATCTTCTAATTAAACAAAGGGAAAATAAAAGATACCGTAGATATAAAAGGTAAAGGTTGGACGCTTTTAAAATCTAATATTAGTTTTAGGCAGTACACTTGCTCTTTAAACGTCAGCTTCAACATGATTTTGATAATGTTCAGTGCTGGTTCTCCTCAAATCAGCTTTTACTTGATGCTAAAAAGACAGTTTCCATGTCCTTAGGTACTAGGATAAAACTAGCTAGGTTTCCCTCCTACCCATCTTTCACCACTCTTGATGGCTTCCCTTTGGACAATGTTCCCTCCTTTAAATATCTTATTGTATGGCTTGATCGGAACCTCAACTTCTGTGCACATATCAATGCCACTACTCCTGGTCCATAGGGAATTTGTTCTAAACATTATCATGCCAGTATTTGACTATGCAGGTGTGGTCCATGGGAGCTGCTCCTACATCCTACCTGGCCAGGTTAGAGCTTTTCTGCCATTTGTTATGCTGTTCTGCCTCTCAACTCACCTCCTGTCACTCAAAACCGTCTCCCATATCAGTCCCTCTCCCTGCCATCCTGACTCCCATAGTCTTCTTCATTGTGTTTCCTTTCTCTGGCTAAAGTCTGGTTTTCCTTACTTCCTCCCTAGATTAGCTGCCTCCTATCCTACAGTATATACCTTCTTCTAACTATTCCCTCCGTTCCTCTCACTCTGTGTCTTTCTGTTCCTGCCTGCCAAACACCTTCTGAACAATCTGCATTCTCATTCCATCTTCCTATCAATTTGGAATCTTCCTCTTACCTATCTTTTAAATTCTCTCTTCAGAACATTTCTCATCCTCCTGCTGTTGCCCTTAATCTTATTCTGCTCTTTACCAGTCTCTGACCATCTACTCTTCTATGCCCTTGACATACGTAACTTTTATATTTTTGGCAATGCATTTTGGCCCCTTTTGTATATTCTATACATACGTTTTTCCCACCCCTATTTCTCCTATATTTTAATCAATTTTTGCTCTCTGGCTGCAGTTGATCTAGTATCATCTTGTATATTACACCAGCTAATTCACTGTACTTGGCTTCATAATATGTGTAATCTTATGTACTCCAGTAGTGTTGCCTTGTTACTTTTTGTTATTGCTTTGTACCCTTTGTTCCTTCTCCCTTGAGTTACACCTGGAAACGAGCTTTAGCATCTTGTTTGCCAAATTGAAAATAAATAAATACAGTGATCTGTAGTGGACTGGCTATTTTCAATAAGGAGTGATTGCATTGTTCTGCATTGACATGGTCCTCTGTGGGGCTGGCTGTGATTACACAAACGGATTGCTCACTATAGTTGTCTGTTGAGCTGTTGTTGATCAAACAAGTTGATACACGCTACAGTCCTACAATATCTAAGCTGATATGCCACATCTCATGGCCACTGGGGTCCTACTTCTGCTTGGGGTAGTTTGATGTCTCAGTCCCTTTGGTAGTTTTATTTTACAATATATAACACACCTGGGGGAGGAACTATTTTTTTCTGGTAAAAGTATTTCCACTACAAAATAAAACATGTTTACGTGCACTTAAATGCTTCCCTGTAGCATTTAAAGTGGTCCATTTTTTTTCTGTTAAATGTCTTATATAAGGCCTATTTTACGAGTGCAATAAGACACTTCAGTTGCATGTAATAGCCCTTGATAGAGGACACCTAGTAGGATCTACCTACATCAACCTAACAAAGGCTTTTGACTGTCAGTCACACCCTCCTCCTCCAATACCTGTCTGCAATGGGACTGTCCATAGAGGCCACCTCGTGGTTCAAAGACTACCTTGGCGGTAGATCCCAAAGGGTCAAAATCAATGCCACACTATCCACCAGTAAACCTGTTCTCTCAGGAGTACCCCAGGGTTCTGTCCTGGGCCCTCTCCTCTTCACCCTATTCCTAAACACCCTCCCAGAAGCCTGCTCGGGCCAGATTCTCCTCTGTGTGCATGATGCTGTCCCTTCCACCAGCCACCCTGACCCCCACTTTCTCCAGTCCTCTTTGCAGCACTCTTTCTCTGAAGCCAAAGCCTGGTTCACTGAGCATAGACTTGTTCTGAATTATTAAAAAACAAAGACCATGCTCTTGGCCCATCGCCAGAATCCCCTAATAAACTTTCCCTTCTGCATCCATAACTCCTAGAGCTTCCCTCTTGAATTAGTACCCACTTTCAAGTATATGGGGGTCACTATTGACTCCTCCCTTACATACCATGAGCATATCAACCTGCTCAGCTCGGCCATTAACAAAAGAGTAGGACTTCTGTAGAGGCATGGGGATGCTTGCCACCCGAACTCCTGCGGCTTGCAGTGACCTCCTCTGTCCTATCACTAGTTGACTATGGGATAATTTTCTATGGCTCTGCTGACCCCACTGCCCTCCATCGCATCAAAGTCACCCTCAATAAAGCCTGCCGACTGGTCTCGGGTGGTAGCAGAAGGACCCACACCTGTGAGCTCTACAGATGCACCAGCTGGCTGAACTTTGAAGGAAGACGCAGATACCAAACCTTTCTCCTAGCGAGAAAGCTCTCCCTTGAACATTCCCCCCAGGGCCTCCGACACCTGGTACAGCCCCACCCCCACCAGAGGGTCACTAGGAGCTCACTGTCCACTACCCTCTCAGTCCCCCACTGCAGGACCTCCATGGGTTAATGCTTCTTTTACTACAGAGCACCCCTCTGGGTGAATGACCTACCCTCTGCTGTCACATCTGAGCAGCAGCTAAGACAATATAAGTCCTCACTCTGCACAGTACTCCTCTCCCAATCCAACTGTGACTGCACCGCACCTAACGTGTACTGCTGCACCTAGGCCCTCGGCTGCCAGCTACATGCACAGAGCCTCCTCCTCTACTCAGTCCTAACAGGCCATGAATGCTAACTAGCTGTTTCTTTATTGCCAACTTACTGTTGACCTGGGATCTGTATTACCACCCCCAGTTCTGTAACCTGTTTCTGCTGTTTATTCTGTTGTTATGCTGCCTGTTTGCTTTGTTTACTTTGTATGTAACACTGATGTGGAGCCTTTGCAAAAGAGTCCTTGACTCAAAGGTTGTAATACCGATACTTCTCAATAAATAAATAAGATAAATAAGTAGTTGTAGCCAATAATCTCACTTCTTACATGTGTTTAAAGGCTCAGCTACACAATGTGTGCCTAAGACACCTGAGGCAAGCAGTTATTAGTGAATGATTGCATCCCCTTGTTGCATCCTATTGCTTACATAAACTATATAAAATGCAGAGAAAAACAGTTCTAATTACTCAAAACTAAACTACAGGAGGGAGGACCCATTTTTATTTCAAGTCTTTGTCTTTTTAGTACAGATGTTATTTCATGGGAGTTTTGTGGGAGTTCATGTAAAATGTAACAATACATGACAATGTTTCAAACTTTGCATCACTTGTTCTGTTGTTAAGCTTTGGTTTGTACTGGTGGATATGTTTTCGGCAAAGGTACTGTAGCATGTCCTTTCTTGCTAAAATTTTTGAACACTGTGCCAAAGACAATTGTGAGGGCTGTGGTGATTACTAAATAACTGCATTTATTTCTTGATGCTGAGGTGCTGTAAAAATAAAAATAACAAAAGCTCAACAGTGCTGTGTTAATTAGAGGCAATATAAACTTTGTGTTTTTCATTTTTTAATATAGTTATAAATTTAGATGTGTAAAAATATGTTTTATTAACTCCAGTGTATCGTTGCTTGTATTTGTTTTGACATATTCCTTTTTCCTTATTTTGAGTCCCTATTAATGATGTCCTGTTTATCTGCCCAATATTAGTTTCTTAATTACTTATGAGTTCTGAAAATGGGCGACATCAGTTGAGCAGAAGCTCTGAATGGAGAGCTTCTTTCTAGGCTTCCGCTTAACTGATGTCACAAGGTTCCAGAACTTGCACACAATTAAAAAATTAATATTGGGTGGGACGAAGAGCAGCATGAACAAGGGACCTAAAATAAGGGGGGAAAAAATAAGACTATTTCAAAGCAAGAACATGACACAAAGCACTGGGGATATTGAGCAGATTTCAGTCATGCCCAAATTTCCAATTATATTAAACAATGTAAGAAACAATATATAAAACAATGTAAGAAACAAGGTTTATGGTTCCATTAAGTAAATAATATTATACAATGGCAAGAAAAAATCCTGGTCTCTGATTGGTCAGTCTGGGGCTGGACCCGTGATGTTATCCCAGCACAACATCATGGCTCTAGTCTCAGCATTGTGAACCAATGTCTACTGCCATCATTATTGATCCTCTCTCTTTTTGCATCTTCTCTTAAGAAACAAAAATATTTTTCCACACTAATAAAAACATTCTTTAAAACTATTTTTTTTATTTTATATATAACAAGGAGCAGTTGTATAATAGCAATAATGCCCTCCAGGGTGTGTGTCGTTTGAGATGCCGTCACGCCTCAGTTGTTGGACGCACTCGGGCTGCAGCCTCATGCCCAACCACCTGAGGCGTGATGTTATCCCAGCACAAACACACCCTGTTGGGCATTATTGCTCAAATAAATAATGAGGCTGTGTAGCGCAGTGGTTTAGGGCACTGAGCTGCAAACCTGCAGACCAGAGTTTGAATCCCATTAGCCCCCACTTGTGTACTGTGACCCTGAGCAAGTCACTTAACTTCCTTGTGCTCCCAGGTCGCAGCTGGAAACAAGCTTGAGCTTAGTGTGCCTTTCCTGGTTAAACAGTTTCCCCATTCCCTTCTGTATTAAATCACTGGAATTCCAGTGAAAGATGAGCTCCCATTAACAGAATACAGGATGTACCCTGCCTCCTAAAGACTTTGAATATTTTCTTTCACATGAAAATTTCCTTTCAGCATTTAAGATAGCCTTACATTTTAAACGCCAAATGCCGAAGAGGAGTTTCTTCTGTTTACAGTAGAATACCGGTATATCCCCAGAAAAAATCCCATGAAAGCAAGTAGGAATTCACAGGCAAATCAAGTATGATTTAGGCAGTATGGGTACAAAATATCAATTAAGAACATCCAGTCCCCCCCTCCCCGCCAAAAAAACGATATTTAAGAAAGAGAGTCTGCATCATAAAATATCACATTCTTGTTTTTGTTTTTTTGTTACTTGAGTAATAAAGCATGACAGGGTGTGCATTATTGTAGGATAAGGGCATGCCATTGTAAGTGAAGCATAATGCAATGCTGAATACCTAATGCACCCGAGAAGTGACATTATCCCATATTTGCGCACACCCAAAATGGTTCCTTGGATTTTTACTTTAAAAACTAGCAAATTATGTTCAGAAAGTTAAGTATTTATGGCCTGTGCTGTTGTGCTGGAATAGTGCATGGCCATGTGATCACATCTGACCAATCACAGATCTTGGTTTATCATACTCATTTTATGAGTCCTGTTTTTCCCTCCTTTTCCAGTGTGTCAGGCTCTCCTTCAGGCTGTCAATAAGCCCTGGATCCTGTGCCTATTGGAGCAGTTGATCCCCCGATACCCACTCCCTGTCTCCTGTCTCCTCATATACTGTCTTTGAGTTGCCATACATCTTTGACTGGGGACAGCCAGTGGTGAGGAATGTTGGCCAGAACTGTCCCAACCAGGGAGGGGGGCAGTAGATAAGTCAGAGGTCCAGATGTTACAGCTGGGCAGGAAGAATATAGGGGCAGCAGCCACCTGAGTGCCCCCACTGCTTCCACTTATTTTCATCCCCCATGTCTTACCCCACATCCTACTGGGACAAGACCAGCAGTAAGAGAACTTTCTGACCAGATGAAAGCTGACTGTGACCAGTCACATCCACCATTTTCCGACTGACACGTGGTGGCACAGTACAGTGCAGACATATACCACCAGTGTGTCCTATGTCAGCAACCTGTGTCATGCTGGCAGCAGGATTTCACACCTGTGTCTTAGGAAATGTATCCTAACTCACATGATTCTCTCCCTTCAGGCTACCAGGGGAAGTCATGTAATGGCAGGAGCCACCCCTCTCTCAGTCATGAGACATTCTGCAAAGTAACCAATTTAAGTTCGGAAGGGATCATGTCCAACTGTCTCCCCACTCACTTTGTAAGCAAGTATCAGTAAGTATGCTGTGCAGACATGTACTAGATTAAAAGGTTTCCCCACCCACTTTACTACCCAGGGTATCCAGTTCTGGACAGAGGCTTAGTACTGCCTCTTCTGCCTGATGCTATGGGATAGCCTAGAAACAGGATTCAAGCCCAGGCTACCATCATTGTAAACTGTGCCTCTTTCCAGTGGGTCATCACTCGAGTAGCACACAACATGTAAGAACAAATAAAATATATTTTCTTACTTAAAATATTATTTGTTAATGATGAATGATAAAGTTAATTTTTGATAGAAACCTCACGTCCCTTGCAAATGAGTTTGGGTACTGCTGTCGTACTGTTCCACTGTGCATTGGTGCATGTGTGGGGAGGGGGAGAGGGCAGTGCAGGGGATGTCTGTAGCAAGCCTGCTACACTATATCTAACTTTTGCATGAAAGTGAGCAGAGACTTCAGCATTCCATATCAGTCCTTTTCATGATGAGTAAAATGATCAAGAACTAAGATAGAGAAACAAAGATCTGTGGTTTGATTGAGTCATAATAGTTTAGGCCATGATGTAATATTTTAACATGAGCCAAAAAGATAAAATAACATTTTATGTAACCTCTAGCTCCCAGTACAGGTTGGAACTGTGGTGTGTCGCCACTGATTGGAAGCGCACAGAAGCCGACCGGCATTGCAGATGTGTACAGTAAATTTAGACCAGTGAAAAGGGTTTCACCATTAAAACACCAACCCGAAAACCCAGACAGTGATGGAACGGATGAACTGCAGGCCCAAAAGGGAGAATGCCACAAAGAGGAGTTTTCTGAAAAGCCACAGCAGTTCAATAGTCAGCATCCTAATGAAGGTCAGGGTATCAAAAGCAAAGATGCTGAAACCAGTGTTTCGCTTGAGGAGCTGGAACATTACGATCTGGACATGGATGAAATCCTGGATGTGCCTTACATCAAATCAAACCAGCAGCTCGGCCCTTTTACAAAGGCAGCCCCAGAGAAAAGGACTCTGGATACATGTTCCAGTGTCAAAGGTCACAGCAGCAAGCCCTGCTCTGCAGCAGGCACGGAGGACTTGCCAGCCAGCATGACACAGTTTTGTGTTCTGTCCCCAGTTAAGAGCTCTGAACAGAGAAAGCCACATGCTATTGTTCCGGATCAGCACAAGCATTCTGTTGGGGGATTAGAACATTCCCAGCCTCTAGCCAAATGTAGCGCAGTCCATGAACCTGACACCCCAAGGAAGGGCTTTCTAAACAGGACGTTTGCGGAGTCTGGTGCCTGTACGGCTGAAAAGATGCTCCCTAACTGCCAGTCAAGGACTTTCCATTTACATCCAGCAACTGTGGACAGCAAATTGGATGAGGTGAACAGTAACATTAACTGGACTGGCCAAGGAAGTGTGGGGGAAAGGAGCCAGGAGGAGAAGAAAGTTAAAAGCATCTTAAACATCGTCAGAGAAGGGCAAATTTCACTTCTGGTATGTAGAGTGCTAATCCTTTTCATATTGTCGCTTGTAGCAAAATATATAAAATTAGACAAATGTGCTTGTTTCTGTCTTTCAAAGACTGTAACTCGCTGTTTCTAGTTTTGGAAACCATGTTTGAAACGTAAAGAAACAATGTTTTTTTTTATCAGAACAGCATGGATTAACTGCTAATGCTTTTATCAACTTGTTTTAGAAATCTTGTTCCTGTAACCGAGCTTTGAAGTTTTTTTCTAAAACTTGATTTGTATTCCTGAGGGTGAGTTTTGAGTCATGGGGCAAAACATATCACTGTTTTGTAAGGTAGACCCGTTAAAGACTGGGAGTTTTCAAAATGTTTGTGATTTCCTTGTCTGCAGCTAGTCACAGATTATCATGGCACTCTGAGTGCTGAGCCTGGAAACAGAGGCTCCACTGTTGAATTGTAATTATTCTGCAGCCTTGTTTGTGTCAGGTTGTTGCAACAGCATTCGTAGAGTGAGAGCAGCATCACGTGGAAGCATGCGTGTTCTTTGACACACAGCTAAGGTTTTGGTTAGTTCCAGCTTTGTGATCAAACGCCATGAAAATGGGTTTCCAGAGTAACTGGCCATGAATGCTCAGCATCATGTGAAGAGGGGTTTTGGAGAAGCTGACAGGAGATCTCCTGCCAGTGAAATACAGAAGGAGTGTGTTTCATTTGGAAGCTGCTGATTCACTTTCCTGAGAATGGCTTTGCTTTAAGAAGTCAGACTCTCTCTCTCTCTCTCTCTCTCTCTCATGTCACCCTTTCTTTTTGTTGTCTTGTCTTTGTCTCTGCCACTCTCTGTTTTACTCTCTCTGTTTTTGTTTCTTTCTGCAAAATGAGAAGTGAGTATGTTTATTCATTTGTAAGAAGAGTTTGCATTTATATAGCACTTTTCACATGCACTGTATCTCAAACCAAAGTGTTTTAGAAGTCATTAGGGACTGGTAGTGCAAATTGGTTTCTCTATTGTTTCTGTGTAATTTTATTAAAAATCATTCTCGGGCCAACAGGAACCCAGCAGTATTACCAGGTAGCAAATCTCAGGACTACCTCTATGCTGGGGGCACGACCAAGGCTGAAAGGCATGCTACCACTTGCAGTATATCCCAGCTTATTATAGGACACTGCTGCAGCCTGCCAATACAGCAACCCCTTCTGGTGTGCCAGGGGAGCTCCTCCTTCCATGTGGGGACATGCTGCATGTGCACGAGGTCATCATATGCAGCTATGCATGACACCACAGGTAGGTGGAAGAGTAGAGCCACACTGATTACAAAACATAGAATAAAAACAGTCATAAAATGACTGCATGACTTCAAAATAATAAAGGGAAGGAATTTGATTTCCTTCTTTCCTTTCTTCCTTCCTCCCTCCCTTCAAAAGTTAAACATAGAATCTCTCGGCAGATAAGGACCTGATGGCCCACCTAGTCTGCCCTGTTTTCCCTTCCTATAGTGTCGCCGCAGACCCCACTCGGTCTCAGTCTCCCCCCACTGCTAAGATCCCCTGTGTCTGTCCCATGTGTTCTTGAACCCGGTCACCATTTTCACCCCCACCACCTCCTCTGGTAAGCTGTTCCATGTGCCCACCACTCTCTCTGTGAAGAAGTATTTCCTCACATTTCCTCTGAGCCTCCCCCTTCTAACTTCATAGCATGACCCCTCATCCTTGAGCATCTTTTTCTGTGGAAAATGCTTCCCTCCTGTACCTTGTTTTTGCCTGTAAGATATTTGAATGTCTTTATCATAGCCCCCCTTTCCTCCAGGGAGTACTTGTTAAGTTCCTTGAGCCTTATCCCATAGGGCTTTTGATGCTGGCCATGCACCATTTTGGCTGCCCTCCTTAATACTGCCTCCACCCTCTCTATGTCTTTATGGAGAGGGGGCCTCCAGAACTGTACACAGTACTCGAGGTGCGGTCTAACTAGTGATCTATAGAGGGGTATTATTACCTCCCTCCTTCTGCTGGTGATTCCCCTTCCTGTGCAACCCAGCATCCTTCCAGTCTTCCCCACTGCTTTGTCACACTGCTTCGCTACCTTCAGGTCATCAGAAATGATCACCCCCAGGTCCCTTCCTGCTTTGTAACTGTTAATACCTCTCCTCCCAGTTGATATGTTGCCCCAGGGTTCTTATGCCCCAAGTGCATTATTTTGCACTTCTTTGCGTTAAAACTATATATATGAGCAATAAAATGCCTGAACTCCAAGCTATGTTGGCTGAGGAAACAACGGATGTGGCAGCAATTACAGAGACATGGGCCAATGAGAGAAATGAGTGGGACCTAAACTTAGAGGGCTACAAGATATTCAGGAAAGATAGGGGAGTGGGAAGGGGGGGTGTTGCGTTGATAGAAATGACATAATGGTTAGTGGAGTGGAGGAGGCTGGAAGGGGTGTGGAGGCAATTTGGGTAATATTGCAACCAAGGGGAGGGAAGAAATTGAAGATAAGGGGGGTATACAGGCCCCCTGCAATTGAAGAGGCTGTGGAGGATAAGTTGGTTGAGAACATCAAGGCTCACTGTGACCTTGGAAAGGGAAGGGTGGTTGTCATAGGTGATCTCAGTATGCCGGGGGTGGACTGTGACACCATGACATCCTCTGTAACCAGGGAACAGAGACTGATGGATGTCTTTCAGGATGCCTTCCTGGTTCAGCAAGTGGGAGAACCTACTAGAGAGGGGCGAATAGTAGACGTTGTCCTAGCGGACAGTGAACAAATTAGGGGCCTGGAGGTGTGCAGTCCACTGGCGGGTGGAGACCATGCCATGGTTTGGTTCCTGCTGTATCGGGGGGGGGGGGGCCGCACTCATACAGTAGTGGTTGATTAGAGGTGTTCCCCAAAGCTCTATATTAGGCCCAATCCTCTTTGCTATCTACATGAATAACCTGGATTCACATCTCTGTTTAGCTAATGTCCATCTATTTGCGGACGACACCGTACTATATACCATAAATTCCTCCTTGGATATGGCCCATGAGAGTTTACAGCAAGATTTTATCACCCTCCAACATAATATCAGACACAAACTGCTCCTCAATGCCAAAAAGACTAAAGCTATGAGCCTCTCCCCAAAGCTAGCCCCCAGACCATCGCACACACCCTAGATCCTAACACTACTAGATGAATCCCTTGAAATAGTTTAAACCTTTAAATATTTTGGGTTCTGGCTAGATAATAAGCTTAACTTTCTACACCATCTGAATGAAGGCTCGAAGAAATGAAGACCGCAGCTAGGCTTATTTTATTGTATTAAACATCTGCTCACCCCAGAAGCCAGAAAGAGGCTAGTACAAACTACATTCTTACCCCTATTGGACTACGCCGACTTTCTCTACATGCATTGCCCTGTAACAGTGTTCAACAAACTTGACACGCTCTACCACAGGGCCCTAAGATTCATCTTCAGTCTGCCGCTTCGCACTCACCACTGCCTACTGTACCAGGAATCAGGGTGGCCTTCACTCTCAGCTAGGAGAAAAAGAAATGCCCTACTTTGGCTTCATAGAGCACTATCCAATAATCTGCCTACTTACATCTTAAATCTCTTCACATGGGCCAAGGGATCGTATGGCTTAAGACGTTTCTCCTTATTCTGCTTCCAGATTCCTAAAGTGAACACGACATATGGGGAGGCTGCCATCAACTTCTCACTCCCATCGTTATGGAATACCATGCAAAACTCCCTAAAACTCATCTCACTCCCAGGCATATTCTCATTTAAAGCTTCATTAAGCGTATTGTTGTCGGAAGCCTGCAACTATTTTCATAGACACTGATCAATCTACATCATGTTTCTCTTACAAATTTTGCAGCTAATTGTCGATTAAGATTCCTCCCTATTAAGGTTGCCTAGCTCTCTTGGTTCATTCTGGCCTTCTTATTCCGCTCAGCTACCTCTATCCTAGTTTCTCTTAGCTGCCCTCCCTTCCCCATTCTTACCATCTCTACCTTACTATTGTCCTTAGAGTGACTAGGATTCTTGCTCCCCTACTTCCTACATATCTTTTGCTCCGAATTATATGTGGTCACCATATTGGACAGGCACTTGATAGTGGCCTTCCGTGGTTCACCTGTATATGTATTACATTTTTGTACTACCCTGTTGGAGTTATGCTTGTTCTGATTTGCAACTTACTATTGTACAATGGTTTCTGCATTTTTTTTTTGTTACTACCTTAACTCATCTGTATTTTTCCTTGTACTAAACTGCAATGTATTATTGCCCAGGATCACCTTGAAAATGAGCTTGCTCAATAGTGTATATGCCTGGTTAAATAAAGTGATTGATTGATTGATTGATTTCAGGGGAGCAGACTTCACAGGTATGGGTAGGATTCTAAGGGAGAGGTTGGACATGGTTAGACCAGATATGGATGCTGGAAGATTGTGGGAGACCACCATTAAAGAAGAGGTACGAGAGGCTACTAGGTCCTGTACTAAACTAAGGCATAAGCATGGTAGAACCAGCAAGCCATGTTGGTGGACCAGGGAGGAGCAGGAGGTGGTGAGTGATAAAAAGGCTGCCTATGTAAGTTTCAAACGGTCTAGGGGGGATAAGGAGTGAGGGGAGTATGAACTGTTGTCCAGGAAGGTCACCAGAGTGGTGAGGGGCACTAAGGCAGGATGGAGAAAAACCTGACTAGGGATATCCGGGGATTCTATAGATGCATAAGAGAAGAGAAAGTGAGGACACAGATCAATAGGATTAAGATTGTGGGGGGATGGGCTCAGGAAGCAGGGGAACAGGCAGAGGTGCTAAATGAGTACATTGCCTCAATATTTGCAGAGGGTGATGAGGGATCCCTACAGCCTGATGGGAGAGATGAGGAGCCAGTAAAAGCGAGAGGTCAGTTTCAGTCTGAGACCATAGGATGGCATGAGACTAGGGCACAGGCTAGACCAGACCAAGTGGGAGTAGGAAGGTTACATGTGGGAGTGATTTGGGGGGGAGAAATCACAGTGGATAGGGTGAGGGAGGCCCTTCGGAATCTGAAAAATGATAAGGTGCTGGGACTGGATGGAATACATCCGAGGGTTACGAAGGAATTGGCGGATGTGCTGGTAGCCTCATTGACTGTACTCTTTAACATTTCTCTGCAGACAGGATGGGTACCACAGGACTGGAGGGTGGCTTATGTGGTACCTATACATAAAGTGGGGTCTAGGGAGGAGATGGGGAATTACAGGCCGGTCAGTCTGACGTCTGTAGTGGGCAAAGTAATGCAGGGCTTTATCAAGGAGAGGCTTGGGAGGCAGTTGGAAAGGTTAGGACACCAGGATAATAAACAGTATGGCTTTGTCCCTGGTAGATCATGTCAGACCAACCTCGTAGAGTTTTATGATTGGGTGACGGGGGCCTTGGATAGACATAGGCCAGTGGATGTCCTATACCTAGATTTCAGCAAGGCGTTTGATTCAGTACCTTATAGTGGACTGATAGCAAAAATGGGAGAGAGGGGGGTGGGAGGACAGGAGCTAAATTGGTTTGAAAATTGCCTTTCGGGGTGTTTACAGAGGGTAATGGTGGGTGGGATAATATCTTCCCCCAGGAAGGTAATCAGTGGAGTCCCTCAAAGTTCAGTATTGGGCCCACTCTTGTTCAGTGCCTATATCTCGGATATAGGGAAGGGGTTAGGAATAGGTTGAGTCTTTTTGAGGATGATTCAAAATTGGGAGCACTGGTGGATAGTGAGGAAGAGAGGGAGACAGTCCAGGGGGATCTGGATACCCTGGAGGGGTGGTCAAAGAGGTGGGGACTGAAATGTAATGCCGGGAAATGTAAGGTACTTCATTTAAGGATCAAAAACCTGGGCCATGTATATACCCTGGGGGGTGGGGGTCACACTGCATGCCACATTGGGAGAAATGGATTTAGGGGTGGTGGTAGATGTCAAAATGAATAACTCTGAAAATTGTAAAAGAATTACAGCCAAGGCAAACAGGATATTGGGTTGCATAGCCAGGGGAATTGCATCCAGAAGCAGGGAGGTGATCCTCCGTCTATATAATGCCTTGGTCAGGCCGCAGCTTGAGTACTGTATGCAGTTCTGGAGACCTCACCTGAGGAAGGACATAGCGCTGCTGGAAAGAGTCCAGAGGAGAGGGACCAGGATGATTCCGGGCATGGAGAGGAGGCCTTATGAGGAGAGACTGGAAGAGCTTGGGCTTTACTCACTGGAGAGGAGGGATAGGGGAGACATGATAGAGGTTTTCAGGTATGTAAAGGGAATAATTAGGAGTGAAACCAGGGAGTTGTTTAGGCTGAAGAAGGGGGGGAGCGACCAGGGGCCATGAGTGAAGTTGGAGGGGGAAACTACAGGGGGAACGAGGAAGCATTTTTTCACTGAGAGGTGTGATAGAGCCATGGAATGCACTTCCGGGAGGCTAGTGGAGGAGGGCACAGTGGAGGGCTTCAAGAAGGGGTGGGACAGGTATAAAAGGAAACTGAATCTAGAGAAAACACTCTTGGGGCTGGGGGGGGTGGTGAGGTGGGCAGCCATTAGGTTGCTGGCTTTCGAGCAGACAAGACAGACCATTTGGCCTATTCTGCTGGCTTTTTAGTACGTTAAAACTCAGCTGCCAAGCCCTTGACCATTTTTCCAGCTTTTCTAGATCACTTCTCATTTTTTCCACTCCTCCTGGTGTGTCTGCTTTGTTGCAGAGTTTTGTGTCATCTGCAAACAGGCATACTTTCCCTTCTAGCCCTTCTGCAGTGTCACGGATGAAGACATTGAAGAGGACTGGCGCTACTACTGATTGCTGTAGTACTCCACTGGTCACTTTGCATAGTCCAGAGTGACTGCTGTTTACCACCACCCTCTGACTCCAATTGCCCAGCCAATTTTTCACCCATTCTTCTACCTTAGGACCTACTCCTAGGCTTCCCAACTTCTTTAACAGCCTTCTATGTGGAACGTTTCAAAGGCCTTGCTGAAATCCAGGTAGACTATGTCCACCACTCTCCCTTGATCCACTTCCCTGTTCACCCAATCAAAGAATTTAATCAGGTTTGTCTGGCAGGACTGCCCCCCCTGTGAACCTCATGCTACCTCTGATCCTGCAGGTTCCATTACCTTGCTTACTACTGACGTCAGGCTGAATGGCCTGTAATTTCCTGCCTCCTCCCTATTTCCACTTTTGTGGAGCGGGGTTACATCTGCCCTCTTCCAGTCCCCCCGTACCTCCCCTGCTTTTAATGACATGTTGAAAATGACTGTCAGAGATGCAACCAGCTCATCTTTCAGTTCCCTCAGTATCCTGTGGGTCACCCTGTCTTGCCCCATTACTTTGTCTACTTTTAACTTTGATCGGTCCCTAAGCACTCTTTCTTCTGTAAACGGTTCTCATAGGTAAATACAGAGCTATATAGACATTAGTCCTTTTGCTCGCCATTTTATTAATAGCCCTGGATATTATATTTAAGTAGGAAGCTATCCAATCTGTTCTTGAATGTATTCACAGTATCACTAGCTACCACTTCTAATGGCAATTTATTCCAAATATTAGTAACCCTCAATGTGAACCAGGATTTTCTTTTTTTTTTGTTTTTGGACAGTCCACAAATAGTTGTAGAGGGTGTGCTCTGGTATTACACAATAATTCCGTGTATCTCAAACCTAGTAGTTCCCATAAGTCCGGATCAGTGGTTGATTTATAAAGCAAACACATATCCCCCCTTAAATGCCTATAAACCAAGGAATACAAACCCAGGATGTTTAACCTCCTTTGATAATCTTGATCTTTAACCTCCTGTATATATCGAGTGGCTCTCCTCTGGACTCTTTCAAGTGCTACTATCTCGGTTCTTCCACTAGGTGACCAGAACTGTGCACAGTAATCCAGGTGCGGCCTCACCAATGATGTATAGAGGGGCAGGAGAACATCCCTACTTCTAGATGTAATATGTTTATTTATGCAATGTAATATACCGCTTGATTTCTTAATAACTGAATTACAGTGCATTTTAAATTATAAATCGTTTGTAACCATAATACCCAAGTCACTTTGTTGTTCCACAATACTTAGTATTTGTCCTCCAAGTGTATAAGGTGTCTGTTTATTCGCTTTCCCAAAGTGCATAACACAGCATTTATCCACATTAAACAGCAATTTTTTATCTGATGCCCAGGACTCCAGTGTATTTAATGCTTCTTGTAGTTTTGTGGCATCGTTTTGGTTATTTATAGGAAACCCAACCCTGGTATCATCAGCAAACTTAGAAACCCAGACTCCGTTATTGACACTCATTGAGGCAATATATATATTGAACAAGCAAGGCCTCAAGACAGAGCCCTGGTGCACCCTACTAGTGACCTTGGCCCATGCAGAGTTAGTCCCGTTTACATTTACAGATTGTTTTCTAGAGGTAAGCCATGCTTCTACCCATTTTGTTATTGTTCCTGGTAATTCATAGTTCTGTCCTGTATATAGACAAGAAACAGGTGTACAAGTGCAAAACAATACTACAGTAAACAAATGTGCAGTGTTCTGTGTAAGGGAGTAAACTACAGTGGAATAAACTGTTGAATCTGAACATTTGGCAGAGTGCAATGTGCAGTATAGGGTTTAAGGTGGAAGTAGGGAATGCAATTTAGGAGGCTGAAGAGGGAGCTACATTAAGGAGGGTGCTGGGCAATGGGAAACTGGAGAATGGAGAGTGGTGGGCAGCAGCCAAGGGCCCAGTATCAGGGACAGCTGCAGGAGTGAGCAGATCATTCCTGAAGGAGGGATTTGAGAGAGTGAGGGGAGGCAGCAGAGCAGATGGTAAGGGGTAGAGAGCCCCATAGGGTAGGGAAGTGAAAGGAGAAGCCAGCTTGACCAGCAGAGGATTTCATTTGGGGGAGGGTGAGCAAGAGGGAGCCTGAGTTAGGAGGAGTTAGGCAGGGGGTGAAGAGGGAAACAAAGTAGGAGGGGAGAGAACCAAACCAAAATTTACATAGAAACATAGAATTTGTTGTCAGATAAGGACCGCTTGGCCCACCGAGTCTGCCCATTTCTCCCTACCTACAGTATCTCCATTGACCCTCCCAATCTGATCTCCAGTTCTCTCTCCCTCTCCCTATTCCTTTCCACCAAGATTCCATATGCCTGTCCCATGTATTCTTGAAGCCCACCACTATTTTTGCCCAGCACATTGGGTGATAGGCAGGTAATTTAGAGACAAAGGAAACACAATGAGAGCAACATCTTGCCTCAAGGGAGGGGAAGGATAGGGAGGAGTACTACAAACAGTGATGTGTGTGGAGGGGGTGTACTGTCCAGAGCAAAGTGACAGAAGAAATGAAAAAGTGGCGCCAGTCTGGCCAGGGCAGATTTTATAATGTCTTTCATACACACTGTATCCTGAAGCAGTTTACAGTTAATGAAGAGCAAGCAGCATCCTTTAGGTATGCACAGAAAGGTCAAGGAAAGACCAGGGGGTGGGGGAGATGGTGGGAGAAAGAGAGAATTAACTTTATGGAGGTTAAAGAGCAGGTACCTACTGTCGGGCACCCAGCTCCTATCTAACATATAATAGTAGATCTGCTCTACTGTTGAGGGGCATTAAAAATTCTATGCGCTTCCCTCTGGTTGAAAAGTTACAGCACCCCAAATTTGCACCCCCATAAAAACAAAGCCTTGTCTGACACGCTTCCTTTTGTGATGTCAGAAAATGAAGGCTGCTTGTGAGTGCTCCATAGATCTATATTGGTGCCATTTGTCAATGACTTGTAGTACTATTTAGAGTTGCCACTTGGAACAATGAAAGTGACCCCTTCAGTAAATAGGGACTGTTACTCCAGTGGCTGCTTTGATGTGTCTACACGGCACCTCTACGTAGTACTAAATGCCATAGACATATCACATACATACAGGTTAGTGACATGCACCCTCAGTATTCATTTTCTGACATCACAAAAGGAGGAGTGTCAGACAAGGCTTTGTTTTTATGGGGGTGCAACATTGGTGTGCTATAACTTTTTAACCAGAGGGAAGCACATAGAATTTTTATTGTCCCTCAACAGTAGAGCAGAGCTACTGTTACATATGCTTGAAGGGAGCTGGACGCCCAACAGTAGGTACCTGCTTTTTAAGTGCCTTGCTCAAATTTTCATAGTAAGTGGCAGTTGTAGGATTTTAACCTGAGTATACTGGGTCTCGAGGTTAACTGCTATGTGCTCCAACCACCAGGCTTTACTACCTCTGTAATGTATAGACAGTTGTTTAAGTTGAGGCACAGTTCATCCAGCAGGGGACACAGTCTCAAGCTGGGGGGAACCGGAAAGGACATTTGGAAGTATTTTTTCTCAAAGTGAGTGTTGGAAAGGTGGAGTAGTCTGGCCAACACTGAGTGTGCTGGCCCCCTGGGGCTATAGCAGGATTCAGAACACAGTGGGACATCTTTGGGGGTTACTTGGAACAAGAAGGCAGTGGGAGACAGTGAAGACTCTACGGGACAGACTAATTCAGAGTAATATGTCATAGGGCAACAGGGCAGACTTGATGGGCATATGGTCTTTTTCAGTCCATATTCTTCAATATTTCTATAGTATAACCCAGTGAAAAAGCTAAAAACCTAAGGAGGATGGGAATTTATTAATGCTAACAAAAAAAAAGTCTGATTAAATTGTTTTTCTCGTTACCCGGGCTAATCGGCAAATTATCATTTACATTTTCTGAAGGTAAGTTGTCACCAATCTGTTTTAATCATCAAATGTTACCATATGATAATCAAGGAAGATCATGATCCAGGATCATAATCTAGATTATAATTTAATCATCAAACAAATCATTTTCAAATTACCAATTGATGATTATTGATTATTTTTGTAAACTAAAATCAACAAGATGGGTTTTGATGATCTGTGGGTGATCAAGTGATGGCTGTTGATGAACACTGATTATATTAGTTCTGAATTGTAAGATGGTTAGCCACATTGTTACTGATATGAAAATATGCCTGTCAAATATCAGCAAAAAATGTAAATCATGTGAAGTCAAGTTTAAATCTCTTTAGGAAGAGTACATGCAGTGTTAGGGATAGTATACTGTATACATTTGCATACTTAATGTGCTTATTTCAAAAGCCCGGTTTATGGACCAAAACAATGGTCATTTTTATTTAAAAAATAATTTTGCCTTGACAGTATTAGTTTATAGACTGCTGGAAAAGCTTTTGAGCACAAACCAGATACTTATAAGAACTCACACCAACCATAGAAGGAACCACTGAATGGAGTTGTATAAACCAATCTGAGCCTTTATAACAGTAGTAAGAAGTGAGGTGTCAGAGTAAGTATAATTGAAAGCAATTTGTATTAAAGATGTAATAATTAATGATTCCAGTAAAGATGTCTAAGTAAAAGACAAGATATTTTCCTAAAGAATAGAAAAATAATATATTTTTTTCCTTTTATCTGTAATCTGGACAATGGGTAATCATGAAAAATATTGATGATGTGAGATCATCATTAATCACAATCACCATTTCCATAATATCATAGTTTTTGATTGGCAGCTATTTAATATTCATATTTAATCATTGTCAGTCATGATCACAGTGATAGTTTTTAAAGGTTGAGCATGATCTTTGAACATAATTGACAGTGATCATTCTGATACATCATTATTAAATAATAGTTTCAGCAGGACAACTACAAGTAGTAGTGCCTCAGTGCTTACGTACTAAGGTTCTTTGTTTTACAGGTAGTATTGCTGCTTTAAGGACCGCAGTGGTTTATTTACTTATTTATTTTATTTATTTCAAATCTCGGATTACAACCTTTGAGCTAGAAGCTCATTTCCAAAGGTTCCACGTCGAACTATCTACAGAGTAATACAAACAAATAACAGACATAAATTGGATGCATGCATATTAAATGGATAACAAAATACATTGGGTTACATCAGATAACATGAAGATGTACAAGAATCAAGGTATGGGATTCATCTGGGGAGAAAAAATGAGTTCACTAGACATGAAAGCTACAACAAAATTGCTGAACAATTTATCAGTAGGAATTAAGGAATGATAGGAGGAGACTGGCTATGAGAAGCTGAGACCAGCATAGGCAGGCCCATTGTCGAGGAGAGGAGGCAGGGTTGGTTGCAAAGTTAGACGTTGGAAGCTAGGGAGAAAGGGGGGAGGAGGAGGAGGAGGAGGGGAGATGAGTAGAGATAAAAGTAGGGTCGAGGTGAGGGATGGTGGACCTGCGGAGATAGGGCAGGTGGCTGTAGCAGGGTCATGGGGCAGTACAGTGCAGGCGGAGCTGGGGGGAGGTAGGAGTTGGTAAAGCAGGATGACTGGGGGATGGAGATAGAAGTGCATATGGCAGGCAAGGGGGAGATACAGTGCAGAGGGTGGTAAGAGCAGGTCCTGAAGCCAGGAGGTTATGCAGTGGAGACAGGAATGTTGCATTTGGCTTACAGGGGTGGGGGGGGGATTTGGTAGGGCAGGAAGGCAGTGGGGAGGAGGTTGAAGTGCATATGGCAGGCGAGGAGGAGATAAGTGCAGAGGGTGGTCAGAGCATATCCTTAAGTTAGGATTATGCTTGGTGGGACAGGAACAGTGCATTTGGCTAGCAAGGTGGGTGCGAGGCTTGGATTTAAATGGTCCGATTTTAGTTTCAGCACAGAGGTCATTAGGCAGGGAATTAAGCAGGTGGGGGGGTGAGGTAGCCAAAGGACCACTGGCCAAGGGAAGTACAGAAGAATGGGACCTTATGGGGGCTGTTGCATGTACCACAAGTCTGCCTTTGAGGTGCTCTGGGAGTTACAAGACTCTGGACACCGGGGGGGTGACATACCAAGGGTGGACTTTTTGGCTAGGAGTCTGAGTTGGTATATTATTCTGTGATCCAGATCAAGCCAACCCATGAGAGAATAAATGTCATAGGTGTGGGTTAGGCATGGGATGTCCAGGAAAAGCCTGCAGGCTTTGTTGAGTATTGTGGCAATTCTTTTGAGGGCCATGTCGGAGGCCACACAGGATATGACCAGGCCATAATTAATAATGGAGAAAGCTAAGCTGGTTAAGGTGAGTGAGTGCTTTCTCAGATAGGCAATGCCTGTGCTGGTACAGCTGCCCAGGCTTTCTTTTGGCGGATTTTGATACATAGCCTGTGTGGAGCAAGTATGGTAGGGAGCTGTCCAGTGTGATGCCTAAGTGTTTGAAATTATTAACCATGTCAAGGATGTCATTTTGTTTGTTGCAAATGACAAGTTTAGCCATTTTAAGTTTGCTGTGCGAGGAGGCAAACAACGTGGTTTTTGTTTTTTTGTAGTTGAGCAACAAGTGAGAGTCGATGAACCAGTCCTCAACTCAGGTGAAGTTGCTTTGCATGTTTTGTTCATGGATTACTATGTTCTGGTGGCTTGAAAAAAGTACCGCTTTGTCTGTGAAGAGTAGGGTATGGTCGTGACAGACTTATAGAAGATGGTTTAGAAAGAGGCTGAACATGAGTGGGCCTAAGACTGACTCTTGTGGTACCTCTGTATTAACACTGTGCTTGTCCGAGAGGGTGTGGCCAGTTTTCACTTGTTGATCACGATCGGTATAGGTAGTTCCTAAACCAGGCCAGAGATGTTGCGGACACAGTAGCAGCGCTTAGTTTGGCCAGCAGTAGCTCGTGATTCACCATATTGAAGGCCTTAGAGAGATCAATAAAGGTGGCCTGCACTAAATGCCCATGATTGAGTGAGTCATGGATGAACCCCATGAACTGAACTAATGCTGAGACGGTACTGTGGCGCTTTCTGAAACCATGGTTTCAGTGGATGATGCACACATGTAAGAGGGGAGGCTGTTGTATAAGACTATATCTCTGTTTGTAAAGGAGGAATATGCTAACAGATTTTGTTTAGTTATTTATTTAATCCACATTTTAGCAGGTAAACGGGCAGAGCCCAGGAGGTTTGTTTCCTGTTGCAACCTGGGGAAGGGAGCATGGGAAATCACAGGGAATACATGCAGTCTCTCACAGGAATACATTATACAAGGAGATACATATTGTACAAACAGCAATTGGGTACATTTACAGCATAGCAAATGTAAGAAAAAGCAGTGGTTAGAGTGTTTGAGGGTTAGTGTGTGTAGCATAGAAAATGACAATACTATGGAGAAGAACAAACAATAGCCAGCGACAAAAACCACTGCAAAAAAATCAAGGGTGAATTTATTCACATACTAGTGTACAAACAGGTTTATTTACAGCAAAGCCAGTAATACCCTGCTGCTTCAAGACATGCTGCCTCTTTGTCAGGGGGCATGGCTTCAAGTGTCGGCAGCATGATGTTTTCTAAATACCCTAAAGGTCTGTTACTGATCAGTTTATAGTTATGGGACAGCTATTATGCATTCAGTACACTTTCTATTGGTAGGTTTCAACTTGATGCTTTAGAGTGATCTGCCAAACCGGCTGTCAGCTGTCTAAAGAGAATTTTAACTTTTAATAAAAAAAAAAAAAATGGCTAGGCATTTTAGTACCAGAAATAGTTATAGATAAAGGAATACATTCCAGAAACCCAGAGGAAAGATTCATGAAAATATGGCTATAAACCCTACAACTGTGAGAAGGTAAAAGGATCTTATACTAGTGCAATTAATATGTATTAGTGTGTGGGGAGTGTGAGAAGACAGTTAACTAGGCAAATATTCACAATAAATAATTAAAGATCCTAAGGTGGATTTAAAGCAAGTTAAACAAAAATTATGTAAGAGACACCAGAAGGAATCAAGAGGAATTGTGCTGTGGGCAGAAAGTCCTGTTAGAAGGTTAGCCCTTGACATGACATTGTGTCTGTCTGCTTGCCGATGACCCGGGTTTGTAAACAGACTCGGGATGTCGAAGGGCCAGCCAGGGGGAGAAGGATTGGGACTGCTCTCCTCCTCTGGGGCGGGGAGAATGGGTAGTGTGTTCGGCATGTCATGGACCCCTGGCGGAGGCGGGGGGGATCCATTGTGCTGGCGCAGTAACCTGTGGGGGGCTGGGCAGATGCGGGTCATCATTGCACTTCCCTGCCCCCAGATACAACTGCACACAAAATCCTGGCCCTGAGCGTGAAGCCCCACTTGTGGAACAGAAAATCTCTTAGAGGTCAGCCCGCTGGCACAGAGGCAGTGCATCCATCTGCAACGCCAACGACCCGGGTTCGGAAACAGACTCGGGATGTTGACGGGCCAGCTGGGAGAGAAGGATTGGGGACTGCTCTCTTTCTTTGGGGGGAATAGTGTGTCTAGCACATCATGGACCCCTTGCGGAGGATGGGGGGATCCATTCTGCCGGCGCCGTAACCTGTGGGGGGTGAGGCATATGCGGGCCATCATTGCACATCCCTGGCCCCAGGTACAACTGCACACAAAATCCTGGCCCTGAGCATGAAGTCCCGCTCCGCCGTTGTCCTGCTGCCAATAGTGTCCACCGGGTAGGGGCCCGCTCCTGTGGCCCCACCTGGGGGGTAAGCCAGGGCATGTTACCATGGACCGTCGGGAGGGGGCACCTGCCCCGGTGGCCCCACCTGGTGGGTAAGCCTGGCAGGGAGCGGGGATGCCGGGGACAAGAAAAAGTTCAGCTGTGCTTATGCAACTGGGTGAGATATATGCTTGTGTGACTTTGATACATTGTGGGTAGTCACCTCTTTATCTGTGGGATACACCACCCTGTAGGGGTACGATGCAAGGAACCCTAGAGGAGGGTCCCCCCCATAGGTGCCACGGGAATAATTCCTTTAGCTAAAGGTAGCTTGGGAAGAAGCCCAAAAAAAGCAAGAGAGGAAAGAGAGGACTGCTGAGGTACTCAACTGATCTCTACAAACCTACAAAAATGGACCAGGTGAACCAGAGGTGGTCAGATAGAGAGTGGCGTAGAGGGTGCCTCTGAACCCGCTCGGGCAGCTTAAAAGGGCCCCTGTTGATGAGATTCCAATGCAGCCAGCTTTGGGCCAAGGGGCAGTGGACATGGAAGGCATGTCTTCAAGTAGAGAGCTGGTCAAATCGACGTAGCATGGACCCGAGAGGGTTATGCTCAAATAGTCGATGTGAAGGAATGGACTCACAGAGAGGTCAGATGAGTGAGAGAGACCCAGATGTGGTCATGAGGAAACTGATGGTGATAATAACCACGGAGTGCAGCATTTCGATGAGGTAGCATAGACCCAAGGAGAGGTATTCTCGATTAATCGATGTCAATGAGTAGATCCTGAGGTCGGACTGACTGAAGGAGAACCAGACTCATGTCATGAGGAATGTACCTGTGATTGGTAACTACGGGAGTGCATGCCAACTAGGTCCATTGGGCCAAATTAGGAATGGATGGAATTGCATGAAAATAGGAGCGAGAGTGGCCGGGCGAAGCCAGCAGCTGATGGTGAGGTAGACAATACTGGGAGGACATCTGAATAGGTTTGACTGGAACGGGGAATATGGTCGGAAGAAGAGAGGAATAGGCAGGGTGATATGCAGGAGGGAATAGTATGCGATGTGAATGAGTAGGATATATGGGAGCAGGAAGGAATAGCAGGACGGTAGGATATGGAATCCCCCAGAAGAAAGTAGAGGTTTAAGAAGAAGAGGCAAGGAGGACAGAGGGAATGGGAGGAAGAGGTTGAGTGCCCACCATGGGCCGGAGGGATGGTGTGGAGGATGGAGAGCTGAAGACAGAAGTTGAGGAAAGCCAAAACGAGGAGATAAATGAAGAAGGTTGCAGCAGGGCAAAGTAGGCGGAGCACAACACTGGTGAAGGAGTGGTGCCAGAGAAAGGGGAGACAAAAGAAAATGAAGAAGTCAGAGGAGGAAGAGATAATATGCACAGTGGCCGCAGGACAGACAGATGAGGCAGGAAAGGCACAGAGAAAGAACGAATTGGAGGCCCAGCAGTACAGAGAAAGCCAGAATAGCCTGCACACTGTGCCACCACACCCGGCAGGAGCGCGTCAGAGAGGAGGCTATCCGTCCCATCACGAGTGTTCAAGGAACTGAGGGCTGCAGCACCCAAACATGGAAAAAAACAGAGGGATGGGGAGCGTCGGAAGGAAACGGGTGCCCGAGCAAGGACCGGCAGAGGGAGAACCGAGCAGAAAGAAGCAGGAAGGCTGTCGGAGCGAGGAGAGAGAGAAGCAAAATACAGATGATTGCAACATTGTCAGAGATATAACAGGACACACAAACTAGGAAATCATGGAGCAAAGGCAATAGAAATGATCCAGAGCAAAAACAGAGGGATCCCCCTAGCAACATACAGAGTAGTAATGAAAGGAAGAAGGTGCCGCACAGCCTGGCCCTCTGTGAGGACAGGCGAAGATGCAATAGGGTCGCCACAGCAATGCCTTGGAGGTGGATGCCATAGAGACATTGATGCAGCAGAAGTGAAAAAAACCTGCTCCGGACAGCGCTGAGGCTCCCAGTGACTTTCGTTTGCCTCTGTGCTGCGAAGAGGCCAGCATTCATCCCAGTTGTGGGAGTATCGGCAACGCCTGAGTCAGCCGAGAGATGAAGCGAAAAGGCCAAACCGCACCAGCAAACCACACGCTTGTTTGAGGAACAGGGACCAGCAAGTCTGAAACAGGACGCCATGTCCCAGGATGAGGCAGGGGTTTGTATCGGAGGCAGTGGCAGGAAGGAGGGCCCAAAAATGGAGAAATCATTTAACGAAGGGGGGGGGCTGAACAGGAGGACACGAGGGAAACAATGCCATGAGAAGAAAAAACGATGGGGGGGGGGAGAAAAACTGGGAACGAAAAGCACAAAACTGCTGCTGCATGAGCCAGGAGAATGGCAGGGAGCCGGCGGCTGGAGGAGCCGCAGGATAGCAACAACAGAGGAAAAGAAGAAACAGGAAGGTCAGCGAGGAAGGGCGGCGCTTCCGGCTGCAACGAAGAAACGAATCCTGGAACATTCCGGAGGGAGTGGCCTTTTAAGGCCTGATGGGGGAGTGACGTTGTTGCTCGACCCATTGAACCTCAGGCTTAAAGCCTTCCCAAAAATCTCATAGAATTTAGACAGTGGCATAGTAGATGTCAAAGGGCTGTTCTTAGAAATGAACAAAGTCCAATTCTTAGTTCACCCTTCTGGTGGCGTATTTATACCCATGACCGTAGAAAAAATTAAAACACAGTGATCAATGACAGTTCTCAACAAAAACAAATGTTTTTAATGAACAATAATGGTTACCATAGTATTGTCCTTTTAGAAGAACACAGTTTCTTCTAATGCTTCATTTAGACCAACCGGTTCCAGGGCTTTCAGTTTGAGTATTCATCTTGCTTCTTTTTTGTAACAGGATCTGTGTCTTGTCACCACCTCTGTGTCTTGGAGGTGCAACTTCAATGACACAGAATTTTGCTATTTTCAGATTTCCCTCATGATTCTCCAAAAAGTGTTTTCCCACTGCAACACCACAGCCCACCGAGTGTATGTCTCTTAAGATGTTTGAGTATATGGTCTTTTGCAGGTCTGATTGTTTTCCCCACCTGAAGTTGTGGGCAGGGGCAAAAAATTACATAGACTACAAAATTAGTCTGGCAAGTAGCAAAATGACTGATTGTAACCTCAACATCAAGTTCTTGGCAGACAGACTCTTTGCCACTAACCCCATGGGGGCACGCTATGCAGTTACCACAAATGAAAAAAAAAAAGGTTGCAGGGGGTAGTCAAGTGGGATGTGTGGTATTCAGTAACAAATCACTGTGAGTTACCAAGTTTTTAAAATGTTCCTCCTGCTATAAGTGACCCTAGGTGGGGTTGACAAAATGTTGGGGGAACTGCAGTGCTATAAAATGGGCCAGGATTTTTTTTACAATAATGTGTCTGATTTTGGGGACTACAAAATTCGGTTGTAGTACATAAGTAATGTGGCTTTGTTCTTAAATGTTAGTCCTTTTTTTGTTCTAGTAGGCGTACCCTTTCTCTGCTTCTGGCTTTACTAAGTGCTTCATTTAGGACTTAATTTTGAGTAATCCCTTTCTTAGAATCTGCCATACATTCTTTGGACTAGCATTCAAACTCCTGTGGTTCAGAACAGTTATGCTGAAGGCGTAAAAACATCCCATAAGGTATTTATGAGATCAGTCTGGGTAGGTGCACACTAGATGCATGCAGCACTGTTACCTACAGTTGGTTTTCTAAAGCCTGCAGTGCTGATTTTCTCTCCTACTTTGGCAGATAATTTTAGATTTAAAAATTCAATTTCAGTGCTATTTTTGCAGTAAATCTCAAGTTCAGGTTTTTGTTCAGTTTTTTCACAAATTCTTCTGCAGATTCTTTAGTCGCGCCCCCCACTACCAGAACATCATCAATAAAGTGACGCTGTGACTGTGTTGTACATAGCTGTGCCACACTTTTGGAGAAACATTTCTCCTTTTAGGGTAAAGAAGTTCCTTGTTAGGACAAACTTAAGGGAGATGACCACGCAGGAAGTATTCTACGGCCTTAAGTCCCAAGTCATTTGGGATACTACTATAAAGTGAAGTTACATCAAAGACTAATCACACATAATCTGTTTCCCATTCCAAATCATTTAGTTTTGACATCAGATACAGAGAGTCACAGGTGTACGATTTAAAACTGCAGAACATAGGTCAAAGAAAGAAATCCACGGACCTGTTGAAAATTAACCCTTGATTTTTTTTTTTTTTTACAACAATCTAAGTATGCTGGATATTGTTTGTTCTTCTGTATTTACAGCACAGCCCCTGGATAGCTGCAGGGGAAGTTACAAACATGAGAACTCGTGAAGTAAGCTCATTACTGTGACCACAATGCATAGATCAGGCGACATCTAAGAAGTTGGGGTACATGTGACGTAGACAGCCAGTTCTGAGTGCTGTATTATATTTTTTTTAATATAAAATGTATTAATGTCTCTGCTGAAAATTCAAATGCTCTAGGAATGACCTCACTCATCCCCCCTCCCCAGATTTCAGCTGAAAGATGCAGGCCAAGAAAACTAGTGACAGCATGTATCACACACTCAGTTTTTAGAGACAGTGTGCTACCTGGAAGACTTTAATCAAGGATCCTGTTTCTCTGAGTTAATTACAGTGTTGTAAAAGTTAACTTTGTTAAGAGGGAAAATCATAAAAAAAGGTTTCTGATGTTGAAGAAAAAACACAGGTTATTACACAGAGGTGAGAGGTCATAAATGTTCATATGAAGCCTGTGTGAGGAGGGTACAGCATAAGATCAAAGAAAGTGTCATTAGAAACTTGAGTTATGCTAAGGTTGCAGAATTAATACTTTGAAATTACATCCTGTGATTGTATAGAAATATATATTTTTAGATATTTTGACAGAGGAGGAGCTGGATGACCTCATCCAAAAGGGGTTGGCAAATACTGCTTGTAAAGATTATTCTTTTTCACTACATACACTTTTTATCTGACACTGACCAAGAAAACATCTGAACACTGAAAACAGGTATTTAGAAAGCTAGACAAAATCTAAATATAGTTGTAGGAATCGCACTATTTTAAACTTTGTTTTGTTTAAAGATATGTATGTATGTCTGGGAGAGGTCCCAGAAGACTGGAGAAAGGCTCATGTGATCCCGCTCCACAAGAGTGGTAGCAGGGAGGAGGCGGGGAACTACAGACCGGTCAGTCTTACCTCAGTAGTGGGCAAGATTATGGAGGCACTCCTTAAGGAAAGGATAGTGCAACACCTGGAATCCATAGGGGCACAGGATCCAAGACAGCATGGGTTTACAAAAGGAAGGTCCTGTCAAACTAATCTCATAGATTTCTTTGACTGGGTAACCAGAGTGGTGGACCAAGGGGGAGCAGTTGATGTCGCCTACCTTGACTTCAGCAAAGCTTTCGACACTGTTCCACATAGAAGATTGATAAATAAGCTGGGTAGGCCTGGTGGGTCAGAAGTTGGTCAACTGGGTGGCAAACTGGTTGACGGGCAGAAAACAGAGAGTGGTGGTAAATGGTATACAGTCAGAAGAGATGCAAGTCACAAGTGGGGTACCTTAGGATCAGTCCTGGGGCCAGTCCTCTTCAACATCTTCATTAGTGACCTTGCAGATGGACTAGAGGGTAAGGTTTGTCTGTTTGCAGATGACACCAAGATCTGCAACAGAGTAGATGATCCAGATGGGGTGGGCAGAATGAGAAGAGATCTGATAAACTAGCAGAATGGTCAGAAGAGTGGCAACTGGGATTTAATGCAAAGAAGTGCAAAATCATGCATATAGGGAAGAGAAACCCTGAAGCCACCTAGGCTGGGAGGGGAGTTGCTAGCAGTCACAAAGGAAGAAAGAGACTTGGGCATCATCATCACTGATGACCTAAAATCATCCAAGCAGACCTCAAAGCAGTAGGTAAGCTAGGGGGTGTTAGGGGTGTATTAGTAGGGGTATCACAAGTCGTAAGAGGGAGGTAATAATCCGTCTGTACAAGACACTGGTTAGGCCCCATCTGGAGTACTGTGTGCAGTATTGGAGGCCACACCTTCACAAGGACATTAACCAAATTGAGGCAGTCCAGAGAAGGGCAACCAAAATGGTGCAGGGACTGCATCAGAAGACATATGAGGACAGATTAACGGAGCTCAATATGTATACCCTTGAGCAAAGGAGGGAGAGAGGTGATATGATTGAGGCATTCAAACACCTTAAGGGCATAAACAAGGTGAAAGAGTCTAACATGTTTAAATATAAGAAAAATAGCAGGACAAGAGGACACAACATGAGATTAGAGGGAGGCCGATTAGGGGAATGTGAGGAAATCTTTTCACAGAAAGGGTGGTGGATGCATGGAATGGCTTACCACAAGAAGTGGTGGCTATGAATACAGTGCAGGGCTTCAAACAGGCATGGGATAGGCATAAGGGAGCAATACAAATGACTATGAATAGATAGGCCACTGACAGAGCAAAGGCCGATGGCACATTTATAAGGTAGAAAAAGAAATGGGCAGACTGGATGGGCCTTGCGGTCCTTATCTGCCGTCAACTTCTATGTTTCTATGTTGTGTTATAAGAGTTCTGTATTGTATGTTTGACATAGTATTATATATTTTAGTAAAAACTCTAATTTTAGAGCAAACCTGGTCTGTCTTTGAATTGCTTTATTTTGCTAAGAACTATTTATGGTTATAGCAGACAGCAGACATAAGCTTGTAGGGTGGTACCAAACTGGAAAAAGAAACGTTTTAAATCTGAGGTCTTTATTGAAAGTTTTAAGGCTTCATCTCTGAATACCTGGTTAGGTGCCTGTAGGCAAAGATATCTGGCCCCCGGAAGACAGATACATCTGAGCCTGTGCGTTGGGTATGCTAGCAAGAGGTTACAGTTTGAATCCCTCCAGAACTGAGACTAAAGGTTGATCCAAACTCACAAAAACAGACAAGAGGGTTACCGTGTTTGTTACACTGTTCACAAGACTGCGCTCTGAGGTTGGCACTTCGGGAGTAGAGGGCCTGAACTGCTGAGTGAATCTGTGACAGTACATACCAAACATGCATACCTAGACACCAGGGACTCTAATGTGGTGAGCAGCACCAGACACTGATTTTACTTTCTCAGGGGCGGGGTCCAAGGAATGATTGAGGCTGCTGTTACAGGAGTGTGGGGAGTGGTAGTGAGCCTTGATCAAGGTCTTGGCTGCTTGGAAACTTGGGGAGGCAATGATCTTGGCAGGGAGGCTGTTCCAGATGCTCAGGAGCCTATAGCTGATGGAGGCTTTCCCAAGATTGGGTCTGCAGCATGGGATAAGTAGCTTGTGGCTTTACTCTGACCTCAGTGAGTAGACTGGGTTAGTGGAGGGAAGAGGAGATCAAAGAGGTAGCTGGACAGTTTGCCAGCCAAGAGTTTGGCACCCACCAAATCGGTGGGCAGCGAATGTCTCACAGGAGGAGAGGCCCATACCAGGGCACTCTTCATGGAACATTGGTGGATACGGAGTGGACATGCCAGAGCAAATTTTTAAAGGGCATTAAACAGTGTGGTGTGTTGAGTTGGAGTAGAGGTGGATGTACCAGTAGACTACATCCCTGTAGTCCTGCAGAGGTAAGATTTGTGTTTGGTCACCTGTTTCCTGGTAATCAGAGGCAAGCTCTTTACTATGTACAGGGCTCCACGTTTTGCAGAACTCTTGGTTACCACATGTGTTACATGGCTAGAATAGTCAAGATGTTGGTTCAAGAGGAGGCCCAGGTATTTGTAGGAGGATACAGAGTTTAATCGGTTACCCAGAAGAGTGCATAGGGTCATTGTGGCAGGTAGGGAGTTTAGCCACTGTCTAGAGACAAACAATATGGAGACTGTTTTTTGAGTGTATTCGTGCTGTTCATGCCTAACCGGTTTTCTTGGAACCACTTTTGCACTCTTAGGAAGTCCTGTTGTAGACTAGGTAGCTGGCTAAGTGGCAGTGCTGTCTCTTGCGACACAGGTGACCCGTGTTTGGGAATAAGCTTGGATCATCAGAGGGCCAGCTATAGGATGAATGTTGAGCATCCCAGTGAATGCTGTCCTTTTCTGGGGTGGGGGGGTCCTGCATTCCTGTGTTATACCGCCCCATGGGATCGCAGGTGGAGATGCAGTGGAGCAGTGTAAGTGGAGGGCACTGGAGCATAGCAGTTGGTGGGTACTTCATGCATGTTGGCGCCTGCCGATGTCACTGTGCTCCTAGGGGGAAGGAGAGTTTAAAAAAGGGAGAAAAGGAGCACAGACATCAGAGAATGACACCTCCATCTGCCCACCATATCTAGTCTAGGTTGCTGCAGCCAGCCCCCAAGAATACCCCCAACCACACCTCTACCATGGCTAACTAGATAGCACAGCAAGCCTAGGGAGCTGAGGAATGACCCCAGCCTCGAGGGGTAAGTCAAGGGGGCAGCGCAGTGATGTGCCGTGGGTGGGCTGGCAGGATCCCAGGGAGATTGGCAGGCATGATCACAGAGGATGGGTTCAGGGCATTAATGGTAGGTTGAAGGAGGTCCGGGTCAGAGTCCGGGGGGAGAAGTCTGTTGCAGAGTGTGTTTGATTTGGGGGGGAATGGGTCAGGCATGCACTGTAGATGCTGGAATCATCATCATGCATGTGGATGTTACAGTTTGAAAGAGTCAGTGGGTGATGAAAACTGTGAAGAGGAGAGGTCCCAGTATGGAGCCTTGTGGAACCCCAAGTGTGATGGAAGGGAGGAGGACATGGGTGTACCTAGCTTTGACAGATTGGGTTCGGTTGGATAGGTAGAATTTGAACCAGTTGGTCTCTTGGGAGGAGACTGCCAAGGCCACTAGCTTGTTCAGGAGCAACCAATGATTCACCATGTCCAAGGGCTTAAGGAGGTCTGTTAATATGGTTCTCATGCCCATGCCCTTGTCCATGTTCAAGTGAATATGATTGGTGACTCTAAGGAGGAAGGTGAAGTGGCTGGGTCAGAAGCCAGATTGGTAAGGAGTTAGATAGCCAGAGCTAAAGTAAAAGTTGTAGAGTTGCCTGTTTACAAGCCTCTCAAGTGTCTTGGAAAAGATAGGAAGTTGATATTGGGCAGTAGTTTGTCATCGCATCCATAGAATCACCTCTATGGGTAGGAACAACCAAGGTGCGCTTCTGTCTGTGAGGGAATGAGTCAGTGCATAGGGACCGAATAAAAATATGGGCAGTGGGAGTAGCTATAGCAGGGGCCCCAGAGAGCAATACATTTGGGAGGGATGCTATCAGCCCAGCAGCTGGAGGCTGTGTTTAGTGCCAGTAGCTTCTTACATACATCATCAGCAAGGATCACTTGGAAGCAGCTGTTGACAGCTGGAGTAGAAGGGGCCTGGTTATTATTGGGAGTTTGGGGAATGAGAGCCCTGGGGCCTTCAGGTGTATGTGCTGTACATTCCAGAAAGAGCTTCTTCCCATGTGAAAAAAGTCATCTTCATTTTTACTCATTAAAAAAAGAAAATCATCTTTAAAACAGAGTTTACTCTGCATACTAATGTATGATAGGACATGATAGAAACTTTCAAGTACCTCAAGGGAATCAACAAAGTCCAAGAGGGTAGCATCTTTCAGAAAAAGAGATGTGCAAGAACAAGGGGACACAATCTGAAGATAGAGGGGAACAGCTCAGGGGCAATGTGAGGAAGTATTTTTTCACAGAGAGGGTGGTGGATGCATGGAACGGCCTTCCTGAGGAGGTCGTGGGGTCAAAAACAGTGGGAAAATTCAATAATGCATGGGACAGACATAAGGCAATTCTGGTGGGGGATAGGAAGAAGTAGGCTGTTGGTTAACTAGGATCTGCAGCTTATCCAGTAGGTAGGGAAATGGGCAGACTAGGTGGGCCAAGCGGTCCTTATCTGCCGTCAAAGTCTATGTTTCTCTATGTGTCCATTATTCATTTATTTTATTAAGAACTTTTGGCTGGGAAAGGCATACTGAGCTGAGGAACATTTCCAGGTGTGATGGGGGTGGGAGTATGGTTCAACAGTTTAAAATGGAGAGAAGGTCAACAGTAAGTACTTTCAGCCTTAAAGAAAGGGCAAATGCAAAAATTTTGAACTACAGTATTCATGTGAAACACATAATTATGTATATAACTACATACAGAAAGGCAGAAGATAAAAAAGGAGAAATGCAGAAGTTTCAAGAAAAGAATCTACTAGAAGGACTGGCCTATCGGTGTAGCGGTTGCTCTACCACTTGCGGCGCTGACAGGAACAAGCCCGGAGCATCAGAGGGTAGGGCAGGGGGAGAAGGATCGAGCATTTGATGGACTAATCTCCTCTGTGCAGGAGGGTTGCAGAGCTCTGCAATAGTCTGACTCCTAGTGACTGCTTGGAGTCATTATGCTGAGGGCCACACATGTAGGGGGATTGGTGGAATAGTGGGCATCGGTGCACCAGGTGCATTAGTGCACCTGACCCTATCCCTGATGTCATTGCATGTCAGCTCCACCAAGGGCAAGTAACTAAGGAAACTGACGCCAGCCTGAAGGATGATGTCCCACCTGCCACTTCCTGTCCACTCCAGAGAATCTCTCCCGGTCCCCAAGAAATGATGGACTTCACCTCGACAGGATATGAGTGAATGTGTGGGGAGGATGCCATAGAGCTAAAGCCAACCCTGACCCAGAGGGAAAGCCAAGGGGAAATGGTATCCTGGTGAGCTGGGATGGTCCGGAGCCTTGGAGGTTGCAGGTAAGAGGGCTTTCTCAGGGCAGGTAATAATGGCACTGGTGGATGGCTTAAGGAGGTACAGTCGTGGCCAAAAATATTGGTGCCCTTACAGTTTTTTCTAATAATGTACCATTCCTTCCAGAAAATTGTTGAAATTAAAAAATATTTTGGTATCCACATATGTATTTCTTTGGTTTGCAGTGGAATAAAACACAAAAAGCAGAAAAATGTACCAAGTCTTGGCTTATTCCACATAGAAATCCTTAAATGGCCTGGACAAAATTATTGGCACCTTTTAGGAGTAGTTAGAAATAATTAGATTTCAAGCAGGTGATTGTCCTTCACTTTGGAACTGACCTCACCTGTGGTGAGTTGCAGGTGCCTGCAATATAAAAATCACTCATTCAACCAGTTTGAATAAAGAAAAGGACTCATTCTCCTGTTTTGTGTCACTGTGTGTACCGCAATGAGCATGGAGAAAAGAAAGACAGCCAGAGAATTGTCTGAGGAGGTCAGACAGAAGATTGTAGCCAAGCATGGACAATCTCAAGGCTACAAATCAATCTCCAGAGACCTTGATGTTCTAGGGACATGGATATGTTGTTCATCCACACTGTCTGGCAGGTATCCTTGCCGCTTTAAATCTTGCCGGAAGGTCTTCAAGCTGGCTCCTCCCACCCACCCGGGTGGTAAAACTCTCGGCTCCGCCCCTTGACGCCGAATCTTCCTTACCACTTGGAGGCTCAGGTTTCCTCCTTAACGCCTGCGATAAGACTGGTTCCTAATCTTCGGTTTTCCGAATTTAAGTTTTTGCATTATAGACTTGGTCTTCTGTCCCTCGCGGGCTGCGATGGACAAATCGACTCCGGTTTTCGGCGATGCCCTTTGCGGGCAGAAGAATGTCTCGGACGGATCCGCACTCCACGATGTCTGCTGTTTAGGCCTTGAGCACGCACCTCGCAGGCTTGCGACCTGTGCTCTTCCTTTCCCAGCCCACGCCCTCAAGACTGTGCTGCCCGCTTACAACTGGGGCCTTGAGAAACGCTTCCTCCGTAAAGTCAAAAGAGGCCTGGACGGGCGGCTCGCAGCGGCGGCTTTCAAGGGATCAGGCCAGAGCAGATGATCGCCTCAAGAGGAGGCGACGGCCGCATCTTCCTCGACCGTGGCATTTATCCTGCTCTCCTGGGTTCCTCTTACACAGCTTCCTTTAAGGAGTTTTGTCTGTCCCTTCCATTAGAGGAGAGGGACCAACGCCTGCTGGACCTTCTTCTCGGTCCAAAAGACAGGGTAAGTCCTCTGTCGACGCTCTTGGGAGCGGGAGATGTCCCTCTCCCTGTGCTGTCGCCATCGACTTCCGGTTGCTCTGCTCGCTTCGCCACTGGTCTCATGGTGTCCCTGGCCAGGTCAGTTGACCGAGACTCTGCCGACGCAGTCGAGATCTTTCTCGACCCGCTGACGGTCGAAAATCCCCTCTCCCGGTTCCCCGGTGGAGTTGGAGGATCCTAGGGCTTGCCAGTGCCTCCAGTTCCGGAGCCTCGGTGAACCCTCCGAGCCGAGGGAGGAGCCGGTTCCACCTGGCCCCTCCTGCACCGCCTTCGAAAGGCCGAGGTTCTCGGTCTCGGACTTCTTTCACGGTCCAGCCGATCCCGCCGTCATGGCGGTCTCGGTCCGGCGGCACCGGCGGTAAAGCGGTGCGCCGCTCATCCGTCCTCCTCACCGGATGAGGAGGCTTCGGCGTAAGTTACGTCGGCGATCACGAGGACCTCATGTGGCAACAGGTCTTTCCTGACTGGGAACAAGCTTCACGCCGTCGCTTTCCCCGCCATTAAGGGTTGTCACCGAGTGGCTCAAACAACCCCTCCTTTACCCGGAGGAGCCTGTTCCCAGGCCGGTTGTTTGGCCAAACCAGCTGCCCCACCGATTCCAGTGGAACCTCCGCCTCCACAGCCGCTGTTTGGGGCTCCGACCAACAACTCTTGGTCGGCTCAGGGTCTGCCCCATAGGCTGTCGGTCACCCTCAGTCCCGATCGTCCTCGGCAGGTGGAAGGTGGCTCAGGCCCGAGGCAGCTCTTTGCGGACTCTTCTGAGTCCGACGACGATTCCTCCCTTTTCTCCAAGCGAGTGGACTTGGAGTCCTCTGGAGGTCAGTCACAGCCCTTCGTCCTTCCTGGGTTTGCTCAGGCTCATCTCGGAGTCCACCGGGATGCAGCTCGAGCCCATATCCAAGCGGGCCAAGTATCCCCTCACGGAGATATTGGACCGAGGGGATTCCCCTACGGAGGTCTTTCCTCTGGCTGAGGCCATTGTGGGCCCGGCCTTGAGCTCTGGCAGCGCCCTGCTTCCTGCCCTGCGCCGCCAGGATGGCCAGGAAGTATGCAGTCCCTACCGGTTCCCTGTCCGTTCTCGAACATCCTCAGCCAAGGGGTTAGTTATCGACAGCGCCTCGGCGCTCGGAACGCTTAGGGACGTGGACAAACCTCCCACAAGGAGTCCAAGAAATTGGACTGCGCTAGGCGAAAGTCGCGCCAGGTCCTCCCTGGCCTTCGCCAGGCAAGCTCCAGCCGCATATGGCATATTCCATGCCCCTGTTGGCCCCTGGACGAGGTAGTCCTCATCTCCCGGCTGACCTGCAGACCACGGTTAGGCAGGTGCGGACCAGGGCAGGCAGTGGCCAAGCAGCAACTTCAGACTGCTCTGGACATTGGAGACTCATGCGCCAGGTCGTCAGCGGCCGCAGTGGCTAGGCGCCGCTGGCATGGCTGAGGATATCCACCTTCACAGCGGATACCCAGCACAAATTGGCGGATGTTCCTTCCTGGGGACCGACCTCTTCGGCCCTGGAGTGAAGGCCACCTCCAGAGGATCGAAAAGTCCAATGCCACCTTGGACTCGGTCTCATCCACTCAGAGGGACAAGGGCCGCAGACCGCAACCCAAGCCCTTTGGTCCCTCTGCGCCTGCACGTCCCGGCCCAGCAACACCAGGGCTAGCAGGCTCGGCTTTGGTGTCCCAAACCCAAGTCCTGGCTTCCTCCTCCAGGAAGCAGGGAGGTAGCCAGGTGGCCTCGGCCGGGTCCTTCCTCCAAGCTTGCACAGTGACGGGTTGAGGGGTGTCGACCCCAACCTCGTCACCTCACCCCAGGTTCCCCCCATGGGGGGACGGCTCCAGTTCTTCCTTTCCGCCTGGTCTGCTATTACCACAGACCAGTGGGTGTTTGAAGTGGTAGGAAAGGGTGTGCCTCTGGAGTTCGAGCAGGCCCCACCCTTCAGAGCCGTCGCACCTCGGGGGGCCTCGAGGTCCGAAGCCTCGCTGTCAGCTCGCCGAGCCGACATCGCTCTCCTCCTCGAGAAGGAGGTGACAAGAGAGGTGGCGGACCCTCCCTCAAACCCGGGGTTCGTGTCCAGGTACTTCCTGGTTCCGAAACGGACGGGGCTGGCGCCCCATTCTCGACCTACACGACCTAAACAAGTTCCTAAGGTCTCGAACCTTCAGGATGGTCACTCTGGCTCAGATAATACCATCCTTGGAACACGGGCGGTGGTTCTGCTCTCTGGACCTACAGGATGCGTTCTTTCATGTCCCTATCCGTCCGTCCCATCAAAGGTTCCTTCGCTTCGAGTAGGAGGGATCCCTTTCGAGTTCCAAGCCATGCCATTCGCTTATCTCCAGCTCCCAGGGTCTTCACCAAATGCATGGCAGTGGTGACAGCATTCTGCGGCGCCAAGGGTCCGGGTTACCTCTACCTGGACGATTGGTTGATAGCAGCCCTCCAGACAGGAGGTGGAGCAGTCCAGAGACCTGGCCCTCCAGGGTGTGCGCCTCTCAGGTTGGCCTCCTCATCAACGAGGCCAAGTTGGAACCTCGAGCCAAAGCAGGTGATTCTTTTCATCGGGCAGAGCTCGACTCTCTTCGAGCCAGAGCACGGCTCCCGGCGGACCGGTCCGAGGTTCTTCCTCCTTTGCCCAATCATTTCTGGTTGGGCAATTGCACCCTGCCCAGGACTTCCTGCGCCTCCTGGGTCTCATGGCGACCTGTACCAGCGTGGTCCGTTGGGCCGGCTGGAACATGCGCCCCTTCAGTGGGGGCTGGCCAGCCAGTGGTCTGGTGACCCAGGGGATGTGGAACGCTCTCCAGTGGCGGACTGTTCCAGTTCATCTGCAGGAGGGCATCCCGTTTGTCCGCCCCGAGCCAACGGTCTCTCTATCGACCGATACCTCTGTGATGGGTTGGGGTGCCCATCTGGGGGAACACCGAGCACACGGCCTCTGGTCCCCGTGGGAGTCCCGATGCCACATCAACCTGCTGGAGCTCCAAGCGGTCCGCCTAGCTCTCACTGCCTTTGCTCCGTTTCTTCGGGGTCAAGTGGTCCGGTCCAGACGGACAATACCACGACCATGTACTATCTAAACCGCCAGGCGGGACGCGCCCATGCTTTATGCAAGGAAGCTCCGCATCAGGTCACTGTGTGCTGCCTGGAGGCGGATCTCCCAGCCATTCATGTGGCAGGAGCCTCCAACACCATGGCCGATGCCCTAAGCCGGATAGGGCTGTGTCCCACGAGTGGTCTCCTGCCGGAGGTAGTATAGCATCTATTCTCCCATTGGGGCATACCAGGTGGACCTGTTTGCCTCCAGGAGAATGCGGGTTGAGGCTGTTCCATGCCCGCCTCAGCAGGGCTCGCTGCAGGGGATGCCTTCGAGGCCGTGGACCCTGGCCTTCTACGCCTTTCCCCATTCCTTGATGCACAAGGTGCTTCTCAAAGCAAGGAGGGACAAGGCGCAGGTGATTCTGATAGCCCCAGACTGGCCCCCGCCAGTACTGGTACCCAGATCTCCTCAGTCTCAGCTCCAGGCTCCCGAGGCAGCTTCCAGCTCGCCCGACCTGCTCTCAGTCAATCAGGAAGGTATTCCATCCAAACCTTCAACCTCTGCACCTGACGGCCTGGTTCCTGAGCGTGCCAGAGTTCCAGGCCTTGGGTCTTTCCAACGAGGTCCCTCAACGTAGTTGAGGCGCCCTAAGGAGTCGACCAGAAAATGCTACGCCTTTCAAATGGAAGAGATTTTCCATTGTGCCAGGGCAAGGGCCTGGACCTTCCTCCGTCTTGGCGAGTATATTGGACTACCTTGTCCTTTCTCAGCAAGGGCTTAGGTCGAACACCTTAAGGTGCACCTGGTAGCTATCTCGCTTACCGGGCGCTGGGCCGGAAGCAGTCGGTGGGCGAGAGAAGGTGGTCTGCACTTTTCAAAGGCCTTGATCACATTCCTCGGTCGCGAGCATCCACCTCCGTGGGATCTACTGCTGGTACTGGCAAAGCTCATGGGCAAGCCATTCGAACCAATGCACAGGTGTAACTCTCACCTGTCGTGGAAGACCGCCTCTGGTGGCTATCACGCCAGCCAGAAGGATGGGAGAGCTCCAGGTGCTCTGCATCGAGTCTCCTTACCTGGTCTTCCACAGGACAAGGCTGTCCTGCGCCTCCACCCTAAAATTCCTTCCAAAGGTGGTGTCAGAGCTCACCCCAACCAGGTAAGTTAACTCTGCCGGTGTTCTGGCCTCAGTCACACCGGAGGCCGTAATATGGGCTCCATACTTGACCCTAGAAGGCACCTCGCTTATTATATGGAGCGATGGCTAAAATTGGAGAGGTTCGCCAGCTGTTTGTCACCTACGCTGAAGCCACACCTGGCAGACCTGCAGCCAAGCGACGATAGGCAGGTGGTCACCCCTACAACTTCTGCTATGTTGTTGGGCATGGAGCCCCAGAGGGTTAAGAGCCCATTCTACCCGCCATACTGCTGCATCGGTGGCTGCTTCTAGGACGCCCTCTATCCAGGAAATCTGCAGGGCTGCTACCTGAAGTCAGCACACCTTCATCACCCATTACCACATCGACCTTGAGTCACGCCGATGCTGGCTTTGGGGCCCTCGGTTTTCAGTCTCTTTCCTAAGTAGGGGTGCGCCTTGCCTCCTCCTGCCGGGAACTGCTAGGAGTCTGCCAGACAGTGTGGATAACAACATATCCATGTCCTAGAAATACAGTTACTCACCTGTAACAGGAGTTCTAGGAATGGTATATGTTGTTCATACACACCACCCAATCCGACCTCCCGGCTTCGACGCACAACCTGAGCTTCCAGCGGCCAGATCTAGGCCATGGGGCGAGTCGAGAGTTTTACCAACGGGTGGGTGGGAGGAGCCAGCTTGAAGACCTTCCGCAGATTTAAAGTGGCAAGGATACCTGCCAGACAATGTGGATGAACAACATATACCATTCCTAGAACTCCTGTTACAGGTGAGTAACCTGTATTTCCTGTTTCCACCGTACGTAATGTTATCAGGATGTTTAAGGCCCATGGCACTGTAGCCAACCTCCCTGGACGTGGCCGCAAGAGAAAACTTGATCGAAGATTGCAGCGCAGGATTGTTCGAATGGTGGAGAAAGCACCTTGATCAGCTGCCAAACAGATTGAAGCTGACCTTCAGAAACAAGGTACGACAGTTTCAGCTTGCACCATCCATCACCAACTCAATGAAAGGGGGTTATATGGTAGGAGGCCCAGGAGGACCCCACTGCTGAGAGAGAGACATAAGAAAGCCCGACTGGGGTTTGCCAAAACACACCTGAACAAGCCAAAATCCTTCTGGGAGAATGTTCTGTGGACAGATGAGACCAAATTAGAGCTTTTTGGTAAAGCACATCATCTCTATGTTTACAGAAAACAAAATGAAACCTTCAAAGAAAGGAACACCTTCCCTACAGTCAAACATGGTGGAGGTTCAGTGATGTTTTGGGTTGCTGTGCTGCCTCTGGCACTGGGTGCCTTGAACGTGTGCATGGCATCATGAAATCTGGAGATTACCAGGCCATTTTGGAGCGCAATGTTGAACCCAGTGTCAGAAAGCTGGGTCTCCGTCGAAGGTCATGGGTCTTCCAGCAGGACAATGACCCCAAACACACTTCAAAAAGCACCCAGGAACAGTTCAAGACTAGACGCTGGATTGTTCTGAAGTGGCCAGCAATGAGTCCAGATCTAAATCCTATTGAAAACCTGTGGAGAGATCTGAAAACAGCGGTTGGGAGAAGGCATCCTTCAAATCTGGGAGAACTGGAGCAGTTTGCACAAGAAGAGTAGGCCAAATTGCCAGTAGAGAGGTGCAGGAAGCTCATCCATGGCTATAGGAAGCGGTTGATTGCAGTTATTTTGACCAAAGGCTGTGCTACCAAATATTAAGTCTAGGGTGTCAATAATTTTTGTCAATGCCATTTCTTTTCATTTTCTGATTTAAAAGGATATATTAAATTCTGAATCAAAAACAAAGGTTCTGTAATATTAACAGAGAAATAAAGAATTGTGGAGACCAAATACTGTATTGTTCTTAATTTCAACTTATGTTTAGAGGAAATTGTGAGTTATTTGAAAAAGTGCAAGAGCGCCAATATTTTTGGCCATGACTGTATGGGTTAATGGATGGAATGGAGCATGTAAAAGAATTGACAAAAAATAAAAAAAATCAACTAGGGCACCTGGGAGGCAGGAGAATATGAGGGAGAAGAAAAAGTGCAGGGGCTAAGTATAGTAAGGGGTAGGAACCAGAGCTGGCCTTATGTTTCTGGGGTCCCAGCAAGCTTAGTAATCAAAGGCCCTTGAATGCACCTTAGGGAGTATTCTTTTGGCATTATGATGCATAGTTAGAAGCTTCTGCCCACTGCAGTGATGTCCCTTGTATGATCTTTCAGTAGTTCACAGGATATGAAATACATAAATTAAAACAAACATGAAATTTAAAAGACTGATGATCTGCACAGCTTCTCTCTGTGGGCATTATGAGTAGGGCCCCAGCACCTGCTGAGACTGAGGATGCCTAATGCCAGCCCTGTTAGGAACAGGTGTGGAGCAGGTACAGGAAGGTACGATAGCTAAAGGGTCAGGTGTGCAAGGAGAGTTCAAAGAGGAGAGATTTCTTTAGGAAAGGGATAGTTATGCAGGGTAACAGCTGAAGAAGGGACCTCTGAGGCCCCAAAAGCTTGTATACTATAGCATCTTTGTACAAGGCATGTGCTGGTCCAGTAAAAAGGTATCAAAACTATCCAGCAACTCCTATTTCCCAAGGACCAATATGACTAAAATCCATATTTACTAGGGTAGGGAAGAGGAGGAGAAGGAGGGTAGGGGTGAGGATATTCCAGAAGCGGTGAAGATAGTAGGAGGTAGCTGTCCAGAGATTTTTGATCAAGGGAGTGAGAACGAGTGGGTGTTGGCAGAGTGAAGGGAGGAGGAGGGGGAATGGAGGGAAGTGGAGAGGAGGGAAGAAAGACAAGCAGGGGAGAAAATAGAACCAGAATTTGGAAAGAAAGGTGCAGCACCTGAGGTAACTGACCTCCAGAGATGGAAGGAGAGGACAGAGTAGAAAGAGTAGTGCAAGGTGTGGGGAGGAGTTTAGGGCCAGACAGCAGAATGAATAAACAAGGGAGTCCGTTATAGCCAGTATGGTTTTAGGTCAGCACTACATACAGTACCCCATCCACTTAGTGAAACACCAGGGGGATCGTCTTGTGACATTCTTTCTGCAGACCAGGATTGGGAGGTATGACATCTTTGGTGCAGAGCAATGAACTTGCTGATAGTCTCCTGGCAGATCATGACTGGGAGGTGAGACTTGATCTGGTACAGAGTGCTGAGGTTGTGGATGATCTCTCAGCAGGCACAGATTAGGAGGCAGAACTTGCTGAAGTACAGAGTACTGACTTTAAGAATAACCTCTCAGCAGACCAAGATTATGAAGCAAGACTTGTTGTTGTGGTACAGAGTGACAGACTTGAGAATGGTCTCTTAGCAGACTTTAACTGGGAGGTGGAATTTGTAGTGGTACAGAGTGCTGAGTTTGTAGATGATCTTTTCAGTAGACCAGGATTAGGGGGCAGGATTTATTGTGGTACAAAGTGGCGAGTTTGTGGATGATCTTTCCGCAAACCAGGATCCTCCAGGATGTTGAGAATCGGAGCACCAAGCTTGTGGATGATCTCTTGGCAGACCGGGATTGGGAGGCAGAATTTGCAGTATAGAGTGCTGAGTTTGTGGATTATCTCTCGGCAGACCGGGATTGAGAGGCAAGACTTGCAGTATAGAGTGCTGAGCTTGTGGATTATCTCTCGGCAGACCGGGATTGGGAGGCAAGACTTGCCGTATAGAGTGCTGAGCTTGTGGATTATCTCTCGGCAGACTGGGATTGGGAGGCAAGACTTGCAGCATAGAGTGCTGAGCTTGTGGATTATCTCTTGGCAGACCGGGATTGGGAGGCAGGACTTGCAGTATAGAGCTCTGAGTTTGTGGATGATTTCTCGGAAGACCGGGATTGGGAGGCAGGACTTGCATTATAGAGTGCTGAGCTTGTGGATGGTTTCTCGGCAGACCGGGATTGGGAGGCAGGACTTGCAATATAGAGTGCTGAGTTTGTGAATGATTTCTCGGCAGACCGGGATTGGGAGGCAGGACTTGCAGTATAGAGTGCTGAGTTTGTGAATGATTTCTCGGCAGACCGGGATTGGGAGGCAGGACTTGCAGTATAGAGTGCTGAATTTGTGGATGATTTCTCAGCAGACCGGGACTGGGAAACAGGTCTTGCAGTATAGATTGCTGAGCTTGTGGGTGATCTCTCGGCAGAACGAGATTAGGAGGTGGGACTTGTGGTACAGACCAGCATCATGTTTAAGAATGATCTCTGAGCAAACTGAGATTATGAGGCAAGATTTGTGCTATGGAGCGCCAAGCTTGAGAATAATGTCTCAGCAGACTGGAATTGGGAGGCATAATTTGTGTTACAGAGTGACAAGATTATAGATGATCGCTCGGCAGACCAGGATTGGGAAGCATAATTTATTGTAGAACAAAGTGCTGAATTTGTGGATGATCTTTCGGCAGACTGGGATTAGGAGGCAGGATTTGTAACAGACTAGCACCAAGTTTAAGAATGCTCTCTCAGCAGACTGAGATTATGAAGCATAACTTGAGTTACGGAGTGCCAAATTTATGGATGATCTCACGGCAGAGTGGGATTATGAGGCAGCAGTTGTTGTACAGAGCAATTTTGTGGATTACCTGGAGTACTGTCCTCACCTGAGCAAAGACGGAGACAGGCCAAAGACAGTGCAGTGTAGAGTAACCAAAATGATTCAGGGTAGATCCTGTGAGGATCAGTTCAGTGCCCTGAACATCTACTCGATGGATGCCAGAAGGGAGAGGGAGACCTTACTGAGACCTTCAAGTTCCTGTTTGAGCCATGGAACAGCCTACTAGCTGAAGTGGCAGATACAAAAAAAATAATAGATTTAAGCATGGCTGGGACAGAGTAAAGGGCTTAATAGTTTCTTGGGGGGGGGGTAGCAGTAAGGCAGGGAGTTGGAGGGAAGGATGTCAAAAATCCCATCTGGATAATAGGTCATGGGCTGAGTAGGGTAAAACTGGGCAGACTGGTAAAACCAATGGTCTTTTTCTGCCAACATTGTCTATGTTTCTGTGTGTTTCTGTGATCCGCTGGCAGACCAGGATTGGGAGGCAGGACTTGTTTTGGTACGGATCACTGAGTTTAAGAATAATCTCTAAGCAGACTGAGGTTGTGAGGCAGGACTAGCAGTAATGCAGAGCACCAAGCTTATGGATATCTCTTCATCATATCAGGATTGGGAGGTAGGACTTGTTGTGGTACAGAGCACCGAGCTTGTGGAAGATCTCTCAGCAGACCAAAACTGGGAGACAAGAACTTGTTGAAGTACAGAGTGACAAGCTTAGGGAGGAGCGTTTGTGGACAGCATAAATGTGTGAGGACAAAGTGAGGTTTTGATGCAGCTACACACCAAGGTTCTTGACATGGATAACTTTTTAGTTGGGGGCAACCAGAGTCATGTAGACAGGGTTTCTATTGAGTCTGGAAGGCTCTTCTTGCTGCCAAAGGCCAAGGTAAGCATTATTTTTGCTGTTGATCGAGAGCTGGTTTGAGTGGGAATCAGTACTGAACAGTGTCAATGTCACGCTGCGTAGTTGTTTCCAACTTGGTAACCAAGGTACTGAAAGTAAAAGATAACAGTGTCATCTACATACATTTGGATGTGAGTGAGACACAGAATAAGGGGAAGTCAAGAAAAATGGAGAACAGAGTATGGCCCTGGATGGAGGCTTGATGGGAAGGGGGAAGGACATTGCCTTCTTGGACTGACTGATTCCTGTCAAACAGGAAGTAGTGGATCCATCTCCCTGATAAGTTAAATAAACCTGCCCCACATGGTGGTAAATAGTGTTGAATGTCTTTGAAGGATTGCCACAGTTTGCACAGTTGAACAATACCCCTGCAGGGGCACCATTTAGGTAGGGCAGAGGTAGGCAGCTGCCCCCCGCACATGTAGTTGTAGGTTGTTCTTCTGGTGTGGTAATAATGTGGCATTATTTGAATTTCAGTTGCCACAATAACTGCCCCCGTATGCGCTCATGCTGTGGCAGCGGCCCACAGGTGCATGCCTAAGTCAGCTGTTGTGCACTCTCTGAGTCTCTGTGCCTATTAGCAGTGGTGCCGTCATCACATGACTGGAGGAGTAAGAGTGTGCAAGTCATGCGACTTCACACTGTTTTTCCTGCCACAGGCTAGCTCGGACTTGGAGGGCTGAACTCTCACTCCACTCACAGTGCAGCGCAGCGGTATATTGAATATTTTTAGACTCTGACTCTTCCACCGCTGTTGATTGAAAGGGGCAAGGGGGTGAACTAGGTTGACACTAGCCTACATATAGGCTTCCAAGAAGCAGCATAGGCCCAGCGTCCAGCAGCATTGCAAGAGAAACAGCGATGGCGGTGTGGCTTTCACAGGCCTTGAAGAATCAGCATGGTGTGGCAGGCTGGGTTGTGAGTCAAGTGACCCAGATGCAGTGTGGTCTGTTGGGAGTTGGGATCCGGGATGATTCGTTGTTACAGCTTGGCAGATTCTAGCAGGCTAGCCTTGGCAGAATGTCAGAGGAAAGTCTGGAGAGGGCTTGAGAAAACTGGGCTGGTGGTGGCATACTGGCAGGACAGGATGCTGAGGCTGCAGAAGGTTCCGGCTGGACACCACAGCTATGTAAGCAAAAGTAATTCAAGAGCACCTTTCCTGATGGTCCAGACACTCAGTTCTTGCAATCAGTTTCTATCATACTACACCTCAAAGGTTGTGTGCATTTGTTATTTTTGCCTAAGATGCTCTCATTTTTCCAAATTTACATGTGTTTTGTGGCCCCGCTTTAGCCTTGCTGCTCTTGTCCTGGCTGTTCAGCTGCCTGGCTGCTCACTTATGCTGACGTCACTATATGGAGTAGGGCTGGCAGTGTTTCAGTGAATGTGCAGAGGTTTGGCTTGGGAGCAAATGGCTATATACCTTTGTTTAACATGTTCACCATTGTTCCCACTTCCCCTTCAAAGACACCCAGTTGAAAATAAAAGTTCCCCTTGCAAGACACCAGGTTAAGAATAAAATACATCCAGTATTTCAGAGCTTTAAAAAGCAGTGTGTGTGGTACCAGTACAGCAGTGACTGTATATAAGCAAACTGTGTAGCATTATGCTCAGTAATGTCTCACACAGTCATGGACTACAGCATAGTCCGGTTTCACTTTTCAAAAAAGAATTACACTAGAAATTAGCCCTCGTTTTTACAAACCTTGAGGATCATAGACATAAGAAGAGGTAAGAGAATTAAAAATTGCTTGTTTTGCTCATGCCACCAAAATCAGTGATCTCTCCCCAGTGCCATTCTGTGTGTCGGGGACGCGGTGTTTTGAGCAGATTGCAACTTTCAGTCTGGCGGGCAGAATTTGAACTGTGGTCTCTTTTGTCCATTTGGGTGGTTATCCACAAGAAAGTTAATATAATCCAGATGATTTAACAATGAAGCAGGTACTAATGATGTAGTCCGTGACTGTGTGGGACATTACTGAGCATATGTCTACACAATTTGCTTTTTCACAGTCACTGCTCTACTAGTACCACACACATTGCTTTTTAAAGCTCTGAAATTCTGGATGTATTTTTTCTTAACCTGGTGTCTTGCCAGGGGAACTTTTATTTTCAACAGGGTATCTCATGAGGAGAAGGGGGAACAATGGTGAACATGTTAAACAGAGGTTTATAGCATTTGCGCCCAAGCCAAAATGCTGAACCTTAACTGAAACACTGCCAGCTCTGCTTCACATAGAGATGTCACAGCACAGCCTCGGGTCTACAGCAACACCAGGTTCCCTGCTGAAGCGCTGCTACAGCATGCCAGTTCTCAGCAGCTCAGATTGCAAAAGCAAGCTGCAGACAGTATGAAATAAATGTATTATAAGCATCAATGCAACAAGGGGGAATTTATGCACCCATGTCATAAGGGCTGGGAAAGGTGCTCTTTAAATTTTTATATAAGTGGGGAGGGGACTGAGACCGGACATCTTAGGCAAAATAACATATGCCTCAGCGTCCTTAGGACTCAGGATTGCAAACTAATGGCATACATGATTAAATATCAAAATAAACTGTGGAAATCTATGCTTTCAGTTGTTGATAAGCTTTCGGATGGATCAGCTAACTCAGTCTTGCTCAAGACAATCACACATGGCCTTGGTACAGGCAAGCACCTCCTTAGGTTTGTCTGTGATGCTTCTCATACTTTGAGTCATGCCTTAGCCTCTTGTATTTGCCTTCACTGCTATTCTTGACTTCAGGTTGCTCCACTGATGTCCCGTTGTCTGTTCTCAGTTCACCATTTTGAGGGCAGAAGCTGTTTTGCCATGATGTAGAGATGACCTTATGTGATCTTCAGTCATCTACAATAACTTTATGATCTTTGAAGTGTCTTACCTCTCAGTCTTCCTGAGGTCATGGAAGGGCCACCTTTCAGAAGCCTGCTGCTAGACCATCCTGTCGTTCCTATCAACAAGCACACGCATCTGGGCGTTCATCTGCTACTGTCCCATGCCCCCTGGTGCTCATTCTAGAGCCCTCAAAAGCACTGGTGCAGGCTGTTTCCCTGCCACCTTCAGTGCCTTCTTACTCCATTCTCCTCCTGCAGATCCAGGGGTACTGGTGGGGAACAGGATCTCCCTTTTTCAGCCAGAATGGAGGGTGATCACAACAGACACGCAGGTCCTGTTGGTTATCGAATGGGGTCGTGCTCTGAAGTCACTGTCAACCCCTTCAAATCATCCTCCTCCCTGTCATTACCCTGCAGGGCACTTGTCTCTTCGTCTGATAGAGTAGAGTCACTTCTTGCCAAACAGGCTATCAGACCCATTCCTGTGCAAGAACTGAACCAGGGATTTTATTCTCGGTACTTTTTCATTCTGAAATGGATGGGACACTTATGTCCTATTCTAGACCCCAGGGGTCTGAATGAGTTCATTGAATAAAGAAAAATTCCACATGTTCTCTCAAGTCCCTCTTTCCCTGTTAAAACAAGCAGTTTGAATATGCACTTTCGACACTAAGGATGGTTCCCTTCATATCAGAATCTGTTGAAGCTACAGATAGTATATCTGGTTCATACTGGGTGGCAAGCATTTTCAGTTTTGTGGCTTGCCCTTTGGCATCATGGGTCTTAATTAAATGCTTGACAGCGGTGGCCTCAGCCCTGTAGAGGGAAGATCCGTATGTCTCCCTTTGTCTGGATGACTGGCTCCAGGGATGCCATCCTTTACATTCTGTTTTGAACTCATCAGCTGTTCTACCAGTTGGGCATCCTGGTGACTGAACCAGATTCGGTACTGGTTCCTTGCCAGTGCCTGCAGTAAATAGGCTCAGTGCTTGACACATCTGTTACACACGCTTTTTTTGCCAGAGAATCACACAGCTGCCCTGATTGATTAGGCTTACCTCGTGTCAGACAGCTCATATGTGTCCACAAGATCAATTCTGGGCTTGATGGCAGCTGTCATCATTCCAGTTCAGCTTGCATGGCTCCACATGTGCATCCCACAATGGACACCTAATGTACAGTGGGACCAGACAGATGTTAGACAACCTAGACCAATTGATACTGATTATGTCTGGTCCCAGATGGGCAGCTCTATTCATATCGGTATTCTGGAGAAGAGTGATTCAATGCAAAGAAGTGCAAGGTAATGCACCTGGGAAACAAAAACCCAGGGGAAGAGTACACAGTGGGGGGTGAGATGCTAGCAACAACAAAAATCGAAAGGGACCTGGGAGTAATTTTATCAGATGACTTTAAGGTGGGGCAAGCAATGTGAGAAGGCAGTAAGGAGGGCTGGTGGGATACTGGGATGCATAGGGAGATGCATCAACAGCAGAAAACAGAAGTTGTTATCCCTCTGTACAGACAGATGGTGGGACCCCATCCAGAGTACTGCATGCAGTTCTGGAGACCCCCTCTCCACAAAGGCATAGATAGAGTGGAGGCTGTTCAGTGGAAGACAACCAAATGGTGCAGGGTCTGCACCAGAAGACATATGAAGAGAGACTAAAGCAGCTTAATATGTATACCCTCAAGGAAAGGAGGGAGAGGGGGGACATGATAGAAACTTTCAATTACCTCAAGGGAATTAACAAGTCCAAGAAGGTGGCATCTTTCAGAAAAAGAGATGTGCAAGAACAAGGGGACACAATTTGAAGATAATGGGGGATGGCTCAGAGGTAATGTCAGAAAGTATTTTTTCACAGAGAGGGTTGTGGATGCATGGAACAGCCTTCCTGAGGAGGTTGTGGAGTCAAGAACAGTGGGGGAATTAAAGAATGCATGGGACAAACATAAAGCAATTCTAGTGGGGGGTAGGAGGAAGTGAGCTGTTGGTTAACTAAAATCTGCAGCTTATCCAACAGGTAGGGAAATGGCCAGAATAAGTGGGCCAAACAGTCCTTATCTGCCATCAAATTCTGTGTTTCTATGAGAGCTGTTCTTCTAGGCCTGTAAGCCCTTACAGATCACATTATGGGTAGACCACTTTTCATCTGACTAGACAATGTCAGTGTGATGCACTACATTAACACACAGGGCGGTATGCTCTCTTATCCACTGTGCAGAGAAGAGATGACAGTGTGGCACTGGGCAGTGGATCTCACAGTGTTTGTAACAGCTGTGCTTCTCTCGGTCTCCTAAAATGTCTTAGGAAGTCGTCTAAGTTGGTCTAAAACCCTGAGCCATGAGTGTGATCTCCTAGACTCTGTGGTAAATAACATCTCTGTAAGATGGGGTCATCCATAACTGGACCTTTTTGTGTCCCCTCACTGTGGAAAGCCGGCATATTTTTGCTTGCTTGTTCCAGGGCATGGACTTTTTTGGCAAGACACGTTATCCCTCTTATAAAGAGATGTTCCTGTACAGTATGCTTTTCCTCCAGTCCCTCTGATACAGAAGGTATCGGTCATACTTCAGGTAGAACCGGACACTCTATTACTGGTGGCCCCTTCTGGCCCAGTCAGATTTAGTTCCTTCTGCTTAAGCAGTTGGTGCTGGAACCTCCTGTCCAACTTTTTTTTTTTTAAAGAGGGACTGAGGCCAAAATTTTTGGCATCAATAAATTCAGAATTTGGATCAGCATATCCTCAATCGGCCTCATGCCAAAAATCAGATCTTTAAGTTACTTCATTTATAAGTTACAGGTCATTTTGTAACCCTTAATGCACTGCCTGTTCAAAAAAGCCAGTTTCAGAGAAGAGCTGCTGATGATCTCATCTCCTGAACTCACAACCTAGTCCTCCCTGCAAGCTACCTTATATGACTTATTACTCCTATGCTACTTAGAACTGCAGTTGTAGCAAACATCTGAAAAAGGAAAACTGACACTGGGTGGGTCAGCACATGCACTTCCATAAAGTGCCGATGCAAGGTATAGTACTTCAGAATGTGATTGGGGGGGTTTGGAATGCAGTGGCAAACATGGCTTTAGAATGACAAAGTTGTGTGCAATGTTTAGAATACTATAGGTATGGGATTTCGAAATGTCACCAGGATGCAACTGTGGAATGCAGCAATGACACAATCTCAGAAAGTAGCTGAAACACATAATTTTGGAATAAGTTGGCGACACACAATTCAGAATGCTGTGGTGATGCACAATTTTAGAATGTGGAGGTGACACGCAATTTCAGAATGCAGCAGTGAGGCACAGTTTCAGAATGCGGTGGTAACACACAGGTTTGGAATGTGGTGGTGATGCACAGGTTTGGAATGAGGCGATAACGCACAATTTCCGAATGCCGCAGTGATGCACAGTTTCCGAATGCTGTGGTGACGTACAGTTTCAGAATGCAGCGGTACTGCACAGGTTCAGATTACGGTGGTGATGCACAATTTTGGAATGCAGCAGTGATGCATAATTTCAGAAAGCAGCGGCGATGCAGAATTTTGAAATGCGGTGGTGACGCACATGTTTGGAATGTGGCGGTGATGCACAGGTACAGAATGCGTCGGGGATGCACAATTTCAGAATGCAGTGGTGATGCACAGGTTTGGAATAAGGCAATGATGAACAGGTTTGCAGTGCGGCGGTGACGGACAATTTCGGAATGCAGTGGTGATGCATAATTTTGGAATGTGGTGGTGACACAGGTTCTGAATGTGGCAGTGATGCACAGGTTCAGAATGCATCGGTGATGCACAGTTTCAGAATGTAGCAGTAACATACAGGTTTTGAATGTGGTGGTGACACCCAAGTTCATAATGCAGTGGTGAAGCACAATTTCGGAATGTGGCAGTGACGCACAGGATCTGAATGTGTCTTGATGCACAGGTTCGGAATGCAGTAGTGATGGAATGTGGCAGTGATGCATAGTTTCGGAATGCCATGGTGATGCGCAATTTCAGAAAGTGGTGGTGACACACAGTTTCAGAATTTATTTATTTATTTGGAGTTTGATAACCGGGTAAGCTCACTGAGACCAGAGGTCCCTTTTTCTGGAGCAACCCGGGATTAGTTACAACAGAGGTTACATACATTGGCAGGAGTATACAGTAGTTACATTTGTTGGATTAGGAATAGAGTACTTACACTTTCACTAAAAATACCATCAACAGCTTAATGTGGTTCAAGGTCAGTTGGCATTCATCTGTATCCCCCTCCCCCGGGTCGTGCCTGAAAATAGGCAGGATTTGTCTAGTGCACTTACCCGGTCAACAAAAGCTAAATAAATAAATAAATAAAATAAAGTGTGACATCACAGACACAAATATGCTGGAGCAGTACACAATATACTGTATCTCACAACTAATACAAGAGTTTAGAAGGTATAGTAGAAACAGCAATAAAGAAGCAGGGTATAATCATACCATCTAGTTCACTAGCTATAAGCTAGCGATTACAGCTACAGAGACTAAACTCCAGCAGGTATACTTTCAAGCCAGACTTAAATCCGTGAAGAGTAGGACAGTTGGCCAAATTCACTGGGAGAAGGTTCCAGGAGTGCGGAGCCATGTAACGAAAGGATCATTTGCCTTGGTTAGTGCGTACTCGAGGGATGTCGAGGGGACGGCCTGACAAGGATCTCAGGTCCCGGCCCCGGACTTTGTGATTGAGCTGACCACACAGCTGGGGAGGAGGGCCTGCAGTGGTAAATTTAAAGGTCAAACATAGAGAGGAGTAGGCCAGTTTGTGCTGCATGGCAGGCCAGTGGAGGTCCGCAAGGACCTCACAGTGGTGCCTCCTAGGAGGGGTGTTGGTAGCGAAACGAGCCGCCCTGTTATAGAGGACAGTCAGTTTAGTTAGTTTACCCTCTCATGAACTATAGCAAGGGAGCCCCATAGAGAAGGGGGCGGCAGGGTGCAGTTGGCAATGGCATGCCTAGCCTTGACAGAGAGTGAGTTACCCAGCCTGTAGAGGAGTCCAATCTTCTGGTGAGTGAACTTCACTAAGGAGTCAATGTGAGGTTTGTAGGACATCTCCTGGTCAAGGAGGATCCTGAGGTACTTGATCTTATCAGTGACCTCTACTCTGTTCCCTTGGGCTGTGTGAAGTTGAAGCAGGTCGTGCCTGTCAGCTCCAGGGTGTCTAGTCCCAAACATAATAGCCTTTGTTTTCTCTTCATTCAGCACAAGTGAATTGGTGGAGAACCAGGCCTCAAGTGCAGCAAGACTGGTCTGGAGGTTGGCATTGATTACGCTTGGTAGTGGATCACTGCAGTAGACAGCGGTGTCATCTGCATAGAGGATAAGGTTGTCCAGCCCACAAACCCCCTTTAGACAGAGAGGGAGAATAGCAGGGGGCCCGGGATCGAGCCCTGGGGTACTCCAGAGATTACATGTTCAGCACTAGACTGGGTTCCTTTCCACAGGACTTTTTGGGTTCAGTTGAGCAAGTAGCTCTCGAACCAGGAAACAGAGAGCCCATCCAGTCCCAGTAGTTGGAGTCTGGAGAAGAGTAGTTCATGGCTGACAAAGTCAAATGCCTTAGACAGGTCAATGAATAGAGCTCCTGTTGGGGAGCCCCGATCCATGGCATTGAGAATGTTAGATGTGAGCCGGATAAGGGCTGTGTCGGTGTCATGGCCTTTCCTAAAAACGTGTTGAATGTCGGCTAAGAGTAGGTGCCTTTCAAGGTATTCCTGTATTTGGTTGTAGACCAACCTCTCCTGCACCTTCGCGAGAGTGCAGAGAATAGAGATGGACCTGTAGTCCCCCACTTTGTCCCGGGGCTTTTTTTTGTGAATAGGGACGATGGTTGCAAGCTTCCATTTACTTGGGACTATTCCTACAAGGAGGGACCTGTTGATGAGCATGGTGAAAGGACGGGAGATGGCTGGGGCAGTGGCCCTCAGAAGCCTAAGTTCAAGCAGGTTGTGTCCCGGGGAGGAGTCAGGGTTGATTTAAAGCAGAAGAGGAAGCATCTCAGTGGGTTTAACCAGTTTCAAGTGAAACTTGGGTCTTGTGTGATCCTAAACAGCATGTCTGCTGTGGGAGGAAAACACCAGAAGGCGAGAGGGGTTTGAGTCCACTAGGATTTGAAAAAGCAGCATTAAACGCCTCAGCAACTAAAGAGGGGTTGTTGTTTAGGGTATCACCAACCAGGAGCACTTCTTCTTGGGCACTAGAGGCTCCCTTTAGCAGCAGATTTATTTGGCCCCAGAATCTCTTGTGATCCCATAGGTGTCTCAACTGGAGATCACACAGGTATTTAGAGTTAGCCTGTTTGGAAGCTTTCTTGCATAGATTCCTCAGCTCCCTACACTTCTCCCAGTCAGATCTGCAGCCGGAGGATTTGTAATGTCCCCAGGCCCAGTCACGGAGCAACATGCTTTGTTTGAGGCTAGGGTTAAGCCATTTATGGCATTTCCCCAGTACCCTTAGTTTCTTTCAGGGGGGCTTGTTCATTGGCCACAGACGCAAAAGAGTTTGTAAAGTAATCCAGCGCCTCATCCAGGGTGGAAAGAGATCCCAGTTTACAGCTCATAGGTCAGAGCGGAATGCTTCTGGCACGGGTCTGTTGTAGTTTCTGGTTTCAGTTACCCTGGCAGGCAATTTAGGGAGCTTATTGGACCAGGTACAAAAGATTGGCCAGGTGGTCACTCAATGAGTCTGCCATGATCCCGGCAGTCAATATATGGTCCGGGCTAGATACTGGGGCCCAGTCAAGTAAAGAGTGGTTACCTGTCTTGGTGTTGAGCCTTGTGGGCAGGTCAATAACTTGGGTCAGACTGGTATCGAGTACCGGGTTCCTACAGACGGAGGCCCCCAGTATGATCCAATTCATGTTAAAATATCCAAGGAGAATCATCTCCCCCAAGGAGTGTTCTGCCAAGGCATGAGTTAGTGATTCAAGGGAAGAGGCAGCTGTTTGGGGCGGGAGGTAGACACACCCTATGTACAAGGTTTAGTATCACCAAGGACCACTTTCGTGAAAATTACCTCATTCACAGAGTCACAGAGGGGAGAGTGGTCAAGCTGCATAACATTAAGACTGGTCCGGGAGTAGACGAGAACCCCTTCCTGCCCTTCTTCCCTGATCGATCCTTCCTAAATGCATTATAGCCGACCAGGTCAACTTCATGAGAAAGGATCTGGGGTTTGAGCCAGGTCTCGATCACCGCTAGTACATTGGGTTTGTAGAGTGCAGTCCAGGCTTCAAGGTCATGGACTTTATGCCTTAGACTACTTATGTTCATATGAACCAGCTTGAGGCCCTTGGCATTGGTCCAGTGAGAGCTAGTAGGGTCACTGAGTATGGTATTGGAGGGGGTGGGGACCAGTCCCCTCTAGTGCAAGCTTAAGCCTGGCAAGGTATCTAATAATTCTGGAGGGGGTGGAGAGAAGCCTCCTTCTATCACGCGATGTGAGGTGGTAGAATAAGTTGTAACAATTTCCGTGTTGGGTTAACCCGTACATGGATAGTAGTAACGCATTAGTCTCCTCACCTGAGGTTCAGGGGATCCAGGGGAAGGGCAACCAAAGTCTTTCTGAGTCCGAGGGACTGAATCCCCAGGAGTAAAGCTGGTCAGTCCCCAATATTAGTGCCATATAGGCAAGAGCTAATATGAGTCCCAAACACCGCATGATTGAGTCTGGGCCTAGGAAGAGGAAGGATCAAAGTCAAATTCAGCTTTTAAATAAGGGGATAGCAGAAGCAGATCAAAACATATAGTACCAGTAGTATTAGTGAATAGGAGTTACAGTATTTTGTACAACGGTTTAAAGCTGGAAATATCAGTCCCAGAAGTGCAGACACAATGGGGTAGGCTGTGAGTAGCAGTCCCAGAAAGCAGTCACAATGGGATAGGCCCCTGAGAGATTAGTGGGAGTGGTTTAGGAGCATTTAAGGGGAGGAGGAAATGGGGTGGCTGGGTGGGAAAATTTGAAAGAGATTGCGGTTCCAAATGCAGCAGGCTTCGGGGAAGGTCCACCTGGTAGTTGCCAGCACCTCGAGCCCGAGGAGATTCTTCCATTGAGGTCCAAGGGAAAAGACTGGTACAGGGAGTGGGGACCTGCAGCACTGGGTCTCCCTCTCAAACCCCTGAGAGAAGTCCAAGGTAATGCTGAGGCCAGCGAGGCTCAGAACGGCTTCAAGCCCAAGTCGTCCGAGCGTCACTGGCAGCAGAGCCAATGAGTGCAAAAAGTATTTTTCAAATTTAGTGCTCTAGTGACAAAAACAAAGCTCCGGTTAACGTTTTCTGTTGGCTAGACTCCGAAGTGACTCCAGTAGTTGGGGCAGGACAGGTAGGAGCAGAACCCTGGTAGTGGGCCCAGTTGTTGCAAAGCCCGGTGGGGTTCTCAGAATGTGGCGGTGTTGCACATGTTCGGAATGTGGTGGTGACACGCAATTTTGGAATGCAGCTGTGATACATAGGTTTGGAATGTGGTGGTTACGCACAGGTTCGGAATGCGGCAGTGATGCACAGGTTCAGAATGTAGTGGTGATGCACAATTTTGGAATGTGATAGTGATGCGCAATTTCAGAATGCAGTGGTGACATGCAATTGCAGAATATGGTGGTGATGCACAATTTCAGAATGCAGCGGTGACACATAATTTCGGAATGTGGTGGTGACACACAGGTTCAGAATGCAGTGGTGATGCACAGGTTTGGAATGTGGTGGTGGTGCACAGGTTCAGAATGCAGTAGCAATGCACAATTTTGGAATGCGGTGGTGACGCACAGGTTCAGAATGTGGCAGTAATGCATAGGTTTGGAATGAGTAGGTAATGCTCAATTTCAGAATGTGCTGGTCACATACATTTTTGGAATGTGGCGGTGATGCTCAATTTTGGAATGTGGTGGTGATGCTCAATTTCAGAATGTGGCAGTGACTCACAATTTGTGAACATGGCAGTGACAATTTTGGAATGTGGCATTAAAACGCAACTTGACAGGGATGTGCAGTTTTGGAATTTGGTGGGGATGTGCCATTTCAGAATGTGGCAGGGATGCACAATTTAGGAATGGGGAGGATGTGCAATTTCGGAATGTGGAAGGGATGCTAATTTTAGAATGTGGCTGGGATGCATAATGTTGGAATGTAATGGAGATATGATACGCAATTTTGAAATATGGTGGGTGTATACAATTCTGGAATGTGGCAGGGACAAGCAGTTTCAGAATAATATGGTATGTCCTGTCACATTCCAGCAGCATGCATCCCCACTGTATTCTGAAATTGCCAGTCCTCACCAAATTCCTCGATGTGTGTCCCTGTCGCATTCTGACACTGATTGTCCCACCACATTTTGAGATGGCGCATCCCTGCCACATTCTGAGATTGCATGCCTCCTCCACCAACATTTTAAAATTGTGCACCACTTTGACATTCTTTACCTTGGTTCTGTGCTGCATTCCAAAACCACCTTCTGACGTGTTCTAAAGTACAGTGCCATGCATCTGAACATTCTGGAAATGCAAGCACTGCAGCCAACTGTATGTCATTTTTTTTAAAGGATTACTATAGCTACAGTTTCTTAAACTTTGGAGAAGCAGGTCCTATTAGGATGCTGGCAGGGAGGACTGGACTGTGAGTTCAGGAGATGACATCATCAGTGACTCTTCACTGAAACTGGCTATTTTGAATAGGCAGTGAAATCAGGGTTACAAAACAGCTCATAACTTTAAAACGAAATAATGTAGAAACCTAATTTTTGGTATAAAATTTAGTGGAGGTATGCTTATTCTAATTCCGCAGTGTAGTACTTTAGAAAATGGGCTAAAAAATCTCTGGGTTCACCTAATTTTAATGTCAAATCACCGCCATTTTTTTGTGTGGCTTAGCAATAGATACTACCCATAACGAGTCAGCCCTTACCACAGACACCCGGCACAAGCATTACAACTAGTTTCCCCTAGAAAAACAAACAAACACAGTAGTTCGTTTAAAAGCGGCAGTAAACCGCCCATTATACTTCCCTGCAGGCTCCGCCCTCCCTCCCTCTCGTCATGCCATTTTTTCCCACCTGCCTAGTGGGTGACTCGGCAGCCAACCAGACCCCCCAACCCCTCTCAAACATGCCTAAACAATAAATAGCTAGCACAAATCAAAAAAGAGGGCAGGATACAGCAAAGAAGCAGTTGGTATTGGTTTCTCAGTGGGCAGTTGTCGGCTGGCCAAGACCCTACCCCATGACTCGTGCTCACCTTCCTAATACACATTGAAAAAAAGAACATAAAAATGAACTGTAAAAACAAGGAGCTGATCACCAAACCTGGACCCGACTGACTACGTTAACCTGTTTCCCCTGACATGCTCCAGCTCTACCGCATCTCACTGAAAGCATAAACTTTTTTTTTGGAGTTAGATAAAAACTTACCTCTCACTCAGTGAGTGAGTTGATGGCCTGCGAAACAGCCAAACACCCCCTCTCATGACTCTCTCTTACTGCACAAAAAAAAAAAAGACTAATAAAAGCAAAAAGAAACAGTCAGTCCAATTGACTGCTAAACTAGAAAATGATTTGAGTGAGCAAAGAGAGAGACTGTCAGTTAGCTACTGAAGCTCTGATAGCTGTACTGTATACGAGAGCAGCGGTACTTTCTTAGTTTCCCAAGCTGCTGATGAATGTCCATCTGCAGTATGGAAAAGAAACTGCCAATTCTCTCATCTCACACAGTCACAGTACCAAATGTAGCAGACTCCCCTTCTCTCAACCCAGTGTGGGATTTTGCAGTCGAGAATAATTTTTTGTGCCCAAATAGCATCTCCTTCTCAGGCTGATCTTTAACTGACAAAAAAGAAAATTAATGTAAAAGATGAATACCAAAGTACCTCACTCCTGCTCTGAAACAGATGTCTCTCTGAGTGACATTATTGGGGTCTGCAGACACTTGGTGACTGTGGTGCACTTTGTTGTCGGATCCATATTCAGACAGGCCAGTGCTGTTAGACAGAGGGGATAAACAGTCTCAATTATTTTTTCTTCTTTTTAAAAATCAAAATAATTAAAATAATAATAAACTTTATTTACTTAAGGACCTTTCAAAATACCAAGGCACTGTACAAAAATTAAAACCATGATAACACAATCAATAAAAACAATAATAAATAAAATAATGAGTCCATTCAATTATACATCACTGAAGGCCTGACACCATAAAAAAACTTTTAAGCACCGGTTTATATCCCCCCCACAGTCATGCACTCCCGTAGCTGATGGGGCAGAGAATTCCAGAGGGTAGGGGCCATAAACATAAATGCACAGGCCCCAGAAGATTTCAAAGATACCCTTGGAATCTCCAGCAACCCCTCGTCAGCCGAACAGAGCTGTCGCTCAGGGCAGTAGGGAACAAGAAGCTCTTTCAAGTAGTCTGGGCCAAGTCCATGTAGGGCTTTATAAGTCAGTAAACCAACTTTAAAGGTGATCCGTCACCGAATCGGCAGCCAGTGCAGATCGTGCAGCACCGGAGTGATATGTGAAGAGCGTGAAATCCTCATCAACAGTCGTGCTGCGGTATTCTGCACTAGCTGCAGGCGGTGGATATCAACCCCAGGTAGCCCTCAGTACAGGGACTTGCAATGGTCAAGGCGCGAGGTCACAAAGGCGTGGACCAACGTAAGCAGATCCCCAGGTGGAACAAGGTGCTTGATCCTGGTGATGTTCCTAAGATAGTAAAAGGAAGACTTGATGACTGCTAACACCTGAGAGCGTAGGGTCAGTCTGTCATCAAGCACCACCCCCAGGTCTCGCACCCATTCAGAGGTAAGGATCTGGGAGCCCCCCAGATTAAGTCCAGAGGGCTGACCAGCCCTGAACCCCTCTATCTGGTGACCCAGATCCACAACCATCACCTCAGTCTTTCCTGCGTTCAACTTTATCCAGCTCAAATTCATCCAGTCCTGGATTTCAGTGAGGCAGTTGTTAAATATCGAGAGAGCACTGTCCTGGTCAGGTGCGAAAGACAGGTAGAGCTGGGTATCATCAGCATATCAGTGAAACCTCAGCCCATTCCATCTTACAATGTCTCAGAGGGGCAGCCTATACACTGCAAACAACACGGGGGATGGAACTGAGCCCTGAGGAACCCCACATGACAGAGATAGTGGGTCTGAAGAAAAAAATTCCAGACACAACTTTCTGAGTTCTGCCGGTGAGGAAAGATGTAAACCACCTGAGGACTGTACATGTCAGGCCACAGATGGACCTCAAGCGCCCAAGCAGCACCCCATGGTCCACAGTGTCAAAGGCTGAAGAGAGATCAAGGAGCACCAGAATAGAATGGCTTCTCTGATCTCTCGCCATCAGGAGATAATTGAGCAGCTGACCCAGTGCAGTCTCAGTACTATGCCTCTTTCGAAAACTGGACTGAAGAGGTTTATAGATGTTATGGATGGTCAGGTGGTTCTCCAGCTATACCGTCACTACTTTCTCAATAACCTTCCCTATAAAGGGAAGGCTCGAGATTGGTATGTAGTTGACCAGAGTGTCCGGGTCCAGAGAAACTTTCTTCAGGAAGGGTGTTACCATCGCCTCCTTCAGGGAGCTTGGAAGCTCACCCGAAGCAAAAGGAGCACCGGGCTGTCTGAGCCAGGACTGGGCCGATAATGTCAGAACAACCCATGATCAGAGAAGTTGGACCCGGATCCAAACTACAGCATGTGGGGCGCATACCCTGGACAATCCGCATGACATCAGCGAACTCCAGCAGGTCAAAGGTACTTCAGAAAACATGAGGTGCAGTGACCAAGCACCAATCAACAGCATCCCCCACAGAGCGAGTCAGGAGGATCTCTGACCTGATGTCGGCCACCTTATTCACAAAGAATTGTGCAAGCTCATCACACTCCTCTTGCAAAAAAGCTCTTCGGAGCTGCATACAGACTGGATTGCACAACCTGTCCACAGTTCGGCATACCTCTCAACTGTCCCTGATTTTTGGCTCAGAATTTTCCTCTGTCCCTCGAAAAATTTTTATTTTTGTGACTAAACAGTGGGAATTGGAAGCACAAAATAATGTCAAGCATTAAAGTTACAGACTTATTCTTCATCAGAAAATGCTTCTTACACTAAAACCCTTATTCTATCAACTTTCTGAGTGAATATGACACATTTTTAAGATATGTCCCTGATTTTGAGTGTTTGTCTCTGATTTTTTTAAGCCTTGTCCCTGATTTATGAGGCAAGAGGTTGAGAGGTATGCAGTTCAGAAGAGTTGAGCTGGTCGATTCTGAGCTGCAGCAATCTCCCCAGACAGGAATTCTGCCTTCTTACAGGAGATCGCTGATTGGTAGGCTGATAATGCTCTACCAATCTAAGATGGTCAGCCTCCAGGGTGGATTTCCGCCAGCGCCGCTCTAACCTTTGACCTAGTCGCTGCAACTCCCTCAAGGACCCATCAAACCCAGAGGCCCGAGGGTGAAGGGGGAGAGGACAAACATGGATAGGAGCAATCAAGTCCAGGGCCGTGGAGATGGGCTTATTATAGGCCGAGACCAAGGTCTCTGGACTCGAGCTGGTCACAGGGAACTCTGAAAGGTCAATCACCGTCGCTAGGCCTTCAGGGCTCACATCCCATAAAGGGCGGTAACTGACCATCTCCACGGGGCAGGCCTACGAAGGGGGGCACAAAAGTCAAACCTCACAGTATAGTGATCGGACCAACCAACAGGTTCCACCCCAAATCAGAGGTCTCAATCCCCAGGAGGAAAACCAAATCCAGAGTGACCATGTTTATGGGTAACAATCTGTGTAAGGCCCCCCCAAAAAACCCAGAAGGTTTCTATCTGTTGATTCAGGGGCTGTCCCGAGTTCCTGCTGTACTGTTGAAAGGACTACTGCTGAATGAAATGTCTGTGGTGATGTATCTGGAAATTTCTTGCCTGCCTGCAGTACCACTATGGGCCACCAGAGAGAATCTCTAGATATTTTGTGAAATTTCTGGAAATATCTTACCATAACATGTAGGGTTACCACCTTTTAGGAAGCACAAAGTGGGACATTTCTTACTGAAACAAGATTTTTCGCAGGACAATATATAACCTTGACCAATGCATCGGACTTGTTTTCTCTAAATAATCAGAAGACTATATGTGATAGTTTTTTAGTTCTTTCTAGTGTTTCTTATCATTTTAAGGTCTTTTACGTAAGGTATTATAGTTTTTTGCAACATTTAGAAGAAAGTCAGAAAATATTTTTTTCTACTATAATGTCAGGACATTTAGTATTTTTCATGTGTTTTTGCAGGACACAGCTGCCCAAATCAGGACAGTCCTGCAAATCAGGACTGGTGGTAACCCTAATAACATGGCAGCCACTGTAGGTTTTGTATATATATGTGTGTGTGTGGGGGGTAACCATGACAACACAGCACTCCAATGCAGGCGGAGGAACTATTTTATTTCATAATTAATCAAATATCAAAGACTTTTAACAGTTAAACATATTTTTTTTTAAATCATATATGATACAGTGCCCATTTTCTAAGTACAATAATACCCTCCAGGGTGGGTGGTATTGTGCTATAATAACTGGGGAGCATTTTCCCCATAGGGAATCCCAATTATAATTCACCATTATAACCCGCAGGTTATAACGGCAAACATGCCCCAGGTTTCCCTCGCTCTATGCATGTGTCTGCCTCCACTCTCACAGCACCAGACAGTTTGCCGCTACCATCACTCGGCATCGGTAGGTGGTAAGTACATTAAAAAAAAAACTTGCCTCTCAGCAGTTGACCTCCAGGAGGAATTCTTCCACTACTACTCAGATAAATCTTTTAAAAAATAAACAAAAAGAAAAGGGTTCAGTAGCTGCTGAGCTGCAAACCACAGACAGCGCGTCATCCATGGGCTTCAACCCGACTGGATTGCATCTGTTTTACTTTATGTAATTGCTATGGTGAGAAAATGCTCCCCAGCAATTATATAAAATAAAACATTTGGTGGTGTGTTTAACTCGAGATTTTACACACCCCTCGGTGTTCGCTCTTGGGGTTTATGTAGCATCCAACACCTTGGGGTGTGTGTAAAATCTTGTTAAACACCACCCCATGCATTATTCTATATATACCGGCCCTTCCAGCTGCTATAAGGCCCTCTGCCTGTGGTTTCTGGCCTCATTCGCCTAGACTGTCCGGTATACTATAGAATAATCAATAGCTATGAGTAGGGAGTTATAATGAGATTTACACCCTCAAGGGGTGGATGTGTTGATAAACCCCAGAGCCGGGTCGAGGGGTTTACTAAGGCTTCCCACCCTGGACGGGTGTAAAATTTGAGTTTTACGCCCCCCTACCCAGTCTTTATTTTATATCATTGCTGGGGAGTGTTTTCTTGCCACAGCAACTATATAAAATAAAGATATTTCTATGGAACGGCTCCTGATAAAAAAGATTGCTCTTTTTTTTTTAGTTTCATTTTTTTTATTTTTTCTTAGCCCTCTGATGTTAACAAAAGTGTTGCCCAGTTGTTTGTAATGTTAAAGAAAACTTACTGCCACTGATTCCAAGTGCGGCAAACTGTGAAGAGCTGGGGAATGGCGGTCAGCACTGAAGAGTGAAGGAGCACTGGCTACACATGCAAAGTGCAAGAGAAACCTGGCACGTATTCGCAGTTATAACCCGCAGGTTATAACTGTGAATTATAACCGGGTTTTTCTATGGGAGAAAACACTCTCCAGTTATTATAGCACAATACCGCCCACCCTGTCAGGTATTATTGCTTACTTTAAAGATGGGATTCTTGTTGCAGGCTCAAGGCTCTCTGTCTTATCCAGATCTCAGATCATTGCACCTTCTGAGGACATAGAGGAGCTTCTCCTAAAGCGGCTGATGTTCTCTTGGCGGTGAACAAGTCATTTACTAGGCAAACATATTCCCTAAAAAAGAAATGTTTTACAGTACTAATGGTGTGCCTTCTGCTTCCTGGATCATCTTTCGTATCCAGTGAGCAATGTTATCCATTACCTCCTGTCCTTATTGGACACTGGCCTCCAACACTGTTCAGTAAAGGTATATTTAGTAGCCATATTGGTCTTTCATGCCCTCATTGATGGCAGAAGGGTAGCACAACTTGTGGTATCCCACAGATGCCTTAAAGGATTTCTGCACATTTGTCCTAGATCCATAAATTGGTTCCAGCACGTAACCTTAATTTCATTTAGGAGAAACTGACACGTGCTCTGTCTGAGCCCACTGCCACGTGTGACATGCATTTCCTTTCTTGAACACGATATTTCTAGTGGCTATTACCTCTGCTCTCAGAGTCTCTGAGTTGCAGGCTATAGTTGCTGAGCCTCCTTATTTGATTTTTCACCAGGGTAGGAGTTCTTTGAGAACCAATCCTCATTTCTTGCCTAAGGTGGTTACTGAGTTCACATTGAGCAAGGCAAGGCAATTTTTATTTAAAAAAGATGCCCAATCACAGAGACTCTGGGCGCCATACAAGCAAAATAAACAAAACACAACCAAAACTCAAAATAAATATAAATTCCAAAAATGATAAAATAAATTTGCCTAGAACATTTTAAAGCATGGTGGTCGGGAACTGAGATCGAAACTTTGACATACTCATCTCTCTCTTAAACAGCTAGGGTCAGGGAAAGCCTGGGTGAATAGGCAGGCCTTTAATACCTCCAAAGACGGGGCCTCTCTAACCCCAAGGGGTAGCGAATTCCACAGGATGGGGACAGCGACACTAAAAGCCCTGTCACCAGTCGTTTTTAACCTCGTCCTGCGAATCACCAGGAGGCCCCTACCGGAGGAGCGGAGGGGACAGACTGAGACAGCTAGTGTAAGACGGTCCATCAGGTAACCAGGGCCTTGGCCATGTAGGGCCTTATAAGTGAGAAGACCCACCTTAAAGAGGATCCTTCACCTGACTGGCAGCCAGTGCAGCTCACACAATACCGGTGTGATATGGCAATATTTAGACTGCTCCATTAGTAACCAGGCAGCTGCGTTCTGCACCAGCTGTAGTCTGTGGAGAGATCCTCCCGCGATCCTGAGGTAGAGCTCATTACAGTAGTCAAGCCATGATGTCACCAAGGCATGTATCAAAGTGGGGAGGTCCGGAGGCAGTGCATGGTGACATTCCTGAGATCGAAAAAACAGGAGCGGACAGTGGAAGACACTTGTGCCTCCATCGTCAAACCCCTGTCCAGGATAACACCAAGATTCTGCACCTCAGAGGAGGCCTTCAGTGGGACCAATCCCAGAACCAGTCTGGTCTCTGCACCAGAGGTCATCCTATCCCACACTCTGTTCATCTCCACAACCAATACTTCCATCTTGTCGGGGTTCAGCTGCAACCAGCTGGAGGCCATCCAGTCACTGATCTCGGCAAGGCAGCTGTTTAGCATGTCTGCTGCATTGGATGTTCCTGGGGCAAAGGACAGGTATAGCTTGGTATCATCAGCATAGCAATGAAACCACAGACCATACTTCCTAATGATCCTCCCCCAGGGGCAGCATGTACACTGCGAACAACACTGAGGACAAGACCAAACCTGGGAAACTCCATACAACTGGAGACTAGAGGAGGAGGAGAAATTCCCCATCACAGCCGTTTGCCTCCTGTTGGTTAAAAACAACTTGAACCAGAATAAGGCTGTTCATCTTCCAGTTTATTTTCCTTCCTCCTCTAACAAGTGTGAAGCATTGCTACAGGCAGTACATTGGATGTCCATACAACTTGTCATATCTATTTGGAATATATTGAGGACTGCAAGAAGTCCTCTTTTCAGTTTTTTTGCCCCAGTAAGAAGGCCTCTCCTGTTTTTAGGCGATGCTTATCCAAATGGTTGGAATCGTGTATCATTTTCTGCTATTAGAAGCACAGAAAGGAGCTTCCTGATTCTGTGTGTGGCCATTCCACACATGGTATTACCACCACTGTAGAATGTTTTTGTAATGTTTCCACAGCTGACATATGTTTGGCTGCCACAGGGAGTTCTGGTCACATTTTCACAAAACGCTATAGGCAGGATATCGTTTCTAGTATATGTGCAGGTTTTGGCCATACCATCCTCAAAGGCCTTCTGTCCTAGGGCCACAAATCCTGGACACTGTCTTCCTCCCTGGGCATCTTTTGTGCTGCTTTGGAACCATTCCATGGTGTGGCTCAATGGAAGGAGAGTCTTCAAGGAAAATAGTGTAGTTACTTACCATAACAGTAGATCCTAGAGAGAATCATTGAGCCACTGCTCAACCGCCCTCCTTCCCACTTATTATCTCTGGATGACACAGTTGCTGGCAGTTCTGCCTGTTGTGATATGTAGGGTATTTTTTTCTCCCCCTTACAGGCTTCAGATTTTTCAATCCATCACCTCCCATAGGCCTAGTTCTAGTTCATGGTCCTGGTCAGTTGGATATCCTCCAAGCTTGTCTGAAGCGAGAAAGAGCCACCCATATTATATAGGGGAGGCATCAATGTGGGTGGCCTTGACTGCAAAAAGTTTCCAAGTGGTTCTGATGCCAATGGCTTACAGTTCCAAAGGCATGGCTTAATGAAGTAGATTCTCTTAATGATCTATAGCTATAATGGTAAGTAACTGCATTTTTTCCTGCACTTTGGCAAGAGCAGGGAGGAGAGAAATGGGGTGGTAACTTCCAGGGAAGGATGTGCAACCCCCTTTGTTGAGGGGAGGACTTTGGCATGATTCCATGATGTAGGAACCTTACTAAGAAGAATGAACAGGTTTGGCGAGGAGCTGGGATCAGCAATAGCAGGAGCAGAGAGGTAAAGGAGCTTTGGGTCAAGTTCATCTGGAATAATATACGTACAAGGATTTAGAGAAGGCAGAGCTAAAAGTATGACATCTGGGGAGATGAAGGAGCAGGAGAAAAGGGAGGAGTGAGGGAATGATAGGGGGGAAGAGGCAAGATGGCAAACAAATGGTAGGGCTCAGCCGGGTAAATGAAGAAAAGGGCAGGGGGATAATGGAAGTGGGACCAGGGGGGAGGCAGTAGGGAGAGCACACAGAAGGTGAAAGTACTAATTAAGGGGAAGTGGCTGCAGGAGGGTCAGGGATGAGTGAGCCCTCTGGTTTAAGGACCGCAGTGGTAGACTGTTGGGGGAGGATTGAAAACAGAGTGGATAACTTTCCAGTATTAGAGGTTGAGATAAGGTTATACTGAATGGTGGTGGTGGCAAAGTTGTTTGATGTTGCTTTCTGGATAGCCTTGGCACTAACATAAGTCCTCTGGTGAGCCTGAATGACCTACACCAGATGTTACGGTTTGTTTTTTTAGGACAGTGGAGCACATGGACACAGTAGGTTATATCTCTGGCCAGTAAGTGTTTGAGAGGATACATGATTTCACAATATGGCGAAGGATGGAAGGTGGTTTACAGGTGAGGAGGACATGTAATGAGAAGAAGTGGTTGAGAGATTAGAGGTTGCAACTAGCCACATGTAGAGGGGTGGAGAATGGGAGGGAATGGAGTAAAGTAAGGAAAGTGAGTACTGTACAAAGAGGAGAAGTCAGTATATGCAAAGTGTAGATTGGGGAGGAGGGAGAAGATACAGATGGTGAAGTCAGTGAAGATGAGAGGAACCAGGAGAAGGTGGAAAGGGCAGGGAAATGGGTCCTAAATAAAATTAAAAGACAGTAAATACAAGATCTTGCAGCAGGATTTACCTATGGAACTATAGCCACCAGGCATTAGGACATTACAGAAACTTTTCTAGTTAGCAGTCTTCCAGGGGCTGCCTATTCCGACATCATATGCCAGTGTCACTCTATCCTATTAAAGAGGGCAGCCCTGGTGCCCTCCTCAGTTCTTTTCCTGCCATCAACCATCGCACGCTGGACTTTACTAAGATATGCCAGCTTCAGTTGACTGCCATTTCATTAAACTTCATGAAACTTTTACAGCCGTTTCCTTTATTTCTCTCCCTAGTTTGTATCACTTTAGTTTAAAAGTGATTTTTTTCCCTTCGTTTATGCTGAGCTGCATCTCTGGAAATCTCTTCAAGAAGTGCGCCTGTGGGCAGAAGATTCCCAAGAAGGATGACCACGAGGCCTGCATCTGTTGCCTAGGCCCGGATCACGACACCCAGGCTTGTGTGATCTACTGTGACTTCAACCAGGCTACCAGGCAGTGCTGAGTGCAGACCTTGGAAACGTTTCTGCTGAAGCAGAAGGTCTTCCAGATGGAGATGGACCTTCAGGCCAGAAGTTCCTCCACTTCCCCCCACGACATCCTCAGGCTCACAGCCCTCCAAGGCCCAGGACAAGTCAGCGGGGAAGCACCAGCAGCAAGACAAGAACCATACCAAGGAGAAATCCTGGTCTTCCTCGTCTCGCTCCTGGTCACTGCATTGCGCACCCACTGCGGCAGGGCCTTCCTCATCCTCAGGGGTGGCCCCCACGGCCTTGCATGTCCTTTCCCCTATAGGGCTACGGTTGATAGCTCCCTTTACCAACATCTCGGTAGCGGTTCCAGGGGCTCCAGTGCCCCACTGATGTCTCAGACCCTTGTTTTTGGCGGGCACTCAATCAGGTGGCTCAGCTAGCTCATCATTGACGAGCTCAGCTTTGACAGTCGCCAAGGTACAACCTAACCCCTGCCACAGCCTTGAACATTTCTTCAGCAGCTGTCTCAGGCCCAGAGCCTTTGCCTTCTCCAGTGTCGCCGTCACCTTCTCAGAATCCGTCCCATGCCGGGGGAGTTTCCCCACAGGCCTCAGCCTGTTCGGCTGCCCTCCCCAGTGCTGCCCCCAGCGCCAACCCTGGTCTTCCCTTAGCTGACGCTGCTGGGCCCAAAGACGATTATGGTGGACTTTCACTCTGTGCTCCACACCTTGTGGGGCTTCATCCAAGCTAAGCTTGCCTCTCCCCAAGGCCCATCCCCGCAGTGGCCTCTTGCACTGGACCCTGCACCCCCTCCTTCAGTGGGGTCATGTACCATGCCTCAGCACCCAGGGCACTTGTTCCCCCTTCAGGAGTCGGGGTACCAGGATGAGAACTGCCCCCAGCCTTATCCCTCCAGATGATTTGGACAATGGAGGAGTCACTCCCTCCTGCTTCTCCTCCACAGTCTCGTCCGACGGTGAAGAGACCATGAGGTATATCCCACGGTCTCCCCTGGATGACACCTCATTTGTCTCTGTTATAAGACAGTTGCAGTTGGCCTTGGGCTTTGACACAGAGGAGCAAGATCCGGCTCAACATCGACTGGCTACTTATTTGTGATCACCGGACGCCCCTCCTCTAAGCATCCCTCCCTCAATTGAGCTCTTTGAGGATGCCACCATGGCAGCCTGGCACTGGCCCAATTTGATTCCCACCTTGCCCAGGAAGGCAGATAAATTATATCAGGCCCCAGCAAGGAGGCCTCTCTTCACCGATCAGCCTCAAGTGGATTCATTGGTCATCAATGCCACCCACGACCGTACCAAGTGGCCTAAGCATCTCAGTTCCTTGCCTCTGGGTAAGGAGTCCCGAAGGCTGGATCACATTGGCAAGAGAACTTTTGCTTCTGCCACACTTACCGTCAGGGTGCTGAACTACATTGCTCATATGGTTCAATACTGAAACCAGCTCTGGGAACAGGCCCTTGAAACTGCCCGGGTCATCCCGGAGGATCCCCAGATACAGCAGATGCTGGAGTTCTCCCTCCACATCAGTGTCCTGGAGATGCGGGCTGTTCTTTATGCTTTGCAGACTCCACTATTCCAATATCTTCTGCTAGTGCAGATAGACAATATCAGTGTAGTCCACTACATCAACAAGCAGAGGGCACTCACTCATACCCTCTTTGTCAGGAAGTGATGAGAGTCTGGTATTGGGCTCTGGAGCACAGTCTAGAACTGTTGGTTGTCCATGTTCCAGGCATCCAGAAATGTCCTGGCAGACAGCCTGAGCCGGTCGCCATCAAAAACGCACTAGTGGGAGCTGCTGACCTCAGTAGTAGGAGATATGTTAGACAGGTGGGGTTGTCCAGAGTTGGACCTTTTTGTGTCCCCACTCAATGCAAGTCTGACGCCTTTTTGCTCGATCAATCCAGGGCCTGGTGTTTTCTGGCAAGACGCGTTGTCCCCCCTCTTGGAAAGGGAGGTTTCTGTATGCATTTCCTCCCTTCCTCCTGCTTCAGAGGGTTCTGATCAAGCTGCAGATGTAAGGGGCCACAATGATCCTCATCGCCCCTTTCTGGCCTTGTCAGATCTGGCTCCCTTTGCTACAGCAGCTGACAGTAGAACAGACCCTAACTGGTTTCTGATGACCTTCCCTCATCCCTGCCTATTTAGTAATGTTCCCCCATGTCTATCCCACTCATGCTTGAAGCCCCCTACTGTTTTCGCCTCAACCACTTCTGCTGGCAGTCTATTCCAGGAAACTCTGACTCTGTGATGTAGTACTTCCCTACATACTGTACCTCTTAAACTTCCCCCTGCTTCAGCTTTATTGCATGCCCTCTGGTCTAGTTGTGCTTCCTGGAGGGCTGGAAGGGAAGGTATGCCTCTTTGCAGATGACACTAAGATCTGCAACAGGGTTGACACCCTGGGGAGGGGGATGAGAAAGGACCTAAACATGCTTGTGGAGTGGTCAAGAGTGTGGCAACTAAGATTCAATGCAAAGAAGTGCAAAATCTTGCATTTGGGGCACAGAAATCCAAGGGAGGAGTACAAGATGGGAGGAGAGGTACTGATGGCCGCTAATCAAGAAAGGGACCTGTGGGTAATCATATCTGATGACCTAGAGGTAACCAAACAATTTGAGAGGGCTGTAGGGAGAGCCAGTGGGATGCTAGTGTGCATAGGGAGAGGTATTACCAGCAGAAAAAAGGAGTTGGTTATGCCACTGTACTAATCACTAGTAAGACCTCATCTGGAGTATTGTGTCCAGTTCTGGAAGTCGCATCTCTGGAAGGACATAGACAAAATAGAGGCAGTCCAGAGAAGGGCAACAAAAATGGTGCAAGGACTGCACCAAAAGTCATATTAGAAAGACTAGCGAGCCTCAATAAGTATTCCCTGGAGAAGAGGAGAGAGAAGAGGGATATGATAGAGACTTTCAGGTACCTCATGGATATAAACAAGGTACAGGAGGGTAGCATCTTTCAGAAAAGAAGGTGTACAAGAACAAGGGGGCATGATATGAAGCTAGATGGGGATAGACTGAGGGGCAACGTGAGGAAATACTTTTTCACAGAAAGAGTTGTGGATGCTTGGAACAGCCTCCCTCAGGAGGTGGTGGGGGCAAAATTAGTAGGGGAATTCAAGAATGCATAGGATAGACATAAGAGTACTCTCACAATAGGGAAGAGCGGGTAAGCCGCAGATCAACTAGGGTCAGCGGTATTGCATTAGGCTGGGGAAAAAGAGCAGACTAGGTGGGCCACACGGTCCTTATCTGCCATCACCTTCCATGTTTCTGTGTTTCCTCCTTTGAAAGAGACTCCCCCTTTCTGCTCCCTTTTCATCCTTGTGAGGTACTTGCAAGTCTCTATCATGTTCCCTCTCACTTTCCTGTCTTCCAGGGTGTGCATGTTGAGATCCCTCATTCTGTCCTTGTGGGGCTTTTGGAGCAACCACTGTGCTATTTTAGTTGCCCTCCTCTGTACTGCCTCTACCCTGTCAATGTGCTTTCTAAGGTACTGCCTCCAAAACTGGACACAATACTCAAGGTGGGGTCTCACCAATGAGCAATATACTGCATCCCTCCTCCTGCTGGAGATACCTCTCCCTCTGCATCCTAGTGACCCTACCCCCTGCTTTGTCACATTGCTCTGCCACTTTGAGGTAATCAGATATGATAACCCCAAGGTCACATTCCTGATTAGTGGCTCTCAGTATCTCCCCCCATCCTATATCAGCACCTGAGTTCCTATGCCCTTTTTGGCATTAAACCCCAACTGCTATGCTCTTGATTGCTCCTTGAGTTTTCCAAAATCTTTACACATTCCTTCCACCCCCTCCTGATTTCCACCCTATTACTGATTTTGATGTCATCTGCAAAAAGGCATACCTTCCCTTCTAGTTCTTCTACAATGTCATTTATAAAGACACTGAAGAGGACCAGTCCCAGTAATGAGCACTGCAGCACCTCGCCGGTCACTCTCCCATCATTAGAGTGAGTGCTGTTAACCTCCACCCTCTGTCACCTATCCATTAACCAATTTCTAGCCCAATTCACCAATTTGGATTCCACTCCTAGGCTGCTGAATTTCTTTACCAGTCTCCTGTGCATCAGTGACGAAGGCCTTGCTAAAGTCCAGATAGGCCGCGTCCACTGCCTTCCCCATTTCTATTTCCTTGGTCACCCAGTCGAAGAAATCAGTCAGATTTTTCTGGCATGACCTCCCTCCCTTGAACCCATGCTGTCTGTGGTCTTGCAGCCCATAGGATTCAAGATACTCTTGTCAGTTTTTCCTTTAACAGTGTTTCCATTAGTTTCCTCACCACTGAGGGGAGACTGACTAACCTGTAGTTGCTAGCCTCTTCCCTGCTGCTGCCGCTATATAGAGAGACCGTGTCTGCTCTCCTCCAGTCTTGCAGAACCAAGCCTGATTTTAGTAAACTGTTCAATAAGGCTCTCAGCAGGGTAGCTAGCACTTCCCTGAGCTCATTTAGCACCCTTGGGTGTATCCTGTCTTGTCCTGTAGCCTTGTCCACTTTAAGAGCAGCAAGTCTCTTCAGGACTCTTTCCTCTGAAAATTGACTTGCGTCTGCCTTCATCCCCATCCTGCTGTTCCCTGGTGGTCCCCCGTGACAACTGAGCAGAAGTACCTGTTCAGGATGTCTGCTTTTCTTGGTCCTGTCTTGTGCAGTCTTCTCATGCTGCCCTCTTTATCCTCAATATCCTTCCCTTTCTTTCCTCTTCTCACTTATATGCCCAAAGAAAGTCTTATCCCCATTGGCTACTCATTTGGCTATCCTATCCTCTATCTGTGCCTTTTTTAAATCTGCAATTCTAAAGTTCTGGACTCTCCTTCTTGTGTGGTTTGCCTCTGCTCCCATCATAATGTTAAACCACGCTATATGGTGATTGCCAGGGAAGTTACAAATCGTTAATAGTGTAGCCCAGGAACAGTAAGATTAACAGGGATTGGTGAGCAGCCCAGGTGAGGCAGGTAGAGCATAAATAGCAATGCAGAATGTTACCACGCCTGTAATTTAACTGAACAAGAGAGGAACATTAACTAGCAGTACAGAGATGTAGGGAGGGCTTACTTAGATTAGAACTCCAGTTTCTCAGCAGCAGCATTCACTTAGCAGAGGGGAGTAGGAGGGAGATGGGAACGGTGGGATGCTAACACATCATACTGATACCCATATATGGCATCTTAATGTTGTGCTTGGGACTCCTACACTTGGGGCTACTTGGTTAGGGCAATAAAAGGAGAGGAACTTCTGCCTCTGTTGCCAAATCTCAGCATGATTGGCACTGACCCCCAAGAGCGGGGTCACAAATGAAAACAAAGAGCTGGTCCCATCAGCGGAATCAGTGGTGAAAGCTGTAGACAAGAAGTACAGGAACTCAGGCGCTGACAAATATGAAACGCAGAATGAAAATCCTCAATCTGAAGGATAGCTGTGTAAAGACTTATCTATCTGTTTAGACACTAGTAGATTCAGTTAGAGATACTGAAGTATTTCAAGTAAAACAGCACTGTTGTACAAGTCAAATGCTGTCATGGAAACCCTGATTTAAGTTCACGGATCCAGAAACTGTCATTATGTTGGTGGTTTAAGAATTTCTGTTCCAGTGTCAGTGAGAAGAAGTACAGTACTCTGTTCCTGCTGCAAAAAAGGCACAGGGACTGAGTTCCTGTGCATCCCTGCTCACTTCCATCACTGAGTGGTATGCTGGGGATCACTGGATGTGGTAGCAGGACAAAAGGGCTCAGGATGAAAAGTCTCCAGGTAGAACGTCACTGGCATAAACGGCAGTAGGTCAGTACAGCAGGTGGATACCATGGCTCGGGGAAGAAATGGCTCTGATGTGTTCTGAAGTATCATAGGTGATGTGTATTGACTACTGTTGAAAAAGCCTCCTGAGGACATTGGAGGCAGGTGTTAATGATTCCCACATGTTTGAAATGCTGAAGGGGATTGACTTACGGCAGTTGCACACGTTCAGGGGTGTTATGCAAAGATGTCAATATATTTATCAGTATTATGATTTGTGGGGTTTCGGGGGATGTGTTTGTATAGCTATTTGGTCCTCGTCGCCTCCTCCAGCCAACTGGTGATGGGGACACATAGGTATCTTTTACCGTTTTTCTGCCCTTGCCCCCTCCAGGCTGTGCGAGTGTGTGGAGACATGCACACACCTCGTGGCACCAGCTCAGCCTCTTCCACCTCCCATAACAGTTTTCCGCCCCTTCTCTACCTACGCTACCCACCGGACCTCCACCCAGTGGGAACGGAACTACGGGGGGGGCGCCAACCCACTGTCTCCGCCCTCGGGAGAGGAGAGCTGCTCATCAGCATGCTCGATCCTGCCCCACCCCCCACCTTGGCACCTCGATGACCTGAGGTCATTCGTACCGGGTCATCATCGGTGTAGTGTGAGGTGAAGCGCTCAGCGCCCGAACCTCTGCACCACGGACCTCCACCCAGTGGGAGACGGAACTACGGGGTGGGGTGGGGGCGCCAACCACTGTCTCTGCCCTCGGGAGAGAGAGCTGCCCATCAGCATGCTCGATCTCCCCCCCACCTTGGCACCTTGACGACCTGAGGTCATTCTCGTACCCGGGTCATCATCGGTGTAGTGTGAGGTAAGACGTTCAGCGCCTCAAACCTCTGCACCACCGGACCTCCACCCAGTGGGAACGGAACTACGGGGGGGGGGCGCCAAACCACTGTCTCCGCCCTCGGGAGAGGAGAGCTGCCCATCAGCATGCTCGATCCGGCTCCCCCCCCCCCACCTTGGCACCTCAACGACCTGAGGTCATTCTCGTACCCGGGTCATCATCGGTGTAGTGTGAGGTAAGACGTTCAATGCCTCAAACCTCTGCACCACCGGGCTGGCCAGAGGGATATTTATATATATATTGTGGGGGGCTCTGCCCCCCCAAAAACATTTTAGTAGAAATTGTTGTTGAACAATTTTTTATGGCAGGAGTATGCTTGATAGGTGTCTAGTTGTCAAGATTCGCTTATGTGTTTACTGGTATTAAGTAGTACAAGTACCATTTTTCCTACTTAGGCTTTCGTCCCTTTGTATCCGCCTAACATTTTCTCTTTGTGCCCTTTTGTCCGGGGACCATTTTGTCCGGAGCTGTTTTATCCTAGAGCCCTGGATGCAGCTTCTACCGCTCCCTCATCTACAGAGTCATTTGGCTGCCTCTTAACTATATCCAGGCATGGGGGCAGTGGAAGTACCCCTCACTACATAAGGGCAGAAGTGCCACCTCTGGTGCCAAGCCGTAGCCTGACTGGCTAGGTGGTGTCACATTTAGAATGAATTACTGTGATGTCCTAGCAACTGGAGCACTGATTTAAACTGGCGAAAGAGCACCATTTCTATAAACTAAGCATGATTAGCAAAATAAACGGAAAAAAAAATATATGTATACATATTGGTCCCAGTCTTGGGCTAAGATAATTTGTTTTACTAACAGCATTGCTTGTTCAATTTTTATAACAAAAGGAAAGATCTGATTTTTAAGTGTGTTTGAAACCCTTGTTTCATTAAAATAATTCCCCATAAGTTGGGTCATATTACGATTTACACATTGTAAATCGTAGCAGCCAGCCAATCAGGAGCCAGAATGTTTAAAGCAATTGTATAATTGTTCTTTTCCCTGTCTATTTTTTGTTTTTACCTCCATTCAGCCACACTTAGCAGTTGATAATCTGGATAAGATTCATGATGAGAATGGAAACAACCTATTGCATATTTCTGCCTCGCAAGGACATGTTGAATGTTTGCAGCATCTAACATCCCTGATGGGGGAGGACTGCTTGAATGAACGCAATAATGAAAAACTCACTCCAGCTGGCTTAGCAATCAAGGTGAGTTTTTTTTTTTTTTGCTAATCAGCATCTTCCACTGCCTATTATGAAACACGCAACAGTGTGATCTTGAACCAGCTAGTATTTGTTGGGCCAGAACTATTATTCTTTGTGTATAACTACCATGGTTTGTAATTGTGATTTGTGACCTGAAGTGTGTACACTGCTAATGAGATCATATACAGACTACAGAACAACAGACAGATAGCAGTCAGTAGAGAACTAGATAGAATGTTGGACTGATGGATGGATAGGCAGACAAACGGACAGAAAGCATTAAATAACTAGACAGATTGACAGCCATAGAGATCGAGACAGTCAGACAGACAGATGGACAGATATAATAATAAATGTTTGCATAGATAAATGTATATAGATGCATAGCTATAGATATGTAAATAGTCTAACAAAAGAAAATACATTTTAAATGAATTTTTAAGAAGAACATTTGTTTCTAAGCTTGTGGAGTGTGATTTAAGCTGTCAGTGCTGCAGCAGGATTTACATTTACATTCATTTGGTGTTCTGAGTGCACCAAAAATAATTGTGGGCAGAATACCAATTTTTGGTTGATATGGATCTATCTATACGTGTGTGTGTGTGTGTGTATATATATATATTATGGTAGCACGGTAGTGCTACCATGGTTAGGGTTGAGGAGCCATTTACATGTTAAACTCAAAATGTTGCACCTTAATAATTTTGCAACCGTTTGATGGATTTGCCTGAAATTTGGAATACACGATCAAGACCCGTACGCCTTGGGATCTGGCAAGTTTTGTTCCGGTCGGATACGGCTGCGGAGTTATTAAGCGTGATCTACCGCGTGCGTTTATGCTTTTTCTGGAATTCTCGATCGGCGCCTACAGGTCGCCCGGTTTCTGACCGGCCGAAATCTTCAGGGAACGTGCGTCGGGGTCCCCAATGTGCCTTTCAAAGACTTTGTGAAAAAATATTAAACTGTTCAAAAGTTATGGCAGTCCGAACTTCTGTTTTTTTCCCATGGGATAACATTCTACGGCGTTCGCCCGGCGCCTTTGAGGGCCCGTATCTCGAAAACGGTGCGAGATACGGAGTTTTTGTCAAAAAATTATAAAACTAGCCAGGAAAGTGATAATACATATGACTTTTAAATTTTTTTTCTATGTCGTACGGTTACTGAGATATAAGCAATTTACTATTATAACTACTGAGTTTTGTGTTCCAAGAGTCATTATTTTGCATACATTCTTTCTATTCACTGTCTTTCTCTATACAGCTTTTGGGGAAAACCAGCCTGTGCGCTTATATTACTCTTACCATTACCGTTTCTGCTTGCGGTTCCGTAGCCATTTCACATACCGTTCATGGTTACGCCACCATGTGCGTTACCCTTTGCGTTTTCATTTGCAGTTGCGTTTCCGTTGTTTCAAACACCATGAAGTCTTGCTATATTATGACTTAAGGCAGTTAGCCACAGCACTTGAACTGCCCGGAGAGAAACAGTTAACTCCAGGGAGACTGGAGTTCTAAAGCTGGAGGCGCTATGCAAAACTCTATCTGGCAGTTTCAAATGAAACTGCCAGATTCTTTACTCGCTTCACTGAACAGTCGTTCGGAGATCAGCTCCTTCAGCTCGGTTCATTTCTCGGTTCAAGCGAGTATTTTCGGTTCATTTGAACCGGCAAAAAGTATTTATTTTACCGCATTTCGGTTCAAAGCTCTATCTGGTAAACCGTAAGTACAGGATTTAAAGTCTGTGTGGAGAATTAATTATCAGTTCGGTTTTGAACCGATCGGTTTGCTAAAATAAGCATTTCTATTCATATTTTGGGCTTTTTAGAGTGCGGTTCCCGGTTCTTATCGGTTCTAAAAAAACCTATACTTTTGGGGTTTTTCAAATACCCGTGACACGGTTAGGAACCGATAAGGGTGTCTTGCCTGGCACTGCCATCAAAAGGGCAAGTTTTTGGATAGGCTGGCATTATGTCTGAGAAACCCAAAAGAAAAACCGGGCCCACTGGGTTTCAACACTGTGATGTCTGTGTGGAAGCCTTTGCCAGGGCTGACCCACACACCACTTGTGTTTATTGTCTGGGGGCTGACCACCTCCTGTCAGACTGCCAGGTGTGTAAAAACTTCCCGGCAGCCACCCTGGAGAAGAGATTGGGCCGGCTCAGGGAACGAGAGGCCAAAAAGTCCGCTGACCCGGATGGCCAGCCCGGTCCAGCACCCACTGGACCAGAGGGAGTGCCCTCTGACTAGGGCGAGACTTCCTCGGGCAAAGGAAGGCTGGTTCAGAGGAACCAGTCCCAGTAAAAAGTCAAAGAAATCAGCAGGTCTGGAGTCCAAAATTGTCTCTCCAACTGCTGCAGAGATAACTAAAGTCATACATTGTCCAGTCACTGTCTCAGGGACCTGTTGAACCACCAACAGGTAGCAAAGGTTGTTCGTTCAGTTCCAGTGGTTCAAGAGTATGATGTTGAGGAATTTTATGAACCACAGGAGGGAGGAGGAATTTGATCATTATATATGTGGCTGGGAGGGTCTGGGCGTGCCCATTGAACGGACATTTCTCCAGACAGACCTTTAGAATCTCCCCCTATGCTGTCTGAGTCCCCTTCTCATTTTATGTTTTATAAAAAAGTTGCAGAAACCCTCCAGCTTCCTTTAGAAGAGGCTGTGGATGAGCAAGAGGAGCCTGATTATGTGGAAGTGATGGATATACCAGAGTCTAGGAGGTTGTCTATTCCTTTGCATAAGTCATTTAGGAAGCAAACAACAAAGATTTTAAAAAATCCTCATTCTGTCCCTCCTGTAGATAAAAAAATGGACAGAAGGTATACTTTGTCAGGCCCTGATACAGACTTCCTCACTGAGCAGTGTAGTCATGTAGGTGTGGTACAAGCTGCAGCCTGTGACAAGGCTAATATTCCCCTGGCCTCACAGCCTCCTGATAAGGATTCCAGGAAGATTGATGCCATGGCGAAAAAACAATATATGACAGCTTCTTTGGGACTCAGGCAGGCAAATTATATGGCTTATGTGGCTAGATATCAGAAATCTAGATGGGACACAGTATTGCAGTTAGCCAAGCAGGCCCATGGCCAGCTGGCTAGTGAGTTGGAACAGGTGGCTGCTGATGGCATTGAAGCCTCTAAAGTTCAATTTCATACTGCTGTTGATGTTAATGATGTTTTCTCTAGGGTCATGGCCACTTCTGTAGCTTTCCGTAGGTTGGCATGGCTCAGATGCACTAATCTGTCCCAAGATACTCAGTCAAAGGCTATGGATTTTCCTGTAGTGGGAAATTATCTGTTTGGGGAACAAACAGAAAATTATGTGAAAAAGATGGATGAATACAGAACTACCTACAAAAGTGCCCAGGCCAAGGAGAGGCATGCCACTCCACAAAGGCACGCTCCCAGAGGTAGGGGCAGGCCTTTCCACAGGCCTTTTTACCAATCTCAAGCCTCCTCTGCGTTTGCACAGAGGGGTTTCTTCAGAGGCAGAGGTAGACGGGGCACAAGTAAACCGTCCCCCTCCCCTCAGCCTAAGGCTGCTGCCAAGCAGGCACCCTGATGAGGTGCCCAGGGCCGATTCTCCTGTACCGGTGGGGGGCAGGTTGGCTTATTTCAGCCAGAACTGGCTGTCCCTAACTTCGGACAGATGGGTTCTGGAGGTAGTAAGCCAGGGTCTGGTTCTCAGCTTCAAACAGTTTCCAAAGATGAGAGCCAGACATTTTCCACCTGCAAATCCTTCAGAAGCCCTTGCTTTGGAAGCAGAGGTTTCTTCTCTTCTAGACTGCAAAGCAGTGGAAAGGGTCCCTCCTTGCCACCAGGGCAAGGGGCTGTACTCAAGATACTTTCTTACCCCAAAAAAGACAGGAGAATGGCGGCCCATTCTAGATTTAAGGTACCTGAACAAGCATCTTTTGAAACCAAAGTTCAAAATGTTAACTCTGGCAATGATTTTGCCTTCCCTGAGGCCAGGGGACTGGCTAGCTTCCCTGGACCTCAAGGATGCCTATTTTCATGTCCTGATCAGGCCTTCTCACGAAAGTACCTCAGGTTCGAACTGCCCTCAGGCCACTACCAGTTCAGAGCAATGCCCTTGAGCCTTACCTCTGCTCCAAGGGTATTCACAAAATGTCTAGCTGTGGTAGTGGCTCATTTAAGAGCAAGGGGTTGCTGTGTTTCCTTACCTGGACGACTGGCTCATAGTGGGTCAGTCTCCAGATCAGTTAAATCCACTTGCAAGTCACCCAGCAGCTTCTCACTTCCTGGGATTCCTGCTGAATTTACCAAAGTCAGTTCTGGAACCAGTTCAGGTACTAACTTTCATAGGTGAAAATTGAACACAAAGTTAGCCAGGCATTTCTCCCTCGGAAAGGGTAGACAGACTCATTGCCCTGGCATTCTTCTCTACACCGGGTCTCTTGACCAGCAGGCATTTTCTGCAACTCGTAGGGCACATGGCTGCTTCCACAGCTGTTGTGCAAGGAGCAAGATTCCAGATGAGGGACATTCAGTTCCATTTGAAGGCCTATTGGTCTCAAAGGAGGGACCCCCTTATCAAATTAGTCCCAGTGACCCAAACTTTGATCCTAGCTCTCCAGTGGTGGCAGGATCAAAGCAATCTAACACAAGGGGTTCCCTTCATTCTCGTTTCCCACTCCCTCACCCTCACCACGGATGCCTCCCTGCTAGGGTGGGGGGCTCACTTGGGCGACCTTTCCACTCAGCGAGTGTGGTCCCCTCAGGAATCTCTGCTCCACATCAATCTTTTGGAACTCAGAGCTGTCTTTTTAGCTCTTCAGGTTTTTTCAGCTTCTGTCCAGAACAAAGTAGTTCAAGTCAGGACAGACAACACCACAACAATGTGGTACATCAACAAGCAAGGGGGCACTCGGTCATCAGCCTTGTGCACCGAAGCAATGAAGTTGTGGTCTTTGGCTTACTCCCTGAACACCTCCTGATAGCAGTTCACCTTCCAGGGAAGGACAATGTCCTGGCGGACGCCCTCAGCAGGATTTCTCAGGGCCATCACGAATGGGCTCTGAATCCTCAGGTGCTGAGGTCGGTCTTTGCCAGATGGGGCACCCCTCAGATAGATCTTTTCGCAGCCCCAGACAACCACCAACTTCCTCTATTTTGTTGCAGGCCTCCAGTGCTGGGCTCAGTCCCTCTGGACGCCTTTCTGTTGGATTGGAAGGTGAAGTTCCTATATGCCTTTCCCCCCTTCCCTCTTCTCTTCAGGGTATTAGTAAAAATCAGATCTCAGCCCTGCAAAGTGATTCTGATTGCTCCAGATTGGGCCAGACAGCCCTGGTACCCTCTGCTTCTGTCCCTGACAGTCCACCCTGCCCTGAGCTTGCCCAGAGTCCACGACTTGCTGGCCTGTGCACAGGGGAGAGTGTGGTATCCGGACCTCAAATCCCTCCATCTCAAGGCTTGGCTCTTGAGGAGTTAGAATTTGCTGATTTACACCTTTCCCAAGGTGTCCTGGATATTTTAAAGGCTTCAAGGAAGCCTTCCACTAGTCACTTACAATTCTAAGTGGAAGAGGTTTTCCATCTGGTGTTCTGAGAAACAAATTGTCCCAGAATCTGCTGATTTGCCCATTTTACTGGACTATTTGGTCCATTTAAATTCCTTAGGCCTTAGGCCAGCTACCTTAAAGGTTCATCTGGCATCTGTCTCTGCTTTTTTGTATCAGCAGGAAACCTGCTTCTCTTTCCTCTCATCCTGTGTTTTCCAAGTTTTTAAGGGTTACTTCACACTAACCCTCCTTTTCGGGAACCAGCTGCCTGGGACCTGAATGTTTGCATTGCTCAGTTAATGCAACCCCCCTTTGAGCCTCTGTCTTCAGCAGATCTCAAGTTTCTAACTTGGAAAACTGTTTTTCTAGTGGCTATCACTTCTGCCAGACGCATAAGTGAATTACAAGCCCTGTCAGTGGAAAAAGATTTTATATCTTTTCACAGAGATAAGGTAGTCCTTAGGACTAATAGAAAGTTTTTGCCTAAAGTGGTTTCAGATTTCCATCTGAACCAATCCATCTCTCTCCAGTATTTTTCACTGAGCATTCTTCCTCGGGTGAGAGGAGACTGCACAGTTTAGGCGTCAAAAGAGCTTTAAGCTACTATTTGGAGCGCACCAAGGGTCAAGGTTCGAATCCCTCCAACTCTTCCTTACCTATGGCAAGGTTGGCAAGGAAACCTGCCACTAAGAGGACAATTGCAAGGTGGATTGTCTCTTGTGTCCAATTTGTTACCAAAAACTAGGTAGAGCCCCCTTAGGACTGAGGCTCACTCCACCAGGGGTACAGCTGCATCTCTAGCGGCTGCTAGAGATATTCCCATTCTGGAAATCTGTCGAGCTGCTACTTGGAAAACAGTTCACACTTTTAGCAAGCATTATTCCCTGGATGTCCAGTCCAGGAGAGATGCTCGTTTTGGCACAGCTATGCTTCAGAGCCTATTTCCAAGTAGGTTCTGACCCTCCTCCATGGAGGTACTGCTGTGTAATCTGCCTTAAGTCATAATATAGCAAGACTTCATGGTGTTTGAAGAAAAATTACTCACCTTAGTAATTGCTTTTCTTCTCATGGAGTCTTGCTATATATGACCACCAACCTGCCCCTCTCAGAACTTCTACTTGGGTAGGGGTTGGCAAATTAGTGCAAGCACTGTGTCATGCCATTTAGTTCTTCTCTCCCCTTTTATTTAGGGTTAGGAACTAGGTATTTCTGTTTTTAGTAATATATGGCCCCTTCCGGGACTTGAGTCTTTTGTGGGGGTCTAATAGTGCTTAGTTAGGTGAAACTAATAATATTATTATCATTGTTATTATTATTATTGCTCTGTTGTTGTTGTGTTCGCTGTTGTTATTCCTACTAGTAGGTAGCCACTTGGCTAGTGTAGAGCTTTCCACACAGACTTGCTGCTTAGTATTACCGTAAAGATCTGACAGTTTCATTTGAAACTTGCCAGATAGAGCTTTGGCATAGCGCTCTCGCGCTTTAGAACTCCAGTCTCCCTGGAGTTAACTGTTTCCTCTCCGGGGCAGTTCAAGTGCTGTGGCTAACTGCCTTAAGTCATAATATAGCAAGACTCCATGAGAAGAAAAGCAATTACTAAGGTGAGTAATTTTTTCTTTTAATATTTCTGTCTACAGTACTGTTCCTCTTTCTGTTTCGCTTTGCGTCACTATGCGCATTACAATTTGCGTTTGTGAGCACAATGTTACAATGCAACAAGACATCACCCCCGTGCTCCCGCCGTTGCATTACATTCACTATTTCTCATTATCATTCTCAAAAAGAAGGGAAATTAGAGGCAAAAAACTCAGTTTAATGCATCAGTTAGGGTTGTTCCACAGCGACAAAAGCGAGGAAATTCGATGTTAGGGTTGAAACCCACTTTGCACCCCTTCAGCCAACCCCCCAACTGGAATCGGGGTGTGCATTGGGGTCATCGGTCCTAACTGTCACCCCATTCTCCTGACCTCAGCTTCTCCACGGCAGTGGGGTGACGCCGCGTGACCCCAATGCGGTGGCCAATGGAGAGTGAGTTTCAACTTCTTATCATCGCTGTCGCTAATATATACTGTTCATTAAACAATTTATAACTCTATATGCTGCTGCGCATATATATATATATATATATATATTTGCAAAAAAGTAACCTGCGTTCATGTTCTGAATTAGTGTCAAAGCCACAAAAGTTGGGGAATGTGGTGTTAGGGTTTTCAAAGCTAATACCCCACACCCACGCTGTACACACCAACAGGCGTTGGTGGGGGGCAGTGTGCCGTGGAGTCGTCGGCTCTAACGCACACCCCATTCCATCAGTAAATAATCTAAGATGGGTACAGTATAGGAGAATGGGGTGAGCGTTAGGGTTGACAACCCCAAGGCACCACCCCCCCCCCGAAGCCTGTTGGTGTATGCAGGGTGAGTGTGGAGTATTAGCTTTGAAAACCCTAATGCCACATTTCCCTGCTTTTGTGTCTTTGACCCTAACTAGAGCATTGATGCAGTTTTTTGCTATTTATTTCCTTACTTTCTGAGATACTACAATAGTATATTTTACTGTGGGAGGAGGACCCTGCACTCCCATCCCTCTGTAGATGCATGTATATATATATGTACTCACACATGCCCTCATAATGCAAAGCATTATGGATTGCATATGTAAATTATCACAAAATATTATGCTGGTTCAACTTTAAGCAGAAATGCATGGTGCCAAAAGGCCTCTCACACAGTCTGCAAATGGTGCCAACAAAAGACAGAGACACATGTTTTGTCCTATCAGTGTGCCTCATCTGTGACACCCCAGTGGAATGAACCAGCTACCTAAGTTGGTCTATCTAGGTTGGGTTGTGGCGAGCGCATTAAAAAATGAGCTAAAAGACAAAGAACCTTAGTGTGGAAACACTGAGGCAAGGGTTACCCCAAAGGGCATTGGCCAGGAAGCCAAGTTTCAAAGAAGTACAAAATCACACATACCCCATAATGCAACGCATCATGGACTGTATATGCAAATCACTACAACAAAATATTATGCTGGTTCAACTTTAAGCAGAAATGCATGGTGCCGAAAGGCCTCTCGCACAGTCTGTAAAGGGTGCCAACAAAAGACACAGACACGTGTTTCATCCTACCAGGACTCATCAGTGTGCCTCATCTGTGACACTCCAGTGGAATGAACCAGCAACCCTATGTTGGTCTATCTGGGTTGGGCTGTGGTGAGCCCAATAAAAACAAAAAACAAGCTAAAAGACAAAGAACCTTAATGCGGAAGCACTGAGGCAAGGGTTACCCCAAAGGGCATTGGCCAGGACGCCAAGTTTCTAAGAAATACAAAATCTCACATACCCCCATAATGCAAAGCATCATGGACTATATATGCAAATTACCACAAAATATTATGCAGGTTCATCTTTAAGCAGAAATGCATGGTGCCAAAAGGCCTCTCACAGAGTCTGGAAAGGGTGCCAACAAAAGACACAGACACGTGTTTCATCCTACCAGGACTCATCAGTGTACCTCATCTGTGACACCCCAGTGGAATGAACCAACTACCCTAAGTTGGTCTATCTGGGTTGGGTTGTGATGAGCCCAAAAGGTGATTTTGCGCAGTGACTGCAAAATCACCTTCCGGGCCTGATTAACAAAACAATATTCAACAGTGTTCATAAGGTGAGGTCCCAAAAAGCCCATGTTGAAAATTTGGTATAGAAATTCAAAAAAAAAAAAGGCTGAGATATCAACATAAGTTCAACATACTACTGACAGTCATTATACGTCACTTGCCTTGATTCTTCAGTTTGCGGTTTTTCTTTGAAGAAAGCAGACATATCCTGGTCCACAGAAGATGACACCCAACGACCTCTGGTGGTATGTATAGGGCAAGGGTGGGGTGGGATGGGGTGGTGGGTGCTCAGTGGGAGAGTCGGGATGAGGGAGCAGTGGTGGGGGAGACGACGAGGGACCGTTTTCTTTTTTTACAGGAAAAAGAAAGACGAGGTACTGTTTTCCTTTTTTTACAGGTACTGTACTGCAAGCAGTGGGACCCTGGGGGTAGGCTTACCAGTGTCCAACAATACTGTTGAGGGTAGGACATAACTGGGGACACTGAGAGTGAGCTCCCAGTGTCCCACACTTATGGGGTGGGGTGCTAATGCCGACACAGGGAGTGGGCACCCCACTGTTGGCAAAGTGTAAGGGAAGGGAAAGAGGGAACTTGTTTAACCAAGAGAGACTTAATTCAGGAAACTGGGAGTGGACTACCCAGTGTCCCACACTGCTGGGGGGAGAATATACTGGGGACACTGGTAGTGGGCTTCCCAGTGTACCACGGTGGGGGGGGGGGTGTAATGCTGCCGACACAGGGATTGGGCACCCCGATGTTGGCAGAGCTTTAAATATTTAATATTAATATTCCTCGGTCCCCTTACCCTTAGAAGCAGTAAAAGGGGTAAAACAGGCTTTCATTAGGTAATCACCAAGAGGTGTTTACCTAAACAGGGGCCAAGGAATCAGATTCTAGGGTCTGTTTTTCCCAAAAATGAGCAGGGGCTATTTTAGGGAGTACTGCTGCAAATCCACCCCCCCCCCCCCATACTGTTGTGCACAACAGCGGGTGTTTCAGGATACTGCTGCAATTTGCAGCAGACACTACCAACCAAAAAAAACATATTCAGGGACATGATACAGAAAAACTAATGCCAAAATTGTGTTCCTCGGGCCCTGATTAGGTAAACACAACTATTGGTGTTTTTCTAGGGGCAACAATTTTTTAAACATTTAACTTTTTCCATCTCGCTAACTGGAAACAAGGTGTCGGAATCTGGTGTGAACCATTTACTGTTTGAACAGTAAATGGTCAGTTACCATTCGAACAGTACATTTTGAACAGCCTGTCTTGCATCTATCACAAAAATCGTTACGATTCAAAAATAGTAGTATATTTTTTCACCACACCATCCAAAGGCACACCCTTGGCACACACCCCATCATCCCTAAATATTTCAGAGAAAAGTTTTATTCTGTGTGTGCTGTGGATGAGGGCAAAAAATCCCATGTTGTCCTATGGGGAAAAAAGTCCATTTTTGGCTTTTTGACCACTGTATATCTCACAAATGGTAAAAGCTGCCATCACAAAACTTTCCACATCTTGTGACACTGACAAAATGACAGCACATACCTATTTTTGGGCAATGTCATTGAAAAATGCCAAAGTTATTAAGGTGAAAAAATTGAGATTTAACATTGAAGTGCTGTACCAACCAACCATAACTATCATGGCACTATTGTGCCCCTATAATGTAGTAGTAGTATATACTGTATTTTATTCAAAAACATGAAAGGGAAACAACTCAATTGAGCTAAGCTCATTTTCAGTGAGGTCCCGTATTGCATTCATTCAGTATGATATTCAGTGGCCTGAATTAGTACACAGAATTGTTCTTCAGCTTTGATTGAGCAAGACCACAACCCACAAGTGACAGAGCCCCAAGTGCGTCATTAAAATGCTGCCCCCCCCCCAAGTGATAAACTGCAGATTTAGTTCAGCACTAGTTATGAGGAGTGGGACTTTTATAATTTGCTTATGACTTTGCCACTTGTGAATTACAATCCCACCCCTCACTCTCGGAAATAACTTGCATATTTTCAGTTAGTTCACGATACACTATTTCTTATAGACTTCTTATTGATTATTAAAGTGGCACTGTAGCTAGTGCGCATAGGCAATTATGTTTGAAGTCATAATATCTGGCCACTTAGAACTCAACAGTCTTGTAACCCAAAAAGCTGAAAATTGGCATGCCCACCCTTTGCGCCACAATCTCAGAACTTACCGGAGTTCATAAACAGCAACACCTGCCAAACTTCTCAACTTAAAGAGACCTGCACAGACACTTCACTACCCTGGGAGCTTTGCACCACATTTTTGCAGAACACTGGAAACTCCTCGGATCCATATATTACAAAGAATAACACATAGGGGACTGTGATTACTCAGCTGTATTACCATCGAGAGATTCTAGGGACATGGGAACCTCTTGATGGTATTAATAGCCTTGAAATACACAGTCCACTAGCTATTATTCTATTTATAATTACTGGTTAGCGTTTTTTCCCTAAGGGAAACCCAGTTATAATTTGTCATTATAACCAGTTGGTTATAACGGCAAGCACGCGCCAGGTTTCCGATGCTCCATGCATGTGCCAACCTCCAGTCTCTCCTTCCTCAGCCGCCAGCCAACATAACTTACCGCCGGACACTTCACTACAATTCGTACTCCATGGTAAGTTAAACAAAAAAATTTAACTGGCTGTTTCATGGACTGCCTCCACTAACTAGATTTTAAAAATAAAAAAAAAAGGGAACATTTCTGAGCACGGACCACGCGTCATCCTGATTGGACCGCAGCTGACAACAGATGTAGCTTTATATTGTACAACTGCTGTGGCGAAAAAAAAAAAAAACGCTCCCCAGCAATTATATTTAATAAAGGCTGGGTAGGTGTGAAAAACTAGAATTTTATACACACTGTCATTGTGGCACGCTTTTATAAACCCCTTGAGCTTTGCTCTCAGGTTTATGTGGCATCCCACACCTCGGGTGTGTGTAAAATTCTCGTTATAACCCCCCCACCCAGCCGTTACTCTATATTTAATGCATGCCCTGGGGGTGTTGTGAGGCACAAGGCTGAATGCCGTGTGTCCTCCAACCACCCAGCAAGTACATTAATGCCAAATACTGTACACCCTGGACCTGGAGTGGGTTTTTGCACCTAAGTGATTTAGAAAAAAAAACAGTGAGAAATCATTTTTATTGCTTAGAAACATTACAGATTTATTGATATCCTTGCACACTGGAATGTAGTTCCAAAAGTTCCAAACAAAAGAGGCACATTTTTTAAGTCACATTGGAAAATGTAGTTTATAATTTTTTTAACGAAGAGAGCTACTATGTTTGTTTTGAAAAAAAATAATTTTGTTCACTCATTCTGTTTTGCTGTTAAACTGGGAATGTGATTTCAGGCATCAAGTGACATCAGAGATGTCCAGCGGGAGCACAAGTTTAACTGCAAAGTGGAGAGCTTTTTGGTTTTTTCACCACGTTTCTGCAGTTCGGGGTCATATCTGAGTTACAAAAACAGATTGTGGAGAGTGCATCAAGGTAACATGAACAGTTTAAAATGAAAAGTCAGAACTTTTAAAAATTACAACTGAAAACATGGCAAAAACCAGAGCACAAAGACAGTGATGTTTAAAGCCTCAGGTTTACCCGTAGTAAGTGTTCAAATGAACGGGGCCATGTATAGTCCCTTACGCTTCTTTAGGGCACTGGCATTACAGCGCCGGGGCACCACAGCGCCGATGTTTAGATTTGCTGCCCCCCCCTCCCCAAGGTCCCCCCCCCAGTGTTGGAATAATGAAAAAGGGGAGGTGGGGGGCACAGCTCCCTGCAAAAACAGGGGTCGGCGAAATCACGACTTGTTGCTTTGATAACCCGGCGCACTACCACCAGCGCCCTGCTGTGGTGGAACCATATGGTCAAAGTTTTAATGTTGAATTGTCCAGGGTCATTACATTTTGTGCGTGTGTTTCTTTGGGCATCGAGGGATTTTCTGGTGCTTTTTACACATTACCCACTTCTTCTTTTATTGTTTCTATCGTCTGGCATGCTGCTTCGTCCAGCTGTGGGTGTTGTATGTACTATTACTGGATTTGCTGGTGTTGCCTTCACTATTTGTATTGCTTATACTGGTGCTGGTTTCCCTGTGCTGTTCATTAGAATCGAGCTCCATTTTTTCCTATCACTGGTGGATGCGAAGTTTGCAAACTAGACTCACAACTTTTGCCAGTCATGCCCATTATTTCACGAGGAGCTAGTCCTGCTTGTGATAAGTGCACTGTTCTTCGCAGGCTGTAGGTAGTGTGACGTATTGATAGCTGGTCTTCTATTGAGATGGATGCATTATGTTGCCTAAGTAAGTTATACTGATGGGCTGCATGCTGTACCAAGTACTTTTTTGAACCAAAATATATTGTGGCATTTTTTGGGGGCTGCAAGTACAGTGACACTGTATCTTCAGGGCATTGTGATATATACGTTTTGTAAAGTTGTAAAGGACAGTTGGGATTTGACAGTTCAATGTATAGAAAGTCTCACAGTCTTTGTTTCCATGGCGTTTTCCATGATTTTTTCTTTGCTAACTGAAACAGAAAGTGAGATATTCCGTCCCATTTTTGTTGGTTTGAATAATGAATGCATCTTGCTTCAGATCTTTAATACCTTCTGTGTCTCATCTGGCAAGACCAATTTGGAGCTTAAACCAACCACGACACACTAAACCAAGGGCAGAGTTTGGTGACATGACTTAAGAGGATCTCAGTTTTTTTAGATCACTGTCACTGATTCATGGGTGATGAGCTAATCTGGCTTTACTAGCTCATCTGAATTGTTTGCAGAAGGCAACAAAAACATTGTTGGCTGAATTAAATGTGGTATCGCTTATTAGATTTATTGCATAACCAGCATCAACACTATTTAAGATCTTATTCACACCTGCTTTCAGCCTGAGAAAGCTGCTGATAGCCCTGTTAACACTGGCCATTTGTTCAAACGGTGTAGATGGTTGGAGAACCACACCGGTGTACATTTGAATATGTAAACTGCATAGCCATTAAGCTGGAGGCAGCCTGGGGGGGGAAATTTCCATGCTCTGGCACCTGCTAGCCTGGGTCTGTCCCCCGCCACTTCTGTTCCCTCAGAGCCCTCTTGGCCAAGGAGGGTGGAGGATGGTGGGGAGGGAGGAAGGGGGGAGGAAAAGGGTTGGCTGTGGCAGCTAGGTTCCAGTCATCAACACCTTGGTGCAGAATCATTATGAGCCCCTGGCAAGGGAGCAGTTGCCCGTCTCAAAGGGGGAGGACCAAAGTCTGACCAGCATGTTAGGCAGGAGCCAAAAAGCAGCATCCCATGAGAGAAAGGTTGATGAGAAAAAGTGCAAAAATAAAATATTGGTGGTAGGGGACTCTTTGGTTAGGGGGGTGGAGGACAGATTGGTGGGGGAAAGCCATTCAGAGGTGTCAGTAAAATGTCCAGGTGCATCTCCTAAATGGGATACAGAAAAAATAGAGAAATTGGTTGATAATGCAGGGGAAGGTCTGAGGGTGGTAATCCATGCACATACAAATGACCTAACTCACCAACCAGTTGATGAGGTCAAACAAAGTCTGTTAAAGCTGGCAGGAAGGCTGGAGGCAGGAGCATCATCCTTGGCCTTTCTGGAGGGCCTACTAGTGTGGGGGGGAGGGAAGAGAAGAGGGACAGAATTAGACAAGATGAGATAGTGGGACTTAATGGATGGATGAAGGAATGGTGCCAGACAAGGGCGTACCACTTCATCGGCTACTGGGGTGACTTCTGGGAAAGGAGGCTTTTTAAAGGCAATGATCTTCACCTTACAAGGTAGGGGGTTTGCACATTAGCACAAAAGCTCAGCGTTTACATTAATCAAAAAAGATGACTGGAGCAGGGAGTTGGACAGCAGGAGGAAGGAAACACGAGGAGGGATAATAGCAAATCAAGGAGACCGGGAAATAAAGGAGAACTTGGGTGGCAGTAAGACACGGGGAGGGAGTAAGGAAGGTAGGAAGTATAGGGTCAGCAGAGAGTAAGGAGAGATAACAAGAGAAAGTCCTCAGCAAGGGAGGGTGGGGGCAAATACAAAGGAAGGACAAAGAAGTAGATCTGAGGTATGGAAAGTCATGAGCACCAATGCTAGGAGTCTGGGAAACAGGGTCCCAAACCTGGCAGCAGTCATGGCAGAAGCAGACCTTGACATCATGGCCGTTACGGAGATGTGGAGCTATAGTGAACAGGATTGGGACATGTCCGTACTGGGATATGCTCTTTTCAGAAAGGACAGAGAAGGCAGAAAAGGGGAGGAGGGTAGCACTTTATGTGAGGGATGACATAGGCTACTGATGCATTGGGCAAGTGGTGGGGGCAGAGGCTCTGTGAGTCACTTGGAGATGGGGAAAGTGAATGTTATTCGCACAGGGGTGATATATAGGCCACCATCACAAGAAGGGGAGCTGGACAAAGCTATGATGGAGAAAATACAGAGGGTGGCAAACAAAGGGGAGGTGCTGCTGTTGGGGGATTTCAGCCTACCAGATGTGGAGTGGAGTACCCCAGCAGGAGCTTCTGCCAGGAGTAGAGATATCATTGACTACATACATGGGGCACTCTTGAGACAGCTAGTCAGGGAACCAACTAGAGAAGGGGCAGTACTGGACCTGATTTTTACAGATGAAGACAAAGTGGGAGGGATTTCAGTGGGGGAAAGCCTAGACACAAGTGACCATAATACAGTATGGTTCACGCTAAGGACAGCACCAGAAGGGAAACAATCTGGTAAAAGTCCTAGATTTCAGGAGAGTGGACTTTAAGAGTATGGGAGACCACCACAAGAAAACTCTTGTAGGGGTGGGAGATCTGGAGGGGTGGAAGAAAAATTGAAAAAAATAAAGGGGGCCATAGTAGATGCCACAAATCTCTGTATCAGACATATCAGTAAAAAGAGGAAACCTCTGTGGTTCAGTAGGACAGCTGCAATACAGGTCAGGGCAAAGAGAGCAGTGTTTAGGAGATACAAACAGATGCAGAGAGAGGAAGATAGAGAAGCATACCAGAAAAGGTAAAAGGAGGCAGGAACTGAGGTCTGGGGAGCAAAGGCAAGGACTGAAGAGAATATAGCCCAGTCCGTTAAGAGAGGGGATAAAAAACCTTCTGTCGATATGTGAGCGAAAGGAGGAGGACAAAGGGTGGGATAGTTTGGCTGAGAGATAATGGTGGGGGAGATGGTGGAGAGGTATCAGGAGAAGGCAGGTATCCTAAATAGCTACTTTTGCTCCGTGTTCATGGTGGAGGGGGAAGGGGAAGGAGGGCGAATCGGGGAGAGGGGGAAAGCTGTGGAGTGAGCGGACACTAGCCTATTCAAAGTGGAGGGGGTCCTAAAAGAACTAGCAGGACTAAAGGTTGACAAAGCCATGGGACCTGATGGGATTCACCCCAGAATATTAAGGAGCTGAGGGAGGAGCTTGCAAAACCATTAACTGACCTGTTCCATAGATTGTTTTGTTTTTTTTTAATTCAAAGTTTATTAAAGTTTCACAATACAGCATGACACTTTTTTACAATTCACATATATAATTATGAGCAATTACAGGAGAATGTCATGCCTTCCCTTTTCTGTCCCTCCCCCCTCTGGCTTCGCACCTATCAGATAGAATTCCATATGGTTACCAGGAAGCAAGGCCAAACCCACTTGAAACTGTTAAGGCTCCCCCTCTAGAGTCAGCTTGTGTACTTAGGGGTCTGTTTGTTTGTAGAGTATAAAAGGAGTGAAATCCCTCCCATATCTTCTTGTATCAGGGCAGAGAGCCCCACAAACTGGCCCTCAACTGCTCTGTTCTAAGGTTAAATAGTAAGTCCTGGAGCCACTCTGTGAATGATATGTCCTTCCCATCTAACCAGTGGCATAATACTAATTGCTTCACAGTCAATGAGATCAAAGCCATGTGATATCTGCGTACACACACTGGTATTGAGGAGAAGGCCCCAAGTATACAAATTTCTGGAGTAAAGAGGTCTTCCAGCCCTAACAGCAAATATGTTTGTTCCATAGATTAAGAGATGGGGGTAATTTCAGATGACTGGAAGGGAGCGGACATAGTCCCCCTCCATAAGGGAGAAAGCAAGGACGAGGCAAGTAGCTACAGGCCAGTCAGCCTGACATCAGTAGTGGGGAAGTTGATGGAGAAATTACTGAAAGAAAGAATGATCAAGTACCTTGATTCAAGTGACCTGAAGGATCACAGACAGCACGGTTCCACGGAAGGGAGGTCATGTCAAATGAACTTAATTGAATTCTTTAACTGGGTGACCAGAGTGATAGATCAGGGCGGATCAGGGCAGTGGATGTGGTATACCTAAGCTTCAGTAAAGCATTTGACACTGTGCTGCACAGAAGGCTTCTGCACAAAACAAGAGCCCTAGGGGTGGGACCAGAGGTGGAGAGATGGGTGAAAAATTGGCTGGAGGGAAGAAGGCAAAGGGTGATCGTTAATGGAGTTCCATCGGGGGAAGGAAGGGTGACTAGCGGGGTACCGCAGGCGGTCAGAACTGAGTCTGATTCTGTTCAATATTTTCATAGGGGACATTGTTGAAGGGCTTGAGGGGAAGGTCTGTCTATTTGCGAATGATACAAAGCTCTGCAACAGAGTAGACACTGCTGATGGGACAGAAAAAATGAGAGAGGATTTGCACAAACTAGAGGAGTGGTCAAAAGTGTGGCAGTTGAGTTTTAGTGCCAAAAAGTGCAAAGTTATGCACTTAGGGAGTGGAAATCTAAAAGCAGTGTACAGGATGGGTAGTCAGATACTAGAAGTGATAGAGCAGGAGAGGAACCTTGGTCTAATCATATCTAGCGATCTCAAGGTGGCTAAGCAATGCGAGAGGGCAGTAGCGTGGGCCAGTAGAATGCTGGGATGCATAGGCAGGGGTATTATGAGCAGAAGAAGGGAGGTGGTGATGCCCTTGTACCAACAGTTGGTGAGGCCACACCTTGAATATGGTGTCCAGTTCTTTAAACCATATCTCGTGAAGGACATGGATAGAGTGAGGAGGGTCCCAAGGAGGACAACGAAAATGGTGCGAGGACTCAGCTATTTGACCTAGGAGGAGAGACTGAAAGACCCCAACATGTATACCCTGGAGCAAAGGAGGGAAAAAAGGGGACATGATAGAGACCTTTAAGTACCAAATGGATATAAACAAGGTCCTGGATAGCAGTATATTCCAGAATAAGAGGCTTTCAAGAACAAGGGGTCATGACATGAAGCTAGAAGGGGGAAGATTCAAGGGAAACCTTAGGAAACACTACTTCAGAGAAAGGGTAGTGGATGGGTGGAATGCAATCCCTGAGGAAGTAGTGGGTGGCAAAACAGTGACGGGATTCAAGATTGCTTGGGATAAGTACAAGGTGATTCGGGAGAGGGGAAGGGGAAAATTACCTGGATCACCTAGGATCCTTGGGTAACATGGAGATAGAACACTTGGGCAGACTCGGTGGGCCTGGAGGTCCTTATCTGCCAACAATTTCTCTCTTTCTTCTGTTCCTCTTCCAGTCAAACAGAGGCACTGAACTGGTGTAGGTGGTTTAAAGTGCTGTTTTAAACAGTGGCCACTTTTCACCTCAATGCCTGAGGGTAATTTAGCATCACAACACGCAGGAAACACCTTGCAGGATGAGTCCCACAATGCAGTTCCCAAGACGCCAGTGTGGAAGCCGATGTCCTTAAGTGGCATACACCACCCCACCGACTTCATAAATGACCCAGTGCCAAAGAACATTGGTATAATCTACAGTACACAAGTGTGGAATAGTTTAGCCAGTGTAAACAGGGTTGATATTGTGTGCTGCTCTTTTTGACAGTTCTGACAGATGGGTAAAACTCTGCTAGCAGTTCGGCAAGCTATTAAAAGGAGACAGATTTAAAGTCTATGCAGATGTTTTCAGTCTGTAACTAACCTTTAAAGATGTTGAAGGCCCGGGGTGTGCTTTTATGTGTTTGATTTTTTTTAATCTTTTTTTTATCTTTTTTTTATTTCATTCATATCAGTAGAAGACAGTATAAATATGTGTCATCTTGTGACTGATGCAGTCTCAGTTTCAATCTTACTATTTTTCTTTTTTGAACTGTATATCAGTTTCAATTTTCATGAAACAACCAACCCACTCACTTGCTGTAAGTTCACCAAACATTCTTAAGTTAAGATGCATAATGTTGCTCATTTTGCTCGATTTCAGATATGGCCCCAAAATATCTTGGTTTGACAGGGAACTTGAGTGGTTATTTCCGCTATATTTTATGAGATTTCTTTATGTGAATGGAGATTCAAGAACCAAACCAAAAGCAGCAGTGTCGCTCGCGACCAAACCTGACAAATTCAACCAATGTGGTATGTCAAATAATATTTTATTTGCTGCGTAGCAAACAAACATAGAAGGTCTCACAGCTTCAGTGCTCCTTCCTGATGGGAAGGAACACTGAAGCTGTGAGACGGTCTGTGTTGCACTGTGAGCAGCGGCCTGAGAAGCTGATCGCAGCTGTTCTTTTAGATTTCTACTGTGAATGGAGGTAGTTGGGTTGCTTTATTGTGCAGTATAGAGCATTAATGAATGGTCAGGTGACCATTCTTATCCAGTTACGTTCATGGTATTTGCTTTATTTTTCCTACCCATTTTATAGTTGGCAGTACCAGCAGCAAGTATCAATAATTAAATTACGTGATATTACCAGAAACAGGAAAGAAGGGAGGGAGTAGAAGTGAAGTACCCTGTACAATGGTTCAATAGTAAATATGGGATTTTAGCTAGGTGCAGGACCAGGAAGTGGAGAAATGAGCCTCGGGAGTGTCTTGAGCAGTGGAGAGGATGAAGTTTAGCAGCTACTTTTGTGGCTGCAGAGCCACAAAATTCCAGGGTTTTGGTGAAAGTCAAATTAAGAAAAAATAATATTTCGGTTACGTGCAGGACTGTGAAACTTTACGATTCCTCTCCAGTCACTGTTCAGTTTCACCTAAATCCCCCTCTTCCCAAACCTTCATCATGTTTCACGTCATGACTTCTCAGAGCTGAGACTACAGTATGGGTGCCAGTTAATAGAAAAGTGTTTCCAGGGGCATACTTCCTCTGCTAAGAAAATCAAGGGAACAAGGACTAGCAAGGCTATGTGGAACCTAGGTGCTTTATCTTTCTGCTTCATGGACCATGATAATCCTGTCTTATTACAGTCATGACACCACATCCTTCCTATGATGTCTAACTGAATGCAGCAATAACCAGTACCGGCAATAAATACAGCACTGCCCACCACTTATGCTAAATACTCTCATTAGTTTGTCTACCTTTGTGGTGCAGACCTAATTCTTTTTCATTTCCTTGAAATGAAGTGCATTTCTAGTAACCTTTCCTGTGAGTACATCTAAAAGAGGTGCTGATGGGTCAACCCGTCTGTGGAGCAGTAGGACTACTACTCACAGCTCGAGTTTGGGAATCAGCCTGGGTCATCAGGAGCTGACTGTGGGGGAGAAGCATTGAGCATCCCGGGGATGCTGTCCTTCTCTGAGGAGGGAATTAAGAGTGCCACCGCTGCCAGTCTGCTGGTGCAGAGGGTTGAGGTGTTGGACGCCTTACCTCGCGCTATGCCTGTGACCCGGGTTCGAGAATGACCTCGGGTCGTTGGGGTGCCGGTGTTGGGGGAGGGACAGGGCGGAATTGAGCATGCCAATGGGCAGCTCTCCTCTCCTGAGGGTGGTGAGGGTGGGTTGTCGCCCCCATTCCCCATAGTTCCACTCCCACCAGGTGGATGTCTGGTGGGTAGTGTAGGCAGAGAAGGGGTGACAGACAGTTATGGGAGGTGGAAGGGGCTGAGCTGGTGCCACAGGGTGCGTGTATGTCTCCACATGCTTGCACAGCCGTGTGCCTGGGCCTCGAGGGGGGGCAAGGGGAGAAAACCTGTAAAAAAAAAAAAAAAAAAAAAAATACCTATATTAAAAAAAAAGAGTGCCACCATTGTAGCTGTGCAACGTGGATGGGAGATGCAGGCTGATGTCATGTGACAGCACACTCATTTGCAAGACCAGTTAAGAATAAATGTTCCTACGCTGACACCCCCTCCCCACCCCGAGGGTAAACCAAGGGTCCATGGAGGAAGGGGCTTGTAGGTGAGAGAGGTGTTGAAGGCTTGGGTGTTCCCAGGGAGCTCCTGAGGGAAATGAATCCCAGACAAGAAAAGGAAAAAAATGTAGATTAACAAAAGAGAACAAACTAACAAATAGGTGCTAAGGATATTTATTATTTAATATTGTTGGCCAGGAAAGGAGTGCTAGACCATGATGCCTTTTTTCAGTCTCATTCCGGGAAAGGGAGGGCTGCAAACCATTTCAGATTGAACCAGATTAAGCTGTAGATTGTATTTTTATTGAATGTGGGGAAATATGACTAGGAGACTGGGGAAATTGGTCTACTGTTTTTGAGAAGTGCCATCGGATCTTTAGCTTCCTACTGAACAGCCACCAGAACAGACAGGGGAGGAGTGGGTGGAGAATAATGGGGGAAAATCAGAGATACTAAATAAATACTTCTGTTCTGTCTTTACCGGTGAGGACGACGGACCAGTGCCTTCAGGAGAGAGAAGAGGAGCAGGGGGAAGGGGAACACAGATGTAGTGATAGAGGAGGATAGAGTGAGGGGAAGGGGCTGCTAGCATTGAAGGTGGACAAATAACCAGGCCTGGACAGAGTACATCCAAAGGTACTAAGGGGAACTGGCAGGGTCACTGGCAGGCCTATTTAATAGTTCACTAGAGTCAGGCGTGGTACCGCAGGACTGGAGAACAGCAAATGTGGTACCCTTCCACGGAAGGGGTCCCAAGGATGACCCAGGGAATTACAGACCAGTCAGTCTGACCTCAATCATGTGCAAGCTCATAGAGACCATACTTAAGGAAAGATTGGTAGAATACCTAGAGGAGCATGGTCTCCAAGATGTGAGGCAGCATGAGTTCTTGGGGGGGGGGGGGCAGATCATGTCAAAGGAATCTGACTGACTTTTGACTGGGTCACTAAGACAGTAGACGGGCCAAGCAGTAGACATCCTCTGTCTGGATTTCAGCAAGGCCTCTGACTCTGTGCCCCACAAAAGATTGATCAGGAAGTTGCTGAATCTCGGGGTTGGGGATAAAATGTCCAGATGAGTGGAAAACTGGCTGAGGGACAGAACGCAGAGGGGTCCCTCAGGGCTCGGTGCTGGGGCCGATGTTGTTCAACGCCTTCATCAGTGACATTGGGGATGGCATTAAGGGCAAAATGTGCCTATTCATGGGTGACCCCAAGCTCTGCAGGAGTGTGGACACAGCTGAAGGGACACAAGACCTACAGCATGATCTGGAAAAGCTGGAGAGGTTGTCCAGGATCTGGCAGCTTGGCTTCAATGCCAAGAATTGCAGAGTTATGCACATTGGAGCCAAGAATCCCAGGATGGAGTACTGCCTGGGTGGAGTTCAGGTATCTGCATCAGAGGAGGGAAGGACCTGGGAGTGAAGATCACTAGTGACCTGAAGCACTCCACACAGTGCAAGAAAGCAGCAGCAAGGGCAAATAAGATGCTGGGATGCATATCTAGGGGATCAGTAGTAGGAGAGGAAATTATACTACCCTTTACAGGTCACTGGTGAGGGCACATCTGGAGTATGAAGTTCAGTGCTGGTGTCCACACCTCAAAAACATTAACCTGCTGGAGAAGGTCCAGAGGAGGGCTACAAAGGTGATAGTGGATCAGCAGGGTAAGGCATACGAGGAGAGGTTGAGGGCACAGAACATGTACTCCTTGGAGGAAAGGAGAGAGAGAGAGAGGGGACATGATTGGGACCTTCAAGTACTCGAAAGTGATAAATAAGGTGGATAAGGAGAGTCTCTTTAAACTGAGTGGCAACCATAACATGAGGTGGCACAGTCTTAAGCTGGAGAGGGGGAAGTTTAGGAGTGAGGTCAGGAAGCACTTCTTCACAGAGAGGGTGGTGGACACTTGGAATGCACTGCCAGAAAAGGTAATCTTGTTGAAGACCTTGGGAAGCTTCAAGAGAGGCTGGGATAGGTATAGGGGGAAGGTAAGGATCATAAGTAGGGAGGATGGGAGGAGTGGTGGGGGGGGCAGGGCAGTAGCTCAAGCTATGGACCCTGCAATACAAGCAGACTAGATAGACCAAATGGCCTTCTTCTGCTGGCTTCTTCGTATGTTCGTATAATAAAAGTCAGTCTGGACTGCAGACAACACCTGAGCCTCAAGTGTCAGTCTGTCATCCAGAATGACCCCCCAGATGCTTCACCTTAGGAGAGGCTAAAAGCTGAGAGGGACCAAGCACCAGGCCAGCCACCTGTCCTGCTACCTCTGCACCATGCCGACAACCAGGCTTAATCAACCGTACCCTGACTTGTCAAGGTTGAGTCTCAGCCAGCTAAAGGACATCCAGTACTGGATCTCGGCCAGGCACAGATTGAGTACCTCAACCGTGTCAGGTGTGCCGGGTACAAATGACAGATACAGATGGGTATCCTCTGCATAACAGTGCAAACGTAGCCTGTATCGTCTAATGATCTCCCACAGGGGCAGAATGTACACCACGAATAGCATTGGTGAGAGGATCAAGCCCTGAGGAACTCCACAGAACAGAGACTTTGGTAGTGAGGAGAAATTCCCCATTACTACACTCTGCATCCTGCCTGTAAGAAAGAATTCACTCCAGCTGATGGTGGTGCTGATGAGTCCACAGAGCTCCCTTAAGCAATCCGACAACACTCCATGATCCACAGTGTCAAATGCTGAGGAAAGACTGAGTAGAACAAGAATTGACTGTTCTCTGCTATCTCGGCATGGGGGCATAATGTCGTGGCAAAAACAGTGTGGCAAACAATGCCACACTCAGAATGCTGTGTGCCGCAGACAGAGTCAGTGAAAACACCGACTGAAACAAAAACAGCGCACACCACAGAAACGAATGGGAGACGCTGAGTTTTTTGTTTTTGGTGGGGGCTCTGTCCCCTCACCCCCCGATGTGGGGGGGCTTTGTCCCCCACACACCCCGAAACTAAAATAACTAACTCTGAGGGGGTGTGAACTGAGGGGATAAGGGGAAACTCAAGAGGGGGAAACATAGTCTCTGGCAGCAGAAACGATAAAATAAAACTATCAGGGGACAGGGAATCAAACCCTGATCCTCAGGTCTACACTGCTTCAGTGCTTATGCCTTAGCCAATCCACTACAGGAGTGGCTTGACCAGGCGCAGCACCCGATGCTTCTTTAGCCCTTCCTCCAGTCCACAGTCAGCGACAGGAGTAGCAGTAGTTCCCTACCGCTGTTGTACCACTGTCGCTCTAAATGTTTCTGAGCTTTACACCACATGGTTATTGTTGCACTGTTTCAGCAGCGCTATATTGACCCGGTACAGCTCTCTCTCACCCTAAGGAGGTTGTTCTGCACCCTTACCAATGCAGTCTTCATGCTCTGCCTAAACCTGAATCCTGACTGGAGAGGCTCATAGATGTTATATGTAGTGAAATGTGTCTTGAGCTGCAGTGCCACTATCTTCTTGATAGTTTGGTCTAAAATTTGTTAAGCAGTTCGGGTCCAGAGATGGTTTCTTCAGTAGAGGCTTCACCAGTGCCTATTTCAAAGCACTAGGGAAAGACCCCGCTCAGAGAGAGTACTGGACTCTCTCAGTGAACACTGGACCTAGAGACCCCATACAGTTCACAAGGAGATGTCAGTCCCGGGTCTAGTTCACAACAAGCAGGCCGCAACTTTGAGATTACCTCTCAGACCTCATCCAGCACTGCCAGCCTAAACTTGCTCCAGACAGGAGTGCTCCTGTTGGCAACCAGCTCCCCTCTACAGTGCTGTAACAGCCTGGTTTGGGCAATCCCAGACCTGACAGAAGACACTCTGTCAGAGAAGAACTGAGTGAACTATTCGAACCTGATGGGTGAAACTGCTATGTTAGTTGTAAACAGGTAGGATGGTGTAACCTGTCCACCGTCCGAACGAGCTAAGCTAGTTTGTTCTTCCCTGAAGCAGTCTCCCTGGACAGGAATGCTGCCTTGTTATGGGAGATTGCTCTTTGCTACACACCGTAATGAATTCTCAGTCAGCTTGTCCTCATTGGCCCTGGATTTCCACCAACACTTCAACCTACTCTGACCAGTGATCTTCGTCTCCTTGAACTCCCCGTTGTCCATCAAACCAGGGGACCTTAAGCGAGATGATCTGGGTCATATATGCATTGGTGAAACAGAATCAAGAGCTGAGATGACAGCTCTGGTATACGCCATAACTGCCTCTCCCATTTCTGACTCACAAGCAGCCATCACACCTGAGAGGTTCATTACCGCCTGGAGTCTGGGAACAACCTCTTTTTTTTAACTCTGTTTTTTCACCTTTGGACCGAGGCATCTCTCAGAGGTGCCTACTCGATCCAGGCCTGCTACTCCCCACCGAGGTCCTTCTTCTAATAATCCCCCCACTAGGATTTCTCAGCCCCCCCCTCCGGATCACCCCCCCCCCGGGGGAGGGCCCACCACTCCTACCTTGATGGTGTCTTTCTGTAATTAGAGGGTCCATCCTGTGGGTGGTGCCTGAGGACCATCGGAATAGTGGTCCGGTGTTGGGGATGTGAGGCCTGATTCCTGAGGACCTCATCGCCTCCCCTGTATCAAATAAAATATCAAACAAATGACAAAGTTATGAACATAAGTTCAAAACGCCATTGAAATACATTACTCGGCACTTACTTTGATTCCTCAGTTCATGGTTCGGCTTTGAAGAGTGTAGTCATGCCTCGATTCACAGAAGATGACAGCCCATGACATCCGGTGGTAAGTATAGGGTAAGGGGGAGTAGAGGGTGGGTGCTAGTGGGAGGGTTGGGATGGAGGAGGGGACCGCGGGATGATGAGGGACTATTTTCCTCTTTTCAGGTTTAAAAAAAAAAAAAAAAAGATGCTGGGGACTGTTTTCTTTTTACAGGTTTACTAAAATAAATATTTTAGGACACTGGGAATGGGCTTCCCAGTGTACCACACTCGATGAGGGCTTGTATTGCTGACGCAGGGATTGGGGCCCTGATGTAGGCACTTTTAGTAAAACAATTGTGGGGGGGGGGCATCTCGGTGTTGGATAATATAAATAAATAAAGAAGGGACTAGGGGACGGCAATTGGAGGGTGAGGGTGCCACTAGACAGGGAATATATGGGACAGTGATCAGGGAGCGAGGGGTGCCACTACAACTAACACTGCAGCGCGGCTGCAGAAAAAATAAAATCTGCGTTCTCATATAGAGAACATGGCGGAAGGCTCCTCTCGCTAAGCTGGGCACCCAGGATTTCAGATACCCAGAAAAAATATTTCTGGCCCTAACTATGAGAAGCAAACACCAAAATCTAGATAAACGGGGCTCGTTTATAGGTTCTGGTGTTTGATTTGTAAAATTGCAAAATTTTTATGTAATTCCACTTTATTTTACTTTGTGGGAGAAAGAAAAACAAGATGGGGGCTCACGAAAAAAGATTTTTCTCTCACGAAAAAGAATTTGATTCTCACGTAAAAGAAATAGGTCTCGCAAGAATGAACTCTTTTTCACAAGATCAAATCCTTTGTCAAACTTCTTACCTCTATACTGAAAAATGAACTTCCCTTAGGAAATAATGGAAACTTAAAAATGTAATAACTTTGCAGCAGGTTAATATTTTTGCACCGAACAAGCACTGGCAGTTCTGTTACCCAAGTTCTTTCTACCATAAAAAATCACACAAAAATTCCGCACCTTCTGGGCGCAAGGCAATAAGGAAAAAAACTGGAAAAAGTGGTGACTTTTATCTTTTTGATGGTATCCTGATATCAGAATCCGCAGATCCAATAGGAATGAAATATGCCACGTCAAGAGTTCTGCCCCACAGGACAGCGAATACCAAATTTTGTGGAAATCCATTGATCAGTTGCAAAGTTATTAAACTGCAAAATTTGAGGTTTAGCAGTAAACAGCCTACTCATCCATAACTATAGGTGCACGACCATGCCCCTATAAGAATAAAAATCCTACAATACTGTCGGTCCAAACATATCACGTGACTGTGTGTTATTCCAGAACAACAAATTGCCTGAATTATATTCCATGCATGTAAACCAAATCAGCTATGCAACATCCATACAATCCCTTCAAATCTCCAAAAATCTAAACTGCAACCACCCCCAACAACCACCCAGCTCACTGCCACTTACTGTAAGTGACCTCTCAACCATACAAACAAAAAAATCATACCACTCCAAATTCCCAGCAGCTAGAAAAAATATTCTTCAATTAGCCTTTTTTTTCATACAGCTATTTGGTCCCTGTCGCCTCTTCCCAACAACTGGTGTCTGAGACACCTAGGTATATTTTTTACCGGTTTTCTCCCCTTGCCCCCACCCCCATGTACTCTCTGGAGGAGATGAAGGAAAATTGAGATATGTTAAAAACATTCAAATACCGAACAGGTAAGCTGGCCCAGTGACGTGGAGGGCTGAGGCATCTGTGCCTTACTTTCTGCCATGCCAGCAACAGCAACCTGTGTTCAGTGGCAAATGTGGGCCGCTGGGGCTCAGCCAGGAAAGGAGGGGATTGAACATCCAGAGGACTGCTCTCCTCTCCCGGGGAGGGAGGCTTGGCATTCCTACTGAACGACTGCCCCCAGGTGGATGCCTGAGGGCTGTGCGGGACTGAGGACATCAGTGAAGAGAGGATGCTGCGGGACTTCTGCAGTGTGCGTGCACCTCCACATGCATACGCTGACATGTGCACCCCAGCGACGGGGAAACAGGAGAAAACAGAAATGGGTGGGACACTAGCAGGCTACATGATACCCTGATTAGGGTGGATCAGAGTCCTCAGAGAGAGAGAGAGAGAGAGACAAAGCCTTGCCTGCCAGACCCCCACTGGAGAAAAAGCAATATAGAAAAAACATACCTAACAGGTATTAATAAGGTACAGGAAGGTAGCATTTTCCATAGAAAAAGAAGCTCAAGGACAAGGGTTCATACTGTAAAGTTGGAGGAGAGGGGAGGCTCAGAGGAAATGTGAGGAAATACTTCTTAATGGAGAGAGTGATGGATGCCTGGAACAGCCTTCCAGCGGAGGTGGTGGGTGCAAAATGGTGATGGGATCCATACATGCATGGGACAGATACAAGGAGGGGTATTGGTGGTAAGGCAAGGGGAGGAGACAACCGGAGATCAAGTAGGGTCTGTGGTGGCACAGGGAAAACTGGACAGACTCGGCTGGCCCAAGAGGTCCTTATCTGATGACAACTTTTGTGTTTCTGATCACCAAGATTCAGTGGAATTTTTACGCTAATGTCACATATACCTACTTTTGCATCTTTGTGCTTAAACCCTAACTGGTGCATGAATGTAGTATTTTGAACTTAATGTCTATCCATTATGAAAAGGATATTTAATAACAGATGCAATGTAGTTTGCATGGTGTCTTGCGGAACTCCTTCCCTCTGGCACCCTTGTCCCATGGCAAGCAGTCCCTGGAGTCCTGTCGCATGTATCTTTGTCCCGTCCGGTGAGAAGCACTTGTCTTTGTCTAGTGGCACCCTCACCCCCTTCCTCTTCAATGCCAACTGGTTTGTGTTGTCCAGGGCACCCCTTCCTCTCCATTTTCCATGTCAAGGAATCCCGTAGTCCACTGGCACCCCTCCTTCACCCCATCATATGCAAAGCAGTCCCCCCAGTATCCAGAGGCAACCCCCTTCCTCACCCAACCACCATGCATTCCCCATTAATCCCCTTCCCTCCCACTGCAATGACCAACACTATACAGTCACTTACCTCACTGTCCGGCCACTGTCTGAGTTTCATCATCTCAAACTGCCAAGTAATAACATGGATTCTTTGTGGTTTGCAGCATTGAAACTTAGACAGTGGCTGGCCAAAGAGATGAGTAGTGGGGCTGTCAGGTGCCACATAAAGGGGAGGGACGGGAGATTGGGGCTCTTCGATGGCACTGGGGACAGACTGCTGATTACATATTGGTAAGTCAGGGTCCCTAGTGCCGTATTTATTGGTAAGGGCGAACTGGTGTTTTGTGCCATTGACCATGCTGCATTTATTGGTGTTTGTATTTGTGGTCAGTACTTAAAGGTGTTGGTGGGAGATTTTGCTCCCAGTGCTGTGTTTGTTCGTTTGGGGGGTTGGGATAGCTAGTGTCTGCTGGTGCTACATTTGGAAGTTGCTAGATTGAGGGAGAGTGACAGTAAGCAGCACTGAGGATGGGTTTCCACTGCAGCACTGAAGAGACTGGGGTAGGTGATCACTCTCCATGCAGCGATAAGTGTTAGAGACCATGATCCCATTCCACTGGTCACTGATTTTGATTACGTTCTGAAGAATCAGTAAAAAAAAAGTAATGACATGTAGGAGCATCCCGCATTCATTTTAAATATGTGCTATCTTTTTGTCTGACGTTTTCATTCCAAATTCTACAAAGGCATTACCTTTCCGGCACGCTCTAATGAACCCAAAAGTTTCAGGTTTCAAATCTTTGCTGTTTTAGCATTTTCCTTACACCAAAACAGCATCTTGAAAATGTGTTATTCGGCTGTTAAACCCCATACCTGATGACACAAAAAATACTTGATCAAACTCCACTCAGCTTGGCAGGTTGTGAAATTCAATGTTTAGGCTCTAACTGAAGAAACATCTGTGTTAAAATGGCCATGAATCGGGGTTTACCATTTAAATGCCTACTCAGCCCTGTCTATAGTGGCGCTTCTTTGCCATTATGTGTGTGTGGGGGCACACGCGTGTGCGCAGACACATGTCCCTTAACTAACAGCCATGCAATCATTAGTCAAATCACTCTGTTTATATGTTTATCCTTGAGAGCACCAAGGGTTGCCTGTTGTTTCTGATGTTCTATTTTTCCTCCTGTTTTTTTTTTTTTTTTTTTTTAGCAAGGCCAGCTGGAATGTGTGCGATGGATGGTGAGTGAAACAGAAGCAATTGCAGAGTTAAGCTGTTCGCGAAATCACCCAAGCCTTATTCATTATGCAGCCTGTTATGGGCAGGTAAGTGTCCGAAGAGAACTTGGTGACACACTTTAGTAACATAAAAGGACAGTAACATAGTGATTCAAGGTCAAAAAGACTCAGGTCCATTCCCCGCTTCATAAGTGGCGATGAATAAGTAAGTTGTGCAACCAATCACAGATTTATAGGGTTATCTATCCACTGTATTGCCTAGGGTATCTTGTGATTGCCTTTGTATTGCAAGCAGAACTTTTCCCAGGTTTTCCTTGAAGGCCTGTACTGCCTTCCTATACACTGTCTCTGCAGGTAGGTTGTTTCATAGGTTCACCAGCCTTTTGCAGTAAAAGTGCCAATATTACTTGTAAGCGTGCCACCACTGAACATTTGGATGTGTTTTCCCACATCCTGCAGTAGCACACCATATCAAACATCTCTTGTTTCATCTTACTATGCATGAGTATGCAAAAGACTTATAAAATTGTAGGAAAAACCCTGCATCCTTATTGGTCATTAAACGTGCATTAGAAGTGTCTAATGCATGGCTAAAAACAAGTACTGCTGACCTGGATGCAGAACATCAATAAAATCCTTGAGCCTCTCCAAAAAAGTAACAGCCACCATTTTTTTACCCACCTAGCAGCAGGTCGAAATCCCTACCACACAACAGGTACTTCTTTCCCTGTCTGCCAGTCCAGAATATATACATTTCCAGTGGATATTACCACAGTTGACTAATTCCATCAATATTTTAAACATTTTAACTTTTTTTTCTTTATTGTTTTTTTCTGACCACTGCTATCTGTCCCTGGCCCCGTCCTTGGCCCTAACTCCACCCACCACTCGCTCCTGTCCGCTGCTCTTTTATTCGCTCACTGACAAAAAAAATAACATTTATTTATAAAATGTTCATGTTCTTTTGTTTGTGTCTCTTTTGCCTGCTCGACAGTCACTTGTCTATCCTACCAGGTACTTGCTGCCATGCACACCTTGTAGTCACCAGTTTCAGCTTGGATCTCTGTATCACCGCTGCAGCTTTCCTGCTGCACGCCTACTCATACTAGACAAAAACTGAGCTTTGTGCTCACACTCTGCCTGCTACTTACTCTTTCAAATTCAGACAGCTTAAATAAAAAAAAATGAGAAAATACCTGCATTATTTGTATTTTATTTGGAAAATGTTTCACCAGGAAAGACAACATGAGCTGTAAACAGCTCGTTTACAGAAGCATCCTGGGTGGGGGGAGTGAGCAAGAATTGGGAGAACAGGCAAACACATAGCAATAACAGAGCAATACAAATACAGTTACTAAAATAAAACAGTGTAGTACAGTTACAGAGCAGAAATAACCCAGACCAACCGACCAAGATAAATAAAACCATGTTTGGATATAACGCACATTGCAACAACCCAAGAGCAGGTGACCCAGGAGGGTAAGGGTTAGAGGATGGATAACACATTTGAAGTGCTAGAAGTAGTAGGCTGAGCACACGATTCGGAGTGCTATTTTATATCCAAGGGAGGGCACTTATAAGACAAATGGGGAAGTGAACAGGCGAGGGGTAGAAGATGGGGGAGGAAGAGGGAAAGAGAGGGACAGCCAAGATCTAACCCCTTCTGGATGCTGAGAACCCTGCAAGGGGGACAGGACCAGGCAGAAAGGGAGGGGGGAGAGAAAGGGAGTGTGAAGGTAGAGAAGAGAGGGGCAGAGGAACAGGAGGGGAAGGGAGGGATAGGGAAGTAGGGAGGGAGGTGGGCAGGCGATGGATTTGAAAGTGGAGGGAAAGGGAGAGGGGGAAAGAGAGAGAGACAATCTGTACCCCTTCAGAATGCAGAGAACCCTGCAAGGGGTCAGGAATTAGAAAGTGGGGGGAAGGAAGAGGGGTAGAAGAGAGGGAGCAAGTATCTGTACCCCTTCAGGATGACAGAGAGCCTTGCAAGGGGGACAGGACCAGGCAGAAAAGGAAAGAGAAGGGGGGGCAGGGAGTAGGAGTGGAATGTGGTGGTTGACCGGAGGGGAGGAGAGGGATAAGGAATAGGGAGGCTAAAGAAAACACGGGTAAACTAGGAAAGGAAAAAGGGAGAGCATCAGTGGAGGGGGGTAGTGGGGGAGAAGGACAGCAGTAGAGTGTCGAAATAGCACAGTAGGTTGTGGATGGTAGTAGAGAGTCAAAATGGCACAGTAGGTTGTGGGAGGAGGCGGTATAATAGGTGGTAGCATGTGAGGAAGTAATCAGAGGAAGGGTTCAGTTAGAAGACAGGAGGTAAGTCAAGGATAGAGGAGTAGAGCATAGTACGCAAAGGTGCAGAGGGTTGCGAAGGGGGCTAGTAACAAGTACAGTTAGGAGAATAGAAGTAAAGTAGAGCTAAAAGATAATATGTCAGGGTTGGGAGGGTTGAAGGGGGGCTAGTAACAAGTACAGTTAAGAGAACAAAGTAAAGTAGAGCTAAAGGATAATATGTCAGGGTAGGGAGGGTTGAATGGGGGCTAAGAACAAGTGCAGTTTCACCTGCATCTGCTCTACTTCCTAGTTCTAACCAATACTGTCACAGCACACTTGCTCACTCCTTACCAGCTGGCACTGCGCTGGTCAGTAACTGCCCAAAAATAAATAAATACAAACAAAAAAAAAAAGAGATCTAGTGATAGGAATGTATGTGTTTGAGGACGGGGTAGTCAGGCTCAAGCCTGCAGTACCCTAATAAAAAATACATCTACAGTGTCCAAAGAAAGACAATTGTCCTAAGGCAAAAGAAGAAATAACTGCAACTTAACTTAGGCAGAGGGACTGTTTTATCACAAATTAAGCTTAACGGTTTAAAAATGTAAATATATTATTTTTAATTTCTGCTGAAATATAAAAATGATATTTTATGAGTGCAGTACGACACTCGGGGGATGTGCATTAGACACTTCTACCACATGGCCAGTGGCTAAAGGCACACAGCTTGCGACCTTGTGCGTTACTTATGCCCCTGGCCATGCATTAGAAGTGTCTAATGCACACCCATCTCATCCCTCCTCAGCATCCTGTTCTCCATGGTGAATATGTTATGGGCCTCCAGCCTTTCCCCATAGTTATTGTACTCCATAGCCCTGATCATTTTAGTGGCCCTGGGTTCACCCTCTTGACTGCCTCAATGAACTTTGTGTATTGAGGAACCGAGAGCTGCATGCAGTATAGTACTCCAGGTGGGCCTAAACAGGGCCTTGTATAGTGGTAGTATTACTTCTGCTCTGCTGGTCATCCCTATTTTGATTCACCCAGCATTCTTTTAGCCCTCCTTGACAGAAGTCATGCACTGCTTGTCAGGCTTTTGCTTCTCGTCTACTATGACCTTTAGGTCCTTATCTTCTACTGTAACAGAAGGGCCCCATACAGTGTGTAGGGTTTTGCCTTTGTTTTACCTCCCAAAGTATACCTCCTTGCATTTGTCTACCTTGGATAATAAGACTCCAGGAGTCCAACCAGTTGCCAGCTTTTTCACTTCATCCTGAAGTGTGCCCCCATACTCAAGGGAGTCCACCACCCGGGCCAGCTTAATGGCACAAGTGACTTTAAGCAGGCTGCTGGAGACCCCAGCTTTCCAATCGCTGATGAAAATATTGAACACAAGTAACTTCAGCATTAATCTCTAAGGAACGCTGCTGAGTACCATTCGCCACTCGGAGCTGTGCCTGTCCACCGCAACCCGTTGTTTCCTGCCCCCAAGCTAGTTAGCAAGCTACCTTATGTATATCTTTTGCATACTGCACTGCTGTACTTCGATCAGATACTTATCATGCACCACAGTGTCAAAGGCTTTGAAGTCCACTCCAAATAGATCTTGTATAAAGTTCTGTCCATCTGCCTCCTTAGTGTCCCTCTTAAAGAAGATTATCAGATTGGCTTGGCGCTATCTGCCCCTAATGAAGCCATGTTGGAAGAGGGTAAAAACTTTGGCCTCAGTGACATGATCACATTATTTTGTCCTTGATCATGGCTGCTAGTACCTTACTCAGTATTGATGTCAGACTGATCACCCTGTAGTAGCCCAAGACTAACCTTTCCCCTTCTTGAAGTTGGCAATATTGGGCTTGTTAAGAAACATGGAATCAAAAAGAAAATTAATTGAAACTCAGGTGTACTGTCCATTAGGTAGCTTCCAATGTATCCCTGAAGATTTTATTTTACTGTGTGTCTACCTAGGATAGCAGATGTAGAAAACTGGTAGCTCTCAACATTCTATGGGTGCACTTTACCCAAGGGGTGCTCGTACATTGTATCACATTGGAAACTCCACTCAGTGGAGAAGGCTCAGAACAGTCTATTGTAACTTTGCACAGACATAAGAAGGAACAATTTTACCAGAAAAATACTTTATTATTTTCTGATGTAACAGGTGATTTTGTGCAAAAGGCAGTATTTGGTTGGCTTACCACACAGGCAGTTTCAGATTTTGGTAGAGGAGAAGGGCATACATCAGAAAACTGTGGCACAGTTTGATGTGACAGGGTGACCCCTGTCTTAGCAGACAATCCTGGTATGTAGTTTGAACACCCTGCCCATTTCTTTTCACTCTTCATTAAATTCAGTATTATCTTTATTTTTTCTGTCTATAGTCCTTTTTCCCTTTCTCTCTCTCTCTCTCTCTCTCTCTCTCTTTTCACTGTAGGCTGGCCACCTATAGTAACCTTTTCCCTGCTTTGTTATCCCTTTGGTCCCCCCTTCCCCTTCAAATGGAATCGGAGGCTGTAGCAGTGCTGTTTTGTTGGGTGACCCTGGGGAACTTTAATGGACTGCAAATAAAAGAAAGAGAAAGGCACATAGATAGGCATTGGAGTCATATCCTTTGAGTAAAGGCTCGAAACATAAAGTGCAGACAGGGTTATGTAAATGAACAGAAATTCACTGGCATTCTTATCAAAACAATGCTCTACTATCAATATGTATATAACTATGATGCCCTATAGGAAAAACAAGTATGTTAGAAACATTGTAGCCAAATGTGTGATGTATTGCTTCAGTAACTTCCCGTATGTCTCCCTAGTGTGTTTAGGTGGAGACTGCTTTGCTGTTTAGAAAAGACCATGTAGCAGCTTTCTATGGGAGCTATATAATTTGTTAGAAGCCACTCTTGATAATTTAAAGTGTCCCTTTATGGTGCTAATGGGCCCACATAGTGTCCTATATTATAGGGGATCAGAAACAGAATGCTGTTATACGGAGCGTCAAAAACCTTTTCATTTTTATTGTGTTAGAAAGCCGCTCTGTGATTGAACATTTTGCCCGCTTGTTTCTGTTTTGGAAAAATTAAGTGGAATGGGCTGGATAAAGTACTTACCTTTTACCTGTAGCTATGATAATTATAAGAGAGAGTGGGAGCTTAGTAAAAAGAAATAGGAGCACATTTGCTCCTCGCCCTTTCTCTCGGAACCTCTGATGCAGTAGCAGCATTCGGAGTGGGCAGCTTACAACGTTCTTTTCATACTGCAGCCACTGTTCTGCTCGTAAATGCCACTCCTTTAGAGAAATGGCTGCTAGAATACTGAAGGTCAATTTAAAAAAAGGACTCCGGCAGAACTAATTAAATAGGGTCCAAATTACAGAAGCTTACATTAAGAGACATAGAAATGTCTCTAAAAAGTGGCCCCTATATAATTAAAGCAGCAGTGCAATGAAAAAAGTTAATCCAAAAAGCTAATTTTCCAATATACTGTAGTTCTGAAAAATATTGGCAGAAATGTTGATTTTGGTTTTCCGAATGTATCCTATGCTGTGTACTGTACATTTTCATTTTTGTTTGGCTTCTTACCCGAGGTGGCCATCTTTTCTCTTGAGAAATAATTACTTTAAAACGTTCATAAAATTCTTAAATCATAATGAAAACTGAAAATGTTACCACCAAAATAAACTGGAAGACATCTGGCATCAATTAGGAAGAAAAAAGGTAGGGTCAAATTTTAGCCCATTTTGTTGCACTGCTGATTTAAACACTGGAAAAACAAACAAGAAAGGAGCGAGTGAAATGTACATCCGATGGCCGAGGAAATAATAAAAAGTTGAAATAGGCCAAAATGAAATGTTACCCAACAGCTGGCAGTTTCAGTCGTCAGACGAGAAAAAAAGTTACTGTTTGCCCAAATGCCCTGAAGTAGGGCTTTATAATGATCATTTATAAGGCTATACATTTATGGTACCACAAGTAAATGGGATTTCTAGTAATTAAAAAGAGGTTTACTGGGCTGGCAGGAGAAGGGAGAAGAGGAGCACGCCCTCATTCTCCCATTTCCCTTTGCCAACTCAGAGAAGCTTTGGTCAAAGGGAATAATGCATGTGTGCAGTAACACATTTTAAGAAAAAGAGAAAAACACTGTACCTGTGAGAAACCCCTATTGCATGATCTGTATCAGGAGTGTTATAATCCCTTGACCTGCTATAGAGTTGGCAACCCTCAAACTGCCTGTATTTATGGTGATTCGTAAATGTGAGGTCACTGCCAAAAGGGCAAGGCTTAGCCTTATTTGATTGCTTATTAACTTCCATCACTGCCCTCACCCGCTCTGGGGAGTTTTACATCCTAGGTGACTTCAATTTCAATTTACTGTCACCCAAAACAGCCAAATCATGAAATGGATTTGGAGCCCTTAACCTCTCCCAGCTGATCTCTGAACCCACCCACAAGACACAAAAACATTCCCTACTCGACTGGGCCTTTACCTCCCACCCTCACAGAATCGTCAACTCTGGCATCCTTTCTGACACGCTCAGTGACCACAACCCAGTATTCATAGTCAGGAAAGTCCACAGACCTAAGTCCTTGCATAAAACGTTGCAATTACGATCTTTCAGATCCCAAGAGCTTGAACCTCTTCTGCGCAACCTCGCCCATTCTGACTGGTCTCCTTTAGCTTCTACCTCCTCAATCGACAAGGCTCTTGCGTACTTTAAAGAAATATTCTTGGAAAATTGGAATACCTTTGCACCATTTTTTTTTTTTTATAAATATATATTTCTTCGTCCTCGGCTGTGGGGGGTTGTACCCTTTGGTTCCCCTTCAGCCAGTCTTCTGGGTCACCACGACCCGGTCATGGCCAGGGGATTCACCTCCCGCTGCAACAGTTCCCAGGCCACATCACAGCGGGTACTTACCCCACCATTGCAGAGACCTGAAGGGTGGGCCCAGGAGGGAGCTGATTGGGCACGTCTGTGGCGGCACTGTCGGGGCAGATGTCATGCTGCCGAGGGATTTTTTTCTTGGGTATAGGTAGCCCCCCTCTGGCGCCGGTGTGCAGTGATGTCAGTGACACTGCAACGCGCTAAAGCCATTCCTTTTTGTTGGCCCCAAAGCTGCACAGCTCCCAGCCGCTGCCAGGAGCTGACACCTGGCAGTCCTACTCCACCCACCCTCCCGGGAGGAGGGGAGAGCTGTCCCTGGGACGCCAGTCCTCCTCCTCCTCCTGGCTGACCCCCAGCGATCCGTGCCTACTCCCGAATACGGGTCACCGGTGTAGCACGAGGTGTGGTGTCCAGCACCTCAACCCTCACGCCACCAGGCTGGCTACCTTTGCACTATATAAACAAACCAGTGTTAGGTATAACCACATACCTTGGATAATTCATGAACTTTTGGCCTGCCTCAGAACCAGAGATCATGCCTGGACATGCCACAAAGCAACTCAGCTTCCTAGTGACCTCATATCCTACGGCAAGCTCTGTAATGCCTGCACCAGGGCTGCAAGGCTGGCCAAGTATGAATATTTTAAATCTGCTTTCCTTACAAACATAAATTCCCCCTCTTGAGTTCTGGAAGGTGGTCCATGCCCTCTTTACCCCACCCTCCCTCCCTTGGGCTCCTGTGCTTAAAATAAATGACAACCTTGTGGCGGAGCAGTCTGCTGTTGCTACCAAATTTAACTCCTGTTATACCTCTTGTGCCAATGAGCTATTAAAATCACTCCCTACCTACCCCTCCAATCCTCCCCCTTTCAAAGTCACCCTCCCACTCTCCTCTCATCCCTCCTTCTCCTTTGCTTCAGTCTCCCCAAGTGATACTCTAAAAGCTCTCCTCGCTATCAGCCCCTCAAAAGGCTCCACCCCAGATGGTCTTGACCCCAAACTCCTCTCTGTCAGCCCTGGCCATTGCCTACCCCCTCTCTCTAATTCTAAACCTCTCATTCGCAATGGTCTCCGTCCCTTCTCCACAGAAACACACTGTGGTCCTCCCCTACCCAAAGTCTTGGGCCCCCTCAGCCCCTGTTAACAATCATTCTGTCTCTCCTCCCTACCCTAACTAAACTACAAGAACACCTTGTCCTCTCCCAGCTTATCTCATTTCTATCTGACACCTCCTTCTTCTCCCCTTTCCAATCTGGTTTCAGGGAAAAACCACTCCACTATGACCTCCTTGCTTCGACTTACTGACTCTATCCTTACCAAGATAGATAATGGCCAAATCACCTCAGCCATCTTTGTCGACCTAGCCAAGGCATTCAACACTGTCTGCCACTCCCTTCTCCTTGATGCCCTCTCATCAGCTGGTCTATCTCCCTCAGCCACTAGCTGGTTCAAAGCCTACCTTTTTGGCAGATTCCAATCTGTGAGGATCTCTGATGCTATTTCACCTCCCCTCTTGATTAGTTCTGATGTCCCCCAGGCCTCAGTGCTAGGGCCCCTATTATTCTCCATCTTCCTAAATGATCTTCCTTCTGTCTGTTCCCCCTCCTCTGCCATACATATGTACACCAGTGCTATGGTCCTGTATGTTTCTGGCTCATGTCCAACCAAGGTCACATCCAGCTTGCAGCATGACTTCGACAAGGTTTAGCTCTGGTTTGCTAACCATCAATTGTTCCTCAACGCCATAAAGACTGTCTCCATGACCTTTGGCACAAGGCAGAGACTCTCTAGGCTCCCTCTCTGCCCACTTTCCACACCCTCAGTGGGATTTTACTTGAGGACACATCCTCCTTCAGATATCTTGGTGTCTGGCTAGACCAACACCTCAACTTCTCTGGACACATTGACATGCCATCGAGAAAAAATTGCTCCCCAGCTTGGTGCCTTGTTCCAGAACCATAGTTGCATCCCTCCTGTGGCTAGGCGTGCACTTATCCAGAAGATGATCCTCCCCATTTTTGACTACTGTGGTGTAGTCTACGGTGCTGCTCCCAAGTCCTCATTGACCACAGTGGACACCCTCTTCAACTACTTCTGCCGCTTTACCCTTGATGTTCCCTCTCGCACAGACCACTGCGATCTATATCAAGCCCTATCCTTCCCCTTTCTGACAAATAGGTGCCTTTCTCACTCTGCTAAATTCACCTCTAAGTACTGGCTGGGTGAACTTCCACCCTACATCTCCTCCTACTCATTTACAACTCAACCCCCCCCCACTCCCTCAGATCTACCAACCACCGTACACTGGTTGTCCCTCACCGATCCGCCCTCATCAGTCAGTCTGACTATTTCTATCACCTACCAAAACTATGAAACTCTCTTCCCCCTCAAATTCGACACTCTTCCTCCTCCTCCTCCTACTCCATCAGCACTGCCCTCCATAATTACCTTGCACCTAGCTGTCCCTGCTACAACCCACCTTAATTTCCTTACTCTAAAACTCTTTACAATTCCTTCATCCCTTTCTACTCCCATCCTATGTTGTTAACCCTCACTCCGTCCCTTCCCCCTACCGTCACTAAAGTCCTCCTTCCATCTTTCCTCCTTCTCATTCTAGTCCTCTCAGTTCCCCTTGCAGGGTTCTCAGCATCAGGAAGGTGTGGTTTCTCCCCTCCATACTTCCTTCTCTCTCCCCCTACTCTCTCTAAAGTCCTCCTGCCATCTTTTCCACCCCTCTCATTCTAGCCCTCTCTGTCCCTTGCAGGGTTCTCAGCATTCTGAAGGGGGCCCCTCAGAATAGGCTCCTCCCCTCCTCATTGCACCCTGTCCCCCTTGCACCTGTGCCCTGTTACTTACTCTTCTCCCACTAATTAACATTTTGTTTTGTCCATACACATTTAGATCTAAGTTGTTAACCACCACTTCGGTCCCTCTCTCCCTTCCCTCTCTAAAGTCTTTCTGCCATCTTTCCCCTCTTTTTCATGCTAGCCTGCTAAGTTCTCAGTCCCCTTGCAGAGTTTTCAGCATCTTGAAGGGGTCCCTCAGGGTCTAGGCTTCTCCCCTCCTCCTAATTGCACCCTTTCCTTCTTGCATCTGTGCTTTGATACTTACTTCTCTTTCCCCAAATTAACATTTTTTTTTGTCCATCCACATACAGATCAACCTGCCCCTTCTGCACTTATTGAACATTTCTGCTCTTCCCTTGTATGTTCTCCAATTTGTTGTTTCTCTCGGTTTGCTCTTCTTTCCCTCATAGTTGCTAAACCCTCCCTTTTCTCATTTTGCCATGTCTGTCCATGTCTGTGTTGACCTTTCCCCCACCTTCCCTTGCACTTATGACCATTCTCTCAAATTAATCTTATTGTACGGTGTACTGTGCCACCATTTTATGCAAATGCCTGCTCTGTCAATGCTCCTTAATGTAAGTTACATTGTATAATACACCTGTCTTATGCAAATGTATGTAAATGTTGACTTACGTAACTTGAATGTATGTATCACTGCTCCATCCCTATTGTACTCCCTCCCCCCCAGGTCACACCGGGAGAGGAGCAACTTGTTGCTCAGTGTTCCTTCTTGGTGAAACATTTCAATAAATGAATTGATAAATAAAAATATTTGATATGCACATGGGTATAAAGGTTTTCCAAGTAAGACAATGGTATGAAGTCCATGCCAAACAGATACCTTAGCAGCCAGGCTGTGTATATTTACTACCAAAATGATAACATGCCAAAGAATAGATAAACTGTACTGTGTTATTAAAACTGGGTGGATCACCTGATGGTGGTGTCACCCCTTGAATGATATAAAAGGCCCACCACTACAGGCTAGTTTTTAGATAGGGAGTTCAGTCGTATCCTGGCCATTGAAGGTGTCAGACCTCAATAGTGTGCAATTTGCACACTGTTTGCTGGTGTTCCTAAGAAGAGAAACTGTTGAAGATAAGGAGTTGTTTGAATAACCTTTTTGCTTGTATCTTTTATTTGTTTTACTTGGTATGAAATAAAATGACAAATGCACTTGTGCATTTTTTATTCACCTGACTTGTGGTCTGCCTGATATTGTGTTATCTTAAACGCACACCTGGTGACATATGGTGGCAGTGGTGGGATCTGACTGAAAGTACAAGGAAACGAGGATTTCAGTCAGTTGGTGCTAGCTCTGGCACCCAGGATAATGGGCAGAGGTGCATGGCACCAGGCAAGATGAAGACTGCAACTGCTGGAGGTGTTGACATGGATGAGGGACCATGGATGGGTCAAGGTGGATCCAACAGCCAGGACAACACCCTGACCTGATGTGGCTCATACAATGGATAAGTGGGCATTAGCTGGAGGTGGAACGACATTGCAGAGAGGCTGAATACAAGTATCGGATGTTGCTCGAGAGGTCCTCACCGGAGAATTGTGAGGAGGAATCAGTGGAGACGGATTCATTGGCTCAGGTGGAGCAGGACCCCCTGTTGGAGCATTTGCGGCTGACTTTGTTGGAGATTCATCTGCTGCCTGTTTTTCTGGGCTGTTACTTATTGGAGGATGGTGAATGGGAAGATTGAGACCACAGTTAAGACTATGGCTGCACTTTGATACTGGGGTGAAGACTCCAAGCAAGATAGAAGAGGCCATTAAGGCTGAAGGGACTTCTTCAGTTACATCTGATATTATTGACAGTATTCATAGTAATGGCTGGGGGAGATTGCAGGCTGGGGATCCTGATGTTACCCAGTTATGTCAATATGTTAAAGTCCAGGAGGATAGGCAGGTTAACGGTTGAGTCGGGGCATGTCAGTTGTGGTGGTATGAAGAGGGCATGACTTAGCCTCATTTGATTACTTATTTGATATGTACATGGGTGTAAAGGTTTTCCAAGTAAGACAATGGTATGAAGTCCATGCCAAATGGATACCTTAGCAGCTAGGCTGTGTATATTTACTACCAAAATGATAACACTCCAAAGAATAGATAAACTGTACTCTGTTATTAAAACTGGGTGGATCACCTGACGGTGATGTCACCCCTTGAATGATATAAAAGACCCAACACTAGGTGCTAGTTTTTAGATGGGGAGGTCAGTCATATCCTGGCCATTGAAGGTGTAAGACCTCAGTAGTGTACAATTTGTACACTGTTCCCTGGTGCTCCTGAGAGGAGAAACTGTTGAAGATAAGCAGTTGTCTGAAAAATCTTTTTGCTTTCAGTGTCTTTCATTTGTTTTACCTGGTATGAAATAACATGACAAATGTGCGTTTTTTTATGCACCTGACTTGTGGTCTGCCTGATAGTGTGTTATCCTAAACCCACACCTGATGACACTTCATATCAAAAAGCGTTGGATATAAGGCTTTGAAGAAGCACAGTGTGCTGAATTGCAAAACAGCAACAGCATCACAAAATGCAATTGTGGTTTAAGCAGCTATGATCTGCTTTAGTTTACGCATCAGCTGAAAACTGAAAATGACAAACTTGAGACATTCCCTGAACTCGGTCATGCTGGCTCATGCCTTGGCAGTCACACCTGCTTATGTACCGATGTTGCAATATTGTCATCATCAGAGCATGTAATGCACCAAAATGAAGTGTGATTATAAGAGTGTCTCTTAAAGAGACAGCATTAGTGCAAACGTTGTCAAGTGCAGCATCATGCCAGAAGTGCAAAAGGTGCAAATTTATGTGCAGAGCAATAAAACCATTAAAAACAATTCTTCACAGAGCAGCAAAATCCATAATCATAGTACTGCAACACTGGGGAAAAGGGAAGGGGGTCAGCGGGTAAAGAATGGGACAAACCAGCAACAAGGACAAGGAAAAGGACAGTAAAGGGCAGAAGTGAAAGAGAGGAAGGGGAGCAATGAATAGAAAGATCAATAAATGTCAGACCACAGTATCTTAAGAAGGTATGGAGGGAAGTATTATCATTTAATCCATGGGCACCAGTATATTTAGTGTTGAGACCCAAAAGACCTCCTGCTGAAGTAACTTCTTCACAAAGTTTCCATATATTTCAGGGTCCACTTTTTCAATTCCGAGAAATCTGAGGGTGGCCACTGAGTTGTGTCCCACTTCTGCATAATGATGTGCCATTGCATATTCACTGTTACCATTTCTAATAGTAGTCTTGTGCTCTCCCACTTGTATTTTCAAGGCCCTTTCTGGTGTGTCCCACATATCCCAGGCCACAATGACAAGTCAATCAACAGATGACTCCATTTGTACTGCAGCTGATGAACTGCTTTATTTCAAACTTCTTCTGAGTCCTGGGATGATTGATTGTGCTAGTGTTCATTGTGTTGGCACAATGAACACTGTGTGCACAATGAAAGTTGCCAGCTGACGGTTTTGGGAGTCACATGGGACATTGGTCAGTGGGTTTGAGCTTGGCATACACTAAAGTGTTAAACTGGTTCCTCTCAGAAAGGTAATATGGGGGGATCTGTCATGACAGGCTATTCAGTTTTGGATCTATGCTGAGCAATCCCTAATGTTTCCGGATAATGTTGCCAATTTTTGGTGCCAGTCGGTGGACAATTCGTGTCTAGTTTCTGTCACCCTTCCAAAAGAATTGTTCTGTCAGCCTATCAGGCATTCAGCAAATCCTCTTTTGTCACGGGGTAGGAAATTCCCTTTGAAGGAAGTGTTTTTTTCATATCCTTACTCGCCTCTTTGAATCCCATATCAGTAGAACATATACGACTGGCATGTAAAAACAGGTCCTTGGTGATGTTCTGTACCAAATTCAGAGGATGACAACTTTCCATCAATAGCAATAAACTCCATTCCATGGGTTTGGGATAGAGTCTAGTCTCAAGATGATTCCCTAGTTTAAATATCAGGAGATTGAGAAATCTGCAAAAAAGATGAAGTGAGAAGTGCATGCCTCTTGAAGCTGGCCTTCCCTCGTATAATAATTGCAAGAGCCAGGTACTTCTTTAGCTACTGGGTGCCTCAGGCATAGAAATCTCTTCCAGAGTTCTTTAGAATTTGGAGAACAAAGCTCCCAACTTACAAACAAATAGAAATATGCTTTATCTCCCAGCCTCATATGTGTGCCAGATGCAGAGAAGGTATAATGTAATTTTATTTTACAACAAGCTCCCCTACATGTTTTTATCTGATTATAAAACTGTCTGCTTGAAATTGATACATACATATGACAATGTCTTTGAAATATATTGCTTTGTAAGACTCTCATTGTATGTACTTCTTATGATGTAACTGTGGTATGCATGTGCATAAAGGCGTCATTCAAATGAACCTCTGCTCAGTGACTTATCCCTAATAAAAACTCAGAACTTTGGAAAAAAATTGTATTTCTTGAGGACTTGCTTCGTAAGTGAATTTAAGATGGATACTAGTAGTGTTGATACATGCAAGAAAAGAGGTGAAGAGTATCTATTTTTCAACTGCAGATAATTAGACAATCGTCTATATATCTCCTTCTTCCCATACTGTAATGTGTAGTTCAAATTGGTTTCTGTTTTGATCATAAACAAATGTTTCTTCCCAGATCCCTTTTTAAAGGTTTGCCAGGTTTAGGGCAGAAGTGGCACCCATGGATGTCACTTTCCGTTGCATAAAACAAGATCCCTTTAAACAGGAAATAATTAGTTTGTAATACAAATCACTTTATGTTACACAAACCAAGATCCCTCAAAATAGAAATAATTAGCTTCTAACACGAAGCGAGCCAGGTCCATCAAATAATGGGTAGGGGGAAGCAAATTATCTCTGTTGGACATGGCTCTGTGTAGTGCTTCTAGCCCACTTTCACGTGGAATGTTGGATTACAGGCTGTCTACATCAGTGGCCACCAGGAACTCTTCTGTCTCAATCTGGATGTTGTTAAGTATTCACAAAATAGCATTTGTGTCCTGGACATAGGAAATAAGCTGGGGTACAGTTCTTTATATATAAAAAAAAAAGTCTAAGCACAAGGAGGTCAAGTAACTACCTCTCATGCTCCCTCTCTCCCTTCCCAAGCCCTCAGATCCATTGACACTCACACCTTTGCTGGTCCCCCGATGATCCACTCTCATTGGGCAGTCAGGCTTCACCCATCGTTTCCCGAAAATCTGGAACCACCCCCCCCAACATACGCCACTCCTCCTCCTCCTCCTCCCACTCCTTAGCTTCCGCCTTACATAACTTTCTCTCATCTAGCTGCTCCTGCTTTAATTATCCTTAACCGCCCTCATATGAGTCTGCTGCCCCCGTGCCTCTCCACCTCCTTCTTAACCTTCCCCCCTGAGCCTGCTCCTCAGCATTCCCTCCCTCTACACTTGCCCTTGCTTCTACCCCCCCCATCCTCCATTGCAAACTTGCTTTTGATTATATCGCCCCCTGACAGGGTTCTCGGCGTCCTGGAGGGGTCTAGCTCTCGGCAAGCCTTCCTCCCATCCCCCACCCACTTTATCCTTTCTTCCTAAACTTATCTTTGCCTGATTATCCCCTCTAGCAGGGTTCTCAGCATCCTGGAGAGGCCCAGACTTATTCAGGCTTCTACCTCCTCTGCTATGCCTTATACCCAAATAATCCTCACCTGATTTTGCCCCGGCAGGGTTCTCAGCACCCTGGAGGGGTCTAGCTCCAGGCAAACCTCCCCCTTCCCTCTCCCACCCACTCTATCCTTTATTCCCAACTTATCCTCACCTGATTTTGCCCTCTGGCAGGGTTCTCAGCATCCTGGAGAGGCCCAGAATTATGCAAACTTCTCCCCTCCCTCTTTCACCACTCTTACCCTCTATCTACTCCTTACCCACCTTCCCAACCTATCTATCCCTCTCTTCCCCCCCCCACCACTCTCTCACTGTCCCCCCTTAATTCAAGTCATCACCTCTTTCTGCCCCTGGCAGGGTTCTGTGCTTCCGGTGGACCCTGCTTCTAGGCACGACCTGTCCTTCCTACCCAATCCCTCATCCCCACTTCTCTCCTACCCCATTGCACTTAAATAATCATTGTTCACTTATGCTAATTACTTGCACTTCTGTTTTGTCTGGGCTGTTCCCTGCTTGCACCAGCCCTGTGCGAACTTCCCCCTCACAACTGGTTTTAATTTTTACTCTGGTTATACTACCCCACCTTATTAGCCCCCCTTCCCAGCTGGCACCCCCTTCTGGATTTGCTGCACATGAACCGCTATTGTTGTACCATCTCCCACGTAACTGCAATGCAATCCCACTAGGTGTGGTCTACAGTGCTAATCAATATTCTATATGTTAATTCTTAGGTATGGCAAATGTTTATGTAAATATACTCTGCTGATATGTTAAAAATAGCTAAATGTCAAATACGGTTTGTCATCTCACAAATGTAATTGTTTGTTACTTTCCTCAGCAATGTAATGTAAACTGTGGGCCAGATATTCAAAAGGGTTGCGCCTGCGCAAGTCCGAGATTGCTCCATTCTGCGATATTCAGCAGGAGATAGTTGCGCCACTGAAAACATGCTGAGCAACAGCGCAATGCAAATGAATGCACGCTGAACTGGAGGGGGAGGAACCATGCATAAACTGCACAGCCCGATAGTCAGCCGGGCTGTGCAGAGTTCACTCGAGTGCAACCCAAAACCTGCGCCTGCACAACTTTGAGCCAAAAAAAAGGATCAAGTCAAGGGCCACCCACAGGTGAGCTGCCGCATGTGCAGGCGCAACACAGCAGCTGCCACCTGTGGCTGGCCCTAACCCACTCCTCTGCCACCCCTGCAGCCCGATCGTGGGCAAAGTGTAAAACATCCCCACCCCACCCCACTGGCCCGATGGCGGGCAACAGCAGAAAAGTCCCCCTCCCCGACTGGCCCGATCGTGGGCATAGCTTAAATCCTCCCACCAGCCCGATCACTGGCAAAAGTATAAAGTCCCCCCACTGACCCGATCACAGGCAGCAAGTGTCTCCCCGGAACATATCCCTGGTGGTCCAGTGGACTGATAAGCCCGATCGCGGACTGGAGTAGTAGAAGCACACACCCCTCGAACATATCCCTGGTGGTCCAGTGGACCGATAATGTCCAATCGCGGGCTGGGTAGTGAAGCACACACCCCAGACACATCCCTGGTGACCTAGTGTCCCCACCCGCGAAGCCCACCACCCGCTCCCCCGCGGCGGTGAGCGCAGCATCCACCCGCTGACTGACTGCCCAGTAGGGCTGCCGCCCATGGTGCAGAGCAAGAGCCAATGGGCGTGCAGCCTCACCCTCTAAGACAGTCCAGATTTGTGAATGAATTCATTTCATTCCCTACCTGGCAATCAGTTGGTGGGCGGCAGGCGGGTGGGATGCTGCCAGCTGCAGGGGAGGCGGGGTGGTGGGGCTTCGTGGGTGGGGTAGGGTGGGGACACTAAGTCACCAGGGATGTGTTGAGGGGTGCTTCTACTACTCCAGCCCGGGTCGGGCCTCATCGGTCCACTGGACCACCAGGGACGATATGTTCGGGGGTGTGCTTCTACTCGAGTCCGTGATCAGGCTTATAGGTCCTCTGGACCTCCAGGGATATGTTCAGGAGGACACATTGCTGCCAGCGATCGGGCTGGTGGGGGAGGATTTAAGCTATGCCAGCGATCGGGCCAGTCGGAGGAGGGGACTTTTCTGCTGTTGCCCGCGATCGGGCCAGTGGGGGGTGGTGGGATTTTTCACTCTTTGCCCTTGATCGGGCTGCAGGGGCGTTGGTCCCGGCGGCTGCTGCCTGGCAGGCGCCAGGCGCAAGTCTTCAGGGATCGGCGCACCTGCATGCTAATAGCATGCAAATGGGTAGCTCAGATGCAAATGCCCCCCTGCACCTTGCATGAATTATGCCCCATTTGCATGTCACCTTTTGAATATGGAAATGGCGTGGCGCAATGGTACTAGCGCCACAAGAGTTGAATGCACCACTCTGACCACTTGCGGTGGCGCAAGTTCCACTGCGCCATGCACAGTGGCTGTGGCCAGGTGATATTCAAAGGAGTTGGTTAAGGGCGCAACTTTTTTTTTTTTTTTTATTTTTTATTTAGTATTTTATACATGAGCATAAAATCAACTTTCCAGAGTATGTATAGAGAAATCATTCCATATCCGTGTACATTACCAAGGAGATTTGATTACATACTACAATTGGTACATCTCTGGGGTGAGAGAGATTAGACATTACATCTATTAACTTTAGTATTTGGTGTACAGCATTAGAGCCTTTATGCAGTCAAAGCCTTGGGTAATTATATCAATAACCAGAATTATATATTATCTTAACCGACCACCAGGTCCTAAGTTAATTACTTCTATCATGTAAAGGAGAAGAAAACCCTTCCCAATTCTCTAGAGCTCCTTAAATCATTATTTCCTGTGAGATTACCCAACTTTTAATCGTAGAGACAAACATAGTGATTGCAGACATAAAATTAGCCAGCAAATTTCAATTTCTAAATGTCCCGAATTATAAACATCAGCTAACAGTCTCTACCTACGTATTTGCAAAGTAAAACAAATGATTTGCGTAGAAGTTTTCTAAGCTTTGCATGCCGTTCAAGCATATTTTAAAACTTTAATATTGAGGCAAACATAAGTAAGTACTGAGCGAAGAATTAGTAATAAACATCAGACCATTCTGTTAAGCTCACAGTCCGATTGCCCATTGAAAGTCCAAGTTTTCAGTCCTCCTCAAGGTCCTCTTCTGATAGCTGGTCTTCGTGCATCCTACAAGCTTCTATTCTCTCCACGCAAGCTCCCGCTTCTTTAGGGTCTGTAAATCGGAATTGACGACGGCCTTCTGTAAAACTTAGTCTGGCAGGGAAGGCCAACGAATATGTGATACCCAGGTCTCGAAGTTTTCTCTTCACGCCGTCAAAGGCTTTTCGGTGCATTCTTGTGGCATAAGCCAAATCCGGAAAAAACATAACACGAGAGTCCCCTTCATATATTGGGTTCCTAGAGCAGATTGTCCCTAGAACCAAGTCTCTCTCAGCCGCAGATGATAGGGAGACCAGAATAGTCCGGGGGGGTCTCTTGGTTTGAGATAGGCCTACGAGGGGTGATTCTGTAGGCTCTTTGTATTTGTACAGCTTTCAACTCGGTGATGTTTTAAGCCATTGCTCGAGGTAAACAGCTAGGTTGCCCCCCTCTGTGCCTTCCGGGAGTCCGAGTATCCGAATATTTGGAGCCCTTACCACATTCTCTAGCTGCTCGATTCGGCTCCTCAAAGCTGCTTGTTCCTTGATGGCTGTTGCTGATGCAGATAGAGCCTTCCCGGTGGTGGCTTCGATGACTTTAGTTGTCTCCCCCATTGCATCAATTCGCGATTCCATCCCCTGGAACCGAAGTGAAAAGGCATCCAGTTTTTGGTCCATCCCTTGGACTGTCTTGGTTAGGGCATTGAGTGCAATTTGGAGTGAGTTCAGCGTTGCCGGAGTCTGATCTGGACCTGCAGAAATGGCCGCGCCATCTACTTGCTCCGCATGTTTAGGCAGGGAAGCGCGCGGTTGGAAGAAGTCTTGTTTGGGGGGTTTTGTTTTCCCCATTTCCGTAGTTGGCGTTTATCAAAAGTTGCCAAAGTGTGCCTCTTAGCTTCTGACAAGTGTTCAGTTGCTTTCCAGGCAAAAATATCCGCTAGAAATTTAGATTTAATTGCGATTATCAGGAGCTCCGGAAAAACGCTGCTTCTGGCTGGACTACAGGCTCCACCCCCCAAGGGCGCAACTCCTTTGAATATCGCTCTGGCCACACCCCTGCACAACTATTTTGTGCAGCGCATAGGCTTGCGCCACAAAATAGCGCAGTTTGAATATCTGGCCCTGTATGCCTTATTCAATCATCCTATTGTACCCCGCTCCCCTCAGGTCACACCGGGAATGAGGAACTTGTTGTTCAGTGTGCCTTCCTGGTGAAACGTTTCAATAAATAAACAAAAAATAAACTTACTCAAGGTCATACAGTGATTTTGCTGGGTTTTAAACCTACTGTAAGGGTCCTGGTTCCCAAGCTTTTACTCAAAGCTTTGCACCACACTTAAACTTTTGACAGATGTGTACATTGTATGAATTCCTTGAAACGATTTTGCTTGATGTTGTGTTCAGTGTTGTAGTAAAGCGGTGTATTGGAATGCTGCCAGATGATCATCAGCTATGTGGAGGCTGGGTTCCAGTTCTTTTCTCAGGACACTGCCACACTTGCTACCTCATTAGCTGCCCTCCAACACTGTGGTCAGACATTATTTATGTTGTACTTGTACTGCACCTAAAAGTGTCTTATTACAATGAAAAGACTGGCCATTTTGTCAGAACACCGCAGCTGTGTGGTTTGTGTTTCTTGATGCCTACTTCCCTTAGGTATGGTGAGACCCCCCCCCCCCGGGATGCCTACTTCCCCTAGGCATGGTGAGAACACACCCCCTACCTCCACCCCCCCTTCCCATTTATAATTGAGTGATTATTGCATAGTAATGTTTGCCCATAAAATGTTGGGTAAAATTAATTCTGACTACCTAGATTCAGTTCACTGTTCACTTTGGGACTGTTCTTTTTTTTTTCTTTCTTTTTGTGCCAGCTCTCCCCCACCAAAGCGGAGGTTCTTGTCCCTGTTCTGCTCATTGCCCCCCATCCCCAGGCTTACCCCCCTGGGCAGAGCCAGCAGGGCAGGTGCTCCCTCCAGGAAACATGGGTCTCTAGCTGTGGCTTGCCCCCCCCAGGTTCCGGGAGCGGCACCCCCTGGCAGAGAATGGTATGAGCAGGAGCAGCAGTGGAAGCGGGGGGTCATCATTAGCGGCTGGCATTTTTTTCAGCTATTTTTCCCTTGGGGTGGGGACATGCAATGATGCCAGCATCTGCCCCACCCCCTCGATGTGTGGTGCTGGCCACGGCGGGATCTCCAGCCTCTGCCAGAGGTCCGCACTGTGCCAGACACTCTTTCCCCCTCCCCCCCAGAGAAGGAGAGCAGTCCCTTGGCCAGCTCTTCAAAACCCATGTCCGTCCCCGAACCCGGGATGTCGGCACCGCAGATGGATGCCTTGCCACTGCGCTGGTGGGCCAGCCATTCTGGGACTGTTCTACTGGGCTATCTATACTCAGTCACCAGATATCTTCAAACTTGGCTCCTCCCACCACCAGTGGTTTCATCCTCTAGCTCCACTTCCTGCAATATCAGATCTTCTTTTCTAATGGAAGGGACAGGTCTCCTCATTCACAGCTACTGACGTGTGTGAGAGGATTCTTAAGTTTTCAAATGAACTTTAAGATATTTTCCTTTTTCTTTGGTGTTCTACTGATAGTGTGTGCCTCATCTTCTGGTTACTGCTTCATTGATGATTCTTCATTTGGACTACACAAAAAATGGGATTTTAATTCTGTATTCGGTGCAGGCATAAAATGCCTGTCCCAGATAGTCATGAACGTGTCTATGCTACAGATCATGATGCTGTGATGTTGAGCAGTGTGCATACTGCCAGACTGTGCATCCCTCCTTGTTGGATGAACACAGAGTACACTTCCTCAAAGATACACCTCAAGAATGGCATGCTTCCGCAGGCTCAGTGGCCCAGCTGCTGGCCATGGAGGGAGAGGCGGCAGCAGGGGCCTTTTGGATCATGGCCTTGATCCCGGTGAGGTGGGCAGTGGAGTGTACCCCGTTTCAGTATTTCCCAGATTTCAGAGAAACCATCCTGCTGATGCATACCTTCAGCAAAAGTACCCCTTCTTGAAAGAAGCATCACAAGAAACACTAGTGTCATCGATCACAAGATGGAGAATGTTTCTGCTCCACTTGACTTCCCTGATTGGTCAACCTTGCTGGAGCTTTTGCCAGCTGAGGAGTCAGCTGATATCTGCAACCATTAATCAGGTCAGGACTGTTGTTTGCCCAATCAACCAGAAGTAACAAGAGGACAAGTCTTTGTTTCTCTCCAGGACTCCAGTGCTACAGGGGCCTTCTCTGGTTGTGGAGACAGGTCAGACCATGCCCACAGTTAACCCAAACTACATGCAGCTTCCACCAGCAGTCAAATCTCAGGTTCATATCACAGTACCTCCCTGGTGGATAAGTTACCCCAGCAGGTGGTGTATTCTGCTCCACCATCGGGCTCTCGTCAACCTCATAGTTAACAGTCATGTTCAAGGTCCCAGTTAAGGTCTTGATGTCAGTCTCACTCCAGTCGGTGTCACCACAACAGGCATTCATCAAGTTCATCCTCTGCCTCCAACAGGCATTGACAGCGTCAGCTGCATAAAAGATGTGAGGAATTTCTTGTGGCAGTAATGAGCCTTGGCTGGCATGGGGTAGTGTCGGCCTGTGCTGCTACCCACCTTGTCTCTCTTTTGGTTGCTCTTGCCATCGCAGCCTGTGGCACACCATCCATTGTTTCCACCCATGTTGGTTCCCACTGCTCAGCCATTCCTCATCGAATACCCTCGGTGCAGCTTCAGGAGGGCACTCCTACAATGGCTTCAATGCCTGAGTCCAGCTTGCTTATCCATCTTGTTGGTGGCGATCACCCTGAATAAGTGGGTAGTCCACACCCCTGAACACAGGGCCCCGGCACTTATTTGGTGATGCCAGCCTGGAGGATTCCTCAGTGGATTCCTCCTCACAGAGTCAGATGGAGGTTAGTTCATCTGACAAGTCCACCTGTGGTGACTCAACCTCCTTTGCTGCTCTTATGCAGCATGTCTGCCTCTCCGAAAGTCCTTTTAGAGGAGGTCCAGAAGATGGAGACCTACACCCTGATGGGCATCCCCGAATGGGATTCTTCACCAGGGGGTGGATTTCCAGCAGCTGATACTACCCTGGGCCCAGTGCTTGAGATTTGCAGCCCCCTGCTTCTTGATAGGCCCTTCCTTGCCACATGGGTAGGAAATATGTGCTTCCTGTTGGGGGGCTCTCCATGTTAATGAAGCACCCCTTGGCAGAGGGACTTGTGTCAGACTCTGTCTTTCATAAAATGAAGGTGCAGGGAGACACAGGTAAGCCACTGGACAAGGAGTCCAAGAATCAGGACTTCCTTCTCAAAAGGTGTATGAAGCAGGCATCCTGGGCATCCATTAAGCCAGCTATGTGGCCCGGATGGCCTGTTTCAGACCAGAGCTCTTTGACAAGCTCGCCAATATGATCCCTCTTCTACTAGCTGATAGTCGGCAGAGGCCTGGGCCCTTCAGAATCAGATATGTGTACTGTCCATACATAAGCTGAAGACAGCTCTGAACTCAGTGACTCTTGCACCCACACAGGGGCACCGCAGTGTCCATGCACAGGAGATCCTTGAGGCATCTCTGAAATTTACTCCTAAGATGCATCACAAGTTGGTGAACGTGCCCTTCTTGGGGACCAACATCTTCAGCTCTGGGATCTTACCCGCATGTAGAAGTCCAAAGTCACCCTGTATTTGGTGGTATCATCCCAGAACACTAAGCGCCTTCTAAGCACAAGAGTATCTTTCATGGCTGAGGTTACCAAAGCAGCAGCAACAGCAGCCCCAGTGGTAACCGAGGCAGTAGTATCAGCACTACCATCCTGAAAAGTCGAAATGTCCAACAGTAAAGGTCAGAAAAGCGGGTGGTAGTGCATCTGGAGACCAGCCCTTGGGAACTGCTTGCAAAGGCAAAAAGGTGATGGGTTGCGGTTTGCTGTTCCCCCTTGCACATGATCCCTGCTGCTGCTCCTGGTTGGAAGTCGGCTCCTCTGCTGCCTTCTACAGTATTGTCCACTATCATGTCAGTCAAATGTGCTCTGTAGGTGGAAGATTCAGGTTTGTCTCTAGAGTGCAAGACTTTCCCTCCATACCGACCCTTAGTGCAAAGGGAGTCCATGGTGCCTGAGAACACTCCTGGTCACAATGCAGAGTGATATCACTCAACTCCTGGAACACAGTGCTATCATGGTTGCCCAAGATGCTTTGGCCTCACAGGGTTTTGTGTCTCATTACTTTTTAGTATTGAAATGGATGGGGGTCTGGCACCCTATTCTGGACTTGTATGTTCTGAGCAAGTTTATCTGGAGGGCAAACATTTTGTATGGTCACACTCAACCAGATCCTACCACCTCAGAACATTGGTTTTGCTCCCTGGACCTCCAGGATGCATTCTTTTACATCCCCATCCATCTAACCATCCGTTCCACAGGTGGTGCCTCTAGTTCCACTTGGGAGGGGACCTATACCAGGTCAGGGTCATGCCATTCAGCCTGGTATTGGCACCCAGGGTGTTCAACAAGTGCCTATTCATCATGATGGCCTGCCACAGCCACACAAGCACCAGAGTGACCATGGAGTGGTCCAAGGATTTGGTACTCTAGACTTTCGGTGATTTGGGGTCTGTTGATTAACCTGGCGTAGTCAGAACTGGTCCTCAAGCAGGTGATCCTGTTTATTAGAGCAGAGTAGAACTGCTTCCAAGCCAGGGCTCACTTGCCAGCAGACAAGGCAGAATATCTTACCTGCTTTGCCCAGTCATTTCAAGTTGGGCCTGAGAATTCCTCTGGCTGTTGGGGTTCAAGGTGGGCTCGACAAGCGTGGTCCATTGGGCATACTAGCTTATGTATCCCCTTCAGTGTGAGCTGGGATGCCAGTGGTCTCAGTGGAATGAACACATGGATCAGGCTGTTTGGGTGACACAGCTGATGATCCACAAAAAAAGATGATTTGATACCTTTTTATTGGACCAATAGAGATGTGAAAAAAGAAAAAAAGGTGCTTTGAGCTTTCGAACTACACTGAATTCTTCATCAGAAAACAATGACAGTTGCTTTGGAAGAATGCGCTTTCTTAAACTCAGATCATACATGGAATGCCATTGAGTGGTGGCTATGCCCCCAGAACCATGTAGAGGGAATTCCCTCCATCTGCTTTGAACTGACCCTTAACCTGATCACAGATGCATCTGGTGGGAGGGGGGCTCACATGTCTGACCGCTGAGCCTGTGGGTTCTGTTCCCTAAGCAAGGCCCATCAGCATTTCAAAAAGCTGGAGCTTCAGGTAGTGCAGTTGGCACTGTTGGAGTTTGCTCCGCTTGTCTGGAGACAGGCGGTGCAAGTCCAGACAGACAGCATGACCACCATGATCTTCCTGAACAAGTAAGGTGGAGCACACTCCTCTCCCCTGTATCAGGAGGCGCTTCACACTTGGTCCATGCTATGCCACCTGCTGGCAGCTCTCCATGCAGTGCACTTGGTGGGAGAAGACAACCAATTAGCGGACACTCTCAACAGATTGGGAGAGGCATCTTATGAGTGCTCCTTGCACAAGGATGTGCTGACACAATTGTTTACTCTCTGGGGCACACCTCTGGTAGACCTGTTTGCCTCCTGGGAGAACAGAATTCTAAGTCTTTTTTGTGCCTGTCGCCCTGAGATGGGAACAGTGGTGGATGATGCCTTCTGCTGGCCTTGGACTCTTAGCCTTCTGTATGCCTTTCCTCTCTTTCCCTTGATCAACAAGGTAGTGCTCAAGGCATGCAGGGGCAAGGTGAACCTAATACTGATAGCTCTAGACTGGCCCAGACAGTTCTGGTATCAGGATCTTCTCAGCCTTAGCAGCAGGTCCCTATGGCAGCTTCCTCTCCATCCAGAACTGCTGACAAGACAAAGGGGAGCTATCCAACAGCCGGACCATCAGTCCCTGAACCTGTCAACCTGGTACCTGAGCAGCTAGAATTCTAGGCTTTGGGCCTTTTGGGAGATGTCCTCTATGCCTTGGAGACATCCCATAAGGAGTCAACTTGTAAAGCGTACTCATTCAAGTAGATGGAGGTTTTCACACTGGTGTGCAGGCCAGGAGATTGGCCGTCTCTTATCCAGCAGTGTAGATCCTTGACTCCTTCTGGTACCTGACTCAGTTGGGGTAATGAGCCATGTCCCTTAAGGTGCATCTGGCAGAGGCCAACATCCTGACAGTGGCACAGGAGAATGTTGTTGGGCACTATTTAAAAGGCCTGGATCACCTGTCCCCTTTGGTGTGAGAGTTTCCACACCATGGGACTTACTGCTGGTGCTTACTGAGCAGATATGTAACTTGTTCAAGTTTATACACAAGCGCGAGATGTCAAACTTGTCATGCAAAACTGCGTTTTTTAGTAGCTATCACCTCAGTCAAGTGGGTGGGTGAAATCCAGACCCTCTGAGTGGAGTCTTCATATCTTGTTTTCCACAAGGACATGGTTGTCCTTTGCCCCCATGCTAAGTTCCAGCCTAAGGCAGTCTCAGAGTTTCATCTTAACTAGAAGTTGCATCTCCCAGTCTACTTTCCCAACCCACTTCAAAGGCCAAGCAAACATGCCATGCTGGATGCTCCTGTACTGTAAGGACCACTCAGCATGGGTTCACAGCGAGGTTCACTAGCTGTTCATAATCTGTGCTGATGCCGCTCTAGGCAGACTAGCAGCTAAGCAGATGATTGGCTGATGGATATCCTGCATCAATCTGTGCTACAAGTTGGCTGCTAGGGAGCCGCCCAAGAGGTAAAAGTCTCATCCCACCAGACATACTGTTGCCTTTTTTGCTGCTGCCAGGTGCATCCTGCTTGAGGAGATCTGCAGTGCTGTGACCAGGGCCAGTGTGTATACTGTATGTTCACATCCCACTACAGCATTAATGTGCTCAGTCATCATGATGCTGCTTTTGGGACCTCGGTCCTTCAGTCTTTTCACTAAATACAGTAGTTAGGATGTGTGCCTTGCCCCTCCTCCTTGAGGACTGCTAAGAGTCTGTCCAAGTGTGAATAGTAAAGTGAATCTAGGTAGTCAGAAACAGAGGTTACTTATCTGTAACCATAGATCTCCTTCGGAGGTATCTCAGTCATCCGCTTACACTGCTGGAACTTCACCGTCGGTGAGGAAGGATCCACATAGAAGATTTTCAGCAGTACAACTGGGGCTGCCCATGCCGACATCATGTGATGATGTCACCAACCCTATAAAAGGCGTGAGCGGCTGCGCTCCCTTCTCAGTTCTTTCCTGCTGTCGACTCTGTTTGCACGGGTCTCCGTGGGAGCTCAAATGCAGTTTCATGCCTTTTTTGCCTTCACCTTTTTTTGTACATATTACTTTAGAATCTCTTTTTTAAGAGATTCCTTTATTTTGTTAATGTTGAGAGTTAATCCTTCCAGCTCTCTCTTCTGTCACTGCTGCTGTGGAAAGAAGATTGCTTTCATAGATGAACACTCTCTCTGTGTTTGCTGTCTTGGGCCTGATGACAAAGTCTCCGATTGTAAGCTCTGCCAGAAATTTAATCAAACAACCCTCAGGCGACACAAAAAGACATTTAAAACTTTCCTAATGGATCAACAGGTAGACAGTTCCAGGCAGGGGTCCTCTGGGATCCCAGCCTCTCAGGCACGGGCTGGGTCATCGAGCTCCCAGGCCACCATGGCCCGAGGCAAGTCCTTGGAGAAGAGTCATAAAAAGGACCGAAATTGGAACTGCTCCCCCCAGCAGCAGTCCCACTCCCCGATGGCCCTTTCTTCTTTGTCCTGGGGTACTCTGTTGACTGCAGATGCATCAATGCACAAATCTACTTTCCAGGTCTCTGTTCCTACTAGACCCATACCGAAAGCACCTCTGTCCAATACTCAGGGCAGCCGGTCGCCAACCTCCGGGTCGTCAGCCCTCTTTTGTCAATGACGGGATCGTCATCAACAGCCCTCCTGTTGAGGTCTGATCCTACCCCTGGCTCTCAAGTTACAGGCTCCTTGGGCTGTCAGGGCCCATCTGATACGGTCATTGCTCCCTGTGCTGTTGACCCCCCCCCGGTCAATGCAGGGTTCGATGGTCATCAATCTCAGTGAGATTCTGACTAAGTTTACCTCGGTGATTGTTCACCAGCTTGGTGCCTTCAAGTCTGCATCACCTGCACCGACACCTCCTCTATGGCTGCAGGCTGCCCTCATGGATAGTCTGCATATCACATGTTGGACCTGGATTTGGAGCAGGTCAATGTCGAGGAGGAGTACCACCCTGACTTTATTCTTCCTGATGAGGAAGAAGAAGAGGAGGAAGATGTACTAATTTCAGATAGATTCACTGCTTCTTCAGTCAGCGAGGATTCTGTCAAACACACTCCTGATGTTCAGCAGAAGGTGGTTAATGCCTTCTTCAATGGTGCTAAGCTTTTTTTCTCAGATGTCCAGGACATCATAATGACCTACAGACATCTGGCAGGGCTATTATGTTTGTCCATTCGCTCTACCACATGCAACCTAAGAGCAGACAGCACCTTCCCTTTCGTTAGGCAACCAGTAGATGGGGAGCAGTGTCTCGGCCCCAAGGCAAACGTAGAGCCTCCACCACCTTGCCTGCCCCCTCCAATGCTGGAGCCACGGCCAAGCATCCCAGAGGTGATGGACCAGCCCCGGCAGCTGGATCCACCTCTGCTTGACTCCTTACCAGACCCACCTCTTCTGGTCCCCGACCAAGAGGTGGTAGTCGGAGGCTGGTTCTCCCTCCATCTTAATCAATGGAGAACCATAACATCGGATGCCTGGATTCTGCAAATTATAGAGAGGGGTCACACCCTGGACCTCATCGAGCAACTCCCAGAAACTTCTCCTCTGCTGTCCAACTACCCCCCCCCCGGCCCACCTGTCTGTTCTCTGGGAGGAGGTACAGTCACTTATGCGCAAGCAGGCCATCGAGCTAGTGCCCAGGTGTCCGAGAAACAAGGGGTTTTATTCCAGATTGTTTCTGGTCCCCAAAAAGACCAGAGATCTGAGGCCCATCTTAGACCTAAAGGAACTCAGTACAGTACATTCCACCAAAGACGGACGCTGTTTATGCGGACAGTCATTTTAAATGGATAAAAATCTATTTCCCAAACCTAATTCAGTGCGATACATTGTTAAATCGCTGCTTAATATGGACCTTATTTAATGGCAAACACAGACATTTTGTGAAGCACTTTTGCTGCTAATTAGGTGTTGCGTCCTGATCCTGGCAATGGTAACCAACCTACTTTAGTAATATTCTGTTGCAGGTAAATGCTAGTTCAGCTCAATTAAACTAAATTAGGTGTTGATAGTCTGTCTATTTATTGATCTTTGCCTTCGTGCAAGCTTATCACCTCATTTGAGCTGTGCTGTGGAGATTGTGTCCCGTTCCTGGCTGCTGCTGCTCCATTTAATTTTAACATGTCTGAATGACCTGGGATCCCTCTATCACAAAAGATTGAACTTCTGAAGAAAATGGAATTGCTCCCTAGAATGAGTGTTCGCGAACTTGCGACACAGCTGTCCATCCCCAAGTCTACAGTCTCCGACTTAATCCATGGTAAAGAAAAGCTGCTGGCTGATTGGCATTCCAGTCAAAATCCCCAAAGGAAAAGAAAGTGGGATGGGAAAGATGGAGAGATAGGGGAGGCTTTGTTGTTGTGGTTCACTAGTGTGCGGGAGTCAGCAGACCCCAACTGCTTCAAAAAGACACGAGATGTCACGGCTTCTAAACATTGTAAGAGCCCCTGACAGCCAGAGCCAGTGTGAGGTGGATGACGAACTTGAGGACACTGAGCCAGTGTTAACACCAGTGACAGCCAAAGATGTGCGTGCTGCACTCCCAACTTTAAGATGAGCAATGAAGCAAAGAATTGGTGTTAAACCAGACTGGCAGATGATGGAAGGCACAGAGTGCAACTTCAGTGTGTATGCTGAAAATGCTGTTAAGCAGACGACTATTGACAGCTTTTTCATGAAGGCTGCAGGTCAGCAGAACTGAAAAGCACACCAAGCACACCAGTAGAGATCCTGCTTTTAACCTGACCTCCCCTCCCTCAACACTGAAAAATAAATAAATAAAGTTTTTTTTTTTTTACCACCTACCCCCCTCCCTGAAAAGCACAATGCAGTATGCAGCACACAAACAGAAACGACACAAAATAACTAATTTTATTGCACAGCACCATCTGCCGTTAACTGCAGACATCACATACCGCAGACATTACTGGTGCACACAAATGTGTCTACATTAAGCGGCGTACACTGTATGTATATCCAGTACAAAAAGTTCTGGGTGGTAACTTTGCCAGGTCTGATGTCCCTTCTTAAACAAGGCTCCTGGCTGTGCTCTCTGGACATGCAGGGTGCTTACCTGCACATCTCAGTGTTTCCTCCTCACAGAAGGTTCCTCTAGTTTCTTTTTCTGGGTGAGCATTACCAGTTCAAAGTGCTGCCCTTTGGCTTGTCTGCTGCGCCATGGATCTTTACCAAGTGCTTAGCAGCAGTAGGTGTGGCCCTCAGAAGGGAAGGAATGTATGTTTTCCCTTATCTGGATGATTGGCTTCTAAAGGCCTCGTCCAGTGAACAGCTACTGGAGACTTTAGAGAGAACTCTTCACTTGTTCCTCTCCCTGGGCATTACTGTCAGCCTGCCCAAGTCGGTCCTAGTTCCTTCCCAAAGGCAGCAATACATTGAGGCAGTTCTAGACTCAGTGCATGAGAAGACCTTACTGCCTCAGAATAGGGCAGAGCGCCTTATTGCCCAGGCTCAGGGGGTGGCCCAGAGCCATTATATCCCAGCCAGGATGTACCTGAGGCTGTTGCGACTGATGGCAGCTGCCATCCCCACCGTTCCACTGGCCAAGCTCCACATGCGCATCCTCCAGTGGACTGTCTGGGTGCAGTGGGACCAGCGAATGGGAAAATTAAATCAATTGGTGCTGGTCTCCTCCCCAGTCCACAAAGTGCTCCAGTGGTGGATGGACCTCCTGTACCTATTGCAAAGGAATTCCATTTCAGGTCTCCTCCCCACAGTAAATCCTCACCACAGATGCTTCCTATTTGGGCTGGGGGACTCATCTGGGACCCTTTCAAACTCAGGGCTCTTGGTCCCAGGTCAAAACCTCCCTGCATATCAATATCCTGGAGATACGGGTGGTTCTGTATGCCATGTAGGCCTTTCAGAGCCATTTTCTTCCAGGTCAACTGCTGATTCAGTCAGACAACCTCAGTGTAGTATACTACATCAACAAGTAGGGGGGGGAACACATTCATACCCCCCATGCAGGGAGGCCATGAGAGTGTGGTATTGGGCAATAGACCATGACCTGACCCTCTCAGTGATCCACGTCCCAAGAGTACTAAACACTCTGGTGGACAGTCTCAGCCAGACTCAGTCCAGCATGCATGAGTGGGAGCTTCTCTCATCAATCCCAGAAGATCTGTTCAACAGATGGGGTAATCCAGAGTTGAACCTTTTTGCATCTCCACTCAACGCAAAACTGCTCAGTTTTTGCTCACTTGATCCAGGTTCTGGAGTTTTCTGGTGAGGTGTTGTCCCTCTCTGATTCAGAGGGTGCACATCAAGCTGCAGATGGAGGGGGCCAGCATGATCCCGGTAACTCCATTCTGGCCTCGACAGATATGGTTTCCTCTGCTATAGCAGCTGGCAGAGGAACCCTTGGTCCCTTTCCCACTCAGCAGGAATCTGCTGACCTAGGATCAGGGGATCCTGGTCCATCCTAAGCTCAGGTTCCTCCATCTGCACTCATGGCTCCTGAGGACTTAGCCATTGCCAGATTTGGAGTTTCCAGTCTGCTGGCAGACATCCTAGTGGCCGCCTGGAAAGCTTCCACCCTAGGCACTTATGCCATGAAGTGGAAGTGGTTTGCAATATGGGCTGCCAAGCATAATCTGGACACTCTCACCTGTCTTGTGAGCCAGATCCTGGACTACTTGATCTCTCTGTCTCACGCAGATCTTCAGTACTCCTCCCTCAAGGTGCACCTTTCAGCTGTCTCGGCTTTCCATGAGCCCTTGGGAGACCATACCATAGTGCAGCCGGATGTTTCCTTTACCTTTCTGCATGGCATCCCGCACCTGAAACCTCCAATCCATTTTGCTGTCATGGCGTGGGATTTGAATTTTGTTTTGGAGAAGTTGACCCTGTCTCCTTTTGAGCCAGCCTTAACTTATGAGATCTGCTTTCTTTCCTGGAAAGCATTATTTTTAGTTTCTATTACTTCTGCTCAAAGAATTTCAGAGCTTCAGGCCCTGTTATGCAAGGAACCTTATTTGATTTTTAACAAAGACAGGATGTCTTTGCGCACGAAACCTAAGTTTCTCCCTAAGGTGGTGTCTGAGTTTACATTGAACCAATCTATCCACCTCCCTGTTTATTTTCCAGACTGTGCCAGTCCATGGGAAGCACTGCTTCATGTGTTAGATGTGCACAGAACTCTGAAGTATTACCTGCTCCAATCCAAGGAGTGTAGAAAGTCGAAGCAGTTGTTTGTTTCTTTAGCCCCAGGTAGAGAGGGCATTCAGGTTTCTGAGCAATGTTTATCTAAATGGTTGACTAATTGCATAGTGTTCTGCTATAGAAGGTACGTCAAAGAATTGCCTGGAGCTGTCAAAGCTCAATCCACAAGAGACATGGCTACCTCTATGGCTTGTTTCTGAGGGGCCTCAGCTACTGACATATGTGTGGCTGCCACCTGGAGTACTGTCCATGCTTTTACCAAGCACTGCAGTCTGGACATTGCCTCTAGAGCCCTTGCAGGATTTGGCAGGGCTGTGCTGCAGGGTCTCCTGTCTTAAGCTTAAGGTTGGCCTCCTTCCAGACTGTCTGCACCTGTAACTGCTTGTTACTCATTTCTATGGTGTGACCTGATGACTGAGATACCCCTGAAGAAGATAGAACAGTTACATGAGAACTTACAGTAACAGTAGATCTTCGAGGGGATCTCAGTTATCAGGTCTGTTTTCCCTCCCACCATCCCCCTGTTGGGGCTTCTTACTGGAACTGGCTATCTGGTGTATCCAGCCTTTCTTACAGGCCTGGGCACCTCCCTCTCTCTTCTTGGTCCCCCATGGCTAGAGCAATGCTCCCTTTATCTCTGGGGGAAAGAACTGAGGAGGGAGCGGGGCTGCTCACACCTTTGTAGGGTTGGTGACATTATCACATGATGTTAGTGTGGATAGCCTCAGTTGTACTGCTGAAAATCTTCTGTGTGAATCCTGCTTCACTGATGGTGAAGTTCCTACAGTGTGACCTGATGACTGAGATCCCCTCAAAGATGTACTGTTATGGTAAGTTCTTATATAACGGTTCTTTCTGAGAAATTTGAGGAATTAGTTATAAAAATGGGAGTTCCACAGGGGTCCATCTTTGGGCCCCTGCTTCTTACATTATATTTGAGGGGCATTGGGAAGAGCATCGGAGGTGTAGACTACCATCTCTATGCAGATGATACATCGTTGTACACCTCTGGGCTGGGGGACAGCAGATGTAGTCCCTCTGCACAAAAGTGGGAGCAGGGAGGAGGCTGGAAATGATAGACCAGTCAGCCTGACCTTGATGGTGAGAAAATAAGGAATGACTGCTAAAAGAAAGGATTGTGGAACATCTTGAATCAAGCAAAGCACAGGCTTCAAGGAAGTTTGGATTCACAACAGGAAGGTCATGTCAAACAAATCTGATTTCTTTGAATGGGTGACCAGAGAAGTGGAACGGGGGGGGGGGGAGAGGTGGATGTGGCCTACCTGGAGTGTACCAGTCCATGGGAAGCACTGCTTCATATGTTAGATGTGCACAAAACTCTGAAGTATTACCTGCTCCGATCCAAGCAGTGTAGAAAGTTGAAGCAGTTGTTTGTTTCTTTAGCCCAATGGCCTTCGACACTGTTCCACATAAGAGGCTTGCAAACACACTAGGCAGCCTGGGAATGGATCCCAATGTGGTAAACTGGGGTAGGAAATGATCGAGGGATAGAACACAGAGGGTGGTGGTGGTAAATGGAGCTCATTCCGAAGAAAGGAGGATGACCAGCAAGTGCCACAGGAATCAGTTCTGGGGCCAGTCCTATTCAGTGTCTTCATAAGTGACATTGCAGAGGGGCTGGAAGGAAAGGTATGCCTCTTTGCAGATGACACTAAGATCTGCAACAGGGTAGACACTCCGGGAGGGCTGAAAAAATGAGGAGGGACCTAGGTAAACTAGAGGAATGGTCAAGAGTGTGGCAGTTAAGATTCAATGCAAAAAAGTGTAAACTCGTGCATTTGGGGCACAGGAACCCAGGGGAGGCTTTCATGATGGGGGGAGAGATACTGACAGCCACCAAATAGGAAAGGAATCTGGAGGTAATCATATCAGATGACATAAAGGTGGCCAAACAATGTGCCAAGGCTATGGGGAGAGCCAGTGGGGTACAGGGGTGCATAGGAAGAGGTGTCACCAGCAGAAGAAAGGACGTGGTGATGCCTCTGTACAAATCATTAGTGAGACCTCATCTGGAGTACTGTGTCCAGTACTGATGGCCACATCTCCGTAAGGACATAGACAGGGTAGAGGCAGTTCAGAGAAAGGCAACAAAAATGGTGGAGGGCCTGCACCATAAGTCATATGAGGAAAGAGTGGAGGACCTCAATATGTATACCCTGGAGGAGAGGAGGGAAAGGGGGGATATGACAGAGAGCATAAAGGGCATAAATAAGGTACAGGAGGGTAGCATCTTTCGAAAAAGAGATGTTCTAGAACAAGGGGTCATGGCATGATGCTTGAAGGGGGTAGATGAAGGGATAACGTGAGGAAGTATTTCTTCCCAGAAAGGGTGGTGGGTGGATGCATTGAACAGCCTCCCAGGGGAGGTGGTGGGGGCAAATTCAGTAGGGGAATTCAAAAATGCTTGGGATAGGCATAGGGGAACCCTCGTGACAGGAAAGGGATCAAAGCTGGAGATCAAGTAGGTTCTGTGGTTTCTACACCAGGTAATAAAAATGGGCAGATTGGGTGGGCCTAGAGGTTCTTATCTGCTGTCAGTTTCTATGTTTCTGTGATGCATCGGCAAAGGTTGTGCACACTCGCTTTGAGTCTGTGTTCAGTGGATGACAATCCTTTTTGAAATGTTCCTTTTTGAAATTAAAAGCAACACAGACAAATGTAATGTTGTTTAGTGCTGCAAATAAATTATATGACCCATCCAAAGACCAACTGCCCATTTATACCCTGGAAGAAAGTAAAATAGAATGGGTTGGGGATTATAAATACCTGGGGCTTTGAATGGACCCTTCCGAGTCTGGGAACCTACATGCAAGCAAATTGTTAAAAAAAAAAAAAAAAAAGACTGAAACACGTGTGGACCTTATGTATCAGCATAAGGGATGTCTGGATTTGGAAACCCAATTAAAGATATTCCAAACCCAGGTATTTCCAATAATAGACTGTGCCAACATAATTTAAAACTGTTGTGCAAAGGATAAGCCATTTAAATGTGGCATGAATTGCAGTCGATTAGTTCGATGTATGCCCTTTTGATACAGATTGATGCCAAATGTATAATCAGTTGGGTTGGACTCCACTGCCCAACCGTTGCAGATTGCACAAGATTTTGTTTTCCCTGAGATTACATAGATTATTCAAGCATTTATTAGACTTGTGTCCATATTCTGCTTGCCTTAATATTGTAACTTATTTTGTATTTATTTATTATACATCTATCGAGCCTGGTTTCAAACAGAGTTATGGTACTACTTGTGACAACCTCAGTTGGTAAGCTGTTCCATAAAGGGGGGGGAACCCTGAGGCTAAACCAATGCCTTCTCTTTAGTAAATTCCATTTTTCTAATGTTAGCTTTAATGGATGACCTGTGGTTTGATACATTCCTTGCTTTAGTGACAACCCATAGCTATTTGCTGTTGATTCATTCTGCAGTGCTTTGTATGCCATGCACATGTCCCCCCGTGCTCTTCTAAATTAGAGAGCACATAGATCTAGTTTCCTTAATCTATCTGAGTATCTAAGCTCTTTGCAGCCTGATACAGCTTTTGTAGCCCTCTTTTGAATTTTTTCCAGTTTAATGGCATCACCTTTTTTATAGGGTAACCATACCTGGGCCTCATATTATAGGTGCAGCCTGACCAATGATCGGTACAAAGGGAGTATCACCTCTCTCTATCCCTGATACTAATGTGCCTCAAAATACAGTTCAGATGGCGACTAGCCTTGCTTGCCACCATGCTGCAATGCTCACTGAATTGGAGAGTTGGTGTTATTATTATTCCTAGGTCCCTTTCCTTTACGGTATCTGGCAGCTTCCTGTTCCCCATAGTGTACGCTATACATAAGTTGTGTCTCCCCATGTGCATAATAGCACATTTGTCTACATGCAGGGCCAGTTTGTATTTGATTGTCTAGGTATAGATTTTGTTGAGTGATGTTTGCAGAGATTGTCCATCCCCAGCACTGTTCACAATTGCCCCTATATGATTGCTATTTACTGCATGTAACTTTATCCCATAAACCACTATTGTGTTCTTTTTGTTATCTGTATTGCACCTGTATGTTATCACTATTGTATCTCACACTGTAGCCATGTCTACCCTCCCTGCGACAAGGTGCTTTTGTAAATGAGTCCCTGACTCAAAGGTTGTAAATCCGGCTTTCAAAATAAATAAATAAATAAAAAATATTCTGCAGTTGTCTGCAAATTTTGTAATCCAGACGTTAGGATGTGAGCACTTTAGATATGCCACATATACATTAAATAGATAAGGACCGAAGACTGAGCCCTGGGGAACCCCGCTTGTTACCCCCGCCCATTCAGACATGACCCATTTAACTGCCACTCGCTGTCTTCTATTAGTCAGCCATTCTCTCACCCAGTTGATTATATTCAGGTTTAGTTTGTTTGACTCCAGGACACCTATTAGCTCTTCATGAGGGAGTTTATCGAACGCCTTGGAGAAGTCCAAGTAAGCTACGTCCACTGAGTCTCCCAGTTCAGTTGCCTTGCAGGCTTTTTCATAAAAGACGAGCGTGTTCATTTGGCATGATTTTGATTTGGTGAACCCATGTTGTGACTCACCCCGAAGGTTCTCCTTCTCTAGGTGTTTAATAATGAGGTCCTTGAGTATGCCCTCCAGAATCTTACCCAACACTGAAGTGAGGTTAACTGGTCTAAAATTCTCAGGTTTGGTTCTGGATCCCTTTTTCAGTATTGGTATCACTAATGTCTCCTTCCAGTCCTGTACCACCTCCCTGCTGTCTAGGGATAGCTGGAAAATATAGATCAGTGGGGATGCTGTATAATCTGCGATTTCTTTCAGTACCGTAGGATGCATGTTGTCTGGTCCAGGGGATTTGTTTTTGTTAATATTATGCAACCTCTCCCTGACTTCTTCAACATTGACTTATATGCCTCTTAGTGTTGATTTAGCTATGAATCTAGGTTTGCCTGATTTAGTGGGGTTGAATACCGAACAAAAGTGTTCATTCTGAATGTTTACTGTTTCCCTTTTGTCTGCAATATTACCTTCTTTGTTCATATATGGTCCGATACTGTTGTGACATTGCTTGCTTTTATTTATATGCGCAAAGAACAGTTTATAATTGTCTTTAATTTTATTAGCCAGTGTTAGTTCGTAAGCCGCTTTAGCGTTTTGAATAGCTTTTTTTTGTTAATTTGGCCAATTCCCTCTATATCAGCATATCCAGGATGTCCTTTGTATGTCGCACAAGTTTAAAAACATTGTTCTTTTATTTGATCACTTTTCTTATATTTCTGTTGAACCACCCAGGTGTGACCCTTTTGTTACCATATTTCATTCTCCTTGGTATGTGAACTGACACTTTCTTTTATATTTTTTTGCTAGGATCCCCCAAGCTTCTTCAGTGTTAGTGTCTCTGAACTCGATCTCCCAGTCGCTCATATCACTCTTCAGGGATGCCAAGTCAGCTTTTCTGAAGTTTAATGTTTGAGTGGAGCCCGTATTAGTATGTTTATCTGCTGTCTCCTTGATGTGTAAACTCACTGAGCAGTGATCACTGTTACCTAGGTGGGTACTTACTTCAGTATCTCCCACCCAATTCCCCCATATCTGTAAATATGAGATCAAGTATGTTACTTTCTCTGGTACCCTGGAGTACTTTTTGCTCCAATCCAGCATTGTCCATAGCCTCTAGGTATTGTTTTTCTGTGCTGGAGCCACCTTCCAGGTTTACCCAGGTTATACCTGGTAGGCTGAAGTCCCCCGTAATGATATTATTTTCAGTGGGGTCTAACTTAGAAATATGTTCAAGTATTATATTATCTGACTGTATTGTGTTTGAGGGGGACCTATATTCTACCTCTAAGTTGATCTTGGCTTTGTTAGACAGTAATAGTTTAACCCAAAGCATCTCCACGTTGTTATATTCATAGACAATTTCTTCACTAATTATGGTATCCGTAATATATACGGTTATACTCCCGCCTTTTCTATATTTTCTAGATTTAGAGTATAAATTAAAGCCAGGGATATTTTTCCCATTAATGTCACCGTCCTTGCACCAGGTCTCTGTTATTATGGCTATTTGTATTGTTCTGTGTTCCAGGATGTATTTGAATTCTTCCATTTTATTTCCCAGACTTCTGGCAGGTATTAATATTCCTTTCCAGGGGTTGTGGGATGTAGCAATCTGATCAGATATATTGGTTACGTTCCTGGGAATCTTTCCCGCCCTACCCAGTTTAAATGAAGCTTAATTACTTCATTTATTTTTGTGCCTAATATTCTTGTTCCGATTTTATTCAGATATAGCCCAACAGGTTTGTAAACTGCCCTGTTTTGGAAAGTTATAAAATTGTCCATATAGCCAATCTTTTATAGTCTACAGAAATGCCTTAGCCAGGTGTTCATCCTGAGGATTTCTTTGTTTTTATAATCGTTTACTCCACATGTTGGTAGGGTGCCAGATATTATTACTTCGCTCCCTTTGTTTATCACTCTGTCAGCTACAGTGCTTATAACTGCTTTGAATGGGAGTTGTGTTATTTTTCTCTGTCGTTGATTCCAACATGCAAAATGACGAGAGGGTTTTGTGTCCCCTCCATTAACCCCTCTAGCCATCCATCTATGTCTATAAGCGTGACCCCAGGAAGTGTGCTCACCACTGTGTGTTCTCTTTTCTGCCATTATATAAAATGATATCCGTTCCCCTAGTAATAGAATCTCCTGTAATGAGGATGTCCTTTTTGAGTTGATTACTGCTTTGTTGATTCATTACTGTATTAATTACTGTATCTATTCCCTGCTGGCCATCTACCTTCCTAACCTCTGGGTCTATGTGCATACTAGTTTCTTCCAGTTGTTTCTGTTGCAAGGGGTCCCTTGCTGCTAGGGGTTGGGCCTCTTCATCTAATGCTTGCTGAACATTCATATTTCCTAGTCCCTCTTGTTGTCCGTCTTCAGTTAGTATCTTGAATTTATTTGGGGTCATAAAGGAATCCAGTAAGGATTTACGTCTAGTTTTATCTATTCTTTTACATCCCGTTTGAACTGGTTCCCAGTTACCAGAGTACTCCTTAGGAGTAGGGGGTCTGGGGTCCTGCTATTCAGAACTTGTTGAACTTATTTGGTTGTTTGGATCGGATGTGTTGTGCGCTATCGTGTCCAGAAACTTTTCTAGGTCATTAATTTCTTTGTGAACCTCTAGTCTTTTATGCAGCTCTTTTATTTCCTCCCGTAATGTTTCAATCAGTATGCAGTTGTCACAGCAAAAGTCCTTACATTTTGACCCTTCAGTGTACATATTGCACTTTGTGCATGTTTTGGAGTTTCTTTGCCTTAGTTTTGGATTGGGCCATGTTTCCTAGTGTGTGTTTACCACTTAATTAATGTGTTAAATATAGTTTCTGTTGCCCACTGCTTAGTTTGATGAATACTTTTGATTTTATTTTATCTGTCCCTGGTTTGTTCTGTTGCACTGCTGATTTATTCGGGCCTAGTTTCCTGACTTCCTCGACTGACACGGCAGGCTCGCAGGTCGCACGTGTCTCGGCAGAGCCCTCCATGCAGAGACACACACGCAGTCGCTGCATCTCTGTGCAGTGCCCCCACTGAACTCGCCCCTGCTCACTTGAGGGCTCAGCTAATTAGTGTGGCTACCGGAAGTTGCTGTGCCTAGCCTCTGGTCTCGGCGTATCACCGCAGCCCCTACAACATTCCAAAGTGCTGGCTGGTTTCTTTTGTTTTAAAATGTATAATCAAAGTGCAACCACCTCATGCGATGGAGACACACACAAACACACCTGCTGTGCTTACAGCCCCTGCTATCAGTGGACAGTCTGTCCGAGCCCCTCCAGGTTGCGGTCTCGGATCCCCGTTTCCCGACTGTTCAGCAGACTCCCTGTTGCCCAGCAACGACCTTGCAATTTACCACCTCTCCCCCAGAGGTTCGCTCGACCACAGGTTTTTGTCAAGTGAAACCTAGTTTAAAAACTATGTATATATCTGCATTTAGGTAGGTTTCTCTTGAGCACCTGCACTTCTGTCTGATGCCCCGCTTGCTTGAGGGCTCAGCAAAGTAGTGTGGCTACCAGAAGTTGCTGTGCCTAGCCTCCGGTTTCAGCGTATCACCGCAGCCCCTACAAGGTGATGTTCCAGACTATTTGGTAGAATGTTTTGAGTGTAGGGATATTCATGCCTCCTTAAAGAATACAGACCTTTTGGAGTTAGTCATCGTTAGGGCCAGTACTCAGTCACATGATTCCCAAGGTATTGAATTCCATGGCCACTAAATTTTCACCTAAGAGAAAAAAAACTCCCTCTCCTACTCTAGTGAAGTCCTGGTTTCTGTGTTTCCCCCAGAAATGTGATAAATGTAGAGGGAACTCTTTAGGTATCATTTGAATTGCATTACTTTTTACTATATAATGTATTGTTATGAATAACTGTGACTTCACTTTGTGTGTGTTGATGGTAGTATCTTATTACATATTTTATGAAAAATACTTTTTACATATTTACACTGTAACTATTTTGTAACAATCGTCATGTGAATGGAGCCTCATTGTAAATGAGCTTTGCTCAGTCACTTTTCCCGAAATAAAACTTGAATAGTTCTGCTACTGGTATTCAGTTCACATCCATATGACTCACCTAACCTCCCATGGCATGAGACTCTTGGATTCCTGCTTCCACCATGCAAGACCTGATGTTGCAAGGGGTGGAGCTGGAGGATGACACCATAGGTGGTGGGAGGAGCCAAGTTCACAGAATCACAGAAATCTGATGGCAGAAAAGGATCCATCGGTCCATTGAGTCTGCCCTTTTCCCCCTCCCCTACTCCTCTCCATTCTTTCAGTCACTCCCCATCCCCTCACTTCCCAGTCTCGTATGTCTGTGCCATGCCCCCTTTTTTTTTTTTTTTTTATACTTTCTGTTTATCTCCTCCTGTCTACCCTCAGTGCCCACTCCTTCGGGCCGCTCATCACCGTCTCTGCCCCCTACTCCAGATCTGCCCCTGGAGTGCCTCACCTCTTACTTCCTCCTGCACAGCAGGGTCTGTCCGGAATCGGTGGTCTTGGGTGGCCTGGAGCGGTCGTCACCTAGGACTACCGAGGGGTATTTTTCCGTTTTTCTGTGGTTTCCCCTGTCCCAGCTCCCTGAGATGCCAGCACAAGGATACAAGCGTCCAGAGAGGAGACGTGCTGATACGCGTCCCTCCCAAGCGCCTACAGACATCCCCCCCTTCCCGACTCTGATAGACAGAGCCGCCAACCCATCGAGAGCCCTGTTTCCACTGGCACTCTCTCCGGGCATTGGGTGCGTACTGCACCCCTGGTATCCCACCCCAGAAGGAGGAGAGCATCCGTTGGAGCGCTCAATCCTCCCTCCCCTGCTGACCCCCGCCCACCCCAGCTCATTCCTGAACCCGGGTCGCCGGTGTAGCATGAGGTGTGGCTTCCAACGCCTCAACCCTCAGCACCACCGGGCCGGCTTGTCCCATGCCCTCTTAAATCCCTCCACCATTTCAGCCTCCAGCACCTCTTCAGACAGTTTATTCCAGGTCTCCACCACCCTCTCCATGAAGAAATGCCCCCTCTCATTGCCTCTATATCTTCCACCTACCAATCTTAGGCTATGCCCTCTAGTTTTAGCCCCCTCCTTCTTTCTGAACAAGCTCTCTCCTTCACCCTGTTTATCGCCGTCACGTATTTAAACGTTTCAGTCATGTCCCCCTTCTCCTTTCTAGTCTCCGCTGGGTACAGGTCCAGTTCCTTACACCTCTATTCGTATTGTTTCCCCTGCCTACTGTGCACCATCTTGGTTGCTCTTCTGAACCCTTTTCATCCCATCAATGTTTTTGCGTAGTTGCAGTCTCCAGAACTGAACCCCGTACTCCAGGTGTGCTCTCACCATGGTTTTGTAAAGAGGCATCAGGACCTCCCTCCTTCTGCTAGTTATGCCCCTCCCAGTGCATGCTAACATTCCATTTGCCTTCCCTGCCGCCTTGCTACACTAGCTACCCACCTTAAGGTTGCTCGATACTATAATCCCCAAATCTCTCTCCTGATGTTTTTTTTTTATTTCCTCCCTTCCCAAAGTGTAAGCAGCTCATGTGTTTTTACATCCCAGATGCATCACAGCACACTTTTTGACATTGAATTTCGGTTGCCAAGTTTCTGACCACTCCTCCAGAGTCCTCAAGTCTTGCATCATGGCCTCTACTTCCCCTGGGGTGTCCACCCTATTGCATATTTTCGTATCATCAACGAATAGGCACTCTCTTCTCTCCAGATCTTCTGCTATTTCACTGATGTATATATTAAAAAAGGAGGGGTCCCAACACCAACTCTTGTGGCACCCCACTCATTACCCCGCTTACCCTGGAATGCACCCATTTACCACCACTCTCTGACTTCTGCCCTCCAATCAGGTTTCCACCCACCTAGTTATTTTCTGTCCCACCCCTAAGCTTTCTAGGTTATTCACTAGCCTTCTGTGAGGGATGGTATTAAAGGCCTCGCTGAAGTCCAGCTAGGCCACGTCCTAAAGTTTAAAGATGTCCGGTGACTGAATATAGCCCATTGGAACTGCCCAATTCTGAATGTGAACAGAATACTGGTAGCAGAACTAGGGTTACAGGTAAGTGGCCCTCTATTTTCTGTCGTTACTTCTGCGTGGGGTACAAAATCCCTCTGTGAGGCTTTTATGGATTTTCATCAAAGGTTTGGGGAGAAAACTACAAGGACTGGAAACTTGAGATCTGCTGTATATAAGAAACTGTAGTCTGTGTCTGCGTCTGTGATAGTCCTAGACAGAGTCCACAAATAAACGCTTTTAATTTAAAATATAACCTGTTGAGTGTACGTGTTACAATGTGTGGTTGGCTTCATGCAGTGGAGCTATTACAGTTGAAAGTAGTAATACTTTTGAGAGATAAATTATGACAATTTAACTGTTCAGTGCAGTGCCATGAAACCAGAGCTGTGAAACGTATGCATGAGATCATCTGCCCTAGTTTCATGTCGCTGTCCTACAGTGTGACACCATAGTGGAAAGTTAGTCGTCATTAAACGGTGTGCATAATGTATCATTAGTTCCACTGCTTTGTGCTATGGTGTAATAGCACAGCATTAGAGCGCTGAAGGAACTGATGATATGTTACTGATAATTATACAATGGCAAGAACATTTTCATTTTTTTTTCATTTTTAATTTTTATACTTGTAAATCCAAATGAGCAAACTGCCTGTTTTCATTGGAGACAAGCTTAAAGCTAAAAAACACACAAAATACCAACAAACAATACATTCAATCAATAAAATACAATGCATAAAAAATACATCATGTTTTTGAAAATAGCCACTGTTTTAACCTTGTCTTAAAGCCTTGACAGGAATTATTATCAACAAATTCTAAAGATTTCATATGACCCAGAGAAGGACTATTTTGAACAATTTCTAAAGGAATTCTGTTAAAAAAAAAAGTAGGTGCTCTAAATAATAAAGATCTTTGTCCGAAGGTAGTCTTAAAAATGGTATTTTAAATTTATAATTATACTGAGACCTAGTTAACAATACATTAGTTAATCTGGAAAACATTATAAAAGTAGAAAAAGGAAAAAGATTACATTTAACTTTAAATAAGAAAATGCCCATTTTATAAAGTACTCGATTTTCAAAAGATAAGGAAAATGACTGTTTGTACAGATCAGAGCAATGGGTTCGAAAGGATAAATCTAGCCAAAACCTCAAAGCTGAATAGTAAATTACTTTAAGAGGACTCAGAACAACTCTGTCAAATTGTTGTGTAGGGCATCTTGCTGACAGGAAGGTACTCATCGCAGCAGTGGGTCAGAGCTCTTAGCTGATTGTTTTGTGAGGGCACAGTTTAGGCCCAACCCCTTCCACCCTCACCCCACCCACCCTGGAAATAGTTCCTTTATACCTGGGGTTCTGACATCATTTCCTCAAGAGTGCAAGGTGCATATCACTGTCATATCCTCTCTAGCACACTGCACTGACAATATAAGCATACCTATTGTATAATTTATGTATATTTCTATATAACAAACCAATCACACACACCAAAAAAAAAGTAGATAAACAAGTGGGGAGTAGTGCAATGTAATGGCTGTGGGGCAGCAGTCTTCTGGGAGTCTTTGTGGAGGCTGAGATGCTGCCCTATTTGCAGACAGTGTCCACCTAGGGACAAATGACTTGGCTCATCATGAGATTAGAGCAGTGCAGAAAGACTTTGTAGAATTGGGGAGGGGCCTAAGACAAGTAGCACACACAGTATCCTTCTCAGAGGTGCTGCCTGTCAATGGCATGAGTGAGGCGAGGGTGCTTTGCAACATGCAGTTTAATGAATGGTTGAAAAAATGGTGTGGAGCACAGGGATTTGGCTTCATTGGGGACTGGGGTTCCACCTGAAGGGACACCAGCCTATACTGGCAGGGTGGTCTGCATCTGTCCAGGAAGGGAACAAGTCTTTTGAGCAATCGGTTTAAATGCTTCATTGGCAAGCTTTTAAACAAGTCAAGGGGGGAGGCACTGATAAGCGGCAGGAAAATTCCAGCCTCTCCCTACAAAACAGGATACTGAATGAGAAAAAGACCGAGGTAGAAAGGTCAGTGGGGGATGCTGCAACAGAAGGTAAAGCCATCAAAAAATGGAGAGCAATGAGTACTAATGCCCATAGTCTGAGTAACAAGCTTCCTGAATTAGTGGCCTTGATGGAAGAGGAACATCTGAATATTGTGGCAGTCACAGAAACATGGTACACGCAAAACCATCACTAGGACATAAACATACCAGGATACACTATCTACAGGAGGGACAGGGAGGGTAAAAGAGGAGGAGGAGTAGCTCTTTACATAAGGGAAGGAATCAAAGCAACAGATCAAAAGGGAAAACAGGGAGGAGAAGAAGCACTGTGGGTAAATTTGGAGACTGGCAATGGCACTACAATCCGCACTGGGGTTATATACAGACCCCTTTCTCAGGGGGAGGAAATGGACAAGGAAATGATAGAAAGTATACTTAGAATGGCAGAAAAACGGGAGATATTGCTGATGGGTTATCTGAATATGCCAAATGTTAACTGGAGTGCAGTTGCAGCAGCCACTTCGAAGAGTGGGGTTATTCTAGATGCCCTACAGGGGGCATGCCTTAGACAACTAGTATTGGAGCCCACTTGAGAGGGAGCAATCTTAGACCTGGTTCTCTCAAATGGAGATGAAGAGAGGATCACAGATGTAGAAGTGGGTAGCCATCTGGAACTAGCGACCATCGAACAGTATGGTTCACAATAAACACAGCAATAGAGTCAAGCCATACAAAGGCAAAAGTACTGGACTTTAGGAGGGCTGACTTTGCCAAAATGGGTGAGTGCCTAAGGAATGCACTAGCAAATGGGCAGGAAGGAGGGGTGGAAGAACAATGGGGAATAATAAAAACTGCCATCACAGAGGTAGCAAGCCTTTGTGTGAAGCAAATAAACAAAACAAAACGATGTAAGAAACCACTATGGTTCTCAAAGGACATGGCAGTGAAGGTTCAAGAGAAAAAGAAAGCATTCAGGAAGTACAAGGAATCACAGAAGGAGCAGGACAGAGAACTGTATCGGTTAAAGCAAAATGAAGCTGGGAAGGCAGTCAGAACAGCAAAGGCCCAAACTGAGGAAAAGATAGCCAACTCAGTGAAGAAGGGATAAAACCTTTTATAGGTACATCAGGGGCGAAGGAAGACCAAGGAGGATAGTGAGGCTTAATAAAGGGAGGGAGGGGTGGGCAGAGGGTGACTGTGAAAAGGCAGAGATACTAAACAAGTATTTTTGCTCAGTATTTACAAAGGAAGAGGGAGGTACCTAAAACAAACAGTAGAAACACTCTGGATACAGAAGTTGATACCAGCCCATTTACAGAAGAAAGGGTTCTAAAAGAACTCTTAAAACTGAAGGTGGACAAAGCAATGGGGCCTGATGGGATTCATCCCAGAATTCTAAAGAACTAAGGGTAGAACTAGTGACACCACTGACTACCCTCTTTAACAAATCATGGGAGGATGGGGTGGTACCCGAGACTGGAGGAGGGCAGATGTGATGCCCTTCACAAAAGTGGGAGCAAGGCAGAAGCAGGAAACTACAGACCTGTTAGTTTAACCTCAGTGGTAGGGAAAATGATGGAATCACTTCTGAAGGAAAGATTGTCGAGTATCTAGAGGTCAGAGGGCATTGGACCCAAGGCAGTATGGATTCACAGCGGGAAGGTCATGCCAGACAAATCTGATAGATTTCTTTGACTGGGTGACCAAAGTAGCAGATCAGGGAGGGGCTGTGGACATGGCCTACCTAGACTTTAGCAAGGCATTTGACACAGTCCCACACAAAAGATTAATATACAAGTTAGCCAGCCTGGGAGTGGGTCCCAAGGTGACAGCCTGGGTAAAGAATTGGCTGAAGAATAGGACACAGAGGGTAATAGTAAATGGAGTCACTCTGAAGAAGGGGGTTACTAGTGGGGTACCGTGAGGTTCAGTATTAGGACCGGTCCTCTTCAATGTCTTTATACGACATTGCAGAGGACTGGAAGAAAAGTATGTCTCTTTGCAGATGACACAAAGATCTGCAACAGAGTTGATGCACAGGGTGGGGTGGAAAGGATGAGAAGGGACTTGGATGTTAGAGGAATGGTCAAATGTATGGCAGCTTAGATTCAGTGCTAAGAAGTGCAGGTAATGCACCTGGGAAACAAAACCCAGGGAAGAGTACACAATGGGGGTGAGATACTAACAACAACAAAATGGAAAGGGACCTGGGGGTAGTCATATCAGATGACCTAAAGGTGGGCAGGCAATGTGAGAGGGCAGCAAGGAGGGCTGGGTGGATGCTGGGATGTATAGGCGAGGCATCACCAGTAGAAAACAGGAAGTTATTATCCTCTGTACAGACAGCTGGTGAGACCCCATCTGAGTACTGCATGCAGTTCTGGAGACCAATCTCCGAAAGACATAGACAAGATGGAAGCTGTCCAGAGGAGGGCAACTAAAAGTGCAGGGTCTGCACCAGAAGACATATGAAGAGAGACTTAAGGAGCTTAATATGTATAGCCTCGAGGAAAAGAGGGAGAGGGGGGACATGATAGAAACTTTCACCTCAAGGGAATCAACAAAGTCCAAGGGGTAGCATCTTTCAAAAAAATAGGTGTGCAAGAACAAGGGGGCACAATTTGAAGATAGAGGGGGGCAGCTCAGGAGGTAATTTAAGGAAGTATTTTTCACAGAGAGGGTTGTGGATGGCTGAACGTGGCCCGGAGGAGGTTGTGGAGTCAAAAACAGTGGTGGAATTCAAGCATGCATGGGGCAGTCATAAGGCAATTCTAGGGGGTTGGGGTAGGAAGAAGTAGGCTGCTGGTTAACTAGGATCTGCAGCTTATCCATTAGGTAGGGAAATGGGCAGACTGGGTGGGCCAAGCGGTCCTTATCTGCCGTCAAATTCTATGTTTCTATGAAGATATGTAAATAAGAATACCATAATCGAGTATGGAAAACAGAAAACTATGTACGAAGAGCTTTCTGGATTCCAAAGTCAAAAAAGATTTAACTCGATAAAGCATACCCAACCTCTGATGGAGGGTTTTCCTAAGATTCTGAATGTGAGATTCAAAAGAAAAATGTGTGTCCAACGTAATACCTAAATATTTAAAAACAGAAACATTTTCAATTATATTTCCTGTCCTATCAAAAATTGAAAGCAAGTCATTAGATACATTTTTCTTTTTAGAAAACACCATTACTTTGGTCTTCTGGGAATTCAAAACCAGGTGACTTAAGGATAACCAATCCTACAGATGATTGAAATCAGTTTGAAGATGGGAAAGGGCGACATTAGGTCTGGGATCAGAATTTCTAGTGTTCTGATTGGTCAGTGTGTGCCAAGGACAGTGATGTTATTAAATGATAACATCACTGTATTAAGTACAGGCACACATGACACTGCAGAACACTAAATCAAACCGCTCCCTCTCTGCGCAAGCACTGTGAAGCATACAGTTCTCTCTCCACACAGCCAAACATTGCCAGACAGTAAAGCCATCACAGCATAAGATCCCCCACACGACAGTAATTTCTTCCCTCTGTCTGCATTTTCTTTGAAAAAAATGAATGTCGTTCTCCGCAGCACCACTGCCTTTGGCTAAATGCTTTCAATATCAGCAGGAGCCTACTCGTTAGTTTTGGCGAAAAGCTTCAGGCAGTGGTGACACTTAAAACAGAAAGGTTTTTCTCCCCAAAATGTAGTTCCCTGTTAAAAAAACTCACCTCTCCTGCTAAACATCCCATTCGATTGTCCTGCACAGCACTGCGATCTTCTCTGCGTATTCGCTCCACACACTGCCCGCCTCATCAAAGTAATGGCCGCGCCTACATGCTTCTCACACTTCCCGGCACCTGAAAGCAATGGCCACAGTATTAAAAGCAGAAAACATTTCCCAAGTTCCAGATTAAAACAGCAAGCGCACAGTAACAAAATAAGTATGTGTATCTCGAGAAAAACAACAAAAAGACGAGTGCGAGGTCACACACAGGGTTCACGGACACAGAAAAATGGCCAGAAACAGACACAGAATGAACCAAAGTGAACCATAAAGCAACAGCGCTATCTGCTGGGCAACATAGAAACTAGGAACTATTTTTTCAACAGGTACACCTACCCCAACAAAATGATAAAAATAACAGTATTTTTACCCTTTTTTTTTTTCCTTTTCTTTCTTTTTTTTTTTTACAAAGGAGCCATTGTATAATAGCAATAAGGCACTCCAGGGTGTGTGTTATTGTGTGATAACGTCACTCCTAGGGTGGTGAAAGCACTTGGCATCACCTCGTGTGCTTCAACCCACCCCAGGAGTGACATTATTACACAATATCACACACCCTGTTGTGCCTTATTGCTTAATCAACCAGTACATCCATTACTCTGCCCTATAGTAGAATATGTCGGCACACAGATACGGTATGAAGATATTCCAGTATAATATGTCGGCTTCAAAGCTCTGGACAGTGGTTTATTGCTATTACTATAGTACATAGCTAAGGATTGTGTGATAAAATACTTATAATCTATCAGAAAGATGGATGAATATGGTGCATTTTAACTCTAGTTTGACTGTAAAGTAACACAGTACAGTTTTATACCGCTTCTGCCACACACACCTGTACCACAGTGCTTTGCATTTAAGAATGTTACTATAATGTCAGAAACAAATAATGCAAATACCGAATAAATGACCAAACAATAAAAAGAGAAAAGAGGAAACTGAATCTGGCAGATAAATATGGAGCTAAAAGATTGTTAATGCAAGACATTGTTATATGGGTGGCTGAGGGAATCATTAAAAATTGAAAATAGCTGTCAGGACTCGTCAATAAAAAATAACAACACTGTGAGGAATTATTGAACAAGAACATTTACAACACCGAATGGTGGCGGGGGTGGTGTCAGAACTTGGAGGAAAGAGAAAAGGAGTGATGGTACAGTGGTAGTATTTTCTCATTTAAGTGTTCACTTAGCTGTTATACCGCAGGCCCAAAGCCATCCCAGATAATGTTGGGAAAGGCTTGACGATAATGGGCCTAATTAGCTAAATGGAGTGTGAATGTGGCTTGACTGGACTCTTTTCAGCTGAGAGGGCAGTCATAGAAAGTGGGGAGGCTATATTTCTGAATTCCACTTCATAGCTACAGGTCAGTGTCATACTGAAACAGTTTTTGTCAGAGGATAGCCTCAATGACAAAGGCAAATGTTAAGGTGGTATCCTGACATAAGTTACTGTAAGCCTGAGATTTCTCCTTGAAATCTCCTTGTATAGCTAATTGGATGGGTATCAGTTTTTTTTTTCATATGTAGTTTCTAGGTTTTTGAAGGTTTTTTCCAGGCCCCTACACCCATGCGTCCCTGACATAGCGCATTCGTGTGCAGGCACATGCACGCACGCTGTTCGGGATGCCCCTCCCTTCCAGTCATGCTGTTGACCACCTGCACAAGCACTGAACCTCCATTCAGTGACAGCAGGACTACAGGCAGTCGACCCACCCCTTACCTGGGAGAGGAGAGCCAACGCTCGATCCTGCTCCCCCCCACATCCCCTAACCGGCACAGCGACCTGAGTTATTCCAGGCAAATTAGCCAACTCTGTAGTCATGGCGTCCAACACCTCAACCCTCAGCGTCACTGGGCTGGCCTGGGTATCAGGTTTTAAATCAGTTGCATTTTTAATTTGCAAGCTATGCTGGGATTGCTCGTGTAGTAATGCGTATGTGTATGGATGGATTTTAAAGATAAATGTTATGTTTACAGTGTATGAGGCGGTTGTGGTGAGAAACAAGATGGCAAGCAGGATGTAGTATCGGTTAGAAAATGGGCTTGAAAAATAAGACATGCTGATTGGCTAAAAGCCCTGTCCAGGCATGCAATTATTTTTCAACAATGCCTGCTAAAAAAATGAGTGCCACTTCAAGGTGCCCCATTATTTAGGATATTCTTGGACCACCCCGAATTTTGAAACTTGCCAGCTGCAATTTTTTTTTCTGCTTGCTTAGTGGGCGAATTGGCGGCCATCCAACCCCCCCCCTTCTGTCTCAGTTTTGTTTATAAAAAATCAGCCTACTGTTTCTAAACAGCACAATCACTCCTGACCACAGAAAACGTCATAGTTATCTATCATAACTGTTTACATTTTCCTTGTAGCTTCGGAATGGAACTCGCACTCTGTCACACATATCCCCGATGGCGATTGATTGGCAAGCACAGAAAGCTGCAAACAAGGAACCTGCAAACAAGCTGTCTCCTTACATTTTTTATTAGTTATTGCCACAAATAAAAGATAGAACGCTGCTCAGTTAAACATGAAAAAAATTAATTTAGAGCGCTGCCATCCATAATCCTACTTCTGGGTCTCCACTTCCTGCTTCAACATGGCAAGGTCACGCGCCTGACAGTCGCATCTTCCGATCACCACAAAACAAAATGTTGCAGGAAGGGCAGAGAACTTAACAAGAACTACTTTTTAAGCACAGAAATGATGACAAGACACTGCTGGGGGGACAGTGTACAAGACAGGACATTTTGCAAATGGGGGGGTTGGTGGAAGAGAGCTCTGTGACCTCTGTGTAGGGGGGGAACAGGAGATGGAACAGCAAACAAACGGAGGGACTACTTTACCAAAAAAGGTTTATTTAAAAAAGGTTTAAGGTGATTTCCTCTGTTATTTTATTATTTAATTAAAATTTACACACATACCCATTTTCTAAGTGCAATAATACCCTCCAGGGTGGGAAGTATTGGGCAGTACCAGACTTTCCAGGGGCTATATTGCCCTCTGCCTGTGGCAGCCGGCCTTATTACACCCCTGAGCGGTCCCATATTGCCCAGTGCCACCCACCCTGTCAGGTATTATTGCTTACTCGAAACATTTCCATGTCAGCTTATCGCACCGCCCCACACGCATATTTGCATATCCATGATGCTTTGTGCTGAGTCTGAGACTTTTGGTTGCATCTGTATTTATAGAAACCACACACATTGGAAAGTATCTACCTTCTTGTAGCATTTATGCATCCAACATGTTTTACCTTTTACTGATTAGCATTTAAATTACTTTTCCTCTTCCCACTTACTATGACAAAAACAAAACATGAAAGGTATCTGTTGCCAGGGAGCTGAAGCAACAGTATCTGTCCATTCTTAGGGAGTTTAGCTCCGGCAGATTCCAGAATCCCAGATGTTGACTGTAGTTTGTGGTATGTTGTTAGGACATTGACTGATTTTTGTCGCTGCAGTTACTGTGCTGCAAGAAGGGCAACAGTGAAAGGGGCAATTTAGATTTTATATCGCCCCTCACTCCTGTCACTCTTTGTCCCCACACAGTTTCCACCCGCTCTGGGGCATGCCTGCCCCAGAGGAGGTTATATTTAGTTTTGGGGGTGTGGAGGGAGAAGCTGCCTACATTGGGTGGTGCGGGGGGCTAAAAAGCAACTGTTTCCTGGGAGGGCGCTTCGGGGCTGTAACTCCCAGGAAACATAATGCCTGGTGCTGTAAGCCAGGTGGCATGTTGCCGATGCCGGCAATATGTTTTTCACCATTACATGGGCAAATCATAGTTTGGTGCTGCTGTAACCACTGCAAGATCTCACCCTTTTCTTGAAGATGGGAAAACAGTGGTGCAGATCTGTGGTATATTGTCTCTAGTTGTGTAGTGCACAGGGCCTGACTAGAGTCCTGCAGCGGGGGCAAAATGCTGCAGTTTGTCTCCTCACTCAGGCAGTCTGCATCCTATTCTTCTGGATTTTAGTACAAAACAAGTTCAGACATTTTCTGGTCAGCCCCCCTCCCCCCAATCGCACACACACGTGGATTTGCATACCCATGATGCTTTTAATTGTTTTTCGACAGATGCTTTGTTATTTGTTATATTTAGAGCATGCAAGTTAGCTGTGGTGAGGTCTAAGTAGTGAAATTTGTGATTGTTATACCAGTTGAGTAGTTCCTAGTCAGCTTACCTCCTCCCCCTTATTGATACACACTGATTTTCTATCCAGAATGCTTTATGCTGAGCGTATGGCTTTTCATTATATACCTGCAGAAACCACACAAATTGGAAAATATCTGCTTTCTTCTATCATTTGTTTCATATGTTACACATTGTTATTCTTCCTGATCGACATTTAAAGTGCTTTACTACTTTCCACTCACTAAGACAATAAGAAGACATCAAATGAGGGTCACAGCAGTGGCTCAACGGCACTACAGGTGACCCAGTTTTAGAAGTGGGCACAGGATATTGTGTCAAGAGGTAGGTCAGGCTGACGTAGCTACTGCTTGGCAGTGTCTCAGTTTGAGAGGTTTGGTGCCACAGTGCCACTTGCATTTGGGCCTGGGAGCTTGGTTTTGCAGCTTGGATATTGTGTGTATGAATGAGGACAGGGCTGAGGGATCACTGTCAGCACAAGACCCAGAGGTAAGACAAGGTGGTGGCGGGGGCAGACAGCTAGATAAAGAGAAGCTCTTCAAATGTGTCTGTTCCCAGCCTACAAGTTTTTTACAAATACAGGATAACCTAGCCAACATGCCACGTATCATTTCTATTGGGGGATCCTGCTTCTGTTTCAGCTTGATGCCTTTCAGCACCATTTTTTGTGTGATAAAGTCTGTAACAGTTTCAGTGCCACACAGAGACTAACGAATCAGACACAGTGGGAAATGGGCGGTTTAGCAGGAAGCATTATGTATTGAGAAAGCAGATGTGCCAAGTAAAGGCAATAAAGTTTGAAGTACTGTAAAGATAGAAATGGGCACTTTAACCCAGACATAATATAATCAACTGCTCATATTGTAATATAATTAAAGTGCTATGTGAAAAACAGAAGACTGTGTATCATATACATTTTAGGAAATTATTTCATTCCTTCTAGTGAAAGTAATGCTGTTTAATAGACTGTGTGTGTGTGTGTGTGTGTGTGTGTGTGTGGTGTGTGTGTGTGTGTGTGTGTGTGTGTACAGTTATCAAGCCTAATTCTAAGCTAGTATCAGATATTTTGTACAGAATGCATGTGTCATTACAGGTAAATATTTGCACATGTATTGATCACTGAGGCCACTTGGGGTGGGATATTAATATATTAATTGAGGAATGCAATGTAGTCTCATGGTTACACCACTAAACTATCAAGCAGGAGATCACAAGTCTGAGTCCCACCACAACCACTGACTAACCATGAGCAAGTTACTAGATCTCCCTGTGCCTCAGTCTTCCCAGCGATACAACAGCGGAGACGCATGACCCCTCCAGAATGAGGCATTGCATTCACTTGGGCTTCTCAGCATTTTTACATTTTAAAATATAATTTACATGAATAAAGAAGCTAAAGCCTTCTGTTATTGTCATTCTCAGAAGATGTGGACTTCACATGTGACTTATTCTAGCCAAGTGGGGAGGCAGGAGAACCCAGGTGTACTGCTGTATATGAGCAAATACAATATCTATTTTCAATTTTGTAAGACTTCAGTCACATCACAAGTTGCTTCATTTACACTCTGGAGGACATGAGAGTGAGGGTGACATGATTGAGACCTTCCAAGTACCCCAAAAGGGTAAATAGGGTGCAGGGAGGCATCTTCCTTCAAGTGAGGAACAGCTCCAGGACTACACGGTACATGTTGAAGTTGGGGGGGGAGTTCAGGAAGGACGTAAAGGAGTGCTTTTTCACCGAAAGGTGTAATGGAAGTATGGAATTGACTGCCAGACTAAGTAGTGGTGGCTAGAACTATGGGAGGCTTTAAAGAGCCCCTGATGTCAATGTGACAATGTTAAAAACATGAAATATTTAGACACAATTTAGCCTATATTTAATATTTTATCTATAATCCTCATCCTTCTTTCTTACTAAGGACATTTTATTGTAAACAGGATCACTGCACTATGTGTTCTGACAGCTTGCCATCCCCTGACATCACAGTTCTGTTTGTGACATCACAGTCTGTTGCTGTGGAGATGATAATGACATCATAAACAGGGCGTGATGATGTCAGGTGCAGGCAATCAGAAAGAGCAGAGAAAGTCTAAGAGACAGTAATCGTCTTTCAAATAACTGTCCTCAGTAATAAAGAAAAAAAAAGGGAACGATTTTTAGAAAACATATGAAATGTAAACTGAGTTGTGTCTAATCTCACATTATTTTCAAGTTTTTCTAATGGTGTCTAGGGCTCTTTGAGCATATGTGGGATAGACATATGGGCACAGTAGTACAGAAACAGGGAGGTTCCCTGGAGGCCGGTTAGGGTCTGTGGAGGTACGGTAGACAGGGAAACCTTTGGCAGACAAGATGGGCCAAGCAGTCCTTTTCTGCAGACAGTTTCTATGTTTCTCTGTTTCTTGTTTGATCACTTTACATGTCAGTTGTAATACAGAAGTGATGATCAGGGCCAGCAGAAAATTGCGGGAAAAGCTACCTAAAATTGCGGGAATTTGCTGGAGTTCTACTATAGACCCTGAGTGCTTTACAAAAAATCTTTTAATGTTTTCTGCTGCATGTATTAGTCAGTATAAACTGTTAAATGAATGCCCTGCCACTTGAATATGTTTAAAACATAAAGAAAAGTTTATGTTCCTAAAATAAATAAACTGATAAGCTACTGTTAGCGTTGCCTGTCTTCCAAAATCATATAGACAGTGCTGAATAAATTGTATAACGTGAATCACAGCAAATCAATATTAAATAAATCCAGAAGAAATACATTTTTCTGTTTCTGGATGTAGAATAATAAAGCCTAATTAACAGCTGTTTACAGTGCTCTGCCAGCTATTCACCCACTTTGGTACAACAAAAAATAAGCAGATTGAGTGGTGAATGATTGAGTATTAGTAAAATGGTGTTAAAGTGTTTAATGTTCATAATTTGCACTGTAGGTATTGTACACTATTTTTGAAATCACATATTTAAACATTAAATCTGGGGGTTATTGGGGCTGGCACTGTAGTCTAGAGGTTAGAGCAACAAACTGTGAATAAGCTGGGGACATCTAACAGACTTGGGTTTGATTCCCACAACCTCCACTTGCATACTGTGCAACTCTGAGCAAGTCTCTTAACCTCCTCAGTGCTCCTGGGTTGCCTCCGAAAACAGGCACTTGTGCCTAGTGGGTCTTACCTGGTTACCAAAAAAAATACCAATATATTTTCACTCCATCATACAGTAGTCAGGGTACCTGTAATTTACCTTTGTTTTACTCTGGCTGCAATTATTTTGTTTAGTTAAAGATAAATGTTCAGATACATTTTATGTGTTTTATAAGCTTGTTTTTAGACTTTAGTCAGGTTTTAATTGTAGTCTTTGCATGTGAGCATCTAGGTGGTAGATTGCTAAGAGTGAGATCACTGTTACCAACTAGCTTATTCAAGTGTAAAATCAGCAGGGCCGTCCAAACTTCCTCAGCTGTTTGAATCAAAACCAGTTTAAATAAAAGTATGCTCACAAGGGAAAACCTGTCCTATCACTTGCAAAAAGGCTTCATACTGTATTTAGCATCCCATTTAGGTGAATGGGATAATTTGCACCTTTTCTAACATCTTTTGTTTCAGTCTCTGTGGCAACAGAAACTTTTCTGATAGACTGCTTCAACACAAAACAGATGATAAGTGTTTAAGTGGATTTTGAAACCAAACAAGACAAGGATTCAAAATAAGGCAATGTCACATAAAACCGTTGCCCTACCTTGCATTGCTTTGTTTTGGCCAAACCCAAGTCTGCATGCAAAATTGTCAATATATTTGAGAGTATGCTTTTTACACAGTTCAGGGCAAAAACTCAGAAATTGCAAGAAATTGAGGAACATGTCAGTTTTTGAGGAGAATGGTGAAGCGCAAAAAAAATTGCGGGTGCAATTTTCCAGTGGCCCTGGTGATGACTTTGCATTTTAATTGGAATGCATGTGTTTACATATTATACCAGAATTTTTCTTTTTGTTTTTATTGTGCAATTTTCAAATAAGAACAACACAAAAAGGTTATAATTTTACATCCGTTGAGAGCACAGAAGTACTGGAGTCAGTTTTTTGTACTATTTGTTCTTGATGGCATCGTTTTGGGGATGTGACTATGTGTGAATGTGCCTGCTGCTTTCTTTTTTTTTAACAAGCTACTCTTATTGTTAGGAGAAGATCCTCCTGTGGCTTCTTCAGTTCATGCAGGAACAGGGAATTTCCTTGGACGAAGTGGACCAGTATGGGAACAGTGCGGTACATATTGCCTCTCAGCATGGCTATTTGGGATGCATTCAGGTATTGTGAATAATTGCTCTTCTTGTTGTTTTCCCCTTATTTTAGAAAATAGAATGGCCTGCTGTGGAGAATTTTCACATGAAAGTGTGCCCCTTCCACACTGATTTTCATTTCTGTGCATATATTATCAATACCAGTCTGCATGCCTGTTTTTTTTACCTCATTGTATGTATCAGTTTTTTAATTGAATTAGGACTCTTCCCTGCGGCTCAGAGTGCCTTACAAAACAATGATATGCAGTACATCATAACATACAGGCACAACATAATGTCAGACATTTAAATGAGTTTGATAGCGTGGCTAAAAAATCATATTTTAAAAGTGACTTAAAGACTGAGGGAACAGCTTTTGTGTAATCCAACAAGGCATTCAACATACAAGCACTTGCCGCGGCCAAAGCCCCTTTGCCTGCCAATCACAGTCTTGAAGCCTGAAGTTATAAAGGATTTTGGCCTCCTGATTGGAAGGTGTGGGCAGTGCAGGTAGTCAGAAAAGGTTACATGTGAATGATTTCCAGTATAGGAAGTCCCCATTGCTATTGTAGGTAGCAGTATGCAAGTCCTAGTTGTGGGGCTGGTTGGCAGAGTTTGAACAAGACTAAATGTCATCTGAGATAGGCATCTACATTCAGCCAGACACAGTCCACAGCTGCTGTAATGAACTCTCAAACAGTCAGTGTAGTGTAAGTCCTTAGCAGTTGTTCTGACACCACATGTGCTAGGTAGATTTTGCCCTCAAGAGCTACTAAAGGATCAGATAAGACAAACTAAGCTTGTTGTTAGCATACTTTATTCAAAGGCTGCTCTGTCTTGAACTGAACTCCCTTTGGTGTAGATTTGCTGTTGTAACACCAGCCATCATAGATCACCACTCCAGTGAAATGTGAGGGAAAATTCTTTTTATGATTTTGCTGGGATTCAAACCCCAATCGCTGCCCACGGTTATGTACTCGAACCACAGTGCTCTTCTTGCTGCTGTTCTGCAAGCCTGTGTTCAGACACATCTAACACAATCTGATCCCAGACCAGTTTTGCTTGTATTCTGCTACTGGATCAGTTTGGCTAGTAGCTGTTTGGAGGAAAGTTTGTGGTGTGTTGAAGGGGAAATTGTTCAGAGCCCATTTGTGCTCTTTGTGAACTGTGGTGCCCCTTGTTTTCTCCAGCTCCTGCTGAAGTAGTTTGCTAACTTTAGAGACTCTCCTGCATACACCTGATAGAGTGTTGCCCATTCCTCCAGTTGAGAGGAAGGACTGGGTTTTGCCTCGAATCCTGATAACCCTGCGCAGAAGGGACAGCCCTTCTGTAGCTCCCACCCCTTCGTTATATGGGTCCCCGGGGTTCCCCCGCCCTGTCCCCACCTCCGACCCCAGTCCTTGCCCTGCCTTCTCCTTCTCTTCCTGCTAACACTTGTCACCCCCCAACTCCTCTCTATCTCCATATTTCCTAAACCTCCTTACTCCCCTTTCCCCTATCACAGGTGATTAATATGTGTTACTCTCCCTAATCGAGTGCCATGTATACTCTTGTAAATCTATTATTTATTGTTAACTGTCTAGTCCAAAAATATGTTGATGAACACCGTATTTGCTTACTGTCATGCATTTGAGTATTTCGCACTATGTATTATGTATTAGTATTTCACACTATGTATTATGTATTGTGTATTTTATGTACTGTCCTTGTTGACCTCCCCAGGTCCACCTTGTAAATGAGCTTGTCCTCAATGGTGTTTTTGCCTAGTAAAATAAAGATGATTGACTGATTGATTTGGAGGAGGAGTTCAGTTGTTCATTTCAGGCAGCTTTCGAAACACCGATGAGAAGGGACTTTTGAGCTGTCTGGAAGAAACTTCATGGTGTTCTGCAGGGGAAATTGTTTAGAGCCAGTCAGGCTCTTTGTGACCTGTGTCTGGTGCTCTTTGTTTTCTCAGCTCCTGCTGAAGCAGGCTCCTTACTTTAGAGACTTATTGCCTGTGTCTCTACTGTACTTCCCATTCCTCCAGTCAGGAGAATTGGGTTTAGGTGGAGTTGAGCCACTATATTTTAGCCACATATATTCAAGGGGTTCTCCACTGCGGTCCAGAGCCGAAGGTTCCAGAGCTCAAGGGTATCACACTGTGGGCATCAGCTGTGGTGTTAGCCATCAGCCGGCAGCTCTGCCCATTCAGTGTATGCCTGCTCAACTCTCCTGTAAGTACTCTACAGTTATCTACTCAGCTTCACTGCTGTTGTCTGCCTCAGCCTGGTCAAATGCTTATTGAGTTCTTAGCCTTGTTTACATGGTCGATGCACTGCAACTCCTGCAGCACTTTAACTTGCACTGACCGCCCTAGCCGATAAAATCTTTTGTCCACACATCACCTCTCAGCACTGAAGCAGACTGTGCTATAGAGGGGAAGTAAGTCTATGTGCAGTCAACTACTCGATGACGGTGATAAGGCCAGTGGTGCTTGAGTCGTTGATGTCATTTCACCCAGTTGCCATGTCTTCACTCAGATTCCTTCTCACTGAGCTGCGTGTCTGCCCCCTTAATGCCCTTGACCCCATGTATACACAAGCTCACACAAGCTCCTTACTCTGGTGTTATTTTCTCCATCAACAAGCGACCTTCTGATGAAAGCTCTGACTTTCCAGGATCAGGATACCTCACTTCCTTGTTCACAGGAATCATGGGAGGCAGAGGAGCATCCTAGGAGGCAGATGAACTCACATTACAGTACTCCCCTGTTATAACGAATCCCATTATAATGAACCCTGCATGTAACAAACGTGGGTCTTGGATCCCCCCAAAAAAACACTGTTTGCAGTTTGACATTTTGCTGTTTACGGTTTGCATTTCTCGATTCCCAACTGACAAACTTGTGTGCCTTGAAGCTTCAACTGACAACTGTAACTGTCAAACAGTTAATAAATGAAAACGCTTCCTTACCCCTTAGTCCTTATCACTTAGTTCTTGTCACTTGCCAGCTATGATTTTTCGCCAGTTCGCCTACCCGCCCACCCACTTGCTCACTCACTCATTTGCTGTTCTCAGCGGTTTGTGTTAACCCCCCGCCTCAGCCTTAGTTTAAATAAAAAACAAATTTGATGTCCCTCAATGCCCCACCTCACCATTACTTTAAATGAAAAAGAAATAAAAATTAATATCGCCATCTCCAAAACTTTACAGCTCGCACACACGCTTGTTGTCACTCCGTTTGGTATGCTTGTTGTTCACACTCTCCTTGCTTGTGCTTCAGTCCAATTAAAAACATAAACATAAAAGGGTGAGTATTAAAACACTATCCAGTAATGGAACTGTGTGTGTCTGTGTCTCTGTAGGGGGGACACATGATTAGCACTGCAAGTAAAAAAAACAAACCACCAAAGTCATCCAGGCAGAGGAATTGTTGGTCTCCCGTTATAGTGTACCTCCGTTATAATGGACATTGCTTGTGGCTTCTGAGGGGTTCGTTGTAATTAGGGGCAACTATATGTTGAAGCAAGCAGTGCAGCAAGTCCACATGGCTGCTCAAGATGCTCACTCTGATAAGCATCCTGAACTTTGGAGAGGATTCTGAAGTGCCGTAGTGATCGACTTACCACAATCTGGTAAGTATCTGCACGGCAGCCTTTGTGCCAGAGCAGCATTAGGGCTTGTGTTGCTCCAGTGCAAATACAACTGGGTAAATAAGGATATTGCTTCCTGTTGTGCTGCGTTACCATTTGCTACCTGCTAGCACAAACTACTGATTATATCTATTCATCTGGCGTTGCCTCCCTAGCTGTTGCCAAATAGTCCTAACTTATTTGCTTTAACAACTGGGTTGTGTTAGATCCCTATTGATGTTCCCCTTCTGGGTAGTCCTTATGTAGTTGAATTTGAACTAGTTCTATGGCTGTATGTATCTACTTTGCACTCTCTATCTTAGTAACCCGTTTAGTTTCATTGCATTCCGTTCAGTAACTTTAACCTGTGTTTGCTTCCTATCTAGGTAGCTCCTTACAAAGCTGAAAAGTAACTAGTTATTTGCTCCCCAGCTAGGTAGTCCTTGCTTGGCTATTTCATAACTAGTTATTTGTACTCCCTGTCTAGGCAGCCCCTACATAGCTGCATAGTAACTAGTTCTGTGTTTATAATTTACTTGCTCTGTGATTTGTACCTGCTTTTGCTCCCTTTCTAGGTAGCCCTATTAATCTGCTTTATAATAGTTTGGTGTTAATAATCTGTGTAGGCCTCCATTTTAGGTAGCCCCTACTTAGTTGGTTCTGACATCTAGTCTATGTTGCAGTCCTACTCCCTTACCCAACATTCTCCAGTTTTCTTGTTGCTGCTGTGTTTGTCACATTTTCTACTGATGTGCTCCATTCTCTTGTCTGCCATGGACCAAACACTATGCTTCCTTCTCTACTTTATTTCTTTCCTCATCTCCCCACCCTCCTGTCCCCTACATTACACTCCCCCCATCTCCTCTCTTACCTCCCATATGCTCTGGACACTTTTCCTCTTCTTACTTTAACTTTGAGTTCCTCTACAGGATCCTTTTTCCCCTTTGTCCCCTTCAGGTCTATCACTGTGTCTCACTGGAGATGTATATCTCGCTCTGTCCTCCTGCTGCTTGTCCTGCTGGCTTGGGATATGGAACCAAAACCTGGTGCTGCCTTCTCTGTCTCCTTCTTTCTGTCTCTCCCTAAAGGCCTAAGCATTTTCTACTTTAATGCTTGCAGCTTGTTACATGAAGGTGACCTCCTGGGACTGAAATTGTCCAATATTCATCTGGCATTGCCTCTCTATCTTCTCCTCTCCCTGTCTCTCTAAAGGCGTAAGTATTTTCCACCATAATGCTCGTAGCCTGTTACCTAAAATTGACCTCCTGAGAGTGTGGACTCTTAACCTAGCTATCTCAAAGTATAACTTCTTCCATCAAGACCATGGCAGATGTGATGGTGGTGGTGATGTCCTCTTTGTCTGTCATGGTCTCACTTGCTCTCTCTCTCTCTGTCTCTGCCTGCAACTCTGTTCCCTCCTTTCATGAACTCCTTCTGGTAAAGCTCGCTCTTCCCTCCTCCACACTATCTTTATTTGGACTGTCTCTGCCTCCCCCAAGATTTCTCCCTCTGTACTGATTGAGACTATATTCTTTCTGGCCTCCCATTCCTCTTTAGGTGAACTTATTCTTCTAGATGACTTCAATACTATTTGCTTTTTTTAATCATCCGGCCTACTAATCAAAAGATTGAGTTCCTAATCCTCTTGCAGTCTATTACTGAGCCAACATGACTCAATCCTCACTAGTCAACCCACTTTATGCTGGAGTGGGTCCTTTCCTCCCACCCTCATTGCATAGTTGTTGTTCATATTTTACCTGTTGCTTTTAGAACTGTGGAATAAAATACTGCATCCAAAAATATTTGTCTTCCTGCTGCTCCTCGAAAATGTATTGGCTCAGGTCTCTTTGCTCTTTGAACATTAACGCCCTTCTATGAGACTTTGCAGCGATTGATTGGTCTCCTATCCTAACAGCTGCTGACATCAATATGCCCTCTGTCTCTCATCCATTCCAAATTTCTTTACGTGTGGGACAAGCATGCCCCTCTAAGAAAGTCCTATGTAAAGGGCTCCACCACCCGTGGATTACAGTGGACCTCACTGATCTTTGTAGATCTCGTGATAATGCCTAGGTCATTTCAAATTGTTATACTTCCCTTCTGACCTCCTCACCTACCAAAAACTCAGGAATTCCTGTGCAAAGACCATAAGGCAGCCAAGTTAAACTACTGTGACTCCAACCTCCAGAATAACCCTTCCCCATTTCTTAGTCTTCCTCTCCTGTTCTACTCGAGAATTATTTACTGGCCTCTACTCTCTTCCTCTGCTTGCCTCTCACTTTAACAATTTCTTCACCACCTGTGTCCTTCCTCCTCAGTTAGAACTGCAGGCTTCCCCCTCTTCACCACAGTCCTCCCACTCTGAATCCTCTTCCAACTGTTTTTACCTTTCTCCTGCTACTCCACTGAATGCTATTATTGCTCTTTCCTTAAGCTCTCCAAAGGATCTAGCTCTGATGGTACTGACTCTAAACTACTCCCTTCTCTCTGCTACTGCCATTCATGTATTCATTACTCACCTGCTTAATCTCTCCTTCTCCCGCGGCACTATCCCTCAGTCCTGGAAATTTGTCAAGGTACTCCAGTTTCACAAGAGCGGTGACCAAACCTCACCTGGCAACTATCGTTCTATCTCCCTTCTCCCTACTCTTGCTAAGTTACAAGGAAAACTAGTTTATTCCCAGATCTCCAACATCCTCTACTCCACTAATTTCCTCTGTTCTTTTCAGTCTGGTTTCCAAAAGAACTACTCCACTTTATCCTCCTTACCGCGTGTTACTGACTCTGTCCTCACTGGGATGGATCTAGGACACATCACAGCTGCTATCTTCATTAACTTTGCTGAGGCCTTCGGTTCGATGGCTCACCTTCTCCTTCTGGAGAAGTTGAGATCCACAGGTCTTTCCCAAGACATCTTCTGTCAGTGTACTTCGGTGATGCTGTGTCCCTTCCTCATCCAGTCCAAAGTCCCACAGGGCACCATCCCGGGTCACATTTTATTCTCCATTTTTCTTAATGACCTCCCATCTATCTGTGTTGACTCGCATATTCACATGTATGCTGATGGCACTGTACACTGTGCATTGGGCACTTCAATTTCAACCTTGGATTCATCCCTACAATGTGACTTTAACAGCGTCCAGCACTGGTTCCACTCTAACCATCTCAGGGGGTAACAGAGAAAACTGTGTCTGTGACCTTTGGCACCAGCCATTAAACTTGCCAGTTTCTCTACCTCTCATGTTTTCTCCACCCTGGATGGCACTCCGCTTGAGCTTGTCCCCTGCTTCAAGTATCTTGGTGTTTGGCTGGATAGTAGACTCAACTTCTCTATCCATATTGGCGCCATGCTCATCAAGCTTTGTCTAGATTGGTACCCTCTGCCACAACAAAGATTGTCACTCATCCCTAGTCCACCATGAGCTGATCAGTAAGATTGTGCTCCCTGTGTTTGACTATGTGGGTGTGGTTTATCTTCTTGCCCTGTCCTCCTCCCTTGCCAGGGTGGACATCCTCTGCAATGCTTTCCGCAGTTTTGCTGCTAATACTTCTCCTTGTACCTCCATGTACTCATCTCTTCACTCTTTACACTTCCCTTTCTGTTCCTCCCCTTCCCTTCTGTCACCTCATGCGCTGTGCGACCCTAGTTTCTAAGGACTGGTTTGACTCTTTGCCAGCCTGTCTTTCCTCTCGCCTCTCCTCTCCCTTTTTCCCTTATCCTCTTATTCCCTTCGCTCTCATGACTCTCATACTTTCCCCATTCCACACTCCAACTCTGCTGCTGGGAAGTCTCCTTTTTCCTCGCGACAACCCTCCATATGGAACAGTCTCCGTCCCACCCTCCACCTCTCCCTTTGCCTTTTTTCCCCTTCAAATGCCGCCTCAAACCTCTTGCTGTTCCCTCCAGATTATGCCCTGGCCATAGTTAATTTTGCCATGCTGCTCTCATGTGCTTAGCCCTAGTGCTCCTGAACCAGTGTTTTAGTTCCAATATACTAGCCTGTACACAGTTAACTGTATTGTAATCTTTGTTTAATTTTGTATTTTTGGTGCACCTTGCATTTTTTCTATTATGTATATTTTACCTGCACATTGTGTATTTTGCCTCCCTATTTCCCTTCCTTTGGGTCACACCTGGAAACGAGCCTTGGCTCAGTGTGCTGTTCCCAGTTTTCAGTAAATAAACAGTAAACTGAACCTGGCAACATTTGACTGGGAAACTGGTCCTGGATCATTTTAGCTGACAATCTGATCTTGGAGCAGTTGTAATGGTTACAGTCTAGCTGCATCACACCATGGTGGCATGTCAAATTCCTTGTCATTCCTTCCATTATAGGGCTGAAAGTACCCAGCCTCTCAGGCTTTAGTGAGTCCTTGCCATGTTCAGTCTACCGGAACTCTTACTATAAGTCTTTTCCGACCTTACATTCTGAATGCAATCTCATGACATCTCTCAAAGGCTTGCTCTCATTTCTGTGATGGAATGGTGCATGCTTAAGAAGTTAAATTCAGTTGGGGGTGGGAAAGGGGCTTTATTCACACATACGGAAGGAGAAAAGAAAGGAGTGGAGCAGAGTGCGCCTGTCTAAGAATACTGTAGATGTTCAGTGAGACTGGCGCTCCAGGGACTATCAGTTCTTCTTTAAAGAGATATTACTACAAATACCATATATCCTTTTGTCTTTCTCATTAGTATTGCAGCACAGAGCCTGCCATTGCACACGTTTACAAGAGATGTAATTGGTTATTGCAGTTTTATGGCCTTTTAATGAGTTGGCCAGTGGATTTGAAATGAACTTGAGCTTTGCAGGAAGTGGCCTTGAATTAGCTGATGAAGTTGGAAAATCAATCCAAGTTGGCTACGAAGAACGTCTCTAAAGCCAGCGCTAACATTTTGGACTACATTAATCTACTGGAAGTGTCACTTTCTAGTTCCGAGTTGTACTACATTTAAATATGTAATGCTGGTCAGTGTCACTTTAAAAAATAATTAAATCTAATTATGAACAGGCTTTCAAAGACCATCATAAACGTGAAGAAGGGGATTACATTTAAACTACAATTGTTCAGCTAGCATCCTGGGTTTTCTGATCTTTGATTGAATAGTTGCAGTAATATAAGACACATGTTAACAGCATTCTGCCAGGATTTTTTAGAAGCATACCTCCCGAATGGTATTTAAGAGCTATAAGTATTATTAACGTTGGCAGTATATTGATTCTGAAGCAGTAGTATTTGTCATCAAAACATTTCATCATATATTGTTTTTAAGCAGTAATGAATTTCTGGCAAATCATAAATATATCCTTTTTTCATTTTACTTCAAGTAAGCAATAAGACATGACTGGGTGTTGGTAATACTGAGATACCCGCACATCCAGAGACATAGTTAGGCACGAGACTACAGGTAGAGAGCCTTCAGCCTCTGGGTGTGCGGGTATCTCAGTACTACCAACACCCAGCCATGTCGTATTGCTTATATAAAATGGGCCTATATGCAACTTTGTAAAAAAGAACGTTTTAAAAGTTTTCAGAGTCACAAAAAAAAAAATACTAAAATGTTACTAAATAATGTAAAATAGTCCTACCACATATGTTTTTCACCTGTCGATCATCTGTCTTTCTTCACACTCAGTACATTGTGTGATTGTTTACCATGGAATAGAAGAATTCAAAGCTCTGTATTATTCTAGCAGTAGAATGCTTCTCCCCCAGACACACACACACATGCAGAATGGTAACATGGAATACATGAATTCAGCATTCTTCAGAGCTCAACTGGCATATAAAGAAAGACGCACACACAGGCCTGAAGTGGAACCAGAACCTCAATTTTATCTGTTGCCAAGTAAGGAGCAGGGAGTTCTGTGACAAAGTGGTAGGGATAGGAGGGGAATTTTTCTTGGTCATCAAAGAAACACCAGCAATGGAAACTCTGAATAGTATTTGATTTTTTTAAATTAGTATATGTGTGTAAGGGGGTGCTCATGAGTGTAAATAATGTTAAATTATTTAAAATGGACTTTTAGTTTTAGGGCCTAGTCAAATTATATACAGTATGAGTAAAGGCAGCAGTCATATTTGCGATGGAAATTAGGAAATAGGTGGCTTATGAATTCTATGAGTTTCCCTGGTTGGCAAGGACTTGTTTTAGCCAGTGGTTGCACTCTCTTACTGCAATAGCTAGAACCAAGTCTCCCATTCAGGACACAGGGATTTCTTTGCCCATTTTATATTGAAGATTAGAAAATGTCCTGCTCTTTTGCTGTGCCCACCGTAAATAAATTATACCATATAGCATGGTGGAGTGGTGCTGTTTATCTTGAGAAACATGTCTTAGCATCTTCCTAATGCATCCATAGTAAAAACCTTGGGCCCTATGCACTCTACCAATGCACCTCGTAACCCGGGCGTATTGGCATAGCTAAGTCTGAATGTCACGTAGTGGGGTCCAGGGGAACCCGCACAGCATTCACTAGGGGAGGGTGCAGGACAAGTTCACGCTAATCCCCAGGCCACATGGACAGCAGCGGGCCAGGGGTGTGTTTGGGGGCGTGCACACACTCCGTGCCATTCACAAAGGTGTGGCGTGCTGGGCACTGGGGGCACACCTTACACCTGGGAACCTCAGCCATAAGAGTTACACGCCCCTTCCAGGATGCTGCCACCGGCAGTGGCCAAGATGTCGGTGTGCTGCAGACCCCTGCGACATGCAGCCCCTGCCCATGGGAGCCACAAGGAGGGCCAGGGGCAGCTGATCAGGCATCCTGTGGCAAGTGGGGTTGACACACTGCGTGCTGGCAGCTGGCATCCGTGCCTCGCGGGTGCAAGGGATCCACTGGTGGACCTGGTCTGGGTATCCCATTGGATGCATGCCAGGTCCGCGTAACACCCCTCTGCGCACCTGCGTACTTGGGGGATGGGGCCATGATCAGGTGGCTGGCATTAGCGAATGCCAGTAGCGGTGCACCTGTCCGTGGGTGCAGAGCTCCACAGGCAGGGTACGTGCATTTTGCGCATACCTATGCCCCATTCATGCATAGTGGCCCTTGTTTGTACAATCAAAAAGGAACCTTGAGGGGAGAGAGAGATTTAAAAAACAGATTTGCTAGTGGCTGCCATTAGTATTGATCGGGTCATTAATTGCAAAACTTGCAATAAAGGTTTACAAATATCTGGGACATTAAAACACACTGATGATGAAGCTAAGGATTTCAGAAATTTATTTATTTATTTATTTAAGAGTTTTACCAGAAGGCATACTGAGCAGTGTACCACTTGATTCCAGATGCGCCCTGGGGGAATAGGGATAGGCAAGATACAGTAATAGTAGAAGTTACACATGTACATGTTCAATGCAATCATATTAGAGTAGTCAAAATCCTAATATACAAATAGCAAATATACGGACAGGGTGGTATAGGTAAGGGAGCAACACGCACTGAATTACGTATTTACCCAGCAGCCAACATCACACAGTAAGCAGGGTTGTGAACAATAGGGAGAAAAAAATAGCGGAGTCAAATAAACAACTGTAAATACAGTATTGGTTAAAAAAAAAAAAACATGTATGATGAAAAATGTTTCTGAGTCAAAAACAGTTGCCAAATGGGTTCTGTTCCCTTAAGTGTAGCAGAACGTTAGTTCTAGGGACATGGATATGTTGTTCATCCGCACTGTCTGGCAGGTATCCTTGCCGCTTTAAATCTTGCCGGAAGGTCTTCAAGCTGGCTCCTCCCACCCACCCGGGTGGTAAAACTCTCGGCTCCGCCCCATGACGCTAGATCTTCCTTACCGCTTGGAAGCTCAGATTCCCTCATAGCAGCTCTGCGTAAGACCCGGTTCCTAGTTCTTTGAATTCCGAATTTAAAAGTTTTTTAGCTAAAGACTTCAGTCTTCTCTCCGTGGCTGCGATGGAGCCGTCGACTCCCGGTTTCGGAGATGCCCTCGCGGGCGAAGATGTCTTAGGACGGATCCGCACCACGCGGCCTACTGTATCTAGGCCTGGAGCACGACCCGCAGGCCTGCGACCTGTGCTCTTCCTTTTCGGCCTACGTCCTCGAAGACCGTGCTGCCCGTTTACAACTGGGGTGTCCCGAGAAGCGTTTTCCTCCAGTGAAGTCAAAAGAGGCCCGGTCGGCGGTGTCCGCGGCGGCGGGCTCGGCGGATCAGCTCGAGCAGATGATCGCCCTCGAAGAGAAGGCGGTGCGGGCCGCTTCTACCTCGGCTGCGGCATTTGTCCCGCTCTCTCTCGGTGCCTCTTATTCAGCTTCTTTTAAGGAGCTTTGTCTGACCCTCTCTACTAAAGGTGAGGGACCAACTTCTGCTGGACCGTTTTCTCAGTCCAAAAAGAGAGACAAGGGTAAGTCTCACCGTCGACGCTCTTGGGAGCGGGAAAGATCCCTCTCCTTGACGACTGGTCTCGCAGTGTCCCGTCAGGCCAGTTGACCGAGACTCCCGTCGACGCGGTCGAGATTTTTCTCGACCCGTTGGATGGGTTGTCGGCAGGAGAAGCTGAGAATCCCCTCTCCCCGGTTCCCCCGGTGGGAGTTGAGGACCCCGTTGGCTTGTCTGTGCCTCGGTTCGAGCCGCCGGTTGAACTCTCCGAACCGAGGGAGTGCGGTTCCCCGACACCTCCCCACACCGTCCCGGGAAAGCGAGGTTCTCGGTCTCGGACTTCTTGGCAGTCCAGCCGATCCCACCGTCATAGGCGGTCTCGGTCTCGGCCAGCGGCAAGCGGCGCCGCCCGCTCATCCTCGGCGAGGAGAAGCCCGGCGTAAGTGAAGATATGAGGAACTCATGTGGAACAGCTCCTTCTGTCCGGGAATAAGCCGGCGCCTGTCTACCTTCCCGCCATTAAGTGGCTGTCACGGGCGGCGAAACAACCCTCGTTTTATCCGAGGGCCTGTTCCCAGGCCAGTTGTTCGGCCAAACCAGCTGCCCACCGATTCCGGTGGAACCTCCGCCTCCACAGCCGTTAGTTGGGGCTCCGACCAAAATTCTCGGTCGGCTCAGGGACTGCCCATAGGCTGTCTGTCACCCTCACTCCCGATCGACCTCGGCAGGTGGAGGTGGCTCAGGCCGAGGCAGCTCTTTGAGGACTCTTCGAGTCGAGGCGATTCCTCCTTTTCTCCAAGTGAATGGACTTGGAGTCCTCAGGAGGACAGTCGATGGGCGATAGCCTTCGTCCTTCCTGGGATTGCTTCGGCTCATCTCGAGTCCACCAGGATGAAGCTTCGAACCCGTTTCTAAGCGGGCCAGGTATCCCTCATGGAGATTCTGGACCAAGGGGATTCCCCTACGGAGGCCTTTCCAGTGGCCGAGGCCATTGTGGGCCCGGCCTTGGAGCTCTGGCAGCGCCCTGCTTCCTGCCCTGCGCCTTCGGCCAGGATGGCCAGGAAGTATGTGGTCCCTACCGGTTCCTTGTCCGGTTTTTCGGAACACCCCTCGGCTGAGGGGTTAGTTACCGACAGCGTTTTGCGGCGTGCTGGGAACGCTAGGGATGTGGACAAACCTCCCGACAAGGAGTCCAAGAAATTGGACTATGCCGGGTGAAAAGTCTACGCTGCGTCCTCCCTCGGCCTTCACCAGGCCAGTTCGGCCGTCCTCATGGCACATTTCTCTCATGCCCTGTTGGGCTCCCTGGACGAGGTCGTCCCTCATCTTCCCGCGGATCTGCAGACCACGGTTAGGCAGGTGCGGGACCAGGGCAGGGCAGTGGCCAAACAGCAGCTCCAGACTGCTTTAGACATTGGGGACTCATGTGCCAGGTCTGTGGCGGCTGCAGTGGCTATGCGTCGTCAGGCTTGGCTGAGGATATCCACCTTCACTTCAGATACCCAGCACAAGTTGGTGGATGTCCCCTTCTTGGGGACCGACCTCTTCGGCCCTGGGGTGGAAGGTCACCTGCAGAGGATCAAGAAGTCCAATGCTACCTTGGACTCGGTCTCATCCGCTCAGAAGGACAAAGACCGCAAACCACAGCCTAAGCCCTTTCGTCCTTCTGCGCCCGCGGCACGTCCGGCCCAGCAACGCCGGGGCCAGCAGTCTCGGGCTTGGCATCCCAAACCCAAGCCCGGGGCTTCCTCCAACAGGAAGCAGGGAGGTAAAGGCCCAGGAGGTCCCTCGGCCGGTCCCTCCTCCAAGCCTGCCCAGTGACGGGCTGAGGGGTGTCGCCCCCAACCCCGTCACCTCACCCCAGGTTCCCCCATGGGGGACGGCTCCGGCACTTCCTTTCCACCTGGTCCGTTATTACCACGGACGGGTGGGTACTGAAGGTGGTGGGAAAGGCCTGCCTCTGGAAGTTCGAGCAGGCCCGCCCTTCAGAGCCGATCGCACCTCGGGGGCCTGGGGTCCGCAGCCTCACTGTCGGCTCGCCGAGCCGACATCGCTCCTCCTCCAAGGAGGTGATCAGGAGATGGCGTGACCTCCCTCAGACCCGGGGTTTGTGTCCAGGTACTTCCTGGTTCCGAAGCAGACGGGGCTGGCGCCCATTCTCGACCTACACAACCTAAACAAGTTCCTAAGGTCTCGAACCTTCAGGATGGTCACTCTGGCTCAGATAATACCATCCCTGGAACCCGGCGTGTGGTTCTGCTTTCTGGACCTGCAGGGCGTGTTCTTTCCGTCCCTATCCGTCCGTCACATGGAGATTCCTTCGCTTTGGCGGAGGATCGCCATCGATTCGAGCCTGCCCTTGCCTGTCTCAGCTCCCAGGGTCTTCACCAAATGCATAGCAGTGGTGACAGCTTTCCCTGCGGCGCCGAGGGTCGGGTGTACCACTACCTGGACGATTGGCTGATAGCAGCCCCTCCAACAGGAGGTGGGCGGTCAGAGATCTGGCCCTCAGGTTTGCTCTCAAATCGGCCTTCTCATCCATCGAGGCCAAGTCGGAACTTGAGCCAAAGCAGGTGATTCTGTTTATCGGGGCAGAGCTCGACTCTCTTCGAGCCAGAGCACGGCTCCCGGCGGACAGGGCCAAGGTTCTTACCTCCTTTGCCTAGTCATTTCTGGTTGGGCAATCGCGCCCTGCCCGGGACTTCCTGCGCCTCCTGGGTCTCATAGCGGCCTGTACCAGCGTGGTCCATTCGGCATGCTGGCACATGCGCCCCCTTCAGTGGGGACTGGCCAGCCAGTGGTCACAACGCTGCGATCCATTGGACCAGCTAGTGATGGTGACCCAGGACATGTGGAACGCTCTCCGGTGGTGGACCGTTCCATCTCATCTGCAGGAGGGCATCCCGTTTGTCTGCCCCGAGCCGATGGTCTCTCTATCGACCGATGCCTCTCTGATGGGTTGGGGTGCCCATCTGGGGGAACACCGGGCGCACGGCCTCTGGTCCCCGGGGGAGTTCCGATGCCACATCAACCTGCTGGAGCTCCGAGCGGTCCGCCTAGCTCTCACCGCCTTTGCTCCGTTTCTCCAGGGTCAAGTGGTCCGATTCCAGACGGACAATACCACGACCATGTACTACCTAAACCGCCAGGGCGGGACGCATTCCATGCTTCTAGCAAGGAAGCTCTCCGCATTTGGTCACTCGTGCGCAGCCTGGAGGCGGATCTCCTAGCCATTCATGTGGCAGGGCGTCCAACACCTGGCCGATGCCCTGGGCGGATAGGGCTGCATCTCACAGTGGTCTCTCCTGCGAGGTAGTACAAGATCTGTTCTCCATTAGGGGACACCTCAGGTGGACCTGTTTGCCTCAGGGAGAGCGAAGCTGAGGCTGTTCATGCCCGCCCCCTCAGCAGGGCTCGCTGCAGGGGGATGCCTTCTCGAGGCTGTGGACCCCGGGCCTCTTCTACGCCTTTCCCCCATTTCCCTTGATACACAAGGTGCTTCTCAAAGCAAGGAGGGACAAGGCGCAGGTGATTGATAGCCCCAGACTGGCCCCGCCAGTTCTGGTACCCAGATCTCCTCAGCTTCAGCTCCAGGCTCCCGAGGCAGCTTCCAGCTCGCCGGACCTGCTCTCAGTCAATCGGGAAGGTGTTCCATCGGACCTTCAATCCCTGCACCTGACGGCCTGGTTCCTGGTGCTGCTAGAGTTCCAGGCCTTGGGTCTTTCTGTCGAGGTCCTCAATGTTGTTGAGGCATCCCGTAAGGAGTCGACCAGGAAATGCTATGCCTTCAAATGGAAGAGATTTTCCATTTGGTGTCAGGAGCAGAAGCTTGGACCCTTCCTCCTGTCCTTTGGCAAGCATCTTGGACTATTTATGGTCCCTTTCTAGTCAAGGGCTTAGGTCGGCGACCCTAAGGGTGCACCTGGCAGCCATCTCTGCTTGCAGGCGCGGGCGAGGGAGCGGTGGTGGCGCAGGAGAAGGTGGTCTGGCACTTTTCAAAGGCCTTGATCACATTCCCTCGGTCGAGAACCTCCACCTCCGTGGATTACTGCTGGTACTGGCAAAGCTCATGGGCAAGCCATTGAACCAATGCACAGATGTGAACTCTCTCACCTGTCGTGGAAGACCGCCTTCTTGGTGGCTATCCGTCAGCCAGAAGGGATGGAGAACTCCAGGCGCTCTGCACTGAGTCTCCTCCTGGTCTTCCACAGGGACAAGGTTGTCCTGCGCCCCCACCCGAAATTCCTTCCGAAGGTGGTGTCGGAGTTTCACCTTAACCAGGTGTTGACTCTGCCGGTGTTCTACCCCAATCACACCTCGGAGGCCGAATACAGGCTCCATACTTTGGACCCTAGAAGGGCTCCGCTTATTATAAGGGCGCACAGCTGAAGAGTCGGGAGGTTCGCCCAGCTGTTTGTCACCCTACGCTGAAGCCACACCTGGCAGGCCGTGCAGCCAAGCGGACGATAAGCAGGTGGGTCACCTCCTGCATAGATCTCTGCTATAGTTGGCGGGCATGGAGCCTCCCAGAGGGATAAGAGCTCATTCTACCCGCCATACTGCTGCATCGGTGGCTGCTTCCAGGGACGTCCATATCCAGGAAATCTGCAGGGCTGCTACCTGGAAGTCAGCACACACCTTCATTACCCGTTACCACATCGACCTTGAGTCACGCCGGGATGCTGGTTTTGGGGCCTCGGTTCTCCAGTCTTTATTCCCTAAGTAGGGGGTGTGCGCCTTGCCTCCCTCCTCCCGGAGAACTGCTAGGAGTCTGCCAGACAGTGTGGATGAACAACATATCCATGTCCTAAGAATACAGGTTACTCACCTGTAACAGGAGTTCTAGGAATGGTATATGTTGTTCATCACATGACCCTCGACCTCCCCAGCTTCGACGCACAACCTGAGCTTCCAGCGGGCCAGATCTGACGTCATGGGGCGGAGCCGAGAGTTTTACCACCCGGGTGGGTGGGAGGAGCCAGCTTGAAGACTTGAAGATTTAAAGCGGCAAGGAACCTGCCAGACAGTGTGGATGAGCAACATATACCATTCCTAGAACTCCTGTTACAGGTGAGTAACCTGTATTTATTTATTTGTTCTTAGATTACAATACCTTTTGAGCACATAACAGCTCTTTTACAAAGGTTCCACATCAGTGGGAAGGGTGACAGACCTACAATGGATGGTATTACATAAAATATTGACAAGAAAGTATTTAAAATGACAATATGACATTAATATTGCAACTCAAATTAAAACTATGAATTGGTAGGAAATCAAAAATAACCTAATAAGAGGAGGCAGCCCAATGTGCTTTGTCAAGTAGGTATAGTTAGATTTGGGTGAACAAAAGTTCAGGTAAGTGAAGATAAACAGTGGAAAGAAGGTGGAGGGTGAGAGGGGTGAAGTGAAAGAAGGATAGGGGAAGGAGGCAGAAAATAAGGTAGCACCGTTAGAGTGAAAGTGGTCATTCGCAGAGAAAAGGGGACAAGTAGGTACACAAGGATGTGTCAGTACTGCTGAGGTAGTGTCATGTCAGTTGAAATAGTCACAGGAGCCGTTAGCTGTAAGATGCTGATGAAGAGTGCTTTTTAATGGTCTCAATTTTGATAAGGAAGAGATATCTCAGGGCAGTGCATTAAAGCATAGTGGTGCTCTATATGCAAACGATCGTTGCCCTTATGTAATCCAGCAGCTTGGGACAGAGAAGAGTTGGTTGACCGAGCTACGTGTGTACTGGGAGCTGCAAGATGGGTTGAGTAAGTTTGTAACACCAGAAGGCAGTAGCCCGAGAAGTGCCTTTTTAGTTAGCAAGCAGGTTTGATAGTGAATCCTCCCATTTAGCTGAAGCCAGCCTGTTTGCACATGCAGTTCACATGTGTGGGTAAGACGTGCTGCTCCAGTAAGAAGTCGGCATGCTTTATTGAGTGCCACTGATATTCTGTGGAGGGTAGTGGTGGAAGCTGAGCTGTAGATAACCAGACCATAGTCAACAATGAATACTGTAGAGCTATAGATAGCTAGTATAAGTGCTTCAGGCATTAGATTGTGTTTGTCTATGGAGTAACCCTATCTTGATACTGGCAGACCTGGCAACATTCTCAACATGCTGGGCATATGATAGTGAGCTATCCATGGTTACCCCTGGATACTTGAAATGTTGAATTTGTTCAAGTGGGATGCTAGAGGAATTCCTGATGTGTAGGGCACTGGATCTGTGTTTGCTGCGAGCACTGCTGAACAACATGACTTTCATTTTTTTGTAGTTCAGAATCAGCTTGTGTTTCCTGAACCAGTCCTCCACTTCCTCAAAGCTGAGTTGAAGTTGGTGTTCCAGTGGTTCAGGGTTAGTGCTGCTAGTGTATATGACAGCATCATCTGCATAGAGGAGGATCTGTTGGTGACAGGAGCGAGGTAGATTGTTAAGAAAGATACTAAAGAGAAGTGGACCCAGTATGGAGCCCTGTGGTACTCCAGAGCAGACATGTTGATGGTCAGAGGTGACATTAGCTATCTTCACTCGTTGGGAGCGGCCTGCAAGATAGCTTTTGAACTAGGACACAGTATCTGCTGAGAGGCCAGTTGAGGAGAGTTGCTTGAGAAGTAGAGCATGGCTCACTGTATCAAATGCCTTTGTGAGGTCTATGAAGGCCGCACCCACCAATCTACCTTGATCTAGAGATTGGTGAATGAAACCAGTGAATTGTAGCAGTGCTGTGGTAGTGCTATGTCACTTTCTGAATCCATGCTGTTGGGGGCACTGGATCGAGTATTTTTCCATATACTCCACCAACTGATCCGTAGCTATGGCCTCAAGTGCCTTAGAGAGAGGTGAAAGAATAGAGATAGGTCTATCGTTTGTGTGTATAGTGCAGTCTCCACTTTTGTAAACGGGGGGTAACAAGGGCTGACTTCCAGATTTGGGAGAATTGTGCCAGTCTCAGTGAGAGGTTTAGAATCTTAGCAATGGGCACCAGTATTTCTTCAATGGTAAGGGCAACTAATTTGAGGTCTAAGGAATCACTGCTATGCCTTGACTTCCCAAGTACGTTGTTTAGGTATTTTCTGACCATATACAGTGGGACCTCTTTGAAGTAGAAAGGAGGTGGTGCAGGAAGCGAATCATCTGCCCACAGTTCAGTGTCTTCAGTGATGTTCTTGAAGAAGTCTGGTGGGAGGACACTGCCCAGGTTAGTGAATGCGTTATTAAAAGCATTGGCTATGGTCAGTGGGTCAAGGGTGGGTGCAACCTTAGCATCTTTACCTGTTACTTCTTTTATATTGTTCCAAAAGTTCCTACTGTGATAGTGTTAGTAAGCTGTTCCCTATGGTACTTGCTTTTGTGGATGCGAGCAACCCGGACTCGTGGGAGTCAAGGCGCTAGGGGCTTTGGATGTACTTGCTTATTCTGTTTATTAATTGCAGCATGGAGATAATACAGTAAAAGTTAGCATTGTGCAGCTTAATTGCGAGTGTTGTATTTTCTTTTATACACGCTACATCTGCCTTCCTCGTGTGCGTACTACCATTTTGGACTGTGCACTTATGCCTGGAAGTTTTATATTCTTGTACATCTGCATGCTTGCCAGTAGCCATAGCTCGACACCAGAGGTGATCTCTGTGATTCATCTGACTAATGAGGTTGGCGGATAGCCAGGGATTGATGGTGCCTCGGATTTTCATCCTTTTCAAGGGGGCATGGATATCGCAAGCTTCATTAAAGTGCTTGATGAAGTGGTCCAGAGCTATATTTATATCCTTTGTGGCATCAAGTAATGACTAGTTAATGCTACGGAGGTGTTGTTTCAGGGGTTCCAGGTGTCCCCGCTTTAGCACCCTGCTGAAAATTGTTTTGGAGGGAGGTTTATTGAATTTATTTGACCAGTTACAGGTAAAAGGGGAGTGGTCACTTAATGCATCAGGGAGAACATTCAGGTTTGTGATACGATGTGGACTATTGGACAATATCCGGTCAAGAAGGGTACTCGTACCCATCTTATGATTAGCCCTAGTAGGTGACAGAACAAGCTGGGTAAGGTTGAGTGCTGAGATTGCATCCTTAAAGGAACCTACTTCAGGGGAATGCCAGTTGACATTGAAATCACCCATAATTATCATCTCAACATTATGGGGCAGGTTTGTAACATATTCCATCAAGCTATGGAAGCCTTTGAATTGGTCCTTAGCTGGTATGTAGATGGATACAATTGTTACAGCTTTTATTGTGGTCCTCAAGTAGAACATTGATGGCTAATGCCTGGGTGACATTTCCTAGGCTGTCCATAGGTAATGTACGTCCCATGAGTGTATCCTTGATGTATGTGGCACAGCCACCCCCTCATTTTGTGAGTCTATCCTGTTTAAATATGGCATAACCAGGTAGAGCAACAGCCAAGCCAGGGATCTTCGGGGAAAGCCACGTTTCCACTACGGACATGATGTCAGGGTTTTGCTGCATGACCCAAGCTTGGAGTCTATCTATCTTACATATCAGGCTGCAGACATTGATAGACGCCAACACAATTGAACCAGTCTTGTTTGTGTTGCTAGGTGAAGCAGATCTTGCTGGGCCCGGGTTAGGGGTGCACATTTCCAGACAGTAACAGCAACATTAGTATGAGTCTAAGCATGAAACCTTTCACTAGCTTGAAATTCAACTCATGAGACTGACATGAGTTTGAGCTCTTCCTTCTTTTTATGTGCATCACATTAAGGCTAAGTGGTAATGACAGTTCTACAGCACCAACATCCCAAATAAAATAAGTGAGTTCCAGTGGAATGAAGTCAGACAAGTACAATATAGACGACCAAGTACAAATAGATAAGCTAGATCAGTTGCATACAATTTTACAGTCAGACAGATAAACAGTATAAAACAAACTTCGTAATTTTAATAAATTATATAATAAATGTAATATCATGTTAATAAACAAGGCCACTGATTTACAGTGACCAAAATAATGAAATTCTGTTTTCAAGATTTGTAAATCAGGAATCACACTTGTGATTGTTAGCCTAATTTCCAGATTTTACCAGGATTCTACTGGTAATCTTTTAGTCTGTATATAAATAATCAGGAAAATGTAGATTCATATACAGCGAATTAAATAAAGCAAAATGAAAGTAGTACAGAAATAAAGTTGAAGAAAAATACAAGTTCTTCAGATTCACTGTTCTGGATTGTATGAAATTTTTAGTTCTAGGGACATGGATATGTTGTTCATCCACACTTATTGGCAGGTATCCTTGCCGCTTTAAATCTTGCCGGAAGGTCTTCAAGCTGGCTTCTCCCACCCACCCGGGTGGTATAACTCTCGGCTCCGCCCCATGACGCTAGATCTTCCTTGCGCAGGCTCAGGTTCCCTCCTTAACGCTCTGCGTTTGAGACTGGTTCCTATTTCTTCCCTTGAATTTAAAAGTTTTTGCTAAAAGACTTCAGTCTTGATCCTCAGCGGCTGCAATGGACAAATCGACTCCGGTTTTCAGAGATGCCCCTGCGATCAGAAGATGTCTCGGACGGATCCACACTCCACGTGTGTCTACTGTTTAGGCCTTGAGCACGACCCGCAGGACTGCGACTTGTGCTCTTCCTTTTCGGCCTATGTCCTCGAAGACCGTGCTGCCCGATTGCATCTGGGCCGTCCCGAGAAGCGTTTCCCTCCGGTGAAGTCTAAGGAGGCCCGGTTGGCGGCGTCCGTGGTGGCGGGCTCGGTGGATCAGCTCGAGCAGATGATCGCCCTCGAAGAGGAGGCGGCGCGGGCCGTATCTTCCTCGGCCGTGGCATTTATCCCGCTCTCTCTGGGTTCCTCCTATACAGCTTCCTTTAAGGAGCTTTGTCTGTCCCTCTCCACTAAGGGAGAAGGGCCAACGTCTGCTGGACCTTTTTCTCGGTCCAAAAAGAGGGACAAAGGTAAATCCTCCGTCGACACTCTTGGGAGGCGGAGAAGGTCCCTCTCCCGAGTAAATCGACCGTCGACTTCGATCGACCGCTCGGCTCAGCCACTGGTCTCGGTGTCCCGTCAGGTGCAGTTGGCTGAGACTTCCGTCGTAGTCGAGATTTTCTCGATCCGTTGGGCGGGTTGCCGCTATAGAAGCGAGACTCCTCTCCCGGTTCCCGGAGTTGAGATCCGTGGGCTTGCCTGTGCCTCGGTTCCGGGCCCTCGGATGAACCCTCGGGCGAAGGAGTGCGGTTCCTGCCGACCCTTCTCCTCACCGACCTCGGAAAAGCCGAGGCTCTCGGTCTCGGTCTCTGACCTCTTTGCGGTCCAGCCGATCCCGCCGTCATAGGCGGTCTCGGTCTCGGCACCGCAGGTAAGCGGCGTCGCCGCTTATCCTCGATCCTCCTCCTCGGACGGGAGGCTTCGGCGTAGAGTACGTCGGCCCGTGCGAGGACCTCATGTGCAACAGTTCCTCCTGACCGGGAATAAGCCGGCGCAGTGCCCCGACCATTAAGTGGCTGTCACAGAGGACCGACACAACCCTTGACTTACCGAGCCTGTACCCAGGCGGTTGTTCGGCAAACCAGCTGCTCCACCGATTCGGTGGAACCTCCGCCTCCACAGCCACTATTTGGGGCTCAACCAGGATTCTCGGTGGCTAAGGGTCTACCCCATAGGCTGTCTGTTACCCTCACTCCCGACCGACCTCGGCAGGTAGAGGGTGGCTCAGGCCAGAGGCAGCTCTTGAGGACTCGTCTGAGTCCGAGGATAATTCTCCTTTTTCTCCAAGCGAATAGACTTGGGTCCTCAGGAGGACAGTCAATGAGCGATAGCCCGTCAGTCCTTCCTAGGACTGCTCGGCTCATCTCGAGTCCACCGGGATGAGCCGAACCCGTTTCCAAGCGGGCAGGTATCCCCTCACGGAGATTCTGGACCGAGGATTCTCCAGGAGGCCTTTCCGGTGGCGAGGCCATAGTGGGTCCAGCCTTGGAGCTTTGGCAGCCCTGCTTCCTGTCCTGCGCCCGGCCAGGATGGCCAGGAAGTATCTGGTCCCTACCCGGTTCCCTGTCCGGTTTTGGGAGCACCCTCTGCTGAGGGGTTGGTTATCATTCCAAGCGTTTTCCGGCGCACCGGCAACGCCAGGGATGTGGACAAACCTCCGACAAGGAATCAGAAATTGGATTATATACGAGCGAAAAGTCTAATACTCGTCCTCTGTCTGCCTTCGTCGAGCCAGCTCGGCCGTCCTCATGCTTTATTTTCTCATGCCCTGTTGGGCTCCCTGGATGAGTCATCCTCATCTTCCCGCCAGATCTGCAGACTACGGTCAAGCAGGTGCGGGACCAGGGCAGGCAGTGGCAAACAGCAGCTCCAGACTGCTTTAGATATTGGGGACTCATGTGCCAGGTCGGTGGCGGCCGCGGTGGCTATCGTCGGCCAGGCAGCTGAGGATATCCACCTTTACTTGGATACCCAGCTGAAGTTGGCGGATGTTCCTTTTTGGGGACTGACCTCTTGACCCTGGGGTGGAAGGTCACCTGCAGAGATCGAGAGGTCAATGCTACCTTGGACTCGGTCTCTTCCGCTCAGGACAAAAGGCGCATGAACCACAGCCTAAGCCCTTTAGTCCTTCTGTGCCCCAGTAGCGCCGGCCCAACAGCGTCAGGGCCAGCAGGCTCGACCTTGGCATCCCAAACCCAAGCCGCCGGCTTCCTCTAACAGGAGGCAGGGAGGAAAAGGCCCAGGAGGTCCCTCGGCCGGTCCCTCCTCCAAGCCTGCCCAGTGACGGGCTGAGGGGTGTCGCTCCCATCCCCGTCACCTTACCCCTGGTTCCCCCCGTGGGGGGACGGCTCCGACACTTCCTTTCCGCCTGGTCCGCTGTTACCACGGACAGGTGGGTACTGGAGGTGGTGGGAAAAGGCCTGCCTCTGGAATTCGAGCAGGTTCCACCCTTCAGAGCCGTCGCTCCTCGGGGGGCCTCGGGGTCCGTAGCCTCACTGTCGGCTCGTCGAGGCCGACGCCGCCTCCTCCTCCGAAAGGAGGTGATCAAGGTGGTGCGGACCCCCTCAGACCCAGGTTTGTGTCCAGGTACTTCCTGGTTCCAAGCGGACGGGGCTGGCGCCCATTCTCGACCTACCGACCTAAACAAGTTCCTAAGGTCTCGAACCTTCAGGATGGTCACTCTGGCTCAGATACTACCATCCTTGGAGCAGCGTGTGGTTCTGCTCTCTGGACTTGCTGGGCAGCGTTTTCCACGTCCCTATCCATCCGTCTCACCAGAGATTCCTTCGCTTCCGGCGGAAGGATCCTTTTGAGTTCGAGCCATGCCCTTGGCTTGTCTCCAGCTCCCAGGGTCTTCACCAAATGCATGGCAGTAGTGACAGCATTCCTGCGGCGCCGAGGGTCCGGGTGTGCCTACCGGACGACTGGCTGATAGCAGCTCCCTCAGGCAGGAGGTGGAGAGGTCAGAGATCTGGCCCTCAGGTCTGCTCTCAACTGGGCCTCCTTATCCATGAGGCCAAGTCCAGACTCGAGCTTGAGCAGGTGATTCTGTTCAGCCAGAGCAGCTTCGACTCTCTTGACCAGGCGCGGCTCCAGCGGACAGGGCGAGTTCTTTCCTCCTTTGCCCAATCATTTCTGGTTGGACAATTCGCCCCTGCCGGGACTTCCTGCGCCTCCTGGGTCTCATGGCGGCCTGCACCAGCGTGGTCCGTTGGGCCCGCTGGAACATGCGTTCCCTTCAATGGGGACTGGCCAGTCAGTGGTCACAACACTGCGATCCTTTGGACCAGCTTGTGTCGGTGACACAGGAGATGTGGAACGCTCTCCAGTGGTGGATCGTTCCAGGTCATTTGCAGGAGGGCATCCCGTTCGTCCGCCCCGAGCCGACGGTCTCTCTATCGACCGATGCCTCTCTGATGGGTTGGGGTGCCCATCTGGGGAACACGGGCTCACGGCCTCAGTCCCCACGGAGTCCCGATGCCACATCAACCTGCTGGAGCTCAGTGGTCCGCCTAGCTCTCACCGCCTTTGCTCCGTTCCTCCGGGGTCCAAGTGGTCCAAGTCCAGACGGACAACACCACGACCATGTACTATCTAAACCGCCAGGGCGGGGCCCGCTCCATGCTTCTACAGGAAGCTCTCGCATTTGGTCACTCGTGTGCAGCCTGGAGGCGGATCTCCTAGCCATTCATGTGGCAGGAGCCTCCAACACCCTGGCCGATGCCTAAGCCGGATAGGGGCTGCATCCCACAGTGGTCTCTCCTGCCGGAGGTAGTACAGCATCTGTTCTCCCATTGGGGCACACCTCAGGTGGACCTGTTTGCCTCCAGGGAGAAGCAGCAGCTGAGCTGTTCCATGCCCGCCCCCTCAGCAGGGCTCGCTGCAGGGGATGCCTTCTCGAGCAATGGACCCCGGGCCTCTTCTGCCTTTCCCCATTTCCCTTGATCCTAGGTGCTTCTCAAGGTGAGGAGGGACAAGGCGCAGGTGATTCTGATAGCCCCAGACTGGCCTCGCCAGTTCTGGTACCCAGATCTCCTCAGTCTCAGCTCCAGGACTCCTGGCAGCTTCCAGCTCGCCCGGACCTGCTCTCAATCAATCAAGGAAGGTGTTCCATCCGGACCTTCAATCCCTGCACCTGGCGCCTGGTTCCTGGCTAGAGTTCCAGGCCTTGGGTCTTTCGACGAGGTCCTCAATGTAGTTGAGGCGTCCCAAGGAGTCGACCAGAAAATGCTATGCCTTCAAATGGAAAAGGTTTTCCATTTGGTGTCAGGACAAGGGCTTGGACCCTTCCTCCTGTTCCTTGGCAAGCATCTTGGACTATTTATGGTCCCTTTCTAATCAAGGGCTTAGGTCGGCGAGCCTGAGGGTGCACCTGGCAGCCATCTCCGCTTACAGGCGCGCGGGCCAGGAAGCAGTCGGTGGCGCGGGAGAAGGTGGTCTGGCGGCTTTTCAAGGCGCAGTGCATTCCCTCGGTCGCGAGAACCTCCACCTCCGTGGGATTTACTGCTGGTACTGGCAAAGCTCATGGGCAAGCCATTCGAACCTATGCACAGGTGTGCCCTCTCTCACCTGTCGTGGAAGACCGCCTTCTTGGTGGCTATCACATCAGCCAGAAGGATGGGAGAGCTCCAGGCGCTTTCCATCGAGTCTCCTTACCTGGTCTTCCACAGGGACAAGGTTGTCCTGCGCCCCCACCCGAAATTCCTTCCAAAGGTGGTGTCGGAGTTTCACCTTAACCAGGTGTTGACTCTGCCGGTGTTCTACCCCAATCACACCTCGGAGGCCAGATATAGGCTCCATACTCTGGACCCTAGAAGGGCGCCACCTATTACAAAGAGCGACGGCTGAAATTGGGAGAGGTTCGCCAGCTGTTTGTCACCCACGCTGAAGCCGCATCTGGCAGACCTGCAGCAAAGCGGACGATAAGCAGGTGGTCACCTCCTGCATAGATCTCTGCTATAAGTTGGCGGGCATGGAGCCTCCCAGAGGATAAGAGCTCATTCTACCCGCCATACTGCTCAGCAGTGGCTGCTTCAGGGACGTCCCTATCCAGGAAATCTGCAGGCTGCTACCTGGAAGTCAGCACACACCTTCATTACCCATTACCACATCGACCTTGAGTCACGCCGGGATGCTGGTTTTGGGGCCTCGGTTCTCAGTCTCTCTTTCCCAAGTAAGTATTGGGGTGTGCGTCTTGCCTCCTCCTCCCGGAGAACTGCTAGGAGTCTGCCAATAAGTGTGGATGAACAACATATCCATGTCCTAGAAATACAGGTTACTCACCTGTAACAGGAGTTCTAGGAATGGTATATGTTGTTCATCCTGATTCAACCTCCCGGCTCGACGCACAACCTGAGCTTCCAGCGGGCCAGATCTGGCGCCATGGGGCGGAGCCGAGTTATACCACCCGGTGGGTGGGAGGAGCCAGCTTGAAGACCTTCCAGCAAGATTTAAAGCGGCAAGGATACCTGCCAATAAGTGTGGATGAACAACATATACCATTCCTAGAACTCCTGTTACAGGTGAGTAACCTGTATTTTTTTAACCTTTGTGCAGATAGTCCAAATTCTGGAATTTTACCAGGTTTTCTGGTACAAAAAAACAAAAAACAGTGGTTTTGTTAGTAAATAGGTACTGATGATTACAGATGTTAGAATATATTGATATCAGAAGGTATTGGGTAATAATTGAGACTTTAGTACTCTGGTTAAAGGATAAGAGAAGACGTTAAGTATAGCTATTTTGATTTAGTTTTGAGTGGGGGCCCACTAATTCAGTTTGGTTTTGAGAATTCATCCGAACCACTTTGGCTTCCAATGCAGTAATCGGCATGGGGTAAATAAAGCATGCTGGTTACTGTATTGGAAGCCAAAGTGCTTCAGACAAAAAAAAGAAACAATTGTATATACATTAAGCAGGAAGGGACAGAGACATGTGGGGAGTGGTGCAATGTACTGGCTGTGGGGCAGTAGTTTTCTGGGAGACGTTCTGGAGGCTGTGTTGCTGCCCTGTTTGCAGGCAACTGTCTGCTCTGAGGGAGGAGGTAGCCCATCTCCAGGCTGAAATGGCAACAAGTAGGGAAGCCTCCCCCACCCAAGGAACACCAGTGCCACCACTTCTGCCTCAGAGGTTGCCAAGAAAGAGGAGTGGTTGGACCACAGTGGGCTCAGGAAGGGTGAAGGTGGTGGAACAGAGGTACAGCCCTCCAGTTGTACCTCTCCACAATTCATATGCCATTCTGGTGGAAGCGTGGTTCCTCTTTGGAGGCACCCACGGTGGAGACCAAGGATGGTGCTGGGAACCTCCACAAGGGAGACCCACAGGAGGGTGGCAAGGGACACCAAGGGGGAAGGAAGCAGCTTCTGGTGGGGGACTCAATTGTTAGGGGGATAGAACTGGGAGGGGGAGAGGGAGGTAAGGTGCCTGCCTGGTGCCATGACTTGAAGGGGCAGGAAGTGAATCCTCAGGATCACGGGAACAGCATCAGGGGAGAGGGAGCTAGACATCATTGTCCACCTTGGGACAAATGACCTAGCTGGGCATGGGATCAGAGCAGTGCAGGAGGAGTTTGTGGAGTTGGGGAGGGGCCTTAGGTAGCAGGGATACTGAACGAATATTTCTGCTCAGTATTCACAAAGGAAGAGGAGGGGGAGTTACCTAAACCAAGCAAGAGAAACACTCTGAAGACGGGGGTTGATACCAGTCCATTTACAGAAGAAAGGGTTCTGAAAGAACTAATAAAATTGAAGGTGGACAAAGCAATGGGGCCTGATGGGATTCACCCAAGAATTCTAAAAGAACTAAGGGTAGAACTAGTGACACCGCTGACTACTCTCTTTAACAAATCATGGGAGGATGGGGTGGTACCCGAGGACTGGAGGAGGGCAGATGTGATTCCTCTTCACAAAAGTGGGAGCAGGACAGAGGCAGGAAACTACAGACCTCAGTGGTAGGGAAAATGATGGAATCACTTCTGAAGGAAAGAATTGTTGAGTACCTAGAGGTCAGTGGGGCACAGGACCAAAGGCAGCATGGATTCACGATGGGAAGGTCGTGTCAGACAAATCTAATAGATTTCTGTGACTGTGTGACCAAAGTAGTAGACCAGGGAGGGGCTGTGGACATGGCCCACTTAGATTTTAGCAAGGCATTAGATACAGTCCCACACAAAAGATTAATACACAAGATAGCCAGCCTTGGAGTGGGTCCCAAGGTGGTAGCCTGGATAAAAAATTGGCTAGACAACAGGACGCAAAGGGTAGTAGTAAATGGAGTACACAGTGAAGAAAGGAGGGTTACTAGCGGGGTACTGCAGGGTTCAGTACTTGACCGGTCCTTTTTAATGTCTTTATAAGTGACATTGCAGAGGAACTGGAAGGAAAAGTATGTCTCTTTGCAGATGACACAAAGATCTGCAACAGGGTTGATACACAAGATGGAGTGGAAAGGATGAGAAGGGACTTGGCAAGGTTGGAGGAATGGTCAAATGTATAGCAGCTCAGATTCAATGCAAAGAAGTGCAAGGTAATGCACATGGGAAACAAAAACCCAGGGGAAGCGTACACAATGGGGGTGAGATACTGACAACAATAAAAATAGAAAGGGACCTGGGGGTAATTATATCAGATGACCTAAAGGTGGGCAAGCAATGTGAGAAGGCAGTAAGGAAGGCTGGGGAGATACTGGGATGCATAGGAAGAGGCATCAATAGTAGAAAACAGGAAGTTGTTATCCCTCTGTACAGACAGTTGGTGAGACCCCATCTGGAGTACTGTGTGCAGTTCTGGAGACCCCATCTCCACAAAGACATAGACAGAGTGGAGGCTGTCCAGAGGAGGGCAACCAAAATGGTGCAGGATCTGCACCAGAAGACATACAAAGAAAGACTAAAGGAGCTTAATATGTATACCCTTGAGGAAAGAAGGGAGAGAGGGGACATGATAGAAACTTTCAAGTACCTCAAGGGAATTAACAAAGTCCAAGAGGGTAGCATCTTCCAGAAAAAGAGATGTGCAAGAACAAGGGGGCACAATTTGAAGATAGAGGGGGACGGCTCAGAGGTAATGCGAGGAAGCATTTTTTCACTGAGAGGGCTAGTGGATGTTGGAGCAACCTCCTGAGGAGGTCGTGGAGTCAAGAACAGTGGGGGACTTCAAGAATGCATGGGACAGGCATAAGGCAGTCCTAGTGGGGGGTAGGAGGAAGTAAGCTGTTGGTTAACTAGGATCTGCAGCTCATCTGTTAGGTAGGAAAATGGGCAGACTAGGTGGGCCAAGCGGTCCTTATCTGCCGTCAAATTCTATGTTTCATGCGCAGTAACCTTCTCGTAGGTGCTGCCTATTTATGGCATGGGTGAGGCTAGGGTGCTCTGCACCATGCAGTTCAGTGAATGGTTGAAAAAGACTGATGCAGAGCACAGGGATTTGACTTCATTGGGGACTGCGGGTCCACTTGGAGGGATGCAGGACTATACTGGCACGATGGTCTGCATCTGTCCAGGAGGGGAACCAGGCTCCTAGGTGATACGTTTTAATGCTTCATTGGCAAGCTTTTAAACTAGCCAATGGGGGAGGCACTTATATAAAGCAGGAAATTACAAGCCCCCACAAAACAGGGTAGTTAGTGAAATAAACACCAAGGGACAGAGGTTGAAAGGGAGCAAGATGAGTAAATGGAGAAAAAGGCAAAGGTAGTAAGGGCAGGGATGGGGCAAAAAATGGCAAGGCCATCATAAAATGGAGGGCAGTAAGTACCAATGCACATAGTCTGGGTAACAAGCTTTCTGAGCTAGTGGCCTTGATGGAAGAGGGGCACCTGGATATCATAGCAGTCACAGAAACATGGTACAGGGAGAACCATAACTGGGATGTCAACAAACCAGGGTTGTATACAGACCCCCATCTCAGGGGGAGGAAATGGAAAAGGAAATGATAGAAGGCATCCTCAGAATGGCAGAAAAAGATGAGATATTGTTGAGGGGGACCTGAATATGCCAGTTTTTAACTGGAGCACATTTACTGCAGCCACATCCAAGAGTATGGTAATTATCGATGCCCTACAGGGGCATGCCTCAGACAGCTAATGTTGAACCCACTCGGGAGGGAGCAATCTTGGACCTGGTACTCTCAAACGGGGACAGAGAGAGGATCACATATTTAGAAATGAGCAGCCATCTGGGAACAAGCGACCTCCACACAGTGTGGTTCACGATAAACACAACTGTGGAGTCAAGCCATATAAAAGCGAGGGTACTGGACTTTAGAAGGGCTGACTTTGGCAAAATGGGGGCATGCCTAAAGAGTGCACTAGCAAATGGGCAGGAAGGAGGGGTGGAAGAACAAACTGCTGTCATAGAGGCAACAAGCCTTTGTGTGAAGCAAATAAAGAAAACAAAATTAAGTAAAAAAACACGATGGTTCTCAAAAGAGGTGGCAAGGAAGGTTAGGGAGAAACAGATTAACACTCAGGAAGTATAAGGAATCACAGAAGGAGAAGGACAGAGAACTGTATCAGTTAAAGCAGAGGGAAGTGGGAAGGCAGTAAGTATAGCAAAGGCCCAAACTGAGGAAAAGATAGCCGGCTCAGTTAAGAAGGGGGATAAAATCTTTTGTAGATACATTAGAGAGCGCAGAAAGACCATGGGAGGGATGGTGAGGCTTAACAGAGGGGAGGTGGGAAGACAGCGACAGTGAAAAGGCAGAGATACTGAACAAATACTTTTGCTGAGTATTCACAAAAGAAGAAGAGGGAGCGGTGCCTAAACCAAACAAGAGAAGCACTCTGGGCAGGGGGGTTGATACCAGTTCATTCGCAGAAGAAAGGGTCCGGAAAAAACTCTTAAAACTCAAGGTGCACAAAGCAATGGGACCTGTCGGGATTCACCCCAGAATTCTAAAAGAACTAAGGGGAGATCTAATGACACAACTGACTACCTTTTTTAACAACTCACAGCTTCAGGAAAAGACTTGTGTGCCCTTAGTTCTGTTGACCGCAGCTCTTCCCAGTCTGACTCCTATTGGCTGGTACTGCTACCGCTACCGACTGATTGGTCACAGCTCCCACAGGGTCCTGCCACAGCTCACAGCCACTCAACGGACCTCCTTTCTCGGTTCCAGCTATGGGTTTCAACTTGAAACCCGTAGCTGGACCTGGGAACGGAGCTCCGTTGAGCAGCTTCAACCCCTGGAGTGCAAACCTCTGCAGTACTGTTTCTTAACGGGAATTTTCTTTTATTGCTTAATGTCACTGTGTACCTCATTGTGTTTGCTGGGCCAGTATTGTGAATCTCCTAGAGCTTTTGCTGGGCCAGTGTTGTGCATCTCCTAGAGCTTGCTAGATACTTGCCTCCTGTACTGTGTTCTGTTGTGGTAAAGTATTTTTTTGGTTTGATGACCCTCACTCTGCTAACTCTTCTGCCCTGCCTTCTCTACTCTCTCTCTCTCTCTCTCTCTCTCTCTCTAAGCCTTTAGCTGTGTGCCTCACTGCACTCTCTTCCCACCCTCTGCCAATGCTAAATACTGCTACTGCCTAATGTAATACTATGCAATATTGTGTTTGCTAGGTTAGCATTGAAAATTGCTTCTTTGTAAGTTAATTGCCTCCCGCACCGTATGCAATATTGTGTTTGCTAGGCTAGCACTGCAAACTGCTTAGAGCTTACATTAATTACCTCCTGCACTGTGTCTCCTTCGGACAAAAATATTTTCTTATCTTGTTTAACCTTCGCCCTCCTAACTCCCCCGTGTGCCCCCCTGCAAACTCTCAGAAATCCAGCTTTTCTTCCCTTTTCTGTTGGTGCCTAAATGTACTCAAATCTGGCCTGAATACCTGAGGCACCAAGTCTGTTACCTTCATTCTCCACCTCCCCCAGCTTTGCCTCTTCACTCTTTTGTGTTTTTCTGCCTCTCTGCCCCTCAATCTGTTTAATGAGTCCTGCTTCCCCTATCCCTGATTTCCACAGTCTGCCTCTTTGTCTTGTTAATCGGCTGCTGCTAACTACACCTAGTAAACTTTTTCTCCCTGCCCCCAGGCTTTGCTATTCATCCTCCCCGATTTGTCCTTATTTAAAGGGGAACTGTCAGCTTTTCCCCTATGTTTTTGACTACTTTTAATCTGTAAGCTTGTAGCCACACACTTATTAAACATGTACAATAGAATGCCCCCATAGATGTAAAAATATCAAATTGTACCTGTTTTTATTAAATTTAAATCAAAATCCCCTTTCACTCGGGCCGCCGATAACTGACCCGCCACCAGAAGCATATAGTGGGTGTGAACGCGCACCATGAACGCTCGCTGTCCTGAAGTGCGATTTCATACCATGACAACGGCAACAAGATAATTCCTCTGTGAAGTCTTGTAAACCAAATCGCTCCTGGTGCTTAAAAACCCAAACTGAGCACTCTGAATATCACAATTTACATTTGCAAACTGCAGCCGAAATCCTGCACATGCGCTAAGGCGGCATGTTCTTGCACATGCGCGAGATCTTTGCCCGTGTCTGTTTTGCACATGTGCGGGATTTCGGCTGCAGTCTGCAAATGTAAATTGTGATACCATCCCACAGTACCACTATGGCACTGGCCAAAGTCTCCAACGACTGGCTCAAAGACCTGGATGACAAAAAACATGCGTGCGTCTTGTTCTTAGACCTGAACAAGGCATTCGAAACACTGCAGATCATACATTACTGCTGGATATCCTTCGGGATATTGGCCTGGATTCTACTACCCTCAAATGGTCAGACAGCTACCTTATTGGTTGCCTCAAACAGGTTAAATCAGACGGTGACTTCTCCCCCTTGAAAACCTTACCGAGAGGAGTCCCTAAGGGCTCCATTTTGGGTCCTCTCCTGTTTACTATTTATATTAATAACATAAACGTTGGCATAAATTCGGCTAACATTCACCTATTCACAGATTACACAATTTTTATATATATATATATATATATATATATGGACAGGCCTTCTCCGGAATTGGCATGCAGTCACCTACACCGTGACTTTGACCAACTTCAGATGAACCTCCTGCACCTCAAACTGCTCCTGAATGCCAAAAAAACAAAAGCAATGTTCTTTCCGTTCTCAGCCATATCAGCCCAAACTCCCACCATTGCAACTTTACCCATAATCACTACCCTCTTAGGTGAACCGTTAGAATTTGTGGCAAAATTTAAATACTTGAGCATGTGGGTTGACCATAAGCTAACCTTTACAGACCATATTGAGTAACTTACGAAAAAGCTCAAACTAAGACTTGGGCTCTTCTTTTAGGATCAGGCACTTACTTACTTACTAAGGAAGCAAAAACCAGATTAGTACAATCCACATTCCTGCCACTGCTAGACTACACAGACATCCTGTATGCCCAAAGTACTAGCGCTGCCCTATCTAAATTAGACATCCTCTACCATCGCGCACTACGATTTATTACTGATGCACCCTACTCTACTTTTTCATTTTACCCTCTATTCCCTTGTTGAGTGGACCTCACTTACATTCAGGTGACAAAAACATGCAGCTATCTGGGCATACAAAGCGATCACACAAAGGCTACCCCAATATATCTCTGACTGCCTACCTGCGTACCTGGAAAGTACGTCCTAAGAAGCCTACCTTATACTTTACTTGCTATCCCCAAAATCAGAACACGGTTTGGCCATACATCCATAAGTTATGCTGTGCCCACCTTGTGGAACAAACTACAAAAAAATCTGAAACTGGCCATCCCTGTACAGGTGCCCACCTTTAAGACATTGTTTAATCAGTCCTTCACTGAGACCTGTAAATGCAACCATGGATAGAGATATCTGTCTTCGAGTTCACAGTGTTCCCTTATTATCGTCATTTTTCTTATGTACTACCCCCTCTTTCTCATGACCTCTGCTTTTTCCTTTTCCTCTCCATTATCTATGGTACCTTGCTCCTCCTTAATCGTGTACACTTATTTTCGCCATCCTTAAATTTTCTTGCTATTCTGTTTTTACAATTTCTCATTAGAATTCCTACTTTCATTTTGACATATGATCTACTGTTCAGCCTGATTTGGAATGTATCTAGCTTAAGGCGGTCCTGCTTTACTTTGTCTATGACTTGATTGCCTTCTGTATAATGTAAACTGTACTCCTTATTTTGTATACACTGTATTCTTTTCATTGTCAGCTGTCACTTATACCTTTGCCCAGGTCCACCTTGCAAATGAGTTTTTCTCAAGGGTGTTCCGCCTGGTAAAATATAGATTGATTGATTGATTATTTAATTGGAGGAAGACGGATGTGATCCCCCTTCACAAGAGTGGGAGCAAGGCAGAGGCAGGAAACTATAGACCTGTTCGTTTGACCTTAGAGGTAGGGAAAATTATGGAATCACTTCTGAAAGAAAGAACTGTTGAGTACCTAGAGGCCAGCAGGGCACAGGACCCAAGGCAGCACAGAGGGAAGGTCATGTCAGATGAATCTAATAGATTTCTTTGACTGGGTGAGCAAAGTAGTAGACCAGGGAGGGGCTGTAGATATCACCTACTTAGACTTTAGCAAGGCATTTGACACAGTACCACACACAAGATTAATAAACAAGTTAACCAGCCTGGGAGTGGGTCCCAGGGTGGTAGCCTGAGTAAGAAATTGACTGGACAACAGGACGCAGAGGATAATAGTAAATGGAGCACACTCCGGAGAAAGGGGAGTTACTAGTGGGGTACCACAAGGTTCAGTACTGGGACTGGTACTCTTTAATGTCTTTATAGGTGACATTGCAGAGGGGCTGGAAGGAAAAGTATGCCTCAGTGCATGCGATACAAAGATCTGCAACAGGGTTGATACACATAGAGGGGTAGAAAGGATGAAAAGGGACTTGTCAAGGTTGGAGCAATGATCAGTAGTATGGCAGCTTACATTCAGTGCAAAGAAGTGCAAAGTAATGCACCTGGGAAATAAAAACCCAGGGGAAGAGTACACAGTGGGGGGGGGAGGTACTACCAACAACAATAAAAATGGAAAGGGACCTGGGGGTACTCATATCAGATGACCTTAAGGTAGGCAAGCAATGTGAGAAGACAGTAAGGAGGGCTAGGGGGATTCTGGGATGCATAGGGAGAGGCATCACCAGTAGAAAGCAGGAAGTTGTTATCCCTCTGTACAGACAGTTGGTGAGACCCCATCTGGAGTACTGTGTGCAGTTCTGGAGACCCCATCTCCGCAAAGACTTAGGATGGAGGCAGTCCAGAGGAGGGCAACCAGGAAGATGCAGGGTCTGCACCAGAAGCCATATGAAGAGAGACTAAAAGAGCTTAATATGTATACCCTTGAGAAAAGGAGGAGAGGGGGGACATGATAGAAACCTTCAAGCATCTCAAGGGAATCAAAGTCCAAGAGGGTAGCATATTTCAGAAAAAGAGATGCGCAAGAACAAGGGGGCACAATTTAAAGATAGAAGGGGAATAGCTCAGAGGCTGCATGAGGAAGTATTTTTTCACGGAGAGGGTGGTGGATGCATGGAACAGCCTTCCTGAGGAGGCTGTGGGGTTAAAAACAGTGGGGGGAATCCAAGAATGCAAGGAACTGACATAAGGCAATTATAGTAAGGGGTAGGAAGGGGGTAAGGAGGAGGTAGGCTGCTGGTTAACTAGGATCAGCATCTTGTCCAATAGGTAGGGAAATGGGCAGACTAGGTGGGCCAAGTGGTCCTTATCTGCTGTCAGAGTCTATGTTTCTGTGTTTCAGACTGCAAATAGGGAAGCAGGAAAAAGCCTTGAGGTTAGCAATAAGTATTAATTACTGCAGATTATTTATTGTGGGTACTGTTGCCATACACCTATATGGGTTAATGTTAAAATTGCGTGTCGGCAATAGCTCATGCAGATATAGCGTGTGTTTAATATTGCAAGCACATTGTAGCACAGCAGTATATGCCACGTACCGAATAGTGTACAGAATAGCGCTAGTCCTACTTCACAGTACAGCCTACTAACACTGAACACTATGCCAAACACACACAGCCATGCACTTCCCTGAAAAACATCATTTGCAAATGAAAATGGCCAGTAATTACATTGTAATGTAATGTAATTACAGTGTAATTGCCATTGCTATATAGCTTCTGTTACCAGCCAGACCTTCAGATGATTCACATACTCTGAAAATGTCAGTGCATTTTTTGAAGAGCCAAAAGGGTGGAGATCTGGTGCTTCTTGATGGCTTTCTGTTCAGAAGGGCGAGAGTAACAGCAGAAAAGGCATATTACAAGTGCCTTGAATATGATAAGGGGCACTGTACAGCGCGACTGTACTTGAGAGTGGAGATTGTTTTGAAATTCATTGGACAGCACAGTCATGTCCCTGATCCAGCACAAGTTGCTGTAAAGGAAGCAGTTGAAACCATGAAGGAATGTGCAGGCACAACAGTGGAAACTACACACCAAATAGTGTCTGCAGCATTGTCTCAACTCTCTCCTTCGGTGTCCTCACAACTACCTGCTATTCCACTTTTGAAACGAACAGTCAGAAGGAACAGGAGGGCCCATGACCAGCCACTACCAGAGCCAGAAGATGCCACATTCCTTTGTATACCACCAGACTTTGTTCACAGCATCAAAAATGAAAAGTTCCTCCAGTATGACAGTGGCCCTGGTAGTGATAGAATTCTTATATTTACTACCACTGTAGACATGGAACATCTGAAAATAAGTGACCACTGGTTTGCAGATGGGACTTTCAAGAGCTGTCCCATGATATTCGGTCAACTATACACAATCCATGCTATCAGGTGTGGCAAAGTCATTCTACTTGTGTACATTTTAATGTGCAAGAGTACTGTGGCAGTCTACATGAAAGTGCTTACTGAATTGCAGAATTTGTGTAGCACATTGTTTGCCAGTGACAATACTGACTGACTTCAAGCTAGCAGTGACTAAAGCCTTTCAACAATCTTTTCCTAACTGCAAGATGAAGGGATGCCTTTTCCATGTGTCAGGCTGTGTGGAGAAAGGTGCAGGAATTGTCTGATGTCTGTGGCCCTTACACTACTGATCCCAACTTTGCACTAAATGTTTGCATGCTGCTTGCTGTTCCCTATGTGCCTGTTGCTGATGTTTGTACTACTTTCAATGAACTGATGCAGACTGAGTTCTATGGGGCTCGGGAGACCACTTGCAAGGGGAAGGGAAGAAGACTAATGTTTATGATCTCCCTGTGGAACTGCTATGATGCAGTTGCTGATGGTCTCCCCTGGACAGTGAATGCTGTTGAAGCCTGGCATAGGTGCTTTAATCACCTAGCAGGAGCACACCATGCCTTTGTATGGAATTTCCTTGAACTGCTAAAGACAGAGCAACACATGAACAGCAGGGAGATGGAGCAAGTTGATTGCAGGGTCTGCTGTGAGTGCAGTTCGCAAGAAATATAAAGACACTGCAAAAAGAATCTCAGTTATTGTGTCCGAGTACAATTCGAGACCCAGGATAGAGTACTGAAGGGGGATTGCATACAATTTCCAGTTGCAAGCTTAAAATCTTGCAAGACTGTCGGAAAAATTGATGCTGTGTTTATCTGAGGAACTGCTAGGACTGTGGTGTTATTTCCGTATGATCACATTTTTAATATTAAATGAAATAAAGATTGAATTGAATAAAGCAACGTACCGTGCCATTATGCGTGTATCTTCCGGAAGGAACTATTGGGAAGGGGTTGGGGACTGTGATTAGAAGGGACGTGCTACACCTGTGTGTGTCCTTAACCAATCACTTAGTAGCGTGTTCGAGTACTGTTAGATATCACTCAGGAGGGGAAGGGGATGCAGGACGATTTGTTCTTTCACATGCACACTGCATGTTCTACTGGCGTTATACAGGTAAGCACTGTTTAGCCAGCAAGCTGTTTAGTCCAGCGCTATTTTGATCACGCTACAATTGTACGTGCGATTTGAGTCGTGCTATTTTAACCGGATCCCCACCTATACTAGGTTCAATACTAGAGTTTGTGAGACGACAGAGGACTGTGTTGTCCATCACAACATGCAGTAATTTACTGTGGATTGCTGCTTGTCGTGTTGTGGCAGAGTCTGCAAAACCCAATAAAACCACAGAGGCCGAGTGTGAGCTACAGTAACAGCTACTATTCAGTGCTGACCACAAGGCGCATAACCTCCATGCCCCCCATGTAGTCAGTACTTCACCCCCATGCCAAATACTGTATTCACTTTGGCTCCATTGTTTATCAGACTTTTTAATAATACTCACACACATCAAATAATTATGCATCAAAAACATTAACAATAAATAGAAAAACATGGAATGTATTGCATTACATGGCCCTTTGCAATATTTTCCATCCATGGATTGATGTATGTTTTTTGTTTAATATTTTTTCTTTTAGTTCTTTTTAACTTAATTGGTGGCTTGCAAACACTGAACACAAAGTAGCTCTACAAACAGTTCAGTTTATAATGTTTTTCCAGAAAACAAGTATGGAAAATATGGTGGGTGCACCTTGCCAGGGTTATGCAACAAGTTCCAAACACATTCTTCCAAACCCAGGGCTCTTGGTCCCAGATGGAAACATCCCTGCATGTCAGCATCCTGGAGATGAGGGCAGTGCTCTATGCCATGCAGGCCTTTCAAGGAACACCTTGCTCCAGGTCCACTGGTGGTGCAGTCAGAAAATCTTAGTGTAGTGTACTAAATCAACAAGCGGGGGGGGGGGCACATTCATACCCCCTATGTAGGAAGGCCATGACAGTGTGGTACTGGGCATTGGATCGTGGTCTGACACTTTCAGCAGCCCATGTACCAGGCATGTTAAACATACTGGCGAACAGCCTCAGCCGGACTCAATCCAGCATGCATGAATGGGAGCTTCTCTCATCCATCACAGAAGAGTTGTTCAACAGATGGTGTCACCCAGCTTGGACCATTTCGCGTTCCCACTCAACACAAAACTGACCAATTTTTGCTCACTATATCTAGGGCCTAGAGTTTTCAGGTGAGCGCGTTGTCCCTCTCATGGAGCGGGAGGTTCCTCTACACCTTTCCTCCATTTCCTCTAATCCAGAGGGTGCTAATCAAACTGCAGATGGAACGGGCTAGCATTATTCTGGTAGCCCCATTCTGGCCTCAGCAGGTATGGTTTCCTCTTATTACAGCAGTTGACAGAGGATCCTCCAGTCCCTCTCACCCTCTGCAGGAACCTGTTGACCCAGGATCATGGGACCCTGGTCCATACCAACATCAGGTCCATTCATCTGCATGCTTGACTCCTGAGGACCTAGCCATCATCAGACTTGGGGTGTCTAGTAAAGGCGGATGTCCTGGTGGCCGCCTAAAAACCTTCCACTTGAGCCACATATGCCATGAAGTGGAAGACATTTGCCATCTGGGCTACCAAACAAAATCTGGACCCTTTCCACCTGTCTGGTGAGCCAGATCCTGGACTACCTGATCTCTCTGTCTGACTCAGGTGTCCAGTACTCCTCCCTCAAGTTTCAGTTTTTGGCTATTTTGGCCTTTTATGAGACTGTGGGTGACCGCATGATTGCTCAGCTGGATGTCTCCCGTACCTTTTTAAGGGGAATCCTGAATCTGAAACCCCCAATCTGTTCTCCTGTCCCAGCTTGGGATTAAAATTTTGTTTTGGAAAAGTTGACCCTGTCTCCTTTTGAGCCAGTCACAACTTGCAAGTTTCGCTTTCTCTCTTGGAAAGTGTTACTTTTAGTCACAGTTCCTTCTGCTTGAAGACTTTCAGAGCTTCAGGTCCCCTGGTGCAAGGAGCCTTACTTGATTTTTCACAAAGATGCACGCAAATCCTACGTTTCTTCCTAAGGTAGTCTCTGAGTGTACACTCAACCAATCCATCCGCTTTCCTGTTTATTTTCCTGAGCGTGCCAATCCAGGGGAAGCACTGCTCCATACATTAGACATGTGCAGAACTTTGAAGTACCACCTGCTTTGTGCCAGGAAAGTTAGAAAATCGAAGCAGTTGTTTTCTTCACCCCAGATAGAGAGGGCGCTTCAGTTGCCAAGCAGTGTTTATCCAAATGGTTGACAAATTGCATTGTGTTCTGCTACAACAAGTACGGAAAAGAACTGCCTGGAGCTGTTAAAGCTCATTCCACAAAAGGCATGGCTACAGTACCTCTATAGCTTGTTTCTGAGGGGTCTCAGCTGCTGACATCTGTGCAGCTGCCACCTGGAGTTCTGTCTGTACCTTCACCAAGCAGTACAGTCTGGACTTTGCCCATGCAAGGCTTGACAGGGCTGTGCTGCAGTGCCTTCTGTTTTAAGTTTATGGTTGGCCTTCCTCCCAGACTGTCTGTTTGCACCTGTAACTGCTTGGGACTTGTTCCTATGGTGTAGCCTGATGGCTGAAATATCCCCGAAGAAGATAAAACAGTTATGTAAGAACTGGCCACAACAGTAGATCTTCGAGGAGATCTCGGGCATCAGGTCTGCTTTCCCTCCCACCATCCCCATTCTTGGGACTCTTATTCTGGAACTGGCTGTCTGGTGTATTCAGCCTTTCACATAGGCCTGGGCACCTCTCTCTACCCCAGTTTCCCATGGCTCAAGCTCTGCTCCCTGTGCCTCCAGGGAAAAGAACTGAAGAGAGAGAGCGGGGCCACTCATGCCTTTATAGGGTAGGTGGCATCGATGGCATGGGCGGCTCCAGTTGTACTGCTGAAAATCTTCCGCGTGGATCCTGCTTCACCAACGTTGAAGTTCGTACAGTGAGACCTGATGACTGAGATCCCCTTGAAGATCTACTGTTACGGTAAGTTCTTACGTAACTGTTCTTTAGTGTGTCTTCCGGCTGTATACCATCACCTATGAAGACATCTTTGGGGATATATATGTAAGTAATAAGTCATGACAGAATGTGCATTAAAGGATTATAAAAATGGGGTTTTCCTTTGTCCTGTAGGGAAACTGTGGTGTAATTTGCTGTAATAAAGGGGTGTTTGTTATGGCAAACACACGCACGGTTTCCCTCACTCTGCACATGTGCCCCCGTAGTTCCTCACTTCCCAGCCACTCACCTTCTCTCTAAACCCATAATGGACACACTAACAGGACCACGACTGCATAGCAACTTCTTTTCATTTTATATAATTACTGAGGTGAAAAAGGGAAACTCAACAATTACATAAAATAAAATATGGGTTGGTGTGTGTAAACTTGAAGTTTACACACACACTCAGGGTTAGAGGCTATTCATAAATCCCTCGAGCTTTGCTCTCAGGGGTTTATGTAGCATCTAACCCCTCAAGTATGTGTAAACTTCTCACTACACACACCGACCCATACTTTATTCTATATTTAATGCATGCCTGGGGGGCATCCTAAGGCACGAGGCCAAAGGCTGAGTGTCCTTGGGCCCATGAGAAGTACATAAAAATAATTTAATACACACCGTGGATTGGCTTATCACACTTATAAAAAGGGCCACCATCATAAAATAATTAGTTTGAGTCACTCTGATAGGGACTAAAACTTCTTTACTATTTTTAAACAAGTATACAATACATTACCTCTAAAACTTTTTAAAACTGAAAACAGTCCCTATTAATGCATAAAAGAGCATATTTCAACAATAGATTAACTAGTACTTTGCAGTTAAAGTATTTATTAGTAGTGTTAGTCGAAAATATATATTTTCTCTGTAACATGTAAATTCTTATATAAATGCACTATAACATCTGTAAATTTGTAAAAATAAATAGTGTTTAAAACTTCATTTTCATTGCACTGTAGTAATATTGTTTCATTGAAGGCAACATTCTCTTTATTTTTGTTTTTTACTTATGTATTGTGGTCTAGTGCTCAAGAGGAAAACTGCTATAGTATTGCAGTGAACGGTTAGTAAGAAAAAACTTCAGACCTGCCAGGTTGCCTTTTTTTGGGGGGAGGGGATAGATATCTCCTGAAAACACCCATATAGGATTCAAATGTACGTGCTTTTATAAACTTCAGGAATGTATTTGAGGAGTTTGGGTCTGCCTATGTAACTGTGTTTTGCCATCTTTTCTCTTTGTTTATATAGAGGATTATGTATGGGCATCGGTTAACAACAACTCTGTGCTCGCTTCAAATGGTTGACATGACAACTTAGGTAAACCTCAAGAGCGCAGCTTGAGAGGTTTGCCTAAGTTGTCATGGCAACCATGAGAAGCTAGTATAGAGTTGTTAACCAATGTCCATACATTGTCTTTTATAGTGTATGGGCATTGGAGCCTTCAGTTTAATTCACTACATTGTGCTATGTGAAATACCATTGAAGATCCTGTACTCCTTTGACATGTGCCCCTTGATACCATAGCAATCACTGTCTTATCTTGATCCACATACACCGAGCCACTGGGAGGTTGATTAAAATACAGCTTTATTTCAGTCAGGAACAAACAAGATTAGCACACTCGGACTTTGAAAATTTGGAGGCAGCCATCTTGATCGATCGATTGCTGGATTTTTTTTTTTTTAAACTGTCACTGTGCTCTGCAAGTTTCAAGCAAGTAGAAATGAGTGATCGGAGGTGCTGCCACGCTAACTGCAGTCCGTGGGAATTCCTTTTTGTTATACCATCGTGGTTACAAAGCCATGATGGTATAAGAACATCATCGCAGTGGTACAACAGCCTTGTAAAGTGATGAAAAACAAACTATAATAAGGCTCGCCCATACATTATGAAGTAATAATAACTGGTCAGCTGTTTTTCTCTATGGGCTGTTCCAGTTGCTATTTGCTGCAATAACCGGCTGGTTATCACGGCATTCATGCACACTGTCTTTAAAAATTAGCACTCCCTGATTGGCATGTTTTTTTCTGTGGGCGGAAGTAACAGTATGGCAAACATGGTGGCTCCATCTCTCGCTTACTGTGAAGCCGTCATAATATCACCTGTCTCTTTATTTGTATTAGTTTTTCATAATGTATCTGGTTGATCCCGCTGTTTGTCCACTTTGGGACATAGGCAGCACGATCTCAAATGGAGTTGGCCCACGACTCACTGCTCCAGTGCTTGTCAAGCGCGATTGAAACCGGCAACTCTGTAAGTAAAAAAAAAAAAAAAAAAAAAAAAAATGGCAAAACAATAAAAAGAAAAAAGAAAATGTTTGCTCACAGTAAAAATGGACAGAGGTGTGTGTTTGTGAGAGAGAGTGTGTGTGTGTGTATGTCTACGTCATGCTGCAAATGGTAGTGCTCAGGCTGGAGAAAAATAGCAAACCAGCAATTATAAAAAATAAAGGATGGGGTTAGTTTGTATATGAGAATTTAATGCATCCCCTAAGTGTGGGATGGTTTTATAAACCCCTTGAGTTTTGCTCTCGAGGTTTATGTAGCATCCTATGCCTTGGGGGTACATTACATTCTCATATGACACACTTGCCCATCCTTTATTCTCTATGTATTGTCTACTTTCTTCATCCTGTCTCTGTTTTTGCCCACATTCAAGATTTGGAATGTTTACAAGGGAATACATGGATTTGAAATTCTGCTCAGTTCCACTGGCAGAATGTTCCTCTCCTAACATACTGTATACACACACACACACACACACACACACACACACAAGGCCTCTTCTAGAGCCAGAGACTCAATTATCTCACTGTCAGGGCAAACAGATAAACAGAAGAGATTTCCCTGATGAGCAGGTAAAGCTAGAAGGGTGATTTTTTCATTGTCAGCAAAGAAAAAGGTGTAATTAAAACTATAAACAATACTTAATGTTTATAATTTATGTGTGTAAGAATAGTGTGATGATCAAAGAAACAACATTTAAGTGATTTGTTTTATTTTTTATTTAAGGTAGTTTTATTTTTAGGACCCAGTTGAAGGTTGTTTTTTTTTTGTTTGTTTTTTTACAGTGTAAAGGTAGTACCCATGTTTGTGATGGAAGATCAATTTTTGTTGTAGGGGGACTGATGGAAGATCGTCCTGATTATAGGACAACTGATGTGCTCATTGTGTGGTGTAGTTTAGGACCAGGATGACAGTGCATTATAGAGATTTAATGCATGGTCACGTGATATGTTTTGGCCAATGAGATTTCTTTATTTAATGTGCCCATTTTTAAATCCGTTTGCTGGTCAGTTTAGAGATTGGGGGTACTGGCAATAGGTTGGACTTCCATCTGCTTGTCAGGTTAGTGATCAGGGGGTTAGGGGGAACAAGTAGCAGGGCTGGGCATTTAACCACCAGTATCAGTAGCATTGGGGGTGGTCTGGAAAAACTTGCGTTTTTTGTTTTTTTTTTCTTATTCATGATTGACTCAGAAGTTGATCACAAATGACAGTAAGAGTCATCTTTTTGTACAAACAATGGGAAAACACTTTTTTTTGTGTGATTGAGTTGAAGGTCAATCACAAATGAAAAAAGTTGCTTTTCATACATATATTTTTTTCTTGGCTTTTCTTTTTTTTTGGGGGGGTCACACGTGCACACTCCATGGTTTAAAAGTACTCATAATTTTGTATTTTGGCCCTTTTGGTCATGATACCTCCTGGCCTGTACCCACACTTCTGCCTGGCAGAGCTGCAGATCATCTTGGGCACACAGGCATTCATGGCTCTATAACACCCTCCACTTGGCCAAGGAAGCAAAACTCTTCTTTCTACACAAGACTGTTAGCTAAGTGTTAGCCTGCCACATGATCTACAATACTTCTCTCTAGTCCCCAAAACCTGGAGGATCTCAGAAAAGATCACACTGGATACTTATGTCCTGGTGACTTTTGCTCCCTATGTTATTTGAGCCAACATAGACGTCAACGTCTACTCCTTCCCCCAGCTGCACTACTTGACCTTGGATAGCATTCCTGTGACCCACCCTGGGCAGGCAAATTACCTTGCCTGAGCTGCGCTCCTGGTCCAGCAGTGCCTCCCCCCACGTCACCCACTAATTTGACAGTTGAGTCTCCTGTTGTTAGAACCATCCAGCCTCCCTACCTTTTTCTTCCTCCTTTTTGGTAAGTCAGGTGTCCTAGTGCCTGGCCTGCCTGTACCAGCCCCAGTCACTTGTTGACCTCAATATTGCCAGTCAGAAGCTGATACCTCTTGTTGGTGTTCACTGGTCAAATTGTTTTGTTACAATGGTTGCTGCCTGCTTTCTCCACTCTGTTCCATCCTCCATTCTTTCCACTAGCGAGCACAGCTCCAGTCACCCTCCACCCTGCCCTACCTGCCCCTGTCTTTCTCCCATACATAGTGCCCAAGTCCCTAGCCTCCTCTTACCCCATCATCCTCAACCTTCTGGTTACCTCCCTGGATCCCAGTGGTGCCTTTTTCTACCAATCAAGCACAGCAATATGCTAGAGATGTGTGAAGGGGGTTTCCCAGCTTTATACAGCACAGATTGGCACTTCATGTTGTTCCACGTCTATCAAAGTGAGCAGTTCATCAGGTGAAGACTTCACAGAGTGGCCCTTTACTGAAGAAAGTGCCTCTTCACATAATACTCTGCGCTGCTATGGTGGCACTTCGCTATTTTTTTTTGTTTTAAAACATGGCTAACAGAACCTAAGCCCCACACTCTGTGCAAGCTTTTTCACCCTCCTCCTTCACCCAAGCATTAAAACAACCCCGTTCACCTACCCTTTTAGCACCCAGACCACCCTCCCCTGAGTACTGGCTAAGTAAACATAGTTCATATAGTACAAGTAAGCAGTGTGCTAAAACCCTTCCTCTGACCCCACCAACATTTTCCAATCCCCCACATCCCTTAGCCTGACCCAGTAAAAGAAAATGACCCACGTTTCCCTACCCTCTAATAGGCACCCTCCACCCCATGGCATCCCAAAACAGGATACCTTAAAGTGGGGATGGGCCATATCTCTGTGCTTTAAACCAAGCCCCGCCGAACTGCATCAGCTTGGTTTATGCAAGACCCAAACTGAACAGTGTTGGCTCAGCTTGGATCTCACTTGTGTTTTCCCCCTACCCCAGCCTCCCTGCTTGCATGCCTGACATGTGACATGCATGGGAGGCTAAGGAGGAGCTGACAGTATGTGCATGCAAGCCTGTATACCCCAGTATGCACATGCGCAAAACCAGGGTATATATAGGCTTGCATATGTTGCTCAGCGCCATTTCAGATGGGAGTGAGCTGGAGTGCGGAGCGAAACTGCAGAAGAACTTAGAGCGCTTGAATTGCTTGGATGGGCTTGTAGTGGTGGGAGTGTTTTTTTTTTTCAGAGTGGAGGGGAAGGGAGGGAGACTTCAAGCCAGATTTATGGACTGCACAGAGTGGGACTTCCAAGTCCAGGTTAAAGAAAACAACTAGGGGGTCTGGGACAGCTGGGTGGATGGTGGGCTGCTGTTGTACACATGGGGCTCAAGGACTTGCCACAGATCTGATGGTGGGTAGACCATTCCTCCAATCCAGAGGCAGCAAATGAAAAAGTTTAAAAAAACTTAAAAAAATAAAACACACACACACCCAAAAAAAATAAATGGCTTGGGGTAAGAGGGTAGTTGTGGGGTGGACTGGTGATACACAAGGGTGGGTCTTAACACTCCTAGTCCTGGCCTGTGGCCCTCCTGTTGTTTTTTGCAGTTTAAGAGTGAAATAAAGAACAAGTTCAACAAGAAACAAGCAGCCAAAGACTGAAAGTCCACTCGGTGACTGTATGTGTGTTGGGGGGTATTGGTGACTTCATTGTGATTGAGGGAAGGAGAGTCAGAGGGAGAATTAACAGAGAACTCCTCAGTTAAACAAAAGAGCTGGGTGGGGAGGGCTGCTGCGGTGCAAGTAGGGCTCAAGGACTTGTCCTCAGTAAGGTCACTGGTCAGATGGTAGACCATTCAACCAGAGCAAAAGTTAAAACTTAAGAAAAAAACACAGGGGGGACTGAGTGAGTAATTGTGGGATGGGCTGGTGTTACATGAGGGTGGCTTTAGCACTCCTGCTGCCCTCCTGTCGTTTTTTGCAGCTTAAAGGGGAGGTGCCATCTCTGTGGGTCCAGCGTCCTTGCTTAATGGCTCCACGAGTACAACATCTTCATTTTGACATAATTTTAATCTGCCCAGTAAAACAATAAACTTTTTAAATTATACTTCTGTTTTTTTTTTGTCCTTGTGCCATGTTTTCCCACATTGCCCCATGCTGCCCAGAATTCTGTTCTCCCCATGCCATGAAGAGGTGAATAGAAGAATAGATCTCAGTGCAGGAGTTTGAGAACTAGACCCACAGAGATGGCACCTTCCCTTTATTAACTTGCCACTTCAGGATGGTAGAAAAAGCAGGCGGTGCCTTTGTTGTTGACCAGTCTTTTGATCGCCAGAGAAAACAGTGGATCCTTTTGCCATCCTCTCAGTCCTAAACAAGCTCCTTGAAATACTTGTTTCTATCAAACTGTAACTTTCCTAAATGACCAGAACCTCCTCTCAGACACCCAACATAGATTCAGAAAAGGTCATAGTACTGCCACTGCGCTCCTCAAATTCACCAACACAATAATAGCAATGAGCAGTGGCCTAGTATCTGGTGCAGTCTTCACTGACCTTACAAAGGCCTTTGACCTTGTTGACCATCCCCTCCTCAAGTCTGAAATGCTTTCCTTTGGCTTTTCCCTGAGGCAGTAACCTGGTACAACAGCTACTTAACCAACAGACAGCAGTTTGTTAAATGTAACTATGCTGCCTCTGGTTTTTCCACCATTAACATTGGAGTACCCTAAGGCTCTGTATTTGACTCTCTTCTCTTCACCATTTTCATAAATGACATATCTCTCAATGCCAGTACTTGCTCATCTTTGCTCTGTGCATATGACCTTGTTCTCTATACTAGCTCCAGTAGTATCACTGTCTTTAATTCTGCCCTCTCTTCTGATTTTCAGTGCATCCAATACTGGCTCTCCAGTAACAAATTAGTACTTAACACCAACAAAACACACTCCATGCTCTTTGGATCTGCCCCAAGATTAAGGAATTGTCCTGGGCAGTTATCTGTCTCTTTCTGTGATGCCCCCCCCCCTTGAAAATGTCAGTACTTTCAAATACCTTGGCATTACACTTGACCCCTCACTTGACTTTGACCAACACATCTCCAGCACTTGCAGAGCTCTCAACTGCAAACTTGGCCTGGTCTCTGCCAAAATTGTCATTACTCAGGGCATTCTTCTTCCTGCTCTCACCTAGGGATCTGTCACATATGTTGGTGCCACAAAAGCAAATCTCAAATTGGACACTACCTATAATAATATCTGTTGTTTTGCCTTGGCCTCACATGTCTCACGCATCGCTGTCAACTATACAGTGGCCTTAACTGGCTCTCCCGTGAGGCAAACTGACTCTATTCTCTTGACACCTTTATTGACAGTATTGTTCACTTTTGGTTTTCCCTGCTCCCTAGCCCAGTTGCTGACTCCGACAAGCCCTCACTATGCCCTTCTCTCAGGTGATTAGTCTTTACTATTTTTTCCCAGAAGCAGAATAACTATGGGTTCTCAGGCTTTCTCCCACTTTGCTCCTCACTACTGGAACTCACTACCTACAGCAATCCGTCTCTACTCTACTCATGCCTGCTTCAAACAGGAACTGCGCAACCACCTCATAGCCTCCAACACCTGCACTTGCTTCTTTCCACCCTGATTTTTCTTGCTTCTTCCCACCCTTACGCTCCTCTGCCCTAGCTTCATGCTTCACTTGCCCACTGCCAGTCCACTTTGCTCACTCACATGGCACTTACTGTGCACTGCCTCACGCCTGGCTACCAGATAATCTATCCTCTGCCAGGGCTGGAGTTTCTTGTTGATTTCTTTTTTGTTAATCTTTGGATTGTTGTTCTTTAGTACTGTTTTAATTTACTCTTAGTAACTGTGGATTTTCTATTTGCTTATATCCACTCTTGTTTTCCTGCTACTTAACCATGTTTCTATTGTACCTGTATGCTTTAGCTGTACCAGTGTGTTTATACCTGTATTTGCCCTGTAATTTCCTGGGTCATGCTTGAAAATAGGCATTTTTAATGTCTAGTACACTTACCTTGTTATCCAAAACAAATATATAAACTTGAAAGTCCTAAAGTGCACAGCGCCATAACAAGTTGCAGGACTGCTTGCTCTCATGTCAGGATATGCAAATTAGTGGGACGCTGTGAGAGACGTTCTTGTGCCACAATCAGGAAACAGAGAAGCACCGGAAGTACAGATGTCTCACAGTGTCCCCATGTATTTCTGAATTATAATTTTTTGGGGTAGTCTGTTTGCCAAGGACATGCTCTGTGCAGTCGCAGAAATGAAAAGCTGAGGCAATAGTTACTTTCTGTGTCGCTTGCTTCCAAAGTTGAACTCTCCAATGTGAGAGCGAGTGTCCCACGTGCAGGAGACGACAAACATAAACAGACGCACAGCATAATGGCGCCAACCAGAAGAAACGCTACTGTATGGAGAGTTTAACTTTGGAGGCAAGTGACACCAAAAATAAGTACAGTTCCACCAAGTCGGTTTGACATCAAAGACATCGACCGACTTTACAGAGACAACAAATTGCCAATGGCAATCACATCGCCCGGTAATTGTGCCGATGGACCACAATCACAGCAACAATCCCAGCTGTTTGCGGGGGGGACTGTGTCCCCAGCACCCCACCACAGGGCTGGCCTCCCCCAATATTAATATAATCACCTCCAGATTGGAAGTATATGGAGGGAAAAGGGAAAATCCCCTGGGACAGCAAGGCAGCTGGCGCTGCAAAATCCCGATCAACAGAATGGCTGTCAGTTGAGTTGCAATGCCGATAGTGCCATTGTTGTAGGGGTTTCAATGCAGCGATGGCACACCAAGTAAGTACTGCCTCAATTTTTCATTTCAGTGACTGCACAGAGCACATCTTTGGCAAACAGAGTACCCAAAAATGAGACCAGTTCCTTGAGTTATGTGCAATTAGCTGTCATTTTGTACTGTAGTTAGAAACTGGTTACACCCCCCCCCCACACACACATCCTGATCACTTTCCTGAGCTGTGAATCTGCTCACGCCATTGAGTTTAGAGATTACAAAAAATTCCTTTTTTAATGCCGCCTAGCTGACTCACAGAACAGTAACCCCTCCCCCTTTGGTCCATTACTTAGGTTATGTACTCACTCCCCAAAAGACAAGTCAGAGCTGCTAAGAGCAAGTACTGTAAAGACCTACTGATTAACTTGGGCAGTGATCCCAGAAAACTGTGGTCACACATCAAATCCTTCCTAGGATCCTCACAGTTAACTACCCCTGGTGATATGCTGGAAAATGATGTGCATTGCAATGACTCACAAACCATAGCTAATTCTTTCAACCTGCATTTCTCTGATCTCTCCCAATATACCTATTCCTTCGATCCCACTCCTCATCAGCAACCTGTCTGGGTAAGCTGAAAGTGTTGTCCCCTGTGCCTCCTTATACTGCTCCATTCAATTTTAAGGCAGTGTCTAGAAAGGAAGTCCTGAAGTTCCTGAGATCCATCTCTGATCATACCAGCTGTGGCTCACACTCCCTGGAACCCCGCCTCTTGAAACTTGCAGCTCCCCTTATTGCATTACCGCAGGCCAAAATTTATACATTATCACTTTCAGGTGGAATGGTCCCTGACCTCTGGAAAGCTGCTCGGATCACACCTGTACTTAAAAAAGGGGATCCTAAGGTTGTCTTGAACTACAGACCAATTGCCCTACTCTCGGTACTGAGCAAAATCCTGAAGAAAATTGTCACAACTCAGACAACTGACTATCTACTTAAGCACAGCCTGCTCTTGGATACCCACCATGGCTTCAGGAAAGGACATAGCACAATGACTGCACTCCTTAAATTCACCACAGACACTCTTTCAAAAATGGATACTGGCAATCTGACTGTTACTGTCTTTATTGACCTCACAAAGGCTTTTGACCTTGTTGATCACACTTTGCTTCTCTCCTCGCTTCAACATCTGCATTTCTCCTCCTCTGTTGTTGACTGGTATGAAAGCTACCTGACAAATAGAACTCAAGTGGTGAAAATGAATTCCTGTCTATCGAACAGTACCACCATTAACATTGGTGTACCTCACAGCTCCATCCTAGGGCCCCTCCTATTCTCTCTCTTTATATAAATAACATTGGAGCTGCTCTAAAATCCTGCTCTGCTATTCTATATGTTGATGATCTTGTCATCTGTACAAGTTCTGCTAATATAGACACTATCAACACAACCCTTTCCTCTGATTTTAACAATATCCAAAACTGGCTATACGACCACAAACTGGCTGTCAACATTAGCAAAACTAAAGCCATGGTGCTTGGATCAGCCCCAAAGCTCTGGGCTTGCACAACAGCACTGACAGTGCAGGCCTTAGAAGGTCAATTACTGGAATGTGTGACCTCTTTCAAGTACCTGTGCATCCTGCTAGATCAATCTCTTGATCTTAATCTTCATGTATAGTCTGTTTGCAGAGCTGTCAACTCCAAACTGGGTGTTGCATGTAAGAGTAGTTATATGCTCATGCCATCGGCTAGAATGGCCATTCGAGGGGAATTCTGCTGCCCACCCTAACCTATGGGGCTCTCTTATTTGGGGCTGCTCATAAAACTGACCTACTCAGATGGGATACTACATGTAACAACATATGTCGCTATGCCTCTTCTGCTCCTTCGCTTCAACACCACTGTCAACTTTATAATGATCTTGGTTGGCTCTCTCCATTAGCTAGTAGGAAGTACTACCTTGGCTGTCTTATTGATTCGATAATTCGAAATCAAACCCCTAGGTGTCTTGCAGCTATGCATGTTCCTCAGGACACACTCCATGGTCTACGATCAGCTGATAATCCTTTCTGAATTTGCCAAGGTGCCGCACTAGCAAAGGAACTGTTGCATTTGAGCATGCGGCTCCACAGCTGTGGAATTCCCAACCCCTCAACATTAGACTTTCTAGCTCCCACACATGCTTTAAGAGAAAACTGCGCTCGAATCTGCTGATTACTGATACCTGTTCCTGCTTTCACCCTACCTAATGACTGATGTCTCTGGCCATACAATAGTATTTCCTCACCTCTATATAACCCTCTTACTGCCTCAATCTGTCCCAGCTCCCTTTCCCTGCCCATATACAATCTTGCACTGCAAGCATCTCCCTTACACTTACGTACACTCATATAATCTAATTTCATGGCTTGCTCCCCTCTTCCTCACTTACCGACCTTTTCCTTAATAACACCCCCTGCTCTCAGTGGTTATTTCTTTGTTTTGTATTACCTGTTTTTGTTTTTGTGTACCTTGTTCTGTTCATATGATATGTCACCTGCTAATTTATTGTCCAAGGTCCTCTCTATTCATTGCATAGGTAGGCACCTATGAACTTATGAATGGTCTACTCTGTATGTCTCTGATAGATTGTATCCACTTTAACTCATTGTATATAAAGCGCTTTACTTTGCATGTTCTGGTATATTGTATCCTCTTTAACTCATTGTATGTAAAGCACTTATACTTTGTTATCCTGTTAAGTTTCTGAATGTCTGTACTCTCCCAGATCGTGCCTGAAAATAGTCATCTTATGGCTAGTGCACTTACCCAGTTAACAAAAGCGAAATAAATTTTACAGCCTGTGTGTGTGTGTGTCATTCATATGCTGCGTAGAACAGAGGAAAAAACTCCTGTTTGCTCTGAGTGGCTCTTAAACCCTCCTGGTATGCCCAACAGCCCTTTAAAAATTGCACTTTTGTGCTAGCATACCAAACAGAGAAACCTTACCTTGGTTTCTCCTACAGCCTTCTGGTGCCATCTGCTTTGCTCTGCACTGGTGCTTGGTGGTCCATGAATGCACACTTCAGTGCAGTACTATCCTGATGCGACAAGTTAATAAAGGGGAGTTGCCACCTCTGTGGGTCCAGTTCTCAAACTCCCGCACTGAGCTCTGTTCTTCTGTTCATCTCTTCACATCACCTGGCGTACAGAACTCTGAGTGGCATGGGGCATTGTGGGGAAACATGGCACATGGACAAACATAAAAGAGAAGTATAATTTTAAAAGTTTATTGCTTTACTGGGCAGATTAAAATTATGTGAAAATGAAGATGTTTTACTCGGGGAGCCATAAAGCAAGGACACTGCGCTCACAGAGATGGCACCTCCACTTTAAGAGTGAAAGAAAAGAACAAGAAACAAAGCAGCCAAAGATAGCAAAATCCACCCTGTGACAGTGTGTGTTTGTGGGGTGGATTAGTGACTTCACTGTGATTGAGGGAGGGGGAGTCAATGGGAGGATTAGGGAGGATTACCAGAGGACTCCTCACTGGAACAAAAACCTAGGGCGTCTGGGAGAGCTAGGTGGGTGGTGGTCTGCTTTGGCATACATGGGGCTCAAGGGCTTGTCTTCAGCGAGGTCACTGTTAAAAGAAAATAAAAATAAATAAACAAACACACACAAAAAAAACACGGGGAACTGGATGTGTGTTTGTGGGGTGGGCAGGTGGTACAGGGCGGGCCTTAGCTGTCTTAGTTCTGCTGCCCTCCTGTTGTTTTGCAGCTTAACGGTGAAAGAAAAGAACAACAAAAGAAAAGACTGGGAAGTCCAGTCTGTGACTGTCGTGTGTTGGGTGGGGGGCAGGATTAGTGACTTCTTTGTGATTGAGGGAGGGGGACTCAGAGGGAGGATTATACCAGGGGGACTCCACATTGACAATTTTAAAAAACTAAACAAAAGGGAGTCTGGGGGAGAGCTCGGTGGCTGGTGGGCTGCTGGTGCACGTGGGGCTTCAATCAAGGACTCTTCAGGTCAGATCATTCCTCCAGAGCAAAACTTAAAAAAAAATAAACACAGGTGGGGGATGGTGGGGTGAGCTGGTACAGGGTGGGCCTTTAGTTCGCCTAGTCCTGCTGCCCTCCTGTTTTGTAGCTTTAATACAGTTAATCTTTTTATTGTAATTATTGTGATTATACATACAAATACGCTACATTTTCCAATATACACTTACATAAATTCTTAATAGGAGAAGGAAAAAAACATGATGTCTGAAGTATTATACGATGATATTAAAGGGGAAAACAAATGCTGAGAAAACAATATGTAGCAGTACAATCTGTATGACAGAGAGAAAATATGGCAATTTATGCTTCAAGGGGTAAAAGGAGTAGATACAAACAAGAAATGTGAGCAGTCATGACTGTACTTCTATTATGCTGTAATTTAGTACAAGTCTGTGTAAGATTGTATAAAGGAAGAACATAAAAAAGAGAAAAATATCTAAGAAAGTGAACGAGAATGAAGAGGGAAAGGGAAGAAGAAAAGGAGATAAAAAGATAGAAAGAGAGGAGATGAAAAAGGAACGAAAGAGCTAAGAAGTGAGATTCCAATGTCAACCTATAACAACCCATGGATTAAGTGACGATATTTATAGACATACCTCTCAACCTTTCTTCCCTGAAATGTGTGACACGATGTGTGACAAATGACCAAAATGTGTGACATATCATCAAACTTGGCACTGTAAGTTCAGAACACTATTGCTGTTAGTGCACTAATGATAACAATGTTTGCTGATAACAGAGCGTAGTAGATAATGATGAATTTCTGCTTTAAAGTCTCAGTGGAAAATGTGGAATATCCCCTTCTTCATGTGGGGCAGAGGATTTCTGAGGGGTAAAATGAGTGACATACCTCGTAATGTGTGACAGTTGAGAGGTATGTTTATAGATGTGTTTAAATATTTAAAATAGTCCTGCCAGCATTTATTATATAAATTAAGTCGGCCAGAGGCTTAAGTGTGACATACGATCAAGGATGGCGTATTAAGATAGTTGTTTGAGAATATCTGGGAGGGTGGGAATGATGTTGGATCTCCAGTGCATTAATATAAGGGGCTGGATATTCAAAAAGATTGCGCCATGCGCAATAGGGTTGCGCCTGCTGAGTCCGAGTGCCATCCTGCCATATTTGTAGCAGGAGCGTTCGCGCCCCCCAAGTCAGGCTGAGCAACAGCGCAATGCTAATGAAGGCATGCTGAACCAGAGGGGGAGGAACCATGCATAAACTGCACAGCCGTGCAGGTGCAACCCCCAACCTGCACCTACACAACTTTGAGCCAAAAAAAAGAGGAGTAAGTCGAGGGCCACCCACAGGTGAGCTGCCGCATTGCAGGGGCGCAACACAGCAGCTGCCACCTGTGGGTGGCCCTCAACCACTCCCTGTGCCCCTGCAGCCAATGTCGCAGGCATATAGTAAAACCTCCCCACTGGCCGATCAAGGGCATATGTATAAACACCCCCTCCCCGACTGGCTCGATCGCGGGCATATGTGTAAACATCCCCGACTGGCCCGATCGTGGGCAAAGTGAAAAATAAAACCCACCCCCACCAGCCCGATCGCGGCAGCAAGGTCAACCCCCAGAACATATCCTGGTGGTCAGTGGACCTCGAAGCCCGATCGTGGGCAACAAAGTGTTCAACTCCCCCAAGGACCACCTACCCTGGTGATCTAGTGGCCCCACCCACCCACCCGAAGCCCCACCACCCGCTCCCCAGCGCGGGTGGCATCATCCGACCCGCCTGCCGCCCCCGACTGACTGCCAGTAGGGCTGCACGACCACTGGTGCAGGCAAGAGCCAATGGGTGCAGCCCATACCGTACAAACGGTCAGATATGTGAATGAATTCATTCATATCTGACGGTCTTAACTGTTCACCAATATATTGGCTCTGCTCCACCAATAGGCGTAGCTCCCTACCCGGCAGTCGGGCGGCAGGCAGGCGGGTCGGATGCTGCTAGCTGCCGGGCGGGGTGGTGAGGGCGTGGGTGGGTGGGGTGGGGGGGCCACTAGATATCACCAGGGTGAGGTGGTCATGTGGGGGTTTTGAACACTTTGCTGCCCGCGATCGGGCTTCGCGTCCACTGGACCACCAGGATATGTTCTTGGGGGTGGACACTTTGCTGCTGCGATCGGGCTTCAAGGTCCACTGGACCACCAGGGATATGTTCTTGGGGGTTGGACACTTTGCTGCCGCGATCGGGCTTCGAGGTCCTCTGGACCACCAGGATATGTCCTTGGGGGTTGGACTCTTTGCTGCCACGATCGGGCTGGTGGGGGTGGGTTTTATTTTTCACTTTTGCCCTTGACGGGCCAGTCGGAGGGAGGGTGTTTTACACATATGCCGCAATCCGGGCCAGTCGGGGGAGGGGTGTTTTCCACATTGATCAGCAGGCTAGTCGGGGGAGGTTTACACTTATGCCTACAATCGGGCTGCAGGGGCGTCGGTCCCGATGGCTGCTACCTGGTAGGGAGCCAGGCGCAAGTCCTCAGGGATTGGCACACCTGCATGCTAATGGCATGCAAATGGGGCCATAAATAGATGCAAATGGCACCCCTGCGCCTTGCATGAATTATGGCCCCATTTGCATGTCACCTTTTAAATATTGGAAATTTGCACATGGCGCAATGGTACTTGCGCCACCGCATCTTGAATGCTCCACCCTGACCACTTGCGGTGGCGCAAGTTCCACTGTGCCATGCACAGTGGCTGTGGCCAGGCGGTGATATTGAAAGGAGTTGCTCAATAGCGCAGCACCGTTGAATATCACCCTGGCCACACCCCTGCGCAACTGTTTTGTGCAGTGCAAGGGCTTGCGCCACAGAATAGTGCAGTTTGAATATCCAGCCCAAGGTGTTTAACTTGAAGGAACAGTAGGGATAACCACCTATTCTGAGGATGGGATATTTTGTATGCATGAGCATTGAAAATACCAAGTATGCAATATTTTGGATCAAATGCAAAAGACAGACCAATCACTTTCATTACAAAGAAATGAATATGACACCAAATATTGTGTATGGGAGGACAATGCCATAAAATATGTAGCAAATTGCCATTGGGGGAGTTACAGCGCCAACATTTATTATTGTTCATTAAGCCCATTTTTGCAAAATCTCAGGAGTTCTGTACCACAGATGCAGAATTTTGGTTTGTATGAGTGAACTGTGATTATCCTTGAAAGATTTACAGCAGGCTAGCCAGCAGTTATGCCATTGTGAATTGGTTATGTTATAATTTAAAACGGTACTCCCATTTATTTTTTTGCAGTGATTGATCTGGAATTGTATTTCTGACATGTTTGTAAATGATATTATTTCATTTAGAGTTTGTTTTGATCCATTTAGAAATAAAAGTATCATATCTAGATTGATGAGGAATAGTAGGAAGATAAAGGTTCCATGCTGTGTGTAACTGAAAAAATATTTCCAGAAATCGTGCTGGGGAAGATTCCATTGTTTGCGCAGGTCAGAAAAGGATTTTAATTTGAGATTCTGAGGTATAAGTATATCCTCCAAGAAAAAAATGCCCCTGTTTTTCCAATTACAACAGAATATTGGGTGATTATCAAGAGTGATGGTGCGGTTCCCCCAAACGGGGGCAAATATGAAAGAGGTTGGGTTGGAATTAAGGCATTTATGAATTCTTTTCCAGTAGTATATGGATAATGCAATAGTAGGGTGAGATTTTAAATTGGGAGAGAGGGTTATAAATGAAGGAAGTGGTGACATTGCCCGGACATAGAGATGTTTCCATATTGACCCACAATGGTGATTTATTGCTGGGTTTATTAAACCATTTTACAGTTTGGGCAGTGCAGAAGGCCCAAAAATATGCTTGGAACCAGGGGAGTCTGAAGCCCCTTTGGACCACTGGGAACTCAGTTTGTTACGACCAAATCTGGGAATTTTGCCTTCCCATAAAAAATTGCCAATTATATAATTAATTCTGACAACAAAAAAAAAGTAGGGATGGTTAAAGAGATATTGGAAAATATATACAGTATTTTGGGAGCTATTGACATCTCGATGGCGGAGATTTTACCATTAAAAGAGAGGTTAAGGAGTTTCCATCTGTTGAGAGTGTTTTTAATATTTGCTAATAACGGGGAAAGATTGGCATCCCATATCTTGTTTAATTTAGAGGTGATCTGTATTCCAAGGCAAGAGATACCTCGAGGGGCCCAATGAAAACCTAATATTGTATTCATAGAAGGGTTACAAAAATTGTTCAATGGCATTGTTTCTGATTTGTTTAGATTAAGAGCGAGCCCAGAAAGTGAAGTGAAGTTGCTAAGTAACTTAATTAAAGGTGGTCCTGAAATTTCAAGATTTTCGAGTAGAATGAGGAGGTCATCAGCGTAGAATAGTGAAGTATAGCGGGAATTAACGATAGGGATACCGTGGATCTTGGAAGATTGATGAAGAGCAGCTAATAGGGGTTCCTAGCTAGAATAAAAAGAGTGGGGGATAAGGGGCACCCTTGCCTGGTACCTCTTGCCAGATGAAAAGATGAGGACAGAGTAGAGTTAGTAAGAACCCAGACAGAGGGGAGGGTGTATAGTAATTGAATCCATGTACAAAATTTATTAGTGACACCAAAGTGGGATAGAACACGATACAAATAAGTCCAGTTGAGAGAATCGAATGCCTTTTCAAAGTTGATGGCTATAGCTGCGGCAGGTGATGTAAGAGATTTAGCTCTGTAGATTTAATTAAATAATTAGCGGAGATGATCAGTACCAGTTCTGTTTTTGATAAATCCAGCTTGGGAGGTGTGGACAAGTTTTGAAATTATTGATTCTAAACGAGTATTTAATATTTTGGCAAAAATGTTCCCGTCTGTATTAAGTAATGATATTGGTCTGTAACTGGATGGGAGAGAAAGGTCTTTATCTTTCTTTAGTAGGACGATTATAGTGGCTTCTGTCATAGAATAGGGAAGTTTACCTTGTGAAGATGCCTCTTTGAAGACCTTAAAAAAGTAAAGTGCATAAGATGTCAGCAAGGGGTTTATAAAAGTCTACAGAAAAAACATCACTCCCAGGAGCTTTACCAGATTTAAGGGAATTTAGCGCTGCTTGTATCTCTTTTAGGGAAAAGGGTTCATCTAGCAAAGCCATGTCTTGTTGGTAGAGGTGCGGTAACTGTAAATTGTCCAGAAATTGTTGCATATATTCAGGTTGTGGGGAAGTAGGGTGAGAGTATAATTGTTGGTAGAAGGATTGCATAATATGGTTACTTGAGGGATTATCTGTACAGATTTTGCCTGAAAGGATCTTTGAAACTGGCAATATGTCTCTCCATCTGTTGATTCTTGAGTTGATAAGCAAGCAGCTTCCTGCATTTATCCCCTTGTTCCCAATAACAGTGTTTAAGTCTAAGGAGGACGAGTTCAGCTTTCCTGGATATTAATTCATTGATTTTAATTCTAAGATGAAGAATTTCAAGGTGAAGTTGTGAGTTATTATCTGGATTTTTTTATTTTATAATATTGTGTTTTTCTTTAAGATATTTCTCTAAATTGGCTAATTGCTGTTCCCTTAGTTTTTTCTTGTGTGCTGTATAGCTTATAATTTTCCCTCTGACTGTTGCTTTAAGTGCTTCCCAGATGGTACCTTGAGATGCATCAGGAGTGTTGTTAAAGGAAAGAAATTATTCGATTTGAGATCTAATTCAAGGTAAGAAATCAGGATCTTTCAATAAGAGTGGGTCTAGACACCAGGAGGGTGATTTAGATGGGGGCGGGCCCCAAATACGATGTAATTTTATAGAAGAATGGTCTGATATAGTAATCAGGAAGATAATTGTGTCGATAATTTTTTCAGTGATGAATGGGGAAGAAAACCAGTAGTCAATTCTGCTATAAGATTTATGAAGCGGTGAGTAAAAAGTATAGTCACGCTGTCTAGGATGGTGTAGTCTCCAAATGTCGGTGAGACCAAAGTCTTTCATTAGCATTGAGCGTGCAGAAATACTTCTGGGGTGGGAATCACACGAAGAGTTTCTTCTGTCTAAATGTGCTTCCAAAGCTAAATTGAAATCCCCACCTACAAGTATAGGAGAATTGTTAAAGTTATTGTTCATAATTTGTTGGGCCATATTATGAAAGAATTCAGGTGAATCAGTTAGGGGCATAAATGTTGACTAAGATAAGGGGGCCTGCAGGGGTATTTAAGTAGGCTATAATCCATCTGCCATCTGAATCGGAATGGATTTGATAAGGGTCCAGTTAAGGGATTTATGTAATAGAATAGCAACCCCCCGTTTTTTAGAAGTAGAAGAGGATGCATATACTTGACCGACCCAATCCCTTCTGAGTCTGTTGTCATCCTCTATTAAAAGTTTTGTTTCTTGTAAGAAAGCAATATGAGTTGTATGCTTTTTGAGGTAAGAAAGTATTTGCTTTCGTTTACAAGATGAGTTGAGTCCCTTAACATTCCATGAATGTAGAATTAGATCACTCATGTTAATGGGGAGATGAGTATGAAAACACAAATAGGAAGTAAGGGACTCATATTGAAAGGGCTAGAGGATGTTACAGACTCAGAAGGGAGAGGTCTAGCACAGTCAGATGCATGCAGAATATTTAGTTTGTGGAAATACTTAAATCCTGGGTGAATGTTTCCATTGGGTCTCACAAGGAAGAAAGGTAGTAAAAAGAATATAAAAGACATATGTATAGTTACTAAACAAAACCTATGCATGTTATACTAACACACTATGAAGTCTTTAGGTAATATAGCAAGATGCGAGTCAGTGAAATCACCAAGACTCTCTTGCTATACTACAGAGCATGTAAATAGTAAGTAAATCTTAAACCCAAGATACAAACTGTAAACAATTATTTCTGTCAAGTTATGACTGTGACTAGAAGTAAAGTGAACATAATAATTCCCTGGGGGGAACCATGAACATCTTACCATATATGAAAAGGGATTACAGAAAGTATATGCAATCCCAGACATAATAATACATCTTGAACCTACGTTAGACTGGAAAAAAGAACTGAGCTGAAATACTATTACGGCAATACAAACAGTATGCCATCATGGTTGGCTAAGTCCTAAAATTATAAGAGCCATCTGCTATGTACTTACATAATCATAATGCTTAGACACAGAAGTGTTTATGTACTGTAGGAGGAGTGTTCAGGTAAAATGGAGCGAGTAGGGTCCAAATAGTATAAGGATTTATGGGGTGTCGAGGCATTACAAGATCCAAATTGTATTGGGGGGGGTATCTGGTGAAAGTCTTGTATTGAACGAGAATACGTAGTCATTCTGGCAATATGACATTTATAAGACTTGAGTTTGTTCAGGCTTCGAGGTACTGCATATATTATTGATAAGTACTAGGTATTTAATAGTAGCACAGACCCAAAAATTGTCCCTAGGGAAGGAGTTGATTTAACATAGTGAGATTTCAAGACCTGGAGAGGGTTGAGCAAGCTCAGCTATAAGATTACAACACAGGCTTAAAAAGCCGTATCATAAGGGCTTCGAGTCAGATTGTGTTATCTATTATTGATTGCAGCACATTGAATAAAATAATAAAGACGAGACACCTCGAAAATAGCCTGCAATGCCTAAGTGTAGGGTAAAACTGAAGACTAAATGATAGATAAATAAAACAGTACAAGAAGTAGGTATACCATGGTTAAAGAAAAGGGGATTTAAAAGTTAGATAAAGGCAGGTTGGAGTGGGAAGAAGACTAGAGAAAAATATTAAAAGTGTTAAATGTTGGTCTGGGATGTAGTAGTGGATGGAGGGAATAACTAGTTGAGGACCACATTAATATATAACCCCAAGATACTGTAAATTTATAATGTTTATATATGGTAACAAATGTGCGAGGTGATGTTGAATCACAAATTAGTTAAGCAGACAACCTCTCTTAATGGTTATGTGAGAAGGACATACTGATAAAAAAGATGGTAGAGACCTCTAACCGAATATAGAAAATCATTGAGCACATATGAATTAGTCTAACATTATATAAGAGCTGTCCCTTTAAGAGAAGAACATATCCAACATTAGGGATACTCAAAAACTTTCATTATGAGTAATATATGCAGATATAACTGGATGTATAATGTAGCAGACATTACATTGAGATAGAAAACTCCAAGACTTGTCACAATGAGATGCCTAAATAATATGACATGCTATTAAACCAAAAGCGCCTGTAACCGCGATGTGCAACTTATCGCTTTCCAAACCAGCTGGGTGCAATAATATGCACACACAAGGAACGCGATGCATGGTTGCAGGGCAGACAAATTCTGATAATGATCAGATAGCCGAGGTTAATTAGGCATTAACCTCGAGAGGTACTAATATATATACATGCCCAGGCATCATTTATAGGTTCGATTTGTTTTTGCGCTTCGCCTTCCATTTCTTTTTAGGAGGCTCTGCTGATTTGAAAGAGGAGCTGGTCACCAGTTCAGCCTATGAGGAATCGGGAGACCTGCCACCCTGTGAAGCATTTCCAAGGTCATTGCCGATGGGATCCACAGCTGATTCCGGGAGGTCTTCCTGAGACGAGTTTAAGTCCTCTTGTGGTAAAGAAAACTTATTGGAGAGGGTTAGGGGTGTAGTGAAGTCAACATGTCGCTCATGCTGAGAGGTAGGCCTAAGAGGAGTAGCGTCTGCACAACAGGCATGTTTAGAAGAAGGTGGATTCAAGTTCTTTTTTTCTAGCAAGTGGGCTGAGATTCGGACAGGAGGTGCTGCATCAGCCTAGAGAGATACAGGTTTCTCAGTGCATTCATGATTTGAAGCCATAATGTGGATGTGCGATCTGATTGGGAAGTTGCAAAGACAGTGGGAGAAGGGCTCGCATCAGTATTTCCAAACAGGGCAGTTGGAGGCTGGGGCTCACCAAGAAATGCAGCCAAGACTTCGGGAGTGTTGAAATCTTTGGTTGAGTCACCCAGAAACAGGCGCATGACAGCAGGATAGCGCAGAGCAAATTTCATCCCTCGTTGGTGTAGGGTAGTTTTAATAGGATTGAAAGCTCTGCATTTATTAGAGAGTTCCTTAGAGAAGTCTCTAAACATAGAAGTTCTGTGATCTTGCCAAGTAAGCGTTCCCACTTGTTTTGCTCTATTGATAATCAGTTCAGTGTGGGCATAGTTTAAGAATCTTGCAATGATAGGCCTAGGTTTCTCATCTGGACCAGGCCTCCGGCTTAAAGTACGGTGTGATCTCTCAGTAGTAAGGTCTTAACCAGGTGGGAGTTTGAGCAGGGCTGGCAGCTCATGTAATAGAAACGCACTAGTGTCTCTGAGTTCTGCACCTTCAGGAAAACCCCAAAATCTCAGGTTATTTCGTCTGTTTCTGTTTTCAGTGTCATCAATTTTATCTTGTAGGCTTCTGATAACTCTGTCTTACTCTCTGATGGTGGCTTGCAGGATGTTAATAGAACTTTCTTTTTGAGCAACTTTAACTCCAGCATTATTGATTTTTTGGTCTAACACTTGCATGTTAGTGGTGCTTTGTTGAGGTGTTATTTTTAAGTCGTTAATTTCACAGATGAGCTGTTGAAACATAGTTTCCACTCTGCTGAGGGAGTTGTTTTGCAGGAGTTGCTCAGCCATTGTAATAGGCCTTCACAGAGAAGCAGTATAAACGCAGAACAATTATAACTATAACCCTCAGGGAATGGCTGAGGCTTTTGCATTTTATTATAAGGAGATTTATCAAGGCGGGGTTAGTAGTACTCAAGAAGAAATTGAGGAGTTCCTAGACAATGTAGTTTAGCCTAGATTGGATCAGGTACAGGCACAGACCTTGGCAGGTCCAATACAGGACTCTGAAATCTTGGAGGTAGTTAATTCATCACCAAACAGTAAAACTCCAGGACATGATGGTCTTACGGCTCAGTTTTATCAAGCTCATATTGTTACTATTCTACCCCTGTTGAAGGATTTATTTAACAAAATAATGCAGGAGGGAGTCCCTCACCCCCCCCCCTTTGTATCAGGCATATATAACACTTATACTGAAACCAGATAAGCCAGAAGAAATGCCAGGTAGTTATAGGCCTATTGCGTTGATGAATCAGGATCTAAAGATATTAACGAGGATCCTGCCTAATAGAATTATTAAGGTGGCTCCTGCACTGATTAACCAAGACCAGGTAGGGTTTATGCCGGGTAGAGGGGCTCATGATGCACTTGGGAAACTCCAGCATATACTCTGCTGTGCAGCTAGTTCTAAAGTACCTATGGCATTGATTTCTTTGGATGCTCAGAAGGCCTTCGATAGGGTCTCCCATACCTTTCTGTTTGCTGTTATGAAGAGGATGGGCTTCCTTGGGGGCCTTCTTAGGGGACTCAAAAATCTGTATGCGGCTCCTACAGCTAGAGTTTTATGTAACGGGTATGTTTCACAGGAAATTCATTTACATAATGGGACTAGACAAGGCTGCCCATTATCACCAATTTTATTTAACATTTACTTAGAGCCTCTTTTAAGAGCAATGAGTAGGGACTTGGGGATACAGGGAATTAGTGTGGAGGGGGAAGGAACTGAAATTCTCGATATTCCCGGATGATATATTATTGCATTTACAGGAATCGGTGAAGAGTTTTAAGAGAGCCTTAGAAATAATTGAACAATTTTCTAGGGTTTCGAACTACAAAGTTAATTTGACCAAAACACAGGTACCACCTCTTACCCTACATATATACAAAGCAGACTTTGAGCCCCTGCAGATCCATTGGGCCCCATAACAGATTAAATATCTGGGTATCTGGATTACTGTGAATATAGAGGAAGGGGTGGAGGCAAATTTGGGAAGATTGCTGAATACAATTAGATCAGATGTTCTTTGGTGGAATAAACTTCCTCTAAATTTTGCAGCTAGACTAGGATTGATTAAAATGAATCTATTACCAAGACTCCTATACCCCATTCACTTGGCCTCGTACATTATTCCTAAAATATGGTTTACTAAAGTCCAAAAATTAATTTGAATTCCTTTGAATTCCTTCGAAAAGTATAATAGTATCGTCTTCCACAGCATATGGGAGGTCTTAAACTGCCAGATCTCTGAGGGTATTATGTGGCTGGGCAATTGGGCATAATGGGACAGTGGGGAGTAATTCAGGAAAGAGAGGAGTATGAGCCAACCTGGTTACAGTTGGAGAAGAGGATATTAAGGGACACAGGTTTATCTCCAGAGGCGTTGCTTTTTGTAGATCCAGAATGCTTACCTAAGAAAACAAAATCTACCCCAATAAATAAAGCAGTAATGGCTTGGTGGACCTTTTTAACCCCAATTCAGAGAAAAGCACAAAGGAGAGCTCTAGAACAACCTATGTTGGATAATCCTAATTTCTGTCTTGGGGGGGGGGGGGATATAATTGCTAAAAAATGATTAGCTGTATTGATGGGTCTCAACCTGGCAGATTTTATAATAGAGAGTAGAATGATTCTTCCATCAAGGTGTAGCAAGATGGACTTTTTTTTATAAGATTACAGCTTGCCAAGCTTGTGGGGAAAGTACTGGGAGAATCAGGTGAAATTAATCGACAGCTGTTTAGTTGGGAAAAGTTAAAAGAGGTAAACTATGCATTTAGACCCCTATCACAGGTCTATCGGGTGCTACTGGATTTTGTGGGCCCAGAGATACCAGTGCAGACATTATATTGGGATAAGATTATAGCTCCTTTGAGCCCAGATTGGAATAGTATTTGGAATAGTTGCAAATAACTCAATACTTAAGTATAGGATTATGCAATTTTTTATTTCTTCTAATTTGTATTATACCCCTGCTAAACTATGTGCTCGGCACCTTAGACAGACAGACCTATGCTGTAGATGTGGACTGGGGCTAGGGAATATTCTTCATGTGTTGTGGGATTGTTCCAAAATACAGCCCTTGTGGGTTAATATTAAACAATGCATGGACCCCTTATTGGACTGCTCTGAGTATATAACTCCAGGGATCTGTGTATTGGGTGACATGGCTCAGGTTACAGGGGTGAAGGGTAAATACCATATCTCGTTAATGTCAGCTCTGGTTAAGTCCTTTGTTTTAAAGCATTGGAAAAGTGACCTAATCTATTCTTATGAGCAATGGGTGAGAGACCTCATGAGAGTAATGGGAAGAATAAGGAAGCAAATGCTCGAGGAGGGTAAGAAAGGCCGTATGATAAAAGGTCAATGGTCATGGAAGCAGTTTATTTTGTACAGGTCGAAAGTGACCAAATGCAGGTTTGTCTGTCTGGCTTTGAGTAGTTAACTGTTGGTAACTGGAATATAGATGTTTTTTTCACATGGGCAATTCTAAATTTTGTTTATTACTTTCTAATGCTTTTTTCTGTTTGATCTGGTATGTTTATATCTCTAAAGCACAGTAGTAACACTATTAGATGTTGCCTAACTTAGTAGATGTTAACGATTTGGAGGGCAATGCTAACTATATAAGGGTGGGGGGACTCTCTTTCATAGGGACTCAGGTGCAACCAGATTTTATAAAAGGCTACTACTAAGTAAGTATCTTAACAGTTAAGACTCTAGCTGTAGGAGCCGCATACAGATTTTTGAGTCCCCTGAGAAGGCCCCCAAGGAAGCCCATCCTCTTCATAACAGCAAACAGAAAGGTATGGGAGACCCTATCGAAGGCCTTCTGAGCATCCAAAGAAATCAATGCCATAGGTACTTTAGAACTAGCTGCACAGCAGAGTATATGCTGGAGTTTCCTAAGTGCATCATGAGCCCCTCTACCCAGCATAAACCCTACCTGGTCTTGGTTAATCAGTGCAGGAGCCACCTTAATAATTCTATTAGGCAGGATCCTCGTTAATATCTTTAGATCCTGATTCATCAACGCCATAGGCCTATAACTACCTGGCATTTCTTCTGGCTTATCTGGTTTCAGTATAAGTGTTATATATGCCTGATACAAGGGGGGTGAGGGAATGTAGGGGATTCATGGTATTCTGGTTATTCATCAAACGTAATTGCCTGCCCCAAGTTGTAAGTTGAAGAAACTTGTAACATGTTAAGATTGATAAGGCAGTGCACCTGTGTGTGTATATAGTGTTTTGTATATAGTAACCATAACCAGTTTGGGGTTGTGGACCCTGAGTTGACTCAGGGGATATGTGTCTGTATGTCTCTATATTACAAACTTAATAAAGAAGTTGGGAAAAAAAGAAAAATGATAGCTATAGAGTTATGATATAGAGAAAATAATTTACCAGAGTTGAGCTATGATGTTAGTATGATTATATTTCACTTGCTGGTAAACACTGACAGTCTGGGATCAGGAGGATGGACAATGATAGATGGTAGTCCCAGGGAGAAGCAGAATTAAGCAGCCATCTTCAGCACAGCTAGGCCATGCCCCTTGCAACTTTAAGAACAAGTTCTGGCCAGAGCTAATAAGCTGCAGCCGAGGAAATTGGGGTAAAAATACTGAAAATTATTTTTTTAATATTTATACAACACATTTTCAACACAGCCTTGTTAAGACCCTGCCTCATGAAGAAGGGCAGAGAAAATGTTCAGCTCCCGGCCTAAAGGTGATTTTGCGCAGGGACTGGGAAATCAACTTTCAGCACGCAAAAACACATTTTGGGCAGGAGCTGAAAAATGACAGCTGTCACATTCATGAGGTGCTGTAAAGAAAGAGCTATGTTGTACATTCGGGGTAAAAATATTAAAAATGACCAAAGTTACAAGCCTGCATTTGCAAAATTCAACATAGGCTCACTGTATTTTTTTTTTTTTTTTAATATTTTTACATCAGATTTTCAACATTTCCTTCTTATGACCCCAAAACATGAACAAGGGCTACTGTTGACCAAGCCCTGGATTACCTAATAGACTCGGTTACTGGCATCATAAACCTTCACCTGAGGTAGATCTAAAGGAGCTAAAGCCCCATAGCTTTCTAAAGGTTTACGGAACATTATGTCTACATGCAATGCAGTCTGGAAAAAGTATAAAAAGACTGGACTCCCCTCAGACCATCATACATATAGACAGCACAGAAACGCTTGCAAGTCAAAAATAACGAATGCTATGAGGACCTACTTTAGATCAATCCAAACTGAAAAACTCAGCGACCCCAAAGAATTCTGGGCCCAAATAAATTCACTCTTCAAAGGTAAAACCTCCAACTGGCCTAATGTGCTCTGTATGAAAGACAAATTACTATCTGACCCAGCATCCATAGCAGAGTGTTTCAACTTCTTTACTGATCCAAGTAACTATGTATCCAAATTCACTGCAAACCAGAATACCACACCCTCCGCAGTAACTAATCACTCAAGGACCGTGTCCTCACAGTTCTACATCAAACTGATAAATTGATAGGAGGCAGTATAGCGCAGTGGTCTAAGGCTCTGAGCTGCAAATCTGGTGACATCCAGCAGACCAGAACTGGGTTTGAATCCCATAGTTTCCACTTGCATACTGTGTGACCCTGAGCAAGTCACTTAACTTCCTTGTGCTCCCAGGTCACTCCTGTAAAAAAGCTTTCAGCTTAGTGTGCTATACCTGGTTAAACAACTAAATAAATAAATAAAAAACTAGCTACCTGCAAAGAAGTCCTCAGGCTACTTCAAAATCTTAAAGAACAGGGCTCTCCTGGGCATGATTCCCTCGAGCCTAAGTTCTTAAAATGGGGAGCACTGGCACCTGCAGCACCAGTTAGAAACCTAATCAATAGATCCTTTCTCGAAGGAATTGTACCCTCAAAATGGAAGACGGCACTAGTCACACCCATCCACAAAGCGGGGGCGGCCACCCCTGTTGAAAACTGTAGGCCGATTTCAATTCTCTGCCACCTTGCAAAAATACAAGAATGAATTCTTTACAACCAATTGCAAGACTACCTTGAGCATTATCAGCTACTGTCACCTTGTCAACATGGGTTTCACAAACATCATTGCACTCTCTCTGCACTCATCAAAGTAACCTCAGACATTCACCAGGCCTTTGATCTTGGCCTATACACGGGGGCTAGCTTCGTTGACCTCACAAAGACTTTCAACATGGTGAACCACACTATGCTGATTATGAAATTGGAATCCATAGGTCTTGATCAACTGTCCATCTCTTGAATCCAAAACTACCTATCTGGTCATACCCAAAGTGTAAAATGGGCCGACTGTCAGTCTCCGTTCAGGCAGATTACCCATGGAGTACCTCAAGGATCCATCCTAGGCCCACTGTTCTTCTCCATGTACATTATTGAGCTGCCTGGCTTCTGCGGAGGGGCGTCCATTTAGCTCTATGCAGACAACGCCATATTATACCGTTCCTCAACTGACACCCAATGGCTCAGTCAGCAACTGGAATCCAACTTCCGCCAGCTAGAAGCATGGTTCTTTGAAAATAACTTGCTATTAAACAGCAAAAAAACTAAATCTGTGCTCTTCCATTCCTGTAAAACTTATCTTAACCCGCAGCTTTCCATCCATACTGGTAAGGGGGAACTGCTTGAACCAGTAGACTCCTTCAAATACAGTACCTGGGCATCCTGCTGGATCCTAACCTCTCCTATGAGGCCCATGTTAAGAAAACCACCAAAACCTTGTACCAAAAGATAGATCTTCTATATCGCCTTTTACGCCCTGCTATCAAAGTCATCCTGTCAAAGAATTGCTACCGCCTCTCTTCTTCCACTGCTATCGCATGGGGCTCCACTATTCCTAATGCTTAAAGCCTCTCTCGCACATCAACTGAAACCAATATATCTCAAAATAGTGTACTTTCCCAGCGGAGCACCCCCCCCCCACCACCACCACCATCGCCAACACCACTGCACTGTGCTCGCATGTCTGGGATGGCTAAAATTTGAACACAAATTCCACTACTCTGCATTTTGCCTCACCTATTAGCTTATGCATGTCTTCACTCCTCCAAGTCTATCTGATATTATTGTTAGGAAATAGTCCAGTTGGCTGATCCGCTCCTCCTCCTTCCACTACTGGACTTACCTAAGACTCATCAATCCATTGGCAGAAGATCCTTCACCTTTGCAGCTCCCTAGGTGTGGAACTCCCTCCCTCCATCTATCCACTCCTGTACTACCCTCTCACAGTTCAAGCGTGCTCTGCATAACTACTTATCTGCCTCAGAAACCTGTTCCTCCCTCACCTGACTTGCATGTGTCTGATCCCACCATTGTTTTCTTCTAACTCTAAAGCACTTTTGTCTAACGCACTGAAGTTCCAGGAGAACACATGTACTATACATCAGTGCTCTGTAACTACAAACTTATAAACGCCTATTTAGCTATCCTTAAGACCTTATCCAATCATAATCCTGTCTAAACTTTTCTTGCTTTTTGAACACTGCCTTGGTTTCACTTTGCCATGTGGCTTGTTAGATATACTATAACAAGCGGTGACTCCACTTATTGTATCTCCTTGATTCATTATTCGATTATGTTCAATTTTTGTATAACTCTGTATAATATTGTTGTAAGCTCATTGTGCTATATGTACCCTCCCCCTGGTTGCCCCCGAAAAAGGGACTGCATGGTCTCAGTGGGCTTATCCAGTTACCAAAATTCAAATAAATAATAAAATGTTGAGCACCTGCCCAAAAAGGTGTTGTCATGCAGGGACTGCAAAATCACCTTTCAGGATGTAAAAAAAATATATATTTTAGCCAGGATTTGAAAAATGACAGCTATCACATTCATGTGGAATTGTAAAGATATGGCTATGTTGTAAGTTTGGGATACAAATATTGAAAAGTTCTAAAGTTATGAGCCTGTGTTCACATAATGCAATGCAGGCTCATAATTTTGTTGTGTTTTAATATTTTTGCACCAATTTTTCAACATAGCCTTCTGTGACTCCACCTCATGAACTAGGCCAGAGAAAATTTTCAGTTCCTACCCAAAAGGTGGTTTCGCAAAGGGACCGTGAAATCACCTTTCAGGACAGATTTGCCTAATGACAGTGCCATTGTTAATGAAGTGGGACCCACAAAAGGCATATTGAAAATATGGTCCCAAATATGAAAAAGTTCCCAAGTTATGTAACTAAGTTCAAACCCCCATTGAAATACATTGAACTGCATACCTGTTTCTTCAATTTGCGGCCTGGCTTTGAAGAGTGAAGACCTGTCTGTGGTCCAGAGAGGAGTAGGGCATTGGATCCCTGATGGGTAGGTAAGGGCTTGGTGGGGGAGCGGGGTGGTGGGTGCTGAGTGGGAAGGTCAGGTGGAGGGGGGAGAGTAATGGCACAAAAGACATTGATGGATTTTTTTTTTTACAGGTTAAAAAACAAAAACAAAAAAAAACAAGAATTCCTGCACTGGGATTGGGGCACCCAGTGCCACTATTACATTTCTGGGGAGTGGGGTGGTGAGTGCTGAGAGGGAGGGTCGACTGAGGGGGGAGGAAAATCGTAGAAAAAAAAATTAGGATTCCTGCACTGGGGGATTGGGCAACCCCCAGTGCCATTGGATTTGTGATCAGGACACTGGTGGATTGTGCTCAGGACACTGGTTGATTGTGCACCCCCAGTGTCACTATTATGTTTCAGGGGGGTGCTGAGAGGGATGATTTGGTGGGGGGATATGTATAATTAAAAAAAAAAAGAAATCTGCAGTCACGGCGGAACATAGCACAGTCCACCGTGACCAACAGGGCTGCCAGACTATACTGTGCATGCGATAGTGGTTGTGCTTGCACAATACAGTCTGGTGGCCATCTTGGACATGGCAGAGTGTGCCGTGTTCTGCCATGACCACCAACAGAGCAAAATATAGTGCAGTGTGACTGCCTGTAGACACAGTGCGTGAAGTGCTTCATGGTCGCAGAGGCGGCTGTGTGGCAACTCTAACATGTTGTTCGGTTGGAAGGAATGCATTGCCTGCTTTTTCTGTGTCATTGTGGCTCAGTTGGTAGCACATCCGCCTGTGGACCAGAAGGTCATGGGTTCTCATCCCACACCAGCATTGGACTTGTACCTAAAATGCTGGCACCCGAATACAGTATTGGGGAGTGCTGTACTGCTGGGGGTGTGCCATCCTTCGGGTGAGACATTAAACTGAGGTCCATTCTACCCATCCTGGTGCTGTCCTGGTGGGTGTCCAGGTGGAAGTCAAAGAACCCAGGGCATTCTTCACAAAGAGTAGGGAACATTCCCGATGTCCTGGCCAACATCCCCCTTTCCATAAAACTGGTTCATGCAATTGTCCAGGCTGTGTGTGGGTGATGATGTGTGATATGGCTGCCACCACACATTCAGTCACTTCACTACCAGTCTAGCATTGCTTGTAAAGTGCTTTGGGATACACTGTGTGTGAAAAGCACTATATAAATGCCTTTTCTAGCAAGAAGTCTGCAGGGCTATGCCCACTGCAGCCATAAAAATAAGAGTGAAAGAAAAGAAGAAGAAAGCAAAGTCCACTGTGTGACTGGGTGTGTGTGTGTGTTGGGGGGATTTTGACTTCATTATTACTCGTGGGTGGGCTGTAGGCTTCTCCAGGGGGACTCTGAGGAATCAGACCAAACTTTAAAAAAAGGGGAAAAAAAAAGCTAAGGGTGGACATGAGTGGGTGGTTTAAGGTGGGCTGGTACAGGCCTGTCATCTTAGCTCTTCTATTGTTGTGTTTTCCTGCTTGGTATTAAAAAAAAACACCTGAAATAAATAAAAAGAAAGAACAGAGTGGCTCAGAGTTAGAGAAGAAGAAATAAAACAGGAATGAAAGAACAATAATATAGCATAGTCAGCTAGTGAATGTGTGTGTGTTGGGGCAGTTGGACTCCAGCCTGGTACTCACATGCAGTGCCCCTCGGTTCCATCTTCCAGTGTTATCCTGCAGCTATGAATTATCTCTTAATTTCCATCACCCAGTGTCTATGCCCCCCAGATAGGGGGCTTGCCATAAGCCATCTGGGCTAGCCAGGGATACACAGTGGGAGATGTCATCGGATGAAGTGGCAGGAAGCAGGAGAGTTACCTGGTGTCTCAACACACCAGCTACACCCACAAACCAACAGCAGGAATAGTTTGATGGTAGTACAACAGAAAGGGGCACTACACAAGTGAATGCAGCATACAGAAGCACCCTGACATTGTAGAAGAAAATGATCAGCTGTGAATTGCTAAATTGAGCCCCTTGGTGACTGTTGCACTGCTTGTGGTGCTGGGGCTGCTAGAGACACTTGTGAGCCTGATATTGCTGCTGCTTGACTAGGTGTCACAGCTTGGCAGCTAGTGATATGCTTTTTAAACTGCTTGAGCTCACCACCCCTACTGATTGACACTCTTACCTGAATAGTGTGTGTGTGTGTGTGTGTGTGTGTGTGTGTGTGTGTGTTGTGTTTTGTTTAACTTTGACTCTCCTGGCATTGTTTGCATTTCATTTTACTAGTTTTCTTGGTTATTCCCTGTTTATAAATCATGGACAAAACTTAACAAATAAATGTAAGGAAAATTAATTGTTTAAAAGAAAAGGCAACAGTAATGGGCAAGATGCAACTAACAGGCTTTCCAGTCCCTAAAGTGGCCCAGAACAGTCCTTGTTGTTAAACAACCCAAAAGAGTCAGAGTCTGTGAGCGAGACGACAAGTGGCACATCCCCTTTCCCTACCCTTACAAGTGATCTATTCCCAGGTGCTGGTGCTGGTACATCAAGTCAAGGTAATGTCAAAAAGAGAACCATGGGTGCTGCTGCACCATGTAAGAGTAAGGGGCATGGTAGTAAAGGCGTTATTATTAAGAGAACCAAAGTAATTGGTAGCATCACCCGCAGAGGCACTGAAAGGATGAGTATTTATGCATTTAATGCACCATTGTCCAAATCATCATCTCACAAGTCAGACTCCAGCATGGACCATGACAGCAATGGTAGCAACTTTGTGCCCAGTCACCATGGGTCTGAGTCATCTGACTCTGATACTAGTGATGTAGTGTGGAAGAGAATCCTAAGCACTTTGCAGAACGGCTCACTCCTCATGGCCTTTCTCCAGGATTTGTTGCATCAGACAATGGGGCTAATATTGTATGTTCTGTGAAGGATGGCAGGTACAGTATATGCATATACCTTACTTCGCTCACACCCTCAATCTTGTAGTACATGATTTTCTGTGGGATGACAAGCATTCAGAATGCCCTTAGTGCTGCGCGCAAGATCTGCGGACATTTCAGCTATTCTGCCAAAACATATAAAATATTGCTCCAGCTGCAAAAGATAATAACCTTCCACAACATCAGCTAAAGCAAGAGGTAGTTACCAGGTGGAATTCCACCTTTTATATGGTACGACGACTCCTTGAGCAGCGTAGGGTATTGTATCAGTACACGATGGATCACTCTGTAGGGAAAGGGGATGTATGTCTCAGTTCCACCCAGTGGAACCTGATGGCACAGTGTCAGTCTGAGCCAGGTTACCCCCTGACATGCCTACTTAAAAAAAAAAACAGGAAAAGCAGAAGGCAAACTATCTGGAGGAAGGTACTGTAACTTTGCTTGTAGAAAACCTGAATATGTCCCTTGAAATGGAACCCAGAATAGAAATAATGTTACAGTCTGAACATTATATTCTACCCACCATGTTAGATGCACAATTTAAGGCTACCCTGGCTTCCTTCCTCCCTCCCCCTCTGGCATCATAGACATCAGCAGATATAAAGATCTACTCATTGAAAAAATGTCAGATGAAATGGTGGATACAGTTTCATCCCAACAACCTCTTGAGCACAGACTCCCAAACCTCACTCCCAGCAAGAGGTGCATCCACTGTAAAAGATCAAGATGAAGAAGAGGGCATATGGTCAGAGCTGCAAGATATTGATAAAAACAGTACTTGTTCCAGTGTTTTCCAAGGACAGTGCTGCCAGTATGGTGGCTGACTAGCTACAAGACCCTAGTATGCTGGCTATATGGGATGACCCTCTGAAATATTGAGAGTAAAAGGAAATCTGGCCAGCATTGTACAAAATAATCATTTGTTACTTGAGTTACCCTCCCACAAGTGATTATTCAGAGAGAATGTTTAGCACTCTGGTAGTGTTTCTTCTGACCTACGCAGCCGTTTGTTACCAGAAAATGTTGAACACCTCACATTTCTGAAGGTCAGAAGGCCAGTCTTCATCTTTCCAGTGGATGCACCTCTTCTATATAACATCACACTGAACCTAGCAGTGATGAAGAGGAGCCGGTTTGCATTAATGATAAAGATTAATAGGCCATTGTGTCATGTTTGTGTTAGCTGTTGCTGGTGTCTGTAAGGTCACAGGGTAAAAATACTGCAGAAAATTACACCAGTATCCTGAAGTGTGACTGAAAGGCTCAACACACACAACCACATCAATGCTACTCTTCTTTTTTAGTGCACCAATTTTAAGTAAAACGTCTTGGTCCTGATTTTCATAGGGCCACTACAACGTCCCATGGTGCGCCGATCCACGGCTGCGGCAACCTCCGGGTGCATCAGGGACTCTGCATGGAAAGGCAAGATACTTCTGCTCAGTATTTACTGAGGAAAAGGTAGGACAGGGCCACAGCTCAACACCATGGACATGGAGGGGAGGGAGGTGTGCACAAGTCCCTTCACAAAAGAAAGGGCTCAAGTTCAAGTTTATTGCAGGAAAAACTCCATTGAGCAAGCTCATTCACAAGGAGGTCCTGGGTCAATTACATAGACATATGGACATAACATACAAAGTAACATTGTCAATCGAGACATATGGACGTAGCATACAAGGTATCATTGTCAATCGAGTAAACGGCACATTCAAAGTTCATAAATGACAATTCTTAACATGATACAGCCAGGTAAGGCAGGGTTCTGGCAGTAAAGTCTGATGCTGTATCAGCAGATGTTTGGATAGAGTTGCATACATAAAAGATAAGTGTATTATAGGCGAAAGTTAATGTTCAGAGACAGCAGGGAGAGTTTAAGAAGGAAGGTAGGGAAAGAAGGTGAAGGTAAAAGATGAGGCTAGGGACTAGCAGAGTAGAGTGGAGAAAGGTGTGGTAAGGAGATCTAGAGGTGAAGGGCATTGAAAGCAGGTCATGGGGATCAAATCTATAGCTGTTAAATTTAGTCTAATACTTCCTGTGCGATTGCAGACCTGTTATGATCCTAGCAGTGGCAGTCGGTGTATGAGTAACTAACGTAAGGGTGGTATGGGGGGGAGTAAGGGTCCTACACGAGCTCCGTAAAGCTCAGGGTGGACAAGGCAATGGGACCGGATGGCATACATCCCAGGGTACTAAAGGAGATAAGGGTGGAACTAGCAGAGCCATTATCAGAACTGTTTAATGAGTCTCTGAGCACAGGAGAGGTCGCAGAAGACTGGAGAAGGGCTCATGTGATCCCGCTCCACAAGAGTGGTAGCAAGGAGGAGGCAGGGAACTACAGACCAGTCAGTCTTACCTCAGTAGTGGGCAGCATTATGGAGGCACTCCTTAAGGAAAGGATAGTGCAACACCTGGAATCCTTATGAGCACAGGATCCAAGACAGCATGGGTTTACAACAGGAAGGTCCTGTCAAACTAATCTCATAGATTTCTTTGACTGGGTAACCAGAGTGGTGGACCAAGGGGGTGCAGTTGATGTCGCTTACCTTGACTTCAGCAAAGCTTTCGATACTGTTCCACATAGAAGATTGATTAGTAAGCTGGGTAGGCTCAGGGTGGGTCAGAAGTTGGTCAACTGGGTGGCAAACTGGTTGGTGGGCAGAACACAGAAAGTGGTGGTAAATGGTATACAGTCAGAAGAGATGTAAGTCACAGGTGGAGTACCTCAGGGATCAGTCCTGGGGCCAGTCCTCTTCAGTATCTTCATCAGTGACATTGCAGATGGACTGGAGGGTAAGATTTGTCTGTTTGCAAATGACACCAAGATCTGCAACAGAGTAGATAATCCAGATGGGGTGGGCAGAATGAGAAGAGATCTGGATAAACTGGCAAAATGGTCAGAAGAGTGGCAACTGTGATTTAATGCAAAGAAGTGCAAGATCATGCACATAGGGAAGAGAAACCCCTGAAGCCACCTATAGGTTGGGAGGGGAGCTGCCTGCAGTCACAAGGGAAGAAAGAGACTTGGGCATCGTCATCACAGATGACCTGAAATCATCCAAGCAGACCACTAAAGCAGTAGGTAAGGCTAGGGGGATGTTGGGGGGGGGAATTAGTAGGGGTATCAGAAGTCATAAGAGGGAGGTAATAATCCTTCTTTACAAGACACTGGTTAGGCCCCATCTGGAGTACTGCGTGCAGTACTGGAGGCCACACCTGCACAAGAACATTAACAAAATGGAGGCAGTCCACAGAAGGGCAACCAAAATGGTGCAGGGAATGCATCAGAAAATATATGTGGACAAATTAATGGAGCTCAATATGTATACCGTAGAGCAAAGGAGGGAGAGAGGTAATATAATCGAAACATTCAAACATCTTAAGGGCATTAACAAGGTGAAAGAGTCTAACATGTTTGAATATAAGAAAAATAGCAGGACAAGAGGACACAGCACGAGATTAGAAGGAGGCCAATTAAGGGGTAACGTGAGGAAGTTCTTTTTCACAGAAAGGGTGGTGAATGCATGGAACGGTCTACCTCAGGAAGTGGTGGATATGAATACAGTGCAGGGCTTCAAACAGGCATAGGATAGGCATAAGGGGGCAATACAGATGAGTATAAATAGATAGGCCATTGACAGAATAAAGGCCTATGGCATAATCATAAGGTAGAAAAAATGTGAAGACTAGATAGGCCTTGCGGTCCTCATCTGCTGTTAACTCTGTTTCTGTGATTCTAGAAAAAAGGGGGTCCCTGCACCAAAGTCCCAGGATATGCTGCAGTCTCAGTCTTGTGTCAAACCTTTGGTGCACCAGTAGGGTTTGACAGAGGGTCCTGATTTCAAGCCCCTCCCCCAGTCCTAGCACAACCGTGGCCCAGAGCCACAATATTGGGGTGGGACAGGCTGAGTAGTACATGGCAGCTGGACTGGTGGATGTGCCAGTAGTGGGCGGCAGAGGTGCAACGGGCTGTGGAAGGTGGGGTACTCTGGTGGCACCAGGGAGACGTGCCCCAGAGGGGAAACACAGCCGCGGAGTGCAGTGGGCAGTATGCTGCCATAAACCATGTCCCGGGCCCTTGATGCCATCCATCCAGCCGCCCACATCGTGCCAGCACTCCAACAAGGGGTGACACCATGGACAGAACGAGGGGGTGCACTTGGTGAGGAACGTACCCTGAGCAGAGCCACCTGTCCTGATGCACAGCCACACCACAGATACCAGCAGAGGGATGGCAGGTGGGATGGGCACCACAAGCAGCAGATGTCATCCTGTGGTCTGACAGTCAACATGTCATGGCGTGTGCATGCTGTGGGTCAGCTGGCTGGGGTGGCAGCATTGGGGGTCCAGGACACAATCCATGGCAGCATACTACCCATGTTCACTCTGTGGCTGTGTGTCACTGTCCAGGGCACACCTGCCCTGGTACTTTCAGTGTTCCTTCCCTCACCCAACCATGCCCATTCTGCTCAGAAGTGGTACCCCCACCAGTCCTGCTGCACTGCACCATGCAGACTTCTAAAATCCCAAATAAGGAGATGCTGCAGCCCCACCATGGCACAAGTCCCTTTGTGTCTGGCCACACCAATACTTCTGGTGCAGGGTGGCTTAGGCACAAAGCATCCTGATTTTGATGCAGCCTGAGTTTGAAAATCAGGATTGACGCAAACACTGGGACAAGATGCCACATAAGTTAAATGATTTTGGTGCAGGCACCTTGCACTAAATTTTAAACTTTTAAAATCTGGCCTCTTCTCTTCTTTTGTGTGTCTGTGGAGAAGAGGGAGCAGCCTGCATCAGAATGCATTTGGAATTAAACTGTAATGACATCAAGTAGGGGGACTCGGATGCTGGTAGAGACACCCAAACCAGCTATAACACAGCTAAAATTAAGGCCAATAGAAAATCATGTAGAAGGAAAACAGATGCGTATAATATACACTTCTTATATATTAGATAATGGGGAAAGTAAAACTGGCTTCCTGATTGGCTGAAACAGCCTCCCACTCGGCCGTTATTTCTTAACAACGGCCCACTAAAAAACAAGTTCCACTTGGCGCTGCCCTATGACTAACGCTATAATTGGGCACCCTGAAATCGAAACCTGCCACCTGCCATTTTTCCTCCGCTCGCTTAGCCACACTAATTTCTCTACACAGTCTCACAGTACAGTCCAAAAGAAATGTAGAACATTACTAAACATTTTTTTCTGCTTCTTAATTACTTACATTTCTTTATTGAGTGCGGTTGCACTCCCTCTCAAAATACTTGTACAGCGACTTCCAGAGTTGCGCGGCGCCACATGTCAGCTCAACAAAATAAAGAGATACTTATCTCAAAATACCTATAATCAGGCAATACGAACTAAAATAGACTCATCTGTTTGTCTCTCACTGAGGGACAATGAGACAATCGAGCCGACAAGCTGAAACCAGCTCTCCTGTTGCACTGTGTGGAAAAGAAAGCAACAGCACAAACTCATAGCACTCATAGAAACACAGGCGCCCTCCTGTGGCCATTCCAGTACTGCAGGGATTACTTTACTAGAACACTTACTTTTTTTTGTTTTTTATATAATTTTTATATACAAATATTTATTATATAGTTTTCCAAAACATTACATCTATATCCCATTATCTAAGTTTAATAATACCCTCCAGGGTGGGCATTATGGGATATAGAACTTCAGGGGCTATAAGGCCCTCCGCCTGCGATGTCGAGACTCATTACGCCCCTGGGCGGTCTCATCCCAATAATGCCCACCCTATCGGGTATTATTACTTCCGTATTAAATTAGTACTGTATAATAAAGGTATACTATAGGCATCTGCGCACATTTTATGCAACAGCGTATATAGGGTTGGTTGGTCCGCTAACTAGGGTTTAAATGTTTTGCCTTTGTCTTGCACACTGAGAGGCAAACTGTAAGCATACACACAACTTAAGATGGAAGAAGAAGATAAATTGATATTTGGCATTTATAATTGTACAAAATTAATCCTTTCATTTATAGGCAGTACAATTAAAAATGCCAAATGTCAAAATTCATCTTCTTTTTCAATCTTAAATTATGTGCAAGTTTGTAAATGCCAAATGTCCATTCATCATCTTCTTCAATCTTGAATTGAGTGCAGTTATAAATGCCAAATATCAATTTGTCTTCTTCTTCAATCTTAAATTACATCCAAGTGCTGACAATTGCCCTCCCACAGCGTTCAACACAAATAATAATTCTTTATCTATATGGTGCCTTTCAGCAACCAAGGTGCCTAATAAACAATTAAAACAAACAGATCATAATTCACAACATCATAAATAGTATAAAAACAGATAATGCGAATAAAATTAGATTTAGCTCAATCACCAAATGCTTGGTATCACAAATGAGTTTTAAGAGTCAAATGCAAAACATAAACCCTAGCTAGCTGACCAACCTAGTTATGTATGCGTTGTTGCGTAAAATGTGCATAGCAATTTTTTCGTAGTTGTGTGACTAAAATGTGTTATCAATGACAAAGATAAACAATCTACTTGCAAAAGTTTCATTTATGTTTCAGTTATCATGAAAAATAATACCATATAGTATACAGCCAGCGTAAGCTATACAAAATCCATTATAAAGGCGAGAACATGGGATAATAATAACCAGCAGTACAGATTCCTTACAGAACCAACGTATTAAGTGTGGCTTGCCAGACACATCTGCATTGAGCCGAAGTGGTAGTTCAGGGTTCCTTTGGGAAAGTCTCTTTCTCCACAAGTTTCCAGGCAGGGCACTCCTCTCATGACACCATTTCCAGCAGTTCTGAAAACTCCCAGCATGTCTGCTGTTAACACTGATCTCCTCCTCATTGGCTGGCATCACGCATAAGGGAGTGATTTACACGGGCCTGACCTCTGATTGGCTATCAAGCACATAACTTGTTTCTGTTCCTGAATCCCAGGATACACTTGCGGGATTCTCTGTTTTTAGCTGCTGTGCTGTGATTGGTTGTTCATATAACATGTTTGTAGCCTCTAGTTGGACCATGCATTTGCTGACTTATCCCTGACCCCTCGCTGTAGTCCTTTGAGTGTGTGGGGTAAAGGAGATGATGGCCGACTGCATGGTAGGGTAGTTTGTTATTTATTTATCAGTCACTCATTGGCATCTCCATGGCTAAGAGTCAGATTTACACCTCTGTGTGTGCAGACATCTGGTTCAGTCCCTGTGTACGGGTGGTAGTCATATTCTTGGTCCTATGTAATGCGGCTTATTAACCGCAATCTGATGTGTGCTTGATGGCATGAAATTGATGGCACTCCTATGCACTGCTCAGCTTCCTTTTAGTCCCTTGGGCAGGGTGAAGATGGGCTGGTATGTAGCTGTTGAGTTGTGGTGAGGAGATGGAGGTCCAGCTTCCAAACTAGGAGTTGGAGGTAAGTGTTTGCCTCGGGGAGGTTGCATGCATGCCATATGTGTAAAAAACAGAAATACCATGCAAGTTGTTATCTGCCTTATCAGTCTATTAAGATACGAAATGGGTCTGCTCTGTGGTTGGATCAGCAGATCGCATGTTGTGTCTTCATGTACTCACATACACATAGTTCTGGATCTTCACTAGTAAAGGTGCCACAAAACTGGGTTAGCTATACATACCAATATACCTATCCAAGAGGTATTTTAATGTGTGTTTTACTGCTACCAATAAATTAGGGCACATTGTATTTTTCAACTTCAGAGAGCCATTTTCCAAGTACACAAAGGGCACAAAAAGTCAGTCCCTCTCGGGATGGTGAGTGGGGAAATCTGAAGCACCAAATGCAGCTCAGCCACTCACTGGGCAACAAACATAACTGCAACAGACTCTGACTTGTAACTGAACAGCTACTGTACTCTTATATCGCTCTAAGCTTTGGGAAATCCTGTAGGCTAAACACAGCTGTTGCAAGCCACACTCATTCACTCTGCAATTTCAAACAAGGAAGGAAACAAGCTCTGAGAATTCATACCCAATCATGTCATGCAACAAAACCATTTAAAGATACATTATAGCATACAAAAGTACAGGTACCTTGAACTGCTCACCTCTGGGTCTCTGGTCTGACGCTGGCTTATGTCAGCAGTGGCTGAAAACCATTATCGTCTGACGTCTGTTCAGTGGCCTGTATGAAGTGAGTTGTAGCGGTTCTCCATCCATTTCTCATTATCATCTGATAGCTATTTGGTGACCTAGATGAAAGGAATTGTGGTGGTGGTGGTTCTCAGTCCAGTTCCAATATCATCTGATGGCTGTTTGGTGGCCTGTGTGAAATGAGTTGTGGTGGTTCTCAGTCCAGTTCCCATTATCATCTGATGGCTGTTGGGTGGCCTGTGTGAAATATGTTGTGATGGTTCTCAGTCCAGTTCCCATTATCTTCTGATAGCTGGTCTGTTGCCTGTGTCAAATGAGTTGTGATGGTTCTCAGTCCAGTTCCTTTTGCCATCTGATGGCTGTTAGGTGGCCCGTGTGAAATGAGTTGTCGTCGTTCTCAGTCCAGTTTTCATTATCATGTGTTAGCTGGTCAGTTGTCTACGTGAAATGAGTTGTGGTGGTTCTCAGTCCAGTTCCCATTATCATCTGATGGCTGTTAGGTGGCCCGTGCGAAATGAGTTGTGGTCGTTCTCAGTCCAGTTTTCATTATCAAGTGTTAGCTGGTCAGTTGCCTATGTGAAATGAGTTGTGGTGGTTCTCAGTCCAGTTCCTATTATCATCTGATGGCTGTTTGGTGGCCTAGGTGGAAGGAGTTGTGGTGGTTCTCAGTTCAGTTCCTATTATCATCTGATGGCTGTTTGGTGGCCTGTGTGAAATTAGTTGTGGTGGTTCTCAGTCCATTCCCATTATCATGTGGTGGCTGTTCAAATTCTGTGTGAAAAGAGTTGCGGTGGTTCTCGGCCCAGTTCCTGGTGGGCAGGTGTCCACATCACAGAAACCACCATCATAATTGCCACTAATCTGCTCCTCTGTTGGCAGTCTCTAATGAGAGACCAAGGACTGAAATGGCCATACAGTTGCAATACTCCTTTCACTTATGTGGTGTTCCCTCCATAACAATGTTAAGGAATATTGGTGGGGCCTTATTGGGAATCTTGCATTTCAAAGTCTTGTGCTATGCCTGTAAGGTGGGTAAAAAAAAAGAGGGCTTCAGCCTTCAGTGATGAAAAAAATCCTCATGAAGACACAACTAAAAAAAAGTATCTTGAAACAACCTTTTTAAACTTCTGTTTTCATATTTGCAAATGCATGTTTACCATCAGGCCATTTTATATGAGCAGTAATACACTCCAGGGTGTTGCGTTAGTTGAGATATAGGCGCCAATGTGTCCCGAGGAGCACTCGGCCTGCAGCATCTTCCTTTGTACTCACTGAAGAAGTACCAGTTTCTCCCAACAAATGCAGACCTTTGGATGAGTTATTGTCCATTTACTTTTGAAAGTAATCCCAAAGAAGTTCAAAGAACCCAAATTAGCACATTTATTGGAGTCAAACGTAGATGGTTAACATATCTAGAATTGCAAGGACATCTAAATTGCTGCCCTAATCCATAGCTTCAGAGAAGAATGTTTAAAGGGACACTGTCAGCCCTTTGGTTAATTGTTCTGCAGTTATTCCTAAAGGTGCCTGCACTGTCTGCGGCAGTACCTGAAGCGATGCAGTATCCACAGCAGCAATTTCTTCCCACAGAAAATAGTTATTTACTAATTTTACTCCAAAGTGACGCCCTCTTAGACTGCTCCTGTTTAGCTCTCCCGATGCCAAAGCACTGTCACATTTCTAAATGGCACTGTAGCACTGGAAGGCATGTGCACTCATCATTATACCCGAGTTCATTTAGCTGAAGTCAGGTGTTTGCTGTTTTAAAATGAGTGCTCAAAGTTAGGGAAATCATGGTCTGAAAGTCGAGCCGTGATACTGGGCATGCACGTATGCATATAGACTGAAAGGGTTTCGCTTTGGAGTAAAATCAATAAAAGTGTGGGAAGAAATTGCTGCTATGGATACAACATCACTTCAGGGACTGCTACAGGCAGTGCAGGCACCTTTAGAAATAACTGCAGAAAAATTAATTAAAGGGCTGATATTGTCCCTTTAAACAATAACACACGATAGGATGTATAGTATGTCATGGGATATCACCATGCTTCCGGTGTGTTGTGAGGTACTCGAGAAGTGGTGATATCACATAGTATTGCTTACCCTGGAGAGTACTATTGCTATTATGCAAAACATGCTTTTTTGAAAAAACAAACACATAAAACACTTTTTAAAATATTTTTATACTGATTTTTAAAGATCAGTGGCAACCATTTTATACATTGTTACAAAAAGCCTGAGTTCAAGTCCTTGTGTTATGAGTAGTGTTTTGTGAAAATGTCATGTTATTTGGTTTTATAGTTTTCTTTAAATCAACATTTGTTAACTTGTCCTGCACTAACTGAAAACGAGCTGTTTCTGTTCCTCTGACTGAGCCTTGGAGAGTGATGACATCATATTAGAGTAAGCTACTGCTCAGCAGTGCAAGTTCCTGCTTGACTAAAGAGCTGTAGGTTCCTAATTAGAGCAGTCTGTAGAGCTAATTGTTTTCTGCCCAGAGTTTTTACTAACTCGGTCTCTGATATATGTTCAGATGAATTAGCTGAAGATCTGTAATTTTGTTCTTCTAAAAAGCGGATCATTCGAGTTTCAGTGCTGAATTGAAGTGGTATGCATTTGAGAAATCAACTTCTCTATCACAGCTGTGAGCTCTGTCCCATCAAAACTCTGTTTTTTTTCTAGCTGTATAACACTGGGTTGTTTAGTGGATAGAAAATATAGAGAATAGTGCATGGGCAACCATGCGCAACCAGCCTATTGTACCACTGAGGGGTTTTGATTACCTCAGACCTCGAGAGCGACTCGAGAGGTCCGTGATAATCAGAACCCCGAGGTGGCACAATAGGTATATACATATGGTGCCCATGCACCATTTTTGTAGTGTACAGTCCCCCATTGCCAAAGTTTTTCATTTTACATTTTTGAAAGTAAAAAAATAAACAAATATTTGTTGTTCTGTCGTGTTCTGGGAGTTGGGGCTGGTTACTAGGTTTACATGTGTGGTTGCTAGGGAGCAGACATCCTTACGTTTATCGCGTAGCCTTCTATTGGCTGTCAATGGGATGTGGGAGGGATTTTCAACAAAAAAAACATGGTGGGGTATGTCTTGGTTAGCGAGAAGATGTCGGCTCAGAGGAAGCGATTACTTGTAAGTTATTTTTAATATCTGGTTAATCCTGCTTCTAATTTTGATGAAGCTGCAGTTTTCTGCTCATGTTCGCATCACCGGTTTGGAGGATCTTGCCGACAACGCTGTAGTCTGTTTCTTTGATCCTGCTGTTGCTGCTGCCAGGAGGGCTCGTGGGCAGTTTTTCATTCTGAGAGAACCTCTAGAGCTTTTCCAAATGTTGTTGTACTACAATCACATTCCATGACCTTTTGAACTGTGGTACAACAACATTTGGAAAGGCTCTGATTTCTATACAGAACAACACCTGACTATACACTATAAATCTAAAGTTTGTTAATTCATACCAGTTGTTTGTCTTTGATTTAGCCTCAATAAATAGGTCCATGTAAGAATAATTATTTTCCTCTCAGACTGACAAACAGGTGTCTGCCACACACTGCTATTTCAGGCACATGTACTTTAGGAACTCAAAAATGTCAGTTCTTTGAAGGTTTCTGTGTGAAAATACATAATGTATAACTAGAAACAGTATAGAGCATACTGATGCCCACTGTCTCCTGCTCCATAGTTGAGGCAGTTGCACTCTGCTGCCCCATCCACTGCTCCACAAGCCCCCTGTCTCTTGCCCCACATTTGAGGCTGCTGCACCCTGCCGTCCTCTGTCTTCTCCCACAAGGTTGGGGGTGCTGCACCCTGTTACCCCCATCATCTGCCTGAACAGTCAGGGCTGCTGCACCATGTGCACCCATCCCACAGTCAGGGATGCTGTACCCTGATGGCCCCCTGTGTCCTGCCCCACAGTCAAGGCTTCTGCACTATCCTGTCCATAGTCCCCTGCCACCACAACCAAGTCTGCTGCACCCTGCTCCTGCCTACTCCGGCAGGGCTGCGGTGGCCTGCTGTGCCCTAGGGCCCCTTACCTCCACTGTTAGGGCTACTGCACCATGTTGCCACTTGCCACAAGTGTTATGGCATTTGCTGCACCCTGTTCTCTGCCCCCAGAGTTGTCAGTTCCATCCAGGTGTAGCTGCTGCACCCTGGCCCACAGTTTGACTACTGTACCCTAATGCCTCCCTTGTCTCCTGGCCAAACAGTCGGGACTTCTGCACCTTACTGCCTTCTGTCCTTCACCCCCATAACACAAGATGAAAGTATTTTTCTGTTTTTTGCTTTTGGGCAGTGCAGCAAAAAATCTGACTTTGGTGGCAGGGGGCAGCGTGGTGCAGCAGTGCTAACTGTGCAGTCATGGGGCAGTAGAGGCATGGGGCTGTAGGGGGCAGCAGGGCACAGCAGCCCTGACTGTGTAGACAGGAACAGGGTGCAGCAGATCTGGCTATGGTGGCAGGGGACAGACTACAGCATGGTGCAGAAGCCTTGATTGTGGGCCAGTACATGGGGGGGGGGGCGGCATCAGGGTTCAGCAGCCCTGATTATGGGACTAGATGCGTACGGTGCAGCAGCCCTGCCCATTTGGGAAAATGGAAGTAGGTAGCAGGGTGCTATAAAAGCCCCACCTCTGGTGGCATGGGCAGCATGCTGCAACAACCCTAAATGTGGAGGCGAGGGACATAAACATATGAATCTGCTAGCAGAAACAGGCCACTAGGTCTATCAAGTCTGCTCGATTGTGCAGCTAGCACCTCTAGACTGCAGCTGCCCTGCCCTCCTCCCCCCATCACCTTGACCCCCCCCATGTACCCTGTCCCATGCTCTTTTGAAGCTGCTCACTGTCCTGCAGGAGACCACCTCTTCTGGCAGTGTGTTCCATTTTGCCACCATCATCTTTGTGAAATAATGCTTTCTTATCTCTCTCCTGAATCTGCCACCCTCCAACTTGAGCCCATGCCCAACTCGTCTCCCTTCCCATCTTCAATGTCAACAGCCCTTCTTTGTACATCCTATTGATCCCCTTCAAGTACTTGAAGGTCTCAATCATATCCCCCAGATCCCTCCTGTCCTCTAGAGCATACAGTCCCAACACGTTCAGTCTAATCTCGTAGATCTTTCTTTCCAGCCCCTAGACCATTCTCATCACCCTGTGGTGCACCCCCTCCAGCAGCCTAATATCCTTTTTCAGATATGGGTGTCAGTACTGTACGCAATACTCAAGGTGCGGCTTGACCAATGACCTGTACAGTGTCATGAGTACATCTCTATGCCTAGATGAGATACCTTGTGATATATACCCCAGCATCCTGTTAGCCTTAGCTGCTGCCCTCCTGCACTGAGTGGAGTTGTTCATGCTCCTTGTTATGATCACCCCCAGGTCCTTTTCTTCCTCGGTGGCCCCTAACCGAACCCCTCACAGCCAGTACTTCCTGCTTAGGTTCTTTGCTCTAAAGTGAATAACCTTGCACTTCCTTGCATTGAATCCCAACTGCCACTTCACCGACCACCCCTCCAGTTTAGTCAGGTCCTCCTGTAGCCCCTGCCACCCTTCTGTATCATACACCTCTGCCCCCATCTTAGTATCATCTGCAAACAGACTTGTCCTGCTCCGAACCCCATGTGAGATATCCGATATGAACAACCCGAACAACACCGGACCCAGCACAGAGCCCTGCGGCACCCTGCTCATCACTGCCCTAGGGGATGAGATCCCCCCCCACCACCACTACCACCACTACCCTTTGTTGCCTCCCATTCAGCCAATTCCCTATCAACCTTGCCATCTTTGTCCCTGCCCCACATACTCCAATTTCCCCCCAGCTTCCCATGAGGCACTGAAACAAAGGCCTTGCTGAAGCTCAAATACAGAACATCCACTGCATGGCCCTGATCCAGCTCCCTCATCACCCAGTCGTAGTACTCTATTAGGCTGGTCTGACATGATCTTCCCAAGACGAATCCATGCTGCTGATCGTCCTGGAGTCCACTCTCTTCCAGGAAGGTCACCAGTTGCTCCTTCAGGATCACTTCCATGACTTCGTCAAAATGGAAGTGAGGCTTACAGGTCTGTAATTGCCTGGTTCATCCTTTGACCCACTCTTGTGGATGGGTACCATATGTGCCTCCCTCTAATCCTGTGTAACGTAACCCGTATCCAGGGAGGTACTGAACAGGTCTGCCAGCAGCCCAGCCAATACCTCTGCCATCTCCCTCAACACTCTGGGGTGAATACCATCTGGACCAGGTGCCTTGTCCACCCTTAGTGCCTTCAGACCCTCCAGCACCCTACTCCTTCCCCCTCCATGCCCACCTTCCCTGTCCATGGAGGTATTTGCCCATCCTTCTCCTTTGTGAACACAGAACAGAAGTACTCATTTAATACTTCTGCCTGTTCCGTCACCCTCTCCACCCATCTCCCGTCCTTCCTGATCCTTACTATCTGGTCTCTACAATGCCTTTTCTCCCTCACATATCTGAAGATGTCCTTCTCCCCTTTCCTGATGCCCTGAGCCAGCCTCAACTCCCTGGAAGCCTTGGCCACCCTGACAAGCCTGGTCACCTCTCTGGACTTCCTCACTTACAGCTCCCCTATCCTCTTCCCTCCTGGACCTCTTGAAACTTCTAAAAGCAACTTTCTTTGCCCTTATCCCATCCAACACCTCCTTGTTCAGCCAACATGGCTTCTTTGCCCTACTCTTTTTACTCGCAGTCCTGGTGCATGATTCAGTAGCTTCCCTCAACCCATGTTTGATACAGTTCCATTTCTGCTGTATTTCCATTTCTGGCCTAACCTTCCCCAGGTACCCTTTCAGCATTTCCCGCATGTACTCGAAGTCCACCTACCTAAAGTCAACCACCCATGTCTGTGTACCTATAGGCTCCCTGCTCAAACTGAGTGTGAACCACACCAAGTTATGGTCACTCCAAGTGAGTGGCGCCTCTACCCTCAGTTTCCTTACCACTTCCATGTTAGTTAATACTATGTCCAGAGTATTCCTTAGATGGGTCAGCTCTGTGACCATCTGCACCCAGAGCCCCATCCTGGATTAAATACTGTAGCTCCTGCTCCCTGGCATTTGAGGTGATTGGGATTCTCCTGATCCAGACCAGGTAGATTGAAGTCCCCCACAATCACCACATTTTCTTTCCTAGTCACCTGCTGAATCTGCTCTGCCAATTCCCTGTCCAGTTCCTCGGTCTGAGCAGGTGGCCTATACACCACCCCCAATCTCAGAGTCCTACCTTTTTGAGTCCAGGAACTGCAACTACATTGCCTCGCTCCTACTGTCCTCCCCCTCCTCCCTTGTACATTTAATTCCATCCCTTACGTACATTGCCACTCCCCCCCTTCCCTCCTTCCTATATATTCTGTGTCCTGGGATTGCCAGCTCCCAGTCCTGATGTTGGGTGGCCCAAGTCTCTGTGATGGCCACAGTGTCCACCATTCCAACAGTCAAGAGAGCCTACAAATCAGATATTTCTAGGGACATGGATATGTTGTTCATCCACACTCATTGGCAGGTATCCTTGCCGCTTTAAATCTTGCCGGAAGGTCTTCAAGCTTGCTCCTCCCACCCACCCGGGTGGTATAACTCTCGGCTCCGCCCCATGACGCCAGATCTTCCTTACCGCTTGGAAGCTCAGGTTCCCTCCTTAACGCTCTGCGTTTGTGACTAGTTCCTATTTCTCCGTTTGGATTTAAAAATAAATTTTGCAAAAGACTTCAGTCTTCTATCCCTCGCTGACTGCGATGGACCGATCGACTCCCAGTTTGGAGATGCCCATGCGGGCAGAAGATGTCTCGGACGGATCCACACTCCGCGTGTGTCTACTGCTTAGGCCTTGAGGCGACGACCCGCGAGGCTTGCGACCTGTGCTCATCTTTCCCGGCCTCGTCCTCGAGAGCCGTGCTGCCCGGTGCAACTGGGCCGTCGAAGCGTTCCCTCGGTGAAGTCCAAAGAGGCCTGGTTGGTGGGTGTCGCGGCGGCGGCGTCGTGGATCAGCTCGGCGGATGAGTCGCCCTCGAAGAGGAAGCGGCGGGCGTATCTTCCTCGGCCGCGGCATTTATCCGCTCTCTCTGGGTTCTTCCTACGGCTTCTTTTAAGGAGCTTTGTCTGTCCTCTCCACTAAGGAGAAGGGCCTGCTGCTGGACCTTATTCTCGGTCCAAGAGGGACAGGGTAAGTCCCTCCGTCGGCGCTCTTGGGGCGGGAAGGTCCTCTCCCGGGCCGTCGACCGTCGGCCGGTCGACGCTCGGCCCGGCCACTGGCCTCACGGTGTCCCCGTCAGGTCAGTTGACCGAGACTCCCACCGATGAAGTCGAGATTTTTCTCGACCCATTGGACGGGCTGTCGCCTTTAGCAGCCGAGATTCCCCTCTCCCCGGTTCCCCCGGGAGGAGTTGAGGATCCCGTGGGCTCGCCTGTGCCTCCGGTCCCGGAGCCCTCGGATGGACCATCCGAGCCGAAGGGAGTGCCGGTTCCGGCCGACACCTCCCCGCACCGACCTCGGAAATTCCGGGACTCTCGGTCTCGGTCTCGGACCTCCTCGCGGTCCAGCCGATCCCACCGTCATAGGCGGTCTCGGTCTCGGCACCGCGGTAGGCGGCGTCGCCGCTCGTCCTCGTCCTCCTCCTCGGATGAGGAAGCCCGGCGTAAATTACGTCGGCAGTGCGAGACCTTATGTTGCAACAACTCCTCCTGGCGGGGGAATAAGCGACCCGTCGCCTTCCCGGCCATTAAGTAACTGTCACCGGGCAACCGACACAACCCCTCGACTTATCCGAGGCCTATACCCAGGCGGTTGTTGGCCAAAACCAGCTGCTCCACGATTCGGTGGAACCTCCGCCTCCACAGCCACCAATTGGGGCTCCGACCAAGGATTCTCGATCGGCTAAGGGTCTACCCATCGGCTGTCAGTTACCCTCACTCCCGACCGACCTCGGCAGGTGAAGGGTGGCTCAGGCCAGAGGCAGCTCTTGAGGACTCTTCGAGTCGAAGATGATTCCTCCTTTTTCTCAAGCGACTGGACTTGGAGTCTTCAGGAGGTCAGTCAATGGACGATAGCCGTCGTCCTTCCTAGGACTGCTTCAGCTCATCTGGAGTCTACGGGATGGAGCTCGAACCCGTTCCAAGCGGGCCAGGTATCCCTCACGAGATTCTGGACGAGGTTCTCCGGACGGAGGCCTTTCCGGTGGCGAGGCCATAGTGGGTCCGGCACTGGAGCTTTGGCGCGCCTGCTTCCTGCCCTCGCCCGGCCAGGATGGCCAGAAGTATCACGGTCCTACGGTTCCTTGTCCGGTTTTGGAACACCCTCTGCTGAGGGTTGGTTACCGACAGCGTTTTCGGTAGCGCCCGGCTGCGCCAGGATGTGGACAAACCTCCTGACAAGGGTCAAGAAATTGGACTATGTCAGGCGAAAAGTCGCTCGCGTCCTCTCTCGACCCGTCAGGGCCGTTCGGCCGTCCTTATGGCACATTTTCTCATGCCCTGTTGGGCTCCTGGATGAGGTCATCCCTCATCTTCCGCCCGATCTGCAGACTACGGTTAAGCAGGTGCGGGACCAGGGCAGGACAGTGGCCAAACAGCAGCTCCAGACTGCTTTGGATATAGGGGACTCATGTGCCAGATCGGTGGCGGCCGCAGTGGCTATGCGTCGGCGGGCTTGGCTGAGGATATCCACCTTTACTCCGGATACCCAGCACAAGTTGGCGGATGTTCCCTTTTTGGGGACTGACCTCTTCGGCCCTGGGGTGGAAGGTCACCTGCAGAGGATCGAGAAGTCCAATGCCACCTTGGACTCGGTCTCTTCCGCTCAGAAGGACAAAGGCCGCAAACCACAGCCTAAGCCCTTTCGTCCTTCTGTGCCCCAGTAGCCCCGGCCAACAGCGTCAGGGCCAGCAGGCTCTGACCTTGGCATCCCAAACCCAAGCCGCGGCTTCCTCTAACAGGAGACAGGGAGAAAGGGCCCAGGAGGTCCCTCGGCGGTCCCTCCTCCAAGCCTGCCCAGTGGCGGGCTGAGGGGTCGCCCCATCCCGTCACCTTACCCTGGGTCCCCCGTGAGGCGGCTCCAGCACTTCCGTTCCGCCTGGTCCGCTGTTACCACGGACAGGTGGGTCTTGAGGTGGTGGGAAGAGGCCTGCCTCTGGAATTCGAGCAGGCACCACCCTTCAGGCCGTCGCCCTCGGGAGCTTGAGATCCCCAGCCTCACTGGCGGCTCGTCGAGCCGACATCGCTCTCCTCCTCCAGAAGGAGGTGGTAAGAGAGGTGGTGGACCCTCCTTCAGACCCAGGGTTTGTGTCCAGGTACTTCCTGGTTCCGAAACGGACGGGGGGCTGGCGCCCCATTCTCGACCTACGGCCTAAACAAGTTCCTAAGGTCTCGAACCTTCAGGATGGTCACTCTGGCTCAGATAATACCATCCTTGGGCAACGTGTAGTTCTGCTCTCTGGACTTGCAGGGCCGCGTTTTTCACGTCCCTATCGATCCGTCTCACCAGAGATTCCTTCGCTTCCGGCGGAAGGATCTCTCTTGATTCAAGCCATGCCCTTGACTTGTCTCCAGCTCCAGGGTCTTCACCAAATGCATGGCAGTGGTGACAGCATTCCTCTTGCGCCGAGGGTCGGGTCTACCCTTACCTGGGCGACTGGCTGATAGCAGCTCCCTCCAGGAAGGAGGCGGAGTGGTCAGAGATCTGGCCCTCCAGGTCTGCTCTCAACTGGGCCTCCTTATCACGAGGCCAAGTCGGACTCGAGCGAAGCAGGTGATTCTATTCATCGGGCGCAGCTCGACTCTCTTGAGCCAGAGCGCGGCTCCCGGCGGACAGGGCGAGGTTCTTTCCTCCTTGCCCGATCATTTCTGGTTGAGCAATTGCCCTGCCGGGACTTCCTCGCCTCCTGGGTCTCATGGCGGCCTGCACCAGCGTGGTCCGTTGGGCCCGCTGGAACATCGTCCCTTCAGTGGGGACTGGCCAGCCAGTGGTCTGGCGCTCGATCCCTTGGACCAGCTTGTGTCGGTGACACAGGGGATGTGGGCAGCTCTCCAGTGGTGGACCGTTCCAGATCATTTGCAGGAGGGCATCCCGTTAAATCCGCCCGAGCCGCGGTCTCTCTATCGACCGATGCCTCTCTGATGGGTTGGGGTGCCCATCTGGGGAACACGGGCTCATGGCCTCTGGTCCCAGCGGGAGTCGATGCCACATCAACCTGCTGGAGCTCCGGCGGTCCGCCTAGCTCTCACCGCCTTTGCTCCGTTCCTCCGGGGTCAAGTGGTCCGAGTCAGGCCGGACAATACCACGACCATGTACTATCTAAACGCCAGGGCGGGGCCCGCTCCATGCTTCTATGCAGAAGCTCTCCGCATTTGGTCACTCGTGCGCAGCCTGGAGGCGGATCTCCTAGCCATTCCGTGGCAGGAGCCTCCAACACCCTGGCCGATGCCCTGGCGGATAGGGGCTGCATCCCCAGTGGTCTCTCCTCCGGAGGTAGTACAGCATCTGTTCTCCTTTGGGGCACACCTCAGGTGGACCTGTTTGCCTCAGGAGAGCAGGCTGAGTCTGTTCCATGCCACCCCCTCAGCAGGGCTCGCTGCAGGGGATGCCTTCTCGAGGCAATGGACCCCGGGCCTCTTTTCGCCTTTCCCCATTTCCCTTGATCCACAAGGTGCTTCTCAAAGCGAGGAGGACAAGGCGCAGGTGATTCTGATAGCCCCAGACTGGCCTCGCCAGTTCTGGTACCAGATCTCCTCAGTCTCAGCTCCAGGACTCCGCGGCAGCTTCCAGCTCGCCGGACCTGCTCTCAGTCAATCAGGGAAGGTGTTCCATCCGGACCTTCAATCCCTGCACCTGGCGGCCTGGTTCCTGGCGGCTAGAGTTCCAGGCCTTGGGTCTTTCGGCGAGGTCCTCAATATAGTTGAGGCGTCCCGTGAGAGTCGACCAGAAAATGCTATGCCTTCAAATGGAAAAGGTTTTCCATTTGGTGTCAGAACAAGGGCTTGGACCCTTCCTCCTGTTCCTTGGCAAGCATCTTGGACTATTTATGGTCCCTTTCTAGTCAAGGGCTTAGGTCGGCGACCCTAAGGGTGCACCTGGCAGCCATCTCTGCCTGTAGCGGGCCGGGAAGCAGTCGGTGGCGCAGGAGAAGGTGGTCTGGCGCTTTTCAAGGCCTTGATCACATTTCCTCCAGTCGCGGGAACCCCCACCTCTGTGGGATCTACTGCTGGTACTGGCAAAGCTCATGGGCAAGCCATTCGAACCTATGCACAGGTGTGCTCTCTCTCACCTGTCGTGGAAGACCGCCTTCTTGGTGGCTATCACGTCAGCCAGAAGGATGGGAGAGCTCCAGGTGCTTTCCATGAGTCTCCTTACCTGGTCTTCCACAGGGACAAGGTTGTCCTCTTCCCACCGAAATTCCTTCCGAAGGTGGTGTCGGGTTTCACCTTAACCAGGTGTTGACTCTGCGGTGTTCTACCCCAATCACACCTCGGAGGCGAATAGGCTCCATACTCTGGACCCTAGAGGCGCTCGCTTATTATAAGGGCTGCGGCTGAAGTCGGGAGAGGTTAGCCAGCTGTTTGTCACCCTACGCTGAAGCCGCATCTGGCAGACCTGCAGCCAAGCGGACGATAAGCAGGTGGGTAACCTCCTGCATAGATCTCTGCTATAAGTTGGCGGGCATGGAGCCTCCCAGAGGATAGAGCTCATTCTACCGCCATACTGCTGTGGTGGCTGCTTCCAGGGACGTCCCTATCCAGGAAATCTGCAGGGCTGCTACCTGGAAGTCAGCAAACACCTTCATTACCACTACCACATCGACCTTGAGTCACGCCGGGATGCTGGTTTTGGGGCCTCGGTTCTCAGTCTCTCTTTCCCAAGTAAGTATTGGGGTGTCGTCTTGCCTCCCTCCTCCCGGAGAACTGCTAGGAGTCTGCCAATGAGTGTGGATGAACAACATATCCATGTCCTAGAAATACAGGTTACTCACCTGTAACAGGAGTTGTAGGAATGGTATATGTTGTTCATCCCTGTTTCCTGACTTCTCGGCTGACGCACAACCTGAGCTTCAGCGGGCAGATCTGGCGGCGTCATGGGGCGGAGCCGAGGTTATACCACCGGGTGGGTGGGAGGAGCAAGCTTGAAGACCTTCCGGCAAGATTTAAAGCGGCAAGGATACCTGCCAATGAGTGTGGATGAACAACATATACCATTCCTAGAACTCCTGTTACAGGTGAGTAACCTGTATTTTTTCCCCAGGCTCCTGGCATTCAGGGAGACCACCCTCCACACAGTCCCCTTCCTTCCCCTATTCTGCTCCACCTCCTTATAACCCTTCCCCTGAGAACTACCTCCATAACCATCCCTGCTGTCTTGGGGGGACAGCTCATTCGGCTTCCCTATCTGGCATCCCTGCATACCGTCCGCACACTCATGGGACTATAGGGCATAGCAGAGCACAGCAGCCTCAACTGTGGTGACAGAAACAGGGGATAACATGATGCAGCAGGGTTTTAAATAATTCTAAAAATTGATTAGCGTTTTGCTCATAAAAGTTCTAAAACATTGTGAAAATGCATAGCACTTGCCTCACTGTGTTTAACAAACATGACACTTCTAGAAACTCTATATAAATGCTTTCTGTACAGTTAGTATTGTCTCAAGAAAAAAACTGCTAATCAATTATTTAAAACCCTGTGCAGCAACTCTGACTGGGTGGGGATAAAGTGCTGCAGGGTGGAGCAACCACAACTGTTCAGTCCGGGGCAGCAGGGTGCAGTGGCCCTGATTGTTCAGGCAGGAGATGGGGACAACAGGATGTAGCAGCCCTAGCTGTATGGGAGAAGAGAGTGGGCAGCAGGGTGCAACAGCCTCAAATATGGAGCAGGAGACAGGGGGCTTGTGGGGCAGGTGACGGGGGCAGCAGTGTGCAGCTGCCTCAACTGTAGGCAGGAGATGGGGGCATCAGGATGCCATATAGTGTTTCTAGTTATACATATACATGATGTATTTTCACACAGAAACCATCAAAGAACTGAAATCTGTGAGTTCATATAGTACATGTGCCTGATATAGCAGAATGTGGCAGGCACCTGTTTTTCAATCAGAGAGGAAAACAATTGTTCTTACATGAACCGATTTATTGAGGCTACATCAAAGACAAACTGCTTGTATGAATTAAAAAACATTAGATTTATTTTATATCTATTAAATAAACAACCCATTGTTTTACAGCTAGAAAAAAATAGAATTTTAATGGGACAGAACTCTCAGCTGTGATACAGACAAGCCAATTTCTCAAATGCATACCACTTCAATTCAGCACTGAAACTCAAATGATCAGCTTTTTATAAGAACAGAATTTTAGATTTTCAGCTAATCCATCTGAACACAAACCAGAGATTGAATTAGTGAAAACCCTGGACAGCAAACAATTAACTCTACAGACTGCTTTGATTAGGAAGTTAACTTTTTAGTGCTTCCGGCAAGCAGGGACTTGCACTGCTGAAGCAGTAGGTTACTTCAATATGATGTCACCACTCTCCAAGGCTCAGTCAGAGGGACAGAAACAGCATGACTGTTTCCAGTTAGTGCAGAACATGTTAACAAATGCTGATTTAAGAAAACCACAAAACCAAATAGCATGACATTTTCAGGAAACACTACTCATGATACAGGGACTTGAATGCAGGCTTTTTTTTAAAAATGTGTAAAATGGTTGCCATTGATCTTTAAAGAAATATAGGTACATTTTTATAGTAATACTTACCACACTGTCAGTAGATGGCACTGTTGTAGTTTCTGGAGCTGGCATCAGGATTAAGGACTGTGGATGGATATCAGGTCATACCTGATGACAGGGACTACTTACAGACTACAGCTGCTGTATGTAGAAATAGAGAATACTGGATGGGCAACTATGCACAGCCAGTGTGTTATACCACAGGTGGTTCTGATTCCCTCTGACTGTAATAGCAAAGTGTAAGTGGTCCACGGGAATCAGAACCCCGAGGTGGAAGAACACACTGGTTGTGCGTAAAGTTGCTCATCCTGTATTTTTTATAGTGTATAGTATTGTGAGAAATGTGTGTGCATCAATTCTTTCACTTTAAAAATGAAACTGACTCATGCAGTCCCTAGAGGTTTCAGAATGCTCTTGTACTACAGAAGGCTACAGTGGCATTCCATGACCTTTGAACTGCGGTACAACAGCATTTTGAAAAGGAATGGAATTCTGTACAGAACAACACTCTACCACACACTGTAAGATGTTACTACAGTGAGTAATTTTAGTAATACACTGTTTGTGTTTGGGGAGACCTGGAAGGCTGTGTAACAAAATGATGATGAAAACACATATAAAATGGGGGTACTTCCCCCAGAATCCCTTGCAGCTGATGACGTGGCTGAGGATCAGCGGTTGGATATTCATTCAGCTCAGGTGATTATCAGAAAGACCAATAGCTCAGTTTTGCTAGCTACTGGTACTGCTGCCTTCTGAGAATAAGTATAGCTCATTCGAAATTGACGTACTGTACAAAAATTAAGAAGAATCAGATACCCAAAGAATCAGAAATATCATCATTGTGTTCAGGAAGAAAGGGAACAAGATGGCAAGGGATGGCAATTGATTTAACATTGATCTATCAAAATCTATTTTGAACATATTTAATATCTATTTTTGACCATAATATTGGTATATTCACATTCCACAGTATGTGCTGTTGTCTTTATGCAGTTCAGCAAACTGGGAGCTTTTTGATAATTAGAGATGTTTTGATTTACAGTAGTAACAATTTCAGTATTTTTTTTCCGTACATAAGCATTTATGTTTTCTCATAAGCTGCCCCTTTCCTGTTTTACATCCTTGCTGGCTAAATTTTAATTATGTTTTATTAGTTTCTGGAGTTTGTGTATGTTATGGTCCGACAGCATGGGCCTTGCGGTCCTTATCTGCCGTCAACTTCTATGTTATATGTTATGGGTAATTAATCAATGTATCTTTAAATATGAACCTTGAATAGGGCATTGCGCTACCTTGAACCCGCCCCTTAGAGATAGTACTCCCATAAAATGTTGTGATATTTTTTTGTGCTTGTCATTTGTAGTGTGCTTTTACACACTACATGGTCATTTGCAAATTAATATGTCTCTGACCCGCCTTTTTTTTAAAGGGATTGTGTTCCTGTCTCTTCTTGTGGTGTAATTTTGTAACCTTTAGTCTATTGAGACTGCACCTGCAGACTGGTGCTGCATATTCTAGTTTGTGCTTGCATATTCAGCTTTCACCTGCCAGCCATCCGAGAGGGGCTGAAGGGATCTCAGTTTAACATCTTACCTGAATTACAGCACGTCTGTCAGTGCTGCTGTCCCTCTACTCAGCACTGTAGTGTCAGTGTTGAGTGTCGACCCAAGTGTCTGGCGCAGGACTTGAACCCACAAACATCTGAACTTTCTGGCCCAGAAACAAGAGTGTTAAAAACTGAGCCACTGTTGCTTATATTATAATGTGATATGGAATTAATCTACGCTGTGGCTGAGAACTTGTGGTAAGAAATGGGTGGAATGATCTTAAAATATATTAATGAATGCATTCATGAAATATTTAGGCACATTTTTCAAGGCTAATTTCCAGCTGTACCAAAGAATGTTTCCAGAATACTGTGGATTGAAATCTGTATAAACTGGGTTGAGATTCAGAAGATGATGTTCAGATGTGGTTGTTGTCAACACTGTTACTTTTGTAGATGAACAGTGGTTGTGTTTCCATGTCGTTAATGTCTCACCTTACATAAGCTCATACACTTCATCATTCAGATGAAAAAAATAGATTTTTTTTTTGACAAAAGTTAACCATGCTGTACTACCATTTTCCCATCTTTTATTATAGACGCTGGTCGAGTATGGAGCCAATGTCACCATTCAGAATCAAGCCAGGGAGAAGCCTTCACAGACTGCAGAACATCACGGTCACACTATGTGCTCCCGCTACCTAGTGGTTGTAGAAACCTGCATGTCCTTGGCGTCTCAAGTGGTGAAGTTAACTAAACAACTGAAAGAGTAAGTTACAGACCTGCAGACCTCTGGTGTAATGATTTTTCCTAATCTTCTCTCAGACCTTTAACCCCAGACAATCTTCAACAGGCAGATTTTGCTGATAGTCCTGCCAGACAATAAATAAACAATAAAATAGTAAAAAAATAAAAAGATCTGTGAAATGGATAACATGTTTGTTTTGTTTTATTATATATTGAAAATAACAAATGTTAAGGATGAAAAGCCATGTTATTAAAGGTTTTTCATTTGTTTTAAAATGCATAGATTTTTTTATAAATGTGTAACTTGGTTGCTAACAAGTCCCATTCTGATTTTGGTCTAGGACCAGGTTGACCATTCGTTCTGCTGTAATAATGCATGGTCGCCTGACTTGTTTTGTCAAATTAAGTCTCTGGGATTTTTATACTCATTTTATAAAACAATATGCATAAATATAATTGAACTCGTGAAAGATGAAAACTGTTAAAGGAATGCATTTTCTTTGCAAAAAGTTGCATGTGAGTAACAGTTTTCCACTGTCTTTTGTTGGAACTTGGATTTATTTTCAAAGCAGGATGCTGGCTAATGTACCATCTGTTTTACATCCAGTAACAAGATACTTTCCACATTACTTAGCCTGACGTTCATAACTTGGAACAAAACTGCACTAATATTTCCACTTTTCTTTCTTAAAGTTCTTCATTGCTTTAAACTTTTAACTTTACAGAATATCACAGTATCTCAGACAAATGAAAGAGATGTAAGCAAAAATAGCACACTCTACCAGTGGTTCTTTACTGGGGTAGGCAAGCAAAAACTACCAATTCACCAGTCCCTTATCAGCCAATGAAGACTGGGGTTAAAGGTCTGAGAGAAGATCAGGAAAAATCAGTAATCGTCCTGTTCATTTCTTGCAACGTAATAAAGGGCTTTAGTGGAGGTTCTTATTGTTCTTAACGTCTCCAGATTTTACATTAAAATAACACTAAAAACAGTGCCATTTAATTATTTCATTAATATATTCATTTTGCTTCCTGGTCAGTCTCACCTCTTATCTCCAGCACTGATCCCTGCACTCCTGGGTCATCTCTTGTTTGGATTGCTGGTCAGCGACTCAGCATTAATAGTCCTTGTTCTACATCAACACCATGACTTCTTCAGCACACTCGAGGACAACAACCCTTGCAGGGGAACCAGAGACAAGAACAACTTAACCATTTATTATCCCAGTAACATCTCTCATTTGTTTTGGGGGTGAATCATGATCCTGTAATGTAGCCACCCTTGGCTTTTTTCTTCTGTAACCAGGACAGTGCAGAGTGGTTATCCCTTGTAAATGAGCTTAAGCTCAGTGGGAAGTGCCTTATTCATGTTGCTGAATACTACTACTTGGTTACATCATGTATGGTCACCAAGGTGAGCTGCTCCCTTCTGAAGACCTGTTCTCCGGAAGCTGATAGTGCTGTGCCCATGGTGCTCCCAGCACTCCACCAGGTCAGGGCTGAGAATCAGGCTTGGCATACAAAAGCGGGTCTCTTGCATGATAGTGCAATGCAAGGCAGGGCAGCCATTTTAATGTCTTAAATAACTGCAGAGATATGGACGGCCTGGAGGCTCTGAGGGTTGAGGCGCTGGACGTGACACCTCGCGCCACACCGGCAACCTGGGTTCGGGAACGGACTTGGGCCATCAGGGGTGGGCAGGGGAAGGAAGGGATCCAGCATCCAGAGGACTGCTCTCCCTTCCCGGGGAGGGTGTTGGGGTATGCGCCGCTCCTGAGCAGCCTCTGGCGGTAGTCGGGGGCATGCCATGGAACCTGCGGCATAAGCAGATGCAGGGGTGGAGCTGTGGCAGATGTCAGGCACGCAAGTGCCATGGACATCATTGCACGTACGAGCTCCAGAGGACAGAAAAAGCAAGAAAAAAAAAAACTGCCAGGTGAGGCGACGGCGACCTCCAGGAACCAAGGCCCCACATGCCCATTGCCGACCACAACCCCCGACTAAACCCCCTGGGGATCCTTGGCCTCTCCAAGGGGCCCGGGAGAGATGAGGGTCCTGATACCGATGAATCTGTTGGGGAGAGCGGTTCAGGCGGTAGGTTAGGAGCTGCAGGTTGAGCGAGGGCAGCCCAAGGGAAGCCCTGGAAGGTAGGAGATAAATAGAGTTCCAAAAAAAAAAATAGATAAATAACTGCAGAGATGTACCTGCAGACATTTTGTTTACACTACCAGTCCTTTATTTGTCAAATAAGGACTGCTGGTCACCCTGTCTGATCTCCATGTTCCATGCAGTTTCTAATGCAACATTTTCTAGCACTGTATATTTTGAAAACAAATCAGGCTAGCTGTTGTAAACCGTGGCTAATTTTTCAGACACTCAATCAGCTTCTATTTCATTGTTTCATATCTAAGAAACAAGATTCATAAACTTCACCTGGTTTTACTTTTCTGGGCATGTAACAGTATACCACTATAGTATACAGTGTTATAGTGTGCAGTTATAAACCACGGATAGATTTCTGTAAAGAGATTCACTGATGTATCTCTCGAGAGTCACAACAGTTTTAGGGCTTCTTAGCTATTGCTGTGGCACATTAAAAGAAAAAAATGTGCCCATTAGTGTAGTGGTAGGGTTACGGCTAGTGGTGTCGGTAAATAGAGTTTGGGTGCAAGCACAGGTTGGCAGGGGCTGGCCTGGAGAAGACTGAGCATTCCAGAGGATACTCGTCAGACTGCTGTGATACTGCCACCTGGATGATCAAGATGCCTTCTTGGGAAGGAGGATGCTACTAGCGCTGTGTGGTGGCTACGCAATTTTGTGCACTTGCACAATCAGCACTCCTGCCACTGTTGTCCTGGGGAGAAAAGGAAGCTGAAAATGGAGTACATTGGATAATGCAGATGCTCTTAGGCCACACCACCCCTGCAAGCTGCCGGCTTCCCACACAAGACAGACTGGGGGTATAGCCACCACCCTCTATGGAATCCACCACAGAGCCAGGTTTGGCTCTGTGGACTTCCTGGAAGGAACAGGTACATGCTGTTGAGCATACCACTCTATTTCACTGTTTTTGTTTTCTTCAGATTCTGCCCCAACCTCTGCAACTACACCTTTTTCACTGGTGGTGATATCTTCTGCACCACTATACCATTCTTCTTATGTTTCTGTGGATTCTATTCTCAGACATCTCCACTTTGTAGCCTACCTTCTCCTGCACGGATTGCCATATTTCAGAATTAAGTCAGTTGTGCCACTTGTATGCCGGTAATGACACACCCTTACATCTGTTTTGATTCCTTGGATGACTCCATTACCTAGACCCTTTCACACTCTAGGCAAGAAGGGCAGCCACAACCCCAAATTAATCTCTGTAAACCTTTGATTCTAACCTTATTCTTTCCTTCAATCTTAAATCTAGGGGGTCCTTTTTAACTCTGAACTCACCTTAGCCTGCCAAATCTCTCTTGTTTTGCTAATCAGCCTGTCACAATCTTGCAGTATTGCCCCAATCCAACACTGTCTTGACCCCTCCACTGCTAAAACCCTAGTTCATGCTCTTGTTTTGTCCGTCCCTAACAATTCTAATGCCATCTGCTATGGCTGTCCAAGCCCCTGCTTTACAGTTTCAGTTGCAGGTCTATAGCTAAGGTGTGGTAATTAGAAAATAATTAATCCAGCCACACTGCACCTTCTTTAGGTAATTAGCCCCAATACCCTACCACCACCAACTGCCACTCCACATTTTATGAACTGCCTATGGGCCTGCTTCCTCCTGTTTCTTATTTATTTATGCTTATGATCTAGTTAAATAGTCATCTAAATACTGAACTCCTTAATGTCCATGGGTGGCTTTCTGTTTTTCTTTTTTTCACTTAGCTGTTTGGCCCTGATCCGCCACCTGCATCTTCTGTTCAGATATACTCCTGGTGACCTCCCAGTCTCATCCACCACTCCCACCATCATCAAGGCCAATAGGGATTCGCATGAGGCAGGCCCCTAGAGTGCCAGTGCTGTCATTCTTTCAGGCCAGTGCATATAGTTTTTCTTTTATTTACACCCCCCCCCCCCCATTTGCCGACATCTTCCTGTCACCATGGTGCTGATGCAGCCTGCTGTTAGCCTCGTGTGCCACAGCACTCTCTCAGCATTCACCACCCCTCTCAGAGGAGCAAGCTTGGGGGCCACCGCATCACCAGATGTCGGGTGCCTCCCTGTCCGGGCTGGCACGTGTTGTGCTCAGCAGTATTTCCCAGCCAAGGACAGCATTCATCCAGTTCCGCAGGCTCACCTCCAAATCCAGGTTGCTGGCACTGAACTGCATTGTGCTTCTGCTAGGCTACTGTGTGGTTCCAGAGGTCGACTTCTGATAGTAAATTGGTCTTAAGAACTAAAAAAGACCCAATCCCTGCTGTTTGACTGTAGCTCTAAACTTCGAATAAGCTCTAGTCAGTTAAATGTCTCCAGTAGTGATGGGTCCCTATTGAATACTGTCAGTGAGTTTAAGTTCTTGGTGAGTACAGACCACTCCGAATGGAAAGTGGTGCAGACAGTGGTAAAACGTCAATGCAGAACAAAAGACTTCACACTCACCATACCAGATAAACTGCTGAGAACCCATTTTAAAGGGTTTCAGTGAGATTTTAATTCATCCACTATTGTGCAGCAAACACACAAAGGCACGCTGGGAGCAAGACACCATCTCAATGTTTCGCGAGAACACTCGCTTTGTCAAGAGACTGGCAGTGCCAGCCTCTGGATGCCTTACATAGGTCTCAGTCTAAAAGACACAGGCTTCACAGAGTGACTAAACAAATACTTTCTGCCAAATAACAAAGTGCAGTGCTGCAGTAATGTGCAAAAGACAAAACAGTTACTACAGGCACAAAAGTAGTTTAAAAGACTGTCTAATGATGACTTGAAGGGAAAGCGATTTTCGGCAGTGTGGTATCAAATACAATTTGTGCACCAGCCTAGAGTCACTTGAGGCAGTTTTCACACCATCCCAGCCCAACATCTGAAAGACAGAAGGAAATAGCAATGCATTAAAGAGCAGCTGACCCCTTGAGGCAAGCAACACATGGCAAGGAACTGCCTGCCCCAGGACCCAAGTTAGCCCAATATTGATTTATTTTTTCTGCAAAGGATTAGTAAGTTATTTTACTTTCTGCAACTGTTGTCTCGCTTCTTATTCTGAAGCCAGGCCCCAAGTGCCCACCATAGCCCCGCTCACAAAGCCATGTTTTAATGACATGAAGTAGAGAAGCAGCTGCAAAGCTATAGATAGGATTATAATGCTATTGGAGGGCAACAGCGGCCTTTTGTGGTTACTTGTACTTATTACTGTCACTTTTACTTGTGGGGGGTTGGGGTAGTGCATGTAATACTGTCCCCCCTAACATATACAAGTGCCTGTAATAAATCCAAGTAACACCAAAAGGCTGTCGCTGCCCCCGATAGAATTATAATGCTATTTGTAGCTGTACAGCCCTTCCCTACTTTGCATCATTAAAACCTGGTTTTGTAGGCAGGGCTAAAGGTGGGGGGGCACTAGGCAGCTGGCTCCAGAATAGGATGTGAAATCACAGTTGTAGTAAGTAAAATCGCTTACTAATCTTTTGCAGAAAAAAAGTCAATATTGGGCTAATTTAGGCCCTGGTGAAGGCAGCTGCTTGGTATAATCTGCCTGCACCAAGGACAATAACATGTCAACAGCTCTTTAATGTGAGAAACACACAATACATACTTATTGGCACCTCATTTTCACTAGGGTCCCAACTATGGAAGTTAGTAACTCCCTAAAACATTGAGACATCAGATAAGTGCATTCTGTAAGCAAAAGGATTCTTCTAGAAAAGGGGCTAGCTCTATTTTATCATTGAGCCCTGGTGGTATTGTGGACCTCAACTTGAAAATCTAGTGGAACTCTCTGTGTGTGAAGAGGGCCTCTATATCACCTCTTCTGGGTCCAATCGATACCCTCTCTGTTTCCATCCTCAGTTCACTGATCCACTTGGGTAACACCGATGAGCTGCCAGGGCATGTTCAAGATTGCTGTTCTGTATTGCTCGCGCGTGATCTCCCAACCTCTCCTTCAACTTCCTTTTCATGCATCTAACATAATAGGCCCATACTGACATGGCCAAATTAACCACATGGGTGATGTCACAATTAATAAACAAGGTATTGTTAATATTCTCACAGTACTGGGATTGCTGAAATTATTGGCAGCTGTGGTTACCCTACAGTATTTACATTGCTCACAGTGATGCTCTCTATTAGATAAGGGCGGTAACCAGGTTGTTGAATGTGGTTAACAAGGCTGTAAGCTATTGGTTACTTGGTAATTAATATTTTGTAGTCTTTTGAAGACCATCCTCGAGAGGCTGTCTAACATAGTGACTCAGTCTGAGCTCCATCTGCAGGATTCTCTGTGTTTTCATATGATGTTTTCCACCTCCCCTTCTTTGGTACTAAATGTGATGACAAAGTTCATATGATCACAGACTCTGTCATGCCTTTGGAGTCAAAGTCGAGTCCCTATCAGTGGTACTAGCCCTGACAATACCCTGCTCTTTATAGCCCCTCTGCCTAAACCTTTCCCTAAAACAATCTGCCTGAGTTTGGAACACACCCTCAGTGTCACAGTTCCTGCACTTTCTGAGAAATGGAGTGACAGGAATAGTCCTGATGGTGTCTCAGGGATGACAGGAGCTAGCCAGGAGAACTTGGTTCCTGCCTGGGCTTTCTAGAAATGTTTGTGTTCACACCTACCTCCTGGTTTTTGAGAATTTGAATATCCAGTATGTATATTCTTTCAAAACTGTGTGTAGCAGCAAGTTAAGGTTTGGATTAGTGCTCTCCAAATATTGGATGGATTTGAGCACCTGATCCAGTGTTCCCCACTTCACCATCAGTATGTTGTCAACAAACACCTCCAGAAGGAGATGTAACCAAAGAAGGGGTTCACATGTTGGTCATATTCATGTAGTTCCTTCTACCTGCTCAAATGTAGGTTAGCAAAACTGGGGGCAGACATGGCCTCCATAGCTGTCCCACTATTCTGTAAAAAGAAGTCACCTAAAAAGATAAATGAATTAAATTCCAGCACAGATCTTGACAACTCAGTCAAAAATTCTGTTGGGTGCAACACGTGCTCCTTATATAGATCCAGGTAGTATCTTAGCGCCTAGAGTCCCCCACATGATGAATATTTGTATAGAAGGACTCCGTGTTGAATGTAACAAGAATGTTTGATTTCTCTACGTGGATGTCCCTCAAGATGTTCCCTCACATATGATTGTACCCCCCCCCCAAAAAAAAAAGGTTTTATAAATGTGTCCACATATTTGGACAATGGTTTGTTCAGGGAGTTAATTCCAGATATAATGGGATGATGGGGGAGCTCTCATAAACCTTCAGAAGGACATAAATGGCTGGCCTCTTTGGGAATGGTGTGATGAGGAATTCTTTAATGTCCTCATCAATTACACCATTATGCGATGCTGTCGTTATATACTCATCCACCTTGACCTTGAAGGAGAGTGTCGGGTCACTAGATAGGGCTTTATAAAACCTATTTTTTGCCAGTTGGCACCTCACCTGCAACATAGTCAGAGGTATTCAGACCTCAATTACTCCCCCATCTGAAGGTTTAGTAGTAATGTCAAAGTTGGATTCCAAACTTTTTAAAGCCTTAAACTCATCCGTTCTCAAGTTAACAGATGTTGACTTACACTTGCGTTTACCAGTTTTTCCAAATCTTTGCTTATAGGCCTGCAAAAACGTCCCACTGTGGGGTTTGTTGGTGCAGTAAAAGTTGACTTTTCAGCTTCTCAGAGTCTCTACATTCTCTGTGGCTAGAGTGTCCTTCATTTCCTGTTATGATTCCTGTGCTTCAGCTATATTCCCTATAGATGGGGTAACAGTTCCTTGATTGCCTTGGCACATGTTGATAGAGAAGAAACACTTGAGTTGTAATTCTTCTTTTGTAAATCTAGGAACATTAATAGTGGATTCAGAATAATTAAGAGCATAGGTTGGAATGAATTTAAGTCCTTGATTAAGTACAGAGAGCTCTGTATCAGGAAGGCATACGAGGACAAGTTGATCACATTATTTTCGGTAGTGGTTAACAGTGGTTCTTGCCCCTGCCTTTCCCTTTGCCTTTCTGCTGTCATCTCCCCTTGTTCTGGGGGGGGGGGAGGTTGTTTTTGCCCCATCCTACCACTCTTTATCCCTGCCGAGCTGTTCTGTACTGAAACCTGGGCTACCCCTTGGGTACTGCTCTGGACTGTCCTTGGAAGAGAGCGAATCCTCTAAAAAAACAGAAAATGTCCCCTCAGACTTGCTATCCATTTGCTGTACAGATGCTTGGCCCTTCAAAATAGACTTAAAGCAGCAATGCAATGGAAAATGTTTTTCCCAAAAGCTAGTTTCAGCTACAGTTACTAAAATATTACCATACCTGTCAAATTTACTTTTCTAGGTACTTCCTATGCAGTGCACCATAGTTGTTTTTATTTTCTGTAGCCTAACCCTTACCATGTTTATAATGGTATTTGTAAGCCAAATGTGGTGGCCATCTTTTATTTCTTGAGAACAGAAAAAAAACACAAATTAAAACATTTATAAAATACTCAGATTTTGGTGGAACTAGAAGATGTTACTGTCAAATAAAAAAAGAAAAACCTGGAAGTTGTCCGGAATCTTTTACAGTGAAAAAAGGTAGGGTCAGATTTTTTTCCAGTTTTGTTGCACTGTTGCTTTAAGTTGTTGGACACTTTTAGCTTTTTTTTCTCCCAGTTATTAAGGTACTCTCCCTAGTCACACACACAAAAAAATGTTCTTGTATGCTTGGGTTTTTCTGTCCAGTTGCACTATGGAGTTGTTAAGCTTTTCTTTCAGTGTCTCAAATTTTGCCTGAACTGCTTGAGAACTGCTTCCTTCACTTTTAATTCCTCGGTCAGTTTCTCCTGCTGCTTAGTTGAATCTGCTAAAATGAGCTTGATTAAATGGAGTGAGGAGTCATGTATCTCATCTTTCTGTAAGTCAAAAGACTCAGGACGATCTCTGCCAAACGTGGGGCATTTGAAAGAGCAGCTGACACCTGCAAGGCAACTTTAACAAAACATAATATTTAGACAGAGTTCAGCTTGTATGTCATATTAGTGCTGTACTCCTCCGCCACATTATTTAGTACTGAGGTTGTTTGCATTAAAATAAAATATTTCTTCCTGAAGAGTTCAGCTATTCCTATTGCTTCCTCCCTACCTGAGGTCAAAATGCACTGCTTGTGTCATCACAGTTACTCCCATGGCAACAGACTGTGATGCCACAACAGAGAATTATGACTTGAAGTAGGGCGTAAGCTATAGAGGCTGATGAACTGTAAGGGCACTCTGAAGGATAAAGGTTATGTATTCATGCACATGTACTCAGTAATAAATAATGAGGAAGAGAAATATATAGAATATATAGGGAATGCCAGCTGAATTGTATCTAATTATTATATTTTTCAAAGTTTTCTTTGATGCGTCAGTAGCTCTTTAAGACCCTTAGACCTCTTGGATCATGCCCAACTTCAGTATATTTGCTGAGTATAACTTGTTGCCACACTAATCTCCACAGTTTCAGTGCAGCTCTCTCATACTGAGAAAATGCCTCTTGATGTTATGTGGCTTGCTGTTGGTGAGTTCTACTTCCTGGTTTGCTTTGGATGTGTTCCTTGCTGAGAAATCACCAAACCTTGGTAAGACTGTAATTCAACCTCCCAGGCACTCCTGGTGTACTAGGCTCTGCTGCTATACCATTAAACATGTATTGTATATATCTGACATTAATGGACTGCTAGTTTCTTCTGTTTTTCTGATTCTAGGCTGGGAAGGTATGGAAACTGCCTTTTGTGACACTAAGCTGGTGCACACATTGTAGTTAATACCACATTGCTGAAAATTGCTTTTTTCTAAATCAACATTAGACTGTTTTAAACTATTCTTGTGCCTGTAGTAACTGTTTTGTCTTTTTCACATCATTGCACTGCACTTTATTTGCCAAAATATATATATTTTTTAATTCACTCTGTGAAGCCTTTATCTTTAAGACTGAGACCATATAAGGCATTCAGAGGGAGGTGCCACCAGTGTCATGACTAAGCATGTGTTTAAAGTGAGTTTTCAGTGGTTTATGTGGTGTGGTGAGTGTGAAGTCTTCTTTTCTGCATTTTCATTCTTAGGGATCACTTTAGACTCTCCCGTTAGACTTGCATATCTCACCATATTTCTTCTGCGTGTAAATCTGTTAACTTCAAGTTGGGCCTTGCTTTTATAATTCATTATAATCTTACCCTAATGGCTTCCTTGGCAATAGTAAAAGGAGTCCTATTGCTCAGCCTGAACAATGGTAACCTTGTCAAGTGGGATGTCATCTATAACATGTTGCTTTGCCCTTGCTACAAACTGTCTCTCACCACTGTCTTTTACACTGTGGTTTGGGTTGGTAGTCCCCTGCTGCTGAGTGCCGAGTCACTCTTAGTAGCCTTATTAACAAAGTACTAAGATCAGAAGTGCCAGCTGCCTTGGCTGATTTACTTCTGTTCCCCTTGTGTACTGTACCTACATTCTCAGACCCAGTGAAAAGTTATTATTTGTTCTAAAGTGTTCTACTAATATGGGGCTACTACATTCCCTCCTCTCAGTTGCTCCCGTTTATTTTAACTCTTTTCCTCTGGGATTGCATAATACCAGTTTTCATTTGCTCTTCAGGCGTGAACTAAGAAAATATCTACACATTAAATACCTGTATTTGCACATAGTTATATAATTCATACTTTTGGTAAAGACTATACATTGCTATTATTTGTGACTGATGTATCTTTGATACATTTTCTGTAATTCTCTTTATTGTACAACATTTCTGCTGTACTTACTGTAATGTACAATTCTGTATTTGTTGTGCAGTTAGTACTTTTTTGTTGTTGTTGTTTAACCAGGAAAGAGAGACACTAAGCTGAAAGAGCTTATTTACAGGTGTGACCTGGGAGCACAGAGAAGTTAAGTGACTTGCTCAGGATCACACAGTATGCAAGTGGGGGCTGTGGGATTCAAACCCAGGTCTCCATGTTTGCAGCTCAGAGCCTTAAACCACTGCACTATACTGCCTCCTCCCAGGTCATGCCTGAAAATATGCATGTTCCATGTTGTCACTGGGCATTCATTTACTGCTCAGTTTCACATGGTCACTTACTAAGGAAATCAAAGTAGAGAAGGGGAGAATACGGGCTAATGGCACCAATCTATAAAAATGCTTCACTCTGAAGTCAGATAAAATTGTTTACAGGTTATTACTTAAAAAACAGTTTCTAGCAGCACTCACCCTACCACATGACCGATGTTTCATGCTGACACATGCTTTATCAAAGCCTCGAAAAAGCATACATCAACATGGAACGTCAGTCACTTGGTAGGGTGAGTGCTGCTAGAATTTGGTTTTTAAGTATTAAATGTTTTTATCCAACTTCAGAGTGAAGCATTTTTTATGGATTTGGTGGTGTTAGCCTGTTTTCTGTACTTCGGTTTCCTGATTCTTTAACCTGGTTCCAGCATATTGTTCTAGCCTCTGCCTCTTGATAGCTCACCTACTAAGGACCAACACACTCCGAAGCTGTGACATCATTATAGCCCGCCTGGCTCCACCCCATCCCTATCTTGTTAGCTTAGAATATTCAGTCTTGGTGTGATGGTGGAAGGCAGACAACATAATTAGGGTCTCTCCTGCAAGAATACTTTCTTTAAAACCTTTGTTGTTGTTTTCCCAATGTAGTAACTCTCAGCAGAGAATTCTGTTTGTTTTACAGTCAAGACGGCATTTCTAAATGTAAACCACGCCTGTTGTTCATTTTCTTAATTGGTAAGCTTTAATGGTCTAGCTATTATGGACTGAACTTGGTCTGTTCCTTTTTTGCAATTTTTTTCTTTTAGAACAGTTTTCTCTTCCTCCTCTGCATTGTCTGTTCATTTTTTCCCCTTAGTGTAGGTTGGGTTTCTTTGGATACCCCCATGAGGTCCCTTGACATTTCTTGAAGCTAATTGGTTTTCTGGCTATTTGTCTCTTTCCAGTCACCACTCTGTGTCTTGACACAACTGCAGCATTTTTCTGCCAAGTTGTGGCATTTTTTTGAAGGTTGAATCCCATGGGTAGGAATCGATGCAGTTGCCAAATGTTTTGAGGCACATGCGGAAAAAAAGATGCAAGTTTGCAAAACTGACATGAGTGATCAGTTGCAAGTACACAAGAAATTTGATGCAAGTGGCTAAAGCCTCTGACACGGACCCCCTTTTGATAGTTTTTTTTTTTTTATGGTAACCAGATAAGGCAAACAAGCCACAGGAGCCTGTTTTCAAGGGTGACCCGAGAGCACTGGGTTGGTAAGTGACTTTCTCAGAGTGGCACAGTATGCATGTGGAGGTTGGGAATCAAACCCAGGTCTGCTGGGTGTACCAAGCTCAAACTGTGTTTCTGGGCATGCGCATTACCGGCTCTGGTAATGTGTATGTCTGGAAGCACAGCTTCATTTTTTTACACACAAAATAAAACAACTTAGAGTGCTCATTTGGGTATAGGAATGTCTTTGCAGCACTCTGTGTTGGCAGCTGCAAGAGATAACACCTTTTCTGCATGTAGGACCAAAAATAATTGACTTGGTCATGAATGAGCTTGCCCTCAGTTCCGCGTCATTCTAGTTTGTGGATGTGCACAGCCAAAATTTGTGGCGGACCGACAGAAAAGTAATTTTTACGAAAATAAATATTAAGCACTGCTGTAAGATCTTGGTAGCATTTCTGCATGTTGCATTAGGAAAGCCTGCTCCTGATACCTTTGTTTTCACTTGCAGAAATTTTACCGAAAGGCTGACAGTGTCCTTTCAAGGTCCATTGTTAATGTCACCCTTTTCCTGCCCAATGTTAAGTTTTAATTATTGCTTGTAGAACCCAGGGACATCAGTTGAGCAGAAGCTCTGCATGGAAAGCTTTACTCTAGTCTTCTGCTCAACTGATGATATATGTTTCAGAACTCGTACATAATTAAAGAATAAATAGTGGGTGGAAAAAGAGCCGATTAACAAGAGGCCTGAAATAAGGAAAGGCAATACACTGGGGTATAACACAGACTTCCCACACGTCCAGTTTGTTAATTACACTTAAACCAACCAGGATGCAACACAGTACCGTGCAGTATTACTGCAGTATGCTGCAGGGAACAGAGCAATTCAGTGGCAATTAAGCCCTTTCGTCATGCAGTGTTTTGTGACATGTCATTTACTGTAAGGTACTGCACTGTATCTGGACTGGCTCCACAGTATGTTAAAAGTGTAAGAAACAAGATTAATGTTCCTGTTAATTTAAATTTTGTTTCCAAAATTATATTCACTTCATTGTGAATATGTACCATTTAAATACTAGCAGACGTAATTGTAGAGCTCAGAAATGGTAAGATTGAGATAAATAAAAAGGTGCTTCTTTACAGGCAAACAACAGAACACGTCACCTTGCAGAATCAACTTCAGCAGTTACTAGAGGCCCAGAGAGCTGGTGGAGGATCAGCACCGATGTCTCCCAGGTAACCACAAGACACGCAGCACATGTAAAAGATGTAGAACCGGTACACACTTTGCTACACTGTCTGTGGAGTGTTCTGTATTTATAACAGATCACATTAGAAAAATGGGCTGCATGTTGTCTCAACTGAAAACAGCTGACTGCACCTAACTATATACTGTACCCAGCCCAAAAAAATGTTTTGCACTGTTTTTAACTGTGTTGCTGTTGGGATTACTCAGAATATATCAGCCCTTTTCATAGATAGCTAGGTTTATGCCCCCAGAATCTTAAAAAAAATCCATTGATTGTCTCTCACCTCCAAGTTCTGATTCTTCTGATATGAACACTGCAGATCCAAGGAACAGACATGTGATTGAGAGGTATATCTGTTCTAGAATCCTATAAATCCAACCAATGAAAAATGTCAAGATTACACATCTCTCTTATCCCTACTAATTGTAAACATTCCCAAAATAAGTTGTACCACAGTTCAAAGGTCAGAAAAGTTGTATCACAGTAGCTACAGTACATCACTATGATACAACCTTTCTAATTAGAAAACTCACTTCAGCTCTCTTCAGACTGCTTTATCCCCCCGCATGCCTGCTTGTCAGACACGCACACATTAAGTGCCATTTTGTTTTTGTTTACAAAACCCACCCCTCTCTCAGCTCATAAGTATGCACCCATTTGTCACCCCACTATTCTGAAGTTCAGTGTTGAGCACTAACTCGTCACAGTTTCCTGTTTAGTTTCAGTGCATGTTGTCGTGCAGTCAAACAAAACAGGGAACAGTGAGGGGTTTCAGCACTCAGTGTTGGACATCTTTGAAAAGTGAAACAAATGACTGTCTGTTTTCAGCATGGTGGGATGGCAAGTGGTGACTGGATGGGTGCCTGTGACCTGGTGGGTGCATTGTGGGATGACAAGTGGTGACTGGATTGGTGCCTATGACCTGGGTGCATTGTGGGTTGGCAAGTGGTGACTGGATGGGTGCCTATGACCTGGGTGCATTGTGGGATGACAAGTGGTGACTGGATGGGTGCATTGTGGGATGGCAGCTGGTGACTGGATGGGTGCCTATGACCTGGGTGCATTGTGGGATGGCAAGTGGTGACTGGATGGGTGCCAATGACCTGGGTGCATTGTGGGATGGCAAGTGGTGACTGGATGGGTGCCTATGACCTGGGTGCATTGTGGGATGGCAAGTGGTGACTGGGTGGGTGCCTATGACCTAGGTGCATTGTGGGATGGCAGCTGGTGACTGGATGGGTGCCTGTGACCTGGGTGCATTGTGGGATGGCAAATGGTGACTGGATGGGTGCCTGTGATCTCGGTGCATGGTGGGATGGCAAGTGGTGACTGGATGGATGCCTGTGACCTGGGTGCATGGTGGGATGGCAAGTGGCGACTGGATGGGTGCCTGTGACCTGGGTGCATTGTGGGATGGCAAGTGGTGACTGGATGGGTGCCTGTGACCTAGGTGCATTGTGGGATGGCAGCTGGTGACTGGATGGGTGCCTGTGACCTGGGTGCATGGTGGGATGGCAAGTGGTGACTGGATGGGTGCCTGTGACCTGGGTGCATGGTGGGATGGCAAGTGGTGACTGGATGGGTGCCTGTGACCTGGGTGCATGGTGGGATGGCAAGTGGTGACTGGATGGGTGCCTGTGACCTGGGTGCATGGTGGGATGGCAAGTGGTGACTGGATGGGTGCCTGTGACCTGGGTGCATTGTGGGATGGCAAGTGGTGACTGGATGGGTGCCTGTGACCTGGGTGCATGGTGGGATGGCAAGTGGTGACTGGATGGGTGCCTGTGACCTGGGTGCATTGTGGGATGGCAAGTGGTGATTGGGTGGGTGCCTGTGACCTGGGTGCATTGTGGGATGGCAAGTGGTGACTGGATGGGTGCCTGTGACCTGGGTGCATGGTGGGATGGCAGTTGGTGACTGGATGGGTGCCTGTGACCTGGGTGCATGGTGGGATGGCAGTTGGTGACTGGATGGGTGTCTGTGACCTGGGTGTATGGTGGGATGGCAGTTGGTGACTGGATGGGTGCCTGTGATCTGGGTGCATGGTGGCATGGCAGTTGGTGACTGGATGGGTGCCTGTGACCTGGGTGCATGGTGGGATGGCAGTTGGTGACTGGATGGGTGCCTATGACCTGGGTGCATGGTGGGATGGCAAGTGGTGACTGGATGGGTGTCTGTGACCTGGGTGCATGTTGGGATGGCAAGTGGTGACTGAATGGGTGGGTGCCTATGACCTGGGTGCATTGTGGGATGACAAGTGGTGACTGGGTGGGTGCCTACGGCCTGGGTGCATTGTGGGATGGCAAGTGGTGACTGGATGGGTGCCTGTGACCTGGGTGCATTGTGGGATGACAAGTGGTGACTGGAAGGGTGCCTATGATCTGGGTGCATGGTGGGGTGGCAAGTGGTGACTGGGTGGGTGCCTGTGGCCTGGGTGTGTGGTGGGATGGCAGCTGGTGACTGGATGGGTGCCTATGACCTGGGTGCGTGGTGGGATGGCAAGTGGTGACTGGATGGGTGCCTATGACCTGGGTGCGTGGTGGGATGGCAAGTGGTGACTGGATGGGTGCCTATGACGGTGCATTGTGGGATGACAAGTGGTGACTGGGTGGGTGCCTATGACCTGGGTGCATTGTGGGATGGCAGCTGGTGACTGGATGGGTGCCTATGACCTGGGTGCATTTTGAGATGGCAAGTGGTGACTGGATGGGTGCCTATGACCTGGGTGCATTGTGGGATGGCAAGTGGTGACTGGATGGGTGTCTGTGACCTGGGTGCATTGTGGGATGGCAGGTGGTGACTGGGTGGGTGCCGATGACCTGGGTGCATTGTGGGATGGCAAGTGGTGACTGGGTGGGTGCCGATGACCTGGGTGCATTGTGGGATGGCAAGTGGTGACTGGATGGATGCCTGTGACCTGGGTGCATTGTGGGATGGCAAGTGGTGACTGGGTGGGTGCCTGTGACCTGGGTGCATGGTGGGATGGCAAGTGGTGACTGGATGGGTGCCTATGACCTGGGTGCATGGTGGGATGGCAAGTGGTGACTGGATGGGTGCATGGTGGGATGGCAAGTGGTGACTGGATGGGTGCCTGTGACCTGGGTGCATGGTGGGATGGCAAGTGGTGACTGGATGGGTGTCTGTGACCTGGGCGCATGGTGGGATGGCAAGTGGTGACTGGATGGGTGCCTGTAACCTGGGTGCATTGTGGGATGGCAAGTGGTGACTGAGTGGGTGCCTGTGACCTGGGTGCATGGTGGGATGGCAAGTGGTGACTGAATGGGTGGGTGCCTGTGACCTGGGTGCATTGTGGGATGGCAAGTGGTGACTGAATGGGTGGGTGCCTATGTCCTGGGTGCATTGTGGGATGGCAAGTGGTGACTGGATGGGTGCCTATGACCTGGGTGCATTGTGGGATGGCAAGTGGTGACTGTATGGGTGCCTATGACCTGGGTGCATGGTGGGATGGCAGTTGGTGACTGGATGGGTGCCTGTGACCTGGGTGCATTGTGGGATGGCAGAATGGAAGGTCAGCGAAAAAACTGTATAAGGAAAACATAAATCATAACAACTGTGGGCAACCATACACAACTTCATGTGGAAATTTGCCTCTGGTTGATTATTCTTCATAAAGAACCCCCTCTGTTTGTGCCTTCTAGTCACATAACTGATTTTGGTTAGTGCTTGACGAAAGGAATTATGGATATCAACCCAGTCGCATAACTCCCAAAAATAAAACCTCTACAGCAACGGGGCTTATTTTATTTTGTCACCACCAGTACAGCTGTCTCAAAGGCTGTGTTATTGGATATGGAGTCCCACCGTCCAAGAGAACAGTACTTTGTACAGTTTTTCCTTGTGCTGTGTTGGCTATGCAAGCCTGGAATTAGCTGGTGTAACATGTAGCATTCCATTCAATACAATTCATTGTTTCACCATGCAACCCACCCTGCTTGAATCTGTTGCTTCATACTGTATTTATAACTCACTGTGGTTTCAGAGGATTGCAGCCTTCCAGCAGTTGCTAAACAAATGTTACCCCATGCTGACTAAAGCATCAACAACAAAAAGGATTCAAACGTGTTTTTTAATTTTACAATTCAGATGGTAAAAGGCCTGACATTTACCTTGACTTTTATTACTCCAACACAGTTACACAAAGCCCCAGCTGAGTGCAATCCTAGGGAACCATATTGAAAAATGTGTGTTTTTAAGCAATGTTGTTGATTCAGTTATTAAAAACATAAAAGCCTGTGTGTTTTATCCGTTTTATTTTTTACGCTTCTGTGCTATCCAGAACTTCATGTTATCAGCAGTAATCATAGAATTGGTCTCACACAAAAGGCGCATAAGAATTGTAGGAATATTTTTATGAGTTTTTTGGTAGGATATCTAACTTTATTGCTATGAATTCCCTTATATTTTATTTAAAATGAGAAATCATAAGTCATACAATTACTATTAATTGTATTAAAATAAACTAGCCTTTGTCCCATATTAAATCAAATGTGATTAGAACCGTTATTTAAAGGGATACTATTAGCTTTTCTGCTGAATTTTGAATCCCTGTTTTAATTATGTGTGAATACTACCCAGTACCATTCAAATACATATTATTTCTGTAAGCGATGTCAGATTTTCCTATAATAGCAGTTTTTTTAAATGTTTTATATTATCAGTTATGTCAGGTGACTCGCTGTTATCCTTGGCTCCTGGCACTGTAGCATGTTCACATTTATTTATTTATTTATTTATTTATTAGATCATCAGTTTACATACCTTTTGAGTCATAGACTAATTTACAAAGGCACCTCATCAAGAAAGCAATACATCACAGCAAACAAAACAGTACAGTACATAACGCTTAGATTAAAAAAGCAACCAGTTTTACAGGCATTCACTGGTGGTACACGCTTGGTAATAGGTAGATCACAGTAATCATAATATAGGTACAGGAGTACCACATCAGGTAGCAACCAGAGATATTTTGTTACATTAGTCAGCAGATGTTGCATGAGACCCCAGGTATATACAGCAAAAGTAGACAGGGCAGACCCAGCCTAGGGGTGAAGGTAAGGGGCATGCAGTATTTCATGCAGTATTGTTTTACTTCAATTCTAATAGCAGGCTATGTCACTCCTGCTGAAAAACGAGAGATGTAAGCCCGTTTTAAATCATTCTTTGAAAAGTTAAGCCGTGCCTCTGAGCATGCACTTCGGTGTTGACACTGATGCACGTGCTCAGAGGCACGGCTTAACCTTTCAAAGAATAATTTAAAAGGCTTACACCTCTTGTTTTTCAATGGGTGTAACATAACTAATTTCAACTCAATGCCTGCTATTAGATTTTAAAGATCATGTGCAATGGTTTTTGCATGTTTTTAATAAAAGCTTTAAAAGCTGAAATTCAAGTCCTTGTGTCTTGATTAGTGTTTGCTGAAAATTTTGTGCTGTTTGCTTTTGTGGTTTTCTTTAAATCAGCATTTGTTAACTTGCTCTACAGTGGCTGAAAACAGTGGAGTTATTTCTGTCCTCTCGGTCAAACTTAAGAGTACAATGACATCATTTTGGAGTAGCTTGCTTTTTCAGATTCCCAATCAGAGCAGCACTCTGTAGAGTTTATGGTTTGCTGAGCTCTCCAGGTTCCTTACAAACCCAGTCTCTGGTTTGTGTTTAGACAGATCAGCTTAAAATATATCATTCTCTTCTTTTACAAAGCTGATCATTTCAGTTCCAATGCTGAATTGAAGTAGTGGAAATATTTTTCTGTGAGAAATCAGCTTTGTCTGTATCACAGCTCTGTTCTTTCTAATCAAACTTCAATTTGTTTTTAACTATATAACACAGGACAGTTTAATGAATATAAATAAATCTAAATTTTGTTCATTCATAGAATGCTTGTCTTTGATGTAGCCTTCATAAATACAATCATGTAAGAACTTTTTTTTTCATGTCAGATTGAAACAGGTGCTCGTCACACTCTGCTACAGTATTTCAAGCACATGTACAGTCAGAACTCACAAATTTAAGCTCTTTGGTGGTTTCTGTGTGACAATACATCATGTATGTGTACAGCTAGAACCACTATGTGGCATCCTGATGCACTGTGTCTCTGTCCCACAGTTGAGGCAGCTGCAGTCTACTGCCACTAGTCCCCTGCCTTCTGCTCCACATTTCAGGCTGCTGCACCCTGCTGCCCATTGTCTTCTCCCACACAGTCATGGATTGTGCATCCTGCTGCCTCCATCCCCTGCCTAAAGAATCAGGACTATTGCACCCTGCTGCTCCCTGCCCAAACAATTGGGGCTGCTTCACCCTGCTGCCCTATCTCCCCCACCCTCACAGGGAAACTGCACCTGTTGTCCCCTGTTCCTATCTCCACAGTCAAGGTTACTGTGCTGCGCTAGGCCCTAAAGTGCCATGTTGCCTGCCTCCATGGGCAGGGCTGCTGCACTACGTGTACCCCATCTCACAGTCAGGGCTGCTGTATCCTGATGCCCCATGTGCCTTGCCCCACAGTCGAGGCTTCTGCACCATGCTGTTTTCTATCACCTATCGCCACAGACAGGGCTGCTGCACCCTGCTCCTTTCTACACAGTTGTGGTTGCCGTGGCCTGCTGTGCCTCAGAGCCCCATGCCTCTGCAGTTAGGGCTGCTGTACCATGCTGCCACTTGCCACAAGATTCAAGGCATTTGCTGCACCCTGTTGCATGCCTTCACAGTTGAGGCAGTTGTACCCTGCTGTCCACCTGCCACCAGATTCAGATCCTTTGCTACACTCTGCTGAGACAGGAATGGGGACAACATGTGCAGTGTCCCTGACTGTGAGGGTGAGAGAGAGAAAGAGAGAGAGGGTAGCAGGGTGCAGCAACCCTAACTGTTTGGGAAGGGTGCAGCACAAGAGTAAGGACATTTGCTGCAACATGTCTCCTGGTTGTGGAGGCAAGGGGCTGTGTGGTGCAGCAGGACACAATGGTGGCAGGGGACAAAGGACAGCATGGTGCAGAAGCCTTGACTGTGGGGCAGGACACAGGTGGGCATCAGGATACAGCAGCCCTAACAGTGGTACAGGGAGTACATTGTACAGCAGCTCAGCCCATTTGGGGCAATGGAAAAGTGTAGCAGGGCTCATCAGCCCCAAATGTGGATGCAGGCAGCATGAGACTCTAGGGTGTAGCACAGCACAGCAGCCCTGAGTGTGGAGACAGGGATGGGGGCAACAGGGTGCCATGGCCCTGACTGTGAGCATGGGGACAGAGGGCAGCAGGGTGTAGCAGCCCTGAATGTTCGGGCAAGAGATAGGGGTGGCATCAGGATACAGCAGCCCACACTGTGGGACAGGGTGCAGCAGCCATGCCTGTCTGGGACAAAAGATGTGGGCCGCAGGGTATAGCAAAGGATCTGACTCTGGTGGCAGGGGACAGCAGGGTGCAACTGCCTCAACTGTGGAGGCTTGCAACAAGGCACAGCAAATGCCCTGCATCTTGTGGCAAGTGGCAGGATGATGCAGCAGCCCAAACTGCAGTGGCATGGGGAACTAGAGCACAGCAGGCCATGGCAACCCCAACTATGTAGAAAGGAGCAGGGTGCAGCAGCCCTGTCTCTGGTGACAAGGGATAGAGGACAGCATGATGCAGAAGTCTCGACTGTGGTGCAGAACACAAGGGGCATCAGGGTACAGCAGCCCTGACTATGAGATGGGGTACAGATGGTGCAGCAGCCCTGCCCATTTGGGGCAATGAAAGTGGGTAGCAGGGTGTAGCAAAAGCCCCACCTCTGGTGGCTAGGGCAGCATGGTACAGCAACCCCAGCTGTGGAGGCAGGGGACCTGGCACACTAGGGCTTAACACGGCACAGCAGCCCTGACTGTGGAGACAAGAACAGGGGTCAACAGGTGCAGCTTCCCTATCTGTGAGGGTGAAGTACAGAGGGCAGGAGGGTGCGTCATCCCCAACTGTCTGGGCAGGGGGTGGCAGGGTGCAGCAGCCCTGATTCTTTAGGCAGGAGATAGAAGGCAGCAGGGTGCACAATCCCTGACTGTGTGGGAGAAGACACTGGGCAGCAGGATGCAGCAGTCTCACATGTGGAGCAGAAGGTAGGGGGCTTGTGGGGCAGGGACAGGGGCAGTAGATTGCAGCTGCCTCAGCTGTGGGGCAGAGACACAGTGCATCAGGATGCCACATAGTGCTTCTAGTTGTACACGTACTGTACATGATATATTTTCACACAGAAACCACCAAAGAACTGAAATTTTGAGTTCAGACAGGTGGATGTCACTCTGCTACAGTATTTCAAGCACATGTACTGTTTGTCAATCTGACATAAAAAAAATGTTACATGAACATATTTATGAAGGCTACATCAAAGACAAACTGTTTGTGAATGAAAAAAATTTAGATTTATTTTATATTCATAAACAGCCCTGTGCTATATAGTTACAAAAAAAATCAGATTTTTGATTAGAAAGAACTGAAAGTCGTGATACAGACCAGCTGATTTCTCACAGAGAAAGATTTTCACTACTTCAGTTCAGCACTGAAACTGAAATAATCAGCTTTTTATCAGGAGATGATGTGTTTTAAGTTGATCTATCTAAACTCAAACCAGAGACTGGGTTTGTAAGAAACTTGGAGAGCTCAGCAAACCATTAACTGTAAAAAGTACTGCTCTGATTGGGAATCTGAAACAGTAAGCTACTCCAAAATGATGTCATCGCACTCTAAGTTTGACTGAGAGGACAGAAATAACTCCACTGTTTTCAGCCACTGTAGAGCAAATTAACAAATGCTCATTTAAAGAAAACCACAAAATCAAACAACACGAAATTTTCAGGAAACACTAATCATGACACAGGGACTTGATTGTTAGCTTTTCAAGCTTTTATAAAAAATATGTAAAAACCGTTGCACATGATCTTTAAGTCAAACTTATACTGCATTAAATATTCCAAACTTGTACATGCACAAGTTTACCGTTGCTGCGGTGCCATATTCAAATGTGAATGCACTACAGTGCCAGCAGTCGAGGATAACAGCAGGTCACCTGACATAGCTAATAATATAAAAAAGTAAAGAAACTGCTATTATAGGAAAACCTGACATCACTTATAAGAGGAATACACATGTTGATGATACTGGTTAGTACTGATACATACTTAAAATGGGGATTCAAAATTCAGCAAGAAAACTGACAGTATCCCTTTAATGAAGGCTTTAATGGAAGTAGAAGGGGGTCCAAAGTCTTCCTTTTCCTTGTAAGACACTCGTTGGTGAACATTTTCGTTTGTATTTTATGTTTTAACTAGTTCCCCTCTGTCACCTGGGTCCAGCAGGCCTGAGTTGAAGATGGCTGATGCAAATGATCTGAACTTGCAGAAAACCAAATTAAGCGAGGCACTGCAGTGTGTCAGCAGTATGGGGCCTCTGAACCGAAACCTGCTCAAACAGAAAAACGAGGACTCTGACAAAATACTGCGCCAGCTTCTGGGAAAAGAAATTTCAGAGAACGTCTGCACCCAAGAGAGACTGTCTTTGGAGTTCCAAGAAGGACGACGGGAGGGTTTAAGTGCCGCATCTAAAAGTCTAATAAAGAGGATTCCAGCAGAGAAAAGGGAACTAAAGTTAGCCAGACTGAGGCAGATTATGCAGAGATCTCTCAGCGAATCAGACTCAGACTCCCTTAACTCTGAGGACCAGAAGAGCACGCCAGTTAAAAGAGCAGACAAGCCAAGACCACAGCCCATAGTGGAAAATATAGAATGCACTGAAAGTTTACACCTGATGATTAAAAAGCACACATCAGCAGCGGGACGCAAGTTCCCCTTTGGAATCCGGTCTTCCAAATCGTCTGATGAACACAGTCCATCACCTACATCTGAGAGCAGTGACCCAGACTATGAATCCCAGTATCAGGCTGGCAGTGTGTCACAACACCAGTCAGTTGGAGGGGTGTCAACTGGTGACAGTGCCACCACACAAAAAGTTACCACCAGCCCAAAAAGTGCCCTCAAGTCCCCATCCTCCAAACGTAGAACTTCCCACAACTTGAAACTCCGGGTGACCTTTGAGGAACCTGTCGTTCAGACTGAACAGTCAGAGCTTGAACTGGATAACTCCAAAGACAAGGGGAGCGACAGAGCACTCCCTCGGATTCCAGTCAGCACTGAAGGGGGGGAACAATGCAAAAGACCTTTTGGAACTTTTAGGTCCATAATGGAGACTCTGAGTGGTAACCAGAACAACAACAACAACAGCTTCCAAAGTGCCAGTGTAGTCAAGACATCCACCCCATTGCCCCATAGCTCACTGGGAAGAAAAGCTGGAGAAATGAAGGAACATCCAGTGACCCCCACTAAAGTAAAGAATAAGACAGTGAGTGTAGTGTAAAATTAAATCTGTTTTGCTAGCTAGTTTATGTTACTGTGATGGTAACAGTGGGGTCTCAACAAGAAACTGGCTTGTGTGTGTGTGTGTGTACTTTGAATAGGCAGACAGTAACTAACTTGTTCACAAAAGATTGTCTTCACACATGAAAGCTCTATCCCCATTTTCCAGTTTATTATTGCTTGTGCCCGTTACTGTTTAGAATACTTTCTCCTGACACTTAAGCCTCTCATTTTTGGTTTTATAAAAAGGTAACCTGAAAATGAAAACTATTGGAACACAAATAATCGAGCCTGATAGTAATTATTATCCTGTTGCCAAGTGTATAGTCAGAGCAGAGCTTGATACAACACTGGATGTTTCTTTATGTTTCCGGATGTTTTGTGAATGGTAATCAGATTCCCTAGCTCACAGGGATATTAGACACTCCTAATGTGTGTTGTGTTGTCTAGTTGTTCAGCTTTAGCTGCTTCACTTGAGATGACACAGTACCTCTGCAAGTTATCATGACTACCATAGTTTACAGTGGTGGGTCCTGACCCAGTAAATGTGGTACTTCCTGTCATCCGATAAACCCATAATGTCACAAAAACTGCACCTCATTTTTTTTATACTATGAACAGGAAATGAAACTTTTCAGAAAAACTGTACTTTACAATATCTAGACAGTAGAATGTTTCTTTTTTAGTCAATAGATGTCTAAGATATGAAAAGATTTTGATGCAGAAGTACAGAAAAACATTTTCCCCCAAAAAGCTAGTTTCCAGTTTCAATTAATAAAATATTTGCACTCATGTTAAATCTGCTTATCTAGGCGATTTCTATTCCATTCACTAAATATATATATTTTTTTATCTTACCCATTGTCAGTTTTACAGATCTGTTTTTAAGCTAAATGAAGCAGACATCTTGCTTTCCAGAAGAAAAAAGTTATTTAAAACATTTATAAAAAATAGTTAAATTCTGGTATAATTGGGCAAAATCTGCTTTTCTAGGTGATTCCTATTCCGTTCACTATATGTATATATACATATATTTTTTAATCCTAACCCATTGTCAGTTTTACAAAACTATTTTTAATCTAAATAAAGCGGACATCTTGTCTTCCTCAGAAAAAAGTAATTAAAAACATTTATAAAAAAAATATAGTTAAATTGTAGTAGAACTGGGACATTTTACCAGCAAATGAAACTGGGAGATGTATGGAATCTGTTACAGTTAGAAGAGGTAGGGTGAGATCGTTTGTCTGACTTCAGTGTTGCTTTAAATAAATAACCAGCTGTCCAGTTGTTGATTGCCTGTGGCCATGTGAAAGGCAGCAGAAATGAAATGTTTTGGATGTGCAGGACTGACAAATAGTTGCTAAACTATTAAGTGTTCTAAATGCTGTGGTGTCTTGTTCCTTGATCTAAGAAGAGAACCCACAGACTTTGTGTACCTGCTTGAGTTTCTATTTGTTTTTTTTTAATCCCTGCATGAGATTGCTTGAAACTGCATGTTTGCAACCTTTGGCTGGCAATGCTTCACGTGCTAAAACCATTTACCATCAACACTGCACTTCTTTTAGGAGTTTTGCATCCGCAGTACCCACCCCACCACTAGCTTGTTGGCTGAGGAACATCAACACAGCATTACATGGTATGTTGCTGAACTAATTTCAAGGACTTGCTTAGTTAATGGTTTCATTATTTTTATTTGTGTACGTGCTTTTCACAGTGAATTTACCAACAGCTCCAGGTTTGTCCTATCCTTTCCTTTCTTGCAGTGGGGTTCAAATGCAACAAAAAACTACAGAAATCAAGCCTGTTTTCAGCTTAGCTGTATAGCTGCTTATTAAAAGTAGCCCTAACCTTAGAAAAGTAGGCCAATCCTTTACTTGATTGAAGTATACTGTGTTGCATAATAATAGCTTACGTTGTGAGAAGTTCGCTACTGTCTGCCCAGAATATCATATTTGTTTTCAAAGAGCCTCTCAGTGCAAAATATAAATTCATTAAGTCAGCATCGACATAACTTTGATGTTGCACTTTTGCTGCCGGGCTAGAATGGCATGGTTTCAAGTGTCACGCTGTGTCTTGGGCTCCTTCCCAGTGCTGATATTGCAATGCAGCATTAAGGGATTTCTAGTAGAGGCCCCTTAGCACTCTTTTAAAAATAGAAGGGGCTATGCTTGATGTCCTGGCGTGCTCTCTGTAAGGAACAGGTTCTGAAGTTCCATACGACTGCATGGGGAATTTTGAGTGTTTTAATGGCTGCCATGTTTAAGGTCATGCACTACCTGCGCTGCCAATATCGAGCTCAATCACTTTTTTTTACAAAACACTTTGAAATGCAACATGTATGTTATAGTCACTATACATGAAAACTATATAAATATATGGAAAAAGAAAATCTTACTTCAAGGGGGCTCTTGCAGCAGGACTGAAGCCAGCTGGTGCCAGGACCCCACAGAAAACCTCTAGCTAGCAGTATACAGTGAGGGACCCCCCCCCAACATCACGTTTGGTATAAAAGGGGTGGTCAGCCAGCCCATCCGTAGTTCTTTTCCCCCCATTAACCGCACAAGTCGGACCTTTGCGGATGCCTTCAGCTAGTCGACCTCCATTCTCTATCGTGCTTACCATGTTTTATTTTTTCCTAGAAAGGAATCTTCTTCAAGTTCTGTTTGCATGTCTTCTTTTTCTCCATCCTCCTCAGTCAAGAGTTGGTGATTGAAGTGTGTGTGTGGCAAGCAGATCCCTTATAAGGACGGACATTCAGTTTGCCTGTTCTGCCTAGGCCCAGACCACAACACAGAGGCGTGCCAGCATTGCCAAGATTTTAATGAGTGCACTTGGCTCCGCCACCAGAAGACCCTCAAGACCTTCTTTCTTACCAAAAAGCTATCTGAGATGAAGAAGGAGCTTCACTGTAAGAGTTCATTCTCTTCCCCAGCCTCCAGGGCCTCCGCCTCCTTATCTTCTTACATGGAGAGGAAATCGAGCGGCAAACACAAGCACCAGGAGAAGCATAAGGAGAAACCCCGGTCACATTCCTGCTTGTGTTTACTGACCAAGTCGGTGACCACTTCTGGGTCTTTCCCTGGCTGCTTCCACCACGGCAACCCTTTCACCCTCCAGGATCCTGGTGACCAAACCTCCCTCCCTTATTACTGTTGTAGGAGAAGGTTCTTTGGGGCATGGTACTTCGTCCCCCACCTCTCAGCCTCTCAAGCTTAAGCCCATAGTCCCCACAGGCTCTAAGTCCAAGTGGCTCGGCCGGTGGCTCTTCAGGTGGCAGGTAGTTGCCTGTGTCGCTCTCCTGGCCAGGGTGTCTGCTGAGTCCTCCCCGATGTCAGGGGCGGACTCCAATAAGACGCGCCAGGACCGAGCGCCTCCCTCCTCAGGGGAACAGGCCTCAAGTCCTGCTCGGGAGCCGAGCTCCCCACCTCGCAATCTCTCCTAGTGGACTCCGGCTGAATCACCAGTCCAGATCCAGCCTACGCCAGTACCTTCAACGATGTCACCTCAGGTGACCCCATCACCTCCCAACCCTCCTAAGTCACTGGTTGGGCCTGATGCCAACCCTCGGCTAATGCCAGAGGGCCCAACGCCTGATGGCCAAATGCCAGATCTAGGCCGTCCCATACCAGATGGCTGTGTTCTTCTGGGTCCTATGCCTGGTAACCCAGATCAGCCTGCTCCAACGCCCAAGTTACCTCAGTCTGACGACCAGATGCCGGGGTCCCCTAAGCCTAATCTCCTGACTCTGGATGCACCAGCCCCACTGCCCAATCCTCTACAGGCTCTGAATGACCTTTTTGTGGCCTGGTAGTCATATTGTAAAGACAAAGAGGCTCGTAGGGAACCCTCCAAGTCTACTTTTCAGGGGCCACCTCCAGACAAGCCTCCGGTTTGTCCACCTACTCCTCCACCAAGGGGGACCACTCCGACACCGGATGGGGGTAATCCCCCTTCCTAAGGGATGGCCATGCAAGCATCCCCATTTGCCTTTCCCTTCCCGGGATTCAGGAGATTCGGATGGTTACTTCTCCTCCTTTTCAGGATGCAACAACTCTGAGCCCGAGGGTGGTAAGGACACCCCTCGTTCCCCGCCTGATGATCCATCCTTTATGGATGCAGTGTGGCACATCCAGCAGTTGAATGGGTGGGACAAGGAGGAGCTGGATCCAGAGTGATGCTGGTTGGCCTCCTTTCTCAGGAGGAAGGACACCCAACCAGTGGTGGCCCCCCCACTTGTAGAGTCCTATAATGACGTCAACAGAGCGACCCAGAAGCACTCCTTTTCCATACTGGCCATCTCCAAGAAGTCAGACCAGCTATATTGTGCTCCCAGAGAGGATCCCTTTTACGGGGAGCACCCAGAGGCAGACTCTGTTGTAATCAGTGCTGCCCATGATCATTCCAGGCACCCTAGACACCTGAGTACACTACCTCCAGACATGGACTCTAAGCAGTTTGACCAGTTGGCCAAAAAAGGTGTACTCCTCAGCCACATGTGCTATATGATCGCAGAATTTCCTTGCCCATATGGTTCAATACCAGAACGCCGTGTGGGACAAGGCAGTGGAGGTGGCTCAAGCCATACCAGATTGGCTAGGTAGTGTGCAATTGATGGCCATCTTAAAATCAGGCTGGGACGTAGGTCTTAAAATCATGTTCGAATGTAGGCAGCCATGTCCTCTGAGTCTCTTACAATACGGTGGACTCGTAGGCAGGGCCGCGGCCCCTGCAGTCTGTATCTGCCGTTTTTCATGGCTGAGAGTGTCCGGTTTCGCTCCAGACATGTAATCTAAAATAATGGATGCACCCTTTAGGGGCTCAGTTATGTTCGGCAAAGACTCACAAAACATCATTACTTGCCTGCCAGAGTCAGGAAAGGCTATCAGATCTGTTCACACTATGTACAAATCCCAGCCCAAACAGCATTCTAAGCAGTCCTTTTGAAGGAATGCCAGACAGCAACTCAGAGGACAGCAGCAGAGAGCAGGATTTAAGCACAAGACTTCCACTCCTGCTTCCGGAGGTTCTGCCCCATGGACTCCAAGAACCTCTCAGGCCACGCTGCCCCTCCCCGGCTCCTCAGCATGACTCGCTGCCTGGCCCCCCTTCCCCGGCCGAAGCCTTAAAAGTGGTGGTGGGGGTTCGATTTTCCTTGTACATAGAAGGATGGCATCAGATAACCACAGATCAGAGGGTCCTGCAACTCATCGAAAAGGTGCGCACTCTGGAGTTCACAGAGATACCCCCAGACAACTCGCCGGTCCCTTCCCATTACTCTCAGGCTCACAGTGATCTCATCACTAGAGCAATTATGCATGCTGCCCATACCCTTTGGAATTCTCTACCCCGTCGGTTGCGTGAGTGCATGACCATGGAAGGATTTAAGCAGGCATTAAAAACTTTCTTGTGGTACCAACTTTTTGGTGATTAATTATTGGATGATACCAGTTTGATATATTTTTTGTTGCTGAGATGTTTGTTTTGTTGATGTTGTGATTTTAATATTGTTAATGCGCCTTGGTTTTTGAAAGGCACCTTACAAATAAAGTTTTTTATTATTATCACAGAGGAGATCCAGACCCTCCTGCAAAAGCAGGCCTTAGAGCCAGATCTTACTTCGAGAGGGCTCTTGCAGTAGGTATTCACATATAGGACTGATCCGCCAGGCAACAAGACCCCACGGAAAAATTTCTAGCTAGCAATCTCTGACGGGGGACTGCCCCCATGTCAGGTGACCGGCATCATACGATGTTTGTATAAAGGGGCTGTCCCCCACGCCCGCCTTCCAGTTCTTTCCCACCGTCGGCTCGTGAAAGTTCCTCACGGTAGAACAATGCTTCGTCGGCCATTCGTCGGTCCCTAAGTTTTCGAACTTTTCGACCTTTTTTCCCCCTCTATCTTCAGATTTTGTTTTGCGATTCACTGTGTATGTCATCCCCGATGCAGTCTGAATCGCATAAGAATAAGTGCGACTCGTGTGGTTCCCAACTTCCACACAAAGACAGCCACTCCTTGTGCCTCTTCTGTCTGTGCCCAAACCACCCCATGGAGAAGTGCCAGCATTGCCAGAAGTTTAACTCTGCTACCCGCAAAAGAAGGCAGCAGTCCCTGGAAGCTCATACCCTAAAGAAGAAAATGGTCTCCATGGAAAAAGACCTAAATAAACTCAGGCAGGCGTCCACTTCCCCCGAAGGTCACAAGAAGAAACGAGACAAGTAGAAGCACCGGGAGCAGGAAATGGCTTCCACAGCAGCCACAACTCCGGCCGAAGTCACGGCACTTAAGGTAATGTCCCTCAGAGATCGCTCCTAGCAGCTGTCTTGGTGGTTACCAAGAAGCAGTCGCCTCTCCCATCCTGGCTTGTGCCCTTCAAGAACCTCTGGGGCAAGGCCTCCGCTTCAGTAATTAACTTCTTGCCTTGACCTTGGGTCAGAGCTGGTCCGTAAGTTGGACGTCGGGTCCCACCGGACGATCCCCAGACAAGGCTGCTAAGCTGCTTACCCCTTCAGGGTCACGCCCAGCCAAAACACTGCTCGACAAGGCCGCATCTCCTGCGTGGCCTTCCTCAGGCAGGGAGTCCGATAAGTTGGATGTCGGCTCCTCCGCTGCCCACCCAGATTCGGCCAGTAAGCTAGACGCCAGTTCCACCAGTGCCCACCTGACCAAGAAGCCTGCGACAGATCCCATGGAACAGTCTGATGCCCCAGGCTTTCCGCAACGTTCCAAGTTGCCTTCTGAGGTCCCCGCATTTCTTCAGCTGACCCTCGGGGATTATAATCCTCCTTCCTCGGCCGCCACCGAGGTTACTGGGATGCTGCCGTCAGGAAACCCTCCTTCGGGACCTGATCCCCTGTTGCTGGACCCTCAGATGCCGGTCCCAACGCCGGCCTTCCTGACACCATCTGGCATCCCTTACCTGGTGATAGGCCTATCGTTTCGTCAGGGCCTTCAGACCCTACCGAAGGTAAACCCACACCGGGCCCAGTGTTACCACTGCCTGGCCCACCAGGAGGGCCTCCGCAGGTCCCTCTGCTCTATTCGAGCCCCTGGCACCTGGGTACCCGACACCGCAATATCCAGTGCCGCAGTATCCGGTGCCCCAGTACCCCGCGCCGCAATATCCGGTGCCGCAGTACCCGACACCCAAGTACCTGATGCCAGGCTACCCGCCGTTGGGTTTATGGATACTCCTTTTACAGATATCTTCAATATCCATATCCCCCTCCTCATCCACCTCCGCCACCCACTCCCCAGCTGTTGGTGGATCTGAAGGAGACTTTGGCCTCCTAGTGGGCTGAGGCCAAGGCTCAGCTCACTCGTGAGGTTGAGAGCCGTCTACCGATGCCAGACCCTGTACAAGATCCTCTATGTCGGAGACGGGAGACTCCCTCCCTCCTTCCTGACACCAGAGGAGAGCCCTCTGGCACCCGAGGAGGAGAGGATACGTGCCCCAGGGAACCCTCCCAGAGAGGCCGTCCCTCCCCCTCGTAGGGAGGAGTCTTCCTCCTCTTTATCACTGCTCCAATGGTGATTCCACCCTGGATAGAGCCTCACGTGGATCTTTTTTCCACCATTTGGAAATAACCTTCTGCGCTAGCCCCCCCTTCCGAGGAAGGCAGACATTCTATATCAGGCTCCTGGGGGTGCAGACTTCCTTAGCCTCCACCCCAAGGTGGATTCGGTCGTCATCAGCGCTGCTCACGGCCGTTCCACAAATCCCAAACACCTCAGCTCATCTCCGCCTGATAAAGAATCCTGGCTTCTGGACCAATACAGGGAGAAGGTCTGTTCCTCTTCTACCCTTGGTATTAGGGCCCTAAACTATGTGGCATATATGGGGGATTTTCAGAAGACCATCCTTAGTCAGGTGGAATCTAAACTGGACTCCCTTCCTGAGTCACAGACTAAGCAGGAAGTGGCGGATCTTATCCGTTCTGCTCGTTCGGCCAGTTGGCACATGCTTCATGCCACTTACGACGCAGTGGACACAGCTGGAAGGAGCTTGGCCTTTGTCGTAGGACTACAGCGTCACGCCTGGCTGTGTGTGTCAGGTTTGGTCCCTGAAGTGCAATCCGCTATCCAGGATGCTCCCTTCAGGGGTTCGGTGCTGTTCGGGGGTGATGTCAAGGACATCATTACTGAACTGCAGGAGAAGGGCACTGCACTCAAGTCTGTCAACTCTACATACAGGCCCCCTCAAGGGCAGCGGCATCCTTTTCATAGACAAAACCGATGACGACAAAAACAGCAGGGCAAACGGGCCAACAAACGTCGGGCCCCCTCCAGCAACCAAGACTCCCCCCAGCAAAAAAGCCGCTGGAGCCTGGGCTGCTGCACTGCCCCACACCTCCTGACTTCCTGCCTCTCCCACTGCCTCTGGAGATGCCAGAGAAACCAGTAAGGGGGAGAGTCTCCTCCCATCTACTGGGTTGGGAGAGGATAACGTTAGACGCTTGGGTGCTCCAGTTGATATCAGCAGGACACTCAATAGAGTTTCTGCAGAAACCACCCCAAAGACCACCCCTCCAGTCATCTTACTTGCCGCAACATCTTCCTCTGGTCCTAGAGGAAATCATCTCCCTTCTCTCAAAGGCGGCAATCGAACCAGTTCCCAACCATCTTTGGGGGACAGGTTACTATTCCCATTTCTTCCTAGTTCCAAAGAAGACAGGAGATCTGAGGCCTGTCCTAGACCTCAACTCCTTGAACATGTTCGTGGAGTACAAATGCTTTAGAATGCTCTCTTTGCAGAGCCTTCTACCACTTCTTCGGCAGGGACAGTGGCTATGCGCTTTGGACATGCAGGATGCCTACCTGCATATCCCCATCTGCCCTTCCCACTGCAAATTCCTTCGGTTTTGCTTTCAGGGGGACCACTACCAATTCAATGCCCTCCCATTTGGACTTTCAGGCACCCCAGTATTTACCAAATGCCTGTCTGTGGTAGCGGCCCACCTGTGTACCCAGGGAATTCAAGTATTCCCATACCTGGACAACTGGTTCCTGGCGGCCCCATCCAGGGAGGAATTCCTGCACTCCCTTTCCCTTACCCTGCAGGTTTTCACCAGCCTGGGTATCGCCATCAACCAGGCCAAGTCCCATTTGGTCCCTTGTCAATGCCTCCTATTTATAGGGGCGATTCTGGACACGACCATTGGCAAAGCCTTTTTGCCTCTGGACAGGGTAGACACCCTTCAGACTCAGGCCCGTCTTCTGTCCAGTTGCAGGAGGGTCGGAACCAGGTCAGTCCTCTGCCTCCTCAGGCTAATTGCGGCTGCCATTCTGACAGTCCCACTCGCTATGCTCCATATGAGGATCTCTCAATGGATGCTTCGGTCGCAATGGGACCAGACCATGGACAATCTAGACCAAGAGCTACTAGTTTCTGATCCCATGATCAGAGACTTGCATTGGTGGATGGTTCAGGAGAACCTATGCCTGGGAGCTCACTTCAGTGTCAAACCCCCCTCCCAGACGTTGACGACAGATGCGTCAGGAGAAGGTTGGGGTGCCCATCTAGGGACTCACATGACTCAGGGTGACTGGTCCAAGTTCGAACAAAATTTGCACATAAATGTGCTTGAACTGAGAGCAGTCCTTTATGCCCTTCAGGCTGTACACTCCCTTATCCTCCCCGGTCATCTCCTCATACAATCAGACAACATGTGTGTAGTCTGGTATCTCAACAAGCAGGGAGGAACACGTTCCTACCCTCTGTGCCAGGAAGCGATGAGAGTCTGGTATTGGGCAATCCAGCATCACCTTCACGTGACTGTGGTTCACATTCCGGGAGTGGAAAACACACTGGCAGACCAACTCAGTCGGTCTTCAGCCAGGTCCCACGAATGGGAGTTGGATCAAGAAGTCGTAAACAACAGCTTGCAGCGATGGGGAACACCTCAGATAGACCTCTTCGCCTCTCCCCAAAACGCAAAAGTTCCTGCCTTCTGCTCGCTTGTTCCAGGGTGAGACATTTTTTGGCGGGACGCTCTGTCTTTCGCTTGGTTTGACAGATTCATTTATGCCTTCCCTCCCATTCCCTTAATTCCGAGGGTCCTGAACAAACTTAGATCGGAGGGAGCTCGAATGATTCTCATCTCTCCCTTCTGGCCCAGGCAAGTTTGGTTCTCTCTTCTGCAAAAGTTTTCAGAGGAACCTCCACTTCCACTTCCTCTGTTGCAACAATTGTTGACCCAGAATCAGGGGACCCTTGTTCATCCAGGTCTCAAATCCCTTCATTTACATGCATGGCTCCTGCAGACATAGCAGAAGTCCACTTCGGAGTTTCTCCTCTCGTAGTGGACATCTTGGTAGAGGCCAGAAAGCCTTCCACCAGGTCCATCTCGCCATGAAGCGGAAACGATTTTTTATTTGGGCACGCTCAAAAGACTTCGAACCTTTCTCATGCCCAGCCAATAAAGTCCTGGACTACATGCGTCGCCTCTTCGATCTGGGTCTCAGTCATTCCTCGTTAAAGGTCCACATGGCCGCGATTTCAGCCTACCATATTCCCTTTAGAGACGGGACTTTTGCTCAGTTGGAAGTTTGAAGTAAATTTAAAGTTCCTTTCTTGGAAGACACTCTTCCTAGTGGCCATTACTTCTGCTCGGTGCATTTCCGAGCTTCAAGCCTTGATGTGTAAAATCCCATACTTGATTTTTCACAAGGAACATGTGGCTGTACGAACCAACCCTAAGTTCCTCCCTAAGGTGGTGTGCTGAATCTATGCTGAATCAATCCATTGAGCTACCCGCTTTCTTTACGCAACACTCCAATCAAGGGGAGTACCTCTTGCATACTTTGGATGTTCACAGAATACTACACCACTAGGACTAAGAATCTCAGGAAAACTGATTAGCTTTCTGTCTCTTTTGCTTACAAAAGGGAAGGCAATGCTGTCTCTAAGCAATGCCTATCGAAATGGTTGGCTCATTGTATCACTTTCTGTTGCGACAAGTACAACAAGACCCTGCCGGGTCAGGTCAGAGGTCACTCCACCAGAAGAGTAGCTGCCTCTGCAGCTTGTTTCAAGAATGTGTCAGTGGCAAACATCTGTGCAGCCACAACTTGGACTTCTGTCCATACCTTTACGAAACACTATAGTTTGGACATTGCCTCTTGCTGAAGAGCAGGCTTTGGGTTGGCTGTTCTACAAGGTCTCCTTTCATGAGACCCGTTCAGCCTGAGGTTCCATGCTGTGGATGGCAATCCTCCTCCCGAGTACTTTTCCTTGTTCCAGACTGCTTGGGACTCAGTACTGTATGTGAATACCTACTGCAAGAGCCCTCTCAAAGTAAGATAGTACAGTTATGTAAGAACTTACTGTAACAGTAGATCTTCGAGAGAGGCTCTTGCAGTAGGTATTGCCTTCCTGCTCTCCACCCCGCTAAGCTTTTTTGGCCCCATTTCCATGGGGGGAAATATCCTCTTCTCTCTCGTAGTGCCTCTTTTGGCCTTTGGAGGAAAAGAACTGGAAGGCGGGCGTGGGGGACCGCCCCTTTATACGGACGTCATATGATGCCAGTCACCTGACATAGGAGTGGTCCCCCACCAGAGACTGCTTGCTGGAAATTTTAGCATTGGGGTCCTGATGCCTGGCGGGTCAGTCCTATATGTGGATACCTACTGCAATCGCCTCTCTCAAAGATCTACTGTTACGGTAATTTCTTACATAACTCTACTTTCCTCCAGCACAACAGGGGAAAGGGTTTTATTCCCACTTCTTCCTGGTGCCAAAGAAAATCAGGGATCTATGCCCTACCCTCAACCTCAGCCACCTGAATCAGTACATTGAGTACAAATGATTCTGGATGATAACTTGGCTCGGCCTCCTCCCTCTCCTCAACCGAGGGGATTGGTTATGCTCCCTGGACATGCAGGATGCATATCTCCACGTTCTGATTTTCCAACCCCACAGGAGGTTCCTTCGCTTCCACTTCCAGGGATGTCACTACCAGTTTTGTGCTCTGCCTTTCAGCCTGTCCTCAGCCCCCAGAATTTTCATCAAATGCCTCGCAGTAGTGGCTGCAGCTCTAAGGAGACAGGGACATTATGTCTTCCCTTATCTGAATGACTGGCTGCTGACCACTCCCACCAGGGACCAGCTACTCCATACCATGCAGACCACCTTCACCCTATTTTAGGACCTAGGGGTTACTGTAAATCTCCCCAAGTCCTCCCCCGGTCAAGCCAATGGCTAAAATACATAGGGGCAATTCTGAACACAGTGCAAGGCAAAGCCTTCCTCCCTCAAGACAGAGCAGAGTGCCTTCAGACACACGCTTGGCAGATCTCCTCCTCTCATCAGGTTCTGGCCAGGTTTGTCCTAAGACTCTTGGGACACATGGCAGCCACCACTGCTACAGTTCACCTGGCCAGGCTGTACATGAGGATGATTCAGTGGAACCTGAGAGTTCAATGGGATCAGCGTTCAGACGACCTAGAGCAACCGTCTTGGTGCCGAACCCTGTACGACAAATATTGGCATGGTGGTTAAATTCCCCCAACCTTTCCAGAGGGCTTTTCCTGTGGAAGGAATCCCCCAGTCAGATCATGACCACAGACGCATCGGGCCAAGGCTGGGGAGCCCACTTGGGAGGCCATAAGACACAAGGGACCGGTATGCGGACCGAACAACGAAACATTCGCAGCGAAATCCTTCACAGCGACAATCTCGACAGGTTTCAAGATTGTTGCTGTGAGGGACCCGAGGGTGAAATGTTGCCCTTTCGCTATCTTTCACCCCCCCCCCCTTCAAAATAACTCCCAACTCAGAGTTAGTAATCTATAGAAGGGGGGTGCAGGGGTACAGCCCCCTGATAGAAAACACACAATGTCTGACAGGTGAAATTTCACCTGTCGACACTGGGGATCTTGCCATGCCGAACTTCAACAACACTGTTGTCGATTCGGCATGGTAGGACCCAAGGGACCTGGTTCCAACACAAGCTCCATTTCCACATCAATATCCCGGAGATGCGGCCGATCCTATATGTCCTCCAGGTCTTCCAGACAGTCTTGCTATCCAGCCCCCTCTTAATACAGACAGACAACATATGAGTGGTCTTCTACATAAACAAGCAAGGGGGGGACTCATTCTTACCCCCTCTGCAGGGAGGCCATACGAGTCTGGTCATGGGCAGTAGACCGTCACCTGGACTTGACAGCAATCCATGTTCCAGGTGTGCAAAATACCCTTGCCAACAGTCTAAGCAGGTCCTGATCCAGGGCACACGAGTGGGAGCTTCATCCCTCAATAGCCAAAGAATGCTTTGACTGATGGGGACATCCAGATTTGGATTTATTTGCCTCCTCATTCAACGCAAAACTGCCTAGATCTTACTTCAAGAGGGCTCTTGCAGTAGGTAATAACCTTGAGGACTGTGCCCCTCTGGTGTCAGGACTACATGGAAATTTTAGCTAGCAGTGTCTGACAGGGGACCGCCCGATGTCATGTGACTGATGTCAGCGTGACACTATATAGTGGGCTGTCCCCACACCTACCTTCCAGTTTATTTCTGCCATCGACCTGAGCACATTGGACCTCACAGAGATCATTGCTGCAGTTTGACCGCTTTTCTTCGGATGAGTATCCATTTTTCTTTCTTTCTTTTTGTGTCATAATCCTATTTTGTGCATGTCTTCGCTGTCTTCTGCTGAGTCGCATAAAAATAAGTATGGTTCGTGTGGCATACAGCTTCCAGACATAGACTCTCACTCCCTCTGCCTCTTCTGCTTAGGTCTGGAGCAGACAAGGTCAAGGATTGTGAGGCCTTTTCCAGCTTCAACCAGGCCACACGGAAGTGTCACCAGCAGGCCCTTGAGTCCCATTTATTGAAGCAAAAAATCACTACGATGAAAAAAGAGCTCCAGAAACTCAGAAGTGCTTCCTCCTCCTCTCCCACAGACTCCCATAATCACAAGAAAAAGAGGGATAAAGAGAAGCACCGGAACCAGGACAGGTTCCCCTCTCACCCACAGCTGCCCTCGGGCCCCTCGGATGATCAGCAGCCTTCTTCCTCCAATAAGTCTGCTGCTGCCTCCAAGTCTGCCCTGCCTTCTGAGGTGCAGCCCTTGGATCCCCCGCTGCCAATAGTTACAGTGGCCGCGGGTGCCTTGGCAGAGTCTGAGGCTTCCGTCGCTCTTCGACCCCTTTCAGCTGGACGGTCTAAGCAGCCTTACAGGGCTGATAAGCTGTTGTTTGGGTCCTCCAATGAGCGCAAGGCCCAGGCTGTGAAGTCGGGCTCCAGGGTCTCCGGCGCCCTCCTGGCCACGGTTGGTAAGCCGGTCGTCGGTACACCCGCCCGATCAGCTCACGTCGGGGTCCAGCATGGTCCCCGACAATGTCCAGTTGCCAGATTTATCACAGCTGTTCCTGGCTGGGTCTCCCCTCTGGGTCACCCCTCCTCTGCTCTGGAAGAGTCTCCTCCGCCCCTCCCCAGATCAACAGGGTGCGGAGGATGGGGTTGTTCATCAGGTGACACCTTCCCTAGTTCACCTCTGGACCTGATGTCAGATTTCTCAGGTAACCGTCTGGGCCCATCCCCACCGGTTCCTCTGGCAGGGACACCTGCAGCAACTCCAGGCGTGCCTCCCGCCGGTCTGGCGTCCAACCCGGTTTACCCGGGTCCCTCTGGGCCAGGTTTCTGGCCTCCTCAGGGTCCTTCTTTGGGTTCCATGGCACTGCCATCAGGGCCCCTGTCAGGTTACCCTCTTTCGGGTCACCTGATACCACATTATGCTCCTTACATTCCTCTGGGCTACCTGCTGTCAGGCTTCCAGACACTGGGGTATACACCCGCTTACGCTTTACTGGGTTACCCAGTGCATACGTACCATACTCAGGGCTGTTCCCTTTGGGATATCCACCGGTCTACCAGCCTCCTCCTCCTCCCCCTCTGCCTCCTCCTCAGCCTCAGGTGGACTTCCAGACTAATCTCCAGTCCTAGTGGTCGGAGACCAAGGCTCAGCTTGTCTCAGAGCTGGATAGCCGGCATCCCCCGAGAGATGTTATCTTGGTTCCGTCGGACCAGTCATCCAGGTCCACTCCTATGACAGACCTGTGTCAGGCCTGTTGAAAGAACCTTTGTCTAGGTTGACAATGTACAAAGCCTATTCTAGCTCTAGGGAGGCCTCTCGTCCCGATGTCCGGTCTTCAGATTCCTCGGATCCTGGGTCGGATTCAGACTCCTCTTCCTCTGCAGTTGCAGGGTTCAAACTCCTCCCACAGAGGTGCTTATGCCTAAATCCCGACCTGAGGACCCTTCTTTCGCAGACCTTTTCCAAAAAATTGCGGAGGTCTACAAGTGGAAATCAAATGCACAGGATCCCAAGCGCCAAAGATTGGCTGAACACCTGGACAACCAGGAGGCAGCACCTGTCCTTACACCTCCTTGGTTGGAGCCACATGAGGACGTGGCTTTCACCATTTGGATGATGCCTTCTTTCATGCTGGCAGTAGCCAAAACAGCAGATAGGATGTACAGAACACCAGAGGATAAAGATCACCTGAATGTTCACCCCAAGGCAGACTCATTAGTTATTACAGTGGCTCATGACAGATCCTTCAAGTTGAGACACATGAGCACCTCCACTCTTGATAAGGAGTTGAGGCAGCTGGATCACTTTGGGAGGAAATTCTATTCTTCCTCCACTTTGGCCATGCATGCCTTAAATTATGTGTCACACATGTTGGTCTACCAGAAGTCTCTTTTCCGTCAGATGGAACCTGTCATTGAGGCTATGCCAGACTCAAGAGTCCAACACTATCTTGGCTGACACTATTAGGTCTGCCAAGGTCACCTGCTGCCATTCACTGAGGGCCACCTATGATGCTGTGGACTCTTTGGCCGGGGGCACTGCCACAGCAGTTTGCCTTGGGGGGTATTCCTGGATAAGGCTGTCTGGTTTGGCACATGACATTTAGGCAGCCATCCAAGATGCTCCATTTGGGGCTCTGTCCTCCTTAGAGGTGACGCTTCAGGACATCATCACCAGCCTTCAGGACAAGGGCAAGGCATTATGGTCAGTCCACACTATGTACCACCCTAGATTTAAGGCCAAGCAGCCATTTCATCACCAGGCTAAGTAGCAGACGAAGCAGCAGCAGCCAGACAGACATCAAGCAAAACATTGGGCACCTGCAACAGCAGCCACCCCTCCTGCCAAAGCTCAAAGGGCCTTGGGTGCGACTGTCCCCAACCTTCCCTCCGTCTCTTGACTTACGGCCCACCCACCTCCTCCTGTTCCCTCAGAGGAGCTGGTGGGCAGAAGGTTTGCCAGTCACCTGCCAGGGTGGGAGGCAGTCACCACGGACTTGTTTGTCCTTCAGTTGATCAGACAGTGCCACATTCTGGAGTTCCTCAAGAAACCCCCAGACAGGCCTCCAGGGGTGTCTCGTTATCTGAAGGTGCACATTCCCCTCTTAAGGGAAGAAATCGAGGTTCTTCTGCAAAAGGAGAAAATACAGCCCAATCCATCAGACCAGATAGGAAAGGGATATTACTCCTGGTCCCAAAAAAGACAGAAGATTTGCGTCCCATCTTGGACCTCAGCACTCTAAACCTATACATAGAGTACAAATGGTTTTGAATGCTGACCCTCCCAGGTCTGCTGCCCCTCCTGCAGAAGGGACAGTGGTTCTGTGCCCTGGATATGCAGGATGCCTACTTTGCATATCAGTTTTTCAGGCCCATTGCCGCTACCTCAGGTTCGCCTTTCTAGGCAAGCATTACCAGTTCAAAGCCCTCCCCTCTGGTCTGTCATCGGCACCTTGGGTTTTTACTAAGTGCCTTGTGGTACTGGTGGTGGCCCTGCGGCATCAGGGCCGCTATGTGTTCCCCTACCTCGACAACTGGCTTCTGTCAGCCTCGTTGAGGGAGCAGTTGAAACTTTCCCTCTTGGCTACCCTGGCCCTTTTCACGCAAGTGGGGATTACTGTCAACCTTCCCAAGTCCCAACCTGCCCCTTCCCAACACCTCCAGTTTATTGGAGCGGTGCTGGATACAGCCCAGGGTATGGCTTTTCTCCCTTTGGACAGAACGGAATCCTTGCAGAGACAGGCTCGTCTAATAGCCTCTAGCAGGCGGGTTGCAGCCAGGTTGATGTTACGACTCCTTGGCCTTATGGAAGTGGCCATCCCCACTGTCCCTCTGGCCAGGCTCCACATGTGACTTTCTCAGTGGACACTCGGAACGCAGTGATATCAGAGGTCAGATGACCAAAACCACATGGTCATGGTCTCCAGCTCGATGCAGTGAGATCTTCTATGGTGGCAGGATCTCAACAACCTCATCAAGGGAGTTCCATTCCAGTCACCTCTTCCCACTCAGACCCTAACTACAGAAGTGTCGGGATGGGTTGGGGTGCTCACTTGGAGAGCCACAGGATTCAAGGGCTGTGGTCTCAATTGGAAGCGCTCCTTGCACATAAATGTGCTGGATATTAGGGCAGTGCTGTATGCTCTTCAAACTTTCCAGCATTTGCTTTGCCATGGCACACTATTAGTCCAGTCGGACGATATGTGTGTAGTCTGGCACCTCAATAAGCAAGGGGGCATTAGCTCTTATCCCCTCTGCAGGTAGGCAATTCGGGTATGGAATTGGACAGTTCTGCATCGAATTCATCTCATAGCTGTTCACATTCTGGGTGTGCAAAACATCCTAGTGGACAGTCTCAGCTGCACCAGAGTAAGAGCCCACGAGTGGGAGCTAAAGTAAGAAGTGGTCAGACACTTTTTCGACCTATTGGGTCATCCAGACCTGGATCTGTTTGCCTCCCCATACAACACAAAACTACCCAGATTTTGCTCACTCACACCTGGGCATGGTGTTTTTTGGTGAGATGTACCATCTCTCTGCTGGACAGGGAGTTTATTGTACACCTTCCCTCCCTTTTCAGTTCTGCAGAGGGTGCTGCTCAAGCTTCAAGTGGAGGGGGCTCACATGGTTCTGCTCACCTCATACTGGCCTTGCCAAATATGGTTTCCGCTTATTCAGCAGCTTGCAGTGGAGCCTCCAGTTCCCTTGCCTCTCTTCCACAATCTCCTGACTCAGGAGAGGGGCATGCTGGTCCATCCAGGGCTGGAGTCCCTTCACCTTCACGCGTGGCACCTCATGACATAGCTGTTTCACGCTATGGAGTTTCCTCCAGAGTGGCTCAGGTCCTTGTAGAGGCCAGAAGGCCTTCTATGAGGACAATTTATGCTGTGAAATGGAAGCGTTTCTCCATTTGGGCCACCTTGAAGGGTTGGGACCCTTTCTTGTGCCCCGTTCCCCAGATAATGGAGTATCTACTGCACCTCTCTGACCTGGGCCTGAGTTGCTCTTCACTGAAGTTCCACCTGTCTGCTTTTTCTGCCTATCCCACCTTGGTGGAGGGCAAAACTGTAGCTCAGCTGGAGGTTTCCAAAACCTTCCTGAAGGGGATCCTCCACCTAAAACCCCTGGTGTGCAGCACCCATACCACCTTGGGATTTCAGTATTATTTTGGAAAAACTGACCTTGCCTCCTTTTGAACCGGCTGGTGGTAGTGATATGCGTTATTATGGAAAGCACTTTTTTTGTTGCTATTACTTCTGCTCGAAGGATTTCCGAGTTTCAGGCCCTGTTGTGTAAGGATCTTTATTCAATTTTTCACAGAGACTGGGTGACTCTGTGTAACAGTCCTCAGTTTTTACTGAAGGTGGTTTCTGAGTTCACGTTGAACCAGTCCGTTCAACTTTCAGTGTACTACCCTGAACATTCCAATCAGGGGGAGGCTAGTCTGCATACCTTAGATGTTCACAGAATCTTGCGCTGCTAACTAACAGAGCCAAATCTGTCCAGAAAACGGACCAGCTTTTTGTTTCTTTTGCACCCAAGAGAGAGGGTGCAGCAGTTTCCAAACAGTGTCTATCCAAATGGTTGGCAAACTACATTGTTTTCTGTTACCAGAAGTATGGTAAAACACTCCTGGGGGAGGTTAAGGGGCATTCTGCCAGAGGCATGGCTGCTTCTGCTGCTTGCTTCAGGAATGTTTCAGCCGCTGACATATGTGCCACGGCTACTTGGAGTTCTGTCCACACTTTCACCAAGCATTACAATCTGGACATTGCCCCTAGGCGCAGGGCTGGCTTTGGTCTAGCCATCCTCCAAGGCCTTCTGTCCTAAACTTTCTGCCTTTCTGCAGACTTTTCCTGCCTCCCATGTTTCAGTTCCTTCTGATTCACACTGCTTGGCACTCAGTCTTCAAGGTTATTACCTACAGCAAGAGCCCTCTCGAAGTAAGATAGTACAGTTACGTAAGAACTTACCATAACAGTAGATCTTCAAGAGAGGCTCTAGCAGTAGCTAACCTTTTTCCCTCCCTCCTACCTTTGTCTTCTGCTGTTCTTTTTCTGTCACTTTATGTTTGCTCCAGGAGCTTCTTTTCCGTTCTTCTGTCATACCTTTGGGAGATCTCTGGTGGGAGAACTGGAAGGTGGGTGTGGGGCCCGCCCACCATATAGTGTCACGCTGACATCGGTCACATGATGTCGGTGGGCAGTCCCCCGTCAGATACTGCTAGCTAAAGTTTCCTTGTGGTCCTGACACCAGGGGGCGCAGTCCTCAAGGTTATTACCTACTGCAAGAGCCTCTCTCGAAGATCTGCTGTTACTGTAAGTTCTTACATAACTGTACTTTTTCACTCACTAGATCTAGGGCCTGGTGTTTTCTGGTGAGATGCGTTGTCCCTCTCCTGGACAGGGAGGTTCCTTTACGTGTTCCCTCCCTTCCCCCTACTGCAGCGAGTTCTTCTCAAGCTGCAGTCGGAGAGAGCAGAGATGATTCTGGTGGCACCCTTCTGGCCACACCAGATTTGGTTTCTGCTTCTGCAGCAGCCTGCAGTGGAACCTCCAATTTCCCTGTCCCCACGCTCAGACTTACCGTCCCAGGAGCAGGAAACCCTGGTCCATCTGGATCTCGAGTCTCTGCATCTCCATGCGTGGCTCCTGCAGACCTAGCTCTATCCAGATTTGGGGTATCCCCCAGGGTAGCGGATGTCCTGGTGGCCACTAGGAAGCCTTCCACTAGGACCACTTACGCTATGAAATGGAAGCAGTTCTGCATCTGGGCCACCACCTGGCATTTATACCCCTTCGCCTGCCCAGTGAATTCAGTTCTGGAGTATCTCCTCTCCTGTCTGATGCAGGACTAAGCTACTTCTCGCTCAAGGTGCACCTGTCTGCCATTTGAGCCTACCATGCACCTACTGAGGGCAAAACTCTTGACCAGATGGGTCTTCCCTGTACATTCTTATGGGTCATTCTGCACTTCAAGCCTCCCATCCAGGACCCCGTCCCACCATGGGATCTTTTGTTTGTTTTACAGAAACTTACCTTGCCTCCCTTTGAACTGGCTGCAAGCTGCAAGGTATGCTCTCTGTCATGTAATGCATTATTTTTAGTTGCCATTACTTCCGCTCAAAGGATTTCTGAGCTTCTAGGACTAATCTTAACTTTCTTCCCAAGGTGGTGTCAGAGTTTACTTTAAATCATGACATCCACCTTCCAGTCTACTACCCAGAGTACTCGAGCCAAGGGGAGGCACTGCTTCATGCTCTGGATGTTCATAGGGTGCTTCATTATTACTTGGAGCACACTCGAGCCTTTAGAAAGTCTGACCAGTTGTTTGTGTCCTTCGCCCCCAGAATGGAAGGGGCGCCTATCTCTAAGCAGTGTTTACCCAAATGGTTGGTTAACTGCATTGTTTTCTGCTACAGCAAGTAGGACAAGCCTTTACCGGGCTCAGTTAAAGGCCACTCTACCAAGGGCGTGGCTGCTTCCTTTGCCTTCTTGAGGAATGTGTCGGCTGCCCACATTTGTGCAGCTGCTACTTGGAGCTCTGTCCACACTTTTGTCAAGTACTACCGTTTGGACATTGCATCTCGACGCAAAGCAGGATTCAGACTAGCAGTCCTCCAGGGCCTCCCCTCCTAATCCTCTTTGGGAGACTTCTACCTCCATCCACCTGACCAGGGTCTCTCCTTACTGCTTGGGACTAAGTTCTAAAGGTGATACCTGCTGCAGGTGCCCCCTTGAAGTAAGATAGTACAGTTACATAAGAACTTACCAGAACAGTAGGTCTTCAAGGGGAGCTCCTGCAGCAGGTACTATTTTCCCACCACCTTCCCCCTGGCAGCTGCTTCTCCAGCATGAATACCTTTGTTTTTGACTCATTTAACAGGATCCTCATCGGCTCTCCATTTTTACTCACTTACTGGGGTGTCTGGCAGGAGAACTGGGGATGAGCTGGGGGACTGCCCCATTTATACCATACATGACGACGGGGGTGGGCCGACATTGGGGGCTGGTTCCTAGAAGTTTTCGTTGGGGTCCTGGTGCCTGTCAGCTTCAGTTCTAAAGGTGTTACCTGCTGCAAGAGCTCCCCTCAAAGATCTACTGTTACAGTAAGTTCTTATGTAACTGTACTTTTCCCAACTAGCACTGATTAATAACTGGTAACCCCTTGTAACAATCCGTTTTGGAAACTTTTCAAATGCTGAAAAAACTCAGTATGACATCATACTGTGTTATTAAAGCATTTGCAGGCTTGCACTTCACTTTCTCACAGACTTATTCTCAAAACCGCACAGATCCCATGGCAGTCAGAGTGACCTCATCTGTAACCATCACATAAAATCGACATGGAGACTGTTTTAAAATAGTTTTTTTTTTTTTTACCAAGTTCAGTGTTGACAATTATACTAGGTTTTTTTGTTTGTTTTTTGAGTGACCCGAACTGCACTCAAATGGAAGAAAATGTCAGTTTTGGTATAATTGTCTGAAAACACCCTGCACCTGTTATATAAAATGAAACATATGCAGGTGTATTTCATGAGGATCGTTTTACACACCCTCAGTGTGTCATAACCTCATAAACCTCAGGTGTGTAAAAACAACTCATAACACACACCTGCATATGCAGTGTTCTCTATATTATTCGCTTTATGCCATGGTATGTGAACCCGAGTGTTGCGCACCTAGCCCAAAACAAGACATTGAGCTGGAATTCAATAACCCAGGCTGGACCAACATGTGGAAAGTTAGCTGTGTGCAAAGGGAGGGGCCAGCCAGGGAGGCAGCAGACATGTGTCAGTCCAAGAGAAGAAGAACTAGTTTATGGGGAAGCAGGGGATAATGGGATACGGCAATCTGTGTGAGGATTACCATATCCCAGAGGCCAGGATACCTTTTTTTATTTAAATGGAGAGTGCTGCAGTTGGCATCCTCCCTCCAGCCCTTTATATCGTGGGAGGCTGGGGTCCACAGATGTGGAGTCCTACTAAGGTCTTCTCTCAGCAGGGGTACAGATCAGTTATGGCAGGCCTCAAGCTGTATGCCAGAAGCTCCGCTCTCAAAACAGGGCTGGCAGAGCGTGATCACCTTAATGCATGCCATGCTGAGCCATCTCAGCCCGACACCCCCCACCACATGCCCAGACCCTACCAACTACTCAGCTGCCTGTGTACACACGTGGCCAGGGCCTGGGTTGTTTCCTCAGTGAGAGTGCCTCAATTCCTGATCCACCCGAAGCCCATGGTTGTTTTCCTGTGGAGAATATAGTAAAAATTCCACTTCCTGCCAGTATGCTGTGGCATTCTGAAGGACAATATCTCAATCAAGGCCTGCTTATCCAACAGCCTGTGGATGCATTTCTAGGGAGACTATCATGGGGTTTACTCCTCTCACCTCGTTCCAGCATTCAGTGTTGTTCCTGTGAAGAGAATTTCTCTCTTTCTTTCTTTCTTTCTTCTTTTTTCTTAATTTATTTGAAAATTACTCTAGTTACTCCAACCATGATAGCCCCATGAGACACAGCATCTTGTTTTCATGGGGGTCCCAAGGAGAATAGCAGCAGTCAGCAGGTTAACCTAGTGCAGACGGAATAGTTACACACAGGCTAAAGTACGTACAGGAATAACAAACAAGCTCTAAAGGTAAGTACATCTAAACAGTAATCAAAACAAGCTAACAAAGTGGGTTCACTGCATAAAAAGGGCATGAACATTGTTATGCAACATGAGATCAGGGTCAAGGGGATGGGATTTCTGGGCCAAAACAAATACATGGAGTTCTAAGGTGGCTAGAGAGACTGGACTTGAACACTTGCAAACCGGGAGAAGCTGGAAGGCTCTCAGGGCCTGCTTCTACCACATCCCACAGCAATGTTTCCAGGGAGAATATCTTAAGGTTCCAAAGAGTAGTCCAATGGAAATGGTCTCATAGCAGTTATTGTGTCCCGGAGGAACCGAAAAAGTGTAATGTTGAAAAATGAGCTGGGATCACATATGAGTCCTTCAAGAACACAAACACTTATATTCTTTACTCCAAAATCTTTTTAATTTTGCCCTAGGGTGAAAAGAAAAAGATTTTGGAATAAAGAATATGTGTTTGCATTCTTGAAGAACTCACATGTGATCCCCGGCTCATTTATCAAGATTACAGAATATAATATTAAGGATTGCTCATCTCATGCCAGCCTGCTGTGGTGTTCCTAAGGAGTGTATCTGGAGGCCTGCTCCTCCCACAGCTGCAGTGATGTTTTCAGGGGAACTATTTCATTGCCTGCTTCTTCCACCTGCATCCTGCCCTCAGTGGCGATCCTGGCGCGAGTACCTCAAGACTGGCTCCTCCCACCTGCTACCAACCTGTGGTGGTGTCTGAGGTAAGATGAGCAAGCCTCCATACTGTTTATTCTCCCTTGAAATGCCACCATGGGATGGGAGAAAAACGGGCCCTGAGATTCTTTTACTGGGAACCCCACTGCATGCTGGAAAGAGGTGAGAGGACCAAGTCTCATGATATTCTCTCTCGAAATATCTGCAGGCTTTTAGCTGAGCAGGACTTGAGATAGTCTCCTTGAGAATGCCACAGCATACTGGCAGGAGGTGGAATGTTCGCTTTATTCTCCATGGGGAAAAAACACACAGGCTGTAGGAGGATCAAGGCTTGAGATAATCTCACCGAGAAAACAATCACAGTCTTGTAGCAAGTGGGAAGAGCAGGCCTCAAGGTACTTCCCCGGGGGACACCACTGCCTCCTGGCAGAAGGTGGATGGAGCAGATCACAAGATACTCTCCCTGTGAGCACCTGGTAACAAAATTAAAATTTTAAAAAATTGAAATTTGTATATGCAGAACTGCCCCTTTCTCTACATAGTAGGTGTCAACAGTAATACAGTGCCCTCTGGTGGTGATCCAATCTCTGAAGAACTGTTTAACAGCAAACATTTATTTTTAAATATTTTTATTTATTTGTTATTTTAAAGTTGTTTGACATAATATGAATTGGTAAGTCAGGCCATTTTCTTATTGCAATAAAACCCTCCGGGTTGTGGGGTACTCATGGATATCAGCACGTCTAGGGGCTTTAAGGCCCTCTACCTGTGGTGTCACGATGCACTACCTCCCAGGGCATGCTGGTATCCACAAGTACCACATACCATGTTGAGTCTTTTTGTTTGCTTACTGAATTGAATTGTGAGGGTGTCCACCTGGAACCATAAATTTATCCATAATGTGCTTGATGACAGTGGAGGTTAAATAGAGCCACAGTTACATATTTGCATGGAATGGGGTATGAGAAAGGTTCTCCCTCTGACAAGGTGAACTATTACAATAGAATGAGATGAGAAAGGATGAACTTGAAGTATACCAAGTAAAACAGAGGGAAGCAGGTAAGGCGGTGAGGGGAGCAGAGGCACAGACAGAGGAAACGATAGCCAAAGGGGTATCTAAAGAGAGAAAACTTTCTTTAGCTACACAAATGAGAAGAGAAAAGCAAGAGGGGGATACTGAGGAATAGGAGGGTGGCAGGGGAGACTGCTCAGAAGAGGACCAAGAAAAAGCTACCATACTGAACAGGTACTTCTGCACAGTTTTCGGTTGGGGGATGGATCACCAGAGAGTAGGAGGAACAAAGTGTGTATGTGGGGGGGGGCAATGTCACAGAAATCCATTGTCAGAGGAAAGAGTCCTGAAGGGATTTGCAGCTCTGAAAGTGGACAAGGCTATGGGACCAAACTGGGTACATTCAGGGTTGCCAGAACAACTTAGGGAGGTGCTGGCTGCCCCACTGATGGCCTTATTCAACAGTTCACTGGAAGCAGGTGTGGTTTGAGAGGACTGGAGCAGAGCAGATGTGGTCCCTCTGCTGAGGAGCAGCAGCAGCAGGGAGGAGGCTAGCAACTACTGTATAGGCCAGTGAACCTCACCTCAGTGGTGGGAAAATGAATGGAAACACTGTTAAAGGAAAGGTTGGTAGAGTAACTTGAATCAAATGTGCTGCAAGATCAAAGGAAGCATGGATTCGTGAGGGGGATCATTAAGCAATATACCACGAGGGGCTGAGAGTGATGCCAGGATTTACCCATGGGTGGTGTGTTGTTCGGTCCCGAGGCGGAGCCGAGGGATCAGCAGCATACCACCCGTAGGTAAATCCTGGCATCACCCACAGCCTCAAGTGGGATATTGCTATTATACAATTTGGATTATTTTAGCATTACATATTTTTATTATAGGTTTTATTGATTGTTTGGGCTACATGTTTTATATAGTGATGTAGAAGTGAAAGAAAAAAATAGTTCCGCACTGTTTCCTATTGGTGCCGGTTCTGAAGGAGTCACAGAGGATGGCTGCTCGAACGATCGAGCTGAGGTATCACGTAAGTTGTGAGGAACGTTTTGAGATGTTCTTTCTGGTGGAAACGTGTTCAGAATGTTTAAAAATATTTTATCTAGCTCGATCTTGTCACATCAAAGGAGCATTACATTTTTTTTTAAATTTAGCGTGGTAGGTAGTGACGCTGTGGAAGACGGCAGCACACAGCTTTGATTTTTGCCGTCGGATGGATTTTGAGAGGGTATGGGGCACGGGGTGCAGCTGGCACTTTTTCCTGTTGGGCACTAGCAGGATTTACACGTTGTAAATTGTGCTAGATAGCCAATCAGGAGCCAGCTTTTTTGGGTGCTGTTGTATAATACCAGATGAACCTGATGGATTTCTTTGACCAGGGAACTAGATTGGAGGTAGGGACAGTGGACGTGGCCTGTCTGGACTTTTGCAAGGCCTTTGTCACTTTGACACACAGCTGACTGCTACAGAAATTAAGCAGTCTAAGGGTGAGTTCCAGACTGGTGAATTGGGTTAGAAACTGGTGAACAGATAGGAGACTGTGGGTGGCAATTAACTACACTCGCTGTCATGGATGGGAAAGTGACCATCTGGGTGCCACAATGCTCACTATTGGGACTGATCCTCTTCAGTGTCTTTGTAAGGGACATTGCAGAAGAACTGGAAGGGAAGGTGTGCCTTTTTGCAGATGATACCAAAATGTGTTATGTGCTGGACACTCAGGAGGGGTATAGAGAATGCACAGGGATCTTGGGAAACCCAAGGAGTTGTCAAGAGCATGGAAGTTGGGGTTCAAGGCAAAACAGTGCAAAATCCTGCACCAAAAACATAGGAACCCAGGAGGAGAATATGTGGCGGGGGTGGGGGGAGATACTGACAGTCACTAAGCAGGAATGGGACCTTGGGGTTATCATAACTGATGAACTCAAAGTGGCAGGGCAGTGTGACAAATCAGTGGGTAGGGCTAGTGGGATGTTGGGGTGTATAGAAAGGGGAAATCTCCAGCAGGGGGAGGAAGATGATGTTGCCACTGTATCACTCACTGGTGGGACCCTACCTGAAGTGTCATGTCCTGTTCTGGAGGCCACACCTCAGAAAGGACATAGACAGAGTGGAGGCAGTCCAGAGGAGGACAGCTAAAATAATGCAGAGGTTGAATGAGAAGCCATATGAGGAGAGACTGAGGGATCTCAACATGTACACCCTGCAGGAGAGGAGAGTGAGAGGGGACATGATAGAGACCTGTAAGTACCTCATGGGGCTGAACAGGGTGCAGGAATGGAGACTGTTTCAAAGAAGGAAGCACCAGGACCAGAGGGCATGCGATGAAGTGAGGTGGGGGTGGGGTTAAAGAGTGATTTGAGGAAGTTCTGCACTGATACAGTGGTAGATGCCTGGAATAGACTCCCATCGGAAGCAGTGTAGACAAAAACAGCAGGGGGCTTAAAGCATGCAGGGGATAGACATAAGCGAATATTAGTGAATAGGCAGGTAGGAGGGAGGGAGGGTCGCCGGTGTCCAGTTAGGGTCTGTGGAGGCAGACAAGGCAGGTTCTGGGTAGACTGAGTGGGCCAAGTGGTCTTTTTCTGCCGACAAATTCTATGTCTCTTGTGTCTTTCTATGTTTCTAGCTGTAACCTTAGAACTGTTGGGTTGAAAAGAAAAAATTATTCACTATAGTGACATTGTTTCTTCTCAGGGATTCCTCACTGTGTTTACACACTATGCATCTCTCTCCACAGTGACAGATGCCCTCGGAGATGGAGCCTATTCTAATTCTGGAATTTAGAATACTGGTTTCCGTCTCTGCAGCTCCAGTCTGGCAGTTAACCAGATTTGTTTCTATAGCTTCAATGTAGCAGTGACTAGTAAAACTAGCTAAGGGGCTGCCAGAATTTTTGGAAAACACCAGTCAAATTGAAGCAGACATGTAAATGTAAAAAATGAAGGAATGCCTAAAAAATACCCAAACTTTACAATTGTAGAGTAAATACAATAGAAATGCTTAAGCAACCTTAATGAAGAGAACTGATTTTTGTGAGAAACTGTTTTCAGGTTCTGCAAGGGGAGTCAGGGTGGGGAGTAAAAACATAGTGAGGGATCCCCAAGAAGAAATAACATTACTACGGTGAGTAGTTTTTCTTCTAACCCCAGGAATCCCTCACTTAGTATTTACACTCTGTGCACATTCAGTAGCAGTACATTGGGAGGCTGAGTCCAGTACCTACTTAGGAAGAAGGTTCTGCAAGACAGCAGTTCCAAAGCTGGCATCCTTCCTCAACTGTATATCCAGGTAGTAGTTGTTTTCGTAGGTGTGCTCTGTTTTTCTGGTAGCTGCTTTGCAAGTGTGTTGTAAGGGGATGCCCCATGTGGATGCCACGGAGGAAAATGTACCCTTTGTAGAATGTGCCCTTAAGCCTCTGGGTGGTATTTTGCCAGCTTTTTCATATCAGAACAGGATGTAAGAGACTGTCGAGAGATAGACCTCTTAGTTGCTTATTTACCTTTGCCAGTTTTGCCATAGGTAACAAAAAGCTGAGTGTTTTGGGGCCTGATTTCTTTTGTCCAGTCCATGTAGATACCCAGAACTCTTTTCACATCAAGACTGTGCAATATTTGCTCACCTGGTCTGGAGTGTTCTGGACAGAGCACAAGACGTGTTACTGACTGGTTCAGATGGAATTCAGACACCACCTTAGGTAGGAATTTCCTTTTGGTTCTAAGGACTACATTATCCGTGTGGAAGATTATGTAATTTGGCTCTGTGCAGAGGACTTACATTTCACTTACCCTCCGAGCAGAGGTCATAGCAATCAGAAATATGGTTTTCCATGTAACATATTTCAAGTTGGCAGTGTCCACAAGCTCGAATGGAGCCTCCATAAGCTGGGCAATGCAGACATTGAGATCCTGTTGTGGGACAGGGTCCCTTACCGGAGGGTACAATTAACTGAGGCCTTTAAAAAAACTTCTGAAAATGGATTTTGGGTCAGTAACTTTCCCTTGCCTGCTGATATGTACAGTAGGCTTACACTGCTGCTAAGTGCACCTTTAGTATTGAAGGTCTTTGGCCTAGACACTGTATTAGTACCAGGTATTCTAGGAGTAAAGGCAACCCTGCCTCCATTGGGATTATTTTTCTGGTGTCACACCAGTAAGAACATCTTTTCCATTTAGAGGAATATGCTTTCCTGGTTGCTGGTTTCCTTGAAACCCTAAGCACTTTCAGCACTTCCTCTGAGAGGCCCAGTGCAGAGTATTCTAATTGTTCCGGAACCGTGCCATGAGGTGTAATATCCTGGGGTTTGGGAATGTTAACCTGCCTTGGGATAAAGTCAGCATACTGTGACTTAATGGCAGACTAATTGGACTCTTGCTGGACAGGGAGAGGAGCATAAATAAGTTAGACAGCATGGGGGGTAGGGCAACAAATGGTGAACTGGATACAGAGCTGGCTTAGTGGAAGTACCCAGAGGGCACTAGTAAAAGATTCTCTATCAGAAGAAGGTGGGTAGATAGCGGAGTGCCACAGGGGTTGGTGCTAGGTCCGATACTCTTTAATATTTTTATTAGTGACATATCTGAAGGCCTAGAAAGTAAGATGAGTTTGTTTGCAGATGATACGAAAATGGGCAATGGTAGACACTCCAGGAGGAGCGGAAAAGATGAAGACTGACCTAAAGACTCTGGAACTATGGTCAAAAACATGGCAACTAAACTTCAGTGCAAAAAAATGCAAGATCATGCACCTTGGAAGAGGAAACCCAGGAGAAGAATACTACCTAGGAGGAGTAAAACTGGAATCCACAGGAAAGAAATCCAGGAATAATTATAATGGATGATCTGAAAATGTCCAAGCAATGTGAAAAAGCAGCACTAAGGGCAAATGGCATGCTGGGCTGCATAGGAAGAGGGATTACCAGAAGGAAAACAGAGGTCATCTTGACACTCTATAGATCACTGGTGAGGCTACACCTAGAGTACAACGCCCAGTTCTGGAGGCCACACTTTAAAACAGACATGCACAGACTGGATACAGTGCAAAGGAGAGCAACACAAATGATACAGGGAATGCACAGCAAAACATATGATGAACGGCTGCGGGACCTAAACATGTATTCCTTGGAGGAGCAAAGGAAGAGGGGAGACATGGTAGAGACCTTCAGGTTCCTAAATAGAATAAATAAGGTACAGGTTCAGGACCTGTTTCGGATCAAGAATCACACCAGAACCAGGGGGTACAATATGAGGTTGGAGGGGGGCAAATTCAGGGGAAACACACGCAAGTTCTTCTTCTTTACAGAGAGGGTGGTAGATGCATGGAACAGCCTTCCATGGGAGTGGTAAAGGCGAAAATGGTTGGAACTTTCAGAAATGCTTGGGATAGGTACAAGAGCATCATAACACTAAATAGCAGTTAAAGGAGGGGGGTAGGAACAAGAGCAGACTAGATGGGCCTTATGGTCCCCTTTCTGATGATACTTTCTATGTTTCATTGAGTAGCAGGTATGTCTGGCTCAGTCTGGAGCAATTAGGATCATTGTTGCAGGTTCCCTGCTGAGGTTCAGGAGGACTTTCAGTATTAGTGGAAATGGTGGGAAGGCATACAGGAACCTCCCTGTTCAATCCAAGACCAGGGCATTGTTTGAGACTGTTTCTCTGGCGGCTGGTGGTCTGCAACAAAACTGGGGGAGCTGATTGCTCTCCCAAGAGGCAAACAGGTCTATTTTGGGAGTGCTTCACCTTCTAAAAACTGTGGCCAGGGCCTGTTAGTTCAAGGCCCAGTCATGACTTCCCTGTCTTTGTCCTGGCAGATGCACCGCAGAAATATTTGCTGCTTTTTTTTTTTTTTTTTTACACTTGTGCTTGTACACTACTTTTTCTGCCTGCACTACCTTCCCGGTCCACTCCTTTGGACCACTGATTAACCCCCCGATACACCTACTCAGAGTCTGCCCCTAGAGTGCTCTTGTTCTCCTCTGTATTACCTTGATTCCCAGCAATCCCCCCTGGGTGGGGTGAGGATGGTCCTCCTTCCTCAGCCTTACTTGAGGAGAACTGGCAAAACGAGGTCTGCCCGTAAGTCAGTGTGTCCTGGGAGGCATTGATCGGTCTTCATCTAGGACTGAGAGGGCTTTTTTCCAGATTTTCCTATTTCCCCTCCATCCAACCCTCAGAGGTGCCAGCACAAGGACTAACGTCCAGAGAGTGACGTGCTGACGCACGTCTACCTCCCAAGCACCTAACAGTGTCTCCCCTCCCCGACTCCGCTGTACGGAGCCACCAGAGCCCTTTGAGAGCACATGCTTCCACTGGCTTTCTCAGGACGTTGGATACCCCCGTCTACCTGAGTCCATTCCCGAACCCGGGTCGCCGGCACAGCGCGAGGTGTGGTGTCCAGCGCCTCAACCCTCAGCGCCACCGGGCCGGCTTGAAGTATTTGCTTTTAAGGAGTATGCCAGGTCCCAAATCCACTTTGCTTCTGTGTGCAGTTTTGAGGCTCTTGTCCCTCCCTGTTTGTTTATGTAGTACATTGCTATGGTGTTGTCTGTTCTGATTTGGACAGACTGACCTTGTGGTGGGGAGGAGTATGATTGTATTGCTAGCAGCACTGCCCTGATCTTCAGATGGTTGATGTGCTTCAGGGACTTCTGTGGGCTCCATGTGCCACTTACTGTAAGGTCCTGCAGGGGTGCGCACCACTCCAGGATTGAAGCATCTGTAGTAAGGATAACTGTTGGTGATTCCTGAAGGAAGGGGATGCCTTCTCTGAGGCTGCTTTCCTCCTTTCACTACTTTAGCAACTTTACCAGTGCTTTTGGCACTAGTTTTGAGAGTGGGTCCTATCTTTGAGACCAGTTGTCTCTCATTTTTTTTTTAATTTACATTTTTTAGTGCCCCCCCGGTTTTTTGCCCTGCCCCTTCTCGGGCACACATTGTGCGTGTGGAGGCATGCACATGCTGTGTTCCAAGACACCCTCCTGGCTTGCCGCCCCCTCCTGCCTGTGCTGCCACCAGACCTTCACCCGATGGCAACGGAACTATGGGGTGGTGACAGCCACCCCCCGGAGAGGAGAGTGCTGTTAGGCAGCTCAATCCCACTCCATCCCTCCCCTCCATGCCGGCACCCTGATGGCCCGAGGTTGTTACCAAACCTGGGTCGCCAGGGTAGCACGAGGTAAGGCAAAGTGCCTCATCACGACTGGGCCAGCTCGAGACCAGTTGTCTCTTAAGTGGTACTGATGTCTCTCATTTGGAACCCAGCCAATGGAACTGCAGCCGTGGATGTGGCCCAGTAATTGCAAGAAGTGCCTTGCAGGTAATGGGTGACCTGCTGTGAAGGACTCTGCTGTTGCCATCAAAGCTGCAACTCTGGTCTGCAGGAGGAAAGCTTTCCTCTGCAGTGTGTCTAGCTCTGCTCCTATGAAGTCTAGTATTTGAATAGGTTCTGCTTGGGACTTCTGCAAATTTATCAGGAGTCCCAGATTTTCCAAGGCACTTTTTACAATAAGAAGTGAGCACCTTGTCCATTGTGTTTTCCCTGAGACTAGCCATTCATCCACATAGGGAAAAACCACTACCCCTTGCCTTCTCAGGTGTGCTGCCATCACACCCAAACACTTTGTGAATACCCTTAGTGCTGAGTAAGTCCGAAGGGAAGAGCAGTGAACTGGTATTGTCAGATCTTAGTTTGAGAAACAGCTCTTGCAGCAGGTTACACCATTAGGACTGAAGCCGGCAGGCGCCAGGCCCCCGCGGAAATTTTCTAACTAGCAGTATCCAGCAGGGACCGCCCCCAACATCAGATCCACCCCCAACATCAGGCATCATATAAAAGGGGGCGGTCCCCCAGAATCCCCAGTTCTTTTCCCGCCATCGACTCGCCAGCATCGGCCTCACTGTCCCACTCTAGCGTACGATGACTAGAACTTTCAAGTTTTACTACTAAATGTCTGCATCTCCAACTCCTTCTTCAGAAGGACATCCCTCCAAGTGTGCCTGTGGCAAACAGATCTCTTTCAAGGATCTCCATTCATCCTGTCTGCGGTGCTTAGGCCTGGAACACGCAATTCACTGTACTCAGTCCCTGTTCGGCATCATTAACAATCAGGAGAAGTCACACCTGGTTCCGTCACAGAATCTGCAGTTCATAGGCGCAGTTCTGGACACCGTCCAGAGGAGAGCTTTTCTGCTCCAGAACCGAGCAGAACACATCAGCTAGATCCAGGGCGTGGTGTTTTCTGGCGAGACGCGTTGTCCCTCTCCTGGACGGGCAGATTCCTCTACGCGTTTCACCCCTTCTTGTTGATCCAGAGGGTCCTTTTGAAACTCCGCAGAGAGCAGATGACGCTGATATTTATCGCGCCTTTTTGGCCCAGACAGATTTGGTTCCCTCTGCTACACCAGCTGTCCCAGGAACCTCTGGTGCCTCTGCCAATCAGCTCTCACTTATTGTCCCAGGAGGCAACACATCAGATCCCTCATCAGGGACATCCTGGCAAAGAAAACAGTCCCGGCCAGACTGGCCCTTTACCTGCTCAGACACATGGCTGTGGCCATTGCAACAGTCCTGCTAGCCCATCTTCACATGCAGGTGACCAAGTGGATGTTACGGGTTCAGTGGGATCAGAAGCAAGACCATTTATATCTTCCAATTCAGATCACGAATGCCATAATCCGGGATTGGCAATGGTGGCTAGATTCAAAGAACCTGTCGGCAGGGGTCCCCTTCATTGCATCATCTCCAATTGTGATGCTCTCCACGGATGCCTCAGGGTTCAGTTGGGGAGCACACCTCGACGGGGTCAGGTCTCAGGGCTCGTGGACACCCCAGGAAGCTCATCTCCATATAAATATTTTGGAAATGAGAGCAGTTCTTTATGCACTGCAGGCCTTCCAGTCGGAGATACCACCAGGTACTCTCCTGTTACAAACAGACAATACCGCAGTGATGTATTACCTCAACAAACAAGGAGGCACCCATTCCTACCCACTTTGCAGGGAGGCCAAGAGGGTGTGGGATTGGGTTCTACAACACGGCGCAAACCTCATTGCTGTTCATGTCCCAGGAGTGGACAACGTCATCGCAGACAGCCTGAGCTGCTCTCAGGCCAGAGTCCATGAGTGGGAACTACTACAGGAGGCAGTAGAGGATCTGTTTCACAGATGGGGCACACCAGAGTTAAACCTTTTCGTGTCCCCATCCAACGCAAAACTACCCAATTTCTGCTCGCTAGATCCAGGGCGTGGTGTTCTCTGGCCAGACGCATTGTCCCTCTCCTGGATGGGCAGATTCCTCTACGCGTTTCATCCCTTCTTGTTGATCCAGAGGATCCTTTTGAAACTCCGCAGAGAGCAGGCGACGCTGATATTTATTGTGCCTTTTTGGCCCAGACAGATTTGGTTCCCTCTGCTACACCAGCTGTCCCAGGAACCTCCGGTGCCTCTGCCAATCAGCTCTCACTTATTTTCCCAGGAGGCAGGTTCTTTGGTCCATCCGGACCTTCGCTCTCTGAACCTGCACGCCTGGCTCCTAGAGACATAGCTATCATGCAGTACGGGGTCTCGCAAGAGGTAGCAGATGTTCTAGTGGCTGCTAGAAAACCGGCCACTCACGCCACATACGTCATGAAATGGCACAGATTTTGCCTCTGGGCTCAAGCACGAGGACTTTCCCCCGATGGATTGTCCAGAAAGGTCGGTCCTGGACTACCTCCTGTCTCTCTTCCAGGCAGGCTTGGCCTACTCCTCTATTAAAGTACACCTTTGTGCCATCTCAGCCTATCATATACCTATAGGCCGATGTCCCATAACTCAGTTGGACACAGCATGAGCCTTCCTGAGAGGTGTTCTCCACCTTAGACCTCCGATTATGGATCCTGTTCCTCCATGGGATTTACCCTTTGTCCTGGAGCAGCTCACGCTGCCGCCTTTTGAATCAGCCGTGGATTGAGAGCTACGTCTCCTAACATGAAAGACGTTATTTTTAGTTGCCGTTACTTCGGCCAGAAGGATTTCTGAACTTCACGCACTGATGTGCAAAGAACCTTATTTGGTTTTTTCACCAGGACAGGGTGTCCCTAAGAACAAATCCAAAGTCTCTACCTAAGGTGGTCTCGGCTCTCACCCTCAATCAGGACATCGACTTGCCAGTGTATTTTCCTAAATACTCTACTAGAGGAGAGGCCCTGTTGCACACTCTAGATGTGCATAGGTGTCTAAAATACTACCTGACCAGAACCAGGCACTATTGTAAATCTGATCAGCTTTTCGTCTCCTTTGCCCACAGGATGATGGGAGCTCCAGTTTCTAAACAATCGCTGTCCAGGTGGCTCATCCATTGTATCACGTTCTGTTACCAGAAACGTAACAAACCTTTACCGGGCGTAGTTAAGGATCATTCCACAAGGGGGGTGGCTACCTCTTTTGCGGCCATGAAGAACGTGTCCACCGCAGCCATCTGCGCGGCAGCTACTTGGAGCACTGTGCACACCTTTATCAGGCATTATAGCCTGGATATTGCATCACAGCGAAGAACTGGTTTTGGTCTAGCAGTCCTTCAGGGACTTCTATCCTAGGCTTCGGTCCAACTCGCGATCTCTACCTAGCCTCCTCCCACCTGAGAGGGATTTCCAGTATTGCTTGGGAATCAGTCCTAATGGCGTAACCTGCTACAAGAGCTGTTTCTCGAAGTAAGATAGTACAGTTATGTAAGAACTTACCATAACAGTAGATCTTCGAGAACGTGGTAAACTTTCTGAATTCAAATAGTAATAAGAGCTCCGCATATGTTATATTAGTATCATTCATTTTTGGTATGTAGCTATAGAGGAGTGTGTTCTCTAAGCGCTTCTTTTAAGATGGATACCTCTATACCTTTTTGTGTTATGTGTTCTACAACAAGTAAATACTTTATGTGCAATTCATTTTTCCGTACCATATTTCTTTTCTTTGTCCACGGGGCCGAGAGTTATGGTTTCTTCCTGGATTACTGCAACAATTTTAATATTGTTAAATAAATCATTGCCTAGTTCTGTTATAACATAGTTGAGGGGGGAGAGGGGAGTTTATTCACCTTGTTACCTGTATGGTGGTCTGGACGAGGGCTTCGTCAGGCCAACTTGTGGACCACAGTGGTTAGAAGCAGGCGGTTGGCCCAGGAACTGTCTTTTTTAATTTATGCTATTTTTTTTTTATTGCTGGGGTGAGGAAGGGTTGTTTTCTGGTTTTTACTGTCATGTTGCAATTGGAGTTGCCTTACTGGGGGCACCTCATGCACCATCAGGTTTTTCAGGTCAGGATACTTTTTTAGATCTCTACATAACTTACCATGGCTACTGTACTTAACCTGGTAACATGGAATATCAAGGGGGGAGGGTACAATGTTAAAAAATATGCTATTCAACATGCAGCAAAATGTAGTCCTCATATAGTGTTTCTCCAGGAAAACCACTTAGTAGAGACCCAGGCTTATCTTTTGTGTAACCCCTGGGTAGGACAAGCCTTTGGAGCAGGTAATAGTCCGTGGCGTAAGGGGGTAGCTGTGTTCATTGCCAAAACTCTTCCATTCACTTTTCTTAACAAAGTTAAGGACCAGGAGGGAATATTTTTGTTTGTTCATGGCAGATTAGGCCATGTGGAGATAGTTCTGGGAGTTGTATATGGGCCCAATTTGGATACCCCTTCTTTTTTCCCACTTCTTTCCTCTGTCCTTGCCCCCTATAGTCATTTACCTATAATAATAGGAGGTGACTGGAACCTAGTCTTCACCAGTGACCTCAATAGGGCATACAGAACAAGAGTAGGGCTGACACCAGCCAAATGAGCTCTTAGGGAATTTTTAGATCAGTTTGGTTTAGTTGACCCCTGTGGGATGTGACATCCCATTACATTAGATTTCACCTTTTTTTCTGCCCCACACAATGTTCTCTCCAGAATAGATTACTTATTAATCAGTAACCAATTATTACCTCTTTTGTTTGATTGTCAGATCCAGGTCAGGGTCTTCAAAGTAGTAGACCAGGGAGGGGCTGTGGACATGGCCTACCTAGACTTTAGCAAGGCATTTGACACTGTCCCACACACAAGATTAATAGTCAAATTAACCAGCCTGGGAGTGGGTCCCAGGGTGGTAGCCTGGGTAAAACATTGGCTGGATAACAGGACACAGAAAGTAATTGTAAATGGAGTCCACTCTGAAGAAAGAGGGGTTACTAATGGGGTACCGCAGGGTTCAGTACTGGGTCCAGTCCTTTTTAATGTCTTTATAAGTGACATTGCAGAGGGACTGGAAGAAGAAGTATGCCTCTTTGCAGATGACACAAAGATCTACAACAGAGTTGATACACAAGGAGGCGTGGAAAGGATGAGAAGGGACTTGGCATGGTTGGAGGAATGGTCAGAAGTATGGCAGCTTGGATTCAATGCATAGAAGTGCAAAATAATGCACGTGGGAAACAAAAACCCTGGGGAAGATTACACAATGGGGGGAGGAGGTAGTAACAAAAAAAAAATGGAAAGGGACCTGGGGGTAATCATATCAGATGATCTTAAGGTTGGCAAGCAATGTGAGAAGGTGGTAGGGAGGGCTGGGGGGATACTGGGATGTATAGGGAGAGGCATCACCAGCAGAAAACAGGAAGTTGTTATCCCCTGTACAGACAGTTGGTGAGACCCCATCTGGAGTACTGCGTCCAGTTCTGGAGACCCCATCTCCGCAAAGACATAGACAGGATGGAGGCAGTTCAGAGGAGGGCAACTAAAATGGTGCAGGATTTGCTAGAGAAGCCATACGAGAAGAGACTAAAGGAGCTTAATATGTATACCCTTGAGGAAAGGAGGGAGAGGGGGGACATGATAGAAACATTTAAGTACCTCAGTGGAAACAACAAAGTCCAAGAGGGTAGCATCTTTCACAAAAAGAGATGTGCAAGAACAAGGGGACACAATTTGAAGATAGAGGGGGGGACTGCTCAGGGGCAATGTGAGGAAGTATTTTTTTCACAGAGAGAGTAATGGATGCATGGAACAGCCTTCCTGAGGAGGTTGTGGGGGTCTAAAACTGTGGGAGAATTCAAGAATGCATTGGACAGACATAAGGCAATTTTTGTGGGGGGTAGGAAGAAATAGGCTGTTGGTTAAATAGGATCTGCAGCTTATCCTCTAGGTAGGGAAATGGGCAGACTAGGTGGGCCAAGTGGTCCTTATCTGCCGTCAAAGTCTATTTCTACGTTTCTATGTTATCCGACCACGCGCCTGTAGTTTTCTGTATGGAGGCCCCTCATTTCAAGGCTAGGCCTCATATTTGGTCATTAAACAATTTTTTTATTGAAGGGTACCTCATTGAATTCCCATATTAAAGTTTTTTTGACCCATTCAATCCAGGTTAATAAGGACACGATCCAGGCCAGTGATGTTTTATGGGATGACTTAAAAGCAACATGAGAGGGAGAACTCATCTGTTTGGCTTTGATTTGTAAAAACAAATTCTAGGGACGTGGATATGTTGTTCAGTCCACACTGTCTGGCAGGTTCCTTGCCGCTTTAATTCTTGCCGGAAGGTCTTCAAGCTGGCTCCTCCCACCCACCCGGGTGGTAAAACCCTCGGCTCCGCCCCAAGACGCCAGATCTTCCTTACCGCTTGGAAGCTCAGGTTCCCTCCTTAGTGCTCTGCGTTTTAGGCCTGGATCCAAACTCTTCAGGTTTTCTGAAAATTATTTTAAAGTTTTCTAGACTACAGTCTTTACCTTCCCTCACGGCTGCGATGGACAAATCCACTCCCGGCTTCCGTTGGTGCCCTTATGGGCAGAAGATGTCCCGGACCGATCCGCACTCCATGTGCGTTTACTGCCTGGGCCTTGCCTACGATCTGCAGGCCTACGATCTGTGCAAGTTCTTCTCAGCTTCGTTCATAGAGGACCGCGCTGCCAGACAACAACTTGGGTGTCCCGAGAAACGGTACTTGCTGGTGAAGTCAAAGGAGGCCCGTTGGGCGGTGTCCATGGCTGCAGGCTCCGCGGAGCAGCTGAAGCAGTTGATCGCCCTCGAGGGAGGAGGCGCCCAGGCCGCCATCTTCTTCCTCGGCTGCGTGTGTTTATCCCGCCTCCTTGGGCTCCTCCTACACTGCTTCCTTTAAGGAGCTTTGGCAGTCCTTCTCCACCAAGGGAGAAGGGCCATCAGGACATACCAGTAGGACAAAGAAAAAAGAACCAAAAGGTAAGTCCCACCGTCGATGTTCGTGGGAGCAGGAGAGATCCCCTTCACCAGACTGTCGGCTCTCGACTTCGGTCGAGTTTGCGGCTAAGGCCACTGTCTTCACGGTGTCCCCGTCAGGTCAGCCGGCCGAGACATCCGTCGACACGGTCGAGATTTTTCTAGACCCGTTGGACGGTTTGTCGACTGGAGAAGCTGACAACCCTTCTTCACCAGTTCCCCCGGTGGTAACCGAGGACTTGCCCTTGCCTCCTGTGCCAAAGTCCCCAGTAAAGGACCTTGAACCAGGGGATGAGCGGGTTTCCCCCGGCCCCTCTTTGACCCACCCTTGGCGACCCCGAAGGTCACGGTCTCGGTTCTCTTCCAGGTCGAGTAGGTCCCGCCATCATCGGCGGTCGCGGCCTCGGCACCATGGAAAGCGGCGTCGCCGCTCATCCTCTTCAGAGGATAGGCTCCGACGTAAGTTACACCGGTGCTACAAGGACATGATGTGGCAGCAACTTAAGTTGACCAGTAACAAGCCAACTCTGTTGCCTTCTCTGGCAATTAAGTGGCTGTCACCGGAGCAACCGAAGCAACCCCTCATGGTTATCGTGAAGCCGACCCCGGCGCCAGTTGTTCGGACGAAACTGGCTGCTCTGCCCATTGTGGTGGAACCACCGCCTCCTCAACTGAAGGCTGGGGCCCCGACCAAGGATTCTCGGTTGGGTCAGGGCTTGCCCCACAGGTTGTCAGTCACCCTCACTGCCGATCGACCTCGGACGGTGGAGGGTGGCTCAGGCATTCGGCAGCTGTTTGCAGGCTCCTCGGAGTCTGACGATGGCTCCTCCCTGTATTCCAGGCCCATTGATCTGGAATCTGCAGGGGTCAGTCGGTGGACGAGAGCCCATCCTCGTTCTTGGGTATACTTCGACTCATCTCAGAGTCCACTGGGATGCAGCTCGAACCCGTTCTGAAACAGGCCAGGTATCCCCTCACGGAGATACTGGACCAAGGAGATTCCCCTACGGAGGCCTTCCCTGTGGCCGAAGCCATTGTTGGCCTGGCCCTGGAGTTGTAGCAGCGGCCTGCATCTTGTACCATGCCTTCGGCCAGGATGGCGTACAAGTACGCGGTCCCCACCAGTTCACTCTCCGGTTTCTCAGAGCACCCTTCTGTGGAGGGGCTGGTGACCGACAGTGTTTTCTGGCGTTCCGGGAATGCTAGGGACGTGGACAAACCGCCCGATAAAGAATCCAAAAAGCTGGATTACTCTGGGCGGAAGGTTTACGCTGCTTCTTCCCTAGGCCTTCAACAGACTAGCTCAGCTGTACTGATGGCACATTTCTCACACACCCTTATGGGTTCCCTGGATGAGGTGATTCCTTATCTTCTGGCTGACCTTCAGACGATGGTCAAGCAGGTGTGGGATCAGGGAAGGGCGGTGGCTAAACAACAGCTCCAAATTTCTTTGGACATAGGTGACTCTTGTGCCCAGTCAGTAGCGGCCGCAGTAGCCATGCGCCGCAGAGCTTAGCTGCGGATCTCCACCTTCACGGCGGACACCCAGCACAAGCTGGCAGATGTTCCCTTCCTGGGCACCAACTTGTTCGGACCAGAGGTGGAAGGCCATCTCCTGAGGATCGAGAAGTCCAGTGCCACCTTGGACTCAGTCACATCTGCCCAGAAGGACAAAGGCCGCCAGCAGCAGCATAAGCCCTTTCGTCCTTCTGCTCCTGCGGCACATCCGGCCCAGCAACACCAGCAACAAGGCCAGCAGGCTCACACATGGCGCCCTAAGGATAAGTCTGCCACTTCCTCCAGTTGGAAGCCTGGAGGGAAGGGTCCAGGAGGCCCCTCGGCCGGCCCTTCCTCCAGGCCTGCCCAGTGACGGGTTGAGGGGTGTCGCCCCCAGCCTCCTCACTCCTCCCCAGGTTCCCCCCGTGGGGAGACGGCTCTGCCACTTCCTTTCCGCCTGGTCCGCTATCACCATGGACCGCTGGGTGCTAGAAGTGGTTGGCAGGGGTCTGCCTCTGGAGTTTGAGCAGTTCCCTCCCTATCGAGTGGGGCGACGGGTTCCGCAGCTGAGCCGACATTACCCTGCTCCTCCAGAAGGAGGTGATCAGCGAGGTGGTGGACCCTCCTCCAGACCCAGGGTTTGTGTCCCGGTACTTTCTGGTCCCAAAACGGACGGGGGGCTGGCACCCCATTCTCGACCTGCACGACCTGAACAAGTTTCTAAGGCCGCGCACCTTCAGGATGGTTACTCTGGCTCAGATCATTCCATCCTTGGAACTAGGCATGTGGTTCTGCTCTTGGATCTCCAGGACGTGTTCTTTCACGTCCCAATCCGTCCGTCTCATCAGCGATTCCTCCGTTTCAGAGCAGAGGGATCTCTTTACGAGTTCCGGGCCATGCCCTTTGGCCCCTCTCCAGCTCCCAGGGTCTTCACCAAATGCATGGCAGTGGTGACAGTATTCCTGTGGTGCCAAGGGGTCCGGGTGTACCCTTACCTGGATGACTGGCTGATTGCAGCCCCCTCCAGGTTGGAGGTGGAGTGGTCCAGGGATCTGGCCCTCCAGGGCTGCTCTCAGATTGGCCTCCTCATCAACGAGGCCAAATCGGAACTCATGCCATCTCAGGTGATTCAGTTCACTGGGGCAGAGCTCAACTCTCTTCGAGCCAGAGCTCGGCTCCCGGCGGACCGGGCCGAGGTCCTTTACTTCTTTGCCCAATCATTTCTGGGGGGGCAATTGCACCCTGCCCGGGACTTCCTGTGCCTTCTGGGCCTCATGGTGGCCTGCACCAGTGTGGTCCATTGGGCCCGCTGGCATATGGGCCCCCCCTGCAATAGGGGCTGGCCAGCTGGTGGTCATAGCGCTCTGGTCCTCTGGACCAGCCGGTGACAGTGACCCAGGAGGTGTGGGACGGCCTGCAGTGGTGGCTCATCCCAGCTCATCTGCAGGAGGGTATCCCATTTGTCTGCCCCGAGCTGACGGTCATACCAACGACCGACGCCTCTCTGATGGGTTGGGGTGCCCATCTGGGGGATCTCCGGGCCCATGGCCTCTGGACCCCTCAGAAGTCTCAATGCCACATCAACCTGCTGGAGCTTCGAGTGGTTCAACTAGCCCTCACCGCCTTCGCTCTGTTTGTACGGGGTCAGGTGGTTCAGGTCCAGACACAACACCACGACCATGTACTACCTCAACCGTCAGGGCGTAATGCACTCCTTGCCTCTGTGCAGGGAGGCTCTCTGCATCTGGTCTCTCATGATCAGCCTGGAGGCGGATCTCCTAGCCATCCATGTGGCAGGAGCCTCCAACAGTCTGGCCGATGCCCTCAGCCGGATAGGCGCTGCATCTGACAAGTGGTCTCTCCTGCCGGAGGTAGTGCAAGACCTGTTCTCTCATTGGGGCACCCCTCAGGTGGACCTGTTCACCTCCAGGGAGAATGCAAAGCTGAGGCTGTTTCACACCTGCCCCCGTCAGCAGGGCTCGCTGCAGAGGGATGCATTCTCAAGGCCGTGGACCCCAGGCCTCTTTTATGCCTTCCCTCCATTTCCCTTGATCTATAAGGTGCTCCTCATGGCGAGGAGGGACAAGGCGCAGGTGATCCTGGTAGCCCCAGACTGACCTCGTCAGTTCTGGTACCCAGATCTCCTCAGCCTCAGCTCCAGGCTCCCGAGGCGGCTTCCAGCCCACCTGAACCTGATCTCAGTCGACAAGGGGAAGGTTCTCCATCCGGACCTTCAATCCCTGCACCTGACGGCCTGGTTGCTGAGCGGCTAGAGTTCCAGGCCTTGGGTCTTTCCGACGAGGTCCTCAGCGTCGTTGAGGCGTCCCGTAAGGAGTCAACCAGAAAATGCTATGCCTTCAAATGGAAGAGATTCTCCATTTGGTGTCAGGACAAGGGGTTGGACCCCTCTTCTGTCCCTTGGCTATTATTTTGGATGTCCTGTGGTCCCTTTCTCAGCTAGGGCTTTGGTCGACGACCTTCAAGGTGCACCTGGCAGCTATCTCTGCTTACTGGGCACGGGCTGGCAAGCAGTCGGTGGCGCTGGAGAAGGTGGGTGCTTTTTCAAAGACCTTGATCACATATCCCCTCCAGTGCGAGAACCTCCACCTCCGTGGGATCTACGACTGGTATTGGCTAAGCTCATAGGCAAGTCATTTGAACCGATGTACAGGTGCGATGTCTCCCACCTGTCATGGAAGACTGCCTTCTTGGTGGCTGTAACATCAGCCAGAAGGATGGGAGAGCTCCAGGTGCTTTCCATCAAGTCTCCTTATCTGGTCTTCCATAGGAACAAGGTTGTCCTTTGCCCCCACCTGAAATTCCTTCCGAAGGTGGTGTCGGAGTTTCACCTGAATCAGGTGTTGACTCTGCCGGTGTTCTACCCCAAATCACACCTCGGAGGCCGAATATAGGGTCCACACTTTGGACCCTAGAAGAGCGTTCGTTTATTATAAGGAGCGGACGGCTGAAGTTTGGGGAGAGGTTCTCCAGCTGTTTGTCACCTACACTGAAGCCGCACCTGACAGACCTGCAGCCAAGTGGACGATAAGTAGGTGGGTCACCTCCTGCGTAGATCTCTGCTATAGGTTGGCGGGCATGGAGCCTCCCAAAGGGATAAAAGCTCATTCTACCTGCCATACCGCTGCTTCAGTGGCTGCTTCTAGGGACGTCCCTATCCAGGAAATCTGCAGGGCTGCTACCTGGAATTCAGCACACACCTTTATTTCCCATTACCACGTTGACCTAGAGTCATGCTGGGATACTGGTTTTGGGACCTCAGTCCTTATTCCCTAAGTAGGGGGTGCACGTCTTGCCTCCCTCCTCCCGGAGAACTGTTAGGAGTCTGCCAGACAGTGTGGATTGAACAACATATCCACATCCCTAGAAATACAGGTTACTCACCTGTAACAGGAGTTCTAGGAGTGGTATATGTTGTTCATCCACATGACCCACCCGACCTCCCCGGCTTCGACGCGCAACCTGGCTTCCAGCGGGCTAGATCTGGCGTCATGGGGCGGAGCCGAGGGTTTTACCATCCGAGTGGGTGGGAGGAGCCAGCTTGAAGACCTTCTGGCAAGAATTAAAGTGGCAAGGAACCTGCCAGACAGTGTGGATGAACAACATATGCCACTCCTAGAACTCCTGTTACAGGTGAGTAACGTATATTTACAGGCCCGAGTGGATATGTGGCTCCATAGAATTTGCTCTTTGGAGAAATCACTTTCTGTATCCTCCTCCAAGGCTACTCGAATAGAATTAGCCCAACTAAGGGCTGAATATTCCGCTTTCATACTGGAAAAAGTTGATAGTGCCGCTTCCCGCATAAAAGCTACTAATATTGGCCAAGGTAATAGAGCAGGCAAACTAATAGCACTTCATCTTAGCAGAGAGTTTCGTGTTGGATCTCGGCATTAACTGATCCCCAGTCTGGCTCCTTAGCTAGCAATACTAAGGAAATAACTGCTATTTTTCAGAATTTTTACCCCATTCGACCAGTTTCCTTTGGCTCTCATGGAGGACTTTTTGGCTCATTCAGACCTTCCTTGCCTTTCCGAGGACCAGCAGCAGTTTTTATTGGGCCCGATATCTGAAGCCAAAGTATAAGCGGCTATTTTCTCCCTCCCTCTAGACAAAGCCCCAGGGCCAGATAGTTTTTTTGCCCATTTTTTACAAGACTTTCAAAGAAGAGTTGGTTCCCGTATTGGTTACATTATTTAATTACTGGGGTACTTCCCCTCATCAAGACAAAACCTTGTTTGAAGTCTGTATAGTTCTTCTCCCTAAACCAGGGAAAGACCCCACCTATGCTGAAAATTACCATCCCATTCCTTTATTAAGTATTGATGTCAAATTATATGCAAAACTTTTAGCTACTCACCTGTCTAAAAGTGTGGACTACTCTTTTAGGCCTGGAACAGGCTGGATTTGTAGCAGGCCACAACTCCAGAGACCATTTTTAAAAATTGTTCCACCTTTTCTCTGCATCCAGGGGGATGGGAGAGGATTCGGTGTTGGTCTCCTTGGACACAGAGAAAGCATTTGATAGAGTGGCATGACCCTATTTATTCGAGGTTCTTAAGAGATATGGGCTCCCTTCAGAATTTATAAAAATGATTCAAGTGTTATACCTACATCCCTCAGCGTGTATCCTTTACAACAACAAACTCTCGGATATTTTTTGGTTGGCCAGAGGGACACGTCAAGGATGCCTCTTGTTGTCTTATTTATTTAATTTATATATCAAATCCTTGGCATGAAGGATTAATTTAGCTCAAAACATTCATGGTATTAAAGTGAAGGAGTTAGAATTTAAATTGTCTACCTTTGCGGACGAGATCCTGCTCCATATTGCTAACTGGCGTATGTCCCCCTCTGCCCTAGAAATGAAATTCTGAAATTAGGCTTCCAATGGGAGCCCAAGGCTTTGTTCTATTTAGGCATAAAAATATCTCATGATTTAAACCAATCATTAAACAAGTGGAAGAGGATGTAAACGGATGGCGTAAACTGCCCTTTTCATTGTGGGGTAGAGTCAATGTAATAAAACTGAATGTCCTGCGTGCCTAATGTATCCCCTAGGTATACTTAGTATTTTTCTCTCTAAAAACTGGTTTTCCAAAATGTATGCTATATGTTCTGCCTTTCTTTGGCTGGGAAAACCTCCACGTCAGGCCTATAGTAAGTTATGCAGACCACGCCCTATAGGAGGCTTACAGCTCCCTGAGATTTTTAGGTTTACTCATCCCTACATGGCGCAAAGTATTTTCAGTGAGGAAATCTAGATAGCTCCAGTCACTCCATCCCAAGTTAGTTAAGTATTGAGCACACCCTGGCAGAGACTTTTAACTTCTCGCTGACCTCTCTATTATATGTTTCCCTGTCCAGCATACCTAAAGATGTTCGATCGACCCCTATTGGATGGGATATCAGAGCCCACTCACTATTATGTAAACAGCTTAATCTATCTTATCAGAAAGACTTTAGCCGGCCCCTCTTTAGCAACCCTAATTTTTGCATTTTGGGCACCCTATTATTACCCAGGCATTGGGATGGTCTGACAGTGGAATCTATTGGTGAATTCATCTGTGAGGATAAAATTCTCTCAACATCTGAACTCAGTAATACATTTTCTATTAACCTAAAATATATTTTTAAACTGGTGCAGATTCGCCATTGTTTGAAGGATTTTCCCCCCATGGACTAACTCGGTGAGCCCTGTTTTTGCAAGACTGATTTCTTTATCTCTCAAGGACAAACCTATTTCTTACCTTTATCAGGAGATTAATCAGCAAGCCTGGAGTGCGTCCAAGCCAACTGCTGAATCATTCAGACTCCCACTGGCGCACTGTTTGGTCTAACATTTATCAATATATTAAACAAGATCACCTTTGGCTTTCACAGTTCAATATTCTACACAGTCTTTACTATTTCCCTTTGAAGTTATTTAAGATGAACAAAGTACTATCCACATTGTGTGATAATTGTGGTATAGAAGATGGTACTATATACCATAAGTTGTGGACATGCCCCATGATAAAAGATTTCTAGACACTAATAAAATGAAAAATCTCTCCTTTTTTCAGTCATTCAAATTTCTTTACAGCGGAAATTTATATTCTGGGGGATTTTACTTCTGTTTTATCAATAACAGATAAGTCTACTATGGATTTAACAGCTCAGTGGTAAAATTGCTCATTTTGAGACATTGGAGGGGCAACTGGTCAGTTTCCTACTCGGAATGGCTTCAGGAATTTTTAACCACCCAAAATGCAGAATGTGTGGTTGCTTTGTTTAATCACATGTGGCCTAAATTCCAGGCTTGCTGGTCCTCCTTTTATTCTTAATTAATGCACAATCCCTAGGCCCTTTTTCTTCTTGTCCCCTCTCAGGACCTAAATCAGGGTGAGTTTATACAAGTAATCCCTTTTTATGTAAGTCATGGTCTTTTTTCTCTTTACTTATTATTCCTAGGATTAGAATATGGGCTGGGTTCCAGTGGTTGCACGAGGTGTCATCGGGGGAGGGCTGGGGGGTTGGGTTAGTAGGTGTTTTTCTCCTTTTTTCTTGTTTCTCTTAGTAGTCATTGTTCTTATTTCTCAGGGTTCAATTGTAATCTTCCATAGTTGCAGTAATTTCTTGTTAAATTTTGTATGTAATGTTCTTATACTTCAACAAAGCTTATTTATTTTCAAAAACAAAATGCTACTTGTGAATTTTATAACTGCTCCTGGTTTTTCCTGTGCTTTCTGACCTGCGCCTCAATGACATAAAGCAGTGTGGGAATGGTATTTAGTGACATCTAGGGCTAATCATGTGGTGGAAATTAAGTCCTGTGCCAGCTCACCATCTGCTTTATCAGTAAGTGCTAGAATTGTGTTCCCTAGTAGTTTTTGTTACTGTGCTATATATGCTGAATAAGCTGCCTGCCTAATGGGCAGGGACATGGAAGTATAAACGTTTCTGGTCATAGCAGCCAGTTTTTACGAGTCCTATTCAGGGGGCTGTGCGGACAGTGATACCTTTGCTCTCTCTCACAAGCAGCAGCCTGGACTGCACCTTGATAAGCACGGTGAGCATCCAGGTATTTCACCCCTTCTGCCCACCTGATAGTTTCTTTCAATTTTCTACCAATGGCTGCTGCTGAAGTAGATATAGACATGATTTTGGATAGCCTTCTGAAGTGCAGGTGCCATCCCCATCGTATTCATAAATTCAGCATCTTTCTCATCCTCCTCAGTTTCTTGAAAGGGAATGTTGAGCATATCAAGCGTTTGACAAATTTGGAAAAGAAAGGATAGTCCTCATAATGCCTTGGAAGAGAGCCAAAGTCTTGCGCCGGTGCCCCTCTGATTCCATGGGGTCACCTTCCTCCTATTGTACATAGTATCCTGCTTCCACCTGCGCAGATAGGTTGGAGCCTGAGCCGGGAGGGGGTGGCAGTAATGTTAGGAAACTTTCCATGGCCTGTATAGCCTGGAAGAATTGCCACACTTTTTGATATGTTCTAAGATAAGGGCATATTTTTTTTATTTTGTTTGTCATCTGCTCCTTTCTCCGTTCAGGTGGAATAGCAGTGACATTTTTTCATTCAGTTTCTTTTTAGCAAACACCATTACCAGTGTCTGCTCTGAGGTTCCTTTTTTTATTTTTCCCATCAGTGGATTCAGGGTTCCCCTTTCCGACACCCTGGTATCTGGTGCGTCCTTGCCATGCCTTTCAGGTGGCAGGGCAGCTTTGTCATTTTTCTTGTCACCTTTTACTGAAGTTGCTGCTGCTGTAGATGAGGAGACAGACCTTTCTAATGCATGCTTTCCTCCATCATCGAGAACCTCCTCTCAGCCTTTTTTATTGTTTTTTGGTGACAAGGAGGCAGACTGAGAAGCCATTTAAAAAAATATTTTTTACCCTTTTCTTTAAGGCTATATGGCACAAAATAAGACAGGACTCACAATTTGTAAAGTCAGGGTCTGGACCCAGGCACTTTAAACAGAGCTCATGACAGTCTGCCAGTTTTTTAGCCTGTTGGTCCCCCAGGACTCTTTGACATACCAAGCTAGAGAGATCCTAGTAAAATATTTAAAATGATTCCCAACAAATACAATTCAATAACAGCCCAGCAGTGAAAAATTTCTCTTACTTTCAAAAACTGTGCCAAAGGTCAAATCAGTTTCTTGTAACAGGAACTGATTAATTAAAGTGAAAGGGCACAGGCAGAAATGGAAAGAGAAAGTGCACTGTTTCTTGCGATGTAAACCGAGGAAAAATGAAAACCACTATTATGGTAAATAGGTTAGTGGTTAAAATGTTTAAATAGTAGCCGGAAAAGAAGAATGATAGCCAGTAGGGTGACCTCCAGTTTATGGGAATCAAAATGGGAAATGATGAGACAACAGTAAAAATTTTAAATCCTAAATAATGTAGAGTTAATCAAGTAACTATCTAGGCAGTAATTTAACACATTAATAAACTTTTAAAATAAATAAACTGGCTGTAGACCTAGTGATACCAAAGCTAGCTTTGATGGTGAGCGCTTTCTCCAGGTAGAGAAACACATCTGGTTAACTGCCAGAGTGGAGCGGCAGAGTTTCAAACCAATATTCTAAATTCCAGAATTAGAATAGGTGCTATCTCCGGTGGCATCTGTCACTATGGAGATAGATGCATAGAGTGTAAACATTGAGTGAGGGATTCCTGGGGTTAGAAGCATAAGTTTTATTTTTAAATTAAAGTTTAGGTCCAAGCAACATGAATAAATAATAATTAATACATTTCTCTGGTGTCAGTGCATGTCTACATATGTCAGTATAATATGTTGATAAAAATAACAGGATTTAAAAAGTGTTTCAACCATTTTATTTTTATGTATGGAAGATGTAGCAACATCATATATTGATATACCAGCCTAGATGACTCCAAGCTAGAGAATTAAGTTTTTAGCCCTAATGCTCCCAAAGTTATCTTAGTTTAAAGAAACAGTGTTTTGAAAAGTCTAACTCTGGAACCACTAGGGCTAGAAACTTTTTTTAATGAATGTTTGGCGTCTGGTCATTACAAATCAGTCATTCTGATACAGTTTTTTTATGTGTTGATACTATTCTATATGTGTTGATACTATTTCAAAACCATCTTTGAGTGTATATTTGATAGATGTTTCTGAGATGCAACACATCTAAAAAAACGGCAAACACATTGTATCAATACAATTTTTTGTACTGACAGATTGTATCAATACAGTTTTTGTAGCAATATTTTGAATTGTATGAAGGTTTTAAAGAAAACGTTAATCAGTTTCTTGTTTTGCTTTTTCTGAATGTTGGTACTATTACACATTATTTAAGTAGAAACTATGTAGTTTTTAACTTCATTTTCATTCATCTTGTGCCCTTAATCATGTTTAGTGGTGGAGCCAGGTTTGGGAGCATTTGGGAACCGGGGGGTGGCCATTCAGTCACTCATTGGCTCCACAATGGGCACTATACAGTGAATAAAGATGGTGATGGGGCACCACTACTCACACTGGGGCAGCCAGGAGGGGCGACCGCCCCCCCAGCTCCGCCACTGATCATGTTGTAAACATTCTATTCTCCCAAGTAACTTTCATCAGTTTTATTTTTGCTTTTTCTGAATGTTGGTACTATTACATATTATTTAATTAGAAACTGTGTAGTTTTCAACTTCATTTTCATTCATCTTATGCCCTTAATCGTGCCATAAACTTTCCACTCTCCCCTCTAGCCACTCCTACTCTTCCTTGCTTTCACAGACTTTGCTTGCAAAAGCCTTAGACGAGAATAAACACATTCAGTTCTTGGGGCACTGAAAACCATCAGCCTTATCAAGCAATACTCCTACTTTCATGCCCCTCCCACAAATCAGTCACTCTCTTTTAGAAGATCTGTTTTTTCTTTTGAATAATTAAGCAGTTATAGCCCAGGGACCATGCCAGTTGGTGGCCATTCATTTATAAGTGACCATTGCCTTCAAGTGTCTTCTGCTAATCAGATATCTCCACGGAAAAAATGACAAATGATGGCCCCATCCTTTTTGCAAGAGCTCCTATTGAGTGCACACAAATAGTGTTTTTTTTACTCACACAAGCCGCCCCTTCCCAGTATATATCAGAGATCAGTTGGCTGCCTTTATTTGTAGCTGGGTGCATGCTCTAATAAAACCATTTACATGCCAATGGCTCCTAAACAATTTTAATGTCAGGTCCCAGTGCTAAAATCTGAAGGAAATAATTAATTTAGGATTTACAGGTCACAATATTTTGTCAACATCACCTCCATAACTCCCCAGTCTCACTGTTACAGCTTGAGCAACACGAAGGCTCCATCCAGAAGCACATTTGCAGGCTCATTTTTGCATTAATTTCTATGGGGAAATAAGTGCACAAGAAAGTGTTTTTGGCAAGGGCTGCAAGTCACTAACCTTGGGAAATGAATTAAAGTAGTTATGTGTCTCTTTCTTTCTGCAGGCAAAACCACAACAATGAGGCTCTCAAGAAATCTTCAGGAAAGAAAATCCTTGACACCACAGATGAGACAGAATTCCAAGAATTCTTCCTCTGAATAATAGCTCATTGTTTTTTTTCACTTTCACATAATTAGTGGACTGCATTCCAAAGGCAGTACTTTCAGCATTGTCTCAGGTTTTGTACAGTAGATCGCAAACATGAGATTTCTGCTGCACCAGCAAGTGTGGATTTCATGATAACACTAAACTGTCCGCCTGGTGGGAAATCTTCATCAATCTCCTAGGCAGCACCAACATATTTCCAGCTTTTTTGGGAGGGGTGCTGGTAACTGCTGAAATGGTTCAGTTAGTGAAGCTGGAATAGGATGAAATGTATCTAGATTTCATAGTACTTCTTTTTACTTACTGGAGAACAGAAAAATGATTATTCTGATGTCTTTATGCCATGCAAAGAAAAAAAAATGCAGAGATGTTAACTGGTCTTATATTTTTATTGTTTATTTAACCACTGGTTTTATTAAAGAACTGTTGAACCAGTATGTCGTTGTTCCCTGTAGAGGCTGTGTACTAAATAGTAGCCCTCAATCTCATATTGTTCCATCTTTAATGGCCTCATAGTAAACTCAGTGGGCATGTCTTGGGTCACACATTGATTGTCAGCACCATTTTAGAACTGCATGATGTAGTTTATTTCCCTTTGAGCTGCAGAGTTCTATGTGTAAAACACATGTGCATTGCGGCAACAATGGAAGAGCTGATCAAGGAAACAAATTACATCATACTGTTTGAAAATGGTCCTTACTACCAATGTAGGAATCAGAAACACCCTCTGAATTTACTTAAAGGCCAGTAAAGATAGGATAACAAAATGCACACCTGTATTTGAAAGACACACTTCTGTAGAAACGGTATGCTTGTAAGTTGAATGCTGCTTTCCCTTAAGACATTACTCTTCTTTGCAGTGAAGCTCTTGGGCTGAAGCACAAAGAGGTCAAGTCTCTTATTTAGTGCCATGGTGGGAATCAAACTGGGTCACAGTTTTATGGCTAGCTACTTGGCTATACTGCCTCTTTAGTGACACAGCCATAGTGTGTCTTACTGTGATTTCAAACCTGTATACTTTATTCAATAAGCATCATCTCATTAAACAGGATAAAAAAGCCTGTTCTATTACTAATGACCAAGAAAGTGTTGTGTTATTATGAGATGTCCATCAGACTGCATGACTGTATCCTAACCATTTATTATTCAGGCTGGTCCCATTCATTTGGTGTCACCACCTTGTTGTTTTCATTAGAAACTGTGGGCATCATACACAGTCACGGTCAGTGATGTTGCAAACTTAGGGTGATGAGAGCCAGTGTGATCTAGTGGACAGTGTACCAGCTCTGGAACCAGGAGCTTGCACCCTCTATCCCTGTCTGGTTGGGCCAGGGGGTGTGGGCAGGTATGCACCCAAACCACAACTTAATATTCACACTGTGGAGTGGCTGCTGCATCTGACCAGGAGCAGCATAAGTGGCTTTGCACCTCCCCCCCAGCCACAAACTGGGCCTGATTGGCCCTCCAGCCATAATAGCCTCCACAGTGGACAGGGGGCATCACCAGCACTGCCACGTGTGTGTTTGCAAAATACATTTATTCCAGGGTATGACAGTCCTGGAGGACTGCCATATCCTGACTTTCTCTACCCTGCTTAGACGGCCACCTGTGTGGACTGGGCCCTAAGTCACAATGCAGCTCATTAGGCCAGATGTTAGTAGGAGCAAAGGGGGTTTCCGCCCACTAAGATGTTGGTTAGTGACAGCCACAGGGGTCTGGATATGGCATAATGCCAATAGCCTGGTGTAATGCCATGCTTCAGGCAAGCACCACCAACGTGTTTCCCTTACCTGCCCAACCATCACCTTTCAGGTTGCTTCAGTTATTACACTTCTCTTGTTCTTCCTATTGATCCCTGGTTGTCTAGTGGTTCCCCACCTGCCTTCAAACCCCTGTATATCCCTGCCATCCAGTAGATCCCAGCCTCCATAACTTGCCACCACTGTCCCATTTGCTGGTTCCACAATGATCACAGTCCATCATCAGCATCGCGTGTGGTGTTCACTGCACTGTAATTCTACAGGCATGGGATGTTTTGGCAACTCTGCAACTACTTGTACATAGGTCATGATGCTTTGTGCATGGCCCTGTGGGTCATTTGCATGGGAAATCCCTGCTCCTTTTACCTGCATGGTGACAACATCGTTAGCCATTCAAGGAAAGGCTTGTGAACCCATTGTGGTACAAGGCAAGGGACTGGCCTTAGTGACAATCCCTGGTGACTTTGTGCGGGGTCCCAGGAATTTAATTTACATTATAAAATGTGTTGGAAATTTCCTGATTGGCTGAGAAGGTTCTGACACCATGTGGTTTAGGAAAAGAAACTCATGGCTTCGCATGTCTCAATTTTTTTTTTTTTTTTACTGAGTATCCATCTTATAAATACAGTAAGGCTCTCCAGGGTGTGAGTTTCTTTTCTGAACTACACTTCAGGTGGTTAAAGACAATGATGGAAGAACCTCATGCTTTACAATGCAGTTGGACATGTGGTTCAGGAAAAGAAACCCACACCCTGTTGTGTCTTATTGCTTACATTACCTTACAGTGTCTGACATACAGTATATCAGTATTAACTGAAAGCTTACACAGAAGTTTGTTATTAAACTGAATTTTTCCACCAAATGTAAAATTTAACAAAACAGTAATTTACCATTTACAAATCCATGAAATTGTATTTAAAGAAAAAAAAACTAAAAAAGCAACAACCCAGTAGCCTTTCTTAATGTTTTGCTATAAACTGGCTTTATTACCTGTAGTGTTCTACTTTTACCCAAGTTTCCCAAGGTGTGGCTTTCATTTAAAAAAAAAAATACATCCAAGGTCCCTCAATTAACAGTATTGTATTTTATTGAAAATAAAAAAGGCTAAACAAGGCAAGTTACTTCAGAATTTCACTGTTGAAATACTTGTAGGTTTGTAGTGCTATGTTAGTCTCAGAATAGATCGTACATGTTTAAGATAATACCTTCTATTGCACCAACTGAAGAATTTTTATGAAAGCTTTTGAGACATCTAAGGTGTCTTCATCCAGTATAGACTACGTCTGATGAAGAGACCTAAGATTCTTAAAGCTTGTGTAAACATTCTTCAGTTAGACTAATAAAAGGCAGTACTCCAAAAAGGAGTGCTGAAAGATTTGTGCAGTTGGCAATACCTGTAGGCATCAGACTAGACTTGAAGCGGCACAAAATGCCTCCTCTCCAACTGAAACAGAACAGGAGACAGATTACACCGACTTCTTTTTTAATGTCATCCTAATTGGTATGATTCAATAGCTGTTCAATGGCTCTGCCAAGATGAATGTGGTGGATTCAGGTGAATTCCTACTGGCAGTAGAATCATGTCACTAGAATAATAGGGTTGCAAAAGCCTTTTTCAGTAAATGCAGAGAGGTCATGAAGCGCCTCCACCCACTAAATTTTATATAAGAAAATGCTAGGAAAACCTTATTTTAGGGGTTGCAGCGGACATCATAGGGTTTGCAAAGAAATCATAGGGGTTTCAACTGCAACCCCTTGCTACCCCTAAATGATGTCCCTGTCTACTGGACAGTTATAAAAATGTCAAGAACAAATTCATGAACCTTTGAAGTAAAAGGTGTGCTTGTGAGGAAAAGCTTAGGCAGTGCTGAGAAAGAGCTGCCAGCCCGACATGAAACAAGCAAGGAGTTCCAGCACTTGTGGACAGAGGAAACCAAAGTCTTGTAGTTGCTATTGAAAAATAAATTTAATGTGGCAAGAACTGCCGGAAAATACACCCTGCAGCCCCAGCGCTTCAACCCAACACAGGGCCTTCATCGGGGCAGGTCTGAGGAGTAACAGACATACAACAAATTTAAACAATCAATTTAAAGTGACACATACCCACAGTGAAAAAAGTTTTTTACAATATCAGAAAAATTCTGCATACAAATTCATCGGAAAATATTTTTCAAAATATGTTACTCTGCTGTTGAAAAATAATTTCTCTATGAACAGTTACAACTCATAGTTCTACAGCAGTTATATTTTTTATATGAGTTTACAAATTTATAGTGTTGAGAGATAATTTTCAGTTCTAAAAGGAATAGAAAGACTGAGCGTTAGAGTGGAGTAGTGAGACTTCAGAGAATAGAAAAGGAGAAGGCAAACGATGGATGTGGGAACAAGTAAACTGTGCGGAGGGGGGAAGAAAGAAGGAATGCAGAGGGGAGGATTTGCAGGTCCAAGTTTCACAGGGAATTTATAGTGTATTATGTGAAATAAGTAATCACATAAGTGCAGAATTACCCTACCCTTGGTCTAACTACTGTAGCTGTTGAACTAGATCTGTGCTCAGTGGGCTTACAAAATATGCAGCACTCGCTTTGCAGTTGGTTAGATCATAGGGTCCAAGGCTATTCTTCACAATGAATTAATGTCCACTGTAGGTAGCTGTAAAGAAAAGGGGAAACTACAAAGGAGGGGTTAGCTTTTTATGTATTATAAGTAAGGAGTAAGATCAACATCTTCATTTAAACCTGCTGGTGCTGCTGTTTTAAGTAACATAATCCACCTTGTTTCTGCGAGAGGTTTCGAATCCTATCACCACCATTAGGATTTCTTTTCACATGTTCAAGGACGGTAAATCTGAGGTTATCAGGTCTGCCACCATGTGCTAGTGCAAAGTGTGTGCCCATTGCATTGTACGTTTTGCCATTGATGATAGCCCTCATATGTTCATGCATTCAGTGTTTCACTGGTCATCTTGTTCTTTCTACATAGTAATGATTACAGCATATATAAACCACAAAAGGTATGGTACAAGTCAAATCATTGATTTCAAATGTCCTACCATCTTTTACAAATACTCCACCTGTGTTGGCATATTTGCACACATTACATCAGCCACATTTAAATAATCCCTTTGTCTTATTTGTAAGCCAATTACTCCCACTCTTGATATTCAGTGATGGGGTGACGTGGCTATCAGTAATTATGTCCCCAGTGCTTCTCCCCTTGATGAATGTAATCCTGAGTTTCTGTGCTATTTGTTCCTTTAATGTGGGGTCAGTAAGTAGGATAGGCCAGAACTTATGAACAAGACCCCCCACTTTACCAGCTACATGATTAAGCTTGGTCACAAAAGTAACTGCTTTTTTTGTTGATGCATTGCCACAATTCTCTGCATTCTCCCTTCCTCTATTCTTTGGGGTCAAAAGGTCACATCTGTTTAATGTATTTACCTTTTCAAATGCTTAATAAAATTTCATCAGAGTATCCTCTTTTCCTTAATCTAGTTCTGAAAGATGCAGCTTGTTCTAAAAACACATTAGCATCTGAGTAATTTCTTTGAAGTCTTGTCAATTCTCCATAAGGTATTGATGATACCATGTTTCTGGGATATGCACTGTTGGCATGCAGGATAGTATTTGCTGCAGTTTCTTTTCTAAATCCTGCAGTAGTAATTTCCTCACCTGGCTGGTACAGTATGCCTGTAAGTGCAAGATCCAAGAATTTGATGTTATTTTTGTCCGTATAAAATGTAAATTTGAGGCCCATGTCATTGTTATTTAGGTATTCTGGGAATTCAGGTGTCACTTGTGTTTCGCCTGACCATATGAGTACTGTATAATGTCATCAATAAATCTGCACCATGTGCCCACATGGTCCAAATAATTAACCCTGGCATCATAGATAAATCTGTCCTTAAAATATCCCATAAACAAGTTTGCATACAGTGGGTCAAATGCTGCTCCATCGCTGTCCCACACATTTGCAGGAACAATTATTTATTAAAAGGTCAAATAGTTGTGGGTTTGTGCAAATTTGATAGCATAGATCACAGATTGTTTAGGTATCTTGTTTTGATTTTGCAACAGTTTACGAATAGCATGTAAGCCTAAATTGTGTTTAACAGCAAGGTAAAATTCTGATAAATATTTTTTGATAAATTTGTATGCAGAATCTTTCTGATATTGTAAAAAAGTTTTTTTCACTGTGTGTGTGTCACTTTAAATCGTTCATAATATACTGAGAAAACCAAAGTTGGTACCAAATGGTGCCTATGAGGTTGAGAACTGAATGCACATGGAGTCTAAATTTTCCTTACCTACGTGTGGTGGCCCCATAAAGGAAAGAAGAAGTCAAGTTGGTAGTAGTGCTAGATGAAATCAGCAAATTCTGTTTTATGGAATTTTTGTGAATTTCATGAACTTTTCATGAAATTCTTTGAAATTTTGTGACTCTGTTAATCTGGTCAGTTCTCAGTCATCCATTTAGCTACAGACCTTGGAATTAGCATGCTTACTTTTTGGTAGGGGTTCTAAAAGACATGCCAGATATAATGACATTTGCACAAGCAGTTTCAATGTTAAAAGGGCTCCACGTTTGGTAAGTTTAGTTTTTCACAACACAATCAAAAAAAAAAGTTTGTGAAACTAGTTCTCTGCCTGTGCAATGCTGTCCAGTAACAGGGTCCTAAATGCCATGAGATTTTGTGAAAGTACTGTCATAACATCCTCAGTGACGACTAGACATATTCTTGCTCTTTCTTGACTGAAGATCATGATTGACATGACTAGACAGAAAGGAACCTGACATTGGGCACCACTGGAACTCCGCAGCACCCACTAAAGGTAGAGACCTGGACCTAGGTGCAAATACACATGCGGTGCAGTATTGAAAATGTGCCAGATTTAATGAAATTTGGACAGGTACTGTAGTTCAAAATTGGATGGAAATAACCGAAAATTAAATTTTGATGAAATGTTCAGCTGCCTATCGCTCAGTCCTTGTTAAAGCTAGAGATGTGAAAATTTATATACATACCCATTTTGTATAATGCTGCAAACATTTCAAATGCTGTAATATTTTGGATACATCGTTTTAAATTAGATGGAAATACGATACCTGAACATATAATTTTGATGAAATGTTGTGCCTCTTATGACTTGGCCCCTTTAAAGCTAGAAAACTGAAATGTGATACATTTAACCATGTGGTAAAATACTTGAAATAATGGGTGAACCATGGATAATTATTTTTATTAGTTGGAAATACAGTAACTAAAAATACATTTTCACAAAATGTTTGTCTACCTATAATTCAACTCCTCCAAATATAACTTGGTACACAGTTCATGTTGTATAATATGTCACACTTTCCAGATGTAGTAAAATGAAATGGGAATAACTGAAAATTTAATTTTGGCAAAATTGTGCATCATTTAATGGCAATTTTGTCAAATATTTTTAGAAGTGAAATCAGTAATTTTGCTTAGTTTTGATGGCAACAATTAAATTTCAACTAGCACTGGTTGGCAGGAGAATGCACATCTGTCATGTGAATAAAAACAGGATTTTAGCTTCCAGCACTTCCAACTGGCACCTTTCATATAAGATAATAGTGTCACTGTTATGAGTCTCTTAGAGTATAAGTGTCGTCTCATGCAAGTTTTGGGTGTGAGTACTGCACAGCACAACTGAGAACTTTGCAATGCCAAAGCCTATGTGTGTGATGATGTTATACCATAAGCAAAACTCATCAGTGCAGAAAACCAAAAGAAAAAGGCACACACCACCCAGTCTTGTTGAAGCTTCCTGCTGGGACTTACTGATAGACAGACACGACAAACCCAGTTGATCAAGGCAGTCAAAACTGTTGATGGGTGCACAACAATTTTATTCTCAGATCTCTGAGGAGGAACTGTCTAGGAGTAAAATGTTAGGTTGTGCTTTTCTTTGTTTACTTGGATATGTGCTAAACTACATGTAGCACTGAATAAAATTGTTCTGAAATCAACTATATTAGCTGTGCCAATCAACTGGATTTGCAGTCCTTCTCAATCAGAAAGTGTCAGCAGGAGTCTTCAGCGAGAGAGGGTGATGAGTGCCTTTTCCTTTTGGTTTTGTGGACTTTGTTGTTTGAGCTGGCATTATGACAACTTTTCAAAGCAGCTTCACGTTTATTACTGAAGTCATCAGTGCCCCAGTTAACCAGCTATAAATCCCTGAAAAATGTAGTGCGTGTTTTGGGGTAATACGTTTTTATTGCACTAACAAAAGAGTTTTGACACAAGCTTTTGCAACATCAAGATCTCTTCATCTGGTGTAGAGAAAAGTAACCATCATTTCAGAATACATACAAGACATTGGCTTGGTTTGGTTTGGTTATTTAAAACCTGGTAAATCCATGAGCAATAATGCCAGTTTTCATGGGTGACTAGACAACTCAATAAAAAATTCATGCAATATAATAATTCCAAAATGCACAAAACATAAGAGGAATTATTTCAGTTAATCTCAACACATATAAACCATATGAAAAACAAATATCAAGCACGGTTACACTTTTATAGAGTACAGTTTCTTTAACCAAAGGAGAGAAAGGTAGAGGAAGTAAAGATATTTGATGCAATAAAGGTAATTGCAAGGAGATTGTCCTAATGTCTCCTAAGATATGGGGAATTAGACATGCAAATAGTGGGCTACATCAAAGAGGTACAGTAATGTTTAAATAGCAGTACTTGCCGAAGAAGTGCTGTTTACAAAGTATGCAAGATATTTGAGGATGATAGTCAAGGAGGCAATTGTGCTGCTTCTGAATGAAGTGGCTGCTGTAGTCAATTATGTCCCAGAAAGGGAGAGGGATTTTAAATGGTAGAGCCCAGAGTGGTAGTGGAGACCCTCGAAAATCAGTTTGCGATCTAATAATGTATAAGGAGCATAGGTTTTTGTTCAGTCCATGTTTGTCTCTTCCAAGTTGTCTCATTAATTTGCTTTCCTATAAATAGTCTTTCCATATTAGATTTTGTTGAGACTAACACAACACCACAAACCTGAAAAACATGAGGGAGAAACACGTTCATAGAGTGATAACTGCATTGTAACTGCAGAGTAGTTATAATGTACTTACCTATAACAAATGTGTAACTACTTGATAAGTATCTCTATTCCATGTAATTGCATACAGTAGTACCTACCTGCAGTTACATACTAACAGATACTTAATGCAAAGTCAATGCCAGTTTACCAGCAAACTTAGGTTTCTAGGGGCGTGGATATGGTTCACTATCCACACTCTGGCAGTTCCACTGGAACATGCTGATTTATCAGATGTCTTTAAACTAAGCTCCTCCCACCACATGGCCAGTGTCTCCCCAGACTCTGCCCCATAACATCAGATCTTTCTTTCCACTGGAATAACAGGTCACCTCCATTGTGGCTTCTGCTTAGGATTTAGTGTGCCATAGGTGAATTTTGTCTTTGAAATTTTTCGAGCAGCTTGGGTGCAGATCTCATGGTGATTCATGTTGCAGGAGAGAACAATCAGCTGGTGAACGCTCTCCACTGGGTAGGGAGATGTTGCACAAGTGGTCCCTGAATCAGGAGGTTGTGAATCACCCGTTCTTCCAGTAGGGCACTTTTATGGTGGACCTATTTGCCTCCTGGGGGAGTGCCAAACTGAGGCTGTTGTGTATTCGCCCCCACAGTGCTAGACACTTGGGGTGGGACACTGTTGGGGATGCCTTCATGAGGCTCTGGACCCCAAGCCTCATGTACACTGTCCCACTCTTCCCCTTGATCCACAGGGTAGTGGTCAAGGCCTGGAAAGAGAAGGCATGGATGATCCTGATAGCTTTACACTGGTCACATCAGTTCTTGTACCCAGATCTCCTCAGCCTCAGCAGCTGACCTCAATGGCGACTGCATCTCCACCCAGATCTGCTGACCAGCCTTCAGTGATGGTCCTGCATCTGGATCCACAGTTCCTGCACCTCATGGCCTGGTTCCTGAGTGCCTAGAGTTCCAGGCCTTTGGTCTCTCAGATGGAGTCCTCCCCAGTGTGAAGGCCTCCCAAAAAGAGTCGACTCACGGATGCTATGCCTTTAAATGGAGCGCATTTTCCATTTGGTGGCACGGCAAGGAACTTGATCCCCTTACCTGCTCTGTGGCTTGCATTCCAGACTACCACTGGTCCCTCTCTGAGTTGGGACTGCAGGCAACACCCTTAAGGTGTACCTGGTAGCCATCTCTGCCTGCCGAACATGGGCTGATAAGTTGACAGTGGCCCAGAAGGTGGTCAGATGCTTTTTCCAGGGCCTGGAACACCTTGTGCACCACCTCCACCATGGAAGCTACTGCTAGTTTTGGCTATGCTCATGGGTAAGTCTTCGAATCAGTGCACATGTGTGAGGTGTCACACCTGTCTTGGAAGATGGCCTTCCTGGTGGCCATCATATCATCCGGAAGAATCAGGAGCTCCGACACTCTTGGTGGAGTCTCTATACCTGGTCTTCCACAGGGACAACGTCGTCCTTCACCCCAACCCAAAGTTCCTCCCAAAGGTTGTGTCAGTTTCACCTTACCAGGTGATTAACTTATGGATATACTTCACTAACCCCTCTTCAGAGGCCAACCACAGGCTTCATAACCTGGACCAGCAGAGGGTGCTTTCTTACTATGTAGTGCACGTAGCTGGAGTTTTGGGGAGAGGCTCACCAGCCATTTGTTTCTGACACTGAAGCCACGCCTGGCAGACCGACAGCAAAGTGGATGATTGGCAGGTAGATCACATCATGCACTGACCTCTGCCATAGGTTGGCTGGTAGGGAAACTCCTGTAGGGCTTAGAGCTCATTCCACCAAACATACCACTGTCTCGGTTGCTGCTTCCAGGGATGTCCCTATCCAGGAAATCAGTAGGGCTACTACCTGGAAGTCAACACACACACATTCATTTCCTACCACTGTATTGACCTTAAATCATGCCGAGATCTGATTTTGGGACCGCTTTTCTCCAGTCTGTGTTCACCAAGTAGGGGTATGTGCCTTGCCCCCTCCTTCCAGAGAACTGCTAAGAGTCTGCCAGAGTGTGGTTAGTGAACCATATTCACACCCCTAGAAAAATTGGTTACTCACCTGTAAACAGAGTTCAAGGAGTGGTATATTGTTTACATCCACACAACCCACCTGGCCTCCCCTGGCAAGTGGCACATGGATCCCTACTTCCAGTATGCAAAAATCTGATGTCACTGGATGGAGTCGGGGGGGGGATATAAAATTGGGGCTGCAGGAAGTTTGTTCCCTTGATGACTGGTCAGAAACCAGTTTCCGTGTGACTTGGTCAGAGACCAGTTTCTGAGCCACCTGGTCTGAGGCCAGTTTCACCGCTGTACAGAACTTTCTTTGTTGCACTTAGTTTTTTTTCCTGCTCCAACTCCCATTAGTGTAAATTTACTGTTACCAACTCTGCACTGCCATGGATCACCACACCAGTAACATTTGGGGTCAAAATAATTTTAGGTATAAGTGAGATTCAAACCTAGACTTTCAGGATCACAGCCTAGTGCACTAACCACTACACTATGCTGGCTGCTGCCTAGCAAGCCTGTGGTTAGATACATATGTGACAGTAACTGCTCCCAGTCCAGTTTAGCTGGAAGGAGAAACTGGTCTTAGACCAGGTGGCACAGAAACTGGTCTAAGACTAGGCAGCTCTGAAACTGGTCTCAGACCAGGTTGCTCAGAAACTGGTCCCAGACCAGTTGTCAGGGGAACAATCTTCCTACACCTAAAATGGGGTGGTGGGAGAAGCTTAGCTTAAAGACGTCCAGCAAATCAGACTGTTCCAGTGGAACTGACAAAAACTTTGGATGTGAACCAAATACCACTCCTAGAACAATGGTTATAGCTGAGTAACCTATTTTTTCTAACCTGCATTAAGGGGGGCTTGGTGTGGGGAGATACTTGACTCCCGTATAGAGAGGGTGCAGGCCACCCAGTATACAATGAAGTGATATTAACAGCACCAAGTGAACGCTTTGTATTTATTTACATAGGGATTCAGAGTAGAATTTTGTAAATAGGGATTTTTTAGGAGACTCATGTGGATTGACTTGCCCAGTGCTTCTCTTTTAGCTCTGCAACTATTCAGCTTGTGGAACTGGTATACTCTAATACAGTACTGGTTCCAAAAGAGCCGACTGATCAGTTTCTGCTGATTGAAAAAACTGCTTGTGCTGAGCATAACCAGTGTAATTAAAAAAAAAAACACCAATATAATTGTCAGGTATTTAAATTAGTTGCCATTAGTTGGTTCCTTCGGAAGCCTGCCTCCCAATCATTTAGTACCTAAGTATAAGCCATTGTCTTTCACAATATGCAAAAGGTGACTCTAAATGGGATAACATAATTCTGATATGGATACAGACCTTAGTTGAAATGAATGCTTCAGTGGTCATGAGGTTTGCTGTTGATTGAACAACACAGAGCAATATGAATTTTTTATTTTACAGTCATATTGTATAATGTGAGACTGCACCTTCTCCATGTGGGGCAGAGGACTACTGACTGGTGAAATAAGGGATATCACTCCAATTGTGGGGCAATTAAGAGGAGAAATGTTCTGAAAACATTTCTACATGGGTATGCTAAATACATAAGTTGGTATCAGTTATTCTTGGTGATAAAACAAAATTTTTGAAAGTTGGTGCCTTGTGTGTTTATAAAAAAGTATGCCAAAAGAATTGCTGACACGGTTACCCTTGTAATAAGTGAACCTGGGCTGCTACAGTATAATCAATAGTGAGCAGTAAATCAGAAACATGTACCGTGAATGCCCCATGTACCTAGAAATGTAAAATATAGGGGGACCGAAGAGCAGCAAGGCAGTCTGTCAGTGTACATTCCAAGGATTAAAATATCCGCACCTTTAATAAAAACTGCCTTAGGGAAGTGTGTCTGACAGATACATAGTAAACTATTGTGTCTTCTGCGAACTTTCAGTGAATCTATAAGATGGTGTCAGTCTAATATTATCAAAAGCAGCTAGGGGACATCTATGTTTTCTGTTTATAGACAATACTGAATATCAAAATATTTTTCCTTAAAAGTGCTGTTAATTTTGAATTTGAGTGCTATAAATGAAGGTGATAAATCAACTTTGAGTACTTTCATTTCTGTAGTAAGATTTCTAACGGCAAACTACATTTCTCAAAAGTCTATACAGAATGCATTTTATTGAATAGGTCTCTGTTTCCCTTGGTGTCTTTATGGTGCTATAGACATGGCTCAAGTGCTGAAAACTGTAAGAGGACAGGAATATATTTTGTGTATTTTTAATAGTAAATAATACAATGATTGCAAATGAGCCTCTATTATTAAAAGCAAGGAAATGGAGCGACAATGGTAACTTGCTACTGATTTAAAGCGGTTTTTGACATTTCATGTTCTATTTATGAACTGTTCTGATTCTTTTATTTTAATGAGAATATTTTCTGTATTCAGTATTAAAGTCTTGTAAGAAATATTTTACAAAGCTTACACTGTTTTGTATAATTTCCAGCATTACACTTTTCTTTTGCAGAATTTCTTGTTTGCATGATAAATTTATACCTGAATATGATTACCAAGGCTATTAAACAACAAAAGCTTTCTGCACATATTTTAATAATCAGTATTGTTTACTATGATCCAAGAATTGACATGAAGCACTGTACTGTAGGCAACTAATAAACTTGCCTTCAAAAACATTTGTTCACATTTTCTATGACACTTGGCTTTGTTATTCCAATTCCTTCTATTGTAGCTTCTAATGTTGAGATGTGTGGACTAACACAATACACTATGGAGAATGCTGAACAGGGCACTAAAACCTCATCTTTTTGTTAAAACCTTCATCTTTTATTAAGATGGTTCTCTAAAATCAAAGTGCAACTGAGTACATTACACAAATATAATGCCAAAACTGCAGAACAAAAAGAACCAAAACCATGTGTATATAAGGCCTGGTCACTAGATAAGCCAAGTAACATTCAATACTGGGAAATATTGTCTGGTTAAGAAGTGTTTTTGCAATCCAAAAACCAGGAGGAGGCAGTATAGCGCCGTGGTTTAAGGCTCTGAACTGCAAACGTGGAGACCTGGGTTTGAATCCCACAGCCCCCACTTGCATTCTGTGTGAATCTGAGCGAGTCACTTAACTTCCTTGTGCTCCCAGGTTGCACCTGTAAACAAGCTTTCAGCGTAGTGTCTCTGTCCTGGTTAAAAAAAAAATGCATGTGTATGACGGTGCAGCAAACAGTTGCAGCCTGTTAACAAAAATAACTTTTGATCTTACTGCGAGAGGGTCCTTGCAGTAGGTAATCACTCTGAGGACTGCATCCCCTGGTGTCAGGACCCACGGAAAGCTTTAGCCAGCAGTATCTGATGGGGGACCGCCCACCCAGTGTTACATGATGGATGTCAGCGTGACCCTATATAGTGGGTGGTCCCCACGCCTGCCTTCCAGTTCTTTCCCACCGTCGACCTGATCCGTTAGACCGTGCGGAGATCATACACTGCAGTTCAATCACATTTCGGATGAGTATCCATTTATTTCTTTCAAAATTACAGTCCTTGGTTTACTTTTATGCACGTCGTCATCGTCTTCTATCAAGCACAAAAATAAGTGTGCTTCATGCGGCGCGCAACTACCGTATAAGGATTTGCACTCCCTCTGCCTCTTCTGCCTAGGCCCAGACCACAAGGTTGAGGCCTATGCCAGCTTTAGTCTGGCCACATGGAAGCACCACCAGCAGGCCCTCTAGGCTCATATCCTAAAGCAATGAATGGCCACCATGGAGAAAGAGTTCTAAAAGTTGACAAGCGCTTCCGTCTCTCCCACTGAGCCCAGGCATGAGAAGAAGGAGAAACATCAGGACCAGGAGCAGTCCCCTTTTCGTACAAGGCTGCCCGTGGGTCCCTCGGATGAAAAGTGGTCTTCTTCCTCCAGGAAGTTGGCTGCCGTGGCCCAGCCTGCCCTGCCTCAGGAGCAGTCCTTGGGACCCCCGCTAGTAATAGTGGCTGCGGGATCTTCAGCTCAGGCTTCGGCTGCACTCAGACTCATCTCCACGGGGGGGGGGGTCTGCTGCACCGAAAGGAGCTGCTAAGTCACTCATCTGCCTGTCCAACGAGCACCCAGCTCAGGCTGTTGCATCGGGCTCCAGAGACTCTGAAGCCTGCCCGGCTTCAACTGAAAAGTCGAGCGTCTGCAAGTTCGATGTTCATGTGGTCATTTCAGCTGATAAGTAGGATGTTGAATCTGACGATGTCCGTCCGACCACCTGGTGTCAGGGTCCAGCGAGGGCCCCAATGATTCCCAGCTGCCGGACCTATCTCAGTGTCCCCTAGAGGGTTCTCCTCACCAGGCCTCCCCCTCACCACATAATGTGGATCCACCTCCCTCGCCCTTTAACTGAGGGACCGGTATGAGGGGTTTATGCCAGGTGGCCACACCCCAGGCACACCTCCAGATTTGGGGTTAGGAGCTGGTGTGAACCCAGATAGTTCCCAGCTCCCTCCTCCTCCATTGGGGGCTTCTCCTCCACCGGTACACCGTCCGCCAGATCCCACCCTACCAGGACCATCCGGGTCTGGTGTCCCATAGGATCCACCATCAGGATGTGCAGCTCTGTCAGGTCCTCCATCAGGCTTGCCTCCATCAGGCCCTCCTTCAGCCCCTCTATCAGGCCATGTCCTGTCAGGCCTTCCATCAGGTTACCCTCAGTCAGGACCTTTGCTGGGGTATCCCCCATCAGGCCCCCCCATCGGGGTTCCCGCCATCAGGTTAACCGACTTCTCAGACACCGGCATATAACTCTCCAGGTTACCCCCATCAGGGTTCCATGTGTCAGGGTACACGGAGCTTACCCTCCACTGGGATACCCATCAACACATTATCATGCATCAAGGTTCCTGTCACTGGGATTCACCGCTGGCTACCCCCAAGTCTACCAGCCTCCTCCACTGCCTCCGGCAGATTTTAGAGCTATCTTGTAGTCTTGGTAGTCGGAGACCAAGGCTGAATTGGTTTCAGAGCTGGGCAGTTGACAGCCTCCCAGGGAGTGCCCTAGGAGACCCGATGTGCAACTGATGAGATAAGTTCCAGCTCTGGTTCCTCAGCCAATGCTGGCCCCTTCAAAGGATCTTACATCAGTCCTGCCAGTCGATAAGCCAACACCAGGCCCATGGGATTCGGCTCATTCTGATTCTAGGTCTTCTAACTCAGATCAGGATTCAGATTCTGATGCCTCCTCTTCAGCAGAGTCGGGTTTCCTAACCTCACCCATAGAGGAACCACAACCAAAAGAATCCCTGAAGTCCCGCCCCCCCCAAGAGAATCCTTTCTTTGCAGACCTCTTGTGAAAAATTGCAGAGGTTTATGATTGGGAGTCAGACGAGCAGGACCCAAAAAGGTAGCACCTGGCGGAGCACCTGGACATGCAGGTGTCTACACCAGTCTTTACCCCGCCAGAGTTGGAGCCTCATGAGGACCTGACATTGACAGTATGGATATGCCATCCTCCATTCCAGCGGTAGCTAAGAAAGCAGACCGCACCTACCGCACTCCAGAAGGAAGGATCACCTCAGTGTGCACCCTAAGGCAGACTTTGTCATCATTGCAGTGGCTCATGACAGGTCTTCTAAACCCCATTACATGAGCACCTCTCTTCCTGATAAGGAGTCTCGTCAGTTGGACTAGTTTGGGAGGAAGTTTTATTCATCCTCTACACTGGCCATGAGGGCTGTTAACTACGTAGGCCACATACTGATCTACCAGAAGTCGTTGTTTGCCCAGCTGGAACCAGACATTGAAGCCCTTCTGGATTCTGAATCGAAATCCAGCCTGGGGGATTCGATTCGGTCTGCTAAGGTTGCCTGCAGGCATTCCCTTAGAGCAACCTATGATGCTGTCAACTCCTCTGCTTGGGGAGCTGCCATGGCAGTCAGCCTCCAGTACTTTTCCTGGTTTGGCCCAGGATGTGCAATCTGCCATACAGGATGCCCCTTTCAGGTGATCCCTCCTGTTTGGGGGCAGCACGCAGGACATCATAACTACCCTGCAGGACAAAAGCAAGGCCCTTCAGTCAGTACAAACCATGTACCGACCAAAGTTTCAGGCGAAGAAATCTTTTCGCCATCAAGGGAAAAGGCAGCCAAAACAACAGTAGATGGCCTGACGTCAGACCAAACATCGGGCACAACAAACCTCAGCTGCCGCCCCCCGGCTAAATCCCAGAGAGCTTGGAGTGCAGCTCTTCCCAACCCCCCCTTGCATGACTCGCTATCCTCCTTCTGTCCTCCAGATCTTTCAGGAGAGCAAGTGGGTGGAAGATTTGCTTGTCATCTTCTAGGGTGGCAGGCAGTGACAACTGCCTCTTGGGTTCTTCAGCTCATAGAGCAGGGCCACACTCTGGAGTTTATAGAAAAGCTTCCAGACAGGCCTCCGGCCCAGTCACACTACCCGAAGGTGCACATCCATCTTCTCTGAGAGGAAATACAGGCTCTGCTATGAAACAAAGCAATGGTATCTGTTCCAGTGCAACAGGAAGGAAAGGGGTATTACTCCCATTTCTTCCTAGTCCCCCAAAATACAGGAGATCTGTGACCCATTCTGGACCTCAGCGCTCTAAACCTGTACATGGAGTACAAGAAGTTTCAGATGCTGACCCTTCTGGGTTTGCTGCCTCTCCTGCACAAGGGTCAGTGGCTCTGTGCTCTGGATATGCAGGATGCCTACCTGCCCATTCCTATTTTCAGGGCTCACCGTTGCTACCTTCGGTTCTCCTTCCGGGGGGGGGGGACCATTGCCAGTTCAAGGCCCTACCTTTTGACCTATCCTCGGCACCTCAGGTCTTCATGAAGTGCCTGGCGGTAGTAGTGGCACTCCTGAGGTATCAGGGCCACTGTGTGTTCCCTTACCTCGACAACTGGCTCCTATGAACTCAATCGAAGGAACAGTTGGAACTGTCCCTCTCTGCAACCCTGGACCTTTTCCATCAAGTTGGAATCACTGTAAATTTTTTTAAGTCCCAGCTTGTTCCTTCCCAGTACCTGCAATTCATTAGGGTGGTGTTGGATACGGTTCAGAGTATGGCTTTCCTCCCTCCCTCCCAACAAGGCGGAAGCCTTGCAGAAGCAGGCCCATAAGGTGGCCTCCAGCAGGAAAGTCTCAGCCAGGTCTGGTCTCCGACTACAATGCCTCATGGCAGCAGTCATCCCCACAGTGCCTCTAGCCAAGCTTCACATGTGTATTTCACAGTGGACGCTTAGAACACAGTGGGATCAGAGATCAGACGACCTGGACCAGATGGTTATGGTCTCCCAATTCCATGCAAAGGGATCTCTTCTGGTGGCAGGATCTTTCCAATCTTCCCAAGGGGGTCTTCTTTCAGTCCCCTCCTCCCACCCAGACTGTGACTACATATGTGTCAGGGATGGGTTGGGGTGCACATCTGGGAGACCACAAAACTCAAGGCAGGTGGTCCCAGATGGAGATTTCTCTACACATCAGTGTGTTAGAGATGAGAGCAGTGTTGTATGCTCTTTAAGCCTTTTAGCACCTGCTTCTCCAGAGCACCCTGTTAGTCCAGTTGGAAAACGTGTGTGGTCTAGTATCTCAACAAGCAAGGAGGCACCCATTTGTATCCCCTATGCAGGGAAGTGATGCAGATGTGGAATTGGGCTGTTCTGCATCGGATTCACATCACAGCTGTTCATGTTCCGGGCATGCAAAACATCCTAGCGGACAGTCTCAGCTGCACCACAGTAAGGGCCCATGGGAACTCAAGCAAGAGGTGGTCGACCCCATATTCGACCTATGGGGCAGGCCAGAACTGGATCTGTTTGCCTCCTCATACAATGCAAAACTACCCAAGTTTTGCTCACTCGCTCCAGGGCATGGTGTTTTCTGGTGAGACATGCTATCTCTTTGCTGGACAGGGAGGGTTTTGTACTCCTTCCCTTCCTTTCTGGTTCTGCAGAGGGTGCTGATCAAGCTATGGGAAGAGGGAGCCCACATGGTTCTGATTGCTCCCTTTTGCCTTGTCAAGTTTGTTTTCTGCTTCTTCAGCAGCTGGCAGTGGAACCTTCAGTTCCCCGCCTCTCTGCAATCACCTACTGACCCAGAAGGAGGGCATGCTGGTTCATCCAGGGCTGAAATCCTTCATCTTCATGTGTGGCACCTCAGGACAAAGCCACTTCACTCTTTGGCGTATCCTCCAGAGTGGTGCAAATCCTCATTGAGGCCAGAAAGTCATTTACAAAGACCACTTATGCCATGAAGTGGAAGCGTTTTTCCATTTGGGCCACTGCAAAGGGTTGGGACTTGTTCTTGTATCCTGCTCCATCAAACATGGAGTATCTTTTGCACCTATGTGATATGGGCCTGGGGTATTCCTCACTGAAGGTCCATTTGTCGGCTATTTCTGCCTACCATACCCTCGTGGATGGCAGTACGTGGAAGTTTCCAAAACTTTCTTGAAGGGGATTCTGCATCTCAAGCCACCAGTGCGCAGTCCTGCACCACCATGGGATTTTAATTTTGTTTTGGAGAAGCTGACCTTGCCTCCATTTGAACTGGCTGGTTCTTGTGACATGTGCTGTTTGTCTTGAAAAGTGCTGCTTTTACTTGCAGTTACTTCAGCTCAGAGGATTTTTGAGCTTCAGGCCCTGATTTGTAAGGAGCCTTATTTAAGTTTTCATAGAGACCGGGTGACTCTTCGTACCAACTCTAAGTTCTTACCCAAAGTGGTTTCTGAGTTTACGTTAGTCGATTCAGCTTCCAGTATATTACCCCAAACATTCTAACCAGGGAGAGGCAATTCTTCATACCTTAGATGTTCATAGAATCTTGCGTTATTACACTAACAGGACAAAGTCTGTCTGAAAGTTGGATCAGCTTTTCGATTCCTTTGCACCCAAAAGGGAGAGTGTGGCAGTTTCCAAACAGTGTTTTTCCAAATGATTAGCAAACTGCATCATTTTCTGTTACCAGAAGCATGGTAAGACCCTTCTGGAGGAGTTTAAGGGGCATTCCACCAGGAGTATGGCTGCCTCTACTGCTTATTTCAGGAATGTGTCAGCCGCTGACATTTGCTCTGTGGCTAACTGGAGTTCAGTCCACACTTTCACTGAACATTACAGTCTGGACATTGCTTCTAAACACAGAGCAGGTTTTGGCCTAGCGGTGCTTCAGGGACTCCTGTCCTGAACTGCCTGCAGTTAGCAGTTATTTTTGCATACCTCCTGTATCTCAGTTGTCTTCTGATTCACACTGCTTGGTACTCAGTTCTCAGAGTGATTACCTACTGCAAGAGCCCTCTCGAAGTAAGATAGTACAGTTACGTAAGAACTTACCGTAACAGTAGATCTTTGAGAGAGGCTCTTTCAGTAGGTAACCTTATTCCCTCCCTCCATCCCCCAAATTTATGTGGTTTCTTGCTCTTTATTTATGATCTCTTTGTGAGCTCCAGGAGCTTCTGTTTCCTTTTCTCCTGTCGCTCTTCTTCTGAGGTCTCCGGCGGCAGAACTGGAAGATGGGCATGGGGACCGCCCACTACACTGGGTCACTCTGACGTCCATCACATGATGTCAGGTGGGTGGTCCTCTGTCAGATACTGCTGGCTAAAGCTTTCCATGGGTCCTGACACCAGGGGCACAGATCTCAGAGTGATTACCTACTGCAAGAGTCTCTCTCGAAGATCTACTGCTACGGTAAGTTCTTACGTAACTGGACTTTTTCTGCTGTACCATGCTGCTGTTTTAGTTTCACTAACCGGGCAGAAGAGCATCATGATACATTATGTCCATTTTCAAAATGAGCAATTACTGTATAAAAATACAACATAGGGATATGGTAACTTATTCTTTTTTACACACACTTGGTGAGTGAGGCCTGGTTAAACCACTCAAGCTTCATTCTTGGGGTTCCAGTGGAATCACACATCTCAGGTGTGTAAAAAAAAATCATTACTGTACACACTGTTCCCCGTGTTATTCTGTATATTATCTATCAGTGATGTACTGTAGCTGGAGGCACAGCTACACAAGTGCTATAATTTTCTCTCTCTGTCCTGCACCTCCTCTAATGTCTGCAACCAAGAGGCCAAGAAGGAAGGCATGGCAATTAACCAATTAAAATTATTACTTTATGAGCTGAGGCAATCAAAAAATGTAACAAGCATTCACTTCATACTGGAAAAAAGACACTCTGCCAGTAACCCAAGTACCGTCCGTTCTGAAGTGTCTTCAGAATGTGGGAGGGAGACATCTAATACTGTGCTGATTAGCTCATGAATCCATTCCAAGAAGGCTCCCAAATTAGAACAAGCCCCCCCCATGAACAAAATCTCCTTACTCCTACACAGTCATCGACACCCAACAGTCTGTGATGTACCAAAATAGGTGGCAATTGCAAGGATATAAAATAAATCTCTTCCAGCAGAATTCCCACCATGTCAGAAAATAAGTGGTTTTATCTTTATCGCTAAGATTCAGTGCAAAAAAGTGCAAAATCATGCACTTCGGGCACATAAATGCAAGGGAGGAATACAGGATGGGGGGTTACAGACTACCACCAGTCAAGAAAGGACCCTAGGGGTAATCAGATCTGATGGCCTAAAGATAACCAAACAATGTGAGGAGGCTGTGTGGAGAGCCATTGGGATGCTAGGGTGCATAGGGAGAGGTATCACCAGCAGAAAAAAGGAGGTGGTTATGCCACTGTACAGATCACTAGTGAGACCTCATCTGGAGTACTGTGTCCTGCTCTGGAGGCTGCATCTAAGGAAGGACATAGCCAAAACAGAGGCAGTCCAGAGAAGGGTAACAAAAATGGTGCAAGGACTGCACTAAAAGTCATATGAGAAAAACCTAAAGGATCTCAATATGTATTCCCTGGAGAAGAGGGGATATGATAGAAATATTCAAGTACATCAGGGGTATAAACAAGGTACAGGAGGATGGCATCTTTCAGAAAAGAAGCTGTATAAGAACAAGGGGGCATGATATGAGGCTGGGGGGGTAGGCTCGGGCTGTGAAGAAATACTTTTTCACAGAAAGAGTAGTGGATCGTGGAACAGCCTCCCTCGGGAGGTGGTGGGGCACAAGCGGGAATTCAAGAATGCATGGGATAGACAGGCCCTGTCAGCACTGCACCCGGAACCTTCCTTGTACGGTGCAGAGGGTGTAAACCGCATCGGTAACGGTGTGCGTTTACATAGGTAAGTACAGGAGGCTGCCAGGATCACAGGAAACCACCTATCAGGTGGTTTCCACAACAGTTATGAACTGATCCTGCCCTGGGACCGTTACCGCGGTAGTGTGGACTGCCGGTAACTGTCCCGCAGGGCACAAAAAGCGAGCGCCGAAGCTGCATTGCGGATCGGGCGCTGCTGTAACGGTCAACCGGATCCTGATGTGTGAATCGGCGGTGCCGGTCCAGAACGGACACCGCCAGTGTGGACGCACTGCACCACCCGCGGCCATAACGGATTGCATCTGTTACCGTAAGCGGTGTAGTGTGACAGGGCCTGAGAGTACTCTATCAATAGGGAAGAGAGGGTAAGCTGTAAATCAACTAGAGTCTGCAGTAATGCATTAGGTAGGGAAAAGGGGCAGACAAGGTGGGCCACCTGTCCTTATCTGCCATCAATCAATCAATCAAACTTTATTTAACCAGGCGTAAACACCATTGAGCAAGCTCGTTTTCAAGGTGGTCCTGGACATCAAACAATTCACAGGCAGGTATAGGTAGAAAATAAAATATTGTACATGTAATCGATCAATCAGGCCAAAGTATTCAGAAATATCATGGTTACAAGCAGTTAGAAAAAAACACAAAAAACAATCACTGTACATATAAGAGATAAATCAGGTCAATATATTCAGAGGTAGCACAGTTAAATGCAATTAGGAGAATACTAGACAAATAAGCAAAGAATGTAAGAAGCTTAGACCCTGGGCACTCACTAGCATATGTAGGCCAGTACATTCACTAAAGTATGTAGGATGTGGGTATTCTATTATAGGACTTGGGAGGGGTAGAGAGAGGGGTAAGCGGGGGAGGGGAGAGGTAGAGAAAGGGGTTACATGACAGGCGGAGGGGTCGGGGTGAGGAGGGGATACAAGTGCAGGGTAGCCCCTAGTGGGGGGAAGGTGGCTGACTTAGCTAAGTGTCAGAAGAGGGGCACCAGAGACTAAGGGAGTATGGTCATCTAAAACAGTTACAGGTTTCCTTCAAGTGGTCAACTATTAGTGCTTTGAAGGTGAAAGGGCCGGGGAGGGTTGAGAGTTTTAGAGATCTTTGCATGGTATTTCATAGGGAAGGGAAGGAGACATTAATTGCAGCCAAGCCATGGAATGTTTTCACCTGGGTCTCTGGAAGCAGAGTATGAGAAGCGTCTCAAACCATATGACCCCTTGGCACGCTCGAAGAAGCTCGAGATGTATGTAGGAAGCGTATCAGACAGTGCTCTATAGAACCAGAGGAGAGCATTTCTTTTCCTCCTTGTAGGTAGTGAGGACCATCCCATCTCTTGGTACACCTGGCAATGGTGGGTGCGAGAAGGCAGATTGAGGATAAACCTCAAGGCCCGGTGGTAAAGAGTGTCGGGTTTACAGAGTACTGAGGGACAATTGTTATAAAGGAATACTCCTTCTGTGTTATAAATGCACCTTCTGTGTATCTTTAAAATATGATATATACCAGAAATGTACCTCACCTGCTCTCCTAATTTCAAGGCTCATATATACAGGAAATGTATATCAACTGGTCTGTCAGTTTCAGGGCTCATAAATACAGGGAATATTGTGTATGGTGGAACGTTGTTTTGACTCATTTTTTATCCGTGCTGAAAAGCTGTTCAGCCACAGATAAAAGTTAATAGAACACTGTTCAGCCTGTATATGCAGAACAGCGTTCCAGTAGATTTTGAGACCGCATGAGCCACATACCGAGTTAAAAGAAAACTGAAGGCAAATAGCCCAGAAACAAGCTGCAGGATCAACCAGATAAATGATGCGGTGATGGCACAACACAGAAGCAGGATCAACCAGTTAGAGAAATGCATGATCAACCAGATATGTAAAATTATGTTGAATGCAGGATCAACCAGATATTTAAAATAACTTATTAAACAGTCGCTTTCACAGCCCTTGACCTCACTAATCAAAAATACAGCCATTGTTTTCTTGAAAATCCCTCCCACACCCAATAGACAACCAATGAGAGAGTGAGTTACAACGTGGGATGCCTAGTCCATAGCAAACACACAACTCCTGTAGCAACCAGCACTAACTCCTAAAATAACATGGGGCACCAAGTAATTTCTTCTTTATACCTACAAAATGATAAATGTTACTAAAAGCAAATTAAATTATTTAGAGGAGGACCATACACTATAAAAATACTGGATGGGAAACCCAGTGCCCAGCCAGTGTGTGTGTGTTCTGCCACCTGGGGGCTATGATTCCCAAGAACCTCTGGAGCTTTGCTCTCGAGGTCACAGGGAATCAAAACACACTGGTTCTACATGGTTGCCCATCCAGTATTCTTTATATATCGCACCTGACCTCAGTTTCAAGGCTCACATACACAGGAAATGTATCTCATCTGGTCTCTTGGTTTTAGGACTTATATATACAGGAAATGTATCTCAACTGGTCCCTGTTTCATGGCTCATGTATACAGGAAATGTATCTCACCTGGTCTCTTAGCTTTAGGGATGGTATACAGAGGAAATGTATCTTACTTGGTCTCTCAGTTTCAAGGTTCATATATATAGGAAATGTATCTCACCTGCTCTCTTAGTTTCAAGGCTCATATATACAAGAAATGTATCTCGTATGCTCACTCAGTATCAGGGCTCATATATACTGGAAATGTATCTCATCTGATCACTCAGTATCAGGGCTCATATATACAGGAAATGTATCTCATCTGATCACTCAGTATCAGGGCTCATATGTACAGAAAATGTGTCTCACCTGGACTCTCTGTTTCAGGGCTCATGTATACAGGAAATGTATCTCGCTTCATGTCTTAGTTTCACTGCTCATACATACAAGAAGTCTATCTCATCTGGTCGTTCAGTTTCAGGGCTCATTTACTGTATGCAGAAAAAGTGTCTCACCTGGTCTCTAAGTTTCAGGGCTCACATACACAGGAAATGCCACTGAGGACCCCATCGTAGTGCATCTTGTTTGCCAATAAAAATAATATTTTTTAACTTGAAACATGTTTTTTCAATTCAATTCAAAGTTTATTTTACCAGTATGACATCAATAAGACAACTCATTTGCGAGGAGGTCCTGGAGGGACATACGTACAGTACAAAATACAGTACAGTTACAGTGGTACAATACAGATATAGCTAAGATACCATATACAAGGACAGTAGGCATAAGGAAATTAATTAGATACAATACAGAATAGCAGAATGTTTCTAAATCTAATACAGGTGCCTATAAAGGTAAAGCTAGTTGCGTACAATAATTATGAAAAATGATTGGTGCAAAAAAGTAAATTGGAGCAATAGAAGAGCACATAAGATGCAAGGTCAAGGAGTTTTATAGCAATAGAGGAGGGTCAATGGTGGAAAAGGAGTACAGGGTACAAAAATATAACGGGGAAAGGAAAGCAAGTGTGGCGAAGGGGTGGGGTGGAGAATGTAGAAAACTAAGAAGCATCAGTGGGGCATCAGGAAGAGGTGGAGGTTGTACAAGTGCTTAATACTAGTGCAGGATGAGAGGAGTTAGAGGGATTGGAAGCAAACAGGGCCAGAGGGGAGATGGGGGAAGATTAGGAGAGGGAAGATAAAGTGGAGGATTAAGTGCCAGGAGTCAGAGAGGATATACATGATTACAGTAAGCAAGTTCAAGCATAGCAGTTACATTCATCCCTCAACATACACCTACTCAAGGACTTGAAGGTACGCAGGGCAGCGGTAAGGTTAAGTTTAGGAGTTTTTTGTATGGTGTTCCATAAGGTCGGCAGGGTGTAACTTTGTAATGAAGAACCAAACTGTGTTCTAATCTGTGGAGTATAAAATGTTATATATGAGAACTTCCTGAGAGTGTACGCACCTGGGGCACATTTAAACATGGAGCACATGTAGGGCAGGAGTTTCAGGGTTAGAGCTCTGTAAACCCAGAGGGATGTGTTGTGGCACCTCCTGACACTAAGGGATGGACAACCAACCTATAGATAAAGGGAGCAATGGTGGGTGTTGATAGAGCATTTGTAATGAATCTTAAGGCCCTGTGATAGAGTGTGTCAAGGGTAGCTAGGGCTGACTTCGGACTATGACTGTAGAAAAAGTCCACATAGTCGATTAGTGGGAGAAAGGTTGTTTGAACCAACCTTAGTTTTGCATCTTGGGTAAGCAAGTGCTTTATTCGATAAAAGAGACCAAGCCTTTGGTGATGTTTTTTGGCGGTTTCCTCTATATGCATTACAAAAGATAGTTTTCGATCTAGCCAGAAGCCAAGATATATAAATTTCTTGGCTGGTTCCAGTACTTCTTCCCAGATAGTCTTGATCTGATGATTTGTATTTAAGGAGTTGGTGGGAACATCTGTTATTAAGGGACAGGTGCATAATTCTTTTTTTTTAGTACCAAGTAATTTTGGACTTATTAAGGTCTGTTGAAGTTTAGGACAGAATTTGCCAGTTCCAGTAAAATGTATAGGCTGGGAGTCTATCTGTCCTATTATTTTTCCAGATATCCCTGTAAGGCTCTTAGTTTGCCTTCATGTGGTATGCATGTATATAAATTGGCTAAATCAATGCTTACTAGCCAAGCATCTTATAGATCTAGTTTTTTTTCTACTAAAGTCTTCATTAAGACCAAAAAATGTTTAGTATCCCATAAATAACTGAACCTACCTTTCATAGAAATATAGAAACATAGAAGTTGATGGCAGATAAGGACCACAAGGTCCATCCAGTCTGCACATTTTTTCTACCTTATGAATGTGCCATAGGCCTTTACTCTGTCAATGGTGTATTTATTCATACTCATCTGTATTGCTCCCTTATGCCTATCCCATGCCTGTTTGAAGCCCTGCACTATATTCATATTCATATTCACCACTTCCTGAGGTAGACCGTTCCATGCATCCACCACCCTTTCTGTGAAAAAGAACTTCCTCTTATTACCCCTTTATCGGCCTCCCTCTAATCTCATGCTATGTCCTCTTGTCCTGCCATTTTTCTTATATTGAAACATGTTACACTCTTTCACCTTGTTAATGCCCTTAAGATATTTGAATGTTTTGATCATATCACCTCCCTTCCTTTACTCTAGGGTATACATATTGAGCTCCGTTAATCTGTCCTCACATGTTTTCTGATGCATTCCCTGCACCATTTTGGTTGCCCTTCTCTGAACTGCCTCCATTTTGTTAATGTCCTTGTGCAGGTGCGGCCTCCAGTATTGCACGTAGTACTCCAGATGGGGCCTAACCAGTGTTTCGTAAAGAGGGATTATTACCTCCCTCTTATGATTTGTGATACCCCAATTAATACACGCCAACATCCCTCTAACCTTACCTACTGCTTTAGTGGTCTGCTTGGAAGATTTCAGGTCATCTGTGATGATGATGCCCAAGTCTCTTTTTTTCCCTTGTGATTGCCAGAAACTCCCCTCCCAACCTATAGGTAGCTTCAGGGTTTCTATTCCCTATGTGCATGATCTTGCACTTCTTTGCATTAAACCCCAGTTGCCACTCTTCAGACCATTTTGCCAGTTTTCCAGAACTTCTCTCATTCTGCCTATCCCATCTGGATCATTTATTCTGTTGTAGATCTTGGTGTCATCTGCAAATGGGCAAACCTTACCCACTAGTCCATCTGTAATGTCACCGATGAAGATATTGAAGTGGACTGGCCCTAGGACTGATCCCTAAGGTACCCCACTTGTGACTTGCATCTCTTCTGACTGTGTACTATTTACCACCACTCTCTGTGTTCTGCCTGCCAACCAGTTTGCCACCCAGTTGACCAACGTCTGACCAACCCTGAGCTTACCTAGTTTATTAATCAATCTTTTATGTGGAACAGTATAAAGCTTTGCTGAAGTCAAGGTCAGCCGACATCAACTGCACCCCCTTGGTCACCACTCTGGTTACCGGTCAAAGAAATCTATGAGATTAGTCTGACAGGAACTTCCTGTTGTAAACCCATGCTGTCTTGGATCCTGTGCTCCTATGGATTCCAGGTGTTGCTATCCTTTCCTTAAGGAGTCCTCCATAATCTTGCCTACTACTGAGGTAAGACTGACTGGTCTGTATCACAAACCCACTCAGCAGGTCAGGCCCTCTACTCCTAAAGAGCCAACCTAGAGCACAGTCTTGTGAACAGGGAACAGTACAAGGTAACCCTCTTGTCTGTTTTGTGAGTTCGGATCAACCTTTGGTCTCAAGTTCTGGAGATTCAAACTGTTAACCTCTTGTTAGCATACCCAATGCACAGGCTCAGATATATCTGTCTTGGGGCCAGATATCTTTGCCTACGAGCATCTAACCAGGTATACAGAGATGAACCCTTAAAACATTAATAAAGACCTCAGATTTAAAACACTGCTCTTTCCAGTTTGGTATCACCATTCAAGCTTATGTCTATTGTCTGCTAAAACCATGTACTTTTCTTACAAATAAAAAGAAGTCAAAGACAGACCAAGTAAGTTCTAAAAATAATTTTACTGTAATAGATAAGAATATGTAAAACACAACAATACAGAACTGTTATATCACAAGACATACAAATCTATTAAAAGAACAAGGTTTTAAACAGTGCAATTCCTACTACAGTACTTAGTCTCTAAATACTTGCTTAAAAGTGCTCCCAAGATGTTTCATGGTCAGAGTCTAGGTAAAAGTGTCTCTCTAGTAAAACAGAATATTCCTTAAACAACTATATGGGACAACCCATTTTTGTGTGAGGTTAGCTAGCTCCTCCTCTGTCAGATTATGTATAAAAAATATATATCTTATACAAAAGTATTACATTCTGCAACTTCAGCATAATTCATGTCCTTCAAATGACACTTCATTTGATCTCATACTGTACCCTCCCTCACACAGGCTTCACATGGAGATTTACAACTTTGCACCCCTGTGTAACATCCTCACTTTCCATTCTAACGTCATAAACCCTGGTTATGATTTCTCTCTTAACAAAATTAACTTAAACAAGCTGTAATTAACTCAGAGAAACAGGATCCTTGATTAAAGTCTTCCATGTAACACATTATCTCTAAAAACTGAGTGTGTGTGAACTCACATGCTGTCAGCATTTCTTCATGGCTTGCATCCTTCAGCTGAAATCTGGGGGGGGGGGATGAGTGAGGTAATTCTAAGAACCTCAGATTTTTTCAGCAGAGACAGTCAGTAATACATTTTATATTAAAAAGAAATGATACAGCACTCAGAACTGGCTGTCTATGTCACACTCTATAGTTCCCTGCCTCATCCCTGCTGCCACTCTTGTGGAGCAGAATCACATGAGCCCTTCCCAGTCTTCTGGGACCTCTCCTGTGATCAGAGACTCACTAAACAGCTCTGCCAGTTCCATCCTTAGCTCCTTTAGTACCCTGGAATGTATGCCAACAGATCCCATTGCCTTGTCCACACTGAACTTAGCGAGGTCTTGTAGGACCCTTTAGTTTGTGAAGGGACTTGTACATACCTCCCTCCCCCCTGTGTCCCTGGTGCTGGACTGTGGGTCCTGCCCTACAGTCACCTCAGTAAATACTGAGCAGAACTATCTATTTAGAATAGATGCTTTTCCTTGGTCCTCCTCCACACACTCCCCTTTATCCCCCTTGATCTTAGTAATACCCCCCTGGACTTTCTCCTTTCACTAATGTATCTATAGAAAGTCTGTCCCCTTCTTTTACTTTTTGTACTAGCGTTTCCTCAGTTTGGGCCTTTGCCTGCCTTACTGCCCTCCTGCTTCCCTTAGGGAAGTTTGGTATCCTCCCTATCTTTGTCCTGCTCGTTCCTTATATTTCCTGAAGGCCAGCCTTTTGGCTCTGACCTTTTCTGCTACTGTTTTTGAGAACCAAAGTGGTTTCCTCCTTCTTTTGCTCTTGCTTTTCTCCCTAACACAATGGGATGTTGCTTCAAGTATTGCATCCTTAATGCTTGCCCACTTTGCCTGTACCCCCTCATCTGTATTTCTTCTTGCCAGGGCTATTTTAACTCTGTTGGCCATCTTATCAAAGTCAGCTCCTCTGAAGTCCCATATTTTTGCCTTGGAATGGGATGATTTAGTTCTAGTGGACAAATTGAACCGTACCATGTGATGATCACTGGCCCCCAGGTGACCTTCTACCTGGAGATCTTTGATCCTTTCCCGTTGGTCAGTACTAGATCCAGGATAGCCCTGTCTCTTGTGGGTTGTTGTACCAATTGTTTGAGGCCCTCCCCTGCAGAGAATCCACTATATGCCTAGTTCTGGCAGATGTTCCTGCTGGTATTGACCAGTCTGTATCTGGCATGTTGAAGTTTCCCTTAGCAGATCCTCCCTTAGCTGTCATGTTTTGTATACCTTCTAACAGTAATGTGTCTATGTCCTTCCCCTGGTCTGGAGGCCTGTAGACAGCCCCAGTTCATATGGCTGTCCCATTTCCTGTTTCCAGGGTGACCCACAATTCTTCTAGCTCCTTATGTGTATTCTGAATTTCTGTAGCTTTGATATTTTCATTGACATAAAGGGCCACTCCACCCCCCTCTTTTTTCACCTTGGCCTCTTCTGAACAGTACATAGCCGGGTACAGTAATCTCCCAAGTGTGGTTACTGGTGGACCATGTTCATACTAAGGTTCATACTAAGGTATTAAAAGAGCAAGAGAGCCAGAGGCCCATAAGAGCTCCCATACTAATTTGTCATAATATGTTAGGGGTGTATCTGATAATAGGTAGGCATCCAGCCTTGCCTTAAATTCTGTTTTATTTTTACTGATAATGACATTAAGTGGAAGTTTGTTCCAGGGATTGATAATCCTTAAAGTGAAGAAACATTTTCTTCTTAAGTAATTAAAGGTTTTTCCACTTAATTGAAGTGGATGGCCTCTTGTGTTGAATCTACTGTCCTTAAATTGCAGACCAAAATCTGTCATTAAGATGGGATCCTGGATAATATTGTATAAAAACAATAAATCCCCACATAACCGACGAGTTTCCACTGACAGCAAATTGAGACTATTTTGTGTATTTTTGTAAGGCTGATTATACATTCCTTTTATGTGCTTGGTATATTTTCTCTGGACTTTCTCTAACTGATTAATATGAGACCTTTTATATGGACACCAGAGCTGTGACACATACTCCAGATGTGGCCTAGCATAGGCCCTAAACAACAACATCATTACCCTAGGATCTCTCGTGGTGATGTTACGTTTAATGGACCATTTAATTTGATTTTTCTTATTTACCACTTCATTTATATGATGGTCATATTCCAGATTTTGGAAACTATCACCCCAAATCCTTCTCATCAGTAGTAGTCACTAGGTACAATTTCCCAGAACATATGTTCTCATAGGATTTTGTGGGTCTAAATGCATGACCTTGCATTTGTTGATATTTAGCTTCATACTCCTTTGGTAACCCAGGTAGAAATTAAATCCAGATCACGTTGGATTGTACCAGTGTCTTCAAGGTTGGTTCTAGGGCCTCCAATTTTGATATCATCCACATTTTTGATGGTTGTGGATAGACAGTTTACAGTAAGATTGGAAATGAAGGCCTGAAATAAACATGGGCCTAGTACAGAGCCTTGGAGTACCCTGCTGGTAACATGGCCGACATTGGATAATAGTCCATTGATTATGATCTGCTGTGTGCGGTTAGACAGCCAATTACAGAGCCATGTTATAATGTATTTATTGATATGTAGATTTTGTAGTTTAATCTTAAGGCCCAGTGAGGCATGACATCAAAGGCATTGCTAAAATCTATAAAGATAATATCACATGGCTTTTGATCTACTATCTGACTGATATTTTCATAAAACACATTAGGTTGGTCAAAAATACTCTACCTTTCATGAAACTGTGTTGTTCACTATCTGATTTATTTAGAATAGGTGCTATAATATCTTTAATCAGACTTTCAAATATTTTGCATAAAGGCAAAGTAAGGCTAATAGGTTGATAATTAGACCAGTCAGATTTTACTCCCTTTTTATAAATGGGTATAACATTGGCACTTTTCCATTCATTAGGGACACAGTTTTACTAAGACATGATTCAAACAGGAGTTTTAAGGGAACCACCAATCTCATAAAGAAAGTGTCCAGTGATATGGTCAGGTCCCATACTTGTTTTACCTTTCTGAGATAGTAATTTATCAACTATCGCATCAACCTCAAAGGTGATGGGGACTTCACTGAAATATTGGGGACAGGACCCTATAGGTATAGTACCTGTGAAAACTTTACAGAATTCTTTGTTAAAGGTATTTGCCATATCCCTGGGATCATGAATTTCTACATTATTGACTTGAATAGGTCCAATCTTACATTGCGTTTTTTTCAATGAGTTGAAATATGAAAAAAAGTGTTTACTATTGGATTTATTTGCATTTTTGGCCAAGTTAAGTTCCCATTTTCTTTTAGATTTTCTAATGCTGTCTTTACATTTTTTTTGAACACAGAGATAGCCTTCCCAATTTGGTGTAGTTTTAGATTCATAGGGCCAGATATTCAAAAGGGTTGCGCCATGCGCAATAGGGTTGCGCCTGCACAAGTCCAAACTTGCTCCATTCTGCGATATTCAGCAGGAGGCAGTTGCACCACAGAAAACATGCTGAGCAACAGCGCAATGCAAATGAATGCATGCTGAACTGGAGGGGGAGGAACCATGCATAAACTGCACAGCCCAATATTCAGCCAGGCTGTGCAGAGTTGACTGAGCGCAACCCCCAACCTCGCCTGCAGGACTTTGAGCCAAAATAAAAGGCTTAAGTTGAGGGGCCACCCACAGGTGAGCTGCTGTATTGCAGGGCACAACACAGCAGCTGCCACCTGTGGCTGCACCCCAATCCCTGTGCCCCCGCAGCCTGATCACGGGCATAGTGTACTCCCCCACCAGCCTGATCGCGGGCATCAAAGTGGCTCCCTCCCACCTCCCGTTCCTTATCCCTGGTGGTCAGTGGACGAAATGCCCGATCGGCGGTATGTATTAACTCCACCCCCTCCCGTTCACATCCCTGGTGGTCCAGTGGACGAGAATGCCCGATCGCAGAGGCGGTATGTGTGATAAACCCCGAACATAGCCCTGGTGGCTGGTGTCCCCACCCTACCACCCACGAAGCCCCACCACCCGCTCCCCAGCAGCGGGGCGGCAGCATCACCCACCTGCCTGCACCGCCCCACCCGCCGACTGACAGCCCGGTAGGGCTGCCGCCCGATGGTGCAGAGCAAGAGCCAATGGGTGTGCCATCGCCATACTATGACAGTCCAGATTTGTGAATGATTCATTCACAAAACTGGACTATCCGTTCTATTGAGCTGCAAGCCAATGAGGCGTGCAGCCCATACCATTATGACAGTCAGATTTGTGAATGATTCATTCACAAAACTGAACTGTCATCTCTGACTAAACTACTGCGCCCATTAAGCTCTTACTCTACACCAATGGGCATGCAACCTACTGGGCTGTCATCGGCGCAGCCAGGCGGCAAGTGGGTGGGATGCTGCCGACTGCGGGAGGCGAGTGGTGGGGGCTCGTGGTGGGTAGGGTGGGGACACTAGCCACCAGGGCTATGCTCGGGGGTTTATCACACATACCACCGCGATCGGGCATTCGGTCCACTGGACCACCAGGGATGTGAGCAGGAGGGATGGGACTTATTAAACATACCGCCCGCGATCGGGCATTGGTCCACTGGACCACCAGGGATGTGAACGGGAGGGTGGGAGTATTAAACATACCACCTGCGATCGGGCATTTCGGTCCACTGGACCACCAGGGATATGTACGGGAGGAGGGTGGGGAGCCACATTGATGCCCGCGATCGGGCTGGTGGGGGGGGAGTACACTATGCCTGCGATTGGGCTGCAGGGGGCATCGATCCCCGACGGCTGCTGCCTGGCAGGCGCCAGGCGCAAGTCGCTCGGGGATCGGCGTACCTACATGCTAATGGCATGCAAATGGGGACATAATCACATGCAAATGGCCCCCCCTTCGCCTTGCATGAATTATAGCCCCATTTGCATGTCACCTTTTGAATATCGTGATTTTGAGCATGGCGCAATGGTACTTGCGCCATCGCAAGTTGAATGCTCCACTCTGTCAACTTGCGGTGGCGCAAGTTCCACTGTGCCATGCACAGTGGCTGTGGCTGGGGGGTGATATTCAAAGGAGTTGCTCAATAGCGCAACTCCTTTGAATATCGGCCAGGACACACCCCTGCGCAACTATTTTGCGCAGCTCAAGGGCTTGGGCCTATGAATGGCGCAGTTTGAATATCCAGCCCTAAGTATTTTGCATATTTATTATTTTTTTACTTGATAAGTCTTCTGATGGTTTTATTGAGCCATTTTGGATTAACCAGCAAACACAGAAAGTGGGCTCAACAGCTCAAGAAGCTACAAATAGTAGCATACTTTATTAAATAAAATAAAAAGCACGCACCCCCCTAGTGCACACACATCAAAGTTTCACGCGCCCTGGCGGCTTTTCAAGACGCCTTGAAAAGCGCCAGGGCAGCATGAACGTTGATGTGTGTGCACTTAGGGGTGCATGTTTTTATTTTATTTAATAAAGTATGCTGCTATCTGTAGCTTCTTGAGCTGTTGAGACCGCTTTTTTCATTTGCTGGCACTTCCTATTGAGTGTGGCTCCAGCGTGTGTCTCCTGAGCCGTGTTCTTTTTGCTGTACCATTTTGGATTAAGCTTCCCCTTTGTATATTTTTCTCTGATTGGTATGTACCTGTCTTTTATTTGTAATAAGGTATTCTACAGTAATTCCCAGTATTTCTGTATAGAAAGATCAGTATGTGCTTTATTCCAATCTATTTGTCCTAGAGCTTGTTCCATAGCCACAATATTAGCTCTATCCACAATATTAGCTCTATCATACATGAATATCATGGTTGTTTCCACATTTAATCAACACATATACTGTCTCGCTAATGGCTACTATGTCTAGTTTAGTTTCTGTCATTGTTGCCTCCAGGTCTGGGATCTTGTTTCCCAGACTGTGGACATTTGTGTACATGATTTTCCATTGGCCAGATTTTGGTGCATTAGTTGGGTGAGGTCTGGCTTTTCCCATGTGCATCGTATGGGGAGCCAGACCTTTTTCCTCACCAGGTGATGCTGATGATCTACAAACATGTTGAACTCCTGTTTGATCACTAGCTGAGAGGGGAGGAGTATTCTTCCCATTCGATGTATCGGGTGCTGCACCCCTCTCCCCATTTGCTAGTCTTAAATATTCGGCCAATACATCAAACTTCTGCCCCAATACACTGACTCTTTCCTTAGTCAGATGCAGTCCATCGAATTTAAAGAACTTTTGCTCCCAAAACTTGCCAGTTACCTACAAATTTGTATCCTTTTCCTGGCACCAGCCCTTGAGCCACATGTTTAGCTCCCCTATCTTCCCTTCTCTGACCTTCCGCCCATCTGCTCCCCTCTCCCAGACTGGCAGGACCTCAGAGAAGGAGATGCTGGATGAAATGGAGGACAGTTTGTCTCCCAGCCTGGTCAGGTGTTCCTTGGTCTCCACAACTGGCCAGCTGGCTAGATCGTTAGTTCCTATGTGTACCAGGACATCAATGTTTTCTCCTGCTTCCTGCACAATTTTAGCAATGTGGTTAGTGTCTCTCCATGCTGATGTACCTGAGAGACATCTGATCATTACCCCTGGCCAGAGGTAGGTATCAACTCCCCAAATCATGGAGTCTCCTATGATCAGAAGTGTTTTGGATTTCCTTTTTGCCTTTTTTGTTTTGGTCTCTATTATGTGTGAGTTTTGTAGCACTAGCTCCTGTGCTGCAGTGTCCTGCTCTGCAGTATCCTCTGTCCCTTTGTTTGATTTCGGAGATAGAGGCAGATACCGGTTTGTAGTTCTTATATGATTTGTGGAGGTGATATGCTGGTGAGCATTGAGTGATGGGGTACCTGATTTGCCCCTCCTAACCACCTGCCAACCTCCCAGACCAACTACCCTCTGCAGTGTAGGTGCTTCAGTTGGATGTTGGAGAAATGGTGGGCAGTTCTTGTAATACGTTTCCTCCTGAATATGCAATTTTAGGCCTACAATCTCTGCCCATGCTGCCCGGAGCTGAGCCCTTAGATCTCCGATGATCAAGCATGTAGGACAGTGTCCTAAATCCTGTATAACTGCCCTTTTGAAAAGTGTCCCACAGTACCTACAGTTAATATCCATTCCAGTTGAGTTGCCAAGTTTATAACCTGGTCTGAGTAATTAGATGGAAAATTTTTATTTTTTTGTTTGTTTTGTTTGTTTTTGTATAACTTTTTATAACAAGTTGATGGAAGAGGGATGCCTGGATATCATGGCAGTCACAAAAACTTGGTACACAGAGAACCATGACTGGCATGTCAACATACCAGGGTACACAATCTACAGGAGGGACAGGGAGGGAAGAAGAGGAGGAGGAATAGCTCTCTATGTAAGGGAAGGGATCAAAGCAACAGAATTAAAGGGTAAACAGGGAGGAGAGAAGACACTGTGGGTCACCCTGGAGACTTGAAATGGCACCACAATCCACACAGGGATTGTATACAGACCCCCGTCTCAGGGGGAGGAAATGGACAAGGAAATGATAGAAGGCATTCTTGGGATGGCAGAGAAAGGGGAGATATTGCTGATGGGGGACCTGAATATGCTAGATGTTAACTAGAGCACCTTTGCTGTAGCCACATCCAAAAGCAGGGCCATTATCGATGCCCTACAGGGGGCATGCCTCAGACAGCTTGTTTTGGAATCCACTCAGGAGGGAGCAATCTTAGACCTGGTACTCTCAAATGGGGATGGAGAGGCTCTCCAGTCTTGAAGTAGGTAGCCATCTGGGAACAAGTGACCACCAAACAGTGTGGTTCACAGTAAACTTGGCTGTAGAGTCAAGCTATACAAAACTGAAGGTACTGGACTTCAGGAGAGCTGATTTTGTCAAAATGGGAGAGTGCCTCAGAAAAGCACTAGCAAACAAGCAAGAAGGTGGGGTGGAGCAACAATGGGGAAACATCAGAACCGCCATCACAGAGGCAACAAGCCTTTGTGTGCAGCAAATAAACAAATCAAAATGAAAGAAAAAAACACTATGGTTCTCAAAATAAGTGCTGGGGAAGGTAAGGGAGAAAAAGATAGCATTTAGGAAGTATAAGGTAACACGGAAGGAGCAGGACAGAGAACTGTACCAGTTAAGCAGAAGGAAGCAGGGAAGGCAGTCAGAATAGCAAAGGCCCAAACCAAGGAAAAGATAGCCAGCTCGGTTAAGAAGGGGGATAAAACCTTTTATAGGACATTAGGGAGCAAAGAAAGACTAAGGCAGGGATACTAAGGCTGAATAAAGAGGAAGGTTGTTGGGCAGAGAGTGACAGTGAAAAAGCAAGGATACTGGATGAATACTTCTGCTCAGTATTCACAATGGAAAAGCAGGGGGAGATACCTTATCTAGTCAATAGAAGCACTCTGGATAGGGGGGGTTGATATTAGTCCTTTCACAGAAGAAAGTGTTCTGAAAGAACTCTTAAAACTGAAGGTGGATAAAGCAATGGGGCCTGATGGGATTCACCCCAGAATTCTAAAAGAACTAAGGGAAGAACTAGTAATACCACAGATTACCCTTTTCAATAAATCATGGGAGGATGGTGTGGTACCTGAGGACTGGAGAAGGACAGATGTGATTCCCCTTCACAAAAGTGGGAGCAAGACAGAGGCAGGAAACTGCAGACCTGTCAGTTTGACCTCTGTGGTAGGGAAAATGATGGAATCACTTCTGAAGGAAATAAATTTTGAGTACCTAGAGGTCAGCGGGGCACTGGACCCAAGGCAGCGTGGATTCACAGCAGGAAGGTCATGTCAGACAAATCTAATTGATTTCTTTGACTGGGTGACCAAAGTAGAAAACCAGGGAGGGCTGTGGACATGGCTTACCTAGACTTTAGCAAGGCATTTGACATAGTCCCGCACAAAAGATTAATAAATAAATTAGCGAGCCTGGGAGTGGGTCCCAGGGAGGTAGCCTGGGTAAAACACTGGCTGGACAACAGGACACAGCAGGTAATAGTAAATGGAGTCCACAGTGAAGAAAGGGGGGTTACTAGTGGGGTACCGCAGGGTTCAGTAGTGGGGCCAGTCCTTTTTAATGTCTTTATAAGTGACATTGCAGAGGGACTAGAAGGGAAAGTATGTCTTTTGCAGATGACACAAAGATCTGCAACAGGGTTGATATGCAAGGTGGGGTGGAAAGGATGAGAAGGGACTTTGCAAGGTTGGAGGAATGGTCAAATGTATGGCAGCTTAGATTCAAAGCAAAGAAGTGCAAAGTAATGCACCTGGGAAACAAAAACCCAGGGGAAGAGTACACAATGGGGGGTGTGATACTGACAACATCAAAAATGGAAAGGGACTTGGGGGTAGTCATATCAGATGACCTAAAGGTGGGCCAGCAATGTGAGAAGGCAGTAAGGAGGGTTGAGGGATACTGGGATGCATAGGGAGAGGCATCACCAGTAGAAAACAGGAAGTCGGTGGCCCTCTGTACAGACAGTTGGTAAGACCACATCTGGAGTACTGTGTACAGTTCTGGAGACCCAATCTCTGCAAAGATATAGACTGGGTGGAGGCTATCCAGAGGAGGGCAACCAAAATGGTGCAGGGTCTGCAACAGAAGACATATGAAGAAAGACTAAAGGAGCTAAAGATGTATAGCTTCAAGGAAAGGAGGGAGAGGAGGACATGACAGAAACTTTCAAATACCTCAAGGGAATCAACAAAGTCCAAGAGGGTAGCATCTTTCAGAAAAAGAGATGTGCAAGAATAAGGGGGCACAATTTGAAGATAGAGGAGGGATGGCTCAGAGGTAATGTGAGGAAGTATTTATTCACAGAGAGGATTGTAGATGCATGGAATGGCCTTATTGAGGAGGTTGTAGAGTCAAAAACTGGGGGAATTCAAGAATGCATGGGATAGACATAAGACAATTCTAGTGGGGGTAGGAGGAAGTAGGCTGTTGGTTAACTAGTATCTGCAGCCTATCCGTTAGGTAGAGGAATGGGCAGACTAGGTGGGCCTAGTGGTCCTTATCTGCCATCAAATTCTATGTTTCTATGTAAGTTAAATTAATTGTGCCCCTTTAAGTATAGTCACTGTGTGGCTACTACTCTGATCCTCCCCTTCCTGCTTTGCTAGAGGAAATGTCACAATTGTGCTACTCTATAAAAGGAGTATAGCATGGGGTGGTTGGGGATGGGGGTGGGTGGTTGGGCCCTTCCCCTGCTGAAAAAGAAGATCCACAAATGAAGGAAATAAAGAGGTAAGAGCAGAAACAATCAACCAACAACAAATGCAGACACTGTCCCACAGTCTGTATCTCATAAGTGCTCCTGTAATTAGCCCTGAAAGCTTAGCCTAATGATAGATAAAACTGTAAAACCTGTCAGCACAAAAAGTAACAAAAACCTGTAAGCACCACCTGTAACTATTTAACAGAAGGTATACCCTGCAAAAAACACTTTGCTACAGATAAAAAAAAGCAGTAATCGGTAAGCACAAAAAGTAACAAAACCTGGAAGCGCAACCTGCAGAACAATTTAACAGAAGATATACCTTTCAAAAACACTTTGAATCAGAGAAAAATAAAGTGGTAACCTGTAAGCACAAAATGTAACAACCTATAAGCACAACCTTCACAACAATTTAACAGAAAATATACCTTGCAAAAAAACCAACCTTGAAACAGAGAAAAATAAAGCAGTAATCTGTAAGCACAACACAATATCAACCTACACGCACACCCTGTAACAATTTAGCAGAAAATATACCCTGCAAAAAAACAAGTTCAATCAGAGAAAAAATAAAGCAGTAAACTGTAACACCTGTAGGCACAACACAGTAACAACCTGTAGGCCCAAACTTGAACAATTCCACAGAAAATATATCCTTCAAAGAAACAATTTGAATTAGAGAAAATAAAACAGTAATCTGTAAACACAAAACAGTAACAAACCTGTAGGCACACCCTGTAACAATGTAACAGAAAGTATACCCTGCAAAAACAATTTGAATCAAAGAACAATAAAGCAGTAATATGCAAGCAAAAAAAACTGTAACAAAACCTGTAAGCACAAAAGAAAATAGTAACACACAGTAAATCTGCCTAGCCAAAAGAAGCCTTAATTATTTTCCTTGTTCTGATAATGTTGTTCCTTGCTCTGTCCTTACAAGCAAACCTAGAAGAAAAGAGCTCAGGTGAAGTGAGGTGTCTTTGCCAGCAAACCTAGCCTTTCACATAAAGTTTAATGAAAAAATCCACATATTGAGATATTGACTGTCATTGACCCAATTCCTGATATGATTGGTCTACCTGGAGAAGTTATATCTTTGTGGATTTTTGGCAGGATGTAAAACCTGGAGATTTTAGGATGATTATTTAAGAAAATATTTAGTGTCTATGGTCCTATAAATTATCAGTTCAGCAACTCACTCGTGTGGCTACACACTAGATCTGGTATTTACTTTGGGCCTTGAGGTCGATGACCTCAGGTTTGATCCGGTGGTTTGGTCGAATCAGAGCACCATGAAGTTCACATTTGGGGCCCCTCCCCGAGGGTCCATCCTCTGTGGAGATGGTCCAGTACCATCCTTTACCGGGATTATCCCCAACAGCACATAAGGTGGTACTAGACCTATCAAGTGTGGAGGTTACATGAGTGATTAGACTGGAGGAGGCAGTGGTGGCCTATAATGGGGCCATCACTGCCGCTTTCGACTCAGTCATGCCCATTTGTATCCAACTCTTATGTACTCGGCGGAAGCCCACCTGGTTTGATGGGGAACTCAGGGTGTTAAAATTTAAGGGCCAGAAGTGGGAGAGGGGCTGGAGGAGATCTGGGCTGATGGGGGACAAATTGGCCCTGAGGTCACATTATGGTGACTATCAGGAGGCAATCTCCCGAAAGAAGGCAGTTTTGCATCTAGGGAGATTGCTGTCAAAAGGAATAAACCAGCTCATCTCTTTTGCATGGCAGACAGGCTATTACATCCAGCCTGTCTCTGAGTGGGAAGAGCAGGTTCTAGCACAATGTGCAAGGAGTTTGCTCTGTTCCTTGCCAACAAAATGTCCTCTATCAGGGCGGAGATCTCTCCAGCATCACTCAAAGGGATTGTGGGGTTCACTCTGAGGCATGCCTGAGCACCCCTCTTGCATGGGCTGAGCTCGACCCAGTTGAAGTGGAGGAGGTGGCGGAGATAGTCTCAAGGCTGCGACCAACATACTGTGATCTGGACCCAGGCCCAACCCGACATTTGATTGGATGTATGGACCTGATAGGATCTGTGGTTGCTGATATTGTCTGGAGCTCCTTGAGGAGTGGGGTCTTTTGTTTGGCCTTGAAAGAGGCCTTGGTCAGACCCCTACTGAAGAAACCCTCAATGGACTCGGAGTGTCTTAGCAACTACAGACTGGTCTCAAACCTCCCATTTTTAGGGAAGGTTTTAGAAAAAGTGGTGGCCATCCAGCTTGAGATGCGTCTTGCCTCTTCAACCACTTATGAGCACTTCCAGTCTGGATTTAGATCCGGGCATAGCATGTAGACCACCCTGGTGAAGGTGCTTAATGATCTCCTAATGGCAAGAGACAGGAGAAAGCGAACCATCTTGGTCCTCCTGGATCTCTTGTCGGAGTTTGACACTGTGGACAATGAGGTGTTGCTGGACCACCTGCAGTACTGGTGTGGCCTAGCTGGCAATGTTATCAACTGGTTTAAGGTCATACCTGACAGGTAGAGTGCAGAGGGCGATGATCGGGTTAGCCTCATCTAACCCAAAGCCTCTGCTCTGTGGAGTGCCGCAGGGGTCTGTCCTGTCACCCTTACTGTTCATGGTGTACATGCTGCCATTGGGAGACATTATCAGGTGTTATGAATTGGGTTTTCATTGCTATGCTGGCTGATGACACCCAACTATACCTGTCCTGTGCACCTGGTAACCAGATGGCAGCTTCTGTGTTTAACAGCTGCCTAGAGGAGATCCAGACTTGTATGACTCACAACTGGCTACGACTCAATGCAGACAAGACAGAGGTACTGGTGGTGGAGCCTGGTCATCTCTGTGGTGGGAGGGGGGCTGGGAGATCCCGTGGTCTAGTACTGGGGGGTTTCCTTGACCCCCTCTGCCCAGGATGAGGATCCGGGCGTGATCCTCGATGACGGCCTGACACTTGATGCTCAGGTGTCAGCTGTCATAAAAAGTGGATTTTATCATCTGAGGAATATCGCCTAAATCCAGGCCCTTATACCAACTGAAGACCTGGCCAAACTGGTGCATGTGTTTGTCACGTCCAAACTGGATTACTGCAATGCCCTATATCTGGGGCTGTTTAGAGGCAATCTCCATCGACTGCAGCTGGTGCAGAACGTGGCGGCTAGATTATTGACAGGAACCCGAAGATCTGATCACATTACATCTGTCCTCTGTGGTTTGCACTGGCTGCCAGTTAGGTGAAGGATTGTCTTCAATCAGATTACTGACCTATAAGACCTTGCACGAAGGGGGACCACACTACTTGCAAGATCTCCTTGTGCCTCACTGCCCATCTCAGGCTCTCCATTCCTTCGAGGGTTACCTCCTTGGGGTTCCCAGGGTTATGCTGCTGCATTCAGGTGACCGTGCATTTTTACTGGCCGCACCTACCCTGTGGAACTTATTGCCTAGTCATCTGTGGGAGGCACCCTCAGTGGAAACGTTTAAAAAGGGTTGAAGACATTTTTGTTCAACTAGGTTCTTAAACAATTGATCTGAATATATATATATATATATATATATATATATATACACATACACATATAAACATAGAAGTTGATGGCAGATAAGGACTGCAAGGCCCATCCAGTCTGCCCATTTTTTCTACCTTATGAATATGCCATAGGCCTTTACTTTGTCAATAGGCTATTTATTCATACTCATCTGTATTGCTCCCTTATCCCTATCCCTAGCCTGTTTGAAGCCCTGCACTGTATTCATATCCACCATTTCCTGAGGTAGGCCATTCCATGCATCTACCACCCTTTCTGTGAAAAAGACTTTCCTCACATTACCCTTAATCGACCTCCCTCTAATCTCATGGTGTCTTCTTGTCCTGCTATTTTTCTTATATTGAAACATCTTATACCTTGTTAATGCCCTTAAGATATTTGAATGCATATATATATATATATATATATATATATATATATATAAACACACACACTGTATTTTATTTATTGATATTTTAATAATGATAGATTTTATGTTTATTGTTGCATGCTCCACCTGCTATATTGGATATACTGTACTGTGTTTCATGTTGTTTTAAATTTTAATGTTAAGCGCTCAGAGTCCCTGGAAAGGGGTGCTATATAAATAAAGTTTCTATCTATCTATCTATCTATCTATCTATCTATCTATCTATCTATCTAGCCTTCCTGTAGTGTTGAATTTGCAATTGTTTTAATACCCCCTTGAATGGTTTCCACTGAGTTTTCTGGCAGTTTTACATAGTTATTTGGATTGCTTTATTGCCTCCGGCATTCTTTTTGATAGTACTCATATGCCTTGTTTACACAGCCAATATTGAGTATGGTGCCATGTTAATTGCCATGGTCATTCTTGCTGAAATGCTGTGGAGCAGTGTTCAGGATGGCCTGACTCTGGAGTGCTGTAGATGCTGCTCTACAAGTTCCGGCATCTTGAGGATTCCAGTGGCGGGGCGGGGTTCAGTCACTGGTGATCTCGGAAATGATGCTGAAGTGCTAGAAGGATCATGAATGCCAAGTTCAGCTAAAGGTACCTTTTGATAGTTGAAAGACAGCTGAACTTGGGAAAGTGGCTCTTTTTGAAAAACAAGGGCTAAAAATTTCAGAAAACACAGTCTCAGAGTCGAACCGTGACACTGGGCATGCACTTATGTGTATAGGCATAACATGGGGAGGGGTTTCAGCTATTCTGATTGGTCATTAGCTGTAGAAGTGTCTAACGCATGGCTAAAACTAGAAACACCTTTTAGAATACACAGTCCCATTTTATAAGTGCAGTAAGCCACTCTGAGGTGTGCGTTAGACAGATTAATGCACGGCTAGGGGGCTGGACACACTCGGCCTGCAGCCTCTTACCTCACTATGCCCCCCCAAGCCATATGTTAGGACTGTATAATGCACACTGCGTCATGTTGTATATCTCGTTAATGCTTTAGTTAGGGTTAAAGTGACAAAAGTATGGAAATGTGGCATTAGGGTTTCCAACCCTAACACCCCATGCCCACCCTGCACACACCAACAGGCATCAGGGGTGTGCCTTGGGGTCATTAGCCCTAATGCTTACCCCATTCCATAAGTAAATAAGCTAAGATAGGTACAGTATAGGAGAATGGGGTGAGCATTAGGGCTGATGACCCCAACGCCTGTCGGTGTGTGCAGGGTGGGGGTGGGGTGTTAGGGTTGGAAACCCTAACGCCACGTTTCCCTGCTTTGTCACTTTAACCCTAACTAGAGCATTAACAAAGTTTTTTTGCAATTTATTTCCTTACTTTTAAAATAGTTTGACCTACCCAGTCATCAAAATTCAATAAATAAATAAAAAAAAAAAATCATGTCCTTATTTGCCTGTGGGAGTGCATGTCTCTCTAGGCCCTGTGCTCTCATCCCTCCATAGATGCATATATGTATGTAGCTGTAGAGTGACCAAAATTGTCAGCATAGTCATCTTATTACCCCATCTCATGTTCCCAGTATAGAAAATTTCCAAATCCTGCTGAAATGTAATTCTGCGCAACTACAGTGCCATTCTGCGCTGCAGGTGTGCAAAAACATTTTGGCCAGGATTTGACAAATGACAGCTGTGACATATATGAGGTGGGGTAATCAGACTGCTGCTCAGGCTGCTGCTGGTTCTTCAGTTCCGCTCCCATTCCTTTAGATCTCCCCATCTTGAAATCGGTATCAGGTTGTGCCACTTGGTGAGCTGAATCAGTATCTGCCAATCATTTTCAAGTCTACACACTTTAAAATTAGGTTTTTACTGATTTTGTTCCGCAGGATTGTGGAACCGTAAAAAAGTGCATCTTCAAGGCAAGTGTGCTCAACAGTGACCCTAGAAGAGGAGGTCTATGACAATGATTTATTCTTGTATTGGTCCTCAGTCCTTGATGACTGTGGCAGTGACAGCATTGCTGAAAGTCAGGGAGTTCCCTTCCCTGAGATGGTCAAGCGAAAGGGCGATGCTTGCTTTGGCACCTGTGGCCTTGACTTGAGCTTCCATGGTCTTGATGGTAATGAAAGTTTCTAGAGCCTTCTTTCAGTGTCTCCTTGTGGCCTGGTTGAACCCCTGGCAGACCTTGCAGGATCTGACATTGTGGGACAGGCCCAAACAGCAAACAGAAATCCACAAATGCAGCACTCTTCAGCAGTTGGCAGTATAGCTTAGAGGTCAGAGGAATGAGGTGTCAACAAGCTTGATACATCCAGCAGACCATATTCGAGTTTGATTCTCACAACCTCCACTTCCATACTGTGTGACTCTGAGCAAGTCACTTAACCACCCAGCACTCCCAGGTTGCCCCTGAAAACAGGCACTTATGCCTAGTGGGCCTTACCCGGTTACTAAAATAAAAAAAAAAATTAAAAAAATACAATATCTACACAGAGATGTCTTAGCAAAATGCATTTAAAGAGGGCTCTCGACCTAAACCCTGTCATTGTGGGGCTGCAGCCTTTCACACAGCACAAGCCCAGTCATTTGCTTTGCAGCAGCGTTCTTGTGGATTCGACCAAACAGCAAACACTATCCATGTAAACGTCATCCTTGTAGATCTCATAGCCACAAGCACAAAACCTAAATATAGGTTCTTTCGATGGCAGCACAAACAGTCATCGATAAAGTAAAGCTTTACAAATAAAATCAAATAAACAATGGCACATTTCTATGCAGGTCTGACGAGCAGTCAACGGTGGGAGAAAGAACTGAGAAACAGTGGAGCATGATTATACAGGCGCCAATGTTTCATGTCATCGAGGAAAGCCCCTGGCTAGTGAAAGTTTCTGAGTGGTCCTGATGCCAGTGTGGAGGAGATATCCTCAACGAAGATCTGTTATTGCACTTTTTGGGTTCATGGGTGGGTTGTAACTGTGGGGAGGTACTGCATCCCAGAGGGTTTCGCCATACTGACACCAGACTGACATAAACCTTTCTCTAGGTGGAGGCACCATACAGAGTATGTAAACTTTAGATACAACATCCTAATCAGGAGTAGACTAGCCCAGGCCCTTCAGACTTGTTTGCACCCACAAGGCAGGGGTAGTAACTGTTATTTATTTGAGTTTTGGTAACTGGGTAAGTCCACTGAGACAATTACAGTCCCTTTTTCAGGGTCGACCTGGGGTCGAGAATCAACCACAAAGGTTAAGTGCAACAAGCAATACAGTTCTCATGTTACAGGGATGTCATTAGGCAGAGTACATGTCAAGACAAAATGTTGCAAGTACACAAACAATTGACAACAGGTTAGACAAGCGATTCATGAAACTGAGTGCCTGATGGGCTATATACAGAGCAGTTATAGTACAAAACTTCATAGTAACCATACTAGTAATATACATGGGAGTGGCTGGGACCAGAGAATCCCACACTCATTAGTCTCCTGTTATGCTAGGTGCATGGGTAGGCACCCTTTAGCAAAAGCAGGAGCAGGTAGTAGAGGACAGAAAGGCAGACAGATGGGACTGAAATTGTGAGAGAGAGGAGCAGGAGAGAATGGAGGGAAGGAGGGAGGGAGTTCCAGTCAGTTACAGCAGCATATGAAAAGGAGTGTCTGGATACAGCAAGATGTATTTTGGGGATAATGAGAAGGGGGGAGAGGTAGAGCAAAGTGTGCATGGTGCTGGTTTGAGGCATATAAGTTCCCTGAGGCAGGAAGGGTGAATTTGTGGACAAGCTTGAACATGAGGCTCAAGGTGGAGTATCTCAGTTTTGCCCCATAGAGAGCCACCCCAGTGAGTGAGACCATCACAATGATAATGGGTTGGTGCCCCATGGCAAAGCGACCAATCCTGTGGTATGCCTGAGAGAGGAGGGACATGGAGGAGGAATTAATGAAGAGGAGGAGGGGTGCAGCATAGGATAGTAGGGGAAGGCGGGATGCAGTAGCAATTTTTTGGCAAGAGGCAAGTGCCAGGTGCAGGCGCACATGATATAGGAGTCCAAGTTTCTGATTGAGATTTTTGATAGTGTTAGAGACATGGGAGTTGAATGATAGTACAGGATCCAAGGTCACACCCAAGTATTTGAAGGAGTGAACTACCTCTAATGGGTCACCCTTGTTAGTGGCAATACTAAGGGTAGGTAGGTTAGGCTTTTTTTCCAGGTTGATGTGTGAAGACCATACATTTTTGTTTTCTTTGAGTTGAGAACAAGATGACTACATTGGAACCAGGCTTCCAGGGAGGTGAACTCTGAGACAAGGTTCCGATTGATTTGTTCAATATCTGGTGAGAAGCAGTAGATGATGGCATTGTCTGCATTTAGGTGGACTGTGGCACCCTTGCAGAAGTTGCGAAGGTCATTGATAAAGAGCGAAAATAACATGGAGCCCAATATTGAGCCTTGCGGGACACCATGGTGAAACTGTTTTTTGTCCAGACAGGGAGCCATCCCACTTAACTTTTTGGGAATGATCAGAAAGATAGCTCTTCATCCAGCGCAGTGCATTGTAGTCCAGGCCAAGTAGATGCAGTTGTCTAAGCAGTAGCCCATGATTCACGAGGTCAAATGCTTTCGTGAGATCCACAAATATGGCTTCAAGTGGCCTGGCCCTTATCCAATGTGTGGTAGATGTCAGATGTTACTTTTATGAGTGCAGTGAGGGTACTGTGATTCTTTTGAAAACCATGCTGGCAGGGTGATAGTAGCTTGTGGGAGTCAAGGTAGTCTTGGAGATGATTATAAACGATATGCTCTTGGATCTTTGCCAGATGAGAAAGTAGAGATATAGGGCGAACGTTTTCTATGATGGAGTTAGGTCCTCCTTTGTGGACCGGGATTACTACTGCCACCTTCCACTTATCTGGTACTATGTTAGAGAGGAAGGCCTGGTTAAACAAGTTGCGGATGGAGCGAGCTAAGGCAAGAGGCACCCAGCTAGAAATTTGGTTCCAGCAAGCGTATCTGGGAAAGCCCTCTGGTTTTAGGTTAGATAAAGTTGCTGCACCTCTTTGGTGTGGCTAGTTTCAGATGGAATTCAGGACGACCCCTAGGTTGGGCAGAGAGTTGTGGGAAGAGAGGAGCATTGTGGAAGCTTGAGGTGTATTTTTGGAGGTCAATAAAGAAATTGTTGAAATTGTTGAAACCAGTGGCTATTGAGTGGGTCATCAAGAGTGGTGCCATTGACAGAAATAGAGCTTGGGTTTTCAACAGCCCTTCCTTTTACTGAGGCGTTAACTTGTATCCAGAATCCCTTTGGGTTATTTAGATACTCTGTTTGAAGAGATTTGAGATGATATCTCTTAGCTTTTTGTACCGCATTTTTACACTTATTTCTGAGCTGTCTGTAGATAACCAGTCTGAGGGGAGTCCACTTTGTTAGTACATTTGCCATGCTTTGTCTCAGAGTGCCATAAGTATTCTGATATCCCCGGAGAGCCATGGGGCTTTAACATTCTTGGATCTGCATTTCTTCTGAGGGGCGTGTTGGTTGATTTTTTTGGTGAGAGTGGAGATTAGGAAGTACAGGGCTAGGTTTATGTCAGGAAGTGTATTAATGGGGCCCCAGTCTGTAGAGTTAATGGATGACAAGAACCTGTTGGCGTCAAACTTAGCCATGTCCCAGACCAGGGAAATCTTGGGAGGAGGGTTGGTATAGTTGTTTCTACATACGCAGAAGGTGGGAGAGTGATCGCTTATGCAGTCGGAGAGTGTGCCAGCAGATCTGATTTTAAGTGGGCAGCTGGTGACTATCCAGTCTAGCAGTGTGTGATTGCCCGATTTTGGATTGACTGCGGTGTGATCATGGATTAACTGGGTAAGATTGCCATCAGCAAGTGAAGCAGGACATTACCAATATTGGGGTGCAGCCAGTCAATGTTGATGTCCCCACATAGGATCAGGTCATGCTTTGGGAGGCTGCCTAATGATTCAAGGACAGGGGGCAGGCCAGCGGTGGCATTGTTGGGGGGCATATAAATACACCCTATGGTGATTTTTTTAAGCTGGGCAAACAGGCCGAGAACAGAGAGCAGGTTGTATATTATTACGTTCTGTGATCCAGGCAGGGGATAAATGCCTGGGGGGAACAGCAGTGAGAGAAGCTAGGATTACAGTTTGTGTAGAAGGGTGAATTAACTTGACAGATCTAGTAGGCTAGGGTAGTTTCTATAGTTCAGCAGCGATTGTCCACCTACTCTTGGGCCTCTGGTTCAGAGGTGTCAGCAGGAGAGAAGAGCCAATAGTGAGGTGATTTTCTGGGAAGGGAGTGGCAGAAAGAGTATTTAAAGGTGGTCTGGGAGGGAGGGGTGGGACAAAAGAACAGGCACAAGAGAGCAACAAATGCCCAGTTACAAGTATTCCAATGCAGAGAAGCTGGCTAGGCTGGCTAAAAAGCACACCAATCAGGAGCGATGCTCCTCGCCGCTGGCCTAATCAGAGTGTTAATGAAATGCAGTGACCAATGAGAGAGCTGCTGAGCAGCCAGGCTCAAAATTCAAACAGCAGGACGCCGAGGGAACCACCTTGCTGTGAGCCGCCAGTGCTGCGATCTGTGGAGGGAAGAGAAGCAGAGTAAATATGGTGCAATAAGAAGGTGGAGTCTAGTGACAGACTGTCAGCAGGGGTGAGGGGTGATCGATGGAAGACAAAAGCAGAAGACTTCCGTGTTGGTGAGGTGGGGTCAGAAAGGAGCAAGAGAGGGGGAGGATAGGAGAAAGGGTGTAGGGTTACTGCAGGAGTTGAGGGCAGGTTCAAGTTCAAGCAGAAGCTAGTGAAATTTGCAGGGCTTAGTGAGAAACAGGTTGTGGGAGAGGAAGGGGTGGAGGGCCCAGGAAGAAAGTCCCAAGCGTTACACGCAAGAGCAAAAAAGATGAGGGAGAGAATGAGAGGGCAGACAGGAGAGGCAGGGTTTCAGCAGGTACAGACAATCTCACAGTATCTACAATTCATATACATGAATTCAGTTAGGTACGTCTAGGCAGTGCACCAGAGTTTAACATTCAGCTAACTTAGGAATTAGGAATTTTCTGTATTCTATTTATTACATTTAGGCAGCATTAGAGTTAAAGAATATTTAGGCAATATTTCAAAGAACAGACACAAGAGAGCTACGAGTGCCCAGTTACAAGTATTCCAATGCAGAGAAGCTGGTTAGGCTGGCTAAAAAGGTGCACCAATTGGGAGTGATGCTCCTCCTGGCTTTGCCCTACAGGAGTGTTAATGAAATGCAGTGATGAATGAGAGAGCTGCCGGAGCAGCCAGGCTCCAAATTCAAATGGCGGTGTACCTGCGGCTTTCTGTCCAGGAGTCGGGACCAGGCGGCCGGTCAAAAAGTGGTGTTGGGTCCAGGAACGACGGCCCAGCAAGGACGGCCATAGGAACCACCTTGCTGTGTGCTGCTCTGGGTGCTGCGATGTGCGGCTTTCTGTCCAGGAGTCGGGACCAGATGGTCGTCCAAAAAGTGGTGTTGGGTCTGGGAATGGCGGCTGTGGTGACCCAGGTACACTGATTACCAGAGAACATCATCTTCAAATGTGAGTCATTTTTCCGGGTTTGGCAGTATGTCTTGCCAACTTTATTTATTAGTTTATTCAGAAAGTACCTTTGAGCACAAGTGTTGGCTTACAAAGGTTTCCATGTCAGGGTCAGATAAATACAATGAAGATACAATTAACAGAACAGCGAGGCATACTACAGAACAGAAGCAGCAAACAAGTGAGATTACAACTGTGATGTGCAGTTACAGCAGCATTGTATAGATAGAGATGACTGTACTGAATGCTTTTTAAGCAGGTTTATCCATAAAGTCTACTTAAAATGCACTTGTCAGGGCTTTCTGACTTCAGGGCATATGGCATCACTGTTCTCACAATGACAACAGACTGGGAAATCACAAGACAGTCATTGTTAGGACAGCTGGGGACAGTCAGAGGTTTTTGAAACCCACAGTGATACATAGATGTTTAAGGGCAGAAGAAGGAATATTCCATCAAGTCTGTCATGATGTTCTACATTATTTTGCTCTGCTCTACAAAACAGAACTTGTTAATGCGATATGTTTGAGAAAATGGGACCATGCCAAAAGCATGGAAAATATTACTATAAAATAAAATATCATCAGAATAATGGTGTTCTGCATTTCATGTCAGCAGATACTTGCACTTTAATTTTAATAGTGTGGGTCCTCCAAAATGATTTATTTCCTAAGCCCTCAAAGCTCTCTCCTCCAAGAAGATGATTTTTTTTAAGATTTTTTTATATAATTACAGCATATGAAGCTATGACTCTCAAGGCCATTCCTCCTTGGCCCAGATGAAAGTTGAAGACATGTTTTTAGCCTAACAGAACACAAGACTGTAGATGGAAAACTTTCAGCAGATTTCCAACAGCTGCCCTTCTGAATAGAGCAGGAGACATTGTACCCAATGGGGAAAATCAAAATACTGTATGTAAATATGACAACGATGGAGCCTTAGCTTTCTTTGTCAAACAAAAACACTGTTCAAAAGTGAGACTTCATGTTAAAACAGTTAAAACTTAATTCTTTGTCTCACCATATTCCAGCTGCAGTTGTTGGAGTTTGGCTTTGAACCTTTCATTTTCCCTTTCATCCCCACAGGGATCAGTCCTTGGGCCCCTTCTGTTCAACGCCTATGTCTCTGACATAAGGACAGGAATCAGGAGTAAGATGAGTCTCTTTGCGGATGACTCGAAACTGGGGGCGGTGGTGGATGGGGAGGAGGGGAGGGTGGCCCTACAGGGGGACCTGGAGGCTCTGGAAAGATGGTCTAGAAAGTGGAAGCTGAGGTTCAATGAGGGAAATGCAAGGTACTCCACCTGGGGGCCAGAAACCTGGGCCAAGTGTACACCCTGGGGGGGGGGAATGCTACAAGTCTCGATGGCTGAGAGGGACCTGGGGGTGGTGGTGGATGTCAAGATGAACAACTCTGAGACTTGTAGGAGGGCAGCAGCCAAGGCCAACAGGATGCTGGGATGCATCGCTAGGGGGATCACCTCCAGAAGGAGGGAAGTGATACTCCCTCTGTATAACTGCTTGATGAGGCCGCACCTTGAGTACTGCGTGCAGTTTTGGAGGCCACACTTAAAGAGGGACATTAACCTCCTGGAGAGGGTCCAGAGGAGGGCAACCAAAATGATTTGGGGCTTGGGGGACAGGACCTATGATGAGAGGCTCGAAGAACTAAATATGTACACATTGGAAGAGAGAAGGGACCGGGGGGACATGATAGAGGTCTTCAGGTACATGAAGAGGGTAAATAGGGGAGGAACAGTCAGGGTGCTTCGAAGGAAGGAGGAGGGGGCCACTAGAGGGCATGGGTGGAAGCTGGAGGGGGGAAGATTCAGGGGAGAAAGGAGGAGGTGCTACTTCACTGAGAGGGTGGTGGAGCCATGGAATGCATTGTCTAGGGGCTGGTGGAGGCAGAGACAGTGGAGGGGTTCAAGAGGGGTGGGACAGGTACAGGGAAGGGTTCTGGAAGCAAAATCCAATGCAGCAAGAATATCCAGAACTGGGAAGGAGAAGCCAGAGAAAGGCGAGGGCAGCAAGGTCAGCACCAGGGTGGGGGGCTGACCAAACGAGCAGACACGAAAGACTGTTAGGCCTATTCTGCTGGCATTTTAGTATGTTAGTATATTCATCCGTCAATACTTCACACTCCTCTGACAAGTTAAAGATGTGATCTATTTAATTCTCCACCTAAAAGAAGAATAATCACAAAATCATATGTTGGAACACATACAAGAAAACACAGCACACACACACATACATACAGACACGCACACATGAGTAAACACACACACACACACACACACTTGATGGATTGCATTAATTAATGTACCTAACAACAGATGTTTATCAAAATATTTTTTTTCAGAAATATTTCAGGCTCAACCAGTCTGCTTGTACTGGATTCAATACCAAGAGGTTCTAGTGTATGAGAACTTCCTGACAACAACTCAGAAATGCTGTGAATACTGCATTTTAACAAACAGATAGCACCGCAGTGCTCATACTGTAAACTGCATACTTTGATAGATGAAATGCACACTTGAACTGACATACATACTCTGGCACAAATTAGGAATGCAGGCTTGGCTGATAACACACTCAGTGGTACAGAGGGAATGTGCTTGTGGGCAGTGACTTACACAGTCTCACTGAGGAAATGCATACTTTGATTCAGCAGCACACATTACAACTAACTTTAATGCTGGTGTGCATCCATAACCTGCAATCCACAGTGTATATGTATATGTATATGTATATCTGTATGTGTATATGTTTGTTTATGCAATTGGTGTGAACATAAATCCAGTATGATGAAACCATTTATCAGAGCTACCAAGTGTATAATGTATAATTCTGCATTTATACATAAATAAATCAGCCATTTATACATGCAGTTTGTCATCAACCCCTGCACTTCTTCAAACAGTTTCTACTTTCACAATAAAGGCCACTCCCTCCCCTTAGTCCCACTATCCCACCTTTACAGTCTGTCTCAACCATCCAACTCTACCCACAAAGAAATTCAGATGTTTTACCACAGAAATACAAAAATCACTTTTTGTAATGAAGCTCCTCAATCCATGCTGTACCTCCTCTCACTCGCTCAACTCACAGTAGCACTCGACTTCCAGCAGTGCCGTCTACCTATTCTCTCCCAAGTCATCAATTCACGCTTCCAAAATCTAGCCACACAGCTCATAAAAAAGGAAACTTGCCCCTTAAAAAAAGCAAACCCTTACACAACCAATTCTCCTCATCTCTCCTATAGCAAGCCATCACACAACCAGTTCTTATCTCTCCTACAGCAAACCCTCACCCAACCAGTACTCCTCATCTCTCCTATAGCAAACCCTCACCCAACCAGTACTCCTCATCTCTCCTATAGCAAACCCTCACCCAACCAGTACTCCTCATCTCTCCTATAGCAAACCCTCACACAATCAGTACTCCTCATCTCTCCTATAGCAAACCATCACACAACCAGTACTCCTCATCTCTCCTATAGCAAACCCTCACACATCCAGTTCTCCTCATTTCTCCAATAGCAAACCCTTACACAACAAGTTCTCCGCATCTCTGCCATAGCAGACGCCTCCTCTGAACCCACCTTACTCGCTAACCACTGCTGTCATTTTTTCTGTAAAATTTTGGAAAGCTGCTCACTGCACCAATCAGCAGCAATGCAGGTACACTGATGTGGTGTCCACATGCCATGTCCTTAGCAATGCTCTTAGCAACTGAACCAGAAAGACAATGTGCAATAGCACTTTTCTAACAAATAAACCCACAAACAAGGTGATCAGGATGGGGTGAGGGACCGCTGGACTACCAGGAGTTTATTACAGACATCGGGACAGCGATTAGAGAACCTTTGGGGGTTGGGACCACTAGACTACAAGTGAATATTAATATTATTTTACTAAGGGGACAGAAAAGGACTAGTAGGGGGTGCAACTAGGCACCAGTGGGGTATGACAATTTATAGTGTCATGGACCTTTACTGTTCGAAGTCTTTACAGTTTGAACAGTAAAGTTTCAACTGTAAAGAACTTCGAATGGTTATTTTCTGATTAATTGATCCTAACTGAGTGACGGGTGATATGATTCTTGCCCCCAAAACACATACTTGACCTGAAAATTTTTAAATAATAATAATACAATAATGTTACTAAGAATGTGACTGAGACCTAAATACAGGTATTGGTTATTCCTAACCAAGTAGGATTTCTTTAGAAATCAATTAAAAAAAAAAAAAAGATGGCAGAAGTACAAACATTATTTTTCTGAGCACAAACAGTAAATTATCAACAATTAACAGTTCAAACTGTTTTCATTTACCTGCCTGTCTAGCAACTATCACAAAAAATGATATAATTCAAAAACGGTGAGATATCGTCTCACCACACTATCAAAAGGCACACCATGCTGCAGATCCATCATCCTGAAAGTTTCAAAAGAAAATTTCATTTCCTGTGGACTGTAGATGAGGGCAAAAAATCCCATGTTAACCAATGGGAAAACAGTGTTGTTGTTTTTTTACCTCTCCATATCTCAAAAACCATATAAGATAGCATCGCAAAACTCTCCACATCTTGAGACACTGGCAGAGTTACCACACATACCAAACTTTGGGCTATTTCATCAAAAAAATGCTAAGATACAAAATGTTAAAATTAATAGAATTGCCCGTACAACCCTAAATATATATATATATATATATATAAAATGCAAAAAACTTCATTAACGCACCAGTTAGGGTTCTTGTCATGCCCTTGATGGCCTTGATAGTATGAAAATATCAAGTTAGGATGTACAATCATAGGAGGAGCCGAGTTGTGGACAAGTGAAGCCGCTGGCCTACCTGGGCTACCTGGGCTAGCCGCCTCCGGAGGAGCCGAGTCGTGGACAAGTGAAGGTACATTATTTGCTGAAACCATGGAAGAGCCAGCATTTCCACTTTCTCTCTTTCTTTGTGTGACTGTGGCTGAGGTTTTGAATCTGGCGCCTTTTCAGTCCATGCCACTGTCTCAGCGGAGCGCCCCTCGCGGTCAAGCTACCTGGAGTGCACTGAATAATTTCGAGTAAAGGACATGGCTCCCCGCCCTGTAACTTCTGTCCACTGAATTTCCAGAGTAAAACTGCCTTGCAAGCACTCCAAATACAGCTGGGCTGCCTGCCGTGGGACTCTGTATCTCATTGCTGGGCAAGACTGTACGGTTTCTCTTGCTACTTTGATCGGTCACCAGACTGTAACAAATCTCCTTAGCCAGCTAGGCTGCTCACCTAAGAGGGATTTGTGCAGTTTGAAGCAGAGTCAGAGAGTCTTGCTTTTCTGCCATTGAGCGCAGGCCGATCCTGGTTGCAGCTCAGGAATAAGGGGTCCTGTATTTCAGTCTACGGTGCTTTATTCTCTGTGCATTTGCATGCACCAAAGAGGGTAGCCTGTCTGGAGGAATTGATGAAATAGACAGTGTTTGGAGTAGCCTGAAATGTGGACTTTGATTTTATTTGACTGAATTTGAGCAGACAGAATATTGGGTGATATGATTTTTCAAGAGAATGAATGCGCTTTAATTAATTGTTTGAAATTATCCCTGTATTTAGTTTGAGCATATCACCCATGCTGAAATACTAAGTAATTGATATAATTCTCTTGAGCACAGTGTAATCTGTAGAGTTCTAGGGCTTACCTTACTTTCTCTTCCCTACTTACCCATCGATCTCCCAGCCCCCCTCCTCCTCCTGGCTCTTTACTCCTCCCCCAAGTACCTTACAATTTAACCTGACCTCTTATTCTCTCTCCCTCTCTCCTTAGCCGCTGGCCTACCTGAGCTAGCCGCCTCCGGAGGAGCCGAGTCATGGACAAGTGAAGGCAAGCTATTTGCTGAAAACGCAGAAGAGCTGGCATTTCCATTTTCTCTCTTTCTTTGTGTGACTGTGGCTGAGATTTTAAATTTGGCACCTTTTCTGTCCGTGCCACTGTCTCAGTGGAGCGCCCCTCGCGGTCAAGCTACCTGGAGTGCACTGAATAATTTTGAGTAAAGAACATGGCTCCCCACCCTGTAACTTCTGTCCACTGAATTTTCAGAGTAAAACTGCCTTGCAAGCACTCCAAATATGGCTGGGCTACCTGCTGTGGGACTCCGTATCTCATTGCTGGGCAAGACTGTACGGTTTCTCTCACTACTTTGGTAGCTCACCAGACAGTAAAAAAATCTCCTTAACCAGCTAGGCTGCTCACCTAAGAGGGATTTGTACAGCTTGAAGCAGAGTCAGAGAGTCTTGCTTTTCTGCCATTGAGCGTGGGCCGATCCTGGTTGCAGCTCAGGAATAAGGGATCCTATATTCACCCCACAGCTGCTACACGGCTGCTCCCCGCCCGCCCCTCAATACCCTCCCACCCTTACCCGGCTCTGAGTATATAGCCAGAACTCTCACTTGAACAGAATCACGTGTGGTGGTGATGTGAAATTCTCTATCTCCTAAATTCTCATCTGCAACTTATAATCATTCGCCACTAGAGGTCCCCATGTACTTAATTCTTGTGTCTTTATCCAAATAAACCATAGTAATCTGTATTTCTGCTTGCTGAGGACTCTCTCCCCACCTCCCCTGTTCACTTTCACCTCTTTTCTCCTCCCGTCCTACCCAACAGCCTAATGATGTGGCTCCTGTTAAATTGCCTCCTATCCTTTCTCGCATTACTAGCTCTTGACTATTTGTCACAAATTCTTGGGCATTCCCCTACCGTCCCTGCTGCCTCCCAAATTGACTTCTCCTACTCAAACATGTTACTGTATAAATCCATTGATCAGGAGGTACCTGATCAATGAATTTATCCATTGATCAGGTACCTGATCAATGCATAAATACATTGATCAGGTACCTCCTCTGGGCCTCAGTAACAAACCAATCAGTTTAGATTGCTGCTCAAAAAACAAAACTATTACCGTGGTTGCGCCTTTCGCATGTTCCTGCATGCCACTATCTGGATAGTGACCCTATCCCTCACACTTTGTGGTGACATTGAGCCTAACCCTGGTCCCCTAGGATCACATATGCAACCTCCTCAAGCCTACGTAACTCAAGTATCCAAACCCCCTGGTCTATCCATTGCCCACATAAACATTCAAAGCTTGGTAGCCAATCTCCCTGATCTTGAAGCATGGGTTCATGTTGACAATCCTGACATCCTCGCCTTGTCTGAAACTTGGCTAAAGTCTTCTATCCCAAACTCAGCATGTGCTCTCCCTGGTTACAACTTACTTCATGTGGACTGTCCTTCTTCCAAAAGAAGGGATGGCCTGGTGCTGTATTTCAAACCACACCTTAACATGTCTCTTGCACCAGTTAATCCTTTAAGTCACTGGGAAGTACTGCATTTGATCTTCCTATTGGGAGGCTCAAAGAAACTCCACATCCTAAGTGTCTACTCCCCTCCGAGAAACATTAAGCTCGGTCTCGAAGAACTCACTGACCTAATAGCTAAGGTTCCCTCCAGAAGTGATAGTATCTGTCTGAAGGTTTCAACCTGGACTGGCTGGGCTCAGAATGCCTCCTGCCTAGCTTCTACCCTTAGTAAAGTTAACCTTACTCAGCTTATCGTATCTCCTACCAGAGTGCCCTCTAATGGATCCAGTCACATGCTCATCGATTGGATACTTACCAATAGAGTGGATCGTATAAATTCCTCTGGAGTCCTTGCGGACTCTGCACTGATCACTGTCCTATCTACTGCAGATGGCAGGCCTCAACCCCTACTTATTCTCCCAAACATCTAACCTTCTCAAACTTTGCCCATCTGGACACTGCAGCTTTTTTCGTGAACTCAGTCTGGTTGACTGGTCCCCATTTTATTACCAATGATGTAAACAGAGCTACTGAACACTTCACAAATGTGTTACTATCACTACAGTAGTGGCATATCCCCACCTCAACCCTTAGGGTCAGGGGCAAACCCACGACGTGGCTTAGGTGCCCTCTACTCCAGCGCCTAAAACTAAGGGATAGGCTATGGAAGAAATGAAAATCCTCAACCTTGCCTACTGACTATGAGGAATATCAGCCTTAAGAAATGCCTGCAAGAAGGACATAGAGGCTGGCCAAAGTAGCTATTACCGTGAGTTACTTCGCTCTTCCTCATCTAACTCCAAACAATATTGGGCTGGCATTAATGAAATTATTGGAAGCAACAAGCCCCAGACTCTGAGGGAAATGTTTGTAAATGAGGTCAGCTGTAACCACCCCTCTACCATTGCCGAAGCTTTTAGCTCTATTTTCACAGCACTCCCTACCTTCCCCCCTGCCTCCCCTCTTGGTTCTACTACTTCCCCCTGCAATCCCCCTCTGGCATCAACACCTCTGAAGCTTACCCCTGTCACTAGAGCTGAAGTCTTGAAATTCCTTAATTCCATCTCTCCTCAAGGTAGTGCAGGTACTGATGGACTTGAACCCAGGATCCTTTGACTGGCTGCAGCTCTATTGCAACCCCCATAACTAGACTATTCAATCTCTCTATCTCCACCTCAGCAGTTCCCATCATATGGAAATCAGCCAGGATTATTCCTGTAGTCAAAAAAAGCAGTCCTAGTAGACTAAATAATTACAAGCCCATTGCTATACTACCTACCCTAAGCAAACTGCTTGAAAAATCAATCAATGGCCAGCTCATCTCCCAACTGACCAAGTTCAATCTTCTGTCTCCTATCCAGCATGGTTTTCGACCTGGACACAGCACCACAACGGTGCTGGAGGTATTTACATCAAACCCCAGAAGGCACATTTGTGGAACATTGCCTTGGTAGTCTGCAAGTTTCAGGGCAAAATTCCAAAGCACCTTGGAGTAACAGCTCTGAGAATTAGGCTGCACAGCACATATCAAACAAAACTTTGTATGAATGAAAATTTCTGTTTGAAATTGTGATCATACCTTTTGAATGGCTGAATATCTTTGCAGCACAACCCCCAGAAGGCATATCTGTGGAAGCTCCCCTTTGTGCCCTGCAAACTTCAAAGCAATATTCCAAAGCACCTGGGAGTTACAGCAGTGAGAAATAGGCTACGCAGCACACATCAAATGAAAATTTTCATATGAACAAACATTTTTGTTTGAATTTGTGATCATAGCTTTTGAGTGCCTGAAGAAGTTTGCAACAAGCTACCAGAATGTACATCTGTGGAACCTTCTCTTTGTACCCTGCAAGTTTCACGGCAAAATTCCAAAGCATCTGGGTGTTACAGCTGTCAGAAACAGGCTGCACAGCACATATCACATCTATTTTTTCTACTCCCCCGCAGAGCGGTCCCGGTGAATGTTCAGCCACCAGCATCTGCACCCCTGGACCAGGTCTGGCATGTGAATCACACCCTTCCCCATGGGCCAGCCAGTATAGCAGAATCCCCCCAGTGGGGACCTGGAGCTCAGACACCCGGAGGATGCACCTTTTGTGTCCAGGGGTGCAGGGCACAGCCATCAGCCACCATGATTGCCCCACAATTTCTGCCATTTTCTTCCCCCTTGAGCTGGACATGCAATGGCATCAGTGCACAGCCAGCGCTTCACCCTAGATTGTGCACGCAACCTACAGTGCATCTGGCCTCCTCCAGTTGCTGCTGCAGAGTGATGCAGTTCACCCCACCCACCTGAGAGGGCAGACAGCAGTCATGGGATGCTCAATCCTCCCTCTCCCCTGCCAACCCCCCGGTGGCCCGAGTCCATTCCTGAACCCAGGTCGCTGGTGTGGCGCGAGGTGTGGCATTGCACAGCACATATTAAATGAACATTTTGAGTATGAATAAAAATGTTTGTTTGAATTTGTGATCATAACTTTTGAGTGCTTAAATATGTTTGCACAAAACCCCAGAAGGCACATCTGTGGAACCTACCATTTGTGCCCTGCATGTTTTAGGGCAAAATTCCAAAGTATCTGGGAGTTACAGCTTTCAGAAATAGGCTTTCTTCTGACAAAAATAAATGTCACTCGTGATACAAACAAAAAATAATCTTTTTTCATATATAATCTTTTTTCGTTTTATGTGATATGAAAAAAGATTTATAATCTTAAAATACACATTCCAATGGCATTTCTCAAGCAGTTAATTGCAGAATTCAGCTAATGGTGTCCCAATAAGCAAGCTACTGTACATGTGTTGGTTGTGCTCCAGAATGTAATTTTTGAGTTGTCTTTTTTCAAATTTGAATTTGTAGGGGAAAACAGAAAACAAAATGTCTGCTAAATGAAAAAGGATTTTCTCCTCATGAAAAAGGATGACATCATCATGAACAATTATTATTTTTTTGTTTCATACAGCTATTTTGAAGTGCTTACCTAGCATGCTCTGAATCAAATTTTGAACATTTTTTAATTAAATAACTTTGGTACGAATTAGTGTTTTTTCACCAAACCAGTAAAAGGCACATTTGTGGGCCAGCCCCTTTCTACACTGACAATTTCAGGCCAAAATTCCAAACTCTTCTATTGCTACAGGTGTCAGATGAAAACCAGTGGAAAACATGAAAATATTTTTTGCACTATCCAGAAGTCGGAAACTACATCCAACTGGAATGAAACTTGGCACATCTAGAGATCTACCTCATGAAACCAAGCATGCAAAATGTCATGCAAATCCATTGAAAGGTTGTGAAGTTATTAAAGTGCCAGACTTGAGGTTTAACATAGAACTGCCAGTACAACCCTAATTATAGGGGTGCAACTGTGCCCTATAATATATATATATATATATATATATATATATATATAGAGCAAAAACTCAATTTAATGCATTAGTTAGGGTTGTTCCACAGTGACAAAAGTGAGGAAATTCGGTGTTAGGGTTGAAAACCCCTTGGACCCCTGCCCACCCCCAACTGGCATTGGGGTGTGCATTGAGTCAGCCTAACTCTCACCCCATCACTATGTAAGCAGCAGAAGTATAGGAGAATGGGGTGAGAGTTAGGACCGACAACCCCAATGCACACCCCAATGCCGGGTTGGGGTCCAAGGGGTTTTCAACCCTAACACGAATTTCTCACTTTTTGTTGCTGTGGAACAACCCTAACTAATGCATTAAATGGAGTTTTTGCCTCTAATTTCCCTTTCTTTTGAGAATGATAACGAGAAATAGTGAATGTAATGCAGCGTGAGGAGGGCCGCTGCACCGCCGACGTGATGTCTTGAGGCATAGTAACAGGAACAGCAGCGCAATCAAGAGCTTAACAGTGGCGCACATGGTAACGCAAGCGCGAATGAGAACAGAAAGGGTAATGCCCACGGTGGCGTAGATGGGAACGGTCTGCCACGTAATGTGCTGTCACATAGTAACATGGTGCCTACAAACGGAAATGTCAATGGGAATGGTGACGCAAAGTGAAACAGAAAGAGAAACAGTACTGTAGACACAAATGGCAAAAAATAACAGAAACACAAGCTCAAATTAAAACGCAAAGGATAACGCACTATGGTATGACGTCAATGGTAAGTGAAATGGGTACGGAACCACAAGCGGATAGGGCAACGGTAACAGTAATGTAAGCGCACAGGCTGGCTTTCCCCAAAACCTGCATAGAGAAAGACAGTGAGTACAAAGAATGTATGCATAATAATGGGTATCGGAGCAGAAAATGAGGACTTGGAATACTAAATAGGTTATATCTCAGGAACCGTACGGCGTAAAAAAAAAATTTAAAAGTCATATGATTTATGACTGTCCTGGCTAGTTTTCTACTTAGCCGCACTGGGGGGGCTAAGTATTTTTCCAACGAAAAGTCCGTATCTCGCACCGTTTCCGAGATACAGGCCCTGAAAGGCGCGGCGAACACCGTAATGTTATCCTATGGGGAAAAAAGAGAAGTTTGGAGCACCATAACTTTGCCTCCCAGTAATATTTTTTCACCAAACCACTGAAAGGCACATCTGTGGGCTGCTGGCTGTCTTCCCTTCAAATTTCAGGAAAATAGACCAAACCGTTATTTTGCAGCAGGGTGCCAAAGGATTCCTGTAATGCGTTGGGCGACGTAATGTTATCCTATGGGAAAAACCGTCAACTTTGGAGTGCCATAACTTTGCTGCAGTGTAATATTTTTTCAACACACACTGAAAGGCACATCTGTGAGATGTTGGCTGCGTTCCCTCCAAATTTCAGCCCAAAACTCCCAACCGTTCTTTTGCAGCGCAGTGCCAAAGAATTGCTGTCATTTTCCACAGACTGAAAACTACTGTAGCAATTTGCGAAAGCTTTTAAAATCGATGGTTACTTTCAGCACGGTGCTACTTTGCTAAAGTACTTTTTCCAGAAATTTGAAAACATATTTCTGGGGTGTTTTACCCAAAAAAGACATGGCCTAGCATACCCAGGGTCCGACTAGGTGAATACAAAAGAATTAGGTTGCTAGAGGTCCCAAATTTAAATACCAACCATTTTCTGATCACCAACTGAAAACAAAATGGCGGATTTGCGACAGTAACAGGCCATTTGCGACAGTAAAAGTGCATTTGCGACACTGTCAAACTTTTTGTTAACTTTTCCCACTGACTTATAATGGGAAATTGTTTTTTGAATAACTTTGAACTGTTTAATATTTTTCACCAAATCTTTGAAAGGCACATTGGGGACCACGGCCGCATGTTCCCTGAATATTTTGGGCTGGTTGCGCAAACCGTGTGACTTGTAGGCATGACAGTAGAATTCCAGAAAAAGAGTAAACGCACGCACAGATCACGCTTAATAACTCCGCAGCTGTATATCCGACTGGTACAAAACTTGGCAGATGCCAAGGCCTATGGTTCTTGATCATGTATTCCAAATTTCAGGTAAATCCGTCAAACGGTTGCAAAGTTATTAAGGTGCAAAATTTTGGGTTTAACATGTAAATGGCTCCTCAACCTAACTATGGTAGCACACCGTGCTACCATAATATATATATATATATATATATATATATATATATATATATATTTTTCAATGTTAGGGTTGAAATCCCTTTGCCCCTCAGCCCACCCCCAACTGTAATCGGGTGCGCATTGGGATCATCGGCCCTAAGTGTCACCCCATCACATGTGGAAAGAAGCTGAGGAATAGGAGAATGGGGTGACAGTTAGGACCGATGGCCCTAATGCACACCCTGATTCCAGTTGGGGGGGTGGGCTGGAGGGGTGCAAAGGGGGTTTCAACCCTAACATCGAATTTCCTCACTTTTGTCGCTGTGGAACAACCCTAACTGATGCATTAAATGGAGTCTTTTGCCTCTAATTTCCCTTCTTTTTGAGAATGATAATGAGAAATAGTGAATGTAATGCAGCGGCGGGAGAGCGGGGGTGATGTCTTGTCGCATTGTAACATTGTGCCCGTAAACGCAAATCGTAATGCGCATGGTGACGCAAAGCGAAACAGAAAGAGGAACAGTACTGTAGACAGAAATGTTAAAAACAGCGGAAATGCAACTGCAAATGAAAACGCAAAGGGTAACGCACGTGGTGGCGTAAACATGAACGGTAAGTGAAACGGGTACGGTACCGCAAGCAGAAATGGTAATGGTAAGAGTAATGTAAGCGCACAGGCTGGTTTTCCCCAAAAGCTGTATAGAGAAAGACAGTGAGTAGAAAGAATGTATGCAAAATAATGACTCTCAGAACACAAAAATCAGTAGTAGTAGTAATAGTAAATTGCTTATATCTCAGTAACCGTACGACATAGAAAAAAATGTAAAAGTCATATGTATTACCACTTTCCTGGCTAGTTATATGTGTAGCCCCCATAAGGGGGCTATAATTATTTGACAAAAACTCCGTATCTTGCACTGTTTTCGAGATACGGGCCCTCAAAGGCACGGCGAACGCCGTAATGTTATCCTATGGGAAAAAAACAGAAGTTCGGACTGCCATAACTTTTGAACAGTTTAATATTTTTTCACCAGATCTTTGAAAGGCACATCAGGGACCCTGGCCGCACGTTCCCTGAAGATTTTGGGCGGTCGCTGAAACTGTGCGACCTGTACGCGCGACCAGAGAATTCCAGAAAAGCGTAAGCCGCTGCGGCAGATCACGCTTAATAACCTGCGTAGCCGTGTATCCAACTGGTACGAAACTTGCAGATGCCAAGGCCTATGGTTCTTGATCGTGTATTCCAAATTTCAGGCAAATCTGTCAAACGGTTGCAAAGTTATTAAGGTGCAAAATTTTGGGGTTTAACATAGAAATGGCTCCTCAACCCTAACTATGGTAGCACTACTGTGCTACCATAATATATATATATATATATATATATATATATATATACATATACATGTATACATTGCAAAAAACTCTGTTAATGCAACAGATAGGGTTGATATCACAGCGACCACCCCACCCCATCCCCACTCTACAGGCACCAACAGGCATTGGGGCTTGCTATGGGGTCATCAGGCCCAACTCTCACCCCATTCCATGTGTAAACAAGCTGACACTCTACAGTATAGGAGAATGGAGTGAGAGTTAGGTCTAACAACCCCATGGCACACCCCAATGCCTGTTGGTGCCTGTAGGGTGGGGGTGGTGGTAGGAATGGTAAACCTAGCATCGAATTTCCAAAGTTTTGTCACTGTGACATCAACCCTAACTGATGCATTAACAGAATTTTTTGCAATAAGTTTCCCTTCTTTTTGAGAAAGTGTAATGTAAGTAGTTAGTGTTGTGTGTTTGTGGGAGTTTGAGCCCTCCAGGCCCTGGGCACTCTTCACATTGCCCATTTTTTGCATAATGGTATGTGTATGTGGGAGCACGGGTCCTCTGGGCCCTGCACTCCCACTTACACTTAAATATGGAGCCATACATCATCCATATAGGGCAAGGAACACTTGTAGCACTAATTTGCCAATATCTCAACAACTGTAGCAGCTATGAAAAAAAATCCAGTGCCACTGTAATTATGAGAGCGAAACCTCCATGCGAGATATGTTGACTAAATCCATATCTTGCATCGCTTCCAAGATATGGGCACCGAAAAGTGCTGTGGGTGCTGCAGTGTTATCCTATGGGAAAAATCACAACTTCATTAAGGCATATCTATGGAACTGATGACATTTGTTATGCCTAAACAGCATAATTCACATCTCTGGGACATCCCCTTTATACCCTGCAAATTTGAAGCCAAAAGACCAAGCCATTTATTTATAGTGTAGCATTACCTATAACGGTATGTGTTGGTGGGAGCATGGGCCTTCAGGCCCCACGCTCCGACCAAACTGCCCATTTGTGCATAATGATATGTCTGTGGGAGCGGGGCCCACTTACACATAACAACAGAGCCATACACAGCCCAATAGGCCTGAAAATGAACCCTTGTAACACGAATTTGCCAATATCTCAGTATCCGTACAACCTATGAAAAATATTCCACTGCATGTGTAATCTATGACTTTTAAACTTCCTAAGCTGCAGGTAGCAAAAAATCCATATCTTGCTTCATTTTCGAGATACAGGGTGCCGCAGTGTTATCCTATGGGAAATTTCTCAACTTCAGAACACTGTAACTATAGGCCCATTGAATGTTTTGGGACCAAACCACCAAAAGGCACATCTGTGGGACCAGGGCTTGCCACCCTACCAATTTCAACCCAAAAGCACAATCTTCCTTAGCACAATGAAGTGACAAAGAAAATAACACACCTCCTTGTGAACAGTACAGCTGCCATTTTTCACATCCTGCCCTAAATGTGTTTTCGCACCTGTGGCGCACAATGGCATGGTCACTGTGGGAAATCAATGTTTCGGACAAATTAACAAAATCACAGTGCCACTGTTCATGAAGGGAGGTCCCAAAATGCCTATGTTAAAAATGTGGTTAAAAAAATCCCCCAAATAATTGGGTTATAGACGTGTTGCACAGTTTCTATGCATGCTCATAACTTCACCAATTTTTCATATTTTCACTCCAGATTTTCAACGTTGCCATTTTTTTACGCCTCCTCATGAGCAATACAGTTGTCATTTTCCACATACTGCCCAAAATGTGTTTTTGTCCCTGTGTCACCAAATGGCATAGCCGCTGTGCAAAACCACCTTTCAAGTAACAAACTGATACTGCCGATTTTCATGAGGTGGGCTGACAAACAGCCCATGTTGAAAATTTGGAGTGAAAATACCAACACATGCCTATGGTGTTAGGGTTTCCAACTGTAGCACCCCACCCTGTAGAGACTGACAGGCATCAGGGGTGTGACTTGGGATCATCAGCTGTAATGCTCACGCCATTCCACCCCCACCTTACAGCCAGTGACAGGCATTGTGGTGTGCCTTGTACTGTTCCGCCACAAAGTTCACCCTGTTCTCCTATACTGCACCCACCTCAGCATATTTCCTTATGGAATGGGAAAAGTATAATGCCCAAAATCCCCAAAGCACACCACGACACTTGTCAGTGTCTACAGGGTAGGGTGAGGTACAATGGCATGAGCGTTATAGCTGATGACCCAAAGGCACACCCCAATGTCTGTTGGTCTTTGCAGGGTGGGGGTGGCATCACTTCAATACTTCACTGCCATTCCTATTATACATCTCTAACTCCAGCACTACCAATGCCAGTGCCAGCGAGACAACATTCGGCATTGACAAATGCTTGTTTTTGAAGTCTGTTCCAAGTGTACACCACTGGTTCTATGAAGTAGTTTTTCCTGAAAATTTCTTCCTCCTTTTAAAGTCGTGGAGTGCTCCCTTGCCTCTCATTTTTGTACATCCTGAAGATCTGCATTTGGTCTAATGGTGTCATTTTCTTAAGATTTTTGAGTACTGTAATCATATCACCCCTGAGTCTCGTCTCTTCATGGAGAACAGTATCATTTCTGCCAGTCAGTCCTCAGTACCAATGTTTTCCAAGCATTCACCCATCTAAGACACTTTATGTGCACCTTCTCAGTCCAGCAGTATCTTTCCTCTGTTATGAGGACCAGAACTGTGCACCATACAGTATTCAGGAAGGGGTCTGACCAGTGATTTGCAATGACTTGCATGGGTCATTACATCATCTGTTGATACACTTATACAGTTTATCTTGATGCACACCATGTTTTTATATGTTTTGCTAACTGCTGTTTCCCCCATTTAAAGTTGTTTCTAGTCATTACCACAGATTTCTTTGTTGCTGGGTGTCAGCAATGTATGTGTCACTTGGCAGTATTTTACTCTTTCTTCTTACCTAGATGCATCACTTTATTTTTTCAATGTTAAAGTTCATCTGCCATTTTTTTCCCTCATCCCGAGCATGTCCAGATCCTCTGTATTTCAACTTCTATGTTTCTATGTTTCTATTAACCTTCTGCTGAGATTCAACTATTGTCACTGTTTTGGTGTCCTCTGCAAACCTGGCAATCCAGCTACTGGTGCCTCCCTCCAGATTGCTTATAAATATATTGAACTACATTGTCCCCCAGTACAGAGCCTTATGGGCCTCCTCTGGTTACTTGTTTCTGTGTGAATAGGTCACCATTAATTACAACTGTTTCCAGGTGTTGGCTGAAAAGGGACCCAGGCCTCAGCTTACCTTACCCAATTGCCAATAAGTAAATTAAACATAAATAAATAAAACTCTTTGTTTCAAGTTCTGCAACCATTTTCTAATCCATTGCATTACACAACCAGTTATCCCTACATCCTCTGTTTTATGAATTAGTGTCCTGTGTGGCAGAGTGTAGAACACTTTTCTGGAGCGCAGCACATCTGCAGGTTTCCTTTCAATTTACTTCTTGCTGGCACTGTCGAAAAAAGTGATGAGATTGGTCTGGTTTTATTTCTCTTTAAATCTGAGAAACACTGAAGAGCAGGCACAGTGAGCTGGTGAAAAAGCAATAATGTACTGGATGAGAAAGTACATTTCACATTCTTTTCATCCAGAAAAGTGCTTGAGTGCTATCACAAACAGGCTGTTAGGCAGACTAACAATAACGACTTGAGTGTTTCATCATCCACAGACAGCTTTGTGAAAACTGCTGACTCCCTGTAGTGATGGCTATATGTATTAAATGATCCTGAAAAGATCACTTAATTGAGATAGGATCTCTTAATTTAAAAATTAAGAAATTGAGATACTAACTAAATTAAGTGGTGTCTTTTTAAGATTATTTAGTATACTGCGATGTATTACACTTCCTTAACTGGCTGTCTTTGGAGGGGCTCTTACAGCACTCTCTCCTCTGTTTAGCCTTCAAGCTAGTCAAGGGTCCCTCTCCCTCCCCTAGCCTATGTGACATTCTGACAAATCCTCAAGGAGGGCTTTGTGTTCCTCCAGCAGTACCCTCTTAGAGGTACTTACAGGTGAGATCCATTGTGGGCAACAGGTCTCTTGCAACTACTGCCCCTTACCTGTGGAATTCCCTTTCATCGACCTTGCAAGATTGTTCATCCTTTGGGTTCAAGAAAGGGCTTAACATTGCACTGCTGGTGAGCAGCCTTTGCTCCTGTAATTGGCAAGACTAATTTTTGTTACTATGACTGCCTCTGTTCGCACAGCCTGTGATATGTAATCATCTGAGTCTGATTGTTAGCCCTTCCCTATGCATTTAATGTTTGCTAATTACTATTTTGTTCATGTACGTGTACATCAAGCATTGGTAAATGTATTTCTTTTCTAAATATGTATTTTACTGTGTAATGTTTATTTGATCTAAGTTACTAATTCGGGTTACCCCTGAAAAAGGGACTCCTGTGTCTCAGGTGGGCCCACCCAGTTAACAAAATAGATAGATAGATAGATAGATAGATAGATAGATAGATAGATAGATAGATAGATAGATAGATAGATAGATAGATAGATAGATAGATAGACAGACAGACAGGCAAACAAATATATAAATAGCCACCACTAGAGGGATTCTGCGCTCTTGTCAAAGCTGTCCGTGGACAGAGAAACGTTGAGTCATTACTGTCAGCCTGCTTGCTAACCTGTTTATGACAGCACTCAAGCACTGTTCTGGAATAATGAAAGAAGTGAACTGTACTTCCTTGTCCAGTAAGTTATTGCTTTCTCACCAGCTCAGTGTACCTGCTTCTCAGTGTTTCTCAGATTTCAGGATTGATTTCAGGATTAGGCAGTGCACCTGGTGTCAAACAATGCATCTGATGCCTTTTGTTTCTGAACACCATTATTTTCCATTGCAGAATTCACACTTGCAGCTGAGATATTTTTCTGCAAGTGTTTAGAAATGTTGTTTCTTATTATTGTCTCAAGCAGCTTTCCTGGTATTGATGTTGTCTGGCCTATAGTTCACAGACTCAGCCGCGGAGACCGTTTGTATATTTATACCACGTGAGTCCTCCACAGTCATCAGATGCATTTCTGAATGAGGTACTGAATGTTATTGCCATTGGGACTGACAGAGTTCTTTGGCTAGTTTCCTCAGATGTTTGGGGCATAATCTGTTACTGTTAAGCCCCATTGTTTATGTTCACTCTCTTCAGCATTCTTTCAACCTTTTTAGGTGCCATACACATGTCCTGCTGCTCCCCTTGGGAACAACCTTTCTCCATCCAATATTTTTCCATCTCTTTCTTTTCTGAATACTGATGCAAAATGCTCATTTAAACTTTAGCCGTCTGTTCCTCGTGCTTACTATACTCTATGTCACCACTTTCTTGACCCTCCAGTGGTCCAACAGTTGTCAGTATTTCCTCTTCCCATGAACACTTCTGACATATGTTTTTTCTTTGGTTTCAAGTGCTATTTGTTCTTCTGCCATTTGTTTTGTACCTCGATTCTACATTTTTGTTTTAGCTACTATTTTCTCTCCTTGCCCCCTGGTCGGCTGGACATCCCTACCGTCCTCCCAGCCCGCACCCCAACATCAGAGCAACTTCCCCCTTTATCCCCAATGGGTTCCCACCCATGGCAGGGTGGTGAGGAGCCCCCAACTTGACTCACCTGAAATGGATCCAGACTTGGGGTGGGGAGTGCTATTCAGGGTCAGTACTGTGGCAGGTGGAGCTCATGCTGCCCGACCAGGAGCCTTGTTTTCTGTGTTCTTGTTCCCAGAGGCAGAGCATGTAGGGATGCCAGTGACAGCACCATGCACACTCCTGTGCACACACTCCATCAGGCATCTACCCTGCCTCTTGCCCAGTTGCTGTAGCATTGGCGTGCCAGCACCCCAGTCACTGCTAGGGGCCAGGCATGCACCGACATATGTTTACCCCCCTCCCCAGAGAAGGAGAGCTGTCCCTGGGACTCTTGATCCTTCTCCTCCCCTGCCCACCCCTGAAGGTCTGTGCTCACTCCTGAACATGGGTTGCCAGCGTGACGTGAGGTGTGGTGTCCAGCGCCTCAACCCTCAGCACCACCGGGCCGGCTACGATTCAACATTTTCACACTCTGACTTTGCCTCTGTAGATCTGTCTGTTTTCACTGATGTTTTGCAATTTGCTTTTCTTGTATGAAGGACTCTTACCACAGTTTCTGCCAGTGGCATGTTACATAGAAACATATACTCTGATAGCAGAAGGAGACCAAGGCCCATCAAGTCTATCCAACCTGTTTAATTAGACAAGTCATTTGAAAAAGTCATTACAGTCCTTCTCCATGAAGTTCTCTCTCCATCACATTGTCCTTAGACAGGAAGTACTGCAGGCTGTCCTTATGCACCTGTGCTACCAGCTCAGTCAGGGGAAAGAAATGCAGTGGGCTGATGACGGATATGTGAACCCCCTCCCAGGGATGGGATCTTGAGAACAGGGCATGCATAGTCCAGGAGTGCCATGTCTCTCCAACACTCCCAAGCAGGAGTCCATGTTCAGCTGGTTCATTCTGCAGTCTGATGCACTGCAATCCATGCCTACCAAGTCGGTATGGATGTGCATCAGCTGGTACTTCTCATGCATCAGGAACTTACAGGGAACTAAAGGAACTCAATGTAATCCAATGGTAATTACTTCAATTTTCCATGCAGTAAACTGTGATATCCTTATCCAACAATGCCTCTACCTGGTGGGCTGCACTATATGCCAAGTAACCCCTTCACCATCCACAGAAGTTTATGGCTTCTACTATTGTATTTTCTAATTTGTAGAATAAATTTGTATTTTAAACTGTCACAATGATTTTGAGGGTGGCCCATTTTGTTAAACTCTTCTGTCCTTCAGTTTGCTTTACCACATTAGTATACCTGTGCTGTGAGTGCCATCATAGTCCTAAAACTGTATACTGTCATTTACCGAGTCCAAAATTTGAGAGCGCAAAGGAGCCAAAAGCACCAGATAAATGTCTTATATAAGTAAAGACTAAGAACCATAAGGGAGCATTTTATAGTGAAAAAAACACTCAAACTTTAATAAAGTCTTTACAAATCAATGTATAATTGGTGCAAAATGAATGCTGCAAAAACACAGAACACCTAAGCCTCGACTCCACGGAGTCTTCAAAGGGTACCAGAACCAATCATTAAAGCACTTATAAATGTTGAATTAATTAAAATTAATGAGCTTATGACTACAACATTTAAAGAGACATGTTACATATAATATCAAACAATAAGGATTATACCAGTGAGTTCACATAAACAAACAAAACCTAATAGTAATTTTCAAAATTCGTTTGAATTCCCTTTTTCTTTATATTTTAAAGGCACATTTATAGATTTTGAAAAACGGTATTGTAGATCAAAATTCAACTGGAATCCTGTTATAAAAGAGACAAAGGAGAAAAATAATTAAGTTAGTATTTTCAATACAAGGTAATTATTCTAAGGCTAGTAAAAATAAACAAACCTTAGCATTATTAATACTCAAGAAATCAAAATAATGGAAGTTTCCTAATCTTTTAGAAATGGTTTAATATCCCATTTTTCATTAAGGCCATTTGGCCTAATGGAATTCATTTTAAAAATCCACATACATTCCCTCTTAAGTAATTTGTTTGCTCTGTCCCTTCCTAAAGGTAAGTTCAAAACATGTTCAAGTCCCATAAATTTCAAATGACTCGGAGTGGAATTATGGTACAGGACAAAGTGCATACCAATAGGTGTATCTTGTCATTTGCTAAGGATGGACCTGACATGTTCCTGGATCCTCTGTTTGAGAGGTCTTACAGTTTTATCAATGTATAAATAATCACAGGGACACCACAGTATATACTCCACATAAGGTGTATCACATGTAATCAATTCCCTTATGTTAATTTTAACATCTTGTCCTTTGGGATGTTCAAAAGTTTTTCCCATTACACCATACTAACAAATATTACATCTCTTGCAAGTGAAAAATCCGTTTGTTCTTTTGGGCATCCAGGAAACAGTGTTGGAACCACCAATTTTCCTCTCCCTACTATGTACCACTTTGTCTTTGATATTCATTGCCCTACAAAATGAAACACGAGGTTTAGAGCCCACTGCTTGTCCCACTATTTCATCCCCCATCAATATAGGCCAATACTGATAAATAATATTGCCTATACATCCTGATATATGATTGTATTCAGTAACAAAACTACAAATCTCAGGCTTAATGATGTTGTTTCTTTTTTCTAAGATTGTCTCTCTGTCCATCCCTCTGACCTTTTCATAGGTATCAACAAAGTTTTCTATCATAGCCTCTGTCTAAAAATCTAGATAACAGTTCCTTGATTGAACCTCAAAATCTGCGTCTGTACTGCAATTCCTTCTAACACGCACAAATTGACTGAAGGGTATAGATTCTTTTAGTTTTGGGGGGTGGGCACTGTCTGCATGTAATAAGGAGTTTGTGGCTGTCTCCTTTCTAAGTGTTCTTGATTTAATAACAAAAACATTGTTACCAATATCTTCACTTGATTGGTTCTGGTACCCCCTTTGAAGACTAGTGGGAGTCGAGGCGTTAGGGGTGTTCTGTGTTTTTTGGAGCATTCATTTTGCACCAGATGTATTATACATTGATTTGTAAAGACTTTATTAAAGTTTGAGTGTTTTTTTCACTATAAAACGCTCCCTTATGGTTCTTAGTCTTTACTTATATAAGACATTTATTTGGTGCTTTTGGCTCCTTTGCGCTCTCAAATTTTGGACTCTGTTCATTTTTGGGTTGGCTGCCCTTTTGAGAGCTGCATGGTTACTTATTGGATTTCTGTTCGCGGTGTTTCCATTTGGATTTCCTACGTTGTCTGCCTTTTCCACTGCTGAACTTGAACGCTGCGAGGGGGTAGCGTTCTTCCAATATTTTAAGTAACCTTTGTGAGAAGTGTGCTGCAAGATATCCTGGTCTGGAATATTTTATTCTTCACTCAAGAAATTGTGATAATGAATGTTATAACTGGAGCGACTTGTTCGAGTGAAGATACTGACCGGATTGGTGGGAGAAGTGAACCTGTTACGCTTGAGGAGAGGAGAAGAATTCTCAGAGAAAATTAAATCAGGCACAAGGTACGCTTCAGGATATTGAGAACTCTGATATCAACATCAGGGGAGATTTTGTGAAATTGGAATCTTTATTGATTAAAGAAACAGAAATAGCTTTTAACATTAGCACCCTTGAAGAATATATAAATCATGAACAGGCACCAAGAGGCTTAAGAGTCTCTGTAATTCCTTCCTGCGGTCTTGACAATTTTGCTTTCAAAGATGAGTGGCTGAAAGCTGTAGCCGATTGCTCTAAAACCTTTCTACAGCTTCTAATTAAGGATGATTTAATCAAATATACAGAACTACAAAAGGATTTGGAGCTTACAAAAAATACTGTGTTAAAATATAAAGACTGCGTTGAGTTTCACGATTTTAATACACAGCTTAACAATAAAATAAGAGAACATGAGGCAAATGTAATTCAAAGAAAGATCAATAAACTAAAGAGGGATGCTAATGATTTTGAATGAGGTAACATCTTAAACTGGGGTAGAATACGGTCACAGAGTCGTGGTTGGTCTAAATCAAGGGTTAAATTTACTAATAACAGCATTACAAGGACTGACTCAATTGTAGTAAGAACAAAAGAAGCTAATGAGAAACAGCTGTCACTACGAAAGACAAATTTTCAGAAGCGCCTGCCCCACAAGATCTAATAAAAGAAAGACCAGGAGAGGAAAGCGTGGGAGGGCAAAGCAAACAAAGGACAGAGCGAATTTTGAGAGAAAGGAAATGGAACATTGTTTACAGATATTAAACCTGTCGAGTAAAATCTTGAATGAATATGAGGAAGGAGTTTTAAAGAAAGGACTTAGCTTCATTCTTACCCCACTAGTGAATTCTTTTCAAATTTATATAGATCTACAGAAGTTTTTTAGGAAGTTACATCTGAAAGTGCATTTCCTGAAACAAAATCAAGAGTCTGATATGGGGTTTACTAATTCAAAAGTTGTGACTGCCTGGGATGATTCTGACCTGGATCTATTATTACAAGAGATAGATCATTGTGTCGTGGAAAGGAACACACTGAATATGATCCTGATGCTGTGGTTGGAACTTTGCCTGACTTTGATGAGTTCGCATGTTCTAGTCCCACCGGAGATAGAGTGGAATTTGGACAGGATCTTGACGTTCTGGAAAGTCTATTAACGGAACATGATGGGATTTCTACAGCTAGACCAAGAGGTAATGGCATTTCTTGTGTGGAATTTGATTTTAGGACGAGGAGAAAAAACTATTTTCGTCCTGTGTCACAGTTTTGTCCAAAAACATTCAATAACACGATATATGCATATGAAAAGGTTGTGACTAAGCAAGTATTTGATCTACTGCACGAAACTAGTGTACCTAAAAGATTTAACCTCAGTCAAAAAGAACGGAAGCCCTTGAAAATATTTGTCATGATAATACTATAGTATTACAACCTGCAGATAAGGGGGGCAATATTGTTATTATGGATAGAGAGATGTATATTAAGATGGTACAAAATTTATTATTAGATGTAACTAATTACAAGTTACTTTCTAGCAACCCAATGTCTGATTACAGGAAGAGTCTCAATATACTTTTGAGACGAGCAATGGCAGAGACCCATATTTCTGAGGCAGAATTTGTTTTTTTATGGAAAGAGTTTCCAGTTGTTCTGAGTTTTTATGCATTACCAAAGGTGCACAAAAACAAGGAAATGCCCCCTGGACGTCCGATTGTTGCAGGTATTGATTCTTTAACTCAGAACTTGGGCAAGTTTGTTGATTTTTTCTTACAGCCATTTGTCTCTAACCTTTCTTCCTATATACAGGACAGCTCTGATTTATTAAGGAAATTAAAAGAAATTGAATGGAATAGGGACTTTGGTTGGTTAGGGATTGATGTGGAGTCCTTATATACTAGTATACGCCATGATGATGGTATCAGAGCTGTAAGGGAATATCTATGCCTGTACAAAGCAAAAGATGATATGCCAACAGAGTTTATTTTGGAGTTACTGACATTTATTCTCACACACAATTTTTTTGAATTTGAGGGTATTTTTTATCAGCAACAATGTGGCACGGCTATGGGAGCCTCTATGGCTCCAAGTTATGCAAATTTGTTTTTGGGGAGCTGGGAAACGAAGCATGTACTTGATGGAAAAAAATATTGTAAAATGGTATCGTTTTATTGACGATATTATATGTATTTGGAGAGGAGATGAAAGGGAAGCTCACTCCTTTATCGATTACTTGAATGATAACGAGTTAAATTTGAGATTTACTTATAATTTCAGTTATTAGAATGTTAATTTCTTGGATTTAAATCTTTCAAGTGAAGATATTGGTAACAATGTTTTTGATATTAAATCAAGAACATTTAGAAAGGAGACAGCCACAAACTCCTTATTACATGCAGACAGTGCCCACCCCCCAAAACTAAAAGAATCTATACCCTTCAGTCAATTTGTGCGTGTTAGAAGGAATTGCAGTACAGACGCAGATTTTGAGGTTCAATCAAAGGAACTGTTATCTAGATTTTTAGACAGAGGCTATGATAGAAAACTTCTTGTTGATATCTATGAAAAGGTCAGAGGGATTGACAGAGAGACAATCTTAGAAAAAAGAAACAACATCATTAAGCCTGAGATTTGTAGTTTTGTTACTGAATACAATCATATATCAGGACGTATAGGCAATATTATTTATCAGTATTGGCCTATATTGATGGAGGATGAAATAGTGGGACAAGCAGTGGGCTCTAAACCTTGTGTTTCATTTTGTAGGGCAATGAATATCAAAGACAAAGTGGTACATAGTAGGGAGAGGAAAATTGGTGGTTCCGACACTGTTTCCTGGATGCCTAAAAGAACAAACGGATTTTTCACTTGCAAGAGATGTAATATTTGCAAGTATGGTGTAATGGGAAAAACTTTTGAACATCCCAAAGAACAAGATGTTAAAATTAACATAAGGGAATTGATTACATGCGATACACCGTATGTGGTGTATATACTGTGGTGTCCCTGTGATTATTTATACATTGGTAAAACTGTAAGACCTCTCAAACAGAGGATCCAGGAACATGTCAGGTCCATCCTTAACAAACGACAAGATACACCTATTGGTATGCACTTTGTCCTGTACCATAATTCCACTCCGAGTCATTTGAAATTTATGGGACTTGAACATGTTTTGAACTTACCTTTAGGAGGGGACAGAGCAAACAAATTACTTAGAGGGAATGTATGTGGATTTTAAAATAAATTCCATTAGGCCAAATATTGTAATGAGAAATGGGATATTAAACCATTTCTAAAAGATTAGAAACTTCCATTATTTTGATTTCTTGAGTATTAATAATGCTAAGGTTTGTTTATTTTTACTAGCCTTAGAATAATTGCCTTGTATTGAAAATACTAACTTTATTATTTTTCTCCTTTGTCTCTTTTATAACAGGATTCCAGTTGAATTTTGATCTACAATATCCGTTTTTTTCAAAATCTATAAATGTGCCTTTAAAATATAAAGAAAAAGGGAATTCAAACAAATTTTGAAAATTACTATTAGGTTTTGTTTGTTTATGTGTACTCACTGGTATAATCCTTATTGTTTGATATTATATGTAACATGTCTGTTTAAATGTTGTAGTCATAAGCTCATTAATTTTTAATTAATTCAACATTTATAAGTGCTTTAATGATTGGTTCTGGTACCCCCTTTGAAGACTCGTGGGAGTCGAGGCGCTAGGGGTGTTCTGTGTTTTTTGCAGCATTCATTTTGCACCAGAAGTATTATACATTGATTTGTAAAGACTTTATTAAAGTTTGAGTGTTTTTTTTCACTATAAAACGCTCCCTTATGGTTCTTAGTCTTTACTTATATAAGACATTTATTTGGTGCTTTTGGCTCCTTTGCGCTCTCAAATTTTGGACTCTGTTCGTTTTTGGGTTGGCTGCCCTTTTGAAAGCTGCATGGTTACTTATTGGATTTCTGTTTGCGGTGTTTCCATTTGGATTTCCTGCTGTCATTTACCCACTGGCAACTAAAGAATCTAATATTAGAAGGTTTACAGGAGGATTGCCAATTACGTAAAAGCCTGTAGGGAAATGAATGCAGAGAAGATAACTGCAATTTCCTTATATTTTTTTGTTTTGCTATTTTGATTACAGTTGGAAAACAAAATATGATATTTGAATGTATACATTCCTACTCTTTCAACTAAATATCTTGACCCTTTAATATGGTATCAACTGGACAGTCTTCTGATTTGCTCATAGACTTTCCTGCTGTGTTTATTATTATAGTCAGTGATTTAAATGCCAGAGCTGGTAACTGTGATAATGTGAATCAAGATTCTTCTCTGCTAGTAGATACTTCAGAATATCGGATACAGATTCTGTACAACAGGTAATACAAATGGTAAAAATTACTGTCAATACTGAATAGACATGAATGTATTGTGATTTATGGAAGAACTGATGGAAATAAATATGGTGCCTGTATATCTAGTGCCTACTGGAGCAAGTACAATAGATTTAATATTAGCACACAAATTAGATATTGAAAACTAAAAATCTGACAGTGATATCTCACCCTGAAGTGTACACTTCCACTTGCACTGAAAAGGATTATTCAGTTATAGCTAAGGATATGATATTGCAGCATGGTAGTGCTGACATTCCTAGTAATAATAATAGAGTTAAGTGGTCAGGATATTTCAGCAATATTACAGAAGTTTTTTATGAGAATTCTTCTGGTATTAGACCCCTTAGATAATTGAAACTTATATCTTGAAAATTTTGAGTACTGTATTTCATTTGTACCTGTATATACAAACATACAGATAGGACAGAATATGACATCTTACAGTTGGTGTAATAAAAAATGTGAAAATGCAAACTGAATAAAATTATTAGGATGGTTAGGAAAACAATACATGGTCATCTCAAAAAGTGTAGGAAATATTACAATCTAATTCTGAAGGAACAGAGAACCATATACAGTATTATAAGATAGTCTGGGAACAAATGCTAAAAGTCATACACAAAAATGATTCAAAGTCTTTTTGGATCATGATTGCAAATGGAAAGGTATTCTCTAAAGCAATATACAGTATATTCACATATTTTGGCTAGATAATGGTTTGATTACTTTAAAGGAATATCTTATGATGATAATGTAACAACTAATCTTGTAACTCATATAGCCTAATTTGGGAAAGGACTGTATCTGTGGATATTGTCATGAAGGAAGAAGTGGTAGAAACCATCAAGTCATTTACGCAAGGAAAGGCACCAGGACCAGATAAAATCCACATACAGATTTTTTAGTGTGGACATTGATAAATGGGCAAATACATTAACAACAGTTGCTGAAGAGCCATTGACGCCATTAGGAAGAACTTTTAAAAACGTATTATTTAGACACAAAGCAGCTTATATTTTTCATTAGCTCTGTATTTCTTTTCCCCATTATTTATTAATGAGGTCATATGCATGAAAACAGGATAGCTGTTCCTTAAGAGTTCACCAGCTCCTATTGCTTCTTCCCAACTTGATGTCAAAATACCCTGCTTGTGACATCACATTTATTCTCATGGTAACAAACTGTGATTTCACAACAGAGCATTATGATATCAAGTAGGGAAAAAGGTATAGAGGCAGAGAGACTCTAAGGGCTAAAGATCTTGTTTTTGTGGGACTTTCTTTTTGTAATAAATAATGGCGATGAGAAATCTATAGATGATGGGCAAAATACAAGCTGAATTGTGTCTAAATATTATGTTTTCTGATGTTTTTCAAAAGTGTCAGCTGCTCTTTAACTTGTGTATCCAAAGGAGTTTTATACCAAACTCTTGGAAGGGCAGTACAATGGTGTCTAGTCATATGCAACGATACATTTTCTCCATTTAATTGGAAAGGATTTTGCCTGGAGTTCAGTGGCCAAGTAGCCAGTCACTCCCACTTCCTAAGTTATATAAGCAGTTCCTCTTAGCCTCATTGTGAAGCATTTTTTCTTTGCAGCTGGAGGCGCTATTGGTTTGTCCTCTGAGCTGGCTGGGGCCTACCCCCTTCCCCGCCTGCTGTTTCTGTGTGTCTCTGCTGGACTTCGGTGTTTGTTTTCCTGCATCTGGTTTGTATCTTTCCTCCAGTTGTGTGCTTCTTTGTGTTTTGCATGTCTTGTTTTTGTTTTTGGGCCTTGTTCCCTGTTTCTGTGTTGCTGTGTTTTGGTTTTGTCTTTTGGGGCTTTGTTTCTAAGCTCCTAGCATACTGCTACTCAGAGCTCATACTACTGCTTTCGGTTACTTACAACTGCAGTCACTGTTACTGTTTACTCAATTACTATTGTACCCAGTGCTTGTTTTTACACTGTTGCTCACCATTCTCAAACTACTGCAATGCAACAGCAGTCATTATCTGTGTGTTTCAGCTCAACCATAGCTGCTCCATGTTGCATACTCAGTTGTTTTCACCTGACGAGCTTACTCTGACTCTAGCTATGCTGCTCATTCATGCTGTCATTCTACTTGCAGCTTCATTGCACTGCCTGGCTACACCTGCTTTCTCAGAGCATTGTGTCTCCATGTTTATTGCAGTTTTGCAACTCTGTGTGCTCCATACAAAGTGTTGCTTCTATGTTTATTCAACCAGTTCTACTCTGAGGTTAGCAAAAAGCTCGCTGAGGCTGTTAAACAAGTTTTCATATCTGCATGCGGTTCTTGGCCTTCCATCACTTTCCTGTTTGTCCTACAGCAGGGACTGGGAAGTGTTTGGGGAGTTAGCCCCATGTGTCTAATTATTTCTGTTCTAAATCCTGCCTTCACCGCTAAAAATCCTCAGAGTGTTTGTCACCTTGATTTGGCTTTTAAATGCTGGCTGGCTTGCCCCACTCCCCAGGTCGCATCTGGAAATGAGTGGTTCTCCTCTCAGTATGCCTGCCTGGTTAAACTTTTAAATAAATAAATAAACTATTCAGTGCTGTTTCATTGCTCTATGTAGAAGACTTGGTTTGCTGGCCAAGGCACCTAGCTTCACCTGAGCTCTTTCCTTCTAAGACTGCTTGAAAGGCAGAGTGGAGAAACTTACCAGAGCAAGGGAGAATGATTAAGACTTAGTTTGGCTAAGCAGATTTACTGTGTGTGGTGTTTTATTTTTACTCACAGGAATTGCTACTGTTTGTTGCTAACATTTCATTGCTTTATTTTTCTCTGATTCAAATTGTTGTTGCTGGTATACCTTCTTCTGCATTATTACAAGGTGTGCCTACAGGTGTGTGCTAACAGATTACTGCTGTAATCTTCTGATTCAAATTGTCTTTTGCAAGGTATATCTTCTGTTACTGCTTTATTTTCTCTGGAGCAAAGTGTTTCTTACAGGGTATATCTTCTCTGAAACTATTACAGGTGGTGCTTTACAGGTTTTACAGTTTTATCTAACATTAGGATAAGCTTTCAGGGTTACTGCATTTGTTGTTGACTGATTGTTTCTGCTCTTACCTCCTTGTTCTTTCGTCCGTGGTTCTTCTTTTTAGGCAGGGGAAGGGCCCAGCCACCCACCCCCATCCCCAACCACCCCACGCTACACTCCTTTTATAGGGTACCACACTTGTGACATTTCCTGTGGCAGAGCAGGAAGGGGCGGATCAGTGGGGCCTCCACAAGGTGATCTCATTTACAGGGCACTAGTAATTTAACTTGTTATAACAAGTTAAACAAAAGCACAATTAAACCATTACTTGCATTTTTTCCTTCTAATTACTCTGACTAGGTTACAAACCCAGCAACTTATTTGGAATGGATTTCATTAACTGCAGGTACTGTGGAACAATTTTCAGAAGGACAGTCTTACAGGATTTAGGACACTGTCCTACATGCTGGGCCTTTGGAGATCTTAGGTCTCAGCTCCAGGCAGCATGGGCAGAGATTGCATGCCTCAAATTTCATATTGAAGAGGAAATACATTATAAGAACCACCCGCCATTTCCCCAGCATCCAACAGAAAAACCTCGACCGCAGAGGGTAGTTGGTCCAGGAGGTTGGCAGGTGGTTAGGAGGAGCAAATCAGGTGCCCCATCACTCTCTGCTCTCCAACACATTACCTCCAAAAACCATATAAACACTACAAACAGGTATCTGCCTCTATCTCTGAAATCAAATAAAGAGGCAGAAGACACTGCAGAGCAGGACACTGCGGCACAGGAGCTAGCACAACAATACTCACCCAAATCAGGAACCAAAACTAAACAAGCACAAAGGAAATCCAAAAACTTCTGATCATAGGAGACTCCATGATTCGGGGAGTTGTTACCCATCTCCAGCCAGGGTGATGGCTGAGATGTCCCCAGGTACATCAGCATGGAGAGACACTGACCGCATTGCTAAAATTGTTCACAAAGCAGGAGAAAACATTGATGTCCTAGTACACATAGGGACTAATGATCTCACCAGCCGGTCAGTTGTGGAGACCAAGGAACACCTGACTAGGCTGGGTGACAAACTATCATCTATTTCGTCCGCATCTCCTTCTCTGAGATCCTGCCAGTCTGGGAGAAGGGAGCAGATGGACGGAAGGTCAGAGAAGGGGAGATAGGGGAGCTAAACATGTGGCTCAAGGACTGGTGCCAGGAAAAAGGACACAGATTTGTAGGGAACTGGCAACAGTTCTGGGAGCGAAAGTTCTTTAAATTTGATGGACTGCATCTGACTAAAGAGGGAGTCAGTGCATTGGGGCAGAAGTTTGATGTCTTTGCAGAATATTTAAACTAGCAAATGGGGAGAGGGTGCAGCACCCCATCGTCGAATGGGAAGAACACCCTCCCCTCAGCTAGTGGTCAAACAGAATTCAGCGTGTTTGCCGTTCATTTGCATCACCAGGTAAGAAAAAGGTTTGTCTCCACATACGCACAGGGTAATGCCAAACTTCACCCAACAACTAACACACCAAAATCTGGCCAATGGAAAATCATGTACAAAATGCTCACAGCCTGGAAATAAGATCCCAGACCTCCAGGCAATAATGTCAGAGGCTAAACTGGACATAGTAGCAATTAGTGAGACGTGGTTTACCAGTAACCACACTTAGGAGACTTCAGTACCTGGCTATGTATTGTTCAGAAGAGACCGAGGTGCAAAAAGGGGAGGGGTGGCCTGTATGTTAATGAAAATATCAAAGCTACGAAATTCAGAATACACATAAGGAGCCAGAAGAACTGTGGGTCACCCTGGAAACAGGAAATGGGACAGCCATAAGAACTGGGGTTGTCTACAGGCCCCAGACCAGAGGAGGACATAGACACATTACTGTTAGAAGATATACAAAACATGACAGCTAAAGGGAGGTTCTGATAATGGGAGACTTCAACATGCCAGATACAGATTGGTCAATACCAGCAGGAACATCTGCCAGAACTAGACTCATAGTGGATTCCCTGCAGGGAGGGCCTCAAACAACTGGTACAGCAACCCACAAGAGACAGGGCTATCCTAGATCTAGTACTGACTAACAAAGAAGGGATCACAGATCTCCAGGTAGAAGGTCACCTGGGGCCAGTGACCATCACATGGTATGGTTCAATTTGGCTACTACATCTAAATCATCCCATTCCAAAGCAAAAATATGGGACTTCAGAGGAGCTGACTTTGATAAGATGGCCAACAGAGTTAAGCTAGCCCTGGCAAAAAGAAACACAGGTGAGGAGGTACAGGCAAAGTGGGCAAGCATTAAGGATACAATACTTGAAGCAACATCCCATTGTGTTAGACAGAAAAGGAAGTGCAAAGAAGAAGGAAACCACTTTGGTTCTCAAATACAGTAGCAGAAAGGTCAGAGCCAAAAGGCTGGCCTTCAGAAAATATAAGGGAACACAGCGGATGAAGATAGGGAGGCATACCAAACTGCCCTAAGGGAAGCAGGTAAGGCAGTAAGGTAGGCAAAGTCCCAAACTGAGGAAACACTAGCACGAACAGTAAAAGAAGGTGACAAGACTTTATAGATACATTAGTGAAAGGAGAAAGTCCAGAGGGGTATTGCTAAGCTTAATGGAGAAAAGGGAGCATGTGAGGAGGAGGACCCTGTAAAGGCATCTATCCTAAATAGATACTTTTGCTCAGTATTTACTGAAGAGAAGGTAGGGCAGGGCCCACAGCTCAGCATCATGGACAGGGGGAGGGAGGTGAGCACTACTCCTTCACAAAAGAAAGGGTCCTACAAGAGCTTGCTAAGCTCAGGGTGGATAAGGCAATGGGACCTGATGGCATACATCCCAGGGTACTTAGAGCTAAAGGAGGAACTAGCAGAGCCATTAGCAGAATTGTTTAGTGAGTCTCTGAGCACAGGAGAGGTCCCAGAAGACTGGAGAAGGCTCATGTGATCCCACTCCACAAGAGTGGTAGCAGGGAGGGGGGAACTACAGACCGGTCAGTCTTACCTCAGTAGTGGGCAAGATTATGGAGGCACTCCTTAAGGAAAGGATAGTGCAACACCTGGAATCCATAGGGGCACAGGATCCAAGACAGCATGGGTTTACAAAGGAAGGTCCTGTCAAACTAATCTCATAGATTTCTTTGACTGGGTAACCAGAGTGGTGGACCAAGGGGAGCAGTTGATGTCGCCTACCTTGACTTCAGCAAAGCTTTTGACACTGTTCCACATAGAAGATTGATAAATAAGCTAGGTAGGCTCAGGGTGGGTCAGAAGTTGGTCAACTGGGTGGCAAACTGGTTGACTGGCAGAAAACAGAGAGTGGTGGTAAATGGTATACAGTCAGAAGAGATGCAAGTCACAAGTGGGTACCTCAGGGATCAGTCCTGGGGCCAGTCCTATTCAACATCTTCATTAGTGACCTGCAGATGGACTAGAGGTAAAGCTTGTCTGTTTGCAGATGACACCAAGATCTGCAACAGAGTAGATGATCCAGATGGGGTGGGCAGAATGAGAGAGATCTGGATAAACTAGCAGAATGGTCAGAAGAGTGGCAACTGGGATTTAATGCAAAGAAGTGCAAAATCATGCACATAGGGAAGAGAAACCCTGAAGCCACTTATAGGCTGGGAGGGAGTTGCTAGCAGTCACAAAGGAAGAAAGAGACTTGGGCATCATCATCACTGATGACCTAAAATCATCAAGCAGACCTCTAAAGCAGTAGGTAGGCTAGGGGGTGTTAGGGTGTATTAGTTGGGGTATCATAGTCGTAAGAGGGAGGTAATAATCCCTCTGTACAAGACATTGGTTAGGCCCCATCTGGAGTACTGCGTGCAGTATTGGAGGCCACACCTTCACAAGGACATTAACCAAATTGAGGCAGTCCAGAGAAGGGCAACCAAAATGGTGCAGGGACTGCATCAGAAGACATATGAGGACAGATTAAAGGAGCTCAATATGTATACCCTTGAGCAAAGGAGGGAGAGAGGTGATATGATCGAGACATTTAAACACCTTAAGGGCATAAACAAGGTGAAAGAGTCTAACATGTTTAAATATAAGAAAAATAGCAGGACAAGAGGACACAGCATGAGATTAGAGGGAGGCCGATTAAGGGGGAATGTGAGGAAATTCTTTTTCACAGAAAGGGTGGTAGATGCATGGAATGGCTTACCACAAGAAGTGGTGGCTATGAATACAGTGCAGGGCTTCAAACAGGCATGGGATAGACATAAGGGAGCAATACAAATGACTATGAATAGATAGGTCACTGACAGAGCAAAGGCCGATGGCACATTTATAAGGTAGAAAAAGAAATGGGCAGACTGGATGGGCCTTGCGGTCCTTATCTGCCGTCAACTTCTATGTTTCTATGTTTCTATGTTATGCAGACCTATGTGCTGGTCCACATATTACTACTCTATTTACTGACCTATGTGCAGGTCCACACTTGCTTATGCAATCATTGCTCCTTGCTTATGCAAACCATTGCTTCATGCCTACTGCCATCTCCTCAGCTTCAGCTTCTGGGATTCTGCTGCACTCAATTCTGCATTCGACCTTGGTCTCAGCACTCAATGCTCATTACAATCTCAGCACACTGTGCTCATTCAGCTCACCAGCTTTCAGCTCTCAATCAATTTCTGGGGCATGCCAGCCATTTCTATTCTGGTGCAGGGTTCCTGCAGCCACTGGTCTCATTCTGCATTTAGTCCACATCTCAAGCATGTCCCACTAGGGGCCGGATCCTTCTCACCTGGCCCATAACTGGGAATGTCCTTGCCCTGGGCTTGGCTTTAGCTGCTTGCTACATGACAGCAGCTCCTGGTGTAGAATTTAAGCCTAGCGGTGAAGGGTGGAAAAAGTTACCTCCTTTGGCTCTAGTGTTCCACTATAACAGTTAGCTTTTGACTTTAGTGGTTTCCCTAGCAAGGCACCTTCACTGCATTCTCCCTATGACTGCCTCTGGTTAACCTGGTTTGATTCAGGGTGGGTAGGCCAGGTGAGTGCCTCAGCAGTCGATGCTCTCCTCTTGCACCTTGGTTGCATGTATTGATGCAGAGTTTTCTTGCAACCTTCCATGGTGTTCCTGATAGAGGTTTGAGTGAGAACCTTTCTCCAAATTGGAATATTTTTCACCTCCCTTTAATTGGGTTTTCCAAAGTGCAGCTGCAGAGCCATCACTAAATAAACTATACCAAGCCTGGAGGGAAGGCGACCTAGACCTTGAATCCCCATAGATTTCCTCCTCATAGGGTTTTTTTTCTCTCCTCCATTACCTCAGGTCATAACTTTTAGTTAGCATAGTAGTGTCCCCTAGTTTATTTAGGTATGTTCCACTGTTGGATGGAGGTGGAGGATGTCCTACCATTTCCTCTCTCCTTAGGGGATCCCCTAATCTCAATGCAAACCATTAATTTCATGCTACACAAACCTGGGCATTTTATTATGTTATCAAACTGAGCATCTCATTATGTTATCAAACTGAGCATCTCATTATGTTATCAAACTGTCTATGCTTCTCTACTACTACATCACAGTTACTGCTACTACATCTCAGTTACTGCTTGCCCATATGCTTCGTGTTGCCTGCTTCTTTGGGATATGATTGTCTTACATTTCTTTTGGGGATTCCAAAGGTACCTTTAGCCATGGGAATCATCTCATGGCACCTCTAGGGTTGGAACCCTCTCCAAGGGTTCCTTGCCTTTCCTACCCCTACAGGGTAGTAATTCCTCTGGAATAGAGAGTGTGAATGACCAAAACCAAACTAACACAGTTGCACAATCATAACACTATACTGGCTGCATAGGACAGTGAATTGGAAAGGCTTTTGCCTGGAGTTCAGTGGCCAAGCAGCCAGCCACTCCCACTTCCTAAGCTATATAAGCAGTTCCTCTCAGCCTTATTGTGAAGCATTTTTTCTTTGCACCACCATCCTCCCCTCCTCCTCCATGGGCAGCACTTCTCTCTTTAGGGGGATTCCTAAGGTACCTTTAGCCACGGGAAACACCTTGTGGCACCTCTAGGGGTGGAACCCTCCTCCAGGGTTCCTTGCCTTTCGTACCCCTACAGGGTGGTAATTCCTCTGGAATAGAGAGTGTGAATGGCCAAAACCAAACTAACACAGTTGCACAAGCATAACACTATACTGGCTGCATAGGACAGTGAATTATAGACTTATAGTTTTAATGAACACAAGATGTAAAAAAAATTTCAAAACTGTTAAACAATAGAGTAGAATCTTGGGTAGAAAATAATACCATTAGCAATTTAGAAGCAGGCTTTAGGAAAAATCATTCCGTAACAGACCACTGTTATTGTAATGGCTCATCTTTATGATAATATGTTACATTTAAGAATCATAAGCTACGTGTGGCATATATAGATTTTAAGGCCACATTTGATTCTCTTCTTAGAAACTTACTGTGGGATAGGCTACATGACCTTGGTGTAGAACCTTGACTACTAGGGGCATTATTTAATTTACATCATGGTAACTGGTTATTTAATTTACATGATGGTAACTGGACACAAGTAAGATACTCATTAAATGGAAACTGTACAGAGACATGTTTTAGTCAGCTCAACAAAGGAGTTAAGCAGGGGTGCCCCTTGCTCCTCTTCCATTTAATTTATACGTGGACAAAATTCTTATTAATCTACATTATAGTATATTTCTATTTGCTCACGATTCTCGGACAGTCCTGACCAGCAATGGCATACATGGATGACTTGGTCCTCTTATAAATGTCACCAGTTGGTTTAAAATGAAAGTTGTTATGATTGGGAAAAAAAATCAAGCAAAATTGATCATAAATTATGAAAAGAGCAAAGTAACTGTTTATGGTTCAAACAGAACACACAAACACAGGTGGCAGTTGAATGGACAACCACTTGAACAACTTATGAAATATACATATTTGGGTACAGCATTTAGTAGTAATGATAAATGGAAAACATGGTAAGTGGAAAAAGCATTTTGATTAATGTGATCTGACTAGAGTTAATAAACAATTTTGGGGCTCTAGGGTAGAAATTGCCATTTTGGCAGCTGATACTAAATTGGTCCCAGTGCTTAGTTTTAATTTGAGGTTTGGAGATATTCATGCCCTAAAGACTACAGCATTATCATTCACAGATTTTATAAAACTGTTTTAGATATAGTAAACCCAGTTAAACCCTACTTTTACATAAGAGTAGACTTGGGGAAAATAAAAGTAAATGTTATAATGACACTTAAACTGCATTCATATTGGTTAAAGATTCAGGCTATGAATAAAAATGATTACTATGTACAGTATATTAGCAAGAAAAAGTATTATCTGTAAAAAAAAAAAAAAAAGGTTTCTCCTCTGCTTGGTTAGCCCATGTACAGTCACAGTTAATAAATACTGAATTACCTAACTTATGGGATCTTGTCCTTAAAGGGGTAATTATTCATAGAGCTTATTCTAAAGTATTTAAATTACAGTTGATTCACAAATATAAACCTAGAGATTAATTAGATATATTTAAAAAACTAAATTCTGATTTTAGTATTCAGAAATTGGGATGTTCCATACTTTCAAAACAAACTTATTTCTTTTTGGAGATATAGAGGATAGGAGAGTGTTGCGCTAAGCAAAGCTACAGTAGGAATGTATCCCACAAAAATTATTGAAAGGTGTACAACATTCAAAATTTGCAAAAACATATGTTGTGCAGAATTTTGATTTGTCTGTTTAGTCCTGGTGTGTTCTTCCCTTTATCTGCTATTAGCATTTTTTCCCCTGAAATTAGCATTTTTTTTCCCTGAAATTTGCTTACTAGTATTTTGCCTTTGGGGATCTCCATGTTAAAATGGTTTATTGCTCTTCTTCATCTTGCAATTCTTCCTGTCTCATGTGAAAGTAATGTGTCTGGGACCACTGATTTATTGAGGGAAAGTGCTGCAGCAGTAATCAAAAGACAGAACCCTGATGTTCTGGCCTCAACTAAATAATTCTAATTCAGTATCTTTCTTTTCTATATGTTTGTCTAGGTCTAAGCAGCAAGAGTAAATGTTTTGCTTTTCAAGCTTTTAATTTCATCTAACTATACCCAGACATGAAAAGCACACAAATCACCCGAGGACGGGTCATCAGTGCTATAATTGGTAAAGACTCTAGCTGTTTTCTTCCAGAATACCCATGCAGTTATTTCTCAAGTGATTGTTGAGCTGTAAATGTAGCCTTAAGTGCCTACTAGATAAGGAAAGTGACTTAAAATCACAGCTGCACTGCTTTAAAATTGACTATAAACCTATACTTGCAGAATCTATGGTCCCAGACACATCACTGTCACACGGGACAGGAGGCATTATTGGGAAAAAAAGAGCAATAAATCACATAGTATTACTGAGATCCCCCGAGGCTGTAAAACTAGCAGGAGAGGATATAAAACTAATAGGAAAATTGGAAAAAACTAATAGCAAACAAAAGGAAAAACACACCAGGACTAGACACACAAATCAAAACACTGCACAACATATGCTTTTGCAAATGTTGGCCATAGTACTCCTTGAAGCAAGAGTTAAGAGAATTCAAATAATATCAATTTAGACTGTGATTTGAACTGGAGGACATCACATATGTACCACTGAGATGTCCATTGATGCAAGAATTAGAGAGTGACACTTAGGGCCATTATTATATTATCTTGATAATGAACTATTAAGTCCATTACAGTATCTGTTAAACCCACAGACTAAAAAAGGATCTATAAAGGTTACCACTTTCTTGAAACCTAGCATTAAAGTAAGGAAACACAAACTGTGTAATTGATTTTTAAAAAGTATTTATGACATTGATGCTGTATTTCATTAATGTACAAATACAGTACGTTTTATAAACTTTTATAATGTATCTTATGTAAAAACTGTAAAGACTACTATGTTGATCAATAAACTAAACTGATGGACTGACTACTCCTGCTTTATGGGCTCAAATAAAGTTTAAAGTCCTGGGTCGATAACTCTTGTGGAGATTTCTTACCCAAAGATAGTACAGTACATTATCTTCCAGATGTAATTGCATGTTAGCTCCACCCAGAGAAGATGATATGGGCTAGGTGATAAGCTACTACTGGCTGCTGGAAAAAAATACCAACCCACTACATTCATCAGTAGTACAACTCACCTGCTTGTCATGCAGTACAAGCAGCAGTGGGCTTAAATTCGTTAATTCAGTACTTTACAAATAATGGGCTCTATTCACGAGCATAGCAGCCTATGCTGGAATGGCAGATAGTGGTGGTGCAGAGATGCACACCTGATGAGATGTACAAAACCCATGGCACTCACAAACAGCTGCGTGCACAGACAAAACAATGCACAAAGGCACACACAAGGGAGCAGATCAGGTTATGGGGGACTGAAGGAGGCAAACACTCTTCTTGACCCCACCACATAAGGTGAACAGCACTATGATGGATATGCAGATAACCATTATGCACACATAGAAGTGAATAAAGGCACGGAACCACAGGCACAGAACCCACACACCAGCAGGCAGAGGGCAGTTAGATGATGGCACCGGCCCTGGCCAGGATGCCAGGCCTGCATCTTCCACCATAGACCAGAGTCAATGCTGCATGCATGGTGGCAGACATGGGAGGGGAGGCATGAGGGGGCTGTTCTGGGCCAGGTCCTCCCACTTTAGCTCCCAGCAGGAGGCCATGCTGGCAAATGAGATACAGAGCTACTACAGCATCTTGTATGGTGCTGAGTCCCTGAAAGCACCTGCTGAGGACAAGGCTTGAACCTGGCTCGACATACAATCCACTGTCAATAGGTGTAGACCCCAGCCACATATCCTGCATGCCATCAAGCACAAGTGGCTAGACCTACAGGCCACTGTCAAATGGAAAGTGGCGGTGGCATGCCAGTCCAGCTGTCAGATGGTTGGTGGCCCACAGCCATCCAGTCTCTCAATGGACCTCACACCCACTGAGGCCATCATGACTGAAACACTAACACAGGAGGTGCTTGATGGGAGGAAGACATAATGGACACCATACCTGGTGAGTGCCCCTGCCTGACCCCCATCACCCAACAGTTGGTGACACAGCCTCTCCAACAGACACTGGTGATGCGGAACCAGAGGGTCCACAGGATGGAATGCCACAATAGACATATGTCATGGACAGCATGCAAGAGCAGCCCACAGGAGGTAGATGCCTCCCAAGCAGATCACGGCAAAGCAGTAGTGATGCCCACTGAATCACCTTAGCAGTCATGCAACTGCACTCCCTTTTTTGCAGGCTCTTTGGGATGTATGGCACTACAGGAGCAGGATCACAGTACACCAAGGAGGAGAAGCAGGAGAGCCTGGACAACAGACCAGGACATCATCCAGGACAGTGCAAGGATCCCACACCTGGACACAACCCAGCCCCAACAGTAGAGACTGTCAATGGATACAGGCATGGCAGCCGGTACCACACAGCAGCACGCACAGAGCACAGCTGGACACGGGCCTACCCTACCAGTAACACCTATGACCACTGGTACCAGAGGGTACTGGCCAATTGGAAGTAATGGGGTTACAGGGCAGCTGCAGCACTACTGAGGGCACACCACACATAGGCAGATGCACACCCATGGGGACAGACACCAACATGGACACTGGTGAGCACCAGCCACTGACATGCAGGTCTGCATGGCACCATGAGTGGACCAGTATACTTTGCTGGTACTACCCAGAACTTTGCCAGCTGGAGCTGGAGAGGCTGTGTGCCATGGGTGAGAACACCATGTTTGTGAAACAACTTGCAGCAAAGATGCAGGGTGTTCTCAAGTGAGTTGTGCAGGATAGGGGGATGTCCTTGAATGGCAGGCCATGCAGAAATCCATGTCAGCATGGCAGCCCTGTGCACAGCCCTACACACAGGCCCATGTGCAGATCCAGACCTCACCTTGTGTGATGGTGGGGCACCAACAGAGCAGCCCTCCAGTCCACAATGGTGCCTGGCCCACACTGCCCAGCCAGGCACTTGGGGTATCAGGACATGGGGCCGGGCAAGGCACCTTGGCGCTCGGTCATCATCCTGCAGCAGCATGGCACAATAGTCCCCCTAGGGTATTGCACCTCACAGGAATATCTACACATCACCATGCCCCCCCCCAGGGTATCATACTACTGAGTTCAAAACTGCACATTACTGTGGCACACCCCCTGGGTATCTCAGCACCCAGCCCTTGTCCATGCATCATGGCAGCCCCCTGGTGCATGGTAGACATGTTACCTACTGGATGTGTCCTGCACTAGTAGATGCCTAATGTGTCTGCCAGATAATCCACCATCCTGCTGCTGTACCCCTAATGCCACTACATGTCCCTGCTCTCCACCATCACTGTCCAGCCAACCATCATCAGGTAAGTGCTCTAGTATGGGTATGAGGCATTGTACAGCCTGATTGTGTAACATGGTGCATGCGATGAACACCTGGCACACCTTCCAACATCATTTCAGCACCTGTCCAAGTCAGGCAGTAGAAACTCATCTTCAGGAGTCTGAATATTCACTCCACCACTGCACTGGTCTTGCGGTGTGCCTCATTATACAACTCCTTGGCCTCCATGGATGTTGACAGGTAGGGTGTCAGGCATGGCCTCAGTGGGTATACATTGTGTGTGTGGTGGGAAGTAGAACACAGTCAAGTACAATACGTACATGTGGTGAATGGCACCTGTCAACAGGTGCAGTTGCGCTCACTAGCAGTCATCCCACCTGTCCTCCATGGATCTCCAGGATGTCTGTAGTTGTAACTGACTGAATATGTACACATCATGGCAGGATGCTAGGTACTTATCACATACATTGGTGATGATATGATATCATGAGTGCCGCAGACCACTTACACACTGATGCTGTAGAAACCCTTCCAGTTGCAATATGCCTCCTACTGCAGCATAGTGCCACATGGGTGCAGCCTATTGCTACCAGCACATTTGAAACCCATGATGTGCATGCATGGAACACCAACTTTGTGGCTTGGCCTGACTGCCTTGAGACGTGCTCATTTAAGTGTGAAAAAGTCTGGTGTTTTTCTAGGAGGGGTGTTCTGTAGCTGCACTGCTGGTTTTTTAATCACTAAAGAACTTTTTTAACTGGGAGCAATGTGTGCTACTTGTTTGCAATGGTGATAGTGATACTGAACTACCCTGCCTACTACTATGAGTAATTTATTTGTTTGGCTCCTTTCTGGGTTGTTTTGTAGCCACCACCATGCTTTCTTCAGGATGGATGTGGTGGCTGCCACATGGCAAACAAAGGTGCTGGTCACCTGATGCAGTGCACAGAACACCATGGCCTAACACCCATTATATCGCTATCCACCTCTGGAAGGAGCCAGTGACCTATGTTGCCAGGGCACACAGTAGTTTCTGCTCTGCAGTCAGTGCACAGGATCATCCCATGGTGGGTGCAATGTCTGCCCGTATGAGGCCGCACAGATCCTGAATGGCAGCATGGCCCAGGTGTAAACAATGGATGCAGTGCATGTGGGTTAAGGTGGCCACCTGCAGGTAAGGCCTGTGTACTTGTGGCCTACAGAAACAGCCATGCCTTGGTCCTACTGCAGCTCTTCCTCCAAAAGGAGTAGGTCCAAAAGATATGAAGAGCATATCCTGCATGTGCCCTAGGCTTTGCACAGGTAGTGGTCTGTGGGCTACCAGGAACCCACAGCTCCACCACACCCCCCCCTTATGTGCCTGTGTGAAACATACTGAGGACATGGGATTCTGAGCAGCACCGCCCACATTCGGGCCTGTGTCCCCCCAAGGCGCTGGGCACACACACCCTTGGGGACATCACTGTCTGTGCAGACTATAGTTGGCAGGAAGCTGTGGCAAAGGAGAGAGCTCAGGCGAGCAATGCTAGTGCTGTTTCAGCCAGTGGCACTGTATGCCAGTGACCGTCAGGATCATGTGTACCTGGCCTGCCCCGCAGTCTAGGGGGCTCAGGTTAATGCCCTACCAGGACAACATGGGATGGCTGTAACCTGTCACATGGCTGCCCCAGGTGAGCACTGGGATGGGGGCTAAAGTTGTGTGGGCGGTATAGGGATGTTAATGTGTGCCACCTTACTACCACCATATGTGGCTGTCCTGAGAGGCAATGGTATGTCACTCCATCTGGAGGAGTGGCATGGGGCCCACGGAATTGTGGTGGCAGCTGGAAGGGCCTGGTTGCAGATAAGGCTGATGGAGCACCTGTGGTGGGAGGGTCATGCCTGAGGCAATGTCCATCTGATCCTCTGGCAGATCATGGAGTCATCCCAGTTATGTGGGTCCATGTGTGCACTGGGATAGCATGGCCTCGGGCAGGGCTGTCATGCCTCTAACACATTGGTGGGGCCTGACCACTCTGTACCTGAAGATCAGTACATCCTTTTACAGGTAGCCCCTAGCCCCATTGAGAGGCCATTGTGTGGTGGGACCATAGGGGGACATATGACCACCCCCTGCATCTATGGGCATGATGGCCTTGGCTGCAGTGACAGCACTATGCCCCACTTGTTCTCACAGGGTGATGTTACTTGGTAATGATGACATTCCATAGTGGCAGGGATGATGTGACGTCCCCCTGTCTGTGTCACTTCAGGCCTTTTGTGGACCCTTATGCTTGCAGTTCCTGAGGGCAGGTGACCCGTTTGGATCAGATGCAGACACATCCCTATCATCCAGACTGTCTGGGGGTGCAACAAGCAGTCATGGTGGTATAGTCCACCGTTCACTTGGGACTATGTTGTCTATGCATGGAGTGTGGATAATCACTGGACATTGGACTGTGCTGGACTAAATGAGTGGCAGACATTATCACCCCAGGTTACATGGCTCACTGAGGGTCAGTGGGTCATCTGGTGGCAGCAGACTGGCTGTTGCTGGTATCTGTGTTGGTTGGTGGTCACCCAGTTACTGTAACCTATGTATGGATGCCTGGGTTTGGTGATATCCAGTGCCCTGTCTCTGTAGCAGGCACTGTTGAGTGTGTCACCCATTACATGTCTGTGTTTGTAACTGTGTGGTGGATCACTGGGAGTTGTATCACAAATAAATGACTTGCACTGTACCCAGTCATGTGTCCATGTGTTCTGTGAGGGTTTGCCTCCTGGGAGGCTTGGGTACCTATGCCGCTGGCACACCACCAGTGTTGTGGATTTCTGTGTGCACCCTAGGTGGGGTTGGGGGGCAGTGGGTGGGCCTTACTGAGGTAGGGCCCTATGGCCAGTGCCTTGGCTTCGGGAGGGTGGGTGGCCCTGTGTTGTGTACCTGGGTTTATGGCACAGATCCACCTGGTATAATTGATCCGATGCTAGTACATGTGCCTTTTTGGGACAACCTGCATTGTACATGTGTGGTTTGCCACCCATGCATGGCAGATCTATCCAGCATGCCCCCACACACATGTGGGTGGCCCTTGGATGTGGTATGTGAACACTGTGTGTACTCATGATGTGTGTTAAGGCTGTGCCTGCTGTTCTGGTGGCACGTCATGTGCTTCACATGTAGGGGCTTCTGCACAGGAGATATGCATCATATTGTCAACTACACTAGGGTTCAATATTCTCATTAGTCAGGAAATGCAAATAAATAAACTGTTATATGTGGGGGAAGGGGAGCAGTAGCAAAGCTTTAGAGAAGAAAAGGATTAAGCAAGCATATGACAAAAATGGCTATAGCTAGCTAATAGCCCTCCTGTGGCCCCTGGCACAGTCCTCCCTCAACCAACAACAGTGCTCGCCCAACTGCAATTGTTTGGCCACTACCCATTCTCTACCTGGTAACAGATAGAATCACCAGGTTTTAAGGAGCTTGCAGGGTTCCTACTGTGTATTCAGGTGCTGAGTCATAGCACAAGGCAAGACCAGGATGAGTCTCTATCTCAGTGTGCCACTCTCTTTATTACTGAAATAACCAGCCAGCTCAACATTTAGCCGTATGTACTGTAGTTCATTCATGAGAAGGTCCGATAAAACTCCCAGAGAAACACATTTAATCCAAGTCCAACACAGGCTGCAAGGCTATTCATACTGTAGTTTGTTCTGAGAATCAGTAACAATCAGACTGAATGTGCTCCCTTCACCAAAGATGTGAAAATATGTAAAAGGGTATATAGTGTAAGATTTAAGAACATATGAACTAGCCAGCAGAAGGCCTTATGGTCTCTGACCTCCCCCCACTATCTTTTGAGGACCACCTCAGATGGAAGTTCATTCTACCATGACACCACCCCTTCTGAAAGTGTCTCCTGACCACCTTCTTAAATCTTCCCCCCGTATTGTATTCATGAGTCAGCACACACACTTAAGCGAGCTAGGAGTGTACTGTATTATACAGCTTACTCCAACTGGTTGATCACACATTGTAGTGAGAAAGAAAGCAGATGACCTTCTGGGAATCAAACCCAGGCCCCCATAATATCATCCCAGTGCTCTAACCACTGAACTACAGGCTCTCATGGTTGGAGCTGATGTTCTGAACACCTTCCTTTCTCTGGTGTTGCATGTCCTGCAATTAGGAAGAATTAAGATGACAATTAGATGTTATTGGTGCAGTATTAGCCACTGCTAGCTAATTTAAATTAAATTTAAATTAATTTAAATTGTTTAGCAGTTGCCACACGCACTACAGAAACATCTAACTGCCATCTTGATTATTCCCAGTTGTAGGATATGCAATACCAGAGAAAGGAAGAGTGCCCAGGAACTTTAGGTTCAAATGTGTGAGACTGTAGCTCAGTGGTTAGAACACTAGGATGGTATTCTTGGGCCCTGGGTTCAATTCTCAGTAGGTCACATTATTTCTTTCTCAGCACAATTTGTGATTTGAATTGCTTAGCAGTGGCTAATACTACACCGAAGACATCTGGGACCCAGTATTCAAAGAGGCGCAAAGTGCAGTGCAAGAAGTTGCACTACGCCTTTTGCTTGCCTGGGTGCCCAAAGATGCCATATCCAGTGGAATAGTGCACTAACACTATTCAAATGAGTATTGGGCCATGCTGGCCCAGTGCTAAGCCACTTAGCACTAAGCAGACATCGCTCCTGAAATAGGGTGCCACAATGGCTTGCACCCGTGCTAAATTTCTGATATTCAAACGGACCCATGTAAATGAGCCTATTGGGCATGCAAGGCACTAAAAGGCCATTTACATGCCTATTATGGGATCATTTGCATGGGGAACAAGGCTGGATTGCACAGTGCTGCCTCCCAATTGCCCGATCCCAGAGAGCTATCCTTAGTGCTAGTAGTGCCCTCTCCCCCCACCTCCTATCGCCGGCCCAGAGTTAAAAATGAATTTTCTCTGGTGCTAATGGTCCCCCCACTGATCACTGGCCCAATGTTAGATATAAGTCTTTCCCTGGCATCCAGTGGTCCATCCCTCCACCCTGATCCATGTCTGATGTGTAAATAATTATCCCCTAGTGTCCAGTGGTCCCTCCCCCACCAACACCTATGCCTAATGTTGAAATAATTATTCCCTGGTATCTGGCCCCTCCCCCCACTGGCACATATGCCTGATGTTTACATACATATCCCTGGTGTCTGGTGGTCCTGTCCCCTCATCTCAATCCCCTGTATAAGAATGTTAAACCATTTCCTGGTGTCTAGAACAGGTCAAGCATTTCAAATACCTTGGGATCACATTGGATAACTTCCTCTCCAATACACAACACACCGAGAATGTGGCCAAGGCCGTAAACATTCGAATTGGAATGCTACATAGGCACAAGCATTGTATGACTTCAGATGCTCTGCATCTGGCAATCCACAGCTCAGTCACCTCCATCGTTGACTATGGTCTAGCCATCTATGGCTCTGCCTCACCTTCTGCCCTTCGAAGGGTAACAGTGGCACTAAATAAAGCCTATAGACTACTCATTGGAGCTGCCCGCCTTACTCACACCTGTGAGCTATATGCCCAGTCTGGATGGCTCCCACTCCTTTTTAGGATCCAGTATCAGACCTGCCTGCTAACAAAAAAGGTACACCTAGGCCTCATGCCACCAGGTGTCAAAAAGCTCTTAAACACGCACTGTACCACCCTGCATACTCAAAACGCCAGCAATCAAACCTACCAGGTTCCCAGATGTCGGACCTCTATGGGACAGAGATCATTTGCCTACAGGGCTCTGCACTGGTATAATGCTCTCAGCTGGGATATCCTGACTGCTCCCAAATTGGCCCCTTCAAGCGGCTGCTCGGACACCTCTCTCTCCTCTTCTAGTAGCTGTGACTGTTTCACCTAGTGCTACCAGCGTCCCTAGCACTTCAGACTTTCCTGCTCCTCTCCAATAAATCTCTGCTACCTAGTACACCTCTGTCTCCCCTCCTCCTCCCACTGCTACCCCCACCTAATCCCCTCCAACACCAGCACTTTTTGCTCCCCTGTCCCTACCCCTACCCAACTAGCACTACCCAACCATACACTTCTCACTCCCTCCTCTCACCTTGACAATGGCCTCCAGCCTGCCCACTCCCCTGGGAATACTCTCCTCACTGTTCTCCCCAAATCTCCTTCACATTTAGCCTACCTATGCACTGCTCAGTTCTTAGTCTGAGACACTCTCTCCATGTCTGCTTTCTGGTCTTTGCTCTACTCCTACCCAACAAGTGTAGTCTCGAATTTTGAATAATGATTTGCAAACCTACATTAGCTATACCATCTGTGCTACCTCCTTATAATTTTTGTAATGATGTTCACCCTGTTTGTCTACCCACAGTATGATGTGGAACCTTTGTAAATGAGCAGTTCCTGTTCAAAGGTGTTAATCCTAGAGTTAATAATAAATAGAAGACCCATCTCCCTGCCCTCGATCCCCTGTATAAGACAGTAAAGTCATTTCCTAGTGTCTAGTGAACCCCCACACCCCACCACGGCAGGTAGTGCCCCACCACCATGCCCCTCCATCCCAACCCTGAGCCGGCGACTGGCACAGCCCTCTGCTCTCCACCAAGGCCAGCAGCTGGCTGAGCTGTCAGTGAACACGTGCTGTGACAACTGCTTGTACAATAGCACTCACTGACTGTCAGTCTGTTACGCGTCATGGTGGAGAGTGGAGGGCTTGCTAGTGGTTGCGTGGGTTTGGGATGGAGCAGGTGGTGGGACACTATCTGCCAGGGTGGGGGTCCAGCGAAACTAGGGAATGGCTTTACTGTCATGTACAGGGATCAGGGATAGGAGGGGTCCACTAGCACCAGGAATGGTTTAATATTCTTATACAGGGGATTGGAATGGGGAGCAGGACCACTGGACGATAATGTGTATGTGGGAGTGGGATGGGAGGGAGGGCACCACTAGACACCAAAGACTACTGGGTTGGGGGTGGAGGCCGACACACTTCCTCCACTAACCACCAGGGTTGCAGGGTAGTAAGATGTGTTTAAGATCAGCGATATCTGCGCCATGCAGGGAACCATGCAAAATGGCTTGTGTGGCATACACTTGGAATATTGGACTGTGCCAATATTCAGGTCCCTGCCTTAATTTGCATTGCACCCCATCAAATATTGCTCCAGGCACAAACCCTGTTTGCCTGCACTAACAGGGCTTTTGAATATGGTACATCTGCACAAAGCTGGGTTTGTGCATGCAAACTAGGCTTTGTGCCTAGGCAAACTTTTGAATATCTGGCCCCTGATTGGTTAACACTGCCAACTTGCTACAGAGATGAAGTACACACTGAGCACCATAGATTGGTGCTATAACTACAGCATTACTACACTTTATTTATTTGGTTTTCATTAACCAGCTAAGCACATTAGGCATCTGATGCCTATTTTCAGGTATAAACCAGGAGATTACATCCAAGTTTACATACAGTAGAATACACTGTATTAAAATATACAGTGAAGGGAAAAAACATGAAACAAGGCAACGTATAATGAAAGGGGAAATATGTAACAGACTATGCATTCAGTTAGATACATTGTAATGCAATAAACAATGAGGGGATGAAGTATGTTTTCTAAACAAACACATCATAGAAAGGGAACAATTTACCGTAGGAACAGTATCCGTCCACAAAGATTTACGACAAGGGATGTATGAGGACAAAGGTAATAAAGCAACACTTATATGAACAATGTAATACTTTCTGTTACATCTTCCTTTTTTATAAGGAAGAAAACTGCAACTAGCAAGGAAATACACATCACTGGAACTTGGATCATTCTTGGCTTATAAAGACTTTCTTTGCTCCCAACACATCATCCATCATCACAATCAGCTGGAAACATTTTAAGATTAACTAGGTTTTAACCAATAACTATTTACTCGACATACTTGTGCTAAACTGCACTGTTCAGTTACTTTACTGGCATAAGAGTCCCAAATGTTGTTAATTAGTGTAGGGACCAGAAGTTACTAGCACATGATCCACCACTGCAGCATGATCTTTACTACCAGCACATACTGTAACATATAATCCTTGTATTTGGAGGGCATTCTCACCTCCCTCCCTCCAGATGTTACATCACTGGTGTTGCTTGCTTCTGTGGCAACACATACAGCAGCTTGTTGATCATCTGTGGTGCCAGCCAAATGAACAGTAAGGTAATGTCTCATTGCAGTTGTTTGCACATGTGGTACTGGGTCAAGCAGGTCATCATAGAAACATAGACTTTGACGGCAGATAAGGACCACTAGTCTGCCCATTTCCCTACCTACAGGATAGGCCGCAGATCCTAGTTAACCAACAGCCTATATCTTCCTGCCCCCCACAAGAATTGCCTTATGTCTGTCCCATGGATTCTTGAATTCTCCCACAGTTTTAGACCCACAACTTCCTCAGGAAGGCTGTTCCATGCATCCACTACCTCTCTGTGAAATAATACTTCACTCATTGCCCTGAACCACCCTCCTTCTATCTTTAAATTGTGTCCCTTGTTCTTGCAAGTCTCTTTTTCTGAAAGATGCTACCCTCTTGGATTTTGTTGATTCCTTTGAGGTACTTGAAAGTTTCTATCATGTCCCCCCTCTGCCTTCTTTCCTCAAGGGTATACATTATTAAACTCCTTTAGTCTCTCCTCATACGGCTTCTCTTGCAGACCCTGCACCATTTTAGTTGCCCTCCTCTGGACTGCCTCTATCCTGTCTATGTCCTTGCGGAGATGGGGTCTCCAGAACTGGACACAGTATTCAGATGGGGTCTCACCAACTGTCTGTACAGAGGATAACAACTTCCTGTTTTCTGCTGCTGATGCCTCTCCCTATACATCCCAGTATACCCCCGCCCTCCTACTGCCTTCTCACATTGCTTGCTAACCTTAAGGTCATCTGATATGATTACCCCAGGTCCCTTTCCTGTTTTGTTGTTGTTACCTCCCCACCCATTGTGTATTCTTCCCTGGGTTCTTGTTTCCCAGGTGCATTATTTACTTTTGCATTGAATCCTAGCTGCCATCGTCTGACCATTTCTCCAACTTTGCCAAGTCCTTTTCATCCTTTCCACGCCGCCTTGTGTATCAACCCTGTTGCAGATCTTTGTGTCATCTGCAAAAGGCATACTTTCCTTCCAGTCCCTCTGCAATGTCACTGATGAAGACATTAAAAGGACTGGACCCAATACTGAACCCTGCAGTACCCCACTAGTAACCGCCCTTTCTTCAGAGTGGACTCCATTTACAATTACCTTCTGTGTCCTGTTGTCCACCAATGTTTTACCAGGCTACCACCTGGGACCCACTCCCAGGCTGGTTAATTTGACTACTAATCTTTTGTGTGGGACTGTGTCAAATGCCTTGCTAAAGTCTAGGTAGGCCATGTCCACAACCCCTCCCTGGTCTACTACTTTGGTCACCCAGTCAAAGAAATCTATTAGATTTGTCTGACATGACCTTCCCGCTGTGAACCCATGCTGCCTTGGATCCTGTGCTCCACTGACCTCTAGGTACTCAACTATTCTTTCCTTCAGAAGTGACTCCATCACTTTCCCTACCACAGAGGTCAGACTGACAGGTCTGTAGTTCCTGCCTCTGTCTTGGTCCCACTTTTGTGAGGGGAATCACATCCGCCTTCCTCCAGTCCTCGGTACCACACCATCCTCCATGATTTATTAAAAGAGTAGCCAGTGGTTTCACTAGTTCCTTCCTTAATTCTTTAGAATTCTGGGGTGAATTCCATCAGGACCCATTGCTTTGTCCACCTTCAGTTTTAGGAGTTCTTGCAGAACCCTTTCTTCTGTGAAAGGACTGAGATCAACCCCCTATCAGAGTGCTTCTGTTAATTGGATTAGGCACTTCCCCTCCTCTTTTGTGAATACTGAGCTGAAATATTCGTTCAGTATTCTGCTTTCACTGTCCCCTCTGCCCCACCACCGTTCACATTTCTATTCAGCCTCACTATCCCTCACTTTGTCTTTCGCTCGCTGGTATGTACCTATAAAGGTTTTATCCCCTTCTTAACTGAGTTGGCTATCTTTTCCTCAGTTTGGGCCTTTGCTATTCTGACTTCCCTCCCTGCTTCTTTCTGCCTTAACTTGTACAGCTCTCTGTCCTGCTCCTTCTGTGTTTCCTTATACTTCCGGAATGCTATCTTTTTCTTCCTGACTTTCACAGCCACCTCTCTTGAGAACCATAGTGGCTTTTTTTTCGTTTTGATTTGTTTATTTGCTTCACAAAGGCTTGTTGCCTCTGTGATGGCAGTTTGATAATTCCCATTGTTGCTCACACCTCCTTCTAGCCTGTTTGCTAGTGCTTTTCTGAGGCACTCTCCCATCTTGCCAAAGTCAGCCCTCCTAAAGTCCAGTACCCTCACTTTTGTAGGCTTGACTCTGTAGCTGAGTTTAACGTGAACCACACTGTCTGATGGTCACTTGTCCCCAGATGGCAACCCACTTCTAGATCTGAGATCCTCTCACTGCCCCGTTTGGTCACGAGGTCTAAGATTGCTCCCTCACAGTGGGTTCCAAAACTAGCTGTCTAATGCCTGCCACCTGTAGGGCATCAAGAATGGCCCTGTTTTGGATGTGGCTGCAGCAAATGTGCTCCAGTTAACATCCGCATATTCAGGTCTCCCATCAACAGTATCTCCCTTTCTCTGCCATTCTAAGAATGCCTTCCATCATATCCTTGTCCATTCCTTCCCCTGACATGGGGGTCTGTACACAACCCTGTGCGGATTGTGGTGCCCTTTCCAGTCTCCAAGGTGACCCTACAGTGCCTCCTCTCCTCCCTGTTTACTCTTTTGTTCAGTTGCTTTTATCCCTCCTTTACATAGAGAGCTACCCTCCAGTGTGAATCCATTATGGTGAGAGGTGGGTCATCTGTCTTCAACAGATGTCAATGATTTCTTCATCGGTACTGTCGTCCTTCTGTGTTAGTCACAAGGTATGACTGTGGATGAGGGGTGGTTCCAGTTACTATGACAGGCTTCCATGTGCGTTCACATTTGATTTGGACTATATCTCCTTGACTGATTGTGGGAAGTGCCCAGCACTCTGGTCATAGTAGTATTTGTGATGTACCTGACGTTTCCTTAACTGATCAACCACATCAGAGACTTCCCGTGGCTTGAGCAGATTGTGGGTTGTACAAATCTTGGAGCACAGCATCCTGCCCATGATTAACTGGGATGGAGAATATGGCATGCTGGCCAATGTAAATTTCTGTTTTCCAGCAGGGCTACATAGGTTTCCTGCCATCACCGTCTGCCTTCCTGAGAAGCTGCTGGATAGTTTGTACAGCCCATTCTGCCATGCCACTGGGTTGAGGATAGGTAGGACTGGAGGTTGTAGCTTGATTCCCAGCCAAGTGCATTTCAAATGGCATGTTGTCCCTGGCAATCACCGTAGGAGTACAGTGATGTGCTGCAACAGATTTCATGTGTGATATAGTGCTCTGGACAGTTTTGTCTTTTATCAGTGCTATTCAGGATACTTTGAAAAATAGTCCACCATGATAAGGTAACCCTCTGCCCTAAACTCAAATGTGTTTGCTGCAACTTTCTGTCATTGCTAATTAAGAACATTATGGGGTGTAAGTGGCCCCTTTTTGTTGTCCCTTCATAACTTTGCATATGTTGAATAATGTACAACCAGTCTCTCAATGTCTTGGGCCATGCCTGGCCAGCACATTACAGCCCTGGTCTTGCATTTCTCTGCCCCTAGGTGACTATGTTGCAGTGTGCTGAGTACGTCACTCCTAATCTCTGTTGGAAAGATCAGTTTGTCTCCAAGAAAGGCTAAATCGTCTTCAATATGAATCTCATCTCACACGGACCAAAAGGGTTTCACACAATCTTTCACTTTTTTCTTGCGTCTTGGCCAGCCAGATGTAATTACTTTTGCAAGGGCTTGCAGTGTCAGGTTGGTTGCTGTAGCTCTTCTTATCTCTTCCAGTTTCTCATTACTTGCTGGTATATTTTCCACAATGTCATGTATTATCACCTCTTTGTCTTCATTTGTATCATCCCCCCGAGTTTCCTTGTAGCTCTGTTTCTGCCACTGCTCTGGATGTGTCTGCTATGTATATGAACCTCCCTGGTACATATTTCATGTGCAGGTGGTAACGCTGAAGCTTCATCATCATGTGTTGCAACTGAAGGACTGCCTTACCAGTAGTTTCTTCAATATTACTTCTAGAGGCTTGCGATTTGTGTGTACCTCCACCTCTTTGCTGATAGAGATGTGCGAGAGTTTTAATTTGCAGGCAAAGTTGTCATAAAGTGGGTGAAATTCACATTCATGGAGTTTTGTGAAGTTTTCCTGCCCTCAACAACTTCGACTACACCAAAATCACAAAGCTTTCAATGCGAAGTCTGTAATTTCGCCCATAAATGGTGGGATTTCGCACTCAAAGTGAGGAATTTCTCCTGAGAATGGCAGAATTTTGCCCTCGAATGGTAAAATTATGCCATTTGTGGGCAAAATTCCTTGCTTCAAGGTGAAATTTCACACTTTGTGGATTGAGCTACACTCTGTGAAGTGTGCTCAATTCGTGGATTAATGCATGGAGCGAATTTTGCCAGCTTTGCCCATATCTATTTGCCATATATATAGATGAAACTTGTTGCAAACAAAAACAGCTAACGATACTGCTTGTGGTGCCACTGATCTGGGTTCAGGAACAAGTGCAAGGCACCAGAGGGAGGAGGATTGAGTGGTTGTGGGACAGCTCTCCTCCGCTGGAAAAAGAAGGGCCACGATATCCGGCAACATTCCAACCCCTAGCAATGGCTGGGGGTAGGTGCACCATGACCAGTGCAGAGCAGGGATTGGCAATGTGGTGGATGTAACTACACTGGGGGGGCAGGAGAATGCCTGACGTCGCATGGATGTCATTGCAAGTCCTCTTCACCTCAAGGACTGCAACAGAAGGAAAACAAAACCTGCAAATGAGCAACACGATGGCTGGCCTGGTGGCACAGAGGGCAGAGGCATTCTGCCTTACCTCGCATCACACCGGCGACCCGGGTTTGGGAACGACTTTGAGCCGTGAAGGAGCTGGCATGGGGGGGAGGAGCAAGATTGAGCAGCCTAACGGCAGCTCCCCTCTCCCAGGGAGGTTGTGACCCCCTCATAGTTCTGCTGCCACTGGGTGGAGGTCTGGTGGTGGCATAGGCAGGAGGGGGTGGCATGCAGGGAGGGCATCTCAAAGCATAGCATGCACGGGCCTCCACATACGCACATGCGTACCTGAGGTGGGGGGGCAGGCAGAAATGGGGGTAAAAAAACCTACTGTAACCCCTACCTGGTATGCCATTTGTATCTGACAGCTTTACCAGGTGGGCTGGGTTCGGGGAGGAATAGGCCACTTGGCACAAAGGCTAGCTTTGGCTACTCTGCACAGGGGCACCCAAGTAACTCTGAACAAAGGAAGCAATAACTGTAATGTCCAATACCAGAAGTGGGATTCTAAAGTGTGGCTTTTATTCACATCCAACAGAATAAACGAAGCATAGATGGACCCCCACGGGGCTACACTCCTGGTAATGCAGATTAAAGGAGACCAGAACACATCCTCATCACTTTAGCCCTCAGGCTCTACAACACACTGGACACACAGCCCGGACTTGTACGCTGCTTTGGGTTACACAGCCCGAACTTGTACACCACTTTGGGTTTTCCCTGGCTCGGCTCCCTTGCCAGCCACTTGGACACCTTCCATACTTGATGCCTCCGACTGAATTGTGACAAACTTCTCTACATCATAAAATCTAAGGTCTGATCTTGAGCTGAGAATATCCCTGAGCAGTCTCAAGGCTTGGTCAGTTCAGGGTGCCACTGCCATGTTGCATCTTGCTTTAGCAGAGCTCTGAGAGGGGACATTATGTGACATTCTTTTGGTATGTGCTGAGAGAGGTATTTCACCACATCTAGGAAGTGCTGCAAACCTTATGTAACCCCCTTGTAACCCGGGGTTACTAGAATCCCAGTTAGACCTAGTGGTAGGCAGGGAAGGCAGCTTGTGAAACTCCAGCTAAATGGATTTCACACTGTCTCACTCTGTTCTCAGTCTTAACTGAGACTGAGGGATGACATCACCAATAAAACTATCGCAGCTGCATGAGCCACATTGGAATCTGCAGCAAGGGAGTTAGTTAGAACGCTGGGAGGTTTTGAAGTCAGTCTTCAGTTGAGTCTTCAGTGAGTGTGTGTGAAGTTGGGAACTTGCTGAGAAAGCAGCTCAGTGAAGGCTCTAGGAGCCTCAGCCCTGACAGAGGGCCACTTTTAGTTTAAAAAGGGTGTGTGTCTCCACCTTAAAGAGAGACACAGAAGATAATTGAAGTGGTGGAGACCGCTGTTTTCGGGTCTCAGTGCCCCCTCCCTTCGGGGGGGGTAGGAAAGGGTTCCCTGAAGATTCCTGGGGCAACCCCCTAGTTCTGCTTGTAAAGGAAAAGCTGCCTATATGTTCCAGAGTTTATTTGGGAGAACAAGAAGATTTGTGAGTCGCCTGTGGGGCACCTGCAACGTAAGGGTGAGTGTCTGCTTTTGCTAAAAGAGCCTATGTTTTTCACCCTGGGACTTGTGTGACAATGTGGGGATTGAACTACTAAATATTGGGAAGCCTAGAGTAATGGGCCTAGCAAAGTAAAAGTAGGTTCAAATCCAGAGCTTGTTGGGATGCAAATGATATGTAGAGGAGATGTGAGAGACGTCTAACCAGAATCTACATTTGAAAGTTTTCAGTAAAGGAATTGTTCAGTTTCCAGAGAAATGGCTGGGTATGGGCTGTGGGGCTGGAGGTGGGTGGCCCCATCTTTAGTGACCAGGTCCACCTCTACAGTTTCTTCTGTGGTTTCTACTTTACCTCAGGCACTTGGCCAGTGATGAGGGAAGTACCCAGGCGATGGGATTGTAAGGAAAATTCTCTCTAGAGTCAAAGACTCTAGTGTGGTTTGGGAGCCACAACAGGATAATTGGTTCATTCCTCAAATGGACCCATGGATCAAATGGCCGGCAGGGAGCCAGGCCAGTGGGGAAAACCCCAGTAGTGTACCAGTCGGGCTGTGTACCCAAAGCTGCATGCAAGTCCGGGCTGTGTGCATGGTGGGTTTAGAGCCTGAGGGCTGGAAATAGTGATAAAGTGTTCTGTTGTCTCTAATCTGCATTACCAGGAAATGTAGCCCCATGGGGGTCCGTCTATGCTTTGTTTGTTCAGCTTGGATGTGAATAAAAGCCACACTGAAGAATCCCATCCTGGTTCTGGACATTACAGTTATTGCTTCCTGTGTTCAGATTTACTTGGGTGCCCCTGATCAGAGTAGCCAAACCTAGGTCCCCTGTGCCGAGTAACCTCATCCTCCCCGAACCCAGTTCCCACCAGGTACTGCTGTCAGCTTCAACAGCATGCCATCTGTCATTTTGGAAAAAGGCAGGGGTGAGGGGTTACACTTACTTGCACTGTAGTTGCGGCATATGCATGATCACCTGTATCTTTGAGTCATCTGGTCTCAGTCCATCTGGACTCACCATATTGCCCATGTAGTTTACTTGACTGACTTGAAACATGATTTTATCTTTATTGTTGAACTGGATGTTCTCAGCACATGTGCTGTCCATAACATAAGCGTAATATGTCATGTTTGCCATCATCTCTAGCAGCTATGATCATATCATTTGCTATAATATGCACCCTGGTGATGTCTCCAAAGATCTGCGGTTCTTTTTGTGGAACATTTCACTGGCAGACTTAATACCAAAGGCTTTCACAAGAATCTGTATCACCCCATAATGTACTGAAGGATACAGAGGTACAATGACTGCTAATTAAGTTTCACCTACCAATATCCATCTTTTTCACCCAGAATAATAAACACTTTTTACTAATCTGGCAGCTCTGGACTTCCTTGGGTGTAGGGATGCGGAAGTGTTACCGCTTGATAGCTAAGTTCAGCTCACGGGGGTCTAAGCATAGTCTTAGTGATGCATTCTTCTTCTCAGTGATCACTGCGCTATTAACCCAGTTTGTTGTTTCTTCAACTTTGGTAATATTTTCCTTTTTCACCAGGTGATCCAGGCTGTTTCTGAGTCTTTCCTGTTAACTGAATAGTATGTTCTGGCTAGGGAGTATAACTAGTGTTGCGCTGTTATTCACCTTTATACTGTATTCTCCTTCAACAGGCCTGTGCCAGTAAATACTTCAACATAGTCTTTCACCAGAGACTCCTTTGTTATAATGTGCTGACTTGATCTATTCATCTGATCACATTTAAATTCTCACAGGTGGATTTTCCCAGTAGTGGTGCAGTTGAAACATCTGTGAGATAAAAGGTAGCTTTTTTTGCAGTCCGTGCTCTGCATTCAGGGCTGACTCACCCAGGGCTTAAAGCCACCATAAGCAGTCAAAACCATTCTGGTTTTCTGTAGAACCACATTGGGACACTTTTCTATAGACCTTTGTGGCAGAACATTTACCTGGGCCCCAGTATCCCATTTAAAGGACAAAGGTGTTTGCTACATCAGTAACTGCAGGCCACATGTGATCATCTTCACCTTCCTCATGCCGCTTCCTATTAACTCCCGATAACAAGATCTTAGCGAAGTGTTTTTCACATTTGCAGTTGCACCATGTTTGTCCAAGGGCTGGATACTGGCATTGGTCATGCTTCTTGCTACAGGGTTTATCATCACTGCTACGTTTCCTGTTATTTGGAGGTTTGGTATTACATTCAGGTTTTCCTTTGTGCTTGGAAGTGTCTACCTCTTCAATATAAGCTGCAATGGTATTAACACTTTTTGGTTTATGGTTGCCTGTTGTATCCTCTCCTTAAGCTTCCTGTTCCTAATGCCAAACATAATCGTTTCTTGTCTCTTATCATGTTATCTGATTTGTCCTTAAATTTACAGTACTTTGCCCTAGTGCATAGGTCTGTTACATACTGATCAACTGACGTTCCCTCAGCTTGCTGTCATTCCCAGAACTTATATCTTTCAAATATGACAACTTTCGGGGGTTGCAGTATGTTTGCAACATGTATAACACTGTTACGAGAGCATCCCGATCATCATTTTTCATTAACACGAAGATATTGTACACTTCGAGAGTGTCCTCCCCAACACAGTGACGTAAAACTGCTGAGTATCAGCTGCATTTTTTGAGGTACCAGTCACTTTCACATAGAATTCAAATGTCTGCCTCCACGTCCTCTAATTGTCATTCAAATTGCCTTCCAGGGAAAGGGCTGTTGGTGGAATTGTTTCATCTTCTTTTTCTGTATTTGCAGCAGTTTTTACATTGGTTGCGCTTGTGCAAAACAACATATTGTGGCATATACGGGATTTCGGGGGGGGGGTCACTGCCAAGCCCATTGCATTTCACAGAACCAGGGGCTTGGCAGTCTACCCCAATGACCACTAGATGTGGTCCTGATGGAACTCTCTGCTGGAGGAGGCTGAATGGCTATGCACTTCAAAAGACCGAAGCCTCTTTAATCTGAGAGGGTTTCAGCCCTTTGATTTGCATTACCATTCAGCCCACCTGGGGTGCCCAATCCCCATGTTGGCGATCCCCCCATCCCCCATAGTGTCTGACATTGGGGTGCCCAATCCCATGTCGGTGATCCCCAGCACTATCCGACAGAGTGCCCATTCCCCATGTCAGCGATCCCCCAGCACTGTCCAACATTAGGTGCCCAATCCCCATGTCCATGGTGCCTCTGTACTATGGGACACTGGGAAGCTCACCTCAGTGTCCCCAGTTATGTTAGTCCCCCACCACTCTGGAACACTGGGGAGCCCACCACCCAGTGTCCCCAAACATTTCTATCCCTGAAAAAATAAAACAGTCCCTGATGTTTTTGAATTAAACCTATAAAGAAAAAACAGTTCCTTATTGTCTCCCCTCCCCCCCATCCCGACCCTCCCACTTCGTGCACACTCTGCATTCTCCCTTACTTCATACTTACCCCCAGAGGTCAGCAGCTGGCATCTTCTGTGGAACAGGACATGTCTGCACTCTTCAAAGCTGAACAGCGAACTGAAGAATCAAGGTAAGTGCCGTGTAATGGCAGTTGATGACGTTTTGAACTTATGTTGATATCCTGGCCATTTTTAGGTCTTTGTGCACCCAAATTTTCAACATGGGCTTTTTGGAACCCAACCTCATGAAACTGGCACTGTTGTTTCATTACTTGGTCCCAAAAGGTGATTTGTGGTCCCTGTGCGGAATCACCTTTTGGGATCGAGCAATGAAACAACAGTGCCACTGTTCATGAGATGGGGTCCCAAGAAGCCCATGTTGAAAATTTGGTGAAAAAATCCTCAAAGTGGCCAAGTTATGAGTGTGTGTTGCACAGTTTCACTTTGCGAATGTTTAATATTTTCACTTCCAAATTGTCAACATACAGATTCTGTTCATACCACCTCATGAACAGTACGGCTGTCATTTCTCACATCCTGCACAAAGTGTGTTTGCACACCTGTGACATGGAATGTCACAATCCTTGCATGAAATCACCTTTTAGGGATGAGTAATGAAATGACAGTGCCACTGTTCATGAAATGGGGTCCCAAAAAGGCCATGTTGAAAATGTGGTGCAAAAATACCAAAAAACTCCTGTGTTATGCACACTCATTGACATTTTCCTACACATGAGCATAACTTTGCCAATTTTTCATATTTTAAATCCCAATTTTCAACATAGCCATTTTTTCACACCATCTCATGAACACTACAGCTGTCATTTCTCACATTCTGCCCAAAATGACTTTCTGCATCTGTGGCACAGAATGGCATTTTGCCATGATTTAAGACATTTTCACCTATGGGCTTTATGAGATACGGTGATAAGAAGACTGTTGAACATTTGAGGTCAAAATGGGAAAAAAATTACAAAGTTATCATAGCAACATACAATTGTCTGCTTGCTGCACCTATGTCCCAGGTTTGGAGACAGATGCGGGGAGTTGGAGGGCTGGCCTGGGGCAGTAGGATTGAGTGTCCCAGGGACTGCTCTCCTTCTCTGTGGGGAGAAGAGAAGAGTGTCTGGCACATTGTGCACCTCTGGTGGAGGCTGGGGGTACCACTGCTGCTGGCACCTTATGCAAAGGGGGGGCGAGGCAGATGCTGGCGCCATTGCAAGTCCCTGCCCCCAGAGATCTTCAAAAATGAGCGTACAAAAAATTATAGCCCCATTCCTGATGCCCCCACCTCTGCTGCTACTCCTACAGCAACTAATAAAAGAGAGAGAGAGAGACTACTGGGGACCAAAGAGAAATGTTATAGCCACAGAAATCACAAATAAAGTGCATTCTTGGCCCCAGTGTGGCTGTGTGTGTACACTGGGCAAGAGCAGACAGGCAAAATAAATATTTGACTTGTGCCACCATCTAGATGAGAAAAAGAGAGAGAGAGGGAGACTATTGGGGGCCAAAGACAAATGTTATAGTCACAGAAATCACATATAAATATTATTCTTGGTCCCAGTGTGGCTGTGTGTGTACACAGGGCAAGAGCAGACTGGCAAAATAAATCACAAAGTTATGAGCCTATGTTGAAATTTGTGAACACAGGTTCGAAACTTTGGCAGTTTTCAATATTTGGACCTCAAATTTTCAATCTAGCCATTTCTTCACAGCACCTTATGAATGTGACAGCTGTCATTTATCAGATCCTGACCAAAATGTGTTTTTGCATTCCAAAAGGTGATTCACAGCTGCTGTGTGAAATCATCTTTAGGCAGGAGTTGAGTATTCCTCTGCACTTGTTCATGAGGTGGGGTCATAAGAAGGGCATGTTGAAAATCTGAAGCAAAAATATTCACAAACAACAAAGTTATGAGCCTGCATTGAAATTTGTGAACGCAGGCCTGTAACTTTGGCAATTTTCAATATTTTGACCCCAAATTTTCAACATAGCCATTTCTTCACAATACCTCATGAATGTGATAGCTGTTATTTTTTTAGATTCTGGCCAAGCTGTTTTTTTTTGCATCCAAAAATGTGATTTTGCAGTTGCTGCGTGAAATCACCTTTCGGGCAGGTGTTGAAATTTTTCTCTGCACTTGTTCATGAGATGGGGTCATAGGAAGGGTATGTTGAAAATCTATGGCAAACATATTCATAAACAACAAAGTGTTGAGCCTGTGCTGAAATTTGTGCATGCAGATTCGTAACTTCAGCAATTTTCAATATTTTGACCCCAGATTTTCAACATAGCCATTTCTTCATAGAATCTCATTAATTTCACAGCTGTCATTTTTAAGATCCTGGCCAAAATGCTTTTTTGCATCCCGAAAGTGATTTCGCAATTGCAGCATGGAATTACCTTTTAGGCAGAAGTTGAAATCTTTAAAATTTGGGCTCAGAATTGCAACAACAAAAAAAATGTTTAACAAGCAACCAACGTTCTGCATTGACAAATGCTTTGTTGCTTTTCTGCAACAGTGTTTTAGCAGCTTCTGATAACATATAGTGGATTCTTGAGCCAGCACACACACTTCAGGGAGCTAGGAGTACACATAATTATAAAACTCACTCTGACTGGTTTACACTCTCACAGAACTTGCAGATCTTAAGTGGGCAAGGCAATGGGGCCAGAGGGGATACATCCAAGGTTATTGAGGGAGCTCAGAGAGGTGCTGGCTGCACCTCTGACAGTCCTATTCAACTACTCACTGGAAAAGGGAGAGGTTCTGAAGGACTGGAGGAGGGCAGATGTAGTCCCCTTTCACAAAATTGGTAGCAGGGAGGAGGTTGGCAATTACAGGCCAGTCTGTCTGACTTCGGTGGTGGGGAAATTAATGGAATCGCTACTGAAAGAAAGGATTGTGGAATATCTTGAATCCCGTGGCTTACAAGATCCGAAGCAGCATGGATTCATTAGGGGGAGTTCATGTCAAACTAATCTTATATATTTCTTTGACTAGGTAATCAGGGAAGTAGATCAGGGTGGAGTGGTGGATGTTTCCTACCTAGACTTCGGAAATGCCTTTGACACTGTTCCATTTAGGAGACTCATAAGCAAGCTGGGCAGCCTAGGAGTGGGTCCAAAAGTGGCAAACTGGGTAAGTAATTGGTTGGAGGATAGGTGTCAGAGGGTGGTGGCAAACATAGTTCACTCCGAGGAAGGGAGGGTGACTAGTGGGGTACCACAAGGATCAGTACTGGGGCCTGTACTCTTTAATATGTTTATAAGTGACATTGCAGAGGGACTAGAAGGGAAGGTATGTCTTTCTGCAGATGACACTGAAATCTGCAATAGAGTGGACACTTCAGGGGTGTGAGGAAAAATGAATAGAGATCTAGGTAAGCTTATGGAGTCGTCTAGAATGGCAACTGAGTTTCAATGTCAAAGTGCAAAATCATGCACTGGGGCATTGAAACCATGGGTTGGAGTACAAAATGGTGGGAGTGGCACTGGCAACCACCAAACAGGAAAGAGACCTGGGTGTTATCATATCTGATGATTTAAAGGTGGCTAAACAGTGTGACAAGGCAGTGGGGAGAACCAGTGGGATGCTGGGGTGCATAGGGAGGAGTATTACCAGCAGAAAGAGGGAGGCGGTGATACCTCAGTATAAATCTCTGGTGAGACCTCGCTAGAGTACTGTATCCAGTTCTGGAGTCCTCATCTCTGGAAGGACATACACAGAGTAGAGGCGGTCCGGAGGATGGCAATTAAGATTGTGCAGGATCTGTATCAAAAGTCCTATGAGGAGAGACTGAAGGACCTCAGTGTGTACACTCTGGAGGAAAGGAGGGAGAGGGGATACGATAGAGACATTCAAATATCTCAAGGGTATAAATAAGGTTCAAGAGGGAAACCCTTTTCCGAGAAAAGGATGCTCAAGAACAAGGGTCATGCTATGAAGCAGTGGGAGTAGACTCAAGGGGAATGTACGGGAGCACTTCTTTACAGAAAGGGTGGTGGATGCATGGAACAGCCTCCCTGAAGAGGTGGTGGGAGTAAAAACTGTAATAGGATGTAAGAAGGCATGGGATAGGTATAAGGGAACCTTAGACATAAGGAGGGGAAGGTAAAGCCAGAGATCAAGTAGGGTCTGCGGAGGGACTGTAGGTCGGGAAAATGGGCAGACTAGGTGGGCCAAGCAGGTCCTTCTCTGCTGTCAAATTTCATGTTTTTATGTTTCTGTGTTGCAGATATGCAATACACACTGAGAACCACAGAGTGGCACTATAACTACAGCACTAATGTACAATACTAGGCATCATGATAAACAGCTATGTGATAAACCATTCAGAACTGATAAAAGAGATTCTTACTTTATGCAGAGAGTAGTGAATTATTAGAATAATCTGCCTCAGTATATCATCGATGCCCCACGCTTAGACTCTTTCAAGATATACTTGGATGCTCTCATGGATACCTGGGAGGATAAATGGATCACCACTGTATAGTGGGGCTAGACTAAACACCATGGTGCACATCTACTCCTGTTTTTACATAAAGTACCTAATACACTTAGCATCTACTCTATATATGCATAATGTATTAGTACCTGTTACATCCCTGCTAGCTTATATAACTGTGCCCCTTGTGGTCTTGTTTTGCTGAGAAAGAAAGTTCACCGATATCTGCCTTGTTTATATCTTTCAGGTACTTAAAGGTTTTTATCATGTCCCTTCTCTCCCTCCTCTCCTCCAGTGAGTACATGTTGAGTTCTGACAGCCTGTTCTTATATGTCCTGCCGGACCTGAATCATCTTTGTCGTCCTCCTCTGAACTGCTTTGAGCTGGGTGATATCTTTTTTTCAGCTGGTGTTCCAGTACCAGGGGTGCCATATTCCAGGTGCGGTCACACCAAGGATCTGTAAAGTAGCAATATAACTTCCTCCTATCTGCTCATGACCCTTCTAGCAATACAATCTAGCATCCTGTTTGTCTTGGCCGCTGCCATCCTGCAATGCATAGCCTGTTTAAGGTCACTAGTGATGGCTATCCCAAGTCATTTTCCTCCTCTGAGTTATTGGCCTTGACCACCCCTAGTACTTGGCCTTCGGAATATTCCTTCCTAAGTCCATGACCTTGCACTTTGCATTGAACCCAGCTGCCAAACATCTGATCACTTCTCCAGCCTCCGCCAGATCCACCTTTAGGTCCTGCACCCTTTGTCTGTGTCCATCTTCCCACAGAGGTTGATGTAATCTGCAAGAGGCAGATCTTTCCTGTAACTCCATTCTCAATGTTGCTAATGAACACATTGAACAGCACTGGGCTGAGCACTGACCCCTGCAGGACACCACTTGTAACTTCCTTGTTCCTGAGGGTTTCCCCTCCACCACTCTCTAGGTTTTACAGCTGAGTCAATGTACCACCCACCTACATAATTTGCTCCTTGCCTATTCCAGCTTCCTCCTCAGTCTCTGGTGGGGCACAGAGTCAAAAGCCTTGCTGAAATCCAGATACAGAATGTCAACCACCTGACCCTTGTCCACCACCTTTGTTACCCAGTAAAAGAAGTTGATCAGATTGGTTTGACAGCACCTTCCTGATGTGAACCTATGCTGTCTCTTGTCCTGTAGCCCATTGGCTTCAAAGAACTCAGCTAGTCTCTCCTTCACAATGGAGATTGGACTGACCGACCTGTAGTTCCCAGGGTCATCACTAGGCCCACTCTTGTGTTGGAATAACATAGAAACATAGAATTTGACAGCACATAAGGACCACTTGGCCCATCCAGTCTGCCCATTCCTCCCTACTTGCACTACTACCGCAGACCATACCTGACCTACAGCTCTTCCTCCCTCCCCCTTCCTTTCCACTATGATTCCCTTGTGCTTATCCCATGCTTTCTTGAACACCACAATTGTTTTCGCCCCCACCACCTTCACTAGAAGTCTGTTCCAGGAATCCACCACTCTTTCTGTGAAGTACTTCCTCCCATCTCTCCTGAATCTACCCCTTCCAGCTTCATAGCATGTCCCCTTGTTCTTGAGCACCTTTTCTTCTGAAACTTACATCCATTCTGTACCTTACTTACCCCTGTGAAGTATTTAAAGCTCTCTGTCATATCCCCTCTCTCCCTCGCTTGTTTCCGGGTATACATGGAAGTCCTTTAGTCTCTCCTAGAATCATAGAAATTGTTGGCAGATAAGGACCATTAGGCCCATCCAGTCTGCCCGTAGGCCCTATACATGTATGTGTCCACTCACCCTAAGTGGTCAATGGCTTTTCATCACCCCCCACCCTAGGTTTCCTTGTGCTTGTCCCAGGCATGTTTAAACCCCTCCACTCTGCTTGACCCTACCACCTCCTGTGGCAGAATATTCCAAGCATTAACCACCCTCTCTGTGTAGAAAAACTTCCTCACATTGCCGCTTAATCTACCCCCCTCCAATTTAATATTGTGCCCACTCGTTCTGGTATTTTCTACATTGGAAAAGATCCCCACCTGCACCTTATTTATGTCCTTGAGGAACTTAAAAGTTTCTGTCAAGGTTAGGGAGAAAAAATAGTATTCAGGAAGTATAAGAAACACAGAAGAAGCAGGAGAGAGACTGTACCAGTTTAAGCAGAAGGAAATGGGAAGGCAGTCAGAATAGCAAAGGCCCAAACTGAGGAAAAGATAGCCAACTCAGTTAAGAAGAGAGATAAAACCTTTTATAGATACATTAGGGAGTGAAGAAAGACCAAGGGAGAGATAGTGAGGCTTAATGAAGGGGAGGGTGGGTAGGTGGGCAGAAGGTGACAGTTGAAAAGCAGGGATACTGAACAAATACTTCTGCTTAGCATTCGCAAAAGAAGAGGAGGGGGAGGTACCTAATCCAATCAATAGAAGCACTCTGGATAGGGAGGTCAATACCAGTCCTTTCACAGAAGAAAGTGTTCTGAAAGAACTCCTAAAACTGAAGGTGGACAAATCAGTGGGGCCTGATGGGATTCACAACATAATTCTAAAAAAACCAAGGGGAGAACTAGTGACAACACTGACTACACTTTCTAACAAATCATGGGAGGATGGTGTGGCACCTGAGGTCTGGAGGAGGGCCAATGTGATTCCCCTTCACAAAAGTGGGAGCAAAGCAGAGGCAGGAAACCACAGACCTGTTAGTTTGACCTCAGTGGTAGGGAAAATGATGGAATCACTTCTGAAAGAAAGAATTGTTGAGTACTTAGAGGCCAGCAGGGCACAGGGCCCAAGGCAGCTTGGATTCACAGCGGGAAGGTCATGTCAGACGAATCTAATAGATTTCTTTGACTGGTTGACCAAAGTAGTAGACCAGGGAGGGGCTGTGGAAGTGGCCTACCTAGACTTTAGCAAAGCATTTGACACAGTCCCACAAAGATTAATAAACAAATTAGCCAACCTTGGAGATGGTCCTAGGGTGGTAGCCTGGGTAAAAAATTGGCTGGACAACAGGACACAGAGGGTAATAGTAAACAGAGTCCATTCCGAAGAATGGGGTGTTACCAGCAGGGTACTGCAGGGTTCAGGACTGGTCCTTTTTAATGTCTTTATAAGTGACATTGCAGAGGGACTGGAAGGAAAAGTATGACTCTTTGCAGATAACACAAAGATCTGCAGCTGGGTTGATACAAAAGAGGTGGGGTGGAAAGGATGAGAAGGGACTTGGCAAGGCTGAAGGAATGGTCAAATGTATGGTAGCTTAGATTCAGTGCAAAGAAGTGCAAAGTAATGCACCTGGGAAACAAAAAACAGGGAAGAGTACACAGTGGGGGAAGTACAGTACTAACAACAACAAAATGGAAAGGGACCTGGGGTAGTCCCTCAAGGAAAGGAGGGAGAGGGGGGGACATGATAGAAACTTTCAAGTACCTCAAGGGAATCAACAAAGTCCAAGAGGGTAGCATATTTCAGAAAAAGAGATGTGCAAGAACAAGGGGACACAATTTGAAGATAGAGGGGGGGACGACTCAGGGGTAACGTGAAGAAGTATTTTTTCACAAAGAGGGTGGTGGACACATGGAATGGCCTTCTGAGGAGGTTGTGGGGTCAAAAACAGTGTGGAAAATCAAGAAAGCATGGGACAGACATAAAGCAATTCTGGTGGGGGGTAGGAAGAAGTGGGCTGTTGGTTAAGTAGGATCTGCAGCTTATCCAATAGGTAGGAAAATGGGCAGATTGGGTGGGCCAAGTGGTCCTTATCTGCCATCAAAGTCTATGTTTCTATGTTTCTCATGAGCTCTTCCCCCACTGCATCCCCCCTTATACACGTTTTGCCTGTCTGACCCTCACTGCTTGCTTCAGTTGTTCCTGTTGTCAACTTATACTTTTGCATGTTCCCACAGGGGAATGTTCCTAAGTCACCTGTCTCTCTTGGCTCTCCCCCCTTGGCCAGTGTAAATGCTCCCTGCTGGAGCATTCCAACTTCTCACAAAGGGCTGAGGTCCCCTTTTCGGACAGATGCAGGCCGTCCTCCTGATACAAGCTCACATCTGCCCAGGTTAGGCCCCAGTCCCCTATGAAGCCATATCCTTCCCTTCCACACCAATCCTTCAACCAAGAGTTGAAGGTTCAGATGTGGAGTGCCCTCCTCCCCATGCCTTGGACAGGTAGTGCCTCTGAGAATGAGACAGAATGTGCTACCTGTTTCAGGTCCCCTCCCAACTTCCTGAAATCCTCCTGGACTCTGGTTAACTCTACCCTTCTCCTTTGCCAGGTCATTGGTCCCCAGGTGGACAATGACATCCAGCTCCTCCCTCCTGGCTGTTGCCCTAGCAATCTTATGGATTCGCTTCCCATCCCTCCATGCAGTGCTTCCTGAGTGGCACTTGACCCCCCTCTCCCCCTGCTAGGTATCCCTAATTTCACACCCCAGACAATTGAGTCCCCCACTAAGAGAAGCTTCCCCTCCTCTGGTTTGCCTTCCCCTTCCCTGGGGCTCCAGCTTGGAGGTCCCGACCATCTCCTGGTCCCAGCTGCAGGTGCCTGTGTGAGGCATTCCATTCCTCCAAAACAGCATAGGAGTTATTAAGCTGGACCAGTTGGGGATGTGTCTCTGAACCCTCCCACCCTCCCTGAGCCCACTGTAGTCCAGTCACTCTTCTTCCTGGGCAACCTTTGAGGTTCATATTGTGGACCCAGTGGTCTCTGGGTGGGGGTGGACACTGCCTGTAGCCTGGCCAACTCTGCATGGAGACAGGCAACCTCCTCCCTCAGCCCAGAGAGGTGCCTGCAGATAGGGCAGCATCGCAGCCTCCAGAATGTCTCCCTGAAGACTGCTGCTCCACAGCCACTGCACGCACTGCATCACTCCTGTTATGTCTGATGTGACCTGGCTTGCAATATAATCTAGGTATGCCTCTAGATCAACCCCCATGCTCCTCCCTGTCCTCAGTGTGGAACTTCCTGTGTGGGGTAGGAAGGTGTAACACTATGGGCCCACACCCTATATAAGGAGGACTAGCCCAGGGTGAGGCGTGTTGAAGCGTGGGTGGGATTACCCGACTGAGTCCAGAAACAACCAGCCAAGGACCCCTCTACCCTGTGTTCACAGAGGACAAGCTCCAACAATCAAAAAATTATCCCCCCAAATCTGCTGAAATTTGAGACCTGCACTTAAGGTAACAGACTCAGCCAAGTACAAACAGTTACAAGCTTACCAGCAACTGAATCCTTCACTCCTGCCCAAACATACTGTAGGTCTTTTGACTCACACCCTGCACCATTTTAGTTGCCCTTCTCTGGACTGCCTCTACTCTGTTTATGACCTTCCAGAGATGTGTGTCTTCAGAAATGGACATCGTACTCTAGGTGGGGTCTTACCAGTGATTCTTTTTTATATATTCAAAAAAAATTTAGAAATGTATTTCGTTTTTGTTGACCGGGTAAGTGCACTAGACAAATCCTGCCTATTTTCAGGCACGACCCGGGGGAGGGGGATACAGATGTATGCCAACTGACCTTGAACCAGATTAAGCTGTTGGTTATATTTTTAGTGAATGAGGGAAATTTGGCCAGGACACTGGGGAAATTCCTCTACTCTGGAGGGCGCTGTCGAACGGCATTTGGCTCAGAAGATTTGCAGACACCAACGGAGCAGGACTTGTGGAGAGCTGAGGAGAGGCTCTCCTCCTCAGCTTTTACTTTGCAATTTTGGTTGTGCTGAAACATGGAACCTACCTCAGTTGGAGGTGCTATGAAGGCAGCGGTTTCGGTCGTGCATATGGAAATGGAGTCAGTTTTGGAAATCGACGTTCCAAATGGTGAAGCCAGATTAATTTACAGTTGGTGGCTATGGAGCGGCAGTATGTTGCGAGACAGAAGCGTCCTGGTGAGAGCGTTGGAACAACGGGGTCTGGGAATTCAGATGCGCACCTACAGGAACCGGAAATGATGCAGGGAGAGTCTCTGCTGGTAACAGAACACAGGGTTATGGATACTGGAGCTACAGAGTGTGTTCACTCTGAAGAGGAGCTGCTTTCTTCAAAGGATATACCTAGGACTTCGCGGGGTGAGTCCTCTGTTGATATGGGGATGGATTTTGCTGAAGTGTTGCCTGCAGCCGACGCTGCGGGTCCCTCGTACCCTGTTGCAAGTCATTCCAGCGTTCCTGAGTTACGGCCTCTAAGTGCTCAGTCTCAGGTAGCTGGGATGAAAGACTTGACTGTTACTCCTCATAGTGCAGACAGGGAATCATCTATATTGTCTAGACCTGTATCCCTCCTTCCCTCTTCTTTGGAACTGCGCTCATTAACAGAGAGTCTTTGGAAACTCCTGAATCTCCTCGTAGGTGGCCACAGCTTTGGAAGCTACGGGTTGGGTCAGGTCTCCAGATGGGAAATCCTGGGATGCTAACTTAAAGCCTCTTGAGGCTTCACTGTCTGTTTCTGCTCCTTTGTCTCCTAGTGTTCCCAGCTTACCTCTAGGTCAAATACCAGCTCTTACCTTGGATTCCTTATCTAAATTTCCTAGTCCTGATATGATGGAGCATATTAGAGATTTGGAAGAGGGTGATGTGAGTCTGTCACCTGAACCCCCCCCCCCAATGTGGTACCTCAGGCTGGTACTGCTTCCCCTACTCCAGTGAATAGAACTGTGCTGGGTAAGGATGCAGGTTCATCTGTGTGAAGTAATATTGCTGAATGCCTGTTTCCAGCCACCTTTGGACTTGGTAATGAACCTGCTGCATGATGTAATGCTGTTCGGTTGAAGTATCGGGGGCACAAGAGGAGATCCCAAATAGACTTTTGTTGGTCGTGAACTTTAAAACAAAGTATGAGGTTTACACCTAAGATTACGCCCTGATCCATATGTCAGGGTATACAGTTTTGATGTCAGTTTCAAACACCTGGCAGGTTTGAACAGGTTTTGGAAACAGTACCTAGTTTTAAACATACGCCTTTATGGAAACCTTACTTGGCAATCCTTTAACTAAACCTGTTTCAAAGAAATCACTATCTTATTTGAACGAAGGAGTGAATGTTGTTGACATTACATATTGGTTGAAACAACACTGTTTCATTAAAAGCCCCGGAACCCATTCTTGATGAGGAGCATCTATGGACAGGGGTTGGAGATATCAAATTGACTTACAGTTTGAAAATGGCCAGACCAGACTAAACATTTGCCAAATTGTTTTTTTTTAAGTCGAGATAGAGGAGTGCTTTTTCACCCAGGCCAGCCCAGGGCCTGTTATAAATGTGGGGCTTTGTGTCATTTAAGTAATATCTGTGACTAGCAAAAATGTGGCTTATGGGGGAACTTGGGCATATAGGTGCACATTGTAGAAACCCTATGACATGCAATTTATGTGACAAAAAGGGGCATACGTTCCGTACCTGTTCTTGGGCATCACATAATCAAGCTGATGCAGCCCGTCGGGCGGAACAAGATGTTTTTATTGCAAATGCGCAAAGAGAATGATAAAGGTTACAGGATATGTTAGTACATAATGCTGCTCAGGATGCAGCTCCGGACCCAGTTCCACTTCTGCATGAGGGAGAGGTCTCTCATGTCCCGATCACTGATGGTATGGAAGTCAGTGCTCAGGTTCCTCCCTCTACTGGTGAAATAAGGCAGACTGAATTTCTGGTTCCTGACCCTTTGCCACTGAAGGTGGTAAAAGAAAAGCAGGGTTCGGAACTGACAGTCTCGGTTTTCCAACCAATTGTGGAGACTAGCTTTATTCAGGAACCCTTATGTAAGCCTCCTCCTGGAGCTTCATCAGATATTCCCTTTCAACGTGTCTGTAGGTCTAAGGCCTCTAGGATTAACACAGGGCCTTCTTCTTTTCGTCCTGAAATAGTAGATTCTACCATTGTGAACCCTTTTGCTCCTTTACAGGAACCTGACGGTGAAGGAGGAGGAGGATTCAGATTTTTCATCAATCACCTCCTCTCTCCCTGACCATGTCCAGGATCTTGAGGTTAAGGATAAGCCTAAATCAAAAAAGCAGAAAAAACGGAAGTGAATTTTGCCTTTTTGTGTGCTTTGGGTTTCCCTGACATCTAATCCTCCCTGGCAATGCATATTTCTTTACTTACTGTTAATGTTAACAGTATAAAGTCTCCTTTACGGAGAAAAAACACTTTTGCCAGTCTCAGTACCTACCCTAATTCCATTATTTTTTTACAAGATACCAGGTTAAGCTCCCTGGCTGTGTTAGAACAGCTAGTCAGGACTGGCGCTGGGGTGTTTTCTTTTGGTCATTAGGGGAAGCTGTTTGTGATGGCTTAGGGATTCTGTTTTCTTCAAACTTAACCATTAAAGTGTTACAATTCTTAGACATAGTTCCTGGTAGAGTGATGCTCATGGATATTGTTGTTTCTCAGTGCATTTACCGACTTTTGAATATCTATGCCCCCCAGTCCAAAGCTGATAGAGCGGCTCTATTTAAATGGATTTCCCCATATTTACATACTTCAAAATTGGTGGTATGGGGGGGTGATTTCAACTGTGGTTTAACGGATAAAGATTGGGGATGAACGACAAAAAAATTATTTTGTGATACAAATGCATTATTGAATGTTTTAAGCACGAATAATTTGGTGAACTCCTATCAACTACTTCACCAAACGCCAGTACACACTTTTTATAAAGGAACACTCTCTACCAGAATAGATTTTTGGTTTGTATCTCAGAGGATTACATGTCGCTCTATTAAGACGGAGCCTTTGGAAACTTCTGATCATTTAATAGTTAAACTTACGTTTGGCAATTATCAAAATCTTATTTTAGGCAGGGGTTTTTGGAAGTTAAATATGTCCCCTTGCAGGATGTTACACTTACTACTCATTTGGAATTTTTTTTTTCCTTAGGTCTGATATCTCCTTTTTGTATGATAGCCCTCTGGATTGGTGGGAGGACACAAAAAAGGATTTGAAATGTCTGTTTTTGCATTTTTCTAGGTGTAGGGCAAGAGATGCCTATCTACAATATTTGGGGTATAGAGCCAGATATCTGGCATTTTTATCACAGCATTTTCCAATAAGGAGAACAAAAGGCAACAATTTCTTGCTTTCAAAGACAAAATGATAGCTTTTCTCCAGGATAGAGAAAAACAATTTTGGTTACGACAGAAATATTTAACTACAGGAACTAAAGAGCAGGTTAACCCTCTTGATTTAGCCAGTCAAAATTTGCCTCCATTACGTATGACCTCTTTAAAATCACCTGACAGAATATTAGTTGACAATACTAGTCAGATTAGAAACACAGTGCAAGAACATGTGGAAAATATCTTTCTTCCCTAGGTTCAGCATCCCTGTTTCTTTTACATACTTTGGACATACGGTGCTTACAGATCTAGAAATGGATACCCTTCAGGCCCTTTTCCTTAGTTGAGATTACACAGGCAATTGGTCATTTGTCCACTACTTCTAAACCTGGTGGGATGGTTTGCCAAACCTGTTCTATAAAACATATGAGAAACACTGGCACCATGGCTGTTGCTCGTTTATCAGGCTGTTTGGCAAGAACAAAGAATTTCTCTTAGTATGGGAATGGGGTCCTTTTGTTGTTTATAAGAAAGGAGATCCTACTGAATTGCAGAATTGGAGGCCATTGAGTCTCCTGACCACTGATTATAAAATTTTGACTAGTATTCTGAATAACCGACTAATAGTTGTTTCAAAACAATTATTGGTTACTGCTCAAACCTGTGCAGTCTTAGGAATATTTCTCAAAATTTTATTTTTATTAGGGAACTGTTGGAGCTTGGTTCAAAAAAACAGTTAAATGGTTATTTGTTAGCATTAGATTTGGAAAAGGCTTTTGATTCTCTAAGACATGACTAACTTTGGGATGTTTTAACTTTCTATGGTATACTGTCTGTTTTTATAAATTTGCTTAAAACTCTATATTGCACTGCTATGGTAACACCCTTGGTTAATGGGTTTTTGGGGATTCCGGTCCCTTATCGGATTGGAGTTAGACAAGGCTGCCCTTTGAGTCCTCTTTTATTTGTATTTGGTTTGGACCTTTATTACGATATATTGATAGAGAAGTGCAGGTACAGGCAATTGTGTCTACTGAGAATTTCTGTTTTTCCAAGATATTAGCTTATGCTGATGATTGTATCTGCCCTATTGCAGATGTAGAATCAGGGAGAAATTTATTATCTTTCTTTCATTCTGTCCAATTGAGTACTGGTATTAGAATCAACATGTCTAAATGTTTTTTGTTTCCCTTAGGTTCAACTCCTAGTGTGAACATATTTGACATACCAGTAATCACTAATAAAGTGAAATTTCTGGGGCTCTTTTTTTTGGTTCTCCAGAATCTGTACATAGTAATTGGGAAGGAATTTATGATATGGCTCTAGCTAAAGTCAAGAAATGGCAAGCATGGAAAATGACGCGCAAGAAGCGTGTTTTCCTGTTGAAATCCTACATAGCCCCTCTTTTTCTTTACCTGTCTCGTATTTTTCCTCTGCCCTTTGTGATGCATGCTAAAATTATGGGTCTTTTTTCATTTATTATGGGTGGTTGTTTGAATCCTGTGAAGAGAGCACACACATACAGACCCTGGAAAGAGGGTGGCTTAGGTATATTACATCCAATAGTGCATTTTTTGGGGAATTTGTTTTTTACCTCTATTCAACCTCTTTTGTTAGAAAACACTGCTGTAGGTACCATGTGTATGTCTCTGTGGGGATCCCCTTTTCTAGCAGCATGGGGTAGAGGAAAATGGCACCCAGTGGAAGGGCAGCTTCCTATTTATGTACAACATACACTTAAATATATTCGTTTATGGAAGATTGAATTGAGTTGGTTTGTGTCACACGAGAGAAGGTCCTTTTACAATCACATTGTTGCTACTTGTTATTTTGAGGAACCCCTCTTTTTAGTTTATACGGACATCAATACGTCCATTTTGCTAGCCAGTATGATAGAGCCTAGAATACCGGAGAAAATGCGTGACGTGGTTTGGTTGTGCGCACATCAGAAACTAAATGTTAAAGCTAACCAGAAGCATAAACAAATAAGTGAGAGGGTTTGTCCAGAAGTTTCCTGTCATAGGCAATTAGAGACAATACGACATTTATATTTTGAGTGCACATACATTGCCTCCTTTTGGTCTGCACTGGCGCTTTGGTGGGGTGAGCCTTTGTTTGAATCTATAACATATAATACCCTGATATTGGGCCAGTCCCCAAAGGAACGGTGTAAATGGCATAAAAGTATGGTATATGTTCTTCTGGCTTGCCTTAAATAGCATACTTGACAAGCGAGATGTTTGAGAATTTTACAGAATGAGATTTATACTATACAAGAAATTTTTTTTCATATTCAGCATGACCTGGATGTATTATATGCTTATGAAATGAATACACTGGGGACCTCTGTTGGTGGACTTCTTCGCAAAAATGTATTTTGGGTGGGTTGAAGGTTATTTTTCTTTTGTTTTCTAGTTACCTATATATAACTGTCGTTTTTATATAAGTTTTGTAAGGTTTTCTTTTTTTAGATTCCTTTTGGGTTTTTTGGGTTTTCCCTTAAAGTTTCTTTATTGAAGGGGTGTACCTGAACTTCTTTTGTATGATTTCCTTCATGGTTGGATATTACTGAATTTTTCCTTTTATTTTGCCTTAATGTGTTTTCCTTCTAGCAATTGCTGAGAGTTTTTTGATTTAGTTACCGTTTGAAATATTTCTTTACCTGTGTGGTTTAACACTGTCAGTTATACTTTGTTTTTGGTTTTTGCAATAAAAATTTCCTCTACTCTTTTCGATAAGTGCCATGGGATCTTTAACATCCACATGAACTACCACCAATCCAGGCAGATGGGACCTCGGTTTAACGTCTCATCTGAAAGACGGCACCTCAGAAGTGCAGCACCCCTCTCATGCTGCACTACAGTGTCAGTACTGGGATATTAACCCAAGTGCCACATGTGGGAACTGAACCCACAGCCCTCTGATCTCCCGGCCTCAGAGATGAGTGTGCTACCTACTGAGCCACTGACACTACAGTATTCAAAGATCTAAAAGGAGGTTTGAGATAAATCTGGCCTTAAATGCAAGAAAAGATAAGCAAGACCTTTTTTCTTATATCAATTCTATGAAGAAAAATAGTTGCAAAGTTGGTCCATCATGGATGATAAATTAATTTGTGATCCTCTGAACTTGCCAACTATTTTAACATAAATTTCTGTAGAGTATTTCAGACTTCACAACATATACATCCTGTTGACTATTCCCAAAGCACATACATATCAATATCTGAATCAGATATCCAGGTTAAACTTAGCCATCTTAAGGAAAAGATAAGTGTTTCTCCTGATGACATTCTGGGACATTTCTTGTACTTACTGGCTGATTGCCTAATCTTAAATTGTTATTTGAATACTGCTTACATTTTAACTATATGCCTGAATTATGGAAAATTGCCTTTGTTATTCCTATCCAGAAAAAAGGCTCCACAAGTGTATGGGAAAACTATCGACCAATTAGCCTAACTTCTTATATGAGTAAACTACTGGAAAGTCTAATTAAAGACTTGATTACTACACCATGTGATAACCTAGATAATGAACAACATGGCTTTAAAAATGGTAGGAGTTGTTTAACTAACCTACTGTGTTTTATGAAGATCCAAGTCTTCATTTAGATAATAGACATCCTTACGATGTAGTATACATAGATTTCAGTAAAGCCTTTGATTACCTCCCCATTGGGCACTCATACATAAATTTTCATCCTCAAATATTAATCCTAAAATAACAGCATGGATTGCAAATTGTCTAGATAATCATTTATACTATGTTCTTATCCATGGACAACTCTCCTGTAAGGGTTGTGTAACCAGTGGGGTTCCTCAGGGGTCTGTTTTAGGCCCCTGTTTGTTTCAGTTTTTTATAGCTGATATCACTAAACAGAATTGTACAAACTCAGTAAAATATGCTGATGATATCAAGATTGGTGGTCCTGTTGAAAATCCCACTCAAATAGCTGACATTCAGGGAGATTTGGACAAACTATCTGATTGGACTTCCGCTTGGGGAATGAAGTTAAATCATTCCAAATGCAGAGTAATGCATTTTGGGTTAAAAAATCTGAGACACTTATAAATTTTGGACAAGATAGCATTATGTAGTTCATCTATGGAAAGGGACTTAGGTGTTTTCATAACTGACAATTTTCTTCCTAATTCTCATTTAAATGAAGTCATTCTCAAGGCTAATTGTGTTATCTGGTCCATCAAGCGCAATATTACATCGAGAGATGCTAATGTTTTGATACCTCTGTATAGGTCCTATGTTATTCCACATTTGGATTACTCTTCCCAGTTATGGTGCCCTTTTAAAAACAAGATATTAAACAAATAGAAGGAGTTCAGAGAAAGTATACTAAAATGGTGGGTGGTTTAAAAGATGTTCCATATGAACAAAGATTTATCTCACTTGATTTGATGTCACTATTTGTTAGACATTTAAGGCATCATCTCCTTCTTATGTATAACATTATAAATTACCTGTTTTAATAACAAATTTGGGGTTTCTCTTCAAAGTTCAATTTATACTATAAAGGACATCCTTGCAGTTGCAGTTAAAAAATGTAACCATCTTCAGTAAGTTTTTTACACAGTAGAATTATTAAATTGTGGAATAGTTTACCTACTGAGGTGATTGTCTATAATTCATGGAAGTCATATAAACGACAGCTGAATAAATTTATTCTATCTGGCAGTATTTTTAGTTACAATTAAATATATAGGAGCTTATTTTGGCCTTTTGGCTCTCTTGCTCCTAACCAATCCTAGTATGGATCCTAGTATGAATATAAGCAGAAGCAACACCACCTCTCCCTTTCTGCAGGTGACACCCCTCACTATGCACCCAGCATCCTCGTGCCCTTCCAACTGTCTTGTCACACTGCCTGGCAACCTTTAGTTCATCTGTATGATTAAACCCCAGGTCTCTTTCCTGTGATGGTCATCAATACCACTCCACCCATTTTGTACTCCTCCCTGGGTTTCTGTGCCCTGGTGCATTATTTTGCACTTTTCACATTGAAACCCAGCTGCCAGACAACTTCTGTTGATGTCAGCAGGCTTATGACAACTTGATTCTGCTGCTCCTTGGCCCCCGGATAAAATCCATAGACATCTGCCTCTAAAATCATGGATTAGCCAGCAGAAAGTACAAGATCTAAAGCCCTTCCAACAAGGTCACAGGGCACTCCAGCACAAAAGCTGAAAGTGCTCCAGATGTCTGAAAAAACAGGTCAAGACGCGGGCCCCTCCAGCTGCCATGAGGACCTGCAACAGACTGAGGATACTGAAGATGTAGACTTGATATCTATTATAAAACAAACTGCTACGACAGTACAAAGATTAGACACTTCACTAACTCAACTCTATGCAGACATCAAAAGTATATAGAAAAATGTATGGACTGTATAGAAGAACAGCTATTGGCAGTAACACAACAGTCAGACTGACATGACTGGCTCCTTTTGTATCTGCTCACGTGGGACCGTGAGCTTACCCATAAGCTAGATGACCTGGAAGGCCAGAGTCAGTGGGAAAATATACATATATATGGAGTTCCAAAGACTCTTAAAAATCTGCTAAATCAACTGCTGTTTTTATCAGACAGTGCTGAAGGAGTCACTTCATTTACTGGACGATTATAACATCCAGATTGACCGAGCTCATCGTTCATTTGGGACCAAGCCTGCTAACCCGGGCTCCCAAACTAGATCTTTTGTGGTGAAGCTCTCATCTTATATACAGAAAGAGGACTTGCTCCATGGGGTGTGGCAACACAAAGAAATAAAATACCAGACCTACCAAATTACTGTGGACAATGACTACACATACCTGGTTCAGGAGAAATGGAGGGAGCTCTGGTCTGTTCTCCGGCAACTTCAAGCATAGGAAATAAAGGCGCAGATGATGTTCCCAGCTTGGCTCTGAATTGAAACTGACCCCAGACCCCATACTTATGCAGATCTGCTTGAAGCCACCCCATATTTGGAAAGCCTTGGCATCTCGGTACTGTCCCTAGCAAAAGAGAAACTTGAATGGGAGCTGCTGCAGACAGCATGGGAGATCGCCAGAAAAGGCATATTGCAAGGTAAAGACCCAGTGGAGAAGTGGCCCACCATCTCAGGAGAGATATTTCTCCATGCTTCAGAGCTACAGGGTGCTAATCACCCAGGAGTCTGTTTCCCCATGATACCGAGATTGGGTGGACATGGACACCTGAAGCAGTTCCTGCTCGAGAGATGGTAATGTCACTTCCTGTTAACTGGTCTTGTTGGGATCTATCCATGGGTGGTAGAGAGCGATGTTATAAGATCAATTGCCCCATTGTTCTAAGTATTTTCTATCAGTTTCAGTGATATTACTGTGTAACTTCATATTATCTTGTTTGGCTGGCTTTCCTCCCGCTCCTGGTGGTATTTGATTGTAGAGGTTATCCAATGAGTGTTTGACTGCACTGGGAGTCTGCTTTGATTTTCTGCAAGCTTAAAGTACTGGTAGCCTATCTGAATTTTTAACGGACTGCAATATAACCTAATATAGTTTTCTGTTACTTTTCCTGGCACCTGAATAGTGGACCTGGTCCTTCAGTAAAGACTATTAAGAACTGATTCGTTTTCCTCTTAATTTGAACTGGGACATTATCAGTAAATTCTAAAAGGTTCTGCATTCCATTTACTGACATTCATATTTTTCCCTTGCTTGCAGTTTGATCAACAGATGAGGGACAGGATTGTGAGAGGGCATGGGAGGTTGCCCGCGACCCACTGCTTATGCACATAGTTACTTATACTGGCATCTGCCCCCAGCACCTGAGCGGTGATTGCAGCAGATTCTCTTAGTAGGTGCTAATAAGAGATGACTCATTTCATCCTCATTTTGATCCATGATCCTAATAGTTATTTTTAATAAGTTTTATTTTTATTCTGCTGCCATTTTTAGTATCTCCCCATGTATGCATTCAGAACAATGGACTAGGGGAAGGGAATGAGAGAGGGCCAAGGGGATTGCTCTTTATGTATGTATTTACCTGTACTGGTCAATCATTTTGTGAGTTTTGCAGGTGGATACCACCACTCCCATATCTTGCCCTCAGCAACTTATATGTTGAGGGGATTTGGAATGTCCTGATTAAAGGGAAGTATTTCAGAATACAGGGGGACTTACCTATAATCTTCCTTGGCTCTTGATAGTTACTTTGAGAGGAAGGAGATGGCACCCTTTTTAGGGACCCCTGGGTGGAGTTGGGGGGGGGAATTATTGAGCTCTCTATCCAGTCGGAGTATAACTGTTAGATTGTTAGATTCATGGGGCTAATATTCCATCGGGGCAGGAAACTAGTTGGTTTAGTTGGAATAGAGACAAGACAGCTGAATTTGTTAATTTTAGGCCTGGAGGTGGTGGTGGGGGGCATACAGGATTATTTTCCAATTCATCTGCATATTGGTAACGGGCCTACTTTTCCAACATGATGTTGATTTCTCCAGGACCTCACTGGCTCATTATAGTAGGCTTGGTTGCATGGTTATCTCCATTAATTTGGGGGATTGACTGTACCAGAGTGACAGCACATTCCAGGGGAGTTTATGCTCTTACCTGACCTTGGAAGTCACACAGAAGGGGTCTGGGAGACGAGAGACCCTCCGCTCGGTTACTCACCCCTATTGCCCAGAAGTTCATTACACCTACCTTATTTATACCAGGTCCAGGCACACAGGGGTATTAAAGTTGGATGGGTCATTTTGGTTCTATTATGTTACAATTATCAGTGGTTGGTTACTGTATTGTCTGTTTTTCTGGACTGTTGGGTTTGTTGGTATATCTAAGTCAAGGTACTTTTCATTGGGAGCCGCAGCACTGTGAGACGTCTGAATGTGAGACAGTCAGATTGATATGCTTTAAAACTGTGATGCTGTATAGGATATCTTAATTATGGTAGAACTAATGTCTAAAATGTTGACGTATAATGTCAACGGTATAGACAACCCAATCAAATGTAAGCTACTTCTTAAATATTTAAAAGCACAGAAGTATGACTGTATTTTTTTGCAAGAGACACATTTTATCCCGGCAGAGACTCTGAAATTTGAGACCTTTGACTTCCCAACTTCTCACCATGCCTCCCTAGAAGAGGGACGTAAAAGGGGGATTATGACATTACTCCTCTCCACTTTGCTTCCTTTTGAGGAGACTGAGGTGATCACGGATCCTGAGGCCTGATATTTAATTGTTATAGGGTCTATACAGGAGACACCGGTCAAATTAGTTAATGTATTTGCCCCCCCTGTGGTCGCCTTCATCGTTCTACTCCAGCTTACTCCACTTGGTTTTGGAAAAGGCTCAAGGGATTCTGATTATGGGCAGGGAATGGAATCCCATTATGAACAGAGCTGTAGGTACAACCTCTCAGATCCTGATCTTAAAGAATAAGGTCACTAAACAATTTAAATCCCTGCTAAACAACCTTGGGACAGAGGATATATGACGAACTTGCTACCCTACTGCTAAGGATTGCACTTGTTATTCCCCTCATTTGAAAGTTTCTTCCCAGCTTGACATGTTTTTTATGTATCAGAGGGACCTCCAACAGTTTTCCTCAATGTGGGTGGGTAACTCTGTACTGTCAGATCATCAGCCGGTCTTTCTGGTGGTGAATTTGCACATTCCCTCCAAGAAGACATTTTGTCATCTGAATATCTCCCTACTTAGGGACCCTACTGTAGTCACTGAGCTTAAAGATCTGCTAAAGTTGGCTATTCAGAATAATGAAAGGCTGGACACCTTCCCACAAATATTGTGGGACACAGCCAAAGCAATTTTGAGAGGTAAATTAATTTCAATAGTGGTTCACAAGAAAAGAGAGAAACGAAAACAACTTACAGACTTGCATAACAGTCTAAAAGAATTAGAGACCAAACAAAAATGTAAATGGGAAAGGCAAATAGAAATTGAGATTCAAAAAGTGAGATATAAAATTCAAGAATTACCAAAGGCCGACATAGAAAAGATGCTTTTTTATTTAAAACAGAGGTATTATGAAGGCAGTGCTAGAGCCACCAAATTTCTGGCCTTCCGGCTGAAACAAAGAATGGCCAAAGCAACCATTGCCAAGCTTCGACATCCAGACAAAACCCATCTGGTGTCTCGTCATGAACAACTCTCAGATGCCATGGTAACATATTATAGAACTCTCTATAATCCACATCAGGAGACACCCTTGAATGCAAAACAGGCATATTTAAATTTAGTGGGATTGCATAAACTGACAACTGCACAGCAGCAGAAATTAATAGCCCCCATAACATTAACGGAAATTAGATCTGCAGTTATGGGCTTTAAATTGGGTAAGTGCCCTGGTCCTGATGTTTTAGCGAGGAATTTTACAAAACCCTTAAAAAGGAGGTCTCCCCATGTTCAATAGGATGTTTAATGTGGTCTGGGAGAAGGAGAGCAGTTCCACTTTCCTTAAACTATGCCACTATCTCACTTCTGCTGAAGGAGGTAAGGACCCAATTGTGTGGGTCTTACCATCTGATATCACTTCTCAATATGAACTATAAATTATTTACCTCCATCATTGCAAAGAGACTCATCTCCATGCTCCCTGAAATTGTACACATGGACCAAACGGGATTTATCTCGGGGAGGCAGGCCCCAGACAACGTCTGCCGTGTGCTCAATGTCTTACAGGTGATTCAGTGCTTCAGGACCTAGGCCTGTGTTAACGGTCTCGATGCCAAAAAAAACTTTGACAAGGTGGTCTGGATCTTTTTATTCAACACCCTCCACTCCTTTGGATTCCTGCGTCAGTTTATAGAGGGCATACAGGCTCCCTATGCCTCCCCTCAGGTCTGTGTTAGAATGAATGGGGGTTTAGCTCCTAGATTTCATCTTTATAGGGGCATGTGGCATGGGTGTACCCTCTCACCTCCCTTTTGCCCCTATGTATAGAGCCTCTGGTGAAAGCCATCATCGACAACCCTAGAATATAGAGAGAGTGGAGGTGGGTGGGATCCAAAATAAGATCACCCTCTACATGGACATCATCTTGTTATGCTTGACTGACCCCAAAGATTCTATCCCTGAAGTCTGGAAGACCCTGGAGACTTTTGGACAGCATGTGGGTTACTCGCTTAATAAAACTTAAACGGCAGTCCTTGCCTTCTGATATACCCCTTATAACCGAATCAGGCAACTACTACCAGTAAAGTAGTCCACTCTGCAACTTAGATACCTTGGCATTCACCTGCCTAAGAATATTTCCAACCTCTTTGAAACAAACTTTGTCCCTTTGACAAATAAGATTCAGGCGGATCTCAGCCTTTGGTTTCTTCTTAATTTCCCTATGTATTCCTGAATTCACTCAGTCATTATGACTATACTCCCTAAATTTTTATGCCTATTCCAGTGCCTTCCTTTTTATATTAATAAATGACAATATCACCAATAGCAGCAGAATCTCTTTAAATATATCTGGGCCTCAAAACACCCCAGAATCAAATACAAACTAATACAGGTGTCTAGGGCATTAGGGGGTAGGACATTATCTGATTTGGAGGACTACTATTGAGCTGTTCACCTTAAAAGCACATTATTGTGGCAGAGTAGGGATTACAGTTCTAACTGAAAACTCATGGAGATAAGGGAGGATGGTATGCCCCCACTGTCTGCTCGGGCCATGGACCCTGATTGCCTGAAACTCAGTACAAACCAATTTTTGCTTTCGGTATGTAATACCCTAAAAGGAGTCCACCGTCTCTGGGGAAAATACAATCTGAAGTTTGTAGTATGGCCCTTTAGGTGGTTTGCCTGGGACTCTCATTTCCATCTGGCTCAGCAGGATTTGATTTTTAAGAAATGGTCAGAGCTAGGTTTCTACTATTATAATCAAATGCTGAAGGGGGAATATCCTGGTAGCCTTCTGCTCCCTTCAACAATTCTTTTCACTTTTTCCCTCAGATCAGTTTAGATACCTACAACTCCGTGCTTATGTTTTGGAGCAGCGTGTAGCAGCCCTTAACAACTTACAAGGAGATCTTTTGAAAACAACTATGGAAGCCGTTGAAGCGGCTCTTAAGATGAGATTGAATTCGGCCCTTTAAGTGCAATTAATGTACTATGCATTAACCATACAAAGAACATTAAATGAAATGACATCAAAAAGCAACACAGTGCTTTCTGACTCTGATTAGACAAGGTTTTCACTGGGGCTCAAGACCACTTGCTCCCCTTATGGCAGGAGTTCACATGGAGGTCAGGATAAGGTACTTTCGTACCCCTGTTATCAGGGAAGTGGAGAACAGGTTTCTCCACGGTCTGTTGGCGGAAATGGGGGAAAACACAGGCAAACCACACACATATTTTTTGGGCCTGTCCAGTGTTGAGGGATTTCTGGGATAAAATTACAACCTGTTTGATAAACCTTTTTAATCTGGGGACTGCACCACTCCAGCTGGAGCATGCCATACTTGGCCTACCACCCGTTGGGCTTGCTGGGTTGGATCAGAGGTATTCATGGAATATTTTATTGACTGCGGCACACAAGGCTGTTACCAAACAGTGGCTCAAGCCAGCCAGCCCCCACATACCAATTCTGGTTCTCCATTGTTCAAAACCTTCAATCTATGGAGGAATTGACATACAAAATAAATCTCCAAACTCACATTTTTGTCCACAGATGGACATTGTGGCTGCTGCGCGATGCCTCCTAAGGGCACTGTTTTTTATGGTCTGTTTAGTTATTTTACAGTCCTTACACTGAGTAACACACAAGGGGTTGGGTTGCCACTTATAAGTACTTAAGGTTTGGTACTTTACTTTAGAGATGACAATTGTCTCACTAGTATGTGTGTAAACTGCAGTGCTGTACAAGATTCCTCACTGTCTTGGTATACTGGCTCATGTACCTGTGTTACTCAATAAAGTTGAATTAAAAAAAAAAAAACAGTTGTCATACCCCTGACTACTCCTCTAATTTTCTCATGTCTCTCCTAATGTTTTCCACCCCTCCCGAGTGTCCACCCTATTGCAAATTTCATTGTCATGCAAATTTTGGTCTCATCTGCAAAGAGCAGACTTTCCATTCCAGCTCCTCTGCAATGTCACTTAGACAGACAGTAAAGTGGACTGATCGCAACACTGATCCCTGAGGCACCCTGCTGGTCACCCTCCATTCACCTGAGTGAACTTCGTTTACCACCACCCTCTGTTACTTATCACCTAACCAATTTATTATCCAGTTTACTACCTTTGGACCCACTCCTAAGCTACTGAGCTTGCTTACTAGTCTCCTATGTTGAACGGTGTTGAAAGCCTTACTGAAATCTAGGTAGGTCTCATCCACCGCTCCACCCTGATCTAAATCATTTCTTACCCAGTCAAAGAAATCTATCAGATTCATTTGACATGACCTCCATGAACCCATACTGCCTCAGGTCTTGTAACCCACTGGATTCAAGATATTCCACAATCCTTTCCTTTAGCAGTTATTCCATTAACTTTCCCACCACCGTTGTCAGACTGACTGCCTTATAATTGCCAGCCTTCTCCCTGCTACCACTTTTGTGTAGTCACACTACATCCACTCTCCTCCAGTCCTCCGGAACCATTCCTCTTTCCTGTGAACTGTTAAACAGAACTGTCAGTGGTGCAGCCAGTATTTACCTGAGCTCTCTCAAAACCCTTGGATGTACCAATCTGGTCTCATTGCTTTGTCCACCTTCGGATTAGCGAGTCTCTTCAGGACTCTCTCCTCCAGAAAAGGACCAGTGTCCACCTCCCTTTCTCTAAAGCTTCTGTTACATTTTTATGGCCCCTCCCCTTCTCCTTCCTCTGTGAACACTGAACAAAAGTATTTGTTCAGAATGTCTGTCTATTTCTGGTCCCCTTCTGCACAATCCCCCCTTCCCTTTTCAACCTTACAATCCCACCCCTGGTCACCCTGTTTTCACTTACATACCTAAAAAATGTCTTGTCCCCTTTTGTTACCTCCGAGGCTATTCCCTTTTCAGTTTATGCCTTTGCACTCCTTACTGATTTACGTGCTTCCCACTGTTTACCCTGATACACCCCCCCCAGCCTCCTCCCCCTGTATCTCCTTAAACCTTCAGAGTTCTATTTTGTATGATGACAATACTGTAGGTGGGAGCTATTGCTTGCCACCTAAAATGAGGCAGATCACTAAGGGCCTCCATTAAAGGGCTTTATATTGAAGTCCTCTGTTACAGCTTCTAGCACACTTTAATCTGTGTAATGTGACACCCGCCCACCCACTCACCCATCCCCACCACTACACTATCATCATCAGCAGCCTAGTCTTTATAAAAGTAGCTGTTCTTATTTAGGTTATCACCTTTCCTCCAGTGAGTCATAGTGGGGCATACTCAGTGATCTGATTATGCTGTTTTCTTTGGGTTCTGTTTACCTTTGTGGAAAGAAACCTACCCATTTCATGCTGGACACAACAGTACAATACTTTTTATTACTATTTTATTTTTTCTTCTTTAGCCAGGCAGCACCCCCTACCCCAGGTTCTTTCACAGTCTTTTCCCCTTTCAGTTCTGGACACATGATAATCCTGTGTGGTAAAGTGAGGGCTCAGGTCCAACAACACTAGGATCTTCAACCTGCCACTGGCTTTGTTTTCTCCACTTTTATTATCCACTCCTCCCACCACTACCACCATGGTAAAGAGGACTCCAAGCACGTGATGCTTGGCAACAAATAGCATCCCCCTCCCACATAAGCCATCACAGTTGGTGTGCTCCTTGGGCAGGTATAATGCAGGTTAGCAGGCATCCCTCCCCCAGAGGTAGCAAGCATTTGGACAGGTGCTACCCTAATCTCCAATTTGATCATAGTGGAGGCCCAGTTTGTGGAAATGGGACAAATTCACTGATGGGAACTAGTTGACTTTGATGTAGGAGGTTAACTGCTAATAGGGGTCTTTGGGCATGTTTCTCTCTTAAACATTGCATTGTTACACTGTTTCTGTATTTGGTGAGGTTCACAAACCAGCTCAATGGGGCCCTTGATGATGGACTCCACGTGGCATCTGTGTTTGTAGCAGTAGTATAACATTTTATTCATTTTGTATGAAATTGGATAGATGTTACATACTCCACTGAGCGGGGGCTCATTTCTAAGGAGGTCCATTGTTGTAATAAATAATTACACATACATTATTACATACTAAAAATCTGAAATCTAGATTTAGTAGTAGCCGTATTGGTCCTTGCAAGAATAGATCCAGAAGCAAATGATTTGATACCTTTTAATGGACCAACATAGATGTAACAACAAGAACAAAGTGCTCCAGCTTTCGGACCAACCAGTCCTTCTTCAGAAGCTCAACTATATACTAAAAATATAGCATTTCAGTTACATAATATAAAAATACAGCGATTACAGTCAGCACAATACATAACTTTTCACCTTAATGAAAGCACAATCTACCGTACATACACATATTACCCAACTTTAGGACAAGCAATATATATTTAAAGAGTAGTTTTGAACTGATCCTTCAAGTAAGTCCTCCAGTACAACAAATAGATGGGGCATCTGACTTAATTTTGTACCATTGCTTAATACAACCCAATTTAATTGATTGATTCATTTGACACAAAGTAATAGGTAATGAATTCCACACTAGTGGCCCCCTATACCAAACAACAAATTTCCCCATATTTGAATTACATCTGAGAACAATATATTCCAAACCAGATGCTGACCGCAGATTAGTTTTTATTTCCCCAATGGAGAATACATCTAATAAGTACTGTGGTAATTTTTGTCTATATACTTTATGCATAAGGGTGAGAAGATGCCAGTCTCTCCTATCATTTAATTTTAACCACTGTACCAATCTATGAAGTGTGCAGTGGTGGGTCTCTCTGGATAAATCAAGAATAAATCGCACCATCCTGGTATATATAACATCCAAACCAGCAAGTACACCCACTGATACCCCTGCATAAAAATGTCCCTGTAGTCCAGAACTGGAGTAGCATGCTATTAATCACCCTCAGTCTGATCTCTTGGAACAAATACTGCCTGAGTTTGTATAATAGGCCCAGTCTGATGCCCAAGTAGTTAATCAGGGCCTCAATATGGGGTCTCCAGTTTCGTTTTTTATCCAGCAATACCCCTAGATATTTGTATCTATCAACTTGCTGGATAACTGTGCCATCCAGAGATTTTATTTCAGGGTTGTTTAAATCACTTATAATTTTTGTAAATATAATCTAATTAGTCTTTTATACATTTAGACACAAGCTATGCTCCAAAAGAAAAAACTGCAGACTATTAACATCTGTTTTAAGCTTGGTTTGAATAATTTTAGGGTCCCTCCTCTCAGCATATATAACTGTATCATCCGTGTATACATGATAATGTGTTCCTTGGTCATTAAAGTCTAAATTATTAATATATATGTTGAAAAGGAGAGGGCCCAATATTGACCCTTGGGACACCTGTTTTAATTTTAATGCATTCTGATCTAAAGGGACCTACTTCTACTAATTGCTCTGTATCTAACAAATATGATGTAAACCAAGTCAGCTCATTCTCCTGCACCCCAATGCCATGGTGTCTGGGCAGGAGAATGCCATAATGCAAGGTATCAAATGCAGTAGATAGATCTACAAATAGCCCAGCACCATGGACATTCTCCTGTCCAGACTACCATAGAACTCTCCTACTACCTTTGCCAAAGCCGTTTATATACTGTGTACTTTGTGGACCTCACAAAGGCATTCGATCTTGCTGAACATAAAATTTTGATCAATACCTTGGAGAGTCAGAATTTTTCAGTGGATGTACTTTCTTGACTTACTGACTATCTAAAGGGGTGATCTCATAAAACATTGATAGTTCATATTCTGGTGATTACAAAAGATCCATTCTTGGTCCTTTGTTGTTAACCTAGTTTTACTATATCAGTTCTCTGCCAAGAGTTTGCACATACACTGACAACATACTCTATGCAGATAATGCTGTGTTATTTTGTAAGGGTGATAACTTGAGTGAACTCAATAATAAGCTACAAGAGGACTTCAGTAACATTCAGTCTTGGTTCCTGCACAAAAGATTCATTCTCAGTTCAAGAAAACAGGAAAATTATCTTTCAAGGTCTCAAAGAGTCAATAACATTGCATTTTTTTTTAGTAGATTTAAAGGATGAAATAACTGAAAGGGTGTATGAGTTTAAATACTGTTGGTGTCCTTTTGGATCTTTGTCTTTCCTGAAGCCCATGTTTCTGATCTCATAGGCAAGATCAGAGACTAGGGGTGCCTTCTAGGGCAAAACACTTACTGGTACCAGAGTCAATATTTCTCCTCACAAATAGTTTATTTTAATTGTTAGATTACGGCTCTTTGATATATTCTGCTGCCTCAAATGGAATTTTGTGAAAATTAAAAGTTATATATCACAGTATTATCTAGTTTGGGACACGTAAACCATTATTTGACACATCATTGTGAAATGTACAATTTCATTAAATGTTTTCCTGTTTAATATCATTTTGCTTGCAAGTCATCTGTCTTTTTGCATAAAGTCATATTAGGGTTATTACATGAAATCATAGCTGAACTCTTTCCTAGATTCTCAGATTCATTTGGTACTAGATCACAGAGTAAATTTACCTTCAAAATTCTTCTGTTTTGAACAACATTAGGTTGGATCCACGATGCTGCATTGACAATTTCTTGTCGACATGATGTTTCCCTGACACCACTACATCGACTGCAATTGTGGTTGGGGTGCTGCTGCCGAGATTAAACTTCTTGTTTTGGGGGGCTGCACCCCCCATGCAGGGGGCTATGCCCCCTGCACCTCCCTACTGAAGAATCTCAACTCTGAGATGGAGCTGAGTGGGGGATGGGGTGCAGGACCTTGGGGAAGGGTGCTGGGGTCCGAGTGGACTTTACAGCGACATGGCAATGTTGTTGGTATCGACCATGTAACTGTAAAGTTGTTGCTGTAGCGATGGTATACCGATTAGATCATAACTCATTTACTCTGAGGGCAACTACATTTTATAATAATCTTCCTCAAACAGTTACCTCATGTAAAAGTATTTTGGGCTTTAAGAATCACCTTTAAAAACTCTTGATAGTTGGTCTGAACTTGATTGTTTTTGATGTACTCTTATACCTGCCTTTATGGTTTGTTATCATGTATTTATTATGTACTGATGTTCTTATGTAAACTGGTCACATATGAAAATGGGCAGTTATGCTCATATGCTCATATGCTTATCAATATGAAATAAAATTAAATGAAATTTGATCCACTTTTATATATTGGTCTGGCAGTATAGCCTAGAGGTTAGAGTAATGAGCTGTGAATGAGCTTGGTACATTCAGTAGACAGACCTGGGTTTGATTCCCACAACCTCCACTTGCATACTGTGTGACTCTGAGCAAGTCACGTAACCTCATCAGTGTTCCCGGGTCACCCCTGAAAACAGGCACCTGTACCTAGTGAGCCTTACCTGGTTACCAAAGAATAAAATAAATAAATATATTTCAGAAGTATATTTACACAGCAGTAATTTTCCCTATATTTTCTGGAATTTCCTAAACAAATTCCCTTTGAATCTGACCACTGCCACTATCACTTATGAAAATCACTTTTAATGCAAAGGTCATGCAGCGCTCCAAAGAAATATGGCTGGTCTAGGAAAAAAACTGAACAAACAAAATTATTTGATTCACTGCAGCTGCAAGTTCTAATGTCAAACCTGATCTACTACACTAGGAATTCAAACCTGGAACTAGTTTGATATTTTATTTAAACTACGCCCTTAGTCATGCTGTTCAGTGAATACTGCTAGGATTGAATAACCATTACCCACAAAATCTAAAGCAATAAAACTATTAGAAAGGTTAATAAATGCATGTTGTTAAGCTGATCTTTAGAAAGTGTTGAATGGTTCAAAGTCGAATATTTTAGAAACTAAATAATCTAGTGTACAGTATACCAAATAATACAATAGACCAGCAGTTGTTGGAGACGCTAACAATGGAGACATATGAAGACAAATGAATTGAAAGTTTGAAAAAATAATGCTGCTGCCTTCAGCAGTTAGAAGTTCTTACAGAAGTATTCACTTTTTGTTTGTTTCTGTGTTTCTTACCCTATTGATAAAGTAGTTTATTTACTGACTTGATAATATTATGTGGCAAACACTTTATGATGCTGGAAAACTTCAAAGTCGCAGTTCCTCACTTTTCAGATTTATGTAGGAAGGTGTGGAGGAAGATCAACACCAGCATATTATTTTTTTCCATCAGTAAAATTGAGGATGAGAATGTACTGTAATAGCAGTGATTACACTACTTCTCAGTTTACATTGGTGTGAAATAAAGGAATAATGCATGACAGTGTGTGTGTCGTGCTGGGATAACGCTACGCCTGGGGGGGGTTGGGCACGAGGCCGCAGGTCGAGTGCGTCCAATGCCCCAGGCATGGCGTTATCCCAAACGACACACACCCTGAAGTGCATTATTCCTAATATCCAATGGCTTGTTGTTATATATAAAACAAAAAAATAATTTTAAAGAATGTTTTTGTTAGTGTAGAAAAATATTTTGTTTCTCAAGAGAAGATGCAAAAAAGAGATCATCATGCTGGTGATCATGCTGGTGATTATGCTGGTCATCATGCTGGTGATCATGCTGGTCATCATGCTGGTGATCATGCTGGTGATCATGCTGGTCATCATGCTGGTGATCATGCTGGTGATCATGCTGGTCATCATGCTGGTGATCATGCTGGTCATCATGCTGGTCATCATGCTGGTGATCATGCTGGTCATCATGCTGGTGATTATGCTGGTGATCATGCTGGTCATCATGCTGGTGATCATGCTGGTGATCATGCTGGTCATCATGCTGGTGATCATGCTGGTGATCATGCTGGTCATCATGCTGGTGATTATGCTGGTGATCATTCTGGTCATCATGCTGGTGATCATGCTGGTGATTATGCTGGTGATCATGCTGGTCATCATGCTGGTGATTATGCTGGTGATCATGCTGGTGATTATGCTGGTGATCATGCTGGTGATCATGCTGGTCATCATCCATATTGGTTCACAGTGCTGAGACTAGACCTGTGGTGTCGTGCTGGGATAACACCACAGGTCCAGCACCAAACTGACCAATCAGAGACCAGGATTCTTTCTTGCCATTGTATAATTAAGCAATAAGGCACGACGGGGTGTGGTATATCATGGGATATTATCGCCTCGGGTGGTTGGAGCGCGAGACCGCGGGCCGTGCCCAACCATCCAGAAGGACGAGTATCCTACCATATACTACACCCTGGAGTGACTTATTACATTATGAACTGGCTTAAAGTTTCAGTTCATTTATTTAAAAAAAAATGTGTTTAAATACTTTTTGTTATTGTATTTGTGATGTGGAAGTATACCTTTTAATTAAAAGTGCACAGTTTCTACTTTGTCCAGCAGATGGTGCTGCTGCTACATGGTGACTGAGCTGTGTTAGTGTGTGAAGCTGCTAATCTGCCAGGGTATTTTCAGTCGTCCGTGGTGCCAGGTCTGCCGATAAATGTGGTAGTGGCGATGGACTCAGGCATAGTGAGCTTTAGTAAATGAAATAAAAATTAAGTTGGTGATCAATAAATGAGGATTCGGAGTAGCAGGGAGCGAGGATGAGTTTAGTCAGTGTAGAAGCGCTGCCGCTGCCGCTTTTGAACGAAGCGCAGTTTCAGGAGGTGAGAAACATGTTCGCTTGTCCCGTTACTTTTAAAATAGCTGGATATTGTTTTTGAGGCTTTCGTGAATGACTTAATGTGGTCCTGAGTAAATGGATGTTCAGCATTTCTACAGTTTGAAAAAATCTACAGGCAGCGATGTGGCGGCGTTTAGGAGTGGAGGAGTTTGTTAATGTGGCTTAGTAAGGAGGCTGGTGGCACGGGCTTTTTAAAGCCGTGATGATGTAGCCGATATCATCACGGCTTTAAAGTGTCGACCAATCAGATTGCTCAATTACGATCGCGGTTCATAATGAAATATAAAAATGTCCACATGCTGTTCTTCAGTAAATCTGCCCTGTAAGATTAATGAATGGTATAGTAAGCCAAGTTATGCCAATTACCATTACAATTAACTGCTGTATAGATAAGGCTGCTCATTTTCATGTGCACTTGAACTAGCCTATTACAAAATATAAGCCCAACCCATTGTAATGGTGTAAACAGAATAACAGATTGGGGGAGGTTGGGATGGTTTGGTCTTTTTATGGATTGGACAATGTGTGACAGTAGGATTATGTATTTTTGTTTATATAATCAATTAAGTTTATTTAACTGCAAAAATAAACAAACTAACAGATAACAACAGTCTTCCATTCAGGGTTCTGGGAACATCATGATGAAATATTGCCAAACCTCAAGATGAAATTGACAGCCTTTTTATTATAAAATAAAATAATGCAACATGGGACTTGAAAAAGGATGTGGTTCTTGCTAAAAGAAAACCACATGTACATTCTAATGTATATATGCTCATAGCAAACTTAAAACAAGCATTTGTCAATGCCGAATGTTGCTTGCTTGTATGTGCTGTTTAGGTATTTAGAGTGATAGTTCCATGCCTTCCTCCCAAGACATCCACTGTGTCTAATGACAGTTGTACTGTTCATAAGAAAGTGTGGAAAAATTCCACTGGTGAAAATCTGTCCTGAAAATATTACAAATTCAAGAACTTACGAGGGTGCGTGGAAACTGCGCAATGCTCACTCATAACACAGTCATTTTATGGACTTTTTTTCACCAAATTTTCAACATAGCCATTTTAAGACCTCTGCTCATGAACAGTGTCACTGTGATATTCTTAATCTGTCCCAAACATTGATTGTGCACACTGACTGCGCCATTGTGCGCTACTTGCATGGAAACACATTTTGGGTGACGTGAAAAATGACAGCTGTACTGCTCATAAGGAGGTGTGGTAAAATGGCAATGTTGAAAATCTGGAGTGCAAATATTAAAAATTTGTGAACTTATGAGTGTGCGTAGGAACTGCGCAACACACGCTCATAAAATAGTAATTTTTAGGAATTTTTCACCAAATTTTCAACATAGCCTTTTGAGAGCCCACCTTATGAACACTGGCACTGTCGTTTCATTAATCAGTCCCAAAAGTTGATTTTGCGCCAGTGCCTCGCGAAATCCTCATAGGGCCTGATTAGCATGCATGACAGTTTCAGAATTCATGAGGAGGGTCCCAAAACCCCATGTTGAAATTTGGTGCCAAAATCCAAAAATGCCGAGATATGCATCAAAGTTGAAAAAACCCTATTTATTCCATTATACAGCTTACGGCATTTCTTCAGTTTGTGATCGGCTTTGAAGGGTGCAGATGTGTTCCGGTCCACGAAGATCATTGCGCTGGACTCCGAGAGTAAGAATGGGATGAGGTGGGGTGTGGGAGGCAGAGTGCAGATGATGAGCGCCTGGTGCGGAGGGAGCACGGAGACCGTCGCTGAGGGAAGGTTTTTGTTTACAGGTTTTATGTTTTTAGGAAGACAACGGGACATTTCCATGCTTGGGTGGGCTCCCCAGCGTGGCAGCTGGAAGGCTGTTTGGGGGGTCCTGGAGCTGACAGGGGATTGGGCACCCCCGTCGGGCATAACAATTTCTGCCACACTGGGGTGGGCTCCCAGAATGGCACCTGGAAAGCTTTTGGGGGGCGTGGAGCCGACGGAGGATTGGGCACCCCCGTCGGCCATACAGAGTGTGCGTGGGGGGAGCACATGAGCACGCAATATGCGTGCATGCGTGTGGGGGGGGAGCTCTGCTCACTGAAGCGGAGCTCTCCCTTTCAACTGTATGCCACTGCATTTTCAACTGCTGTCATAGACAGCAGCAGCATTCATTGGAGAACTTGGGCCGTGCCTGCAAACACACTGATTGAATTGGAAGACGGCTGCCACACCTCCGAAAACTCGGATGATGACACTATGTTTCTTGCACATGCGTGCAAGCAACATAAAAATGTGGATGGGATTTATAAAAGGGAGGATGTTGGCACAAATGTCGAATTTGCACTGTGTCAGTGTCCTCCGAAAGTACCAAAACTCCCACGGCTTATTTTCAAAGCGGTGTGATTTTGGCGAGTGTTTTCATGGTTTGTGGTAAGTATGTCAAAAAATGACATGTATCACTTTTTGATGCAAGTGGAGCCTGCTTGACTGCAAGTCATGGAAGGTGCACATGCAAGTTAGATCACTTCTTAGGTGTTCCAAGTTTCAGGGTGCAGCTTCAGTAATTATGCAAAACAGTCAAACATGTTTGAAAAGCCTCCCCTCTATGTTTTATGCCCTTCTTCATAATTAGGAAAACATTCAAAACAATGATTGACTTTATTATCACATGGATGTACAGCAGGGTCTGTGCTGTTGTGGGAGTTGTCCAATTTTCAGGTGGTGTATTTTAGGCTTTACCTAATGCCTCACAAACTGAGGTGTGCGGCTATATCACAATGATGCACAAGCACACCCTATTACCCTACAGTATCAATCAAGTGATGTCACAGGGGTTCTAATTACTTGAACTACCTCAGTTAGGCAAAAGAGCCATGGGTAATCACCATACTCAGTGGGTTCTTTTTACTAACCATCAGAATATAAGGGCATCTACTGTAACTGATCTGTTATTTACATGTTGTACTCAATGCTACTGCATAAATATAGTCTGTGAAGGTTGCATTATATGGAATAAGAACAGTAAATTAAGTAATGTAAAATAATTAATATAGAGTTATTTTTGAAATGTAATGGCATATTGGCAAAGTGACTTAGCTGCACTTTAACTGCATCCACATGATGAGTTTGCATAAAACATAATTTTGAAACATTTAAATGTTTTGGCATACTTTATGTCTCTGAAAAATGTTACAAGTGTAGCCTTTTCCCCAGATGCCACTGATTTACAGACTCCACCTCACTTCATGAGGAGCAGGCCATGATTCTAGATGTGTCCAGGCACTGTGGGCTAGTGGGGGTTCCATTAAGCTACTAACTAAAGGCAACAACTATTTACACATAAAAAATGGTCAAGTGCAGATTTTTATCCACCACATGCTGTAACTTTCTCCCCCAAGGAGGGCACCCCTAGATTTATAGGGACACAAAACATAGCTCTTACTCTTAGGGTCAATACAGTACAAGAAACCCTCCACACATTCAGTAGGTTACAGCCCTCTATAAACAATATTTACACAGGGCTCTTCTATAGGTACCTCACTTTATTGGAATCCCTCATTACAGATCCTATAAGCTCTCTAAACTATTCACATACAATTTTACTTATCTTATAACTGTTACACACGGAGGTGAGCATTGTGCTCTTGTGCTCACGGGGTCTGATATTTTATTTCTTTTCAGGAAGGATTGATTTTACATGGTAACTCTCTCCTGGCATCCTACAACCTGCGCTCAGCTCCAACTTACTGTGGGGCAAACATTCTTGAGCCTCCCGGCATGTAGCTACATACCTTGGATGGCCATGCTTGGCCCATACATGTGACCTCACAGTCAGAGGGCACTCGACTGTATCCAGAGGATTCCTCCTGGACTCCCCCATGGCTCTGGACTTAAGGCCTAGGCTGCCATCCTTTAGCTCTATAAGCTGAACTCAGAAGGCTGCATGCTAGCAGGGCATGAACTGCTGTAGTGTTGCTATGAAACAAGCAAGTCTCACAAAAATAAGAAAGATATCACAGGGCAAATACAGTTCTATCAAACCTGATTATAAAACAAGTTGTATTGGTACAGTATTTAGAGCACAACAAATGATCCAGTGCTTCAAGGCACTCAGCCTCTTCATCAGGAAGTTAACTGAGAGTACGAACAGACATTTGACCGTAAACCCTAATGGTGTCACATGTCACCTTTTTGTACCAATAAATACACTGAAATTAGATTCAAATAAGTAAGTAGTTACTAAGGATTCTATTTAATAGATTTTTTAAATTACAAAAAGCAATAAGAGCTAATCTGTCAAAACAGTTTGACTGGCAACACTTAAACTTTTTACATTGAGGCTTTAGAGTTCTATGTATGGATCAGCAACTCAAGTGACCAATGTCCTGCTAGTAATATGCAAATTTCTTTTGAACAAGAAAGGTACACTAAGCTTGTTTCCAGGTGCGTCCTGGGGGTGGGTTACATGGACCTGTTTCTATTGATGGGGAAGTGTTTGGTCCTGTCATCAAAACTCCCTGCTCTTCTCACTTCCTGTGAGTGTAGAGTGCTGTTCAGCCATGTGGTGAGATGGCTGCTCCTGGTTTGGAAGTAAAGGTGGTGCTGCTGGGGTATTGGGGAAGGCCTAACTCCCAGCCCAGGAATGTATGGAGGTCGACCTGCCTGGGATGAGTTCCCCTGCTGGTACTCAGCTGGAGCACTTACAGTCTGCTTAAGTTAAATTAGTTTCTCAGTTGCCAGAAAAGAAGAAATTTCTACTGGGTATGATGGAGGAAGAAGAGATGAATTACAATGTACAAATTTCACAAGTGGAGGAAGAAACAAAGAAATATTTGCAGTTTTTTCCATCTGTGGACTGCTTGCCTACAGTTTCTCAAATAAGCCCCACTGAAGTTGACATGAACTCTGCATCTAATTTCATTTACTAGGGTTATAACCACTGAGAACAGCTCATCACAGTCTAATACAAATGATAATACAATTGCTGAAGCACAAAAGGTAACTGCTACTGTTCAAAGTGCTACTACAGAGTCTAACTTGGAACTCTTTCAGCCCCTGTACCAAGTAAAAAAATCTTTTCATCCTGTAAAACAAGTACATGTAGATTTTGCAAGTGATGAGCAGCTGCATTCTTCAGGATCAGCTTTCATCCTGCAGCCAGTAAGTTCTGAATCCGAATGTCCTAGACCAGGTGACCTGTCCAGTACTGAAGACGAGTGGAGAATGAAACGTGTTTTAGAGGGTGCTGGCTGGGTTAAATCTCCTGATGGCAAGAAATGACTTCAAAATTATTTCTGAGACCTACTGACAACTGCGGAAATTATATTTTTATTTTATTTTGTTAACCAGGTAAGAGTACTGGACCGAGGGTCCTTTTTCAGGCTCGACCCGGACAGAATATACAATCCAAAATATACAAACACAAAACATTCAATAGTAATAACAGATACCTAAAACATTCAATAACAATTGCAGGTACATAAATCAAGCAAATATAATTTCAAATGCTTTTTATGGTTTGACAAAAGGCCACCAGCTGATGAGTCAACCGGGTGGCAGGCTCAAGAGACCACCACATCAGCAACCCAGCCCGCTGTCAAGGAAACACTGACTGTTCAGCCTGCTCTTATGGAACCCTCAGCTGTGCAAACAACTCCTCTTCTAGAACCAACTATAATGTATGGTAAGTGCCTATTAACCACCATAATCAGCAGTCACACAGCTTGGTTATGCACTGTTTAGAATTTTAAAAGTTGTTAACCACACTTCAGAACTTCCAAACAGTGGCACAAGAAAAAAGAATGCACCAGAGTTCCATAATTCTTACAATAGAATGCAAACAGTGTTTTTGACCATACACTATAAAGATGATGGCTGGGGATCGGGTGACAACCACGCTGAAATACCTCTTGTGGTTGCTAGGGCTACAGTAAATCTAGGAGCTGTGCTCTCGGGGTTTACCATGTTGCCATAACAACCACTCGAGTAGACCACGAGTGAGTTACCTATCCCCAGCCATTATCCTATATAATGTATGGGGAGCCCTTATTATTAACTGAAATCAAGCAGATTACAACCTTGTTATGACATCACTCTGTTGTTAACCCTTCTTGAGTATGTCATATCAATGGTATAACAAAACGGAATGTTTACAACAATTAATGTTCTGTAAAGTAATTCAATCTGCGAGTACGCAGTCTTGGTAGCCCATACACTATAAAATATAGTGTATTGTCTTTAGTCAACAACCACACTAAAAACACTTCTTGAGGTTGCATGACATCTGAAAACCTCTCAAACTGTGCTCTTGAGGTTTACAATGATGTCATGGCAACCTCTCGAAGTGTTTACGGCCTGGTTATTAACCAAAGACCATACATTATCCTCTATGTAATGCTAACAGAAGATGCTTTGCTGATGGAATAAGGTTAGATTATTACAGCTCCTGAAAATATACCTGTTGCTGAAACTATGGACATAATGACGGAGGTTTAAGCCATTTGTGACCCACTATAACTGAACTGGAGGAGGGTTTTGGGACTACCTCATTACACAGACACCAGGTAGCTCCTGCTCTGCAGAAAAGAAGCAAGGGATCCTGGTGCAAGCAGTGATAAGTGAATCCAGGGCAAATACTGAACCTTTAATAAATCCTGCCCTTCCTCCTTGAGCTACCATTTCTCTTGGTGTGCCCGAAGGCCCTTTTAGGTCACTGCCAAATACTCGTGGCTTTTGAATGTCAGCTCTCTTTCACCCTCATGTTGTTCCTGCACAAAGACTTAATGCAGCTAAACTGCATAACAGAGGAGGACTGGAGTTGCTGTCAAACAGAACATACAGTATGTATGACTTACTCTATTAAAGGATTCAATAATTTTTTCTCTTCTGATAGCTACACCCTTATCCACATTTCTGGTGATGCCATATGTGATGCTAGTTTAAAGAAAGCAGTGGCTTATAGGTTCTGGGTGAAATACAATAAACTGAAATACTCTAAGCTCTGGTTACCTTTCCAAGCCATCCTCCTAACCAAGCCAGCTTTACCAACAGTTACCATCTTGTTTAAGAATGATGGTGTAAATGTATTCGACATCAAATACTGGCTAGGTCAAAGTTGGGAAATACTGTACTAGCCCTCCTGCACCTGTTATTGATTCTGAGCAAATCTGGATGTGGGATGGAATTCAAGTCAAATTAAACACACAAGCAAAGGTATCTCACATTTACCAAGTTACTTCTGTCTTGGCAAGGACAGGTGGCATTGCTTCTACCCAGGACAACCACACACTTGTTTTAAATGTGGTTCTCCTAACTACCTCAGCAGTGCCTGTGATCGGATTAAATGTAATTCTTGTGTGGACTATGGTCATGTCAGCCAATTTGGCTCCAATGTGTTGTAATTTATGTGAAGAGTCTGGACATACATACAGGTTCTATCTGTGGGATTCTCATAATAGATCTGATAACCCTGGCCCTGATGATTTGGTAATCCAGGCCCAGAAAGATATATCAATTCGAAAACAGCTGATATGTGCTGAACAAAGAGAAAACTCCTACAACAGAGACCTATCCAGAACCAGGACCACCCAGAGACTGCCATACAGAATACAGAAGAAGAATCGGATGGTGACAATGCGTCTTCTGTCCTTGATCAAAACCCCCAAAAAAAACAGAGACAATTCTTCTGAGGAGGACATGGCCATATCAGACACTGTGGTGAGCGAAGTATTGAGCCCCTGTTATAACTGAAGATCAGCTGAGGATATTCAACCTGCTGTCCCTCTAGAGACTCTGGTGGTACCAATGACCCTAATCACAGCGTGAGGATGATATAATGTTCACCCCAACAAAGTGACAATGGTGCCAGGGTGCAGAAGTACTGTACCTGAAAACGTCCCCTAAATCTAAAATTCTGCATCAGGATTTGGGTCCTCTGAAATACCTACAGAAAATAAGCATGATATTTTGGCCAGACAAAAGATTGGAGGAATTCTGATGGAGATGAGGAATCAATTGCTTCCTCTTCCTTGTCCCTCAGGCTGGGATCCTCATAAAATGAGGAGGATGCTTCTGTATCTGACAATACAAAGAAAAGGAAAACTTTATGTCTTCCCAGAAGAGAGAGGACATAATGCTAAAGTACCATGATTTAACTGATGACCTCTCCTGTGAACCTGAAGGTAGCATCTATTCATGTCAACAGCATTAAGGCACTAAAAAGGAGATTTTTGACATTTTCAGTATTAAAGGACCTTCTTTTGTTGTATATTTTTGCAAGAGACTAGATTGGGATGTTATGCTGACATTATTATTGTCAGGAGGATCTGGTACTGGGGTCTGCCCTTCTAGTTCTCTGGTACTGACAAGTGCGGTGGGGTGGGTATTTGTTTTTACAACTTCTAATGTTAAAGTCACTAGGTTGCTTGATATTTACTCCGGTTGGGCATTGCTATTAGATGAAGAAATGGATAGTTGCAAATGTTGTTTTGTTAATATCTGTGCTCCCCTAACGAAACATGCCAGGGTTAAATTATTTCCCCAAATTCACCCATATCTTTTTATTAACAAGTAACATAGTAACATAGTAGTTGACAGCAGATAAGCACCTCTAGGCCCATGTAGTCTGCCTATATTCCCTGCCTGCAACAGCGGCCACCGACCCTACTTGGTCATTGACTTTTGCCTCTCTTCCCCACATCTAGGGTTCTCTTATGTCTATCCCATGCATGTTTGAATCCCCCCAATGTGTTAGCACCCACCACTTCCTGGGGTAGGCCCTTCCAAGCATCCATCACCTTCTCTGTGAAGAAAAACTTCCTCACATTTCCCCTTATCCTGCCCCCCTTCAATCTCATATCGTGCCCCTTTGTCCTTGTATAACTCTAGTACTTAGTACTAGGGGGGTTGCTTTATTTGTGTGGTACCTGAAGATGATAGGGTTATAAAATCAGATAAAACGTATTGTGATTCCAACTGTCTATTAACATTTGTATCAGATGCTGGTTTACAAGATGCCTACTGGATGATACATAATACTCCAAGTTATATGTATCATAAGCACAAACTGACTACCAGAATTGACTTTATTTTTATCTCACAGAGTATGTCATTTCAGTCCACCATGTTACTGCCCTTGCAAAATTCTGATCACATGATCATAGGTATTGCACTTAGCTATCAGTCAACTCCTACTATTAATATGAATGTTTGATATCTACACAATTAGCTTTTTGATGATATTACAATCTGAACTACCCTGTCTAGGTTCCTGCAAGCCAGGGAGTCTGTGATATGGTCTGTATGATGACCCTTATACTGTATGTGGTGGGAAGAGACAAAGCAAGACATAATATCTCTCTTTCTTCAAGTATCTGTGCAAAAAAGTAGGGAAAACTATCATAAGTATTTGGACCTACAATATTAATTGTCCTTTTTGTCTTCCCAAGCTAGAACAAAGCCTTATAGTTTAGATAATCAGAATATATCAAACTGAAACAGAAATGCTGTCATTGCAATATGTTAAGGAAATATCGTTATTGAGGGAACATAAGTATGGCACTCAAGGCTGAACGAGTGCAGGGAACATTTTTGAAAGTTGTAAAACTAGAGTTAAAAAGAACATTTTCACTGGATTGTTTAATCATACTGGGGGACTAGTTTCTGACCCCAAGGGAACGCTAGAAGTAGTCAGCTCTTATTTACCATCCATGTTTGGTACTCCAACCCTGATAAGTGGAGATATGTCACATTTCTACAAATCAGCAAGCAGTTCAGTTTATCTGATTTGACTAAAAGACTTGATTCTCCCCACTTCTGATAGTGAAGTGCAATGGGTCATTTCTAAATTAAAAATTAAGACTATCCCTGGGCTAGATGGGCTCATGCCTGAGCTGTATAAATCTGAGTCAGCCTATTTTTCTAAAGTACTACCCACAGTATATAATGATCTTTTACAGAATGATTCTATTACCATGCATTTTTGTACAGCAATACAAATTTTCCTTTTTAAAAAGGGTAATGTCCATGACCTCTGTAGTTGGCACCCTCTTTGTTTACTAATCCTGATTTAAAAATTGTGATGAAAATCCTGTGTAGAAGACTTTCTATCCCAGCTGAAGTTTTGATTTTGGAATCCCAAACTTGCTCATTACCAGTAAGAAGTATGCATGAAAACCTCAGTTTAATATAATAGTGACTCAGGGAGAGCAGGGTAATTAGGATTTTTTTTCCTTACCATTAATCAGAAGAAGGTGTTCGACAAAGTTGGGCACTCGTGCTTATTTGCATTCCTCTGCCAACATGGTATTCTGTTGCCCTTCATCAGATGGATGGAATTGCTTTATGACCATGCAACCCTTATTCCTTCTGCAAATAACAGGTTTGGTTCTGCTGTAACACACATATCACAGCACAACTCCCCTCATGGGTGCAGGCAGTGAGGGTCGGATGATACCCTCCTTGAGCCTCCTGGAATGGACCCCTTAATGCTGCAGTCAGATAAAGATTCCTGGAGCTGAAAGCCAGCAAGCCCACAAGCCCTGCTGATATTCTCCAGCTCACTTGGAGGAGGCTCCACCGATGCTTCATGTCAGCTACCCCACTGCCCCCACCACCACCACCCATGGTGATCTTGGTATTATATAGAGCTTGTCAGGTGACCTTAAAAAAAATCAGCCCACTTTCCCATAGGCAGGTTATTTGTGCCTGCCACTAGTGGCCATTAACTATCCATCCCAATTCCAATCACTATTTAGAGATTCTAACTAAACTGCTCCTCCACTATCTGACTCCCTTGTCCTGCTGCCATGAAATGTATACCTTGCCTTTTCTCCTCTCTGTGTCTCTTCTTCTCTGCATGTCCCCCCACTGCTCTGCCCCCACACATACACAGCCCACCCTACCTCATATTTTCTCTGCTTGTGCCCCTGACCCCCTCACCCCTCCACCACCCCTTTGGTTACACCTACCTGCCATCAACCCCACCCTCACCTCTCCATCACTATGTCCCTCCTCCTGCCTCCCAGTAGCCTCCGCTCACCTCCCCAGTAACCTCATTTCACCCTAAGCTCATATGCTCCTATGTGGCCCTGAGTATTGGGCTTTGCCCAATCTCATATTGTAAACAAACAGCCCCACCCCACTGCAGGCCCCTCGCAGCGTGCTCATAAGAGAATCCTGCAATGTATCTTATCCAGGATCACTATCATTCTCCTGCTGCTCTCTAGTAATATACACCCCAATCCAGGCCCCTTGGCTGCCCCTCCTCCCAGATCAAAGCAATCCAAAGGCCTCATGCTGGCAACCATCAACATCTGCAGCCTCTTAAAGAAATTCACCCTCCTTCAAGCCTGGGTTTGCCTCCATGACCCTGGTGCTCTAGCAGTAGTTGAAACGTGGCTACGACAGAGTACCCCAGACTCTGCCGTTACCCTGCAGGGCTGTACACTGTTCAGATCAGACAGACTGGGGAAAAGGGGTGGGGGAGTATGCATTTTACCTCTGGGACTCCCTGCAAGCCATCACTATTGAAACAACTCCCAGTGCTGGTGCCCAGGCTCTCACTCTAAAGGTTTATGCTGGCAACTCTAGCAAATCATTTTACCTGATGTCAGTCTACATACCTCCCGTAATCAGAAGTATGCTTTTATATCCATCCTAAATATCATCTCCAGCTCCCAAAAACTCAGAAATTATTGTACTCTGGGATTTCAACACAAATTGGCTTGCCTTTCAGACGTCCTGTGTCAGGATGCAGCTGCCACCCAAAATCTATCTCAGATGGTACTCTCCCCTACCAGGGTAAACAACAGCAGAAGCACAAGTTCCCTCACTGATATCATCTTCACTAATCGTCCTGAGCATATGCAGGTTGTCCAGGTCCTGTCTGATTCACTCAGTGATTACTCCCGGTCACCTGCCACTGTCCCAACAGCTGGAAATCTCCTCCCTGAGGATCTCTAGGCACCATCAGCTGAAAAAAGGCTCCTAGTACATTTCTGAAATCACCTCCTAAATTTCGACTGGTCCCTCTCAATCACCTGACCTCAGTGGATGTCACTCTGTCCTTCTTCATTACCTCCTTCCAAGCCACCTGTGATATCTTTGCCCCTTTCATGAAGTGGATTATAGAAAATCAATCCTCTCCTTGGATAAATCAGCCCTTGCTCGACCAAATGACAGACCATGATAATCTGTGGCACTGTGCCCTGGAGTCTGGCTGCCCTGCTGATTGCCAACACTATCGTGCTGCCTGAAACTCCTGCACATGGGCTATCTGCCAAGTTGGTAGTCTATTATTAGGCCAGACTCATCACCACCTGGGGAAATGGGAGGAATTTCTGGGAAAATATTAAGGAGCTAAGTGGTGAGTTCTCCTCCCCTTCCCCCATGCTGATCATTGATGGGACTCCCACCCAAGACCCTGACAAGATTGTGAATGCTTTTAATGCTGCTTTCTCTGACCTCAGTTCTATCCTTCCCCCTGATTTCTTCTCTACCTCTACTGGTCAGTTTCCCCCTCCCCCCGGGGTCCCACCTTTTTGCTTTAAGATAATCTCCCCTAGCACCGCCCTCCCCTATCTCTCCAAGTTCCTTGGTAAAACCAGACAGAGTGGTGACTCCCTAGACATAAAACTGGTCTCCTTGGCTCTTGACACAGTACTAACCCCCCCAACCAAAATCCTCAATATGTCTCTGTGTCTAAGGCAGTTCCCTACACAGTGGAAAAGGGTGGTCATTACACCTGTACATAAGAATGGTGATCGTACCTCCCACAGTAACTATAGCCCTATATCCATCCTCCCTTCCCTCTCTAAAGCATTAGAAAAAACTGTCGCTGTCCAACTCACTGAATACTTGGACTCGCATCACCTACTTTGCCAACAACAGCATGGCTTCAGGAAGGGACATAGTACAACCACTGACCTCCTATATCCTATATCCATGATGCCCTTGACCAGGGGGCCTTGGCTGGATCTGTTTACACAGATCTCTCCAAGGCCTTTGACATGGTCAGTCACCCTATGCTGATTGACTCCCTTCTCTCTACTGGCATATCCCAGGAGGCCACTGGCTGGTTCTCCCACTATCTTCATGGACATACCCAGCAAGTGAAGATAAATAATACCCTATCCACAGACCTTCCTGTCTGATCGGGTTTCCTCAAGGCTCCATCCTTGGCCCACTCCTCTTTTTGCTGTACTTAAACTCCCAACCTATGGCCTCCACTGAATGTCTCATCCTCTATGCAGACAATGCAGTGATTTTTAGTCAGCATCCAGACTCTACCCAGCTCCAACTATCATTACAGCGCTCCTTCACGGAAATAGAATCCTGGTTTGCCACCCATAAGCTTGTCCTCAACTATACAAAAATTAAGGTCAAGCTATTCACCCATCCCCAACATAAACACAACTCAGCTGTCCTCTCTATACACAGTTCCCATGGAACCACTTTGGAACCTGTCGCCAGCTTTAAATATCTAGGGATCACCCTTGACTCGGCTCTCACCTTCTGTGACCATATCACATCTACCTGCTCTGCAGTTAATTCCAGAATTGGCCTCTTGTATAGATTCAGACCCTGCCTCCCCCCTGACACTCTCCGATTAGCTATCTCTAGCTCTATCCTTTCCCTGGTTGACTACGGCATAGTTATCTATGACTCCGCCTCAGACACTGCCCTGTCCAAAATCAAACATGCCTTAAATAAGGCCTGTCGACTGGCCACAGGCAGCGAATGGCTCACACACACCTGTGACCTCTACCAATGATCGGCATGGCTAAATTTCCAAGGGTGACTACTTTACCAGACCTGCCTACTTGCCAAAAAAATCCAATTGAGCCTATCCCCCCCGGTTGTCTTTCGCTTCTTCAACTGGAGTTGCAGAGGCAGGCTACTAGACATTCTGACACTACTGCCTTTCACATCCCCTTTGTCAAATCCAATGCTGGCCAAAGGTCCTTTCGATATAGGGCTCCCCTCTGGATGAACTCAATCCCGGGGCATCTCCTCTCCATACCCAGATTGGGGTCTTTCAAAAAAGAGCTGCGTGACTACATCATGTCCTGTTCCAACTGTGACTGCCCTTAACCCTTCTTGCTCCCTCCTCCCTTCCTCCATCTCTGCTCTCAAACCTCTGCCCTCTAGTCAAGGACCCTATGGGCTGATTTCTCATCTCTGTAATAACATTTATCTATATCGAATGTTTCCTTGAATTTACTATGTGCACTTCTGGTAATGTTCACTGTATCTGTTTGCTCTAAACTCCTGCATTTACTCATTGTATTTTGTCTTCCTTTTCTGTTATGGTGTGGAGCCTTTGTAAATGAGTCCCTGGCTCAAAGGGTTGTAATTCCTAGGCTTTTATAAATAAATAAATAAATAAATAAATACAGAATTGAAAAAGAGGGATTAGACAAGGCTGCCCTCTCAGTCTGCTTTTATATGTGTTTTGTCTAGATCCTATGTTGCATAGGATTTCTAGTAACTGGAAAGTACGGGAGTTGCAGATTATTTATTTATTTAATTTTTTTTAACCAGTAGGGACACTGGACCAAGGTCCTTTTCAGGTCTGACCCAGAAATACAATGCAAAGTACAAGCATCACTGTTCAAACAACATCAATTAATAAATACCACAATTATAAATATCCTTACCAATAAAATTGTTTACAAACATGTTTAAAATTGGAAAAGATACAACAGATCGAAGTGCATCAGGTATTCCAGTATAAAGGTGCTGCAAAGACAAAGCACAAGAACCAGCCTTATTCTTATAAGAAATGTCTCGTTAGTACCGTTAGTTTAGACAGGACAGATCTGATGGAAACTAAGTCGGACAAAGGAAAGAAGTACTCAGAAAAATAGATTTAAAAATCAAACAACCAAAGAAATATTCAGTTCTTGATCTAGGAGACAACCAACCTAATTGGGAATAAAGGTCACAGTGATGAGTTTGAATAGGAACAGACAATACAAAATGACAAATATTATAAGTGACAGAAAGGATGTTAAGTTCCTTTCAAGCCAACTTATAGTAAAGATTAGCCATGTAATCAAAATGAGGGAGGAGGGAGCCAGCAGCAATGGATTTCTGAGTTTCCATAGTAAAATAATGTTTACATTTATAAAGAATACCCCATTTCTGATTAATTGTCTGACTTACAGATCTCACCTGCAAAGAAAAAGTTATTCCGGGGTCGAGTAATACCACCAGGATATTGAAGTTTATGCACTTGTTCAACTGCAGCACCAGCATTATCATGAAGCAATAAACAAGGATTATCTTTAATGTACGGGAAGTACCAAATACCATAGATTTTTTTTTTTTTTTAGAATTCAAAACCAAGCAGTTATTGGAAAACCAATTGTAAACAACAAAAAATTTCTGTTCAAGGTTAGATGTTAACTCGAACACCAACTTGGCATGAGAAAAAAGGATTAAATCATCTGAATAAAGAAGTGAATCACAAGATTTACATAATGAAGAGAATTGATTTACAAAAAGAGAAAACAAGAAAGGGCCCAGAATGGACCCCTGGGGTACTCCACATCCAACTGAGCAGACATTTGACTTTGCCAGTCCTATATTAACAAACTGTGAGTGGTTAGACAAATAATCTTTAACCCATGCAACAACATTGTCAGAAAAACACTACTGAGTTTAGAACAGAGCAAGTCATGTTCAAGTTAAGTCAAATGCCTTGGTCAGATCCACAAACACTGCTCTGGCCATAAGGCCACTTTCAAAACCTTTCAGAACAGAGTCTGTGAACCTAACCAAGGCAGTACCTGTTCCATGATTCCTATGGAATCCATGTTGCTGAGGGCAGAGAACATTGTAAGTTTCAGGATAACTATTAATTTGATTAGCCACAATCTTCTCTAACAATTTACTTAAAGGAGTTAGAATTGAAATGGGTCTAAACTTAAAGTCCTCAACAGATTCAGCATTTGATTTTTTAGGGACAGGCACTGCCCTTGCACATTTCCAATCAGATGGAAATTGGTGAGTTATCAAAGACAAACTAAAAATAGAGCAAGAGATCAACTAAATAAGGTACAGCCATCCTGAGAAAACTCACCCCACAATCACTGACTCTGTTGGGAATAGAAAAAAGGAGTATTAATGCATCCTTTCTGGTGATTTCCTAAAATAAAAAAAAGCTGGACTTCCAGCAGGAAAAAACATTGTGAAAAAAATCAGCAATAGGCACCTGTGAATTGTTTGCCTTATAACTAGACACATTCGAAAATTTAACGTTAAGAGAATTGGCAATATCAGTGGGGTCATAGAACTCTAATCCATTAACCTTCAGTTTCTTTATAACACTCCTAGACTTAGGAGACAATAAGGAATTAATAGTTTCCCAAAACTTCCCAGGATCAGACCAACTAGCCTCAAATTATGCCCTGTAAAACTCCACTTTTGCCTTTCTTACTAATTTAGAAACCTTATTTCGTAAACAACAGTTGTTTAATAATGAATTAGGCAGACTTTTCTTGTAAGTTTCCCAAGCTAGATCTCTGCTTTATACACATTTTAATATCCCTAGAAAGCCATTTGTTAGGGGCACCCCAAATTCTTAGCATACGTAATAGAAAAGAATTATTCTGAATTGGGATTAACTGACTGCAAAAGAAATCAAGAGCCACATCAATATAAGGAACAGATTCTAAGCAAGACCAATCAAGTGAGGATAGATGAGCCCATAGTCCACCAAAATCAACATTTTTAAAGCTACAAATTTGGGTTATATGTGGTGGAAATTTAGGTCTTTTAAAATTTAAGACACACACAGTAGCCAAGTAATCACTCACAGAATGTTCCAATACACAGATGCAGAGATCATACCTACTCTGTTGGTAACTACCCAGTCTAGCACTGAATGATTTGAAGTAAGTGAATTTAGACAAGCTAGTTCACTTATTAAGTTAAAAGAATCTAAAAAGATTCAAGGCCCAAACTATCACTCTGTAACCAATTCAAACTGATATCTCCAACTAGTTGAAAATCATGACACCTTGTAAAGGAGCAGCATGTTCAAAAATTCTTTTAAACATTGTAGACCACACTGAGTGGATTATACAAACAACCAATAGAAACATGTTTCATACCACCAGAATTAAATGAAAATATCCAATCAGGGAAGAGTTCAACTTTTTACACTCTTTATTAATCCTATCTCATAAGTACCACAAAACTGTGACCTAATACTTGACTCAGATGATGCAGCATTGCTGTCTCATAGTACATCTATTATAGAAGTTAATACTATATTAAGCTATGAGTTTACTAGAGATTTGTTTAAATATTTAGGCATTATTTAGGATTCATCCCTAAAATTCAATGTTTGCATAGACAAAGTTACTTCCAAGTTACATGCAAACATGGGAACATTATACTGACTACTTAATTTCTTAACAAAAGAAACATGTTTTGCTATCGCTCAACAAAATCTCCTCCCAATATTGAACTATGCATCATTGGTCATTGATACTGCTGCTGCTTGTACAGTATCTAGAAAAGAAACATTATTACAGAAAATAGGGAAGTTTGCACTCTTGGCTCCATATCGCACACACCAATGTCAAATATTAAAATCAACTCAACTGGTTTTCTGTACAGAATAACTATAGGGTTACAATGTCCCATTTCATATTCAAAATAATAAATACTGAAATTCTAGCCACTTTATGAAATTAACTTACCATTTATTCTTCCACTTACAAGTCATGATCATCTACAAAGTCTCAATTGGTCTTGCCCCTCATATGATCAAATGGAGGCAAGAAAACCTTTGCCTACTGTGCTGCTTCTGTCTGGAACATTTTACCTATCAGTGTTAAGCAATTACCTCTATTAACACCTTCAACATGGCAGCTTTTAACTATTTTAAAAATTTAAATGAATGTGTATGTAAATCAATGCATTGTACTACTGTTGTTTTTGTATTTTTACATTGTCAAAATATGTATATTTATATGTTGAACTGATATTTGACTTCAGGTCGTACCTGAAAATGGAATATAAATTCCACAGCACTTACCTGAAATTCCAAAATAAATGAAAATGAAAACTTCATTTCTAGTTCTTAATATATTCAATTGTAAGTGCTCTCTAAAACAGGCAGCAACCCTGCCACCCTTTTTTAGCATTACAGTTGGCCCTTATTAAATTGTATCCTGGAATTTTCCATGATCCACCCGGGATTAAGGGCTTCAACCACGTTTCTGATATGGCAACAAAATCAGGGTGTTAAGAGTTATCAATTTGTTCCATTTCAGCTAGTTTAGGTATTAAACTTCTTACATTTAAATGTAAGACTCTAAACCATATGCATTATGCCAGGAGCCAGAATTCAATCCAAGAGTTTCCAGGAGATCAAATGACTCATTATCCAAGAAAGCAGGCTCAGGATTAGTTTTAATATCACTTGATAGTAGTAGTAATAATAAGGCAAACCTAAAGGTACAAGCAACCCTCTGAAAACCTTTTTGAATAATAAGTAAGGGCAAGTTTGGCAGTATAAGCCCACAAACCCTAATTTCAAATTCTTCACTAGTAATAAGTGATGGCAGTCAGAAGGGCAGTAAGACCTAATCAGGATATTGGACATTGAAAAATCAGATAAAGCCTGTTTCTCATCTAACACCTTAAATGAACATTGAGTACTCAACATATCTCCCCAAATCTATCCACTATAAAACAATAGCCCACCCAAACAAATAGTTAACACTAGCAATTTAAAACTTTTATCACAAACACAAAGCAAAATAAAAGTTACAATAATGAAACAAATGACGACTAAAATCAACACACAGATCAAATAAAATTAAGCAGAGTCACTGACCTAGACTCCCATGTCTCTCATGGACTCCCACTGACTCCTGTTGTACTTTACCACACTTCGCATTAACAAGTCACCACTGTAGATGCCACCACATCTAAGTTTGCTAAATTTAAACCTCCAGCTCCACCCGATGAACCCCGAGGTTCATTCACCTGTAAAGGTAGTCGCCAGGCAGGGTGATAGTGTACAGTCAGGACAACAATCTTTAAGTACTTTGGCAGACTACTCAGAGATGTCAGGATCAAGTGTCAATAAAGAAAAATGGGCTTATTGTTAAACCCAGTCAGCTACATCACAAACCTAGCAGGTATAACTGTTTCACAGAACCCAATCAAATGTTGAGCATTAAGTTTGGCCATTGTGATGTGGCTACCCTTAACTGGGCAGAAAAACCTGAAGAAAGTCAGGCTAAGGTTGAGCACTGGAAGCAGTCAAAGAGAAAAAGGGTACTCATTATAAAAACATTCTTGCTTCCATATGTGTTTTACTGAGTGTAGGTCCCCAACCACAGTATGATGCAAAATCTCTGGTCTTTTTTCACAGATGATTTGGGCAGCAGACTCAACCCATTAGTTGACATTAAAGTTGGGTGGCCTAAACTTTCTTAACCCACTTCCTTTCTTTCTCTGTTTATTCTTTTTATTTTCAATATTGCACTTTTTGCAGATTAGTCTGGGATATGGGGTCACTGGCTTCAAGGATGGTTAGAATCACTTACTGTGATTTGGAACAATGGGCTTTCTAAATTAAAATGGTCTGCAGGATTCCTGCTTATAGGAACATGTTAATTGAAAAATTAAAAAAAAGTTTTCATCTGATAACTTTATAAATTTTACCAGGCAGAGTCTGTATAATGTCAGACAATGCCATGGCTTTGAAGCTCAATGGATTTTGGAGGTATTCCAGACCAGTAATGTTCCAATATCCTTTTGCACCTCACAGATCCAAGAACACCAGTGAAACTGTGAGATGTGATATGGCTTTCTAGTCATGGTAAGTTGGGGTAAAGACAATCATAAACATAAAGTGTGGCTGAAAGATTGTGTCTGCGTACTTATTGAATTACATACTTTTGGAACACCTCTTTCTTGACTGTCATTATATTAAAGGTCTCTGGACTGCTCTGGCAACTCGATGTAAATCAAGAGCATGGGCACAGGTCACTTATGTGCACACCATCATGGGATCTTTCTTACAGTTGCCATATTGTTATCATGAAAGTATGATCAGGGTGATAGTTGCCTGCGTTAAGTTTCTTATCTGGCAAATCTGTTGTAAACTGCTTTTTTAGCAGAATGAACTTTCTTTACAGAATTTGAAATTATTGAAAGGGACTTGAAGTATTTCTGTTTGTATGAATGTGAATCCCTTGCAGTTGCAACTGTAAAAACTAGATGGAAACATGTTACCTGTGTATAGCTACTTTTGACTTTTTCTTTTGATAGCTTTGGAGGACTTTTCTGTTTCATGTTATTTTCTGTCTTTTTCCCTTTTTTTGTCTTATTCTTGTTTTGCGTTTTCCTCTTTATTCTGATATAACTCCTTTTTTGCCGTAAATATGGATCAACATTTATTTTCATTGTGATGTTTATCATTTGATGTATAATATTATTTCACTGAGTATAACTGATTTTCTTTCAATAAAACTTCCTATTCTTCTTTGATAAGGGCTATAGGATTTCTCTATGCCCATCTAGACAGTGAACAGAAATGGCATGAACAGAAAGGACCTTGGTTTATCTTCTCATCTAAGAGACAACACCTCATCAGTATACGCCCCCCACTGCACTACAATGTCAGTTATGGGTATTATCTCAAGTACTGGGTGAGTGGGTTGAACCCATCAATTTCTGATCTTCCAGCCCCAGAGGTGTGTGTTCTACCTACTGAGCCACTGACACTGATATGACAGAAATGACAGATACAAGTTAAACCACATAATCATCATATTGCACATATCCCTCAGTAAAGTGACAGTCACAAAAATAAAGTGTAAATAGGAAAGGGAAACAAAGGATAACATTAAATGAAGGATGACGCACAAGAAATTGTTCTTTATATTCCCAGCAAATGGGGACTAACATTATAGAAAGAAATTAAATAAATAAGGATGAAAGGAAGCAAGACAAGAGGGGAGCAAAATATATTTCAAGCTTAAGGTAACTAGAGAGATCAGAAATGTATACAGAAATATTCCTTCCAGCACAGGTAACCTTCATGACAAAATATTTAGAATTGATTACTACAGTATTAAAGACAATTCTTAAAATCAGTAAAATGTCCCAAATGTTCCAATATGATGTTCCAAAGGAGTCTGCACATACTCTATAATTCTTTGCAAAAACATTTTGTTAATGCACCATTTAGGGTTCTACTTAATACCCAAAACGTGAGCCAGCCTGGTGGTGCTGAGGGCTGAGGTGCTGGATGCCACACCTTGTGCCATGCTGGTGACCTGGGTTCAGGAATGGACTCGGGTCATTGAGGGTCAGCAGGGGAAGGAAGGGATTGAGTATTCGGGGGACTGCTCTCCCTTCCTGGGGAAGGCTGTGGGGTTTGCACCGCCCCTGGGCTGCCCCACTGGTGGTCAGGGGCAGCACAAGGAACTTGCGGCATGAGCAGATATAGGGGTGGAGCTGTGGTGGACATTGGCACATATGTGCCATTGACATCATTGCATGTCTGATCTCTGGGGGCAACAAGAATGTAAAAATCTCCCCTTGATCTAGGGAGGTGATGAGGGGTCCAGTGGACTGCACCCACATCCCCAATGCTGGGCCAGCTCCTTAATAGCTGGCCAAGCCCCTTGCCAGATGGACCCTCTAATTTCTAGAAAGGCTGCCAGGTAGGAGAGGCAGGCCCTCCCCTTGGGGGTGATCTGGGGGGCTGGAAAGTCCAGTTGGGGGGTGCCGAAGGGAGAGGCTTTAGGCAGGGAGTTGAGGTGTAATTTCAAGTGACCTCTGAGAGATGCCCTGACCTTGTGGGAACATGAAAGAAGTTGAAAACCAAAAACACCCAAAAGTAGGGAAATGTGGTGTTAGGGTTTCCAGCCCTAATGCGCCATCCCCAAGCAGCAAAAGGAAACCTCATTAGGGTTTTCATTCTCTGGAGTCTTGGAGAATCAGTGATGGTGGTCTTTGGGGTTGTCAAGCCTAATGCACACCACTCCTCCCCAGCCCATAGCCTCCTGTCTGAAGCAGAAGGTACAGCTCCAAGCAAGTGCCTCACAGTGATACACCCTTCAAAAGCACAGAAATATGTCTCGCCACATGTTGCCAACAGTCTGTTGTAGCTTTCTACACACAGGGCCCTGATGTCTGACATTGTTTTTTCAGGGAACGGGGTGGGCATTAGGGTTGACAACCCCAAGGAGGACTCCACCATTGATTCACCAAGATTCCAGAGAGCCAAAACCCTAATGCTTTTTCCTTTTGCTGCCTGGAGGGTAGGGGTTGGGGGTTAAGGTTGGAAGTCCTAACACTACATTTTCCTACTTTTGTAGCATTAACTTGAACCCTAACTGGTGCATTAACAAAGTTTATTTGCAAAGAATTTCCTTTCTTTTTGAGATGGTGGAATCATATCCGCATTCACACTGGTCCCTTTGGGACTGTGTGAACAGATGCATATGTGCAGGGTCCTTTGGGCTCTGTACCAAGGAAGACTTAGTCCACCTATGATAGTGCAGGGCCCTTGCAGGCAGTTCTGATTAGCAGCAGATATCAAGAATTCATGGGCCTGTCTGGTGGGCTGTGGGAGTGCAGGGCCCTTTGGTCCCGATGCTTCCATGTGGCTGGAGATACAGACACAAAATGCAAAAAATCCATCTATCAGCCAATAAACAGGGCACTCTGCCACCCACAGGCACAGAGGTGCAGGGCTCTATTCCAAGAGAAGAGCCATCTTCACTACTGTATATAATACCTGGCCCTGTGCAGGCAACCCTACAGCATTCATTCTGTGGCTGGTGGAGGTGTCGCATAATAGCACCATCCTAGCACCTTCACTCCATGTAGCTCAGTCACTGAGCTCAGCCCCAAACTCAGGTCACTGGCATGGGATCACAAAGCATAGTGATCACAAAGCATAGTTGCTGGGGTAAAAACTGGCACTACACACAAATTTTTTTAATTATATATTTTTTTTGTTTTGACTCCCAAATGCTCAAGGTAGTCACTTTATGACTCCCCTTATCAACATGAGATGTGGCATTTTGTAGTATATTGTCTGAAATACCATTTCACTCCACAAGTGCGAAACACATGGTTTCATCTCATATGAGTGATTGCAGCAGGGTGAACCACCGAAGGGTGTCGGCAGTACCACGAACATGGAATGCACAAAGCCACAACATGGGTGGGCATCAAAAAGGCAAATGCAGGTATTTAAAAAAAACAAAATGCAACTGTACCACCACTGGGACGCAGGACATCAAAGTTACTGCACAGCAGTTTACCATCGGGGACAGGACCATGGAGGAGAACGGGTCCACAGAGTGATGGGACCAACCTGTCGTGGAGGACACCTGCAGCACACCATGTAGGGGGGCAAGCCTGGAGCACTGGAGGACAGAGGGCAAGGGGGGGTGAGGGTGCTAATAGACAATGCTGGACATCCGAATACAGGACCAGAACACACAAGGGAGGGCTGGGAAGTCAGTGGAGGGAATGAAGAGGTGGTGGGGCTGAGACACAGACAGAAAGGAAGTCACAAGTGCCAGTAGCAAGTGGTCAAGTTCATGACGCCAATGGCCACGCTGTGGGGAAAAATGAACAGGGCAGGGTGGGTAAACAGTGGTGAATGTGGGTGCCCAGTCATCTGGGAGTTGGGAATGGACTGAGCCATCAGAAAACCTGGGTGCTGTGGTAATGGCAGACAGTGCAGAGTGGGCATGGAGACAGCATTCTAGGGTGTTGTGGCAGCGTCAGGCAGGGCAGAGTGGGGCACAGGGACACAGGCAGATACAGACAGGCAGGGGATGTAGTGGTGGAAGCAGGCTTTAAGGTGTTGAGAGGTGCTGGCACATGACTGGGTGATGACCACTGGTGGGATTGGGCTCAGGTGGGATTCTACGAGGTGCCACCATGGGGAGTGCTGTGGGTGGCACACAGCAGAGGGCCCAATGGTGCATCAGAGGTGGGAGGTGGTACATGTGTGCCATTGCAGCCACAGGTGCAGCAAAATACACCTGTAATTGGAAATTGTGTGCCAGACCCCTAAGGTAGTCTGGCGTGCTGCACACACCGTACGCCACCACAGTTGCCTCAATGTGGCATGTCCAGTCCCTGTATGTCTTCTTCTTTGTGGCAGACCCTGAGGCTGACACAAGCTGCTCCATGCACATGCCACTCAGTCGCTGCTGCTCCCTGATACAGTCCATGAAGTGCCATATACTCAGATAGCTGGCACCAAGCTGGGTATTGAAGCCACTGTGCCATCCTTCCACTGCATTGTTTGTCCTCACCAGACCTGCACATGTCGGCTCATACATGTTCCAGGTAGACACCTGGAATTGTGGGTGTCACTTGGCTGTCCTACTGACAGGGCGTCTGACCCAGGTCTCCTTCATGTAGTCGAGGAGGAGCTCCTTGTTGTCACTAAAGAAGGCCCTGTCAATGAGCTCCGCATATGCATTGTCCATGGGGACAAATGCGAGGGTGAGGAGCATGCGTATCTGCAGTGTGAACTCCACATCTCTGGCATACCGTGCATGCACCTCAGTGTTACTCTGCACATGTCATCACATGGCCTGGCAAAAGTGGAAGAAGCAGCTTTGCATGTCTGCCCCCTTGAACATGGATATGAACACCCACCATGCTGCTCATTCAAAGTCCAGCATCGTTCTTCATGATTGAGCATCACCCAGTAGCTGGTGGATCTCTGTAAACACACACGTGTATGACTGCTTCGTGTGTGAACACATAAGGATGTACACGGCTGGCATGATGACCTCGGACTGCATGGCGTGGATGGTGTATATCTAACTGAATAGTGGTGGCATGGCATGGAAGGTGGCATCCGGGAACCAGTCCTTTCATTCAGTGAGGAACAGCATTGCACATTGTATTGTGAATATGAGTATGCGGTCCCCAGTTGGACCTCTATCATATTGCAAGAAACCGTCACTGGTGCACGTGACTGTATACTTCTGTGGGATGGTTAGCTGTGTTACACTGGAGGGCATTGCTGGGCAGCCTCTAACTGCCTGCTGCACCCACTGGATGGTCCGTCAGATCAGAGGCAAGGCTGACAGCCTGCCAGTGACAGCATCTGTGACCCCTGATGTAGACTGCATGACAGCCTGGGTTGTACTTCCCAGGCTGGTGCCTGCCCACTCACGGACATCCACCATCACACCACAGACATCAACCTCTCCTGCATCTGGGACATGGTTATGCGGCTGGCTGGTATGGACTACATGATCCACCATGGTGTGCAGACATGGGACAACCATGCCTGTGATCCTGCACACATCTCAGTACACTCTCCATGTAGCTCCTTGTCTCTGCAGTACACAAAATCATGGTGAGCAAGGTGGTATCCTTTTTGGCTAGTGAGGAAGGTAACATCCTCCATCCTTCACTTGCTGACACAGAGTGACAACTTCCCATCCTGGTGCTGCCCATTTTATGGACAGGCTGTACAGTCAAGTGCATGGTGACCATGCCCAGCTCCTCACTCCACTGCTTACAAAAATAGATGTTGCATAAGAACATGCCCCTTTGTGCTGCTGCATGTGCAAAACAAGATGTGGCTGCTTGCCCCTGCCCTGAACAACAACATAGGCCTGCTCCAGCCATTACAGTGTGTGTGCTACACAATGGACCTGTGGGTGATGGAAACCTGCTCAGGAATGGCATCATTGAGCACAATACTGTGTGCTATCAACCTGCGTGACTGTGCGACAGTCTGTGCTGCTGGTAGCTGAGCAGAGCTCTGACGGATGCAGTGATGTTTGTTTGCCTGCAAGTATGGCCATTGCACCCTACAATTATGTTGTCCTCCATGATATGGCTGCCTGTGGGGTTCGAACCCATGGCAGGCATGTCCTTGCATCTGGCACCTGGTAGTCTTGTGGAGCATGCGCTGAGGGCAGCATGCCTGCAACCTGATCACCGGGGCCCTTCACTTGTTGTCTCTGCTGTGCAGGTAGTGGTTTTGGTGGTGGGTTATTGAACTGGCAGTAGGATTTCTGTTTGGGGGTTGCCTGCCATGGGACTGGTCTACAGTGGGGGGTACTGGCTTTGCTGCTACAGTTCTGCACTTGCTCTGGTGTGTGTGCAAGCACACGTGGGCGAGCTTGATTCTGGTAGTCGCCCAGTTGCCATTTGCCCTTTTACCTCTGTCATTGGTTATGAGAGGCTAGCGTCAAAGTCACAGAGGGTGTTCAGGCATTTAAAAATGATGAAAGCATATTTGGAGGTTCAACGAGTCCCAGGAGGTCTGAGAATATGGAAAAATCCAGCTTTTGGGAACGACCGTGCTACGTTCATGTTGGATTGGAAGAAAGAGTTACATAAAGGTTCCCTGGGACTAGTAGGCTACATTGTGAGGATGCTGAATGGTTACAAAAGAATTAATGGAACAACTACAAGAGAAGGAGAAGGTAATAAATCAATTTTCAGCATCTCCTGACTTTGAATAGTATCAAAATGTTTAAAGGATGCATTAGATAAATGTGACACTATAACCTAGCGAAGAAATTGAAAAAATAATTAGGGATGAACAGGACTATAAGAATAATAAAGTATTGACTGGTCAAAAAATTGAAATCGATTTTGAAGAGTTCAGAACAGGGATAAACAAAGTGAGAATGAATCAAGTTCTTATGATTCTGATTCAATGTTTTTTTCTAAGAAGAAGAGGAATGGAGAAAGAGACTGAGTCGATTTCAACCCCGGAGAAGCTCCAAGAAATTTACAAAACATAAACAGGGGAACAATAGGAGAAAGAGGACTCAGAGGGCAAGAGGGGAAGAGGGGTTGGGACAGAGGTCTAATTACAGCATTGGTCGATTTCACAGAACAAGGGGAAGACGTGTACATTTCCAGGACTATTAGACATTGAACAACAGGTTGATCTGGACAATGGAATAAGCTCCGCTGATTTAAGTAGCTGCAATAATGATTTTTCTCTAAATTTGAATGTGATGTTTGATGAAAGGTTGGAAAATGGGGCTTTAAGGGATATGCAAATGTTAGAAAATGAAAATGAGTTCATAATAAATTGAGGTAAAAAACAAACAGGCCCCGAGGGGAGTCAAACATGCAGATCTAGTATGCGAGATATAGAACAACAAAAGAATAATGTAATAAATCTGTCAAGTTATGTTTTAACAAGCATAGAGAATGAAGTGTTGAATAAAGGCTTGAATTTTGTTCCATCTGCATATATAAATAAATTTGAAATGTTTTTGGATTTGACCAGATTAATTTGGTTACTTAACTTGAAAGTTTCTTTTCATATTGAAGGGGATAATAGAACAAGTGGGAATGTAACCAGGAACAGCATGATTCACAAAAGTTGGTAAAATTGGATGAGACGGAGGAAAGTAATACATAATGATTTGGGTCTAAGAAAATATCAGCTTTCATTCCTCCAATGAATCCAGTGGTTAATGTTTTCTATAAGGCATGTATGGTGGATTTGGAACATTTTTATGAAGGTAATTCACATAAAAGGGCTTTAATAATTTATCCACTCAAGAAAGAAAAGCACTTAGAGATCTAGGAGATAATTGTGAAATAACAATAAAAGCTTCTGACAAGGAGGAGCATTGCAGTCATGGATACTAATGATTACATCAAAGAACGAATAGACAACTTGATGACATAAATGTATACAGACCATTAGCTAGTGATCCCATCGTGAGTTTAAAAGAAAATAGATGCATTTATTATACAAATATATCAGGAAAGACATATTAACAAAAAGAGTTGGAATTTCTTATAACTAAATCCCGCTTGATCAGTTTTTATCTATTACCTAAAGTCCAGAAAACTTTAAATAATCTGCCGGAGGCTGAGCGTCTCAGGACATGGGTCATTAACTGAACCTCTTTCCCAATTTGTTGATTGCCACATAGATATTGTGCAGAGGTGAAGGTCATATTTAAAGACAGCAGAGATGTAAATTTAACCAAGGAGATTTTATGGATAAAACATACTGAGTTACAATGGATGTAGTTAGTTTATATAAACATACCCCATAATTATAGGTTACAAAGTATGGCTTATTTTCTAGAACAGAAGAAAATAAAATCCAGAAACAAAAATATTGACACAAATGTCGAAGATGATATTGGAATGTAATGTCTTTAGCTTTATGGGACGACATTACTGACGAAACAAGGAACAGCTATGAGGCAATGTTAGCCCTAATTATGCCAATTTGGCAATGGCTATTGGGAACAAGAAGTGATATACACAGATAGGAATCCATACAAAGATAAAATATAACTTTATAAATGCTTCATCGACGATTGTATTATGATTTGGCATGGATCTGAGAATGAATTATTAAAATTTAAAGAATATATTGAACAACAAGAACCAGGGTTCAAGTTTGAATTCAAGTATAATGTTAAAGAAATTAACTTTATGGATTTGACTATTACTAGAACAATGGAAGGTGACCTTGTGACTTCCCTCTTTAGAAAAACAACTAAACAACTGATAGAAATAAATAAAGCTAGTAGCTGTCATCCTAAACACGCTATACAGAATATCCTCAAAGGACAATATATGAGGATGAAAAGAAACTGTACAGAAGAGGGGGATTATTTTGAATGTGCAGCAGATTTGACAGATCACTTAAGGGAGAGTGGGTATGGTCACAAAGTCATAGAAAAATCTAAAAAAAGAAGTGGATTCGATGTCTAGAGAACAGCAGCTGCAAGAAAAAGTAAGAAGTGCAACTGAACAAAATAAGTTGAACTTTGTAACAACTTTTTCTGAGAGTGCCCATATAGTTAAAGACATAGGCCCAGATATTGAAAAGGGATGCGCCATGCGCAACAGAGATGCGCCAGTGCAAGTACGAAAATGTGCCATTGTGCGATATTCAGCGGGAGGCAGCAGCACCTCACAAGTTGCAATGCGTAAGAGTGCAATGGTAATGAATGCATGCGCAACCATAGGGAGAGGAACCATGAATAAATGGCGCAGTGTGAAATTCAACAGCATGCACCATGTGCAATAGGGGAGCTAGCAGAAGTTGCGTGATAGTGGAAATGATCCAAAATAAAAAGGAACAAGAGAGAGGCGCAAGAATGCTATGGGGAAACCAGAGGTGGGAGCGAGGTGACAGCAACAATGAAGAGGGTAGCAGTGAGTGGGACTGGGCAGGAGCAGGACAGGGCACACCTGGAAACAACCAGGAACAGGACAGGAGTGGGGAGCCTGTGCTACTGTGCAGGAGTGACAGGGGAAGTGCCACAGTGGACTGAGGGCAGTGGCAGTAGGCAGGACAGCCAAAGGCTGAAGGTGTACCCGGTGCAGAGGAAGCATCACAAAAGACAGCAGGGGGAACACCATCCAGGGACATGGCCAGTGCCACCTTCCAGATGGAAGCAGTAATGAGGGGTGTGAGAAGGCAGGCAGCAGGGGGCACCGTCTTGGAAGGGCCCATCGGTGGTACGCCCCCAACAGGCGGTACCGAGCCCGCACCACCTTCCGAAAACTACTCTGACACAGAGATTGTGGGCCAGTACCGCCTAAATCGGGTGATCCTGAGGCAGCTCTGTGAGCTGTGCAGTGATGAGATGCAGGCACCCACACGACGGAGCCATGCTCTGTCAGTGGAGACAAAGGTGACAGCTGTCATGTGCCTGCTCACCACGGGCACCTTCCAGAGACCAACAGGGGACACAATAGGCATAACCCAGTCGGCTGCATTACGCCTACTCACATAATTCCTCAGCGCACTGCTGCCACATGCTGCGGATTACATCTGTTTCCCCAGCACACAGGCAGAGTGCACAGCACACATACAAGAGTTACACAGGGTAGCACGTATGCCTGGCATGCTCGGGGCCATTGACTGCACCCATGTGGCCATCCGCACGTCACCTGGCCCGGACAGTGTATCTTACATTAACCGGAAGGGGTTTGCCAGCATCAACTGCCAGGTGGTGTGCAATGCCAGGGTGCATAACCAATGTCTGTGCCATGCACCCTGGGAGCACATGATGCCTTCATCTCGCACCAGTCCGTAGTGTGCCACAGGTTCGAGTGGGGACATCCCCACTAGCCACCTAGTGGGTGAGTATGCAATCACGCATGGCGACGCGCATGGCAGCTGTGGGGGTGATAGTCAGAGGTGTTATGGGTACTGGCCTTGATGGTCCATGGCAGAGTGCGCGAGACCACCATACTAATGTCCACCCTCTACACACAGGTGACAGTGGCTACCACTCCGTCCCTTGCTGTTCACACCATGCGGTGCCCGCAGCGCCCATTGCAGCAATGGTGCAATGGGCTGCAGCCACCACGCATAATGTCATCGCGGCGGGTGTTTGGGATGCTGAAGGCACATTTCCGGTGCCTGGACACGTCTGGCGGTGCCTACAGTACAGCCCTTGAAGGCCTGCGGGCTATTCCTGGCATGTTACATCCTGCACAACATGGCCAAAGACTCTGGGATAACCGTAGAGGTCAAGAGGGGACAGTGATGGGACGATGAGGACGCCGCACAGATGGCGATGGGCAGCCACCCCTCACGAAGGGACCCCGCCTGATCCGGATGTCACAACCGCACTGGGACACCATCACAGAGGAGCACTTCGCCAACACAGGTAGGTCATGGGGCCATGTGCAACCACCAATGGCAAGGGCACAACCCACAGACAGGCATGAATGAAACTCAGGGGCGGATGGTGGCAAGGGAATGAGTCTGGCGTGGGCCGCACTCGCCGTCAGGGATGGGCAGGGCCAAAACGACCGCGGCTCATGCACACACACACACAGATGTGCAGAAAGGGTTGAAGGCACGCCAACCCTGACTGCAACCCCTAGCCACACATAGATCCACACATGACCACGCCCAGTGGCCGTCACTGTGTCTGTCTCAGATGCCGGGCACCATTGCACACTGGTGGACAGCGCAACACAGGCATCATCATGCACATGCCACAGTGGCCAGCAGCCAGGAAGGTGTGCACATGGACCGTGTGTGTGCAGGGCCGGGTACCTCACCCGTGCATTGCACATTGCACAACACACTGCACACAGGGCAGCAGCAGATAGTGGCCATGATGGGAGACAGGTCAGTCACGTGGCACAGTGCCACGGCTGCCACGGATGCATGGGTAGCCCCGCCGAGACCTGCCAGCTGTGCCAGGCTGACCATTAGCCTTATGGGGAGGCACCGACGGTCCCCCAAGGGTGACGCTGTGGGAATGTGACCATGTTCATGCAGGGGTCTGCAGCTCACCGAACATGCCCACACCAGGTGTGCTCAGTATGCCCACAGCTGGACCCGGTGTTGACATGGAAGGTGTTGCACGATGCTGGGAACAGGGGTGGATGTGACACTGTGCGGTGTCTGCGGCACATGGGCAATGAACTGGGTGCCCAATGTGGCCATGACAGCAGTGAATGCATGTGTCTGCCTGCCAATTGCAGAGGTCACATCCTCCCGCTGCCAGGCCATCTCTGCCAGGAGCAGACCATGGTCTCTGCTGTGCTGCTCCTCTGCCTGGTGCAGAACTGCACTGAGTGCATCCACCGCCATCACAAGCCGCAAATGCTGATCCACTGAAGCCTGGAGTAGGTGGCTGAGCTCATCAAAGAGGTCATTCGCCGGCTCGGCATGCTGTCCCTCGTGGCGTTCCTGGCCATGCTGGGCAGCACCCCTTGATGATGGGCGCTGCACACCAGAGCCATGCCATGGCACATCCACACACGGTGCACTGACATCACCCCCGACACTGTCCCCCCATCCCCATTGGCCGACTGCTGGCACTGCCCCTCCGGCCACCGATCACCAGGGCTCTCCAGTGCCACTGCAGTGGTCACAACAGCCCCACCAGCCTGGACGCACACTAGTGCTGCCCCACTGGGGCATACAGGCACAGGCTGGGACTGTGATGTCACGCAGGTCTCCACAGTGGCACCACCCACGGCTACGCCCATGCCATTTCCTGCTGTGGGATTATCCTGTGGCCCACATGTATCACTGTCTGGGATGTGTGATCCATCATCATTGGTACCTGATCTGGCACCAGTCCGTATTGCAGCATGCTGGAGTCTGTGGCCGCTGTCATGCTGGAACACAGGCAGGGCCTCATCCGCACCAGCACCACCATCTTCAGTCCAGACAGACAGGCAGGTATGCGATGGTCCTGACCCTCGGACACCTGTGGAGGTGGATAGGCGCTCCTTCATGTCCAGGGCCATGCCCACGGTGGACACATCCACCACCGCTGACCCATGTAGATGCTCAGAAGCTGTAAGGGAACACAGTAGCGTTAATGTCTCCACCCTACCCTGTGGCATTCCCCCCTCCTCCCACACAGTGACAGCACAGGACCTACCACGCAGTGATGGGCTGCCACCCATCTGGAAGCCACCACCTGTAACACCCTCTATGGCACAACACCACATGCTGCCAGCCACCCGCTCCTCCTGTGGTGTCAGGCGTGGCACATCCGGCTGTCCACTACTGGTTGCAGCACGTGCTGCCCTGATGGCAGCCACCTTGTCCTTAATCCTCCTCTTGTCCGTGCTGACCTTCTTTTTACATTTCTGCATGGACTGCTGGTGGTTGCCATGCTGGTTCATGGCATGCATAACCTCACCCCATGCCGCAGCATGGGCCTGTGGTGTTCCCCGCTGTCCACTGAGCAGCGGTTCCCTGTCAAGGCAGGCCTCGAACAGGGCATCTGATTCCTCCTGGGTGAAGTTGGGCCTCCTTCTTCTCCAGCATCCCTGTTCCTCCTCTTCCTCATGTTCGGTCATTATAGAGCCTGTGGGAATGACAGGTGTTATCTTTGATTGTGCAGTCCATGCATCTTCCACACCACAGTCCACACTTCCAAACAGCATACACCCACCACAATGAGACTACAATACCAAACTGTGTTCTCTGCAGCCCCATGTCACATTTATATAGCCCAAGGCATGCAAATGAGGTGAGGTGCAACTTTAAGTGGATGCTAATGCAGTGGCTGCACCACGAATTGCTGATGAGCTGATTTGCATATGCTGGCTGAATATCGTGCTGTTGCGCCTTGCGCAATTGTGTTGGCGTGCTCGAGCAAAGGCGCAGCTCTGTGGCGTGTGCAGTAGGCACCGCGCGGTGCATGCCTGGGGTGCTGATGCGATGCCTGCTGTGCTGATGATGTGCTGAGTGTGGGAGGCAGTGCAGGGCATGGCCACCACTGTGCCAGTGGTGCTAGTGCACTGTTCATGCATGTGGCACTCATGTCCTGAGTGCCGTGGCGCCATGGTGCCACAGCGCGGTAGGCCACTGCAGGGCATCACACACAGGCACCCTATCGTGCTACACACAGGGAGTCCCAGTAGCACTGTGGTGGTCCATGTGTGACAGACCCTTGACCCTGTAGTAGACCTTTGCCCCCTAGATGCCATGTGTCCGCATGGGTGCACCCCTATTGCGCTGTTCGGTGACAGTGCGATGGGGAATGACAGCGCTGTACCATGCAGCATCTGCATGTGGGGGACGTGCGCTACAGAGCACCATTTTGTGATCCGGCCTGCATGAATGATGGCATGCAGGAGAGCAGCAATGTGGAGCATGCTAGACTTGGCCAATCTTGTGGCCATTGTTGAGCCCCATGCTTTGGCCCTGTTTGGGGAAGACCCTTTGGAAAGGCCTAGAAGTGCTGTGTGGGAGGAGATGGCAGAGGCAATGGAGGAGGCCACTGGGATTGCCCACAGCACAGAGCAGTTTCACCACCGCTATGGGGACCTCGGGAGGACCCAGATAAGCTGGCTCAACTACGGGCACATGCCAGGTGAGGCACAGTGTCATGGCCAGGTAGTTCTCCATCCATACACTGGTAGCATCTGTCCATCTGGGTATCACTGTGTGCATGTGTCCACCACAGAAGGGCTGTCCAGTGTGGGGTGGTGGTGGTGGTGGTGATGGTGGTGGTGGTGGGGTTGCAGCATGGCTGGGCTGTGCAGGATCACACACACTGGGGGCCTTTGCTACTGGTTTGTACTGATGTTCCCCTCTCCGTGTTTGCACCCTAGGCCCTGAGGAGGCGCCCACTTGGGAGGCATGGGCATAGCGAGACTGTGGTGCTGCCCAGCGACAGGGATAAGGTGGAGGGCCCACAGTGCAGCAGCTCCTGGCCATTGCAGATGCAGGTGAGTGCCTTTCTTCCAAGAACTTCTGTGCATGCTGTGTTGAGGGGTAGGCAGTGAGGCATGGCCACCAGCCCTTGACACCACCACCATGCATGCCACACGGTACAGTCTGCACTGTCCTGTGGCACTGCATGTGTGGGTGTGCATAGCTGGTGGTCCATGCATGCACTGGGTACATGGCTGTGCCACTGTCTTTGCATCGCATAGCCATGTCACTGTATGGCCATGGTAATGCTGTGCGGGACTTAGGCGGTGGGTGTGTGCAGCGGTCTGCATGGTTGTGTGCACCTGGGTAGGCAGGTCTTGTGGACATGGTCACTGTGGGTGGTCACACACCATCACAGGGGCAAGGCCCATGGCTGTATGCCATGCACAATGGGTGGGCTTCAGGGGGATGGACAGTCGCACTTATTGACTCTGTTCCCTTGTCCTAGGTGGACATCGCTGGATGGCCTTGGAGCAGGCACGCGGGAGCTGCTGCAACTGGTGGGCGTCCCTTGTGATACTGGAGCAAATGGAGCAGGGCGGGTCGGAGAAGAAGCACCGGAGGTGCCACAGGAGTGGAGAGCGGGGCAGGCAATAGGCCCTCCATGCCCCTGACTCACCTAACCCCCTGGACCCACCTCACCCTTCTTCCCTCTCCCATTTGTTCACCCCTGCCCCATGCCCACACCTACCTCTGGTTTGTGGCCCTTCCCCCACCCTTGTAAATACTTGTAAATAGTTTTTGTTACCTCTTTTCAATACATGAATTTGTTATGACAACTGTGATGGTCTCTGATTTGCAGCAGGCTACCAGTGCTCAGCTGCAGTGGTGTGCATGGCATCAGGGGTGGTGCAGGCATGGGGGTGTGTGTGTGTGTGTCCGTCAGGGAACCACATATGGTGTGGGCGGGGGACTCGGTCACTGTTTGTGGTTTGTGTGTTGTTCTCTGGGCACTGGACACCTGTGTGCAGTGGTCCATGGTGCATGCAATGTGTCCATGGCACCCCTGTCAGACTGTCCATGGCCTGTGCAGCTGACACCCTTGTATGTCTGTGCTATGCATGGTCTGCTGGCATGTCAGTGGTGGCTGTCCATGCTGGACACCCCCTGTACCTGGCACAATGCTGGATTGCCTACTGTCACTGGTATGGTGCACATCTGCCTTGGGTGGCACTGTGGCCTCTGCTGTTGTTGTCCCCCCTCCATGCTGTCACTTGTGTCTGATGCAGGGGATGTGCTCCAATGTCTGTCACTTGTGCTCCGGCCGCATGCTGGTGGCGTACGGATTCATGGTGCATGTGCAGGGTGGCTGGTACACCTGTGCCATGGAGGGGTGCTAGCTGTGGGTACACGGCTGCTGTGGCCACATGCCAGTCGGGTTTGTTGACCCGCTACTGTGTCCCTGTGTTGGTGTGCCCTTGGGTATGGGTGGGTGTTTGTCCATGCACTGTGTTGCATCCTGTGTGGTGCATGCTTCCATGCACCACTGTGGGCATCTGTGCTGGTTGTTGGGGCCAGTGCTGGGACAGGGTGTGTCCTTGGGAGGGTGTGCAGGTGCTGTGCCACTGGTGGTGTGGTCAAGGGCAGGCCCTGTCACATGCAGGAAGTACCTTGTGTGCCAATGCAGGTCGATCTCAGCTGTACCTTGGGGGGCCATGCAGGCGGCACTGTGTCTTCAGTTGTTGCATCGGTGGCTGCTGCCACCTGCTGCAGGGTACTCATGGTGGGGCTGCCTTGCATGGCTCCATGGTGCACAGGGTTGCATTGTGACAGTGGGGATGGTGGCAGCATGAGGTGTCATGCACTGTTGGGTGCTGCTCCTGGGCAGGGTGTCTGGGGATCGCTGTGCAGGGTGTGCTCTGCATTGGTGGGATGGTGTAGCACGGGGTGGCCGGACCTCCTTGTGTTCCGGTCACAGCTTGCCAGGGGGTGTGCTGGGGCACCATGCCCCAGTTGTGGACTTGTTGCTGGTGTCCATGGGCTGGTGGTTCTTCCAGCTGTCTTCCAGGTTGTGCCGGTTCATGGGGTGTGAGGGGCAATGTCTGCTCTGCTGCGTGCTCCTCTGCCCATATTTTCCATGGTGGTGAACCTCTGCATCTTGTCCCTGTGCATCCCTGGTTGTGCTGATGCACTGCTATCCTGCTCCACTGCGCATCCCTGGTTGTGCTACTGCACATCAGACCTGTACTACTGCACATCCCTGGTTGCGCCATGGCACAATTGGCGATATTCAGTTGTGTTGCAAGCGTATCTTGGCCTGCTCAGTGTTTGAATATCGCTGTGTTGCACATGGGTGCACTGCACTTGAGCCTGCTCCTGCTATTGCACTACTTTGTGGTGCAGTTTGAATATCTGGGCCATAATATACAGTAATTGGGGAATTTTCAGAACGGAACCGTGTCTTAAGGAGATAGTGAGTAATCTGCCTAGAGTTACATATAGAAGGGCACAAATATTAAGGACCGGGTTGTTCATAGTATACAACCAGTAGAAAAGTTAAAAAATAATAAAAGTTTCTTTGGTTCACCATCTCCTGGCTGCACATGATGTGGCAGGTGCAAGTATTGTAACATGTTGAGCAAAACAGATTCTTTCATTACTCCAAAAGATGGAAAAAAATATAAAATATTACATCTTATAACTTGAGATACTCAGAATGTAATATATTTGTTGTCATGCAGTTGTGGTGTGTATTACGTGGGCAGGACCAAAAGGAAATTTAAGGAAAGAATGGGGGAACATATGCGGGCAATAAAAAATAAACATCTGAAATATGCTATTACTCAACATATAAATAGCATAAAGGAGGATTCAAAACATATTCCTCTCTTTTCAGGAATAGATGGGGTGTCTTTGGGACTGTGGGGGGGTGTAGAAAATAGACTGGCAAATAGGGAAGCTTACTGGATATACCAGTTGGGAGCGCTCGAGTGGTCAGGATTAAATGATCAAATACTGCAGAACTGTCATGATTGTTATAATATAAAAAGGGGAAAAATATTTTTGAAAGTAAATTTGAGTATGAAAAGGAATATGGGAAACTATAAAAGTATGAGTTTTTGTACTTAATATAGTAACTGAGAAATTTTATTCCCCCCTTTCCCCCCTTCTATTAAGATATACTAAGATATATTTATATACATTTTATATTTATATATATTCTACTTTTTCCCTTTCCTATTTCTTCTTTTATGGAAACCTATTATAAAGAGAATATTACATGTATGTCCTGCCCACATTTTGGATTTTTATGTCTAATGGCTGATGAAATTAAAATGTAGGAATTTGCACTTTTTTATATAATGGTGTTAATGGACTGTAGTATAACTACTGAACACTATGTGGTGCAGTACACCTTGATAAAGTGTTCACAAGGAACGTGAAACATTGGTCATTTGTGTGGAGTTCTCCTGGCTACACCTCTTCGATATCTGTGTTTGTTTCAAATAAAATGCTATATTTTTCTAAAAAGCGGGTGAGTATTGCAGTTTTGAACAGAAGATAATGAGTGCTGGGTCCCTTTTGTTTGCATTCACCCTTTTTATAACTTGCAATAATCTGCAATCGCCATTCTTGTAGTAGTCACCCTTTTGCCTCTGTTGCCCTTTTGTACCAGTTGCCATAATCTCCAGTCACCGTTCATGGATGTGAGTGCTATTGTAAATGTGCCTTTTCTGCATTTCAGCCCCATTTACTTTTGCTTTCCTGTGACACTATTGTGCGGGTCACCCTTCAGTAGTAGTCCATGTCACAGGCTACCAAACACATCTCACCCTAGATTTGAAAACTGACATCTGTCATTTAAAACACTACTTCATGCATCTCTAGCCCTGGCCAGTGTATGTGACTGTGGCACCTAGCTCTTTCCCTTCACCTCTACCTTTATCTTTTCCAACTCTCACTCTCTCTCTCTCTCTCTCTCTCTCTCTCTCCCTATCTCCCACCTCCCCCACCATTAATACCCTGGTCTCTCACCACACACTTACCTTTTCTCCTCACTCCTCTACCCCCCGCTTCCTGTTTCCCTAGGTACCTCTGTGAGATCGCCCTTTGCGTGAAGTCTGTATTATATATTCTTCCTTTTCTCTACCTACTACCATTCCTTCCTCTGTTCCTCTTTGCACCCCCTTCCTCTGCCCTCACCTGCCCAATTATTACCCCTTCCCCCAAATAACAACTTTTCTTCCTCCATTCTCACTGGTTCCCTCTCTACCTTCTCCCCATTCTCTCTCTCTTGCCTCCTGTTCCCCGCCTCCTTTACTTCCTCTCACAGCTCCTTTAGATGGACCCCAAACCTCCTATTTTGGCTGTCCCAGCCAGCTCTTTTATAAACTTCTAGGACTACTCCTTGTGGCCCTAACTTGTATTAGCAGTTTGACAAAAGAACTGTTTCTCTGGAACATCTCTGGCTGCTTAAAGTTTTTGCAGTAAGTTTGTATAAAACCGCTTGACTTTTTCACTTCATTGTTTGTAATTACTTGTCCACCATTGTCAACTGTTTGTATTTTGTTTCTCCTCTGTTTATTGTTGGAACCTCTGTAAACAAGCCTCTGGCTCAAGGTATTTCAAAATTGTAATAAATAAAATAAATAGAACTTATGGAGGAGTGAGGAAAATGTGGAGTTAAATATTGAAAATTTGCAAATTATGCAATGTTCACTAATAACCTGGGTATTTTACCACATTTGTACAGCATATTTTCAGCATAGCCTTCTTATAAGCCCACATCATGAACCTGGTAGGTGAAAATTTTGAAATCCCTGCCAAAACATCATTCCACGCCACAGGTGTGAAAACACATTTTTTCAGGATTTGAAAAACAACAACTGTCACATTAATGAGGTGTTGTGAGGAAATGCTATATTCACGAGGTTGGGTCTCAAAAAGGCCATGTTGAAAATTTGGTGTAAAAATATTTAAAAATGACAAAGTTATGAATAAAAGTTCAAAACCCATTAAACTACATTGAATCGTACGTACCTTTTTTCTCATATTGCAGTCACTGCTTCCAGCAGCAAGATGTGTCTTTGATCAGAGAGTGGATCTACACTGTGGGATCTGTTCAGGTGAGTGAAGGTGTGGGGGGATGCAGGGTGTGTGGGGTTGTGGGTGATGAGTGGGAGGTCAGAGTAGAGGTGGGGTCAGATCGACAAGGGACAATTTTCTTTTTACAGGTTTAAAACAAAAATAATCAAAGAATGGTTTCTTTCCTACAGTTTACATTTTGACACTGGGATCATGCATCCCAGTGTTGGGCTACTGGAGAGAACGACCTGGAGGGAATGGGTCAAGAGATGTGGTACGGGGTGGGCACCCTGGTTCGCTTTTATATTAAATTTAAAAGATCCATAAACACTGGGAAGGGCTGCAAACAACATGGAGGGAAGGGGAGAATGAAGCAGTACCAGTGGTGGGCACCCCAGTCTACTTAAATACTTAAATTAGATAGATAGACAGACAGACAGACAGAAAGACAAACAGGCTGTCAGAAGACAGACGAAAAGGGATCACCGCTCACTGCTTCACTGAAGCCTGCAGTGTAACTTCAGCATTCAAGAAAGTCATGCTGTTCTCATACAGAGAATGCAGGTGAACAGCTCCTCTTGCTATGCTGGGCACCCTGGATTGGGGTGCCCAGAAAAAGCATCTCTGATCATTTGTTAGAAAACAAACACCAGAATATAGCTAAACATGCCCTTTTAGCTAGGTTCAGGTGTTTGTTTAAATACACAATTTTATGTATTTCCTATGTTTTTTTATGGGGGGACAAGATGGGGCCCTCACGACATGAAAAATTATATTTTGGTGCTGTGAGAAGCAAGTGATGAGAAATAAAAAAACGTCTGTGACATGGAATTTTTCATGTCATATCAGAATGTTATCAAAAAAAAACTTAAATCATTACTCTGGAACCATTTAATATTTTTTTCACAAGACCATCCAGAGGCATTACCTTGGCACAGCACATATCTATCCTGAAAGGTTTAGAAAAAAATTCCATTCCATATAGGCTGTATGTGAGAGCAAAACCAGAAACCCATGCTAAGTATAGGGAAAAAATAGAGGTATACAGGAAAAAGACACATGCAGATCTCAGAAACTGTACAAGTTGCCATGACAAAACCTTTCACATACAGTGCTGCTTTGCAATAAGAACCCCTCTATAGCAAATTCCCTCTTGTAGTGAACACCTTTGATGGCTCCCATTGTTCCCAAAGTAAGCATATTAACACCTGATTATAGGAAACACCTGCTGTAGCTATAATGAACACCTTGGCTGGCTCCAGAGGTGCTCACTATAGAGAGGGGCCACTATACTTAGACCATACCTACTAGGCAATACATGCAAAATGTCAGCTAATTTTGTCAAACTCTGCCTAAACTATTAAGGTACAAAGTTAAAGGGGCACTGTCCGCTTTATCCCTCCGTTTTCGTTAAGCTCTGTGCAGTGTGCCTTTTGGCACACACTTAAGTAATTATCAATGCAGAATTACCCCATCGACTTAGAAATTCCACACAAATACCTTATATATGAATATTTAGTGAAGTTCGTCTTTCCCTCGGGTCCTCCAAAACTCCACTGAGACCGGAAGCATAACCCCATTGAGGACGCGCACCAGGACCGAGCGCGGTCACAAAGTATCATTTATACCAATCCTGCTTTAAGAACACACTGCCGCAAACTTCTACCTGCCGAACTGCTCTTAGTAATTTAAAATTAAAACCGAGCCCTGTAAGGCTGCATAATTTCACCCAAAATGATGCGAAATCCAGCGCATGCTTACAATGAAGATGTGTGGAGATCCAGCATCGCAAGATCATGCCACCTTAGCATGCGGGGGATTTGACATCGGTTTAAAAGACCATCTGCTTTTATCTTTTGTACCCAGCCAGTTATGTAGTTAGGGCACCACTACAGTAAGGCAGGGCCTATTCCTGTTTTAGCCAACTTTTGTGTTATTATGTTGTGGTCCATAGTGCCAAAGGCTTTGCTGAGATTAAGAAAGATAGCTTCAGTAGTTTGTCTATGGTCAATAGGCTGTAACCGATTGTTAGCAATCTTACCAGGGCAGCAACGGTACTATGTTTAGGTCTAATCTCTGACTGTAGGGGAGATATAATACTAGAATGTTTCAAGAAATCTCTTAGTTGTGCATTAATAAGTTTCTTTAAGAGCTTTGCCAGTATAGGAAGAATAGATATGTGCCTGTAATTGTTGAGGATACGGACACTGCCAGATTTTAGGAAGGTGATTTAGGCCTTCAGCTCCTGCACTTTTCTTAATATCCAGCCCTAGAAGGGGTTGTTTCACTTGTCTGTAAGTGATGGGCTGGAAGACAAATGGGCTGGTAGTGGGGTTACTAGATCTTTCAGAATCAAGTGGAGGGAATTGGTAAGGTGATGCCAGGGACTCATCAAATGCCAGGCCAGCTGAAGTGAATTGGGAGTTCAGCCCTTCCAGAAGGATTTGTTTATCTGTAATGGGGTTGCCACTGACTATGATTTTCTGGGGAATGGTGGAGGCAGCTGATCTGATGAGTTTCCAGAATGTAGCAGCATTGTGTTTATTAGTAAGGCCAACTAGACACAAGTGCCTATTTTCAGGGGCGACCTGAGTCCATGGAGTTTAGACAGTAGTTAGCTTTTGCTGTCCTAATTAAGCTGGTGCAGGAGTTTCTCATTCATTTAAAATTGGTCCAATCTGTATCTAGCTTTGTGCACCTGCCAATTGTCCATAGCAGATCTCTGTTCCTTAGAGCCTCTCTTGGCTCCCTACTAAACCAAGCACAGGATGTCTTTTTTACTTGGTGCTTGACCAAAGGAGCATGCTTGTTTATGGCCCCTAACAACAGCCTATTTAATATTTCCCTTGCTTTATGCACTGTAGGGGCAAGGTAAAATGTCTGCCAATTTATGGGTGTTAATTCATTTAAGTGACCTGTGACACATAGGTTGGTAAAGCATCATTTTAATATGAATTTAGGTTGGGTTAGTGGAATATTTGTCCCTCTGGTGCATACAACCACTTTATGGTCAATTGTGTCATTATAAAAAAAATACCAAGTGGGTGAATTTATTAGGCCTGTTAGTTAAGATTAGATCTATTTGAAAGGCATTATTGGGGTTATGAGGATCTGGTTGAGTTGGTTCTGGTATAACTGAACTAATCCTAGATCTTCACATATTCCTTTTAGTTCATCAGACTTGTGAGTGAGCCTATCCAAATTTAAGTCAACAAGTACTAGGCATTAGTTAAAGCAGGGGCTTACAATAGTGTTAATATGATGCAGAAGTTCTGAGTCACCCTCAGGAGGCCTGAAGTATCTGATAACATTTATAGTTTTGTTTTGGGACATGGCTGTCTTCACCATCATACATTCAAATTCGTTTGGCACTGAGTAGGAGCTGATTATCTCAAAGAGAAGCTTTTTGTTAACATATACTGTAAGGCTAGACCACCACCCCTGGTGAGACTGTTTAGCCTGTGAAGGTTGTAAGAGGGATGGTTATCATTTGCAAGTTCACAGAACTGTTTAACCATGTTTTCACAGGTTGGAGAACATCATGTGTAGTGTGTAGGGAAGACTTTTTTACCATGTCCAATTTATTTAGACTACGCACATTTAGTGTTATTATCTTAGACCTTTAAGGGAGGAAAAGTCTGTGGCGGAGGACACATGGGAGAGGAGATCTGGATTTACATCCACATTGCCTGTGCATAGTACTAGGATAAGAATGATACCTTTACACAATTGTAAACTGAAGTAATTAGGTTTTGGAGGAAGGATTTTGTTCTAACCTTAGTGCACTTAGCAGTAGCAGGACTGTTTAAGGGAGACTTTTTGTGATAAGAGTCTAGTATTATGAGAATTGCCCTCACCTTAGTTGGATGTATATATAAGTTAAATACACAGTCAGGGCTGCATGGCTCTAGAGACAGCCAGGAACCTCTGTGAGATTCCGATAAGATAATGTGATGGGCTTTGGCTCGGTGCACTTGGAGGGTATTGGTATCAAAAGGCAGTCAAAAAGGAATAGTATTCAAAACAGCCACATTGTAGAAGAGTGTATAAGACTAATAACATTCATGCTAAATTAAAACAGTCATGGTAGTGTCCAATTGATTCACTCTGATTACTGATATTAAGCAAACAAAACTAATCAGAAAAATCAAATAGCATCAGCTTCTCTCTGGTTAGATACTAGACAGGCAAGCAAATCAGAATAGCAAGCGTCATCAGCTACAATGGTGTAACAAGGTCAGAAAGCTGTTTGCATCAGCTCCAGTAGTGTATATTCACTATGCAGAGCCAGTTAAAATGGTTTAGAGAGATAATAGTATGAGAGTTGTGGTAGGCTCACTGACACAGTGTACACAGTGATAGATGGGAATATTTTAAAGATATACCAGCATTGCTTAAGGGCAGTACTGCATTTATATAGTCCCATAGTCTCCCTTTCTTTTCACCCTTCATGAGTCTTGAACCTATGCTTGTTGGGTCTGTCTTTTTTTGTAGCCTGTGGCCTTACCCACTAGGCCAATCCAGCCTGCCAGTGTGTTTATCTCTTGCTTTCCTATAGTACCTACTACCCACCCCCTTACTAACTGCTCACCTAGTATCTCCCACTTGCCTTGTTCTGTCTTTTTCTGCCAGGTCCTAAACTGCCCCTTCCCCTTTTTATTGGCTTGCTGCTCTGTTTTTCCATTTACCTGTTAAGTTTCTACTGCCTCTTTTCTCCTCTCCCATAGGTTGCACCCTCCCTGTTCTATTCCATCTTTCTTAATCCTCCCCAGCTGTCTACCACGACACATAGACCCTTTTGTACTGCCACAGCTTCCACTATATTACCTTTTATAATTCTCCCCCTTTTCTTCTCATTTTCATCACTCCCCTCTTTTACCATTTACTTCCTCAACCTGCATCCTCACCCCTTGCCTCTATCCTTCCTTCTACCAAACCTTATTCTCCCTTCACCTCCTTCTCCAACATTCCCCTGGTCCCATAATACTTAGTTTATAGGTCCATCTGTTCTCCCCCTTTTTTCCTCCCCTCTATATCCCTTTATCCAAAATTCTCCCTCTTGCTTCTCATCTCACTACTCCTCTTGTGTTCCCTCCCCCCTCCTCAAAGGCGACTCTCTGCCTTTAGCAAACTACTACTTACTATTCTGCTACTTATAGCTGGTGATGCCAAACCTAACCCTGGCTCCTCACCCAAATGCCCTTCCCAGCTTCCACGTGGACTCAAAATTGCCCATCTAAACACTAGGAGTTTGCAACACAAAATTCCCTTGCTGCTCCCCCTTTCTCAAACTCTTTCTCCTGATATTTTTATCTTCTCTGAAACCTGGCTAAATTCCAAAGTCCCTGATTGCTCCATCTTCCTACATGGGTTGTCCCTAATCCGCCAAGACAGAACTAGTCATGGTGAAGGGGTGGCTATGTACAATATATAGCCTTTTCCCTGCAATTTTTCCTGTGCACGCATCCACTTTTACTAATGCTTATGAACTCCTAATTATTAAAATCACTTCCTTCCTCCCTCCTCCTCCTCCCTATCTTTGTAATGGGAGTTTACTGTCACCCCAGCATTCCTCCCACCTCTGTATATCTGCCCTTATGGCTACCATCCTATCCCATGCTCTACAGTTGAACTCTATGTCCTTGGTGATTTTAACCTCAGCTGGTTATCCCCTCAACATGTAAAAACTTGTAATGATGTATTCGCACTCAACCTGACCCAACTCATCTCTGATCCCACCTGCCTAAATAATAAAACCCTAAATCATACTGTCATTGCCTTGGCCCCACTTCTCACCCCCATCGAGTCATTGCTGCCGGCTTATACCCTGATGCCATAAGCGATCACCATCTAGTCTACATCATACGCAAGATCCATCTCCTTTAGGCTTCCCCTCAATTCATTGTCTTACTCCTACAAATTCCTGGATCTCAGCCCTGCTCTCAATGATCTATCAAACACTGACTGGTTCCTCATTACTTCTGAATCCAACATTGACTCAGCTTGGGAGTTCTTTCACTCCAAATTCACATCCATCTGGAATAAGTTCGCCCCTCTCAGGCAGATCAGAGTGAGGGGTAACCACCTCCCTTGGATCACCCCCGAACTCTTAACAAGTATCCTTGCTCATGACCATTTCTGGGAAATTCATAAATCCTCAGGCTCCCCTGTGGCTCTGCAGTGTTACTGCTCCCTCCACAACTCCTACATCTATGCAATAAGATATGCTCTCGTGCTGAATATTCTCAATCTTCCTTCAATACCAACCTGAACCACTTTGCCTAAATTTTGGAAAGTGGTGCATGGCCTATTCTGCACCCTCCCAATCCCCTGTCCCCATTCTCCAAGACAATGACACTGTCTTATCTGATCCCTTAGCAGTTAGCTCCAAGTCTAACTCCTACTTTACCGCTTGTGCTGCCGATCTTCTCAGCTCTCCCCTTCCCACCCACCCTCATCTTGTGCCTCCTCTGTCCACGCACCCCCTCACCCCTCTTTCTCCTTTTCCTGGATACCCCCCTCCAACACCCTAAAGGCCCTCCTTTCCTTGAACCCCTCTTTGGGGTCCTCCCCAGATGGCCTAGATCCTAAACTTCTCTTCCTATCAGCCTCTGCTATTGTCTTTCTCTAACTTCTCTTCTGAACCTATTCTTCTCCCTTACATCTGTCCCAGTGGCCTGGAAACATGCCACAGTCACCCCCTTCCCAAATGGGGAGTCTCGTCCTCTCCTGACAAATAGCAGCCCTTCTCCCTCCTCCCTATCCTGTCCAAACTCCAAGAACATCTTGTGTTAGCTCAACTATCCTCCTTCCTTGACTCCACCTCCTTCTTTTTCCCTTTTCAGTCTGGCTTCAGAAGGATCACTCCATCACTACATCTCTCCTCTGGGTCACTGACTCCGTACTCACCAGAGTGGACAGAGGCCATTTCACCTCCAACATTTTCGTCGACCTCGCCAAGACATTCAACACAGTCTCTCACACCATCCTCATAACCACGCTTTCTTCAGCAGGGCTTTTCCCTTCAGCTGTTGATTGGTTTAGCTTCTACCCACTTGGCAGAACCTAGTCAGATAGAATTGCTGACTCAGTATCCCCCAACCCCCATTCAGACAGGTGTCTCTGAGGGCTCTGTTCTGAGCCCCATACTTTTCTCCATATTTCTCAATGACCTCTCCTCTGCCTGCTCTTTTCTAGCATCCAAATGCATGCAGATAACACCATTCTATATACATCTGGCCCTTCCCCAACTAGTGTCACTACCACCCTACAATCTGACTTTGACAATGTCTAGTGTTGGCTAGTATCACATCAACATTTCCTCAATGCAAAAAAGACAGTCTACATGACATTTGGCATTAGTCAAAGACTGTTCTGTATCCCCTCCTTGCCTTCTTTCCACACCCTTGTTGGGACTAAACTGAAGGATTCTTCCTCTGCTAAGTATCTTGGGGTCTGGCTTAACAGACACCTTGACTTTTCTGTATACATTGATGCAATTACCAAAAAACTTCACCCTAAGCTTGGTGCCCTCTACCATAACTGCAGCTGCATCCCGCTACTTGCTCGACGCTCTATAGTACAGAAAATGATCCTCCCAGTTTTCGACTACAGTGACATAGTTTTTAGTGCTGGCCCCAAAACCTCTCTTGCCAGACTGGACACCCTCTTCAACTCCTGCTGCTTTGCACTTGATGCTTCCCCTCTCTCACATCACTTTGACCTCTATAACTTCCTTTCCTTCCTCACACTTGAGGATAGGAGACACTTCCACTCCATCTCCCTTACTGCTAAATGCTGGTTTGGTTCCCTCCCTTCCTATCTCTCCTCCCCTTTCTTGCCCCCCCCCATTCTCTCCGTAGTTATGACCACCACTCATTTACTATTCCCAGAAGATCCACTTCAAAGGCCAACCTGCTTTCTCCTACCACCTGCCTAAATTGTGGAACTCTGCTCCCTATCCATTTGTCATGCCCCCTCACCCGCTGGTCTCTCCTCTCCTCCATAAACACCCTCCCCACACCTGCATTTGCAATTAACTTTCCGTCTATCTCCATTATCCTAATCCCTCTTCAAATTCTTTCCCTGTACCTTCCCCTCGCTATGGTTTGTTATACTGCTGTAACTGTTCTACCTGTATATATTGTTTATATATTACTTAGTTTATTTACCCTTCTGCCTTCCTTGTTTACTGCATAATGGATTTATTTTTACCTGTATGTATGAATATATATATCATTGTATTTTTACCTGTATGTACATTATATTAATTGTGTCCTTCCCCATTCCCCCTTCCCCAGGTCACACCTGAAAATGAGCCTAGACTCAGTGTGCCCTCCTGGTAAAACATTTCTAAATAAATAAAATAAAATAAATATGTAGTCAATGGAGTTATGAGTGTGTGCATCAGACTTATTATCAACCTGCACCTTAGTTACAGGTATGCTGTGTGTTGACTCTATATAGTTCTATATGTAGCCAATAAATTATGATAGTACGAGCATCAGACATTTTATGAACCTACACCTTAGTTATTTTGTGTTTGGCAGCTTACCTTCTGTGTAAACTCTCTATGTTTTCTATGGCGCTTCGTGGCACAGCACTAGGTCTCATTATGACTGGTCATCTGTTGCTTAGTCTGGATGTCTTTGTGCAGAATGTCTGGCTGAGGTCTGTCCCCACAGCTGATGCCCACAATAGATGCCCTTATTCTGTGACCTTTAGCATGTCAGCCCACTACATGGAGGCCTGCTTGTGGCACACTGTCCAAGTTTATGGGGAGAAGCACCACCTCCTGTGGGCTACTTCATTGGCTGGGGGAGCAGCAGCAGCTGGAGACCTTGTGGACTGTCCCATTATTAGGCAGGCAGCAGCGGCAATCAGTTGGGGGATGGGCGGTTTTCACACAATCACGCCTAGTGACTCGTGGTTTACTCTTCAGTTTGCAGTGGCAGACCCCAAAAAGGAGCTGATTAGTCTACGTGTGGAGGGTTTACATTTTTTTTCTTTGTTTAAAGTTCCTGATTTTTGCCACCTCCTGCAGACTGATTGGCTGGTTGGGGGAGCAGCAGCAGCAGCTGGAGACCCCTGGAAACTGTCCTATTGTTGTGCAGGCAGCAGCAGCGATAGGTTGGGGGTTCACACAATCCCAACTTACGACCCTGCCTGGCTCTTCTGTTGGCAGCTGTGACCCCGAAATGTAGCCAAGCAGTCCTTGTGTAGAGGGTTTAAAGCTGTTTTTTTCTGTTTAAAGTTCCTGCTCTTGTCCCACCTCCTGCTGGCTGAATGGCTGGTTGGGGAGCAGCGACAACTGGAAGCAAGTGGACTGTACCATCATCAGGCAGGCAGCAGTGGCCATTATTGGGGAGGGGATGTCACACTCTCCCTTGTGATCCCTGGCTGGCTTTTCTGCTGGCAGTAGCGGACCCCGAAAGGAAGCTGTGCAGTCCTTAAGTGGAGGGTTTAAAGTTTTTTTTCTTCATTTAAAGTTGCTGCTCTTGTCCCACCTCCTGTGGGCTGACTGGTTGGTTGGGACAGTGGTGGCAGCTGGGGAGCCAGTGGGCTGTCCCATCGTCAGGCAGGCAATGAGGCAATTGGTGTGGGGGGGATCACACAATCCCACCTTACATCCTCTGACTGGCTATTCTGTTGGCAGATGTGGACCCCAAAAAGAGCTAAATAGTCTTTATGTGAAGGGTTTAAAATATGTTTTTTTTCTATGTTTAAAGTTACCTCTTTGTCCTACCTCCTCTGGGCTAATTGGCTGGTTTGGGGAGTGGTGGCAGCTGGGAACCCGGTGGACTGTCCCATCATCAGGCAGGCAGCAACAGCAATTAGTGTGTGTGTGTGGGGGGGTCATGCAATCCTGCCTCGCTATCCCTGGCTGGTTCTTCTGTTGGCAGTGAGGCACCCCCAAATGGAGCTGAGCAGTCCTTACTTGGAAGGTTTAAAGTTTTTTATTTCTTTGTTTAAAGTTTCCAGACTTGTCCTGCCTCCTGTGGGTTGATTGGCTGGCTGGGAAGTGGTAGAAGCTAGGGAACTGGTGAACCATCCCCTCTTTCTGAAGGCAGCAGTGGTGATCAGTGGAGGGAAAGGGGGTTTCACACAATCCCGCTTCGAGACTCCCTAACCGGCTTTTCTGTTGGCAGTGGTGGACCCTAAAGTGGAGTTGAGCAGTCCTTGTGTGGAGTTTTAAATTTTTTTTTTTCTTTGTGTAAAGTTCCCACTCTTGTCTCGCCTTCTGCAGGCTGATTGGCTGGTCAGGGCAGCAGCAGCTGAGGACCCAGTGGACCATCCTGTCATTGGGAGGCAGCAGCAGCAATCAGTGGGTGCATTCTTGTAGGACAAAATGCTGCCAATACATTTCAGGCTATTTGGGAATGATGTCCACAATTTTGGTGCAATATACTAAAAAGCCCTGTCCTTTGTCCTAAAGTGAAGTGTGTAAGTACTGCCTATATCATAACCATTGATGCTGAATGTACTGTATGTCACAGTGACTAATAAATTAATGTTTGTCCAAAAATAAATGTTGGAGACTCAATCTGGAAAGGGACCCTGTCAGCCCTTGTGGCTATACATATATATATCTGTGTGGACAGTATTCAAGAGACAAAGTGTGACATTCGTACAGTCAAAAAAATGCTATAATTAGGCATGACTCAACCTTAATTTTAATGTGTATATGTGGTAGTTGCATAATACCAAATATAAAGATAGTTCTGTATTTCTAAGTTTGGAAAAATGGCACAATTATTTATGTCATGTAAACTACTTTAGTAGGTAACTCAGTGTCCATTATGCATTATTTCCCATTTCTAGTAATAAATAAAATTTTCAAATGCAGTGTCTCTGTTTCTATTTAAGTGTATTCATTTGCAACATCTAATGATTTTATGTTCTTCCATCCCTATGTGTTGCTATCTATCCTCCAATGTAGACAAAACTAAAAATACAAACAGGAGGTTACCAAAGTTTCATTACTTCATGCTTATACTGTTTATGTCTAGTCTACATGCCTTTCACACTTAAGCTGGACATTAAGTAGAAAGATAAACATGAACAAATCACTTTGTTGTACTTGACATTATATGACCATCTCTGTTGCATACTACTACTGTGGTAATATGGACACCACAGTAGCAATGCAACATGTAAATACATGGTACAACTTTTATTAATGGCTTATTATCAACCAAACAGCCAATAATATTGATAAGTACCACGCCACATCAGGGACCATTTTGACATCACTGTAGGTCTTTAGAGTCAGACTGAGGAGAGGCCCAACCACAGTTAACAGCAAGAAAGCACCCAGGCAAGCTGTTTTGGTACTGATAACTATAGATGAGCGTGCCACATGATGCTCCCTGACAACCCCGTTCTAGCCCTTGAGGGGAAAATAATTCCAAAACATCACACAGGCCCACCCTAAGCTCACCACCACGTGCATCACAGGGTTGCCACTGCAGCAAGGTTCTTGTTCTGCACGTGGAATGCCACATCCAAACTACTCTACAAGTCAAACCAATACACCAAAGTTCCCCATGGACAAGCAAAGGCAAGGCAAGAGACAGCTGGATGTTACACGGTTGGCCTGAGCCACATCGGGGTCATTTTGACATCACTGTACCTCCACAGAGTCAAACTGAGGGCAGGCTGAACCACAGTTACCAACCAGAAAATACCCAGGCAAGCTGTTTGATGTTGATAACTCTAGATGCAGGCACTGCATGGCATCCCCTGGCAACCCAGTGCCAGCCATTATGCAGAAAATGATGCCAAAATATCACACAGGCACCCCCTGTGCTCACCACCACATGCATCACAGGGACACCGCTGCTGCAGGGTTCTTGTACTGCACATGGAATGCCACATTCAAACTGCTTGAGTCAGGCCCAGGTGATGTATTTTTTTATTTTCAATCAGTTCCAAGATATTACACCAACACTTGACATTTAATTTATAGGCAGTCTCATTATAAATAAATCTGCTAAATGTTTTTGCCAGATGAATCCAAACCACTGATTTTGCCCAACAGGCACTAGTACACCCAAGCAATTATCAGATTACAGTACAAAACATAGTATCCCTCCCACTCTCCTGACTGTACTAAACAATGCCATGAGTAGCCTTTCTGAGGTAAGCCCAAGTGCTGTATTTTTTATTTTTAAACAGTTCCAACATATTGTGCCATCACTTGACATCTAATTTAGAAACAGTCTTATAAAGAAATCAGGAAAATGTTTTTGCCAGATGAATCCAAAAACAATAATGTTGCCCTACAGGCACTAGAACACCCAGGCAATGACCCAGTTACTACACATGGTACCCCCCAATGCCATGAGCAGTCATTTTGAGGGAGGCTCTAGTGCTGTATTCTTTAATTTTTAAACAGTTCCAACATATTATGCCACCACTTGATGTCTAGTTTTGAAGCAGTCTCATTCCTACATGTGGTAACCACCATTAACCTCGAATGAACTGACCAATGTTATGAGAAGCATTTTTGAGGTAGACCCCATTGCTGTAGTTTTTTTATTTCAAACAGTTCCAATATATTATGCCACCACCCACACCTGATCCCCTAGTTCAGTATGCTAGTACAATGATGCTCCTTTATAACCATACATCAAGAAAGGCAACGTGGCCGGCCCAGTGGTGTAGAGGGTTGAGGTGCTGGACGCCACACCTCATGCCACACCAGCAACCCAGGTTCAGGAATGAGCTTGGGTCATTGGAGGTCAGCTGGGGGGGAGAGGATTAGAGCTGGCAGCCAACAGGCAGCCCTCTACCTCGGGGATAGAGGTAGCAGGTACCTTGGAGCTTGGCTGCCCTATGGTGGAGGCTGAAGAAGCGGGACCTCTCTGAGGACCTTCAGCATTAGGCGGTTTGGACGAGGGAGTAGGAGGAGACCCCATTTGGAGCTGTGGTACACATGTGCATCTCCACGCACATACATTACCACTTCCGGGGGTCTTGGGAGTAGGTCCACAGGAGAAAACGGAAGAAAAAGTGGGGGTCCACCAAGGATGATACCTCTGGAGTGGCTCTGGGGATCTGCCAGGGTGTGCATTGCTCTACAAGCCCCCGAAAGACCCAGAGTCTGGTAGGTTGGTGGACAGTGATGGAGGACCTGCCACAGGAGGATAAAGAGAGTTAAAAAAAAGGCAACATTATAATTTTAAAATAGCACCACACAGAATAGCACGCACACACACCTACCTTAACCGGAGCCAGCATCACCCCTTCTTTCTAAAAATTACAAGCATCTCTCACAAATTGCATTTATTTTTATTTAAAACATTTTAAGAGTGCAGCTTTTATATTCATTCCACATACACACTTCTAAAATAGAGCCATCATCATGTCAACAGGTGCAGCATTCATTCAGCAAATACACATTCTTAGAATGTATGAGTAGGAACCCCACAGGTGTTGTTTTACCCTATTTAAACATGATTAAAGTCATCACCAGGGGAAAGTTCACCAATATTAGCAATATTCTGAAAATATCAAATTATACAATGAAAACCCACTGAATGAATTTTAAACAAAATACTTTAAACCTCAAACAAAACTTTATTTGGTTAGACTGGTCACATATATGCACAGCCCCATTTTGAAGAAGGACCCTTCACAAACAGCTGGGCCATGAGAAAACACACACATTTTACTTTTCTGCCCCCAAAGATGATAGAACACAACTGCTACACTATAGCCAGATAGTATTTAATATGCCCCATTTAAACAGTGCCAGAACCAGAGGAAAGTTTAGCAGATATACTTCCCAAATGAAACTTTAACATATACTATTTAATATCCCCATTTAAACACTAACTGTACCAGAAGAAAGTTCTGCTGATATGCTTCCCAAACACAACTTTAAACTATACTATTTAATATGCCCCATTTACACAGTGCTAGAACCAGAGGAAAGTTCTGCTGATATACTTCCCAAACAAAATGTTAAAATACACTTATTATGCTGCACAGCCCACCAATCCTATCATTCTCTATTTTGAAGAGGGTCCCTTCACAAACAGCAGGACCATGAAGTCTTAAGGTGGATACTTTACTTTTTCTGTCCCCAAAATGTCACAGAATAACTGCTGCACTTTAGCCAGTCACTATTTAATATGCCTCCCAGAATTTTAACTCACTGTTTTGTAGCAGAATGCTGAAGAATCATGTTTTCTAGTGACTGGAGACCTCTGAGATCCATCCAAACTCCTGTGCAGCACACCAGATTTAAAATGGATGACACTTCATTCTACCTGTTTTTAAGAATGGTAAATGGGAGAAGCAGCAGTAAGAGAACAGTTTTGCTTAGAGCCAGAGTACCAAAACTGAATGCCTGATGTCACCGTTGGGTCCTGGCTATTTGTACCAATACCAGCAGCATCATCATCCACATGGGTACAATGGACACGACAGCAAGAGCAACAGATTTTTATGCTGCTGCTCCTCCTAGCAGGCTCTATGTACTACTAAATTAAGATTGCAGAATTGTGCAGGGGAAACACATTAAGCAATGTGAACTGACACTGAAAAAACCCCATAAAGCATAAAGGCAGAATACACAAAAGAAATTATGCAGCTATATAAGACACCACAGTAGTGCACGAAAGTAATAAATTACATGTGGTGTCATGTAAATGTAATTACATCTTCATAAAATCAGTAATCACTGGGGGACAGTTACACATCCACTCTGTCCACTAAAAAAGAAAACTTTAGTATTGTGCTTTAAATACAGTAAATTTAATGGTCACCAAGATTTAGCACAGCCATGTCACAAAATGGCTGCCTTTTTTAAGGCTATTTTCATTATTAAAATATTTCCACATTAAAATAAAAATACATACACTCTTTTTTTTATGCACGCTATCGCTTGACCATATTGGCAACAGTACAGAGCACAAATTGTGTATTTTTAATAAATTATGAGTAAAATACAGACCTTATACAGACCTTATTTTAAGTGCACACCCAAGTCTCTCAAATACTGTCCACACACCTATATATAGGGGATACATGATGGGCATGAGTGTGATATGGCCAATATTGTCACTCCTGCAGAGAGAGATATCCAGAGCTCATGATGCAGGAGTGACAATATTTGCCATAGCACATGCTCTGACCATCATGTATTCGACATATACAATAGGGACAAGAGTTTCAGAAGTTTTGTTATGCTCTCTTGTATTCTGTTCATGTTTATGTGTTTGCTCATTCTGTGTGAGAGCTTTTCTGAATGGGCTGGCAGTGTTATAAACTCTGGGAGACACATGAGTATGTTTTGCAATGCTAAATGAGTTAGTTTTAGGTGGGAGTGAGAAACACACTTTTGTAATGCTGTATTGTTTAGAAGTCTGGCTGCAGTGAAGCTGAGAGCACCACAGTAATTGTAATGAGCTGAGAGGCAAAGTGTCAGAACAGCTGATACTGTTTTCAGTGGTAATTAACGTAGCTGCAGGCAAAGTGCAGTGTTCTGTGAAATTGTGCTCTTTAGGATTCTGGCTGTAGTCAAGCTGATAGTATCACAGTAATTGTAATGGGTGAAAGTCAGAGTTTGAGGAACAAGTGAGAGTGTGTTTCAGTGGTAGTTGAGTTAGCTGCAGGCAGTAGTTTAGACTGTTCTGTGAAGCTGTGCTGTTTAGAATTCTGGCTGCAGTCACAGTAATGAGCTGGAAGTTGGTGGGGGGGATAGATGTGTTTTGTAATGCTCACTGAGTTAGCTGTAGGCAGCAGTGAAACATCTGAAGTAGTTCTGCATTTGTGTCTATGGTAACAGCACAGGAGTGTTTCTTGCATGCTGAAGGAAAGCTGCCTAGGTGATGACCTTTTTGTGACCTGTGTGTAAATGGCTATCATCACAGTAGAGCAGAGGATAAAAATATCACACTGCAGTGGATGATACACTGTTTTATCTCACTCATTTACCACTCACCCCTATTGTGTGTGTGTGTGTATGTATATGTATATATATATATATATATATATATATATATATATATATATATATATGTATACACACACACACAATAAGGGGTGAGTAATAAATGAGTGACATAAAACAGTATACCATCCACTGCAGTGTGATATTTTTACCCTCTGCTCTACTGTGATGATATCAGCCATTTACACACACACGGATCATGCAAAGGTCACTGATATCATCACGCTAGGCAACTTTCCCCTCAGCATTCAAAAAACACCTGTGCTGTTACCATAGACACAAATGCAGAATTAAATGAGTGATCTCACTGCTGCCTGCAGATAACTCAGCATTACAAAACACTATCACCTATTCCCCACACTCTAACTTCCAGCTCATTACTGTGATACTGTTAGCTTGACTACAGTCAGAATTCTAAAGAGCACAGCTTCACAGAACAGTCTGTTCCTCACTACTGCCTGCAGCTAACTCAGTTACCACTAAAAACACTCACCTGTTCCTCAAACTCTTCCTCTCAGCCTATTACAATTACTGTGATACTCTCAGCTTGACTGTAGCCAGACTTCTAAAGAATACAGCTTCACAAAATAGTCTACTTCTACTCCTACCTAAAACTAACTCATATAGCATTACAAACACACTCATTTGTTTCCCAGAGTTTGTAACCCTGCCAGCCTATTCAGAAAAACTCACACACAGAATGAGCAAACACCGGACATCCAGTAATGTCATGCCCACAGAAGCAACTGATCTGTTAGCTCTGACTCCTCCAGGGCAGAAAAAATTATTTATAACTATTCAATTGCTTAAATTGGTGACAAAATCACTTTAACTCACCGACAAGATGTCCTGATGAAAACCAGAGCAGCAAAAGCTAACTTGGATCATCCGGATCCCGATGGATTAAATTCTGATAGTAATAGCTCTCAGATCTCAGGCCGAAGTGCTCCATCAAAGTCTGACTTGACAAATTCTCCCAACATATCCAGGCAAATGGATGTCATGCTGCAAGAACTCCAGGACTTCAGGAGGGAGACCCAGTCCATATTTGCGGCACTTTGTACAGAGGTCAGGAAAGTAGAAAAAAGGCTTGATTCCCTAGAAGAGTAATCCACTAAATTGGATGCCTGCATTGATTGCGCTGAGCATGCCATAGTGCAACTACACTGGGTCTACCATGAGCTCCAGGAATGGTCTGAAGATGCTGAAGTCAGAAGCCGCAGAAATAACCTCAGGGTCTTGGGCTTCCCAGAGGGGTGCAAGAGCAACAATCCAATCCTATTTATTCAGAGTTTTTTTTAAATTGAAGCTGGACTTGCCAGAAGATTGCACCCTAGAAACTGACTGAGCCCACCACACTCTTTGCCCACAAAAGTCAAACCGCCCATGTCCAATGCTTATTCGGTTCCTTCGATTACAGGACAAAGAAATAATATTGCACAAGTCCTGGCAGCAAGGGGACCTATCCTACCAAGAGCACCGCATATATGTGAATAACTACTATCCTTCTACCATTGCAGCACAATTCTGGGCATACGGTCCCATCTTGAAGGCACTTAAGGAGGCCAAAATAAAGTTTGGAACTCCCTATCCCTCAAAGCTTACATTGCACTTCACTGAAGGGGCTAAGACTTACGAGGCGGCTGAGGAGAGGCCCAGGAGTTAGCTGGACGAAGAATCCGAATCATGCTGGGACAGATGCAAGCTACTACATCTCTGGTAGCTAAGCTGGCACAATAGTTTTGGAACATAGTCCTGCTGAGAGACCAATGCCACAAGGAGGGTGTGACAGCAATACAGCAGATTGTGACTGACCTGAAGAAACAAGTGGCTGAAGATCCCCCGAGAGAGAATCCACCTCAAGCTGTCCATTGAAAGAGGCTCATGAACACTTTGGTTGGCTCTTTTGTCACCTTTTACAGGTGAGCCAATTTTATCTCTCTCCCCAGACATTGTCTGTTACTGAGTGTTCCCTGTTCCTGCTCTTCTCCCCCCCTGGTTTGCCCTCACCCCCAATGCTTTACAGAATGCTTCTTGGGGGGTTCTCTCTACCTCCTAGGTGTGAGTCTCTTTGCTATGGTTCACCTCTTGGTGAGGCCCTGGATGTCAGCTCCTCGCTGCGGTGCTGCGGTGGTGGCCTGCGGTATCGGCCTTCGCCCAAGGAACTGAGTGCCTTGAGGGGCAGTATGGGGCACCTGGGAGGGGTTGGGTGGTTTGGAGATGGGGTGACTATGGTAGGGAGGGGGAGGACTGGCTGATAATTAGGCCCCCAACAGTGGCCCTAAGTAGGGGGGGTTTGAGACAGGTCAGTGGCACCTTCCCTTTAACTACAGTTTTAGTACTGCACCATATGGGTAATGCTGATTAAGATATATTCTTTCTATCGCTGTTCGTTAAGGGGGGCCTGGTGTGTTCCTCCACTCTGCCGATGTCCCGCCATTCCTGCCCCGGTGGGTCAGAGGTGGTAAGCTTGGGGGGGATCAGGATCTCCCTTTCTCCCTCTGGAGACTCTTCTTTGAGGGTAAAGTGATGATTTACCTATTTTCCTCATACTAATCAGCACTCCCAATCAGTCACCCAGAAGTTGCTCCTCAGTCCCTAATGGTTGATCTAATTATTGTATTCTCCAGATCTGCTCTTTGGCCCTGGAGCAGTTTTGGCATGACAACACCCCCACCCATTTTTACCCACAGATGTTTATGTCTAGTGCCCCTTATATGGACCTTGCCAAGACAGGCACTTGCTGGGAGCTGGCTGCCTTTGGTTGCCAACCCCCATGGAAGCCACCACTAGTTTAGCAGATCCTGCTCAATTGGCATGGACCTGCAAGTTTGCACCCCAGTTAACCTGATCCCCAGTTTGATGATTTGAAGTTAGAGGGGTGTTTTTGCCCTCACTTTACAGTAGGCAGTCACAATTGTTTTTCACAGGCCCCACATTACTTGCTAGGACAGGACCCAGGGGCTAGTGCTGAGACTTTCCAGAATCACCTGAATCTTCTTAATGTTTAAATGGCTGGTAAACCACTTAAAGTATATTCTCTAAATGTAAATGGGCTAGGTAGTCCAAATAAATGAACAAGAATGTTGTCCATATTGAAGAAGAGTCAGGCTGAGATAGTCTATATTCAAGAAACTCATATGTCTGTAAATGAACACAAGAAACTAGCCAGAAATGGTTTTGCACAGGTCTTCTCCTCTGCTTTCACGGGGAGGATGAGAGGGGTCATCATACTGATACCCAGCCACACCCCATTTTGGGCAACCCATGAGTGGGCGGACACAGAGGGTCATCTAATTGTTGTTCAAGGATACCTACAAGATACGTAGGGGACACTGTCCAACATTTACCTTCCCCCAGGCTCAAACATCCAGGCCATTCATATACTTTTGAACAAAGTCCTAGAATTGACTAAGGGGGTTCTAATAGTAATTGGAAATTTTAATATCACCCCTAGCCCCTGTCTGGACTCCACCAACACAAACAGAGGTAAACAACCAGCACCACATAAATGTTTTAAAAGGTTTGTTCAGGAGGTGGGCTGGCTGGATGTCTGGTGGATTCTCTATCACAGAGACAGAAAATGTACATATTACTGAGTCATCCACAGTACATATACCAGGACTGATCACTGTTACACCCAGAAGGAATGTGTGGGGGCCCTCAGGGATGTTGCTCTGGGGGATATTGCCCATTCGATCATGCCCTGTGATCACCATGTAGGAACTAGGCTTAGAAAAATGCTATACTATCTGGAGAATTGTAGCCACCTTAGGAGTGATTCCTTCTGAGAATTTCTAATGGATAAAATGGAAGAGATTTTGGAGGATAACTCAGACCCTGAGATTGCCCTTCCATTAGATGGAACACTCTCAAGGCAGTTCTTTGAGATCATCTTATTCAACATTCTGCATCCCTGGCAAAACAGTGAAAGGAGAGACAGGTACTCCTTGAGCAGACTATCCATTTCCTCCAAGCTGCTCATCAGCAGGGGGATCTCTCTGTTACCACCCAGTTTAAACAGGTCAAACTTGGATACTCTCTGTTCCCAGCAGAATGAGATAGCAATGTCCTTCCTCAGACAGAGATATGGTGAGATAGGGCCCCGAGCCTCCCACCTTCTAGCGTATTGATTGCAAAAGCAGTGCAGGCTCTCCACTATGGCAGCCATTAGAGACCCCACCTCAGGTACCCTTCATACAAAATTGGGGAGTATCACCCACATTTTCTGTGACTATTATAGGACTTTATGTACCCCTGATCATCCCTCGGACCCTTCAGTTGTTGATGCTTTCCTATCCCCATTAGAACTACCCCAGCTTAGTCAAGACCAATGAACCAGTCTAGTTTCTCTCTATAACTCAGACGGAATTATTCATAGCCATTTCTAAATCCAAAACTATGAAAGCTCCTGGCCTGGATGAATTTGGGGTGGAGTTTTATTAATGCACCCACCACACAATCAGCCCTCTTCTCCTCGGGTCTTCAACGACACCCTACTGGGTGTCTCTGACACCAAAGCTGATCTTATGCTGCAGTCTCCCTAATTCCTAAACTGGATAAGGATCCCCTCATGTGCGGTTCCTATAGACCAATCTCAGTCTTGAATTCAGACTACAAGTACCTCATGTCCATCCTGGCCAGGCGGCTGGATGCTGTCCTGCTCACACTCATTAACCTTGACCAGACTGGTTTCGTGAGCTCCAGATCTACAACAGACAGCACACAAAGGGCGCTTCACCTTGTTCAGAGAATGCAGACACATAATGACCCATCAGTCCTTCTCAGTCTAGATGCTGAGAAGGTATTCAATCAGGTCTCGTGGCCCTTTCTCTTCACAACAATGTCCAAGATGGGTTCCCCTCTGCCCCTCATCTCCATAATAAAAGCCATGTATTCCTCCCTTCAGGTCTGTGCCAAGGTTTCTGGACACCATTCAGCTTATTTTCCCTATTTAGGGGCACACACAGAGGCTGTCCTTGTCCCCTGGACTATTTGCTATCTTTATTGTGCCACTGGCCCAGGAATCAGGTGCTTTCCCCAGATTCAAGGGATAGAAATGGAGGAAGGGAACACTGCATAGCTCTGTATGCAGATGATGTCCCCTTTTCCTCTCTAGTCCCTTACAGTCGGTCACGGCGGTCTTTGTAATATCGGAGGCCTTTGGATCATGCTCTGGATATAGGCTTAATACCTCCAAAAACGGATGCCCTTACTTTCCATTTTATCCTCTCACCTTCCTTCTGACCAACCTTCCCATTTCATTGGAACTTGGAGAGCTTATGGTACCTGGGCATCTCCCTCTCTCATGAGGCTAATAAAGCCATGCAAAATAACAATGTTCCTTTTTATACTCGGCTACAGCTGGACCTGGATAGATGTGGCATCCTGCCTCTTAACCTTCTCCAGAGAATTGAGGCTATTCGGATGGTAATTTTGCCTTGGGCTCTCTATCTCTTTCAGAATATCCCCCTACTTCTGTCACAGATTCCCTCAGCAGGTCAGGCCCTCTACTCCCAAAGTGCCAACCTCTGAGCATAGTCTTTGTGAACAGTGTAACAGACAAGGTAACCCTCTTGTCTGTTTTTGTGAGTTGGAGCAACCTTTGGTCTCAGTTCTGGAGGGATTCAAACTGTAACCTCTTGATAGCATACCCAATGCACAGGCTTAGATATATCTATCTTCAGGGGGCCAGATATCTTTGCCTACGGGCACCTAACCAGGTATTCAGAGATGAACCCTTAAAACTTAATAAAGACCTTAGATTTAAAATGCTTCTGTTTCCAGTTTGGCACCACCATACAAGCTATATGTCTTCTGAACAATAAATATTTCTTAGCAAAAGAAAGCAATTCAAAGACAGACCAGGTTTGCTCTAAAATTAGAGTTCTTACTAAAATATATAATAATATGTCAAACACACAGTACAGAACTCTTATAACACAAGACTTACATATCTTTAAACAAAACAAGGTTTAAAACAGTGCAATTCCTACAACTATATTTAGATTTTGTCTAGCTTTCTAAATACCTGTTTTCAGTGCTCAGATGTTTCCTTAGTCAGTGTCAGATATAAATGCCTCTCTATAGTGAAAGAGAATAATCTTTTCAGGCAGTATTGGCCAACCCATTTTCTATGAAGTCATCTAGCCCCTCCTCTGGTCAAATATCTAACAAAAATATATTTTTATACAAACACAAGATGTAATTTTATTAATCTATACTATACAGCTATACAGGATGTATTAATTCTGCAACCTTAGCATAACTCAAGTTTCAATGACATCTCTTTTCATCTCATGCTGTAGCATCTTCACACAGGCTTCATAGGGTCATTTACAACATTACACCTCTATGTAACATTCTAGCTTCCCTTATTTTAACATCATAAACCTAGTTTATGATTTCTCTCTTAACAAAATTAACTTAGCAACTCTGTAATTAGCTCAGAGAAACAGGATCCTTAATAAAAGTCTTCCAGCAACACTTTGCCTCTAAAAGACTGAGTGTGTGATACAATGCTGTCAGCAGTTCTCTTGGTCTGCATCTGTCAGTTAAAATCTTGGGGGAGGTGAGAGGTCATTCATAGAGCATTTGATTTTTAGCAGAGACAGTCATAAAACATTTTATATAAAAAAGTATTATCCAGCACTCAGAACTGGCTGTCTACATCACACTCCTCCTCCCCACCTAGACTGAATTTGGGGGATCTATCCCCTACATGGGATGAGCTTCCCAAATCAGTTAACTCCTCATAGACCCTAGACAGCCCATCAGCATTCTGATTCTTAATGCCTACCCTATGTATAATTGTCAGATTATATCTTGCAAAGCAAAACTCCATCTTAGTAGTCTCCATTGCTCTTTCCCATCTCGTCAGACAAACCAGGAGGTTGTGGTCAGTCTGCCACAAAATGCTGTCCATACAATATGGCTCTAATTTCTTCAAGGCCCACACTATGGCAGACACTCCTTTCCACCATGGGTATGCTTGCTCCTTGAGGAGCAGCTTTCTGCTCAGGTACAAAACTGGGTGAGCTGTCCCTTGGATAGACATCTGGCTAAGTACTGCTCCAATACCCATGTCTGAGGTGTCCGTCCTGAACTATAAAGGTTTTGCTATAGTCCAGACTTGTTAAAACAGGAGCACTGCACAGTGCCTCCTTCAGTCTGGTAAAGGCTTCCTCACAGGCTGGGCTCCAAGTAATTTTCTTTGGCATCTTTTTCTTTGTCAGGTCAGAGAGGGGAGCAGCCAGGGCACTGTAATTAGGTACAAACTTTCTGTAGTACCCTGCTGTCCCTAGAAAGCTCCTAACCTGCTTCTGGGTTTCTGGTCTGTGCCATGCCTAAATCACCTCTATCTTTGTTTGGTTAGGACAGAGCTGTCCCCGGCCTACCACATGCCCGAGGTATGCCACTTCCCCCATGGCCACCTGGCACTCCTCGGCTTTGACAGTGAGCCCGGCCCTCTGTATCCTGCCCAGCATTTCCCTAAGGTGTGAAAGGTATTCCTCCCAGCTGGTACTGAAAATGGCAGTAATGTCATCCAGATGCAGCTACAGTGTACTCCTCAGCACCACCTCAACACCAGGTTCACCAACCTTTGGAAAGTTGCCAGGGCATTCTTCATTCTGAAAGGCATTATTTTAAACTCAAATAAGCCTATCGGAGTGATGAAGGCCGAACTTTCCCTAGCTCTGTCTGTCAATTCTACCTACCAATACCCCTTGGTCAGGTCAATAGTCATAAGGTAGGTCGCCCCTCCTAACTTGTCCAGGAGTTCATCAGTCTAGGGCATCGGGTGGGCGTTGGACTTCATGATTTCATTCAGTCCATGATAGTCCACACAGAAAAGAGTTGAGCCATCTGGCTTGGGCACAAGGACTACTGTTGAGGCCCAGGGGCTGTGGGATCTCTGGATTACCCTAAATCCAGCATCTCCTCCACTTCCTCCTTATGTCCTTTTGGACAGTCTCTGACACCCAATATGCTGTTCGTCGTATGGGCGCCTGTGTCCCTGTCTCCACATTGTGTGTCACTAAGGGGGTTAGTCCAGGCTTGGTGCTAAACAAGGGGCCAAAGTCTGCTAAAACTTCCCTTACTTTCTGGACCTGGTCCGGGTTCAGCTGGGGAGACAATTTTACTGCCTCCACAGAGGACTCTCGTTTACTTTCTTTCAGCAGATCCAGAAGGGGGTTTCCTTTGTCCGTCCCCTCCCCATGACTACACACTGCAAACACCATGTCAGCCCTATTTGCATATGGCTTCATCATGTGACATGGTACATCCTTTCAGTCTGTCTTCTGTCAGGTAACGACAATGTAGTTCACGTCATTTACCTTCCTAACCACTTTGAATGGTCCTGCCCACTCAGCATGCAGCTTGTCTTTCCGGACTAGAATAAGGACCATGACTTCTTGACCCACCATGTATGAGCGAGCTCTGGCTCTGCAGTTGTACCACACCTTTTGTCTCTGTTGGGCAGCAGTCAGGTTGCTCTGGGCTGTCCCCATAAGCTCCTTCAGCCTTTCCCTAAACCTAAGGACATAATCCACAATGGGAGTTCCCTGGGTGGTGTGCTTGCCTTCCCAGTCCTCCCGGATTAAGTCTAAGGGCTCACATACCCAGGCATCCATCTAAGAGTTTGAAGGGGGAAAATCCTGTTGACTCTTGGGGCACCTACCTGTATGCAAACAACAGGTGGGGAAGGTATTTCTCCCTGTCCCTCCCACGCTATTCAGAAAATGCCTGGAGCATTGACTTTAGGGTACCATTGAAACATTCCACAAGCCCATTGGCTTGTAGGTGATACGGTGTCGTGCATCTCTGCACCACCCCATACTTCTCCCTTAAACACTTCATCAGGTCCGACATGAAGGAACCTCCTCGATCGGTGATTACCTCCTGTAGAAACCCAACACGGGAGAAAATCCCAAGTAAGACATTTGCCACTTTGTCTGTCCTCAGTGAGGATAGGGCGACTGCCTCTGGGTACTGGGTGGCATAATCCACCACAGTCAGGATGAATCTCTTACCTGAGGAGCTGGGGGTATTTAAAGGCCCCATGATATCCATTCCCACCCTCTGGAGTGGCTCCTCCACTATGGGCAAGGGGATCAGGGTGGCTTGGGTTTTCTTGCCCACCTTCCCTATTTCTTGGCACTGGTGACAAGACCTGCAATACTCCTTCACCTGCTGGGTGAAGTTAGGCCAGTAGAAATTCTGGGCCAACCGCTGCATTGTGCGTGTGATTCCCAGATGACCAGACAAGGGAATATAATGTCCAATTTTGAGCAATTACTCACGATACCCCTGGGGAACGACAAGCTGTCTGCCTAGCATCCCTCCATCTGTCTGTACTGCCTGTGTATACATAAGTCCATTTTCCCAATAAACTTTATGTCTGCTGTCACCTCCCTGTGTGCCTTCAGAGTCTGTCCAAGCCCTCAGCTTCTCTAAACTAGGGTCACTCCTCTAAGCAGCTGCAAACCCCTCACACAGTCTCAAGGCATGAGACAAGTCCCCTTCGATCACTAAACTAGGGTCCCTAGCACTAGCGTCAGGGCCATCAGGATCACTGTCAATCCTAACCCTCTGACAATTGGTCACCCCTCCCTCTTCAGAGTAACCTTCCATAGCTGTGTGGTCACTCGCTACCGGGGAAATTTCTACCCCCTTTTTATCAGTCTCCCCATCTGGAGACACAGGCTGGGGAATCAGCCTCTCCGTGGTTTCCACACTGGTTTCTGTGGGGTTCAGTGAACTACTACTTTCCCTTGCCGCTTGTCTATGGGTAACAGCACATACCATCCCCTGTTGGAGATTGTTACCCAGGATCACATCTACTGCTAACATATTAGCTACAGCCACCTGTTGCACAGTTCCCCCTGTTTCACCCCAGTCCAGGAGAACACTGGCCAGTGGCAATGTTTTCACTTCACCCACAAAGTCCTGTACAGTCAGTTGTTTGGGATAAGCTGACCAGGCTGTACTAGATCCTTTTCACCAATGTCAGGGATGCCCTGTGTCCCTTAACCCCGTTTGTACACCATTTACCATGACTGGGTGCATGTGTTCACTGGCATGCTCTCAGGAACACACAAACAACCCACTTCTTTTCTGGTACCACGTTGCATATTATTGCTTGTCCTTCTTGTACACTGTCTGGCAATGTGCCCTGTTTCTTTACATAACCAACAAGCATTTCTTACTTCAGAGAAATCTTTTCTTTGAAACCTGGGGCTAACTGGTTTCGGTTGGAGTCAGTGAGGGGTTTTAGCTGCCCTGAAGGTGTGCTTTTCCTTTCTGTGCTCCACACCTGGTCCATTTGCTCTCAGAGCAGGTCTGCTCTTGGCAAAGTGGTCTGAGAGTTCAGCAGCCTCTTGTACTGTTTTTGGATCTCGGTCCTCTAGCCAGGTTTTTAACTCTGCTGGGCATGCCCAATAAAACTGTTCTACTAAAATCGCAGTTTCAATTTTATCAACAGTGTTTGCCTCAGTTCCTTCCCACCAATGTTTTAAAAACTGACATTGTTTCGTGGCTAGCTTCTCATAGCTCATATCAGGGCTTCTCCTGAGCTTATGTAATTTAGCTCTGTATGATTCAGCAGTTAATTCAAACTTTTTTAATAGTGCAGCTTTTAACTTGCAGTAATCATCACTGTCCTTATTGTCCATGTGACCCAATGCATCCTGAGCTTTTCCGGTAAGTAGCGGGATAGCTGGAAGCTCAGGACTATCTTGGAATTTTAGCCTGAAAACAAACTTTTTCAAAAGAATTTAAAAAGGTGTCTATATCTTCCCCATCCTTAAACTCAGCTATTAATTTAGAGTTCAATTTGTAAACCAGTCCTGCAGTCCCAGTTAAACCCAAGCCACTTACCTGCTCTGGTGCCACTGGTTGGAGTAGCATCTTCTCCAGCTCGTGTTGCCTCTGGCGCTCCTGCTCCTCACAGTCTGCTTCTCAGCATTCTTGTTCTCTCTTCTCCTTTGCATCTCACTGGCACTCGTGCTCCTCACAGTCTTCCTTCCTTCCTCTGTTGTCACTCTGTCTCTCTGCCTTCTTGCTCTTCCTCATGGTCTGCCTCTCGCTGCTCTCGCTCTCTCCTCTCCTGGGACTCCAGCTCCATCTTATGCAACTCAAGTTGCAACCTGAGAACTTCTGGATTTAGGATACTGGTGACTATCCCTGCTGCTGTGGCCCTTCACTGACAGTGGCCCTGCTGTCCTCCTTATTGGCTTGGGTCCCCTCACTGGCTGCTAGTTCTGCCACACTCGAGGTCTGGTCCCTTTCAGTCACAGTCTGTGACTCTCAGCTCTGGGTATCTGCTACCATCAGGGCCTCTATGTGGTTCTGCTTACTGGCTTTCACCTCGAACAGGACTCCTCAGTCTTCATACAACTGTTTTAACTGTTCTACAGTGTGCCTGCTGTAGTAGGATGCCATATTTCCTAACTACTGCTACTCTGACTTTGCACTTTAGAAAAAAAAATAGGTAGGAACTTGACTGTACACCAAGTGATATATAGTTCTGTTTTCTTTTTTAAATAAAACTCTGCCTTTTTCTTTCTTTGCAAGAGAGCTTACAGTCTCAGCTGACACAGAACAATAAAGCTTGTGATACCAAAATTATCCCATTTCTGCCACCAATCTTTCACAGATTCATTCAGCAGGTCAGGCCCTCTAGTCCCAAAGTGCCAACCTCTGAGCGCAGTCTTGTGAAGTAACCCTCTTGTCTGTTTTTGTGAGTTCAGATCAAGCTTTGGTCTCAGTTCTGGAGGGATTCAAACTGTAATCTCTTGCTACAATACCCAACGTACAGGCTCAGATATATCTGTCTTTGGGGGGCCAGATATCTTTGCCTATGGGCACCCAAGCAGGTATTCAGAGATGAACCGTTAAAACTTAATAAAGACCTCAGATTTACAATGCTTCTGTTTCCAGTTTGGTACCACCAAACAAGCTATATGTCTGCTGAACCATAAATATTTCTTAGCAAAAGAAAACAATTCAAAGACAGACCAGGTTTGCTCTAGAATTAGAGTTTTTACTAAATATATATAAAAATATGTCAAACATACAATACAGAACTCTTATAACACAAGACATACATATATTTAAACAAAACAAGGATTAAAACAGTACAATTCCTACAACTATATTTAGATTTTGTCTAGCTTTCTAAATACCTGTTTTCAGTGCTCAGATGTTTCCTTAGTCAGTGTCAGATACAAATGCCTCTCTATAGTGAAAGAGAATATTCTTTTCAGGCAGTATTGGCCAACCCCTTTTGGATGAAGTCATCCAGTTCCTCCTCTGGTCAAATATCTAACAAAATATATTTTTTATACAACCACAGGATGCAATTTTATTAATCTATACTATACAGCTATACAGGATGTATTAATTCTGCAACCTTAGCATAACTCAAGTTTCAATGACACCTCTTTTGATCTCTTGCTGTACCCTCTTCACACAGGCTTCATAGGGTCATTTACAACCTTACACTTCTATGTAACATCCTAGCTTCCCTTATTTTAATGTCATAAACCTAGTTTATGATTTCTCTCTTAACAAAATTAACTTAGCAACTCTGTAATTAGATCAGAGAAACAGGGTCCTTAATAAAAGTCTCCCAGTAACACACTGTCTCTAAAAAGACTGAGTGTGTGATACAATGCTGTCAGCAGTTCTCTTGGCCTGCAGCTGTCAGCTAAAATCTGGGGGGTGAGGAATGAGAGAGGTCATTCCTAGAGCATTTGATTTTCAGCAGAGACAGTCGTAATAGATTTTATATAAAAAAATATTATCCAGCACTCAGAACTGGCTGTCTACGTCACAACATATACCTACCAAGGTCTTCCAAGTATGGAACAAAGCCATCCTGGGGTTTATTTGGGTGGGTAAGCACCCGAGAGTTAGATTCTCTGTCCTCACTCTCACCCAGTCCAGGGGGGACTTGCCCTCCCTAATTTAAAACTGTATAATTGATCCTCCCGACTATCCTTCTCACCCAGCGGTATGTGGTGACTTCCTCGGCTATTTGGAGCGCGATAGAGGAGGGACTCCTGCCATGCAAAAAACTGGTCAAAACCACCCTATATCAGTCTCTGGCCCCTGCGAACCTAATTAACACAGGCCCGTGGCTCTCACACCAAATTAAAACTTGGGGTGCAGTCCGCCTACACTTCTCCCTTTCCCCGTACCTGATACTTCTCTGCCCACTCACACTCCTAGAGAACTTCCTCTCTGCCCTAACTGACCACACCTTTCATTCTTGGAGACATCTCCACCTCACATATTTTTCACAACTCTTAAATGGCCCCAACTTTAAATCTTTCCAGGAGCTGCAACTGACTTTTGGACTGAGACAATCAGACTTTTTCAGATATTTACAATTAAGACACTTTTACTATTCTCTCCTTCTTAAAACTCGTAACTCAGAAGTCCCCCCACATCTAATAGTTTTAATCCAGAAGCTCATTCACACCAGAGGGATGCCCCATGCTATTTCTGTCTTTTACCAATCTCTCACCAAAACTGTGGGAGAGGGTACAGAGGGGACACTTGAGAGATGGAATGCATGCAGGTGACTCGCTGGCACATCATTCACATGTATTCTTGTTCTGCCCCAGAATCCAGCCATTCTTAGTATCTTTACATTAGGAACTGAAAGTGCTATTTAGGCAGTCCATTCCCTTTACTGCTGACCTTTTTTTATTACACATTTTTCCCCGGAGAGTCAGAGACCCCCATACCCGGTACCTCCTAGGAATATCCCTTACAGCAGCAAAGAAAGCCCTGACTAGATGTTGGCTTACAGCCAAAGTCCCCATGATTTTGGGGTGGAGTGAACTAGCGAGCTGTATTTACAAGACAAAGAAGATATCTGCCTATTTGAATGACTGTACTGAACTCTGCTCTTTGAAATGGACTAGATGGTTAATGTATATTATGTCGATAGACCCGAGCTTTGTGCCGTAGACACCTGGACTGCCAGGGGGATGGGGTGGGGGGACAGCTGCTGTTTGTTATCCCTCAATGTTGTTGGGGGACCCAGGAGCCTTCCCCCCTCCCCCCTTCTCCCAGACTGGTCAATGAAGTGGAACTGTTAAAGTGATATGTACTCCTTTTTCCACAAAGGACAGATCTCTGTGTACCAGGTGCTAGTCTAATCTGTTCATATTCTAGCCTTGATAAACTGGATTTCTGTATCATTGATGTAATTTTGACTGCCTTTTCCCCTGTAAAATGAGAAAATTAATCAATAAAAATTATATTTACGAGATCACGTGATGGTCTGGGCTTGCTAGCTGCTGTTCCTCTCGGCTCCCGCCCCCCCCACTGGTAAATCCGTTATAATCTGGCATTTTCTGGCTACTGCTGGGGATTGTTTCAATAATATTGTTCTTGTATACCTAACAGAGCTTTTTGGCCATTTTCTGGTGTTTGCTACTACTTTAAATCACTGTGATGAAGGCCGAAATGAAGATGGCCTTGCCCAGACACACGTCCCCAGTCTCGCCCGATAAACAGGAGAAGAAAGCAAAACCTATCCAGCAATCTGTTGCCAAACAACTGGGTGCACTGTCAGCTTCTGTACCGCTCTCGGAGGAGCGCTTCTTGCAAGAACTGCAACCGTTTAAGGAGACCCTTCAGGATATTGCTACCGATCTCAAAAACATCCGTTCTGAGATGGCGGACCTTAGAACTCGAACGGCAGATACTGAGGCATGTACTATTCCCTAGAGGCCTGGAGAGACAGGACTGACCTGGAGATTACCAAACTAAGGCAACAAATCACTAAATTACAACTTAAGACCGAAGACTTAGAGGGACGCAGTAGGAGGAACAGCATCCTGATCTTTGGGCTTCCAGAAGGGGCAGAGGGTTCCTCTGCAATTCTGTTTATACAGAAGTTTCTCTCCAAGATCGTGGGTCCTTCCCCACAAAACCCTACCTCCTTAATTGAAAGGGCGCACAGGTCCTTATGCCCGAAGCCAGAGGACTCTGCCTCCCCTCGCCCGATGATTGTTCGCTTCCTCAACTATTTGGAAAAGCAACACATTCTGGTTAAAGTCAGAGAATTACAAGCAATACACTGGGAGGGCAAGCGCTAAGGATAACTCAGGACCTGCCCCTCAAAACCAGGCAGAAGAGAGCTTCTTTTCACTCAATAGTCAGCAAGCTGATAGCCGCCAGCATCAAGTTTCGTATGGCATATCCAGCTCACTTGCAGGTCTTGGTGGATGGAGTATGGCTTTCCTTTGACTCTGCTGACCTGGCCCAGGCTGATCTGTGCAAGAAAATGCCCTCTTTATTTAAATCATAGGGCAGTGGTCCTGTTTTCTAACTACCAAGAAACATCGCTGTTTTTGACTGTCTAAATCTCTTCTCAGCTAGCTTACCACTGGAGTGTCCGGTCCAAGGGATGTCTTTGTGCGGGGAGATTTCCCGGTGCGGTGAAGATGGCGACGGACTGAGAGGGAGGCGAGCGGCATCCTGTAGGCCTGAGTTAACCCATGCTGCACCGAGGAACCATTTTTCCCCTTGGACTCTTTTTGTGCAACTAGCTGTTTCCAGTGGGGATTGTTTTCACGGGTGGCGTGGCCCGATACCAATTTGGTCCCCCCGGGAACAGTCACATTCTCAAGGAGCTGCTCGATTTTTTTTTTTACTTTCTTGTGATACCTTTATCTGGCTTTAAGCTAATAATTCTAGAAATATCTTCTTTTATTTCCCTCTCTGTTCACTACTAATTCTTCTCTTCTGGCTGCTCTCGACTACAATTCATCCCTGGCTTTACTATATTTAAAGTGATGGCTTTGCCTAACCTCAGCGTTAACTGTCTTGCTTTTCTCAATACTTCCTTACTAGAGTCTTGTCCTTCTTTCTATGGTTGTTGTTCATGTCCTTGTTACTTTATTACCGCTCTCTTTCGCATCCCTATCTCAGCGCTTACAACTAACTTTCTCAGCAGTCCTGTCTTGTTCTGCACCTATCTCTGGTTCTGTGTTACCTTTCTTAGTGTGTCTGGTGCTCTTTATGCTTCTCTCTTGTTATCCCAACAGGAATATAGCTTTGTTCATGCGGGGTGCCAGTTTTCAATGTTTATATGGGGCATCCCGGTTGTTTGGATTTAAACTACTTCCAGTATTTATTTATTTATTTTCCGTGTTTGGGGTCGTTGGGGGGGGGGGGGGAGACATTGGCTTGGGAGTAATCCACCACACATCCTGGAGTATGGGGGGATGTACCCTAACTACTCTCGGTCTTTGTTCTATTTCATGTGGCATTATGGGGATCATTTTTAGTGACATTTGTCAGTTCACATTAATGCCTAATTTAGTGTCAGCGGTTTGCTTGAGGCATAAGCCTTCTAACTTCAGGTCTGTACATCTAGATGGATGTATCGAGAGTAGTTTTAATGAGGTACTTATGGGCTCTCTACCATTCAGGGGCAATGAGGCCTTTCAGTCAATTAGGAAATTGGATAGAGAGATAGTTGTAAATAGTTATAAGGGGGTTGGGGCTATGGGGGGGTTCTTGGCAACCTTAGTGTTCCACTGGTCTCCACTATTAACGATGGGGTTTCTCTTTACTTTATAATTGATTCAATGGGTGGATTTATGTTCAAAGTTTGCAATTTTTCTGGTTTGAGTGGGAACACCAGTTTCATAGTCTACTTGCTGCAATGATGGGGGGAAACATTGGTGCACCTCCTAAATACAATGGCCTGGTAATATATAAGGCATTATAGACTTCAATGGCTAGTGGACTGAAAAAGTTTGTTACCTGGAACGTAAAAGGGGCTCGTGATCTGAACAAAAGAATCCAGATCTTAAAACACTTATCATACTTGCATGCCCATATCTCCTTCATTCAAGAAACTCACCTCCTCTCTGGGTAAGTGGGGGGCTTGCGTAGATTAGAGATTGGGCAAGCTTTTGCTTCTGGTACTTCATCTTCCAGTGGTGGCACTGCCATTCTAATTCACAAGTCGATTGTCTTTCAACCTAAAATAATAATTGCTGATCCTCAAGGGAGATATATATTGGTTCAAGGATTATTGGATTGTACTGAGTTAGTCCTGGGGAGTGTGTATGGGCCTGTGGGGGGAAATTCTGAATTTTTTCATTATCTACTGAAGGAATTACAAAAATTTTCTGCACTTCCCTTAATTCTCGGGGGGGATTGGAACCTTCCACCCATGCAGGATTTAGATAGATCTAACTCCTCGCTCAAGTCCCCTTCCAATGTCCAGAGGGCTCTCACTGAATTTCTCAATTCTGCTGGACTATGCAACCCTTGGTGCCTGCTAAATCCCAAGACCCCGTGCCTTCTCATTTCACTCTATGGTACACTCTACCTGGTCACGGCTGGACTATATTTTATTCAGCCGTACTCTTATTCACAGACTTAGTGACTCTGCCATAGAACTGATTGTTATATCGGACCACGCGGTGGCCTGGGTCGCTGTTTTGTTAAACCAAAATCTCAAAGGGATTCAGTATGGTGTTTAAATACTTAGCTCTTAAAGGAGGACTATGTTATTACTAGGATCTCTGATTTGATTCAACTTTTGTTGCAAATAATCAGGGTTCTGTTACAGGAATGGATCATGAATAGATGCCTTGAAATGTTTCTTTGCGTGGTGAATTTATTAGGCTCTCCTCCACCCGTAAACGGAAGAGAGAGGCTACTGTCACCTCACTTTTGGATCAGATCCATACACTCTAACAATCTCTCCCCTCTTCTTCCTCCCCTGTTTTGCTAAAATCATTGTTGAATTTAAGGAACCAGTATTCTCGTCTAGTACAGGAAAAAGCAGAATTTCTCATATTAAGAACTAAAGCAAAATATATAGAGCAAGGTGAGAAGGCAAGTCATCTTCTAGCCTTGCATCTGAGAAATTGAGGCCTCTAGATTCATCTCCTCCATCAATGATCCTGATGGAATTACAAAATACATCCAAGAGACATAACTGCTGTTTTAGACAGTTCTACTCCTCTCTATAGTCAACATCCCTCATCGCCGTCACAAGATGATTTATTAGAATATCTCTCCACCTCATCCTTACCTACTCTCTCTCTCTTACACAGCAATCCCTTTTATCCGCTCCAATATCCGCCCAAGAGGTGTTATCGGCCATACATAATCTCGCATTGGACAAGGCTCCCGGACCAGATGGTTTCCCTTCGAACTTTTATAAGGTTTTCACTAAAGATCTCACTCCCTGTCTGTTACATCTGTATCAATATATGTTCTCAGGGCAAACCCAAGATTCTTCCCTGCTGGAAGCCTCCATTATCCTTCTTCTTAAACCCGACAAGCCACCCCAATCGCCTCCGAGTTACTATCCTATCTCTCTGTTAAATTGTGATATAAATATTTCAGCCAAGATACTCGCTAGTAGAATTGAACAAGTCTGGACTCAGCTTCTCAGCCCAGAGCAAATTGGATTTGTGTCAGGTAGAACCCCTGCTGATCAACTTCGCAAACTGTCATATCTGGTTCAGGTGGCCAAATCTTCCCCTTCCCCCATGGTTTTGATTTCCTTTGATGCAGAAAAAGCATTTGACAAGGTAGATTGGAATCTCCTGTGGGCTATGTTACAGACAATGGGTTTTCCTAACAACTTTATTAAATGGATTCAGGCTCTATATTCCTCTCCTCAGGCTAGAATACATTGCAATGGGGTACTCTCTGAGGTTTTTCCTCTCTTTTCGGGTACGCGACAAGGCTGTCCGCTCTCTCCTTTTCTCTTCAATTTATATCTTGAACTCTTACTTAGTCGGCTGAAATCTTCTCCTTTAATCTCTATTATCCCAATAGGTGATAGGGTCCGAATGCTTTCAGTTTATGCGTATGACATATTGCTCCATCTCTCAGACTCGGTTTTCTCTTTAACAGAAACATTGCATATTATTGATACTTTTGGGAAATTCTCAAACTATAAAATTAATATTAGCAAAACAGAAATCTTTCCCCTCAATTGTTTAACATATAGCTCAGCTTTCAGAGAGTTTGGTATGAAATGGATCCCTGGTCCATTAAATACCTGGGTATCCATATTACTTCGGACCTACCTTTACTCTGAAAATTAAACCTGGAGGATTTATGGCTTAATATTCAGCAAGCTTTATCAAGATGGAAAAGGCTTCCTCTTTCATTATGGGGTAGAATTAATACCGTCAAAATGAATTTTCTTCCCAGATTGTTTTATCCACTAAACATGCTGGACATTTGGTTACCCTTGTCTTTCTTTCAGCGCATCCATTCTGAGGTTAACTCCTTTATCTGGCAGGATAAAGCTATTAGAAGATCTTATCTCAAACTCTCCCTACCTAAGGAGTTGGGAGGCTTGCGTCTCTAACTTCTTTATATTACTGGGCTTGTCACCTCTATAAGTGTGGGAAGTGGCTTTCCTTATCAGAATTCCTTACTCACCATGAGTATGTCCCATTCTGGTTGCATATTGAGTTGGATATTCTTGCGGCATATAATTTAGCTCCTTCTTCACTTTTTACATCCCTTCAAAAAATTTACCAAAGCTCTACAGTCTTTCCCGATTGATATCTCATTAAGAGTTTTCTCTCAAATGTTCAATTTTTTTAAGGTAGCTCCGAGTGCTGATTTCTCTCAGCCGATCTATGCCAACATGAATCTCAAAATAGGTGGAGCTCCTTTATCTCAGTGTTGGTTATCTCTCCCTCCTGATCTTACTGTGGCTGACTTTTACTCACAGGATGTTATGTTGTCCACTGAGAAGATTCTCACTAAATTTGAATTACTGTCATGGGCTGCCTTTCAAATTTTCCAGCTTAAACACTTACTTGCTAAGGTGTTTGGGAAAGATTTCAACCCCTCACTTATTGGAGCCTTTCTCCAGCAAATTAAGACTCTTGCTTGCAAATCCCATGGCATTTCTACCATATATAAATTGGTTCTCGTATTTCCACAACCTCCTTCGATTGTCGGTTCTCGGATTTGGCAGACGTTTTTCCTGACAAAGTTATTAACTGGCATTCAGTATGGACAGACCTATACACATACCTTACCCAGGACCGATACAGACTTACACAATATTGTATCTTAAACAACATGTATTATACTCCTATCAAATTGGCTGAAATGAAGAAGCTTCCCTCCAACACGTGCTCTAGGTGCAACAAGGAGGAAGGTTCACTCTTTCATATATTGTGGTCATGTGAGAAAATATCTCCTTTGTGGAAACAAATTGAATCCACTCTAGACCCACTGCTGGGACTACAGGGCCTTTTCTCCCACCTTATATGTGTTCTGGGCAATTACTCTGGAATTTTGGTGAAGGAGAGAAGATTTCATATGGCCCTAATTTCAATGGCGGTCAAAAAGCTAGTGCTTAGACACTGGAAGGATCAAGTCTCCATTTCTTATGCGGAATGGTTGCATGAAATATCATTTGCGCTCCGTCTTGAATATCTAATTGCGAGTACTCGTCATCGCCTCTCTTCTTTTAATAAAAATATGGGGGAAATTATATGCCCTCTATTTGTCTTGATAGGATGTTTTGGTGGGATCACGAGCCTCTCTTCCTTCTAAAACTTCAATTCTTACTTCAACGGTTATCATTTTCTCTTCCTTTTAGTTCTGAGGTAATACGCTATAGGGAGGTCACCGGGGCAGGGTAGGGCTGGCTTTTCTTTTTTTTTTTCTTTATTCTGCAAGGTTGTGTTGTTATTATTTGCTCTGTAAGCTCGTTCCTTTCGTTTATCATTATACTTATAGCCCATTATGTAGCTGGTGTGGTTATTAATGTATCCATTTTTGTATGTTTGTGCTGGGTTATACCTAATAAGTATGTCAAATTATAAAAAAAATTATATTTACAAAAAAAAAAAGATGAGCAAACACATAAACAGGAACAGAACACAAGACTACATAACAATACTACTGAAACTCCTGGCCCTATTGTATAAATCAAGTACATGATGTGCAGATCATGTGCCATGGCAAATATTGTCACTCCTGCATCGTGAGCTTTGGATATCATACCTGTGCCTTCGGCACTCGTGAGATAGCCAGAGCTCCTTCTGCTGGAGTAACAATATTTACCACATCACACTCGTGACCGTCATGTCTCCCTTATATATGTATGTATATATATATATCTATATATATATATATATATATATATATACACACACACACACACACACACATACATACAGTATATATGGCACAAAGGGGTGTGTATAAACTATATTTACAGCACGGCCAGGGGCATAGTAAGGCATGAGGCCGATGGCCGAGTGACTTCAGCTGCTGGCCATGCTGTAAAATATGGTTTACACGCACCCCTGAGTGCCTTTTTGCGCTTATAAAATTTACTCTTTGTTTTTTTTACTATTGACTTTTGGGGAAAAGGATGTTTATATGTAGAAAAATAGATTTACTTTGTGCATTTGTGATAAAATAATAATTTGGCCCACTGCAAGTGATGTCATTGATGATGTCATTGTATTTTTGCCTACTTTCTTTTTCCTTTTTTTTCTCTGTTTTTCTCCACATTCAAGATATGCAAGCAATAATGCCCGACAAGGTGGGCGGTACTGGGCAATACCGGACTGGCCGGGGCGTATAGAGGCCAGGTGCCACAGGCGAAGAGCCTTATAGCCCTTGGGCAGTCCGGTATTGCCCATACCGCCCACCCTGGAGGGCATTATTGTGCTTAGAAAATGGGATTTTATTGTTTTAATTTTTTTATAAAAATGATTTTTTAAGAAGAGAAGCAGGCAAAATACTAATTAACATATAAGAAACAGGAGCTTCAGTCAAATAGTCCCTTTATGAAATGCTATGAGAGGGTTCTGCTGCCTATGGCAAGCCTTATTTTCTATGCTGCAGTGTCTCTTTATTTTGTATGGATTCATTTGCAGTAGCCCCTCCAACCCCCCACCAGTGAGTTTAGTTTATTGACAGTTTATTAACAGTAGTGCTAGACGTTTTTGTTTTTCTTACATGAAAAAGAAGTTTTGTATGAGTGGGGAGCGATCAGCTGAATGTTAGAATGAACATAATTTGACGGGGTGGATGGGAGAGCAAGGCATCACACATCGAGTGAGCTTGAGTTGCCAAGAAAAAGAAAAGAAAAAATCCCGCAAAGACAGGTAATTTTATGCAACGCTGGCTCAGCTGTGTAGTTTCTGTCAGGGCTATGCTGAGATCTGGAGAACAAGGCTAAGGAGCAGTTATGACAGGTGTTTCTGAAGTACTGGGCACTTCCACAGTAGCGCTTAGCATGCGCTTCTACTTGAAACAGAAATAGCGTCTTTTTTTTCGGATTACCTCCTACTATTGGATATAGCGATAAAATCAGTTTGTTTTCTTTTTTAGCCATGAGCATGGCTGGATTGGGCTTGGTTGGGCTCGGGGGTATCTCTCGCTAAGCGAGAGGCAAGAAATGACGGCTGCTGGATTCGGGGTGCCCATGGAAACCCTCACTAATGGAGCACCCCAAAATGGCACTTGTTTTAAGTGGGCATCTATTAAAAGTTAATGTACCCCCCTGTATTGGCTCTCAGCCAATGAGAGAGCTCCAACAATCTTGCCCATTTTCTAAGGAATGTTTATCATGGAATGTTTACCATAGAATACATGGATTCAAAATTCTGCTCAGTTCTACTGGTAGAATGTTTCTCTCCCAACACACTGTACACACAGAAAACAAAGGCCTTTGTTTCAGCCAGAACTCCGTTATCTCACTGTCAGGGCAAGAAGTAGAGAATTCCCTGATGAGCAGGTAAAGACAGAGGGGATCTTTCACTGTCAGCAAAGAAACAGTTGTAGTGAAAACTATAAACAATAGTTATTGTTTCTAATGTGTTTATGTATGTGTTTATGTATGTAAGGAGTGCATGATAATCAGAAACAGCATTTAATTCATTTGTTTTATTTTTATTTAAAGTAGTTTTATTTTTAGGGCCCAGTTGTTGTTTTTTTACAGTGTAAAGGTGGCAACCATGTTTGTGGTGGAACATCAGTTCTGGCAGTAGAGGGCTATCTGAAATTCATGTGTTCCAAATGCCCATTGATCTGTGTTGCAGACTCTTCACTGCTGAGCAGTCCTTTTTTATTAAGTATGTGTAAACCATATTTTACACATAAATCAGATTACCTGTCATTTTATAAATGAAGATTGCTCACTTTCTGTAACTCTGCTAGTGTATCTAGTTATTTTTTAGCAGCTTCCTTTTTCCTAGTAAAACTGGAAAATGGGCTATTGTAATTCTATCAGAATGTATTGGACTAGATTTCTAAACATTTGCATTACTATTCTGCCAAACTTACAGTGTTTGTGACAGGACTTTAAGACAACAGAAAACGTGATCTATCTTCTTGCCACAGGTACCATGTGTTGTACATAGATACATAGATACATAGACAGTGTCGGCAGATAAGGGCCTATGGCCCACCCAGTCTGCCCATTTGAGCTTGTAAATTCAGTTTGTTTTCCTAGAAGTCTGTTTCCCCTTACCCCTGACCTCTAGAATTCTGTTATGTCTATCCCATGCATTCTTAAATCCTGTGATTGTTTCAGCCCCACCACTTCCTCTGGCAGGGTGTTCACTTATCCACCACCTGTTCTGTGAAGAAATTCTTCTCACGCTTCCTCTGAATCGTCCTCCTCCAACTTCATCCCATGCCCTCTAGTCCTGGAACATCTTTTCGCTTAAAAATAGTGTTTTCCTGCACCCTGTTTCTCCTGTAAGATACTTGTATGTCTCTATAATATCCTCTCTCCTCCTCTCCTCCAGGAGTACATGTTCAGATCCTTCAACCTGTCTTCATTGGACTTGTGATGCAATCCATGCACCATCTTTTGTTGCCCTCCTCTGAACCTTCTCTACCCTGTCTATGTCCTTACATAGGTATGGTCTCCAGAACTGTACACTGTACTCCAGGTGGGGCCTCACTAGTGTCTTGTATAGCGGAATTATGACCTCCCTTTTCCTGCTGGTGATGCCCCTGCCTATACATCCCAGCATCCTATTTGCTTTACCTGATGCCTTGTCACACTGTTTTCCTACCTTGAGGTCATCAGAGATGACAACCCCAAGATCCCTTTCCTGCTTGGTGCATGCTATATCCTCACCCCCCAACTGATATATTGTGCCAGGGTTTTTGTGCCCCATATGCATGTTGTGCTCAAGAAATGATGCGTACACTAAATATTTGCACCATTTTCAGCCATAAATTGTGCAAAGTGTCTCATGTGCATCAGAATGTTGAAAGTCATGCACACATATTAAGTCACATTTACATGGATACAGCAGAGGCAGTATAGCTGCCAAAAGTGCAGCTTCCAGACCTTTGAAAATCCATGCCATTGTCTTTATAGTCCTTGTTCTCTTCTTACAGCATATTTACTAAACTTTAGGTAGACCCAAAAACAAAACAGCAACTCATGATACAGTTGTTTTCTTCCCACTCCAGCATGTAGTGCAAGAGTACTGTATGTGAGGAGGTGCTCCATGTTTCAGTGAGGTTGAAATGGCAGTACATAAAGAATGGTAAATGAAAACATGTTTGTAACTAGTAGGCAGTCCATTCAGTTTTATTATGGAACATGAATAAAATAGAAAACAACAAGCTACATGGAGCAAATTCAAGAGAAAGGTGCCCAATTATAAAGTTGTTTATTATACTGTGAAACATTTGAGCCTACAGAGGTTACCAGCATCCTTTTAATAGATTAAAAGCTGTCTAGGGAACACAGGCTAGCACAGGGCATCAAAGGGGGGAGAAGGACTTCTTCAGGTACATAAGGGAGAAAAGGAGTTGTAAGGACCAAACAGTAAGGATAAATAGGGATGGGTGGGTGGAAACTGGGGCTGAACAGGCTGAAGCATTAAACAAGTACTTCTGCTTAGTATTTACTAAACAGAAAGAGGGTGCTGTTACCAAGGGGGTGGAAGGGTGGGCATGGGGGAGTGGGTGACAGATTGGGAAATCCCAGCTGGTAGAGTACTGGAGGGCTTAAAAGCGCTGAGGGTGGACAAGGCACCTAGTCCAGATGCCATACACCCCAGGGTGTAGAAGGAGCTGGCAGAAGTCCTGGTGGAACCCTTGGCAGACCAGTTCAATACCTCCCTGGACTCAGGGAGTGTATCTCAGGACTGGAGGATGGTGCACGTGGTTCCCCTCTACAAGAGAGGCCACAAGGATGAGTCAGAGAACTACAGACTGGTAAGCCTCACATCCATCATGGGAAAGCTGATGGAAACAATCCTGAAGGAGAGGCTGATTACCCTTCTAGAGGCTAATGGGCTCCAGGAGAGCAGACAACATGGTTTACCTCAGGCAGATCCTGTCAGACCAACCTGGTGGACTACTATGACTGGATAACCAGGCAATTGGATGAAAACCATACATTAGATGATCCTATACCTAGACTTCAATAAAACATTCAATTCAATACCACATAAAACTAAAATAAACTAAAACACAAGCAGCAAAAATAGTAAAATAAATAATAAACAACTGAAAAACATGAAAGTAGTAGTAAAACTTTCCTCTCTAAGCGGCCAACAAGTAAAAGTACCACAAAACTTTATACTAATACCAATGTTAGAATCTTCTGCCAAATATCTCAATTGCTCTACCTTAAAATCAATCTGTTACCAAATGATAATACAAAATTTAAACAATAGCTAGACACTTTCCAAAAGAATAATGAGGTACAAAATATCTCATAGCAAAAATACAAACCTAATTTGAACACTGCTTAAAATTCCAATACCAAAAGTACAAGTACTACATTTACTTCATCCAAGAAAGAAACCACCAAATAAAGAATAACACAAAACAGAAGAGAAGAAAAACTCACAAAGCCCAATCATAATAAAACAACAAACAACTCAGCAATGCCAGAAAAACACAAAAAGTCAACAAATTTGCTAGAATTTGCCACAAAAACATATCCTCAAGAAAGTAATCCTACCACTATACAAGTCACTAGTTAAACCACACCTGAAGTACTGTATGTAAATTCTAGAAACTATGCCAACAAAGACATTAAGTACTAGAAGTACACAAAACAACAAAAGCAATCCAAAACTAAAGAACTTATCCCTAAAAAACAAACTGAGAAACTGAACATATACTCCCTAGAGAAAGGAAAGATAGAGAAATGATTAAAACACTTAAATACTTGAAAAGAGCAATATAATAAGCATAGAAACTTTTTCAATTTATAGAGAAAAACTCAAAAGCACAATCCCCAAGGTAGAAAATCCCAAGAAAAAGTAGAAACACTTTTATAGAAAAAAGTAATGTCTACATAGAAACACATTACCAAGAAAGTAATATCCTAACAAACAATGTACACTTCAAAAAGATAGAAACATAGCAAAATATCACTAAAGAAAAAAACATTGAAAGAAACACTACAATATAAAACTACTAACTACACAATCAAACAAACAATAAACCATAAAACACTATCTACTACTATTTCATATTCATATATATAAACTCTCAAAAGTATTTATTATTTATTTATATTTTAACAAAAAAACACATTAAATTAAAATAACTTAATTATGGCAGTAATATTGTGCAAACCAGAATGCCTGGGAGCAGTTTGTAGTAAGGACAGAGAGCCATTTGGGGATAATTTAGCATTGGGCCAACCCTGGAAAATTCCTTTTGAGAGTTTGGCACAGGAGTATATGTCCTTGCTATGTGGTTTGCCACTCAATTTGTAGGGTAGATATATCAGGAGCAACAACCGAGGCAGTGAGGTAAGCATCGGAACCTTCCCAGAAAGTAATCAGACTATTGGGTATATTGATGGATACTCCCTCTGAAGGAGATGCTGGATGATTAAGGTGTGGAAGGAGGTTCAGTACTGTTGCTTGGATGCAGCGGATAACTCCTGAGATGAGGAGATAATGGAACAAGATAGCCATCTTGTCAGTGTATCTGAAAAGCAAAATCAAACATTAGCAATCAGTACACTTTTCCACCCAATGGGTGAGGAAAAGTAATTAAGCTCTTTTTACAGTTTCAATTGGTTTGCATGCAACCATTTGTCAGTCAGTTTATTATTGTGCAGGAGTCTAACTTGATTGACTGCTGGACTGAACTATTGACAATGGGTAGGGACCTTTCCATTTATTGGAGAAGGAATGGGTGGGACGTGCAAATCAGAGTACCAATACCTGATCTCCAACCGTAATCCGCTTCTTGTGCGTGTTTGTCAAACTTCTTATTTTTGGATTGCTGCTGGGCACTTTCCCATGCAATTGGCAGCATACAACTGTGTGTGTATGAGGTATTTTCTGAGTTTTTCCACATATTGATCTACAGACACATGGTCTGCAGTGGGAGTGTGCAGGTCAAACAACAGGTGTTCAGATAATCTCATCTGTCTTCCAGTCATCATTTCAAAGGGTGTGAGCTTGGTGGTGGCTGAGGGTGTGCCCCTAATTGCCATAAGGAGTAATGGCAGTAGGGAATCCCAGGTTTTGGGATTGTCTTCAATGAATTTGGAAAGCATTTGCTTAATCCATCTGTTGGCTCTCTCTACTTGACCTGAAGACTAGGGGTGGTAGGGTATGTGGAACTTTTGTTGAACTTCAAGGAGTTCAAGAGATTCTTTCATTAACTCACCTGTAAAACTGGTTCCTTTGTCGGAGTCTACCTTAAAGTAGGCCCACCTGGAGAAAATCTGTTCCATCAGGATTTTGGAAGTGGTTTCAGCAGTGCATGTTTTAGTGGGAAAGCTTCAACCCACTTAGAGAGAGATCAGTTACCACAAGAGCATACTTATTATTTCTGCTGGTGTTGGTCAAGGACCAATAAAATCAGTCTGTATGGCATGCCAAGGACCAGAGTGTCATTGTGGTAAGAGCTTGGCATTTCATTTGGTAGGGATGGGGTTGTTTTGTGCAAAAACAAGGCAGTTGTCTAAGTACTGTTTAACATCTTTGATGACACCAGACCACTAGACAGTGGTCTTAAGCCTTTGGAGGGTGTTTTCCACTCCCTGGTGTGTCCACCAGTGGGTGTATCATGCACTTGGTGCAAAAATTCAGACCTAAGATGTCTGGGGACCACCTACAACTTAGTGGTGGAATCATCTGGCTGGTACCAGATGAGCTTGTCATCTGGTGACAAGTGTAATTTACCTTCATGCCTCCGGTAGGGGTTATGTTTGGGAAGTTTCTCTTCGGTACTCTTGTCAAGGAATCTGAACACTTCTTTGAGTTCAGTATCAACATGTTGGGCTGCTGAGAGGTCCAAGGGGTGAAAAGGTTCAGGTTTTTTCCTGACTGCTGCAATATGTACAGACACATTTTTCCTCTGGATGGTCCATCATCCATGTCCCTTCCGCCCCTTCCTTGCAAGGGTGTCTGCTGTGTCATTGAAGGCATGATAGGGATCATGAAGGAATGAGCTTTGACTTTGTGTACATAGATTTTGTGTGCAAATTGTTGTGCCAGTGAATATATGTATATTACCAATTCCTTGTACTTCACTGAGCTGCCATCAGAGGAGAGGAAGGAGTTCTTCTGCCAGAAAGGAAGGAATTCTGTAAGAGAACAACAAACCCAATTAGAGACTGTAAAAATGATGGTATCCTCGATCCCATGCTGGATGAGCATAGGCCACCACTGTCATCTCTGCATATTGTGATGATGCTATACTGCAATGCTTAGATATTTTAACAGTGTTCCCATAAGTGTAACTCACTAGCATGCCCATCCCTGCAACTTGTACTCCATGACAGTGAGATGCTGAACCATCAGAAAAGATACAACACAAACTGGTGTTGTCAAGCATTTGTGGCGTGGCAGGGAGGAAAGGACCTGGATCTGGAAGATCAGGTGACTGCAGTGTACAGTCATGGGACTCTCCTTGGAAAAGGAGTCCATGAGCCAGCATAGATGGAATTATTGTTGGGTGTACCTGTATGTCTCTGTCCTGGAGAAGTGACCAGTGTGTCAGCCTGGTATTGGAGGCTGACCCATCCTTCACTCTATCTGAGAGAAGAAAGGTAGTTGGTGTGTGGTTGGTGTTGATGATCAGTGGAGAGTACCCAATGATATACAGAAAGTGCTTGACAGCCCAGTAGGTGGCCAGAAGGTTCCTTTCACAAAGGCTGTACTTCTGTTCCACTGGGATCAAGAGCTGTGATGCATATGCAATAGGTCTCAGGGTGCTATGAACCTTCTGGGCCAGTGCTGCAGACATGGCAATGTCAGAGGTGGCACATTCAAATGGAATGGAAGTGCTGGATTGGGGTTGACCAGAGCTGGGGCGGAGGCCAAGGCCTGCTTCAGTGATGTCACAGCCTGTGTGTATGGGGCCCCAAGTCCATGGGATGTCCTTTTCAGTAGCTCATACAGAGGAGCAGCTTTCTGAGCAAATCACAAAATAAAATCCTAGAATAGTTTACCATTCCTAGGAACCCGTCGAAGAGTTGCCACGCTGGTGGGCAATGGCAGAATCCTGTAGTCCTTATCTTCTTCCGGTAGGCTTCAACCTTGGTCAGTTATTTTTAGACCCAGAAGAGTACTTCTTTCTGACATAGTTATGCTTTTGCTGGATTGCATTTCAGGCCTGTTCTCTGAATGAGATCAGTAGTTCATCCAAGAGATCCAGGTGTTATTCCTGTGTGGCAGTTGCAGCAACAGGTCATCCACATACAAAAAACATTGGGGAGTAGAAACCCTCAAGGGTGTCCATCATATGCAGATGGAACAGGACGAGCTATTATGGAATCCTGTGGTAACGAAGTCTATATGTATACTGTCTTCCTTCAAAGGTGAAGGAGAACTTATATTGACTCTCGAGGCCAATGGTAATGACCAAAACCATTGGAGATATCCAGGAAACTGAACCATTTTAGGTCAGGGGTCAAAAGTCGTAGCACATCAGGTGCAGATGCTACAGTTGGTGAACAACTGGGGGTGACCTGATTAAATTTCCTGTAGTCAATAGTAAGTCTCCAGGCACCTGTGGGTTTTTTCATGGGCCACACTGGGGAGTTAGCAGTAGAAACGCATGTTCTGATTACTCCTTGCTTGAGAAGTGACTTGATGGTTTCTCTGAGAGAAGGAAAGGCCTCAGTTGGGAAGGGTACTGCCTTTGCCTCTCATGTCCTCGACCTGGCACTTCGATGACAGTGTGCATTCTGCCACAGTCATGTTTGTTGATTACAAATGCTTCCACATGTCATTGCAAAATGGGAGAAGCTTTGGAAAAAGCTTGTGGTCTTTGAACAAATCTATGATGTCATACTGTTTATTGTTAGCAGAGATTGTCACCACAGCCGTGAATCGGGATCAAAATGGTGTGGTACTGACCCTGAATCTGTATCAATAGCATGTTAGCTAGATCTACAACACAGCTGTGGTGCAAGGAAATAAATTTCTATGATACTAGGATGATCATGCATTACCATCAGTTGGAAGGTGTGTGAGGGCTTTAAATGCGCCAAGCTCCACCAGCAAGGGTAGAGACTGGTATGCAGGTAACCTGGTACCATCTACTCCTGACATGTTGGTCCTCCGTCCGGTGGACCAGGAGAAGTGTCTGGGTGTTCATCATGTAATACAGACACAGCCGCACCTGTATCTAGCAAGACTACAAGTAGGCAGCCCCCGACCTCGGCCTTGGTGCAGGGCCTTCTGTTTGTATCCAAGACCAGGTTGTTTACAATCCGGACTGGGGCCTGTAATTGTTGATCTGTACTGCTGGGAGCATGGAAAGTTTGGGCCTGGCTTCTTTGAATCACTTCACCATGCTGCACCGATGCTATATAGGGAGAAGCTTCTGGGTTCAGGCCTGTGTGGGCCTGAAGGCCTATACTTCTAGTATCACAGAGAAACATAGACTTTGACAGCAGATAAGGACCGCTTGGCCCATCTAGTCTGCCCATATCCCTACCTACAGGATAAGCCACAGATCCTAGTTAACCAACAGCCTATTTCATCCTACCCCCCCCAAGAATTGCCTTATGTCTGTCCCATGCATTCTTGAATTCTCCCACAGTTTTAGACCCCACAACCTCCTCAGGAAGGCTGTTCCATGCATCCACTACCCTCTCTGTGAAATAATACTTCCTCACATTGCCCCTGAACTGCCCCCATCTTTTAAATTGTGTCCCCTTGTTCTTGCACGCCTCTTTTCTGAAAGATGCTACCCTCTTGGACTTGTTGATTCCACTGAGGTACTTAAAAGTTTCTATCATGTCCCTCTCTCCCTTCGTTCCTCAAGGGTATACATATTAAGCTCCTGTAGTCTCTCCTCGTGGCTTTCTTGCAGACCCTGCACCATTTTAGTTGCCCTCCTCTGGACTGCCTCTATCCTGTCTATGTCCTTGCGGAGATGGGGTCTCCAGAACTGGGCATGATACTCAGATGGGGTCTCACCAACTGTCTGTACAGAGGGATAACAACTTTCTGTTTTCTGCTGCTGATGCCTCTCCTATACATCCCAGTATACCCCAACCCTCCTACTGCCTTCTCATATTACCTTACTAACCTTAAGGTCATCTGATATGATTACCCCAGGTCCCTTTCCTTTTTGTTTTTGTTACTACCTCCCCCATTGTGTATTCTTCCCTGGGTTCTTGTTTCCCAGGTGCATTATTTGCACTTATTTGCATTGAATCCTAGCTGCCATACTTCTGACCATTCCTCCAACCTTGCCAAGTCCCTTTTCATCCTTTCCACACCTCCTTGTGTATCAACCCTGTTGCAGATCTTTGTTTTATCTGCAAAGAGGCATACTTTTCCTTCCAGTCCCTCTGCAATGTCACTTATGAAGACATTAAAAAGGATTGTACCCAGTACTGAACCCTGTGGTACCCCACTAGTAACCCTCTTTCTTCAGAGTGGACTCCATTTACAATTACCTTCTGTGTCCTGTTGTCCAGCCAATGTTTTACCCAGGCTACCACCCTGGGACCCACTCCCAGGCTGGTTAATTGACTATTAATCTTTTGTGTAGGACTGTGTCAAATGCCTTGCTAAAGTCTAGGTAGACCATGTCCACAGCCCCTCCCTGGTCTACTACTTTGGTCACCCAGTCAAAGAAATCTATTAGATTCATCTGACATGACCTTCCTGCTGTGAACCCATGCTGCCTTGGGTCCTATGCCCCACTTGCCTCTAGGTACTCAACAGTTCTTTCCTTCAGAAGTGACTCCATCACTTTCCCTACCACAGAGGTCAAACTGACAGGTTTGTCTTGGTCCCACTTTGTGAAGGAAATCACATCTACCTTTCTCCAGTCCCTCGGTACCACACTATCCTATGATTTATTAAAAGAGTAGCCAGTGGTTTCACTAGCTCCCCTTAATTCTTTTAGAATTATGGGGTGAATTCCATCAGGCCCCATTGCTTTGTCCACCTTCAGTTTTAGGAGTTCTTGCAGAACCCTTTCTGCTGTGAAAGGACTGGGATCGACCCCCCTATCAAGAGTGCTTCTGTTAATTGGATTAGGCACTTCCTCCTCCTCTTTTGTGAGTACTGAGCAGAAATATTCATTCAGTATCCCTGCCTTTTCACTGTCCCCCTCTGCCCACCCACCGTTTATTCTATTCAGCCTCACTATCCTTCCCTTTGTCTTTCTAAGCTCGCTGATGTACCTATAAAAGGTTTTATCCCCCTTCTTAACTGAGTTGGTTATCTTTTCCTCTGTTTGGGCCTTTGCTATTCTGACTTCTCTCCCTGCTTCCTTCTGCCTTAACTGGTACAGCTTTCTGTCCTGCTCCTTCTGTGTTTCCTTATACTGCCGGAATGCTATCTTTTTCTTCCTGACTTTCACAGCCACCTCTTTTGAGAACCATAGTGGCTTTTTCTTTCATTTTGATTTGTTTATTTGCTTCACACAAAGGCTTGTTGCTTCTGTGATGGCACTTTTGATGATTCCCCATTGTTGCTCCACCCCTCCTTCTAGCCTGTTTGCTAGTGCTTTTCTGAGGCACTCTCCCATCTTGCCAAAGTCAGTCCTCCTGAAGTCCAGTACCCTCACTTTTGTATGGCTTGACTCTGTAGCTGAGTTTAATGTGAACCACACTGTTTGATGGTCACTTGTTCCCAGATGGCAACCCACTTCTAGATCTGAAATCCTCTCACTGCCCCTGTTTGAGAGTATGAGGTCTAAGATTGCTCCCTCATGAGTGGGTTCCGAAACTAGCTGTCTGAGGCCCTGCCACCTGTGGGCATCAAGAATGGCCCTGTTCTTGGATGTGGCTGCAGCAAATGTGCTCCAGTTAGCATCTGGCATATTCAGGTCTCCCATCAACAGTATCTCCCCTTTCTCTGCCATCCTAAGAATGCCCTCTATCATATCCTTGTCCATTCCTTCCCCCTGACTGGGGGTCTGTACACAACCCCTGTGCAGATTATGGTGCCTTTCCAGTCTCAAGGTGACCCACAGTGCCTCCTCTCCTCCCTGCACCTCTTTTGTTCAGTTGCTTTTGTCCTTCCTTTACATAGAGAGCTACTCCTCCTCCTCTTCTCCCTGCCTGTCTTTCCTGTAGGGTTATGTACCCTGGTATGTTAACATCCCAGCCATGGTTCTCTGTGTACCATGTTTCTGTGACTTCTACGATATCAGGCATCCCTCTTCCATCAAGGCCACCAGCTCAGGAGCTTATGTGCCCAGACTATGGGCATTGGTACTCATTACCGTCCATTTCCTGATGGCCTTACTCCTTTTTGCCCCATCCCTGTCCTTCTTGCCTTTGTCACTTTCCCCATTTACCCCCGCCCTTCTCCGTATCGACACCTCTATGTTGGTGTTTACTGCACTTACTGCCATGATTTTTGGGGGTCTAGGATTTCCCTGCTCCTTTCCAGTGCCTCCCCCCTTGGCTAGTTTAAATGCTTGCCAATGAAGCATTTAACCTATCACCTAGGATCCTGGTTCCCTCCTGGACAGATGCAGCCCATCATGCCAGTATAGGCTTGCATCACTCCAGGTGGACCCCAGTCCTGAATGAAGCCAAAACCCTGAGCCCCACACCAGTTTTTCAACCACTGATTGAATCACATGGTGCAGAACACCTTAGCCTCTCCTACGCCATAGCAGCACCTCCGAGAAGGTTACCATGCATGCTACTTGTCTAAGGCCCCTCCCCAATTCCACAAACTCTTCCTGCACTTCTCTAATCTCTTTCTTAGCCAGTTCATTTGTCCCTAGGTGGACAATGACATCCAGCTCCCTCCCCTGTGCAGCTGCTCTGGCAATCCTGAGGATTCGCTCCCTGTTCCTCTAAGCCATGGTGCCAGGCAGGCACCTTACCTCCCTCTCCCCTTCCTCCCCCAGTTCTACCTTCCTAACAATGGAGTCCCCCACCAGGAGTTGTTTCCTTCCCCTGTGGGGTCTCCTGCCACCCTCCTGTGGGTCTCCTTTGTGGCGATTCCCAGCATCCTCCTTGGTCTCCACTGTGGGTGCCTCCATAGAGGAACCACACTTTGCCAGAATGGCATAGGAATTGTGGAGAGGTACAACTGGAGGGATGTGCCTCTGTTCCACCACTTTCACCCTCCCTGAGCCCACTGTGGTCCAACCGCTCCTCTTTCTTGGCAACTTCTGAGGCAACAGCAGTGGCACTGGTGGTCCTTGGATGGAAGAGGAGGTCTCACAAATCCTGGCCCATTCAGCCTGGAGATGAGCAACTTCCTCCCTCAGCCCAGAGAGGTGCCTGCAGATGGGACAACACCGCATCCTCCAGAACGTGGCCCCTTGGGGTCTGGGTCACCAGTTGTACAGCTGCAGGCCTGAGTGGGAACAGCATCCACCAGAGAGTGCACTTGTCCCAGGAGCTCTCAGAATTTCTGATTTTCTTCAGCTATCTCCCTATATGAAGGGCCCATTCTTTGCTGTTGTTGTTTGCCCTTATTCTTGTGCTTTTTATTCTTATGCCAATTCCGGTTCCCACCCATTGCTGCTGTTGCTGTTGTGGTTGTTGTTGGAGTTGGGGCTGTTGGGGGTGTTGGTTATCAGCTGGGAGGGCCTGTTGATGTTGGGCCTATTGGTGTTGGGCCTGCCCTTCCACAGTGTAGTGTGTCGCGGCCTGAAATAGGCTCCTGGCGGCTACTTTCTTGGAACCGAGCCCAGATCATAGATGTAGAGTTGGTAAACTCTCTGGTTTTCCGAAGAATATCGGCAAATCTGTCCATGTTGGGGTAGGTGGTTGGCTCTATCTTTCTCATACTGCAGGAATCATGTTCCTAAGGAACAGAGTCTTACACTCTATAAGATCTACATCTGCAGCTTCTTGCCAGGTGCTTTCCTGCTTTCATCCAAAGTCTCTGGTGCTAAGTTGCTGGACTTTCCTTTGCATTCTGTTTCACAGGGCATGCAAGCATCACTCCTACTACACCTGGGCTGTGGAGCAGAAATGAGCTCAGCCATGACCTCATCAAGGTAGTGTTCCATCCTGGCGGATGGCATCGGGAAGTTTGGCCCACAAACTAGGATCAATGGTTTGGCGTAGTATCTGGACCTGATATTCTGCTACAAGGCTAAGCGTTTCGCATTTAGAATGCACCTTTTCTAAGTGACAGATGAGATTGTCGGACAGGTTCATCCGACTGATACTGTCAGCTATTGCTGAACAGAGTAGGCCATTTGTAGGGGATCATTGGGTCAATCAGGCAGAGGAAGATTGTCTCGGGAGCCATCTAGGGTGGCCCGAGTTGCAGCCTCAGCCACAGTATGAACAATATCATCCTGAGTGCCAGCCTCCTGTAGAAGCTGCCTAATTTGCATTTTAATGGCCCATTTACTCCTCTCAGGAAGAGGTACATTACCTATTGCAGTATAAATCATCGTTTCTATCTCTTGCCTATCTTCCACATTAATAATGGGTATTGGTGGTGCTGTCGGGACCAGGCCTGGGCCTGCTTCCCCTATCTTGGTGGCTGCCATGTTGGCATCTTCCATGATGGGCATCACGACATCGACGTATGACATGGTGTGGGTGGAGTGAGGACCTGCCATGTTGTGGATGGCTGGATGGGGTTTCTGGGCCATAGTATGGGTGTGACTGGGCATTGTACTGAGAGATGTCATCATCTGATACCTCCCCTCAGATGACATGTGAAGGCAGGGGCTACACCTCCATCGCCTTAACATGTCCAGCCAGAACCTCTCACTGATGGTGTAGTTTTGCCATCTTACTTTTACATTCAGCATGACTCACAGTTGCAACATCCATATCAACCTCATCCTGCATTTGCTTCTGCAACACTCTATATGCGGCGCTCAGTTCCCGATTGTCCCTAGTAGCTACTTCTAAGTCATTACATACCTGGTTTATCTCGTTCTGTAGCTCTCCCATCTTCTCTCTCAACTGTGCATTCACAGTACTTAATAAGTCATTCATATGCAATGCCTGTCCCTTATCCTGTCTCAAATTTTCACACTCCTGCTTCAACATACAAAGTTCCTGTTCTCCAGAATAAGCTGAATGATGCAAAAGTGAATCCTTTTCATTCCACAGAGTTTGAAGTTCAGACTCCAAGTTCTGCTGCAGTCTAACACATTCCGTTTCCTGCAAAACCATCTGTTGCTTAAGAGACGAAATTTGCTGATCAAGGGTTCGAAACCTTGCTTCGGAGGCTTCCAGAGCAGCGTACAGAGTCGCGACCATCAGCCCTTTAGCTTGATGCTTATTGGTTGATTGTCTCATCTCTGTGTACTGGGTTGAAATCCACAGTATAGGGTTGTTGGATTGACTTGCGTCCCGTGCGAAGTCAGCCCATTCTCCATGGGAGGCAAGGAAGTTCGAGACATTGAGTCTCAGTTCTGTGAGATATTTGATATGGTGGACATTGTGTGGGAGGGAATGAAAAATCAAACTGTGAAAAATGCGCCATGCTATGTATCGATCCATAGCAGGAACACTTTATACACAGTCAGGCTACTGTAAGATTTGTAGGCTTACAGTTCAAAGCTGTAATGGAGTGAGTCGAGTCGGCATTGACCACACTCAAAAAGAAAACAGCCAGACTTTGAAAGTGACTACAAACTGGTTTTAAAATGGGAGAGGTGATACAGGAATGTACACCTACTGTCCCCGTGGGAAAGGGAAAAGTTATAGCAACTAGTGAAAACTTACAAACACCAAATATCGCCTGCACACGGTCGTCAATTGTCAGGAGGTCTAAACCTCACTTTCAGGTTCTTGGCAATATTGATAATACAAGTAATCACAGACATGTTGCATAAGAGTAATAAACTCATTTATTACTATCAAAAGGATAAAATCACAGTTGCCCTAACAAGTTCTTACCAATATGAACTGAGAGCCAGTGCTAAGCATTCCCTATACCTCAAGGTTTCTTTGTGTCTCTTGGGATCTCCAAGGTACAAGACTTAGTGTATCACATTATATACCTATGATAATTACTATGGTTACTGTAAGACAGAAACATTTCTAGTTACAGAGATGAGCCCTATTAGCTAAATTAGAGGAGGCTCCACGGTTCAAGATAACATTATACAATTTTGTAGTAGTCATCAGTTTGTGAAACAAAAGAGTTCTTATACACAGTCTTACAAAACTCAGAGTAGTAGGACAAATCACAAAGGTGGCAATGTCGACTTGTGTATCATAATTATTCCAAGGACACAGGTGTCCTAACATCTTACAAGTAAGAAATACCCAGAAAATACATCGAAGAACATATACGCACTAGCAAGCAAAGTGTATTACAACAATATGCATACATATCCTGACATCTACTCTTATAAGGTAGATGCCCTTAGCACTTTATGTTAGTATAACATATGCCTAAACACTAGCTGCCTACAGTGTACCTCTGAGGGTACCAGTAAGGGTGCAGGGACCTCGTGTAACAACCTCATCTCCATGAGCACTGCCTGGTGACCAGCATTAGTGCAGAAGATATTTTGCCTTGTCAGTGCAATAGTGACCATGAAAAAAAATCACAGAACTGTTCGCATCTCTCCACTGAACTAGGCTCTGACCAAAAGTCAAGACAGTGTGTATTAAGAATCTTATCCACCATCTTGAAGACAGCCATGGACTGTTTTTCCAGCTGCAATAAGAGAAGAATAAAATTGTCTCCATACACTAATCCTTGCCTCCTGATATCTCTGGTAATGACATTTGTCAGAAAGCAGCCAATTCATCTCCAGTGCCTCTCAAGCCTCCATCTACATCTGTTTAGTCTCCTAAGCTCATCATTATACTAAGGAGAGCTGTGACTCTCAGGGTATGGATTGAGGTGGACTGGCACCCGGGAGTCAGCTGCAGCATGGATGGCTGAATTATATGCCTCAACTGCTGTACCGCTTCCCCTGGAGAATGCAGCCAAAATCCCTGAAATTTCCACATGAGCCTAAAAATCTTCAAGTTCAATACTCCTCCAACTACAACAGTGGATCATCTTAGTAGAGGATGGACATACTAGTTATCATGCTCATTATTTGGAACCACAGAACAGAATGATCAGACCCCAAAACTGTTTCCACATATATTTTATATATTCCCATGCCAGTGGTAAACATCAAATCAAGAGCATGGCCAGTCACCTAAGAGGGGACCTTTACATTTTGATAGAAATCCATCAATTCCATTAAATTAAGGAAATCTGTCACAAATGCAAATGAGGAGGAGCTCGTTCATGCATTGAAGTCCCCCAAAATAATAAGTGTTTGTGATTCTGAGACTAATTTATTTATTGAGGATTCAGAAAATATCTTTGAGTCAAAGACTTCTTTTCAAAGGTTCCACGTCAATACGGGTAAAACATGGCACAGAGCAACTACAGTGATGGAACACAAGCAAACTTTCATGATACAAGAATTACAGTAAATTGATTAACATTTAGGTAGATAGATTCATGCATGAGACTAAAGAACAGAATACATACAAAAGCTCCAAAGGAGCTAGTTCTGAGATTTTCAGGTTGGGGGTGTGGGAGTAGCCAGCCAGAGGCCTTAGTCTAAGGATAAATGGGCATGTTGAGGGTCAGTGGCAGTCACAGGAATTGGAGGACTGAGGTGGTCCCTAAGGTAGACTTTGTAGAGGTCAATTCTAGTCACATTGGTGAGATCATTAGGTGGGTTATTTACCAGGAAGGGCTCGGTAGCTAAAGGACCTTTGGAACTGGGCAGTGCAGCAGCGAGGGACAAAAGGAGTTGCCTGTGAGAGCTACAGGTGCAATGCCATGATGGGGCCTGTTGAATTAGAGTGAGAGACCAGTGGGGAGAGACCAAGGTTAATCTTTTTGGCCATGATGCAGATATGAAATTTGATTCTGTTATCAAGGTTAAGCCAGTTCATGGCATTGTAGAGAGAGCATGTGTGGGTTAGATGATCACAGCCCAGGACAAGGCGATAGGCTTTGTTGAGGGAGAGCCGGAGACTGGATAAGGCTGAGAAGCTGGTAGCGCTGTAGATTAGTATGCCATAGTCTAGGAGGGAGAGGACCGAGGAAGAGACTGCTAGATGAAGGGCATTGGGAGTGAGACAGTGTTTGACCTGGTAGAGGATGCCAATCCGGATGTTGAAGGTTGAGGGACTTAGAAGTACACACTCTGAGAAGTAAGTCCCTCAGAAAATCTCTGTCCACACCCAGTGAGTGATAAAACAGCATAAATATGCAATCTATGACCCTCAAACAACTGAAGGCCACCACATCAAATGAGTCATATGACTTCAAGGGGAAGCTGACACATTGCATACATGATATGGAGATGAAAGCCACTCCATCCCCTTATGTCCAATATGATGTCAGTGAATCACAGAGTAACATGAAGGAACCAGACTTGATAAAATAGGGCTGGCATTATCGTCCAACCAGTCACTGTGATAAAAATCAGGTCAGACTTCTCTAAATCAGTTAAATCATGAAAAATCATAGTTTTATTAACTACTGGCAAACCAAAAGAAACAAGTGCTTACTGCATTAGAAAAAAATGTAAGTTGTGATTTCAATGTGTACTGTGATAATAATTAATTGAAACACCAATTGTGAGCAATAGATATCCAAATGACCATGTGTGTAGAACCCCAGCACTTTGAGGTAGTAACTACAGACCTGGCATTAAACAACATCGTCCTTGCAGGGACAAGTTGGCAGCCTTGTACACACACACACACACACACCCACAGTAGGATTATAAATGGAGAAGTGGGTCTCAAAATGGCAGTGGAACCCCCGCCCATATATCATCTTTTCCCCTTTCTCCTTGTGGCCATGGATCTGCCTCTCCTTGTGTTCACTAATATACCCAACAGCTTATGTAATTCAAAACTATCTACCTGCAAATTTGGCAGCTAATCTCATAAAGGACACAGCTGCCTAAAACTGCTGCAATAGTGCCTAATAAGATTAGTAGCTAGGCACATTTTAAATTCTTGCTCTCCAGTTTTTTAAAAAAACTGCTATTCAGTCCTCAGCACCACACTCCACCTGCTACTCATTCAATCTAACTCAAAGAATTTCCACTAGCGGTTCAGAAAGAGCAGACAAAAGGGGGATCCACCACAGCTCCCCTAAGGCCAAGTCTGAAAGGGGAACCCCTGTCCCACCAAAAAAGTCTGAGAAACTTCACCTAAGACTGATTAAAGACCTTGTACTAGTCTACTGAAACTTTTAAGATATCCTGTAAAAGAAAGATATTTTTTTGCCTGATGTGGAGAAGGAGCTGTTCTGGTGGTACAGTAGGGCCATTGTCTCCAGTTCTTCTAAGATTTCTCTACTGAACTGTCACATCAATGCAGGGCATATGTAGGACTTTCTTTGTTTGTACTGCCTGTATGAAGAGCTATACTGTACAATTTAATTTTTATTTTATTTTATTCCTAATAATAATAATAAAATGCTACTTGTGAATTGTATAACTTCTGGTCTGTCTATGCTTTCTGATCAATGCTTCTACAACACTACAGGATGACCTGGCAAGCATTCTACCTGTTCTCCACTTACTCAGCAAGTTCCAAGCAATATCTGGGCTTAAGACTAACCCCAGGAAACTGAGGTTTTACCACTAAACCCACTCTGTAAGCTGGAACCTCTGACTCACCTGGATCTAAAATGGTTGCCCAAGGGGATTACATACTTGGGGATCTTGTTGACTCCAGACATTCAGGCACTTATCACTAACAAGCTATCCCGATTGTTGAAAACATTTAAAGAAAGAATATGAACCGTAGAATCTCATACCACACACCTACCACACTTAAAATGATAATGCCATCCAAATTGTTGCATTGTCTTGCCCATTTGGCAGCACATATCCCCCCTCATTGGTTTCAGAATATGAATGAATTGATACGGGATTTTCTATGGGAAGGGAACCTACGTGGAACCTTTGCAAAAGAGCCTTGGCTCAAAGGTATTTGTAATCCTAGACTTTAAATAAATAAATAAATAAATAAAACACTACAACAAATGCAAATTGTGAGTACACTGGAGTAAGGGCAACTGGAGACTGCCCTGGTTCCATGCGTACTATATGGAAAACAAGGGACCCAGGCAATCCATTGTTTGGAATCTCAGAGTAATACTCCTCCCCTCTGGTTTGCCTTGGAAAATGCATTGCTGGCTAGTTCATCACTTGTGGAATACTTGCATGTGTGCACCTCATCCAAATCTGCCAGGCATATCATCTTTTCTATCACAGCTTTGGAAAAAGCTTGAGTCATGGACAAAGGACCACCTAACTTGCCTTGATTTTACCCCACTATGCCATAGCACCATGCTTAGGATTGAAGAGCAGACTTTTCATTGGGACTCCTGGCAAACTAAGGTAATAATGTGAGTTAAAGATCTGATCCAGCACCAGTTCAAGCGCTTGGATAATTTTAAAAGCTTTTAGAAATGTTATTACTTACCTCACACAGATTTTTGGAGGTAGTGTACCTGCAACTCTTAAACTTACTCCACTCTGTTTTGAAGGTGGGTGTACACTACTGGCACAGGATCCTTGCCAAGCTTAAAGCCCTAGGACTCCTTTCACAGAACTCCTGCTGGAGGTGCAAATCTCAAGAGATGATCTCCCTCATGTCCTGTGGTCCTGCCCCAAAATCTAGACTTTCTGGGGCAAACTCCACAACTGCTGTATATGTATACTAGGAAGATTATGCCCTTGTTCCCCTCAGCTATACCTCCTGAGGCTTCAGTCCTGCATACTTACCTTCCAGATCTTCAGCCAAGATGTCTGATGATGGTGAGTATAGAAGCTAAATGACTGATTCTTCAGTGCTGGAGGATTCCATCCCTCTAAAAATGACTGGCAACTGTAAGGAATCTAGCCACCTTAGCCAAATTGTCCTACATAGTCAGGAGAACAACTTCCCTGTATTGAGACATATGGGACCCTTTCTTACATTCTGCCCACCCTACCACAACTGCCCCCCCCCGGACCCCCGGAGGGCGCAGATAAGTAGCAACACATCAGGTTTACACTCACTCTTCTATCCATTACTCCCTCACTGTGCTTTGCTTACCCATTCTCCTCTCTAAGGGATATATCTTCCCAACTCCCACTCTACCTACACAGGGTACCCTATTTGAAGGTGGTTGCTGGATGGCAGTTTCCGTGGTGGATCTCCCTTCCTCCCCTTCTGCCTCTTTGTTCTGTCTGTCCTTCCCCTTCCCTGCTCTCTCTCTTTCTCTAGCCTGTGGTAGAGCACCTCCTTCTTTCCCCCTCTGTTCCCTTTATGCCTGTGAGTGATCTAATGATTGCAGGATTGTGGGAGGCTACTAGTAAGACATTCTTGAAATTACTACGAATACTTTGAAATGTGTTAACCTGTGACAATTCTTTGAATGGGTTATGTAGTTGCACACTCTTATTTAATTCTAAGATTAACTGTGTCATGTCTCATTATGCATATTTTCCTGCAGTCACCACTTATTGAAAGTAGGGCTCTTACCATCTGTATGTGTTTGTTATGATGTTTTATTTGTTGTATATGGTATTTTTTAATGTTAATATTTGATCAAGCCATTGATCACATAGGGTCAGTGGCTACATACAATGTATAGGGCCTACGGGCAGACTGGATGGGCCATGCGTCCTTATCTGCCGACAATTTCTATGTTTCTATTTCTAATAGAGATAATTAACTGCAAAAGACAAAAAAGGATGCCCAAGATACTTGGATGTAGGATAGGGTGTGGGAGCAGCTCCCATTGTAGTGTTTGGATATGGTGAAACAGATTACACATGGAGGGGGGAAGGTTGATGTCTGCAATGAAAATGAATATGAATATAAATATGAATAGTAGCAACTTAATATGTTCCAGGACTAGAGGGCATGGGATGAAGTTGGAGGGAGGACGATTCAGAGGAAGCGTGAGGAAGAATTTCTTCACAGAGCGGGTGGTGGACAAGTGGACACCCTGCCAGAGGAAGTGGTGGGGCTGAAACATCCGCAGGATTTAAGAATGCATGGGATAGACAAAAAGGAATTCTGGAGGTCAGGGGTAAGGGCAACAGACTTCTTGGAAAACATAAACTGAACTACAGACTTAAATGGGCAGACTGGGTGGGCCATAGGCCCTTATCTGCCGACACTGTCTATGTATCTATGTATGTATGTAACTTACTTTATGTTAGGTGCTGCTGGCATGTGTCTGCTGTGGCTTATGGTTTGTGGTGCTGTGATAAGAGTCTGCCAAACCCACTGAGATAACCATGGCTCAGTATAAACTACAATAATACTTTTTATTTATTGCTGACTCAAGGCATACACTCCCCCCATAGTCTCCAACTCCCAACTTTTCTTCATGCTAGTTACTATGTTCTCCCTTTCCCTGCCTTAGATTTTGCAATTTCATTTTCTTATTATGATTACTATTTGATACTATCTTTTCCATTTTTTTATGTTATGTGGTTTATATATTAAATAGTAAATTATAATATGATGACGATTATTATTTTATATATTTTATATGACAAGAAAACATGATTCCTTAATGAATACTTGAAGGCCTCCTGAATATAATAAATAGCCTTATGCCTAGTGGCTTGTGGTGAAAAGGCAACTGTTTCTGCCACCACCATAGCACACAGGTAGCTGTGGTGGTACTGGCAAACTGCATTGTACTATTTGCTGTGCAGTGAGCAGGAAGGGAATGAGGTGGTGTCACCCACACACAGCAGCAACGCATGATAAGGAAATTGTGATTCATGATGAAGGGATGAAGAGGAGGAAAATGATGATTATGAAGAGGATGTGTTGTTTTCTGATGTCAGTCCATGCTCTCTAAATAATACATTTTCCAAGTGTTATACATTTCTAGAAAGTGCAACTAATAAGCTGTAGTGTTCAAAGACTGCATGGGTATGTGAAAGTAGGAGAGTTTGCTGAGATTAACATTTCTTAATGTTCTGCTTCTGGTGTGATTTACTGCTGTGGAACTGTGGAAATTGGAAGGCTGGAGGATTTATGGGAAGCATGGGGTGGAGGAGGCTTTAGTGTTCTGTGTTATTGTTGGGGTCATGTATCATATGACTGCTAGGCCTCAATAGAGTCCTCGCAGCCTGTGACTTTAAAAAGTACACCAGATCTTTTTTTTTTTGTCTGTTTGCACTCAGAGCACTTGTGGAGGATTCTGGTATAAGGGATAGCAGAAGAGCCTGCAGAGATTAACATTTCTAGCTGTTCTGCTGCTGCTATAATTTCCTGCAGTAGGACTGGGGCAATTGAGTAGCAACTAAGGATTGTGGAAGTAAAGTGGCAGGGGAGGCTTTGTCTAGCATTCAGCACCATTGCTGGGTCATGCATCACATGACTACTAGTTAATAGGTTCCCACCTATCCTTGACTTTAGAAGGCATGACAGGTCTTTTTCTCTGCTCAGGGTGCTAGAGGAGTCAGTGGGGGTAAGTGAAAGAGGGAGAGTCATCTGAATTAAACTTCTTACTGATCTGCCACTGGTGTGATTTACTGCTGTGGGACTGAGGCACTCAGAAGGCAGAGGGACTGTGAAAAGTACAAGAGCTGTGGAGTCTGTATCTTGCATACAAGGTTACTGTTGGGAGCACACATTATCTGAGTGCTAGAAATGAATGGGGTTAGTGCACTCGACTTTAAAAAGCACCCCACTATTTCTGGTATTCAGAACACAAGCTGAGTCTGTGGCATTAAATGAAAGCTGCAGAATGAAATTGTACTCAGCAAGTACTTTTGTTTGGTCTAGGGAGAAGGACAGACCCAGTGCCACAAGGGGGCAGGGAGGTGGGAGATGGAGGGGAGTAGTCACGGAAGGCATAATACAAGCTGACAGAGTACTTAAGGGCTTAAGGGCCCTAAAGATGTATAAATCCCCAGGGCCAGATGGTGTGCACCCAAGAGTCCTAAGGGAACTGGTGGAGGTTCTGTTGAGTCCCCTAGCAGATCTGTTTACTACCTCTCTGAAGTCGGGCAATGTGCCCCAGGACTGAAGAACTGCACGTGTGATTTTTCTTCATAAATGTAGGCCGAAGGGTTGGCCTAGGGAACTATGGACTGGTCTTCTTAATGTCAATAGTGGGCAAGCTGATGGAGGCCATCCTGTAAGAAAGCTTGGTGAACATCCTGGAGAATAATTAGCCCCAGGACAAAAGGCAGCAGGGGTTTGTGTCACGAGATCCTGCCAGACTAATCTAGTTGACTTTTTCGACTGGATCGCCAGAACAGTGGACAAGGGCCAAGCAGTTAAGGCCTTTGACTCTGTCCTTCATAGGAAAATGTTCTGGAAGCTGGAAAACCTGTGTGTATGATAATCTTCTTGGATCAGTAAGAAACTGGCTATAGAACAGAAGCCAAATGTGGTAGTCAGGGGAGAATTCTCTGAAGTTAGGCTTGTGGCCAGAGAGGTCAAAAAAGGCTCAGTGGGTAACATCTTCATAAGTGACATCATGGATGGAATCAAGGGTTAGACATGCAAATTTTCTGAGAACACAAAGCTCTGTGGGAGGGTGGACAGGGAGGAGAGGAGACAGGAACTCAGGGAGGACCTTGCTAGGCTTGAGAAGTGGTCTGACATTTGACAACTGAGTTCAAAGCTAAACACTGTAAAGTTTTGCAGTTGGGGGTGAAGAACCCAGGTACCAAGTGTTGAGTGGGTGGTGTGCAGGTAACTAATAGGTCAGAGGAGGAAAAGGACCTGGAAGTAATTTTCACAAGTGACCTGAAGTACTCAGCACACTGCAGGAGAGCAGCAGCCAAAGCAAACTGAATGCAGGGCTGCCTAGCAAGGAGAATTACTAGCAGGAAAGCAGAGGTCATTCTGCCACTGTACAGGTCTCTACTGAGGCTTGAGTACAGTGTGCACTATTAGTGCCCTTATCTTTAGAAGGATACCAACATGATGGAAACAGTCTAGAGAACGGCAACCAAGATGATCCAGGACCACCAAGACAATACCTACGAGGAGATGCTAAGGGGGCTCAAAATGTACTCTCCTGAGGACAGATGGGGGACCATGACTGAGACCTTTAAATACCTTAAAGGTATTATCAAGATGAGCACTGAGTGCCTATTCAAAACCAGTAGGGGGCACAATCTAAAGCTGGTGGGGGAAGGTTTAGAAGGGAAATGAAGAGGCACTTTTTCAGCTGACGTGCTGGTACAGCAGTAGGGTTTATGTTTGTGATGCTGACACTCTGGGTTCAGGAATGGACCCATGGAGTCAGAGAGCTGGCTGGGGGTGGAGAATTGAGCATTCCATCGACTGCTCTCCTCCTCCTCCTCCAGTGGGCAGGCAGATGAGTTTTTGGCATGTGAATGACCTCTGGTAGAGGCCTTGTGGAGCAGTTTCTGGAGCTTAGTTATAGGGGACATCAGCGCTTCAGCACCCTATGTCATTGCACGCTCTGCCTCCTTTGGAAAGAGCAAGCAAAAATGCCAGACCCATGAATGACGCCCTGCTTTTCCAGTCCTGCTCCACCCACCCACCCATGGCACTTGGCTGGTGACCAAGCTTTCAGTCCACCACTGGGAATGGCCCAACCCCATGGCCCCACCCTGGAAGGCAAGCCAGGAAGGAACACCGGTAGTTGGCGGCCTACCCCCAATGAGTACAGGCTCCACCAGAGATCCACCAACTCAGCGGAACCATTGTGGAGGCACGCCTGGGAGGATCAGCACACAAGGCAAGTCCCAGAGGGTAGGTGGGAACCGAGGGAGTGGGGACTGAGTTACTAGGCATTCAGGTGCAAAAAGGAAAAAAGAAGCACTTTTTCACCGACAGTTGAATAATCTGTGTCAAGAGGTGGTATCCATAAAAACAGTGGACAGCTTCAAGAGAGCACGGGACAGAGTAAAGGGGAATGCTACACATGTGGGGGGGTCAAGTGGAGAAGGTATGGAGTATTTGAAGGAACATGGAGGGAGGGGCACTGTTCCTTCTGTAAACGCAGTGGAAACTGCACAATTGAACCGACTAGATAGACTGTAAGACCTTTATCTGCTAGCATGTTTGTTTGTTTGAAAGTTGGAGAGCCTGGTTTGCTAAGATTAAAATTTCTTACTGTTCTGCTGCTGATGTGATTTACTGCTGTAGGACTAGAGCAATCTGGAGATGAGAGGGACTGTGGGAAGTCAAAGACCTGTAGAGATTTTTGTCTAATACATTGCTGTATTGTTGGGTTGCACATCATGTGACTGCTAGTAACATGAAGGGTCCTAGCAGTCCAGTTTTTTCAATCGTATAGGACCATTGACCCCAGAGTGTCAGATAACCCTGGAGTGTGAGGACCACAGAGCAGGAGAGGAGCATATGAAGGACATCAGCATGTCCTCAGGATACTCTGCCTGTTTCTTCTTCTGGTCCATGTTAGGTTAAAGCTGGTTAACTCCCTATCAGAACTCTAATCAAATCATATGTAATCCAAACGTGCATTGCCTAAGGTATATGGGGGTGTTGTAGTCTGCTTTATATGAAGGCCTGCTAGTTGACTGGTATCTGGAAAAGTGCAGAATAAAACTACCCAGAGCAGGGATCTGAAAAGTTTGAAATCCAGGATTGCTGGAGAGTAAACCTGTGTTAACTGGACAGCATTAGTGAAGGGCCTAGCAAAACACTTATAGGGCACAGATTTGTAAAGTGATTTATACTCTTGATTGAAGCTAGGCTTTTGTGATATCCTAGCATTACCCTAGTTTGGCTGTGGCAATTATGGAACAACTTGAGGAAATATCAAGACCCTATATAGGAGAATATCATCTCATGCAAAGATATACTGTAGTTTAGATTTAAAGAGTGGACCAAGAACAGCAATAGGCAGCAGCAGCAGATGGGGAGGTCCTGGTGACAGGGTTATTTAGTTAGTTGCAGGTCATGTAAACCCTCACTCCTTCAGGGTACTCTATGGAGGTGTGGAGGATGCCTGGACTTCCAGAGGCCTGTGGCACTCCACTTCAAACTTTCTGCAGCACGGACCATAATACAGCAGTGAAGAGCAGGTTAGAGCAGGTTCCAGAGCATCAACTGCCAGCCCACTCTCTCAATGTCCCTCAACAGCTAAAAGTTGAATGTGGTGGTCAAGGGTTGGCAAAGTATTAATGCATTAGGAGAAGGAAGGAGCTCTGGGATTGCACCTAGGAACAATTTTCTTCCTGAGGAATATGGTGCATGCTACTCACCCAGTCAGGGGAAAACACCCTGTTGGGCACCATTAGCACCAAACCTGCTGGTGGTGGCATGAGCTGAAGTCAGAAAGAAAAAGATGTGAATAAGTTGCTCATAGTGGGGGACTCGACTGTTAGGGGAACTTAGTGGGTGGTCTGTAATTTAGACCAGGTTGGAGGATAGTATGCTGTCTCCCAGGAATGGCAGCAGATAGGATACTCCCTACAAGGGTTGGTTAATAGAGAGGTGGGGGAAGGCCAGTTGTAATTATTCATTTTGGAATGAATGATCTGGCAGGGAGGACACAAGGGGTATTTAAGAACAGTTTGAGGGTACTTGGGCCAGGCTCAAGGGATTAGCTGGTACAGTGTTCTTGTTAGAAGTTCTCACAGTACACAGGAGGATAGGCAAGGATGCTGAAAATATTCCATTTTAATGACTGGTTGAAAAGGTGGAGTGCTAAATAGGGTTTCATTTCCTGAGAACTAGTGTGCCTTTTGGTGGGACAATGACCTCTTTTAACTGGGTGGCCTCATCCACAGGGGCAAACAAGAAGGCATGGACCAAAGGTTTGAGGCCTTCATCTTGGGGAGTTGAACTAGTAGAAGGCTGGTGCTAGGGTCACCCAATTGGTAAGCCAATTTTAGGGAGACCTAATAAGCACTCATCTGATCAGAATGGACATTCAGGTAGCTGGAGGTAACAAAGAGAGTACAGGGCAACCATCGTTTAATTTTTGCGAACTCTCTAACATGTTCCAAACACATTAATCAATTGTAAATTGTAAATAACTGCTGATCACATCTGGAATCCTCAGATTTATTAGATGGAATGTGGGAAATCCAATTGCTTTCTTAAAGATTATTAGGTTAAGCTAAACAATGTATTGCATTCTGAAATATGGTGCTTGTCTGATCTCTCTACACTGGCGTGCATCCAAAATAATTTTCTTCATTCTCTGTTGAAGGTAACATCTGGTATGCATGTATCATTGATTAGAATGTAAACTTTAATGTTTTTTTAGATACCCTAACAAAAATAAGAATATTTAATTATCGGATATACAGTAGTATATCTACAAGAAGGAAGATATGTTACCTAAACAATGCATAAATGAAGTCATGACAAATCAGTTTTAAGAAACCCTTGATGCCCCCCCCCCCCAGTTGAAAGCCATGAGAGATGGTCTTTTTATTATGGCTTGTGGTACTTTGTCACTGTCTCAAGCTGAAATTCACAAACAGCACCTTTTTAAATATATACAGTAACATTAGGCACTATTGATATTTTAGAGCAAAATGATCACTCATCATAGAAACATAGAAGCTGTCGGCAAAAAAGGATTCTTGGCCCACCTAGCCTGCCCTAAAGTCCCTACCTACTGTGCTATCATAGACCCTTATTGATCTCTGGCCTTACCACCCCCCCCAGCCCTTTTACTAAGGTTTCCCTGTGTCTGTCCCATGCATGTTTGAAACCTGTTACTGTTTTGGTACCTACCATCTCTGCTGGGAGGCTGTTCTAGGCATCCAGCACCCCTTCTGTAAAAAAATATGTCCTCACAACCCCTCTAAGTCTCCCCCTTTCAGCTTCATATCATGCCCCCTCATCCTTGACAACCTCTTTCTGTACAATATGCCACCCTCCTGTACCTTATCTATAACCTTGAGAGATTTGAATGTTTCTATCATGTATTCCTTTACTGTCCTTTCCTCCAGTGAGTACTTATTTAATTTCCTGAGTCTTTCCTCATAGGATTTCTGATGCAGGCCATGCACCATTTTGACTGCTCTTCTCTGTACTGCCTCCACCTGGTCTATGTCCTTCCTGAGATGGGGCCTCCAGAACTGGACACAGTACTCCAGGTGTGGCATCACCATTGATCTAAATAGGGGTAACACTATCTCCTTTTTCTGCTGGTGATACCCCTCCCTATACATCCCAGCTTCCTACTAGTTTTTCCTACTGCCTTATCACATTGCTTTTCTACCTTCAGGTCACTGGTTAGTTCATGTCCTTTGATTAAACTACCCATAATTAGATTAACCTATATTTCCTCTGCCAAGCTAAGATTTTTGCTGCCTTTAGCAGACAGAAACATAGAAACATCGAATTACATGGCAGATAAGGACTGCTTGGCACACCTAGTCTTCTCATTTTCCCAACCTACTGTAATACCGTAGACCCTACTTGATCTCCAGTGTAGCCCTCCCTTCCCTAATGACTAAGGTTCCCTTATACCTATCCCATGCATTCTTGAATCCCTCCACAGCTTTTGCCCCCAAAACATCTGCTGGAAGGCTGTACCAAGCATTCACTATTCTCTCTGTGAAGCAGTACTTCCTTACGTTTCTCCTGAGTCTACCCCTTCCCTCTTCATAGCATGCACTCCTGTTCTTAAGCATCTTTTTTTCTGAAAAATGCTTCCTTCTTGTACTTTATTTATATCCGTAAGATATTTGAAAGTCTGTATCACATCTCCCCTTTCCCTTCTTTCCTCCAAGGTATACATATTGAGGTCCTTTATTCTCTCCTCATATCCTGTCTGGTGCAGACCCTGCACCATTTTAGTTGCCCTCCTTGGGACCACCTCTACTGTGTCTGTGTCCTTCCGTAGATGTGATCTCCAGAGCAGGACATAGTACTACAGGTGAGGTCTCACCAATGATTTATACAGTGGCTTTACCACCTCCCTTTCTCTGCTGGTGATACCCGTAAGCAATAATACTCTCCAGGGTGGGTGGTACTGGGCTATACTGGACTATCCAGGGCCATAATGAGGCCTAGCACCACAGGTAGATGGCCTTTTTTACCCTGGAAGGTCTGGCATAGCCCAATTCTGCCTACCCTGGAAGGTATTATTGTAGTAAGAAAATGGGCTATAGGTAAAAGTTATACAAAATATATATATATAAAAAAAATTAATTAAAAACAAGTAGAAAGCAATAAATTAACTTTTTCTGTTAAGTGGTTCCTGTAGTAGTGCCAGCTTGGGTACTGCTGCTAGTTACATTGTTAGGCTTTATTTCCACTTTTCTTTCTTGTTTCTTAGTTTGTTAATAACACACACACACACACACACACGCATGCATGCATGCATGCAGGCCACACACCCACCAGTAAAAAGTGAGAAAGTGAGTGTTGTATTTTAGGCTTGTGGTCTTTGAATAAACTTTGCAGTCATTTCTCTTCCCCTCCCTACCCCAGAGTTGCAGTCAGTGTTTGTAAATCTACATGGATTGTGAGAATGATTCCAAAAGGAATGGATGTTAAGGAGCTGCTGCCCACTTTCAAGTGTAGCGTGAGCATCCAGCACTAAGGTACGAAAATTTACTCTTTTTTTTTTCTGGTGGGTGTTGTGAGAGGAGCAGTCTTAAGGGAAAAAAAAAGGCAGTTTGTGGTTTCAGCTCCTTGCCCCCCCTGTCAGGTTATACTTGGCAGTAAGGTATGCTGGTGCTTAACTCATGGTGCTGATTTGTTTTTTAGTTGTGACAGCCAACTGTTAGCTTGAGAAAGGATGGTGGCCAAAATGTTTTATGAGGTCCACGAAGGGGGAGAAAAAAGTAATTTCTATGAGAACTTGAACTGCTTGGTCAATGGGAGAGATGGGCAAACTCAGCAAAATTCACTCTGTGAATTAATTTGAGAATTTAGTTCAATTCACGAAGCACAAATTTGCAAAATTTGTGAAATTTGCAGATTGCAGAGGGCAGAAATTCACCACGAAGTGCGAAATTTCTCCCACAAAATTTACACTTCGTGTGAAATTCCAGACTTTATAGCAAAAACATCATGTTTTAGGCAAAGTCAAAGTTTCCCAGGTCTAGGGAAACTTCCCAAAGCTTAGCAAAGTGCGAATTGTTGGCACTTTGTGCAAACTTTGCCGTTGAAGTTTTACTTTGCCACATCTGCAGCTGATAGTACCGAGTGGGGCTGGGGAGACCCTCACTTAATGATCTGAAAAAAATTCTGACAGATCAACATTCAAAATTTGTAGTGCCCAATGATCCCCTAATTAATAGCACAGAAAATGTATTATGATGCCATATTGGTCCTTGTGAAAAAAGATACAGAAAAAAGTGATGATTTGATACCTTTTTTTAAAAAAAACATATTTTATTGTTGTACAACACGTGTAAAACAGGTGTTACATTCCATTTCCATATTGTTTCTGTTTCTTATGACACAATATATCTATTTGACAGGTACATTGATATATGATTTATATCTTACTGTCTATTTATTATTTTTCCTTTGGTCTTTTATATCCCATAGGTCAAGGAATCCAGTTGGAATGTATCTTCCTTTAATGTACCAAGTGTCCATGTGCTTCTCAGTAATTGGCAGAAGAAAGATGATAATGTATAAAATAGTTAACTTTAAAAATAAAGAACATTTGGCTGGTAAGGGTAATTAATTATGACTGTCTTTTTCTTTCATTTTATGTACTGCTCAGCCGTTCTTGAACAATATTCCTTCTCCCTTGACAGGCTAGGACCCATGATCTTTTGTTCCAACCCTATATAGCAGGGGTTCTCAAATGGTGAGGCCAGCCTCCCTGGGGGAGGCCCCAACCTGTTCCAGGGGAGGCTCAAGCAAGTCTGAAAAAGAACTGCATTTTAATTTGGGGTTTTATATATTTTGTGTGAAGAGATGAAGCAAACTGAGAGAGGATAATAATAGGTGAATTTTATGTATTTATTTACTAATAAGTAACAAGGGAAGGTGAATGAGCCAAGGCTCATTTCAGGTGTACCTGGGGAAGGGTAGGGGAGTGAATACATTTCAAAAGGTAACTGCAAAACAATGAAGAAATATACAGTGAGCAATAGTGCAAATAAATATGAACAATAAATTAATAATGAGTGGTGATAATTGATCAATTTGTAAACTGATGGCAGAACAGCCCAAATACAAGGGTTGAGCATAGAAGTGCTAAGAGCAATAGCAGGAAGGAGAAAAGTAATCCCTGAGATGTTGCTTAGGAGCTGGGAAGAGGAGAGAGAGAGAGAGAGAGGTAAAGTATGCAGGAAGGTTATTTCATATAGAGAGGAAACAGGGGAAGTAGTCTGACACATGAAGGTACTGCAACAAGGGGTAACAATGGTTCAAGAATGAAAATGGCAGAGCAAGTAGGTTGGCCTGTTTTGGGGGTTACAATAAGCTTAAATAATAATATTTGTTTATTTTATTTATTTTATTCGGATAACACCTTTGAGCACAGGAGCTATTTTTCAAAAGTTCCAAGTCCGTATAAGACAAAGAACTGAATGTGAGTCAAGTACTCAAAGGGTTTCAATTTATTCATGGTGTACTGCATAAGTACAGTATGTTAATTTTCTTTGGGGAGGCCCAAGATTATTTCAATTTTTTGGGAAGGCTCAAAATCTTTTCCATGGATGTGGGGAGGCTCACTGTGACAAAGTCTGAGAACTATTGCAGTATATAGAGACCTGTTGAGACATAACAGACATCCCCTTCCTCTCTTCCAGAAGAGTCATAAAAGGAAGCCATATCCCATTAAATTCATCTGTCTGGAGGTGAAGTTTCACCATTAGTTTTCCTTTTTTTTTGTATATTTTTAAGGATATCAGTCCAATCCTGAACCCTGGGCAGCTCTGCTGAGAGCCACCTTCTGATAAGTGCTTTACCTGCTGCTGCCAATAGTGTCCCTTGAAATGATTTTTGACCACTGGTACTTTTTCTTTTGAGGGGAACACCTAAGATCATATGTTCAACAGAAGGAGGGGTGTCTGCTCCCATCATCTTAAGATACAACCTCATTATTTTCTCCCAGATAGGTCTGACCAGGGACAGGCTCAAAATATATGGTAATGTGAACCTACCTGCCCACAGCCCCTCGGTAAAGTTCTGACCCTGCAGGGCCGAAGTACTTAGTTCTTGATGGGGTGTTAAAAAATGTACTTATTAACTTTCATCTAAACTCCTTCCAGTTAGGGGAAGCAGATGTTGGAAAAACTCCCTCCCAGCTCCCGGCCAATCTCTCCCATGTCTGTTGACATTTTGGTGCTTCTCCCCTTTTACTGTCCATGTAGACCTTAACCAGATGGGAAATCATTTGTCTCTCCTCTTGATTTGTAACCGTTTTCTCAAGTAGATCTTCCAAGGGGTGAGGATTTTGCTGAATTTTCTGTTTATTATTGTCTGTACATATAAAGGACATTACCTGGAGGTAGCGATAAAAATGTAAGCGGGGTAAACCATACTCCCTTTGAAGTTGTTCAAAGGTGTTAATCTGGTTCTGGGCCATGAATTGACTGAAAAAAAGAAGCCCATACCTGCCCCAAGTGTGAAATGTCTGGTCCTGTCATGGGGGGACAAAACCATAGTATTCTGAAATCTTTGTCTGACTAGAGAGTGATTGTGTTATATCTAGTTCCCTTTTTACCATTCCCCAGACTTTATAAAGATGTTCTTGCCAAGGATTCAGTAGTTTTGCCCTTGCTAGTATAGATGGCAGGGCTTTAAAGTCTACTCTGGATCCACAGTTAGTGTAGCATTGCCCTCAATGTGAACTCAAACATTGTCTGGGTCTTTTTCTTAAATATGCTACCCATAGCGTTATCTGGGCCATCTTGTAATAATGATTCAAATTAAGTAGTCCCAATCCTCTCTCTGATTTAGGCCTCTGAAGCATATTCCATTTTATTCTCATTTTTTTTATGGTTCCATATAAATTTGTGTAGAGCTTTATCTAATTTTTGCCAATCTGCTGTGGGTATACTAAGGGGCAAAGAAATAAACAAGAACAAAAACCTTGGCAAAATGTTCATCCTGACAGAGTCTATCCTGCCCATTAATGATAAAAGAAAAGATTCCATCTCTGCAGGTCCTCACAGACTTCTTGTAACAGCCTAGTATAATTAGCTTCATAAAGGTGTATTAAGTTTACTGGTATATGTATACCTAAGTATCTAATACTGTTGGATGTCCATTTAAAGGGTAGAGTTTGTTCTAATTCTGTCGTGCGGGGGCCGCTCACCAGTAACACTTTGGTTTTGTCATAATGAGTTTAAAACCTGATATTTCACTGTATCTTTCTAATATGTTTGCCAATATAGGATAGGTTACTACTGGGTTCTGAAGATACAACATTGTATTGTCTGCATACAGTGAGATCGGTTTTCTTCTCCCCTATAGTGATTCCCTTCAACCCTAGATTTGTACTGATGTGTTCTGCTAGGGGCTCCATACTAAGGGCAAACAGCAAAGATGATAAGGGACAACCCTGTTGTGTGCCTCTCTGAATCTTTACCTTATCCGAGACCGTACTGTTCACCTTTACTTGGGTCATTGGGGTCTTGCATATTGCTTGGATCCAATTCAAAATTTCTTCCTAAAGCCAAATTTAGTTAGTGTTTTTGAAGGTATTCCCATCGAAGCGGTCAAATGCCTTTTCAGCAGCTATTGTGATGGCTATTTGTGGGATCTTTGCTTGTTTACCACTTTGTAAAATATTTAGGCATCTCCTGACGTTGTCCTGAAGATATCTAAAGGGTACAAAACCCACTTAGTCTGGGTGGACAAAGGCCAGTAATATTTTATTCAGTCTGGAGCTTAGGCCTTGGTGAAAATTTTGAAGTCTACTTTCAATAAGGAAATCGGCCTATAAGAGGCACAGTTTTCCAGGGGTTTTCTTTCTTTCTTTTGGAATTACTGCTACTAGAGCTTGTCTCCATGTGTTAGGGAAATCATTTGTATTTTCACATGAACTAAACAGTTTAGTCAGTTGGGGAGTTAACTGTTCTGCAACTTTTTGATATAATTCTATAATATAGCCATCTGTCCCTGGGGATTTGCCATTCTTCATCTCTTTTATCACTGCAGTAACTTTGGCTGTTGTAATTGGGGTATCCATTAATGTTTTATTCACTTCTGAGAGTTTAGGTAGGGTAATCTCCTCCAAAACTCTGTCTGTGTTATCATTAATATGATCTGTATTTACCTGATCAGAATATAGGGTGGCGTAATAGTTTTGAAAAGCCTTGGCTAACTCCTTTGGGGTATATATCTCTGATTGCCGCCCTCCTTCTGATTTCTTATGTTTTTAACATATCTTTCTGCCTGAAGCTTCCGAAGTCAGAATGCTAAAAGTCATCCTGTTTTGTTTCCTGTTCGTAGTATTTCTTGCTCATATAGTGCAGCTTCCTCCACCTGTCTATGTATTATATCTTGTAGGTCTCTCCTAACTTTCAGTAGTTCTTCTTCTTCTAAGTTCCTCTGGTTTGTTGTTTTATGTTCTTTCTCTAACTCTGCTAACATTTTATCTAATGCTTCTTGTTTTCCCTGCCCTTGCCTTTTCAATTTTGGAAGAATAAGAAATTATCCTCCCCTTTAATGTTGCTTTCAGGCCATCCCAATACCACTTCCATCCAGTTTCCTCTGGCTGATTATGGTATTGATAGTCCTCAATGGCAGCTTTAATTTGTTCCCTAAATTCTTCCCTTTCTAGTAGTGAGGCATTAAACTGCCATGTAGTAACTCTGTCCCAGTCTCCTAACTTAAGCTGCAGGAAAACTGCTGCATGTCTGACATCCATCATGGTTGTATTGTACAGTCTTGTATTCAAGGTCTGTATTTGACTACATAAAAAATAATCTATTCTGGAATATGTCTGGTTGGGATTTGAATAAAAAGCAAAGTCTTTGGTGTTTGCGTTCAAGTCCCACCAGACATCCAACAGTGCCAGCTCCTTTATTACTCCTCTAAGAGTCTTGCTTATTTTCTTGTTTGTTTTTAGGCTTTTGGAGGATCGATTCACTCCTGGGTTGAGGACACAGTTGTAGTCCCCTCCCACTAGTATCATTCCCTCCCCAATTCTGTTATTTTTCTGAACAATTTAGCATAGAAGGAAGGGTCATCCTCGTTTCGGGCATATAAATGAATGAGGTGTATCTTATGTGAAAATAGTTTCCCTGAAATTAATACTCCCCTACCATTTCCCCATGAGACTTCTAAAGTTATCTCTAAGGGGAGACCATTTTTAATAATTATTGCTGTCACCTGCTTTCTTACCCTTAGGGTGCAAGGAACCCACCACATGCCCCACCCACGATCTTTTTAACTTGTAATGTTCTAATGGGTTTAACCTTGTTTCCTGCAAAAAGCCAATATCTATGTTAGCCTTCTGTAAATAATGTAAGTTCTTCATCCTCTTTATTAGAGTATTAATGCCCTGAACATTCTTGGTTGCAATTTTAAGAGATCCCATTTATGGTTACTTTGTCCTACTTTTAAGTCTGCTCTAATATCTTATCTTGTTGGACATTGGCCGTCGTTGTCTCTCTCCATCTGTGTCTTTCTATATTATTCTCTGGCACTTTAAGAATGTTATTCCTAGCTAAATCAGCGTAAATAAAACATTCGCCACTTTAAGTGGTGCGTAACATCAACATGAAGCCTCTGCTTTAAACTCCTATGATGGGGCTAGTTGCTTAGCAACTACATATTTTTTGAACTTTTTAACATTCATGGTATGCTTCCAAGGTGTAAAGAAAAGTGCAGCGATAGCTGCTATGTTGTTGAAATACAAGCTAAGTCCACAATACTGTGGGTAAGTACTGTGGTACGCCATCCAGCGAATTTTCGTAGTTGTAAACCATGAGGTATTATAATGAAATCCCCTGTTAAGGTACCCCTGTTGGTTTGCCCAGCTCTAAAGAGCCTGGGGAGCTACTACAAATTGTTATCAGCCCTCCTCCCTTCCCTCCATTTCGTTTGGCAGAATAAGCAGAGAGGTTTTCTTCTCTTCTCCTCCCTCTCTTAAAGTTGAGCCAAACATGTACAGAACCTAAAATTTCTGTGTGACATACCTATCTAAACTAAAGTGCAGTTCATTCCAACTGCCACAGAAAAACATAAGTTTTGTAACCCTTGTGCTCCCCATTTACCATCTATGAGGCCTTCTGACCAGAGAATATCTTTTCCCCAGTTCCAGATTGTTAGGAGGGGTCCCTCTGCCATGGCAGAAAAGTTGTCAGGCAGGAAAGAAAATCCCCTTCCAGTAAAGAAAAATTGGCGAGATCTTTTTTGTTGGATAACTTACAGTCTTTCCCCAGGAAATTCAGGTTGTAACTCTCCTATTGCCTCCGTCTTCAGGTCTGATATCTGGCCGATGGGATCTCTCCTTCATCCATAGCTATGGTTGTCTCTTTCGCAACTAACTCTCTAAGATCGGTGCCAAGATGTGTAGGCCATAAGGGGACTGTGAGGGAAACGCATTGTGGCCTTCATGCTCTGCGCCATGCAGTTTTGGAGATCTCTTGTTCCAAGGCTGTTGTTAAGAATTCCAGAACCCTGATCCCCATCCTGTATAAGGTCGGGGTGGCTTCAAATAAGGATTGATATGTGTGAAGGCCAAATTCTGTAAAGAGGCACAGTCTGGCTGGATATAGCAAATGGATTTTGAGGTGTTTCTCTTTTGCCACTTTAACAACTTCTTTTACTTGTTTCCTCTTTGAGTTAAGAATGTCTAAGAAATCCTGATCAAAAGACAAATGTTGCCCATCTAATGTAATGTCTTTCGATTTCCATGCATTTTGCAGGATCTGTTGCCGGTCACAGTATTCAAGCATCTGGACAAATTTGGAGTGAGGCCGGGCATTTTGTTTCTTTGGCTATTGCACAAGTGATGGATGAGCTCTTTCAGTGATAAAGGAGTGGTCTACTGTGAGTTTCAGTGTGGATTCTAGTATATGTAAGACAAATGTGAGGCAGTAGAGCGCAGTGGTCTAAGGCTCTGAGCTGCAAATCTGGTGACATCCAGCAGACCAGACCTGGGTTTGAATCCCACAGCTTCCACTTGCATACTGTGTGACCCTGAACAAGTCACTTAACCTCCTTGTGTTCCCAGGTCACTCCTGTAAAAAAGCTTTCAGCTTAGTGTGCTATACCTGGTTAAACAACTAAATAAAAAATTTTCTCCATTTTGGAAAATGATTCTTCTGGCACTCAAAGATCCGAAAATTATTATGATGTGATTTGTTTTCTAAGTCGTACAGCTTTAGCTGCAACTCTCTTTCCCTTGTCATTAGATAGAGTATGGCCCGATCATGTTGTCCACTCGAGTCTGCCAGTGATCCCACCACCTGTTTGGTGGCTGCAGTGCATTTAGCGATGCTATGAAGTTAAGCTTTAACATCTGCCACTGAGGATTCCACCCTGTGGAGAGTCTTTATTATGCCATCTAGTTTTGCTATTATTGCACACTGATCTAAGGGCTCCAGGCCATCTTCGGAGTCTGCAGTGCTGGAGACTGGGGATATCGGGTGGGAGTGAACTGGTAGGCTGTGTTTGCTGTCTCTGGCCATCAGCGCTTTGAGCTTTGCTGATTGTGTACCTTTCCCCTTAATTTTGCCGGGTTGCCATTTCTCTCCGATGAATCCTTATCATCGGGATAATGGATGGCTGTGTTAGACTGCTTTTTATTGCTGTTTTTGATGCAGTGGCTCCCAGAGCTCTGAGATCAGGTAGCCATGCACTCAGTGACATCACCAGAAGTCCAATTTGATACCTTTTATTGGATCAACATAGTTTTTACAAAAGAAAATAGGTGCTTGAGCTTTAGGATTACATAGAATCCTTCATCTGAAAAATAATAGTTGGTTTGGAAGAATACACTTTCTTTAAGTCCAGATCATACATAAAAAACAGATAAAAATTTAAAAAATTCCATTGGCTTAAACTGCCTTTTAAAGATCGACACGGAACCAAATAAATGCAACAGAGTTCCATCGCAAGAAAGGTATGTCAAGGGAAAATGTCAAAGACAAGATAAGTTTCTTCCCTGAGAACAGCCATAAAACATACAGATGAAATAAGCTGAAGAAATACATAAAATATATTATGAACTTGCGATCGTAAATGAAGAAAGCTGATTGGCTTGACAGCTCTTTGAAGCCGTGATGATTTCGCTACATCATCACGGCTTCAAAAACTCGTCACCAGCCTCCTCACTGACAATGGCAATAAAATGCAGCTGCACTTAAGTTGCACTCGGTAGGGAAACATAAATCTTGCAACTCCTCCACAGAACAAGAAAAGTCCTGAGTCATCCTCAGCACGTTTCAAAACAAATTGGTACTCACAAATCTGGCTCTGGTGTCCCAAGACTTCGAATTTTACTTTCAGTCAGTACAGGGCACAAGTATTTAACTGGATAGCAGCTTCAGTGAAAAAAAATCCACTAGTGTTTCGGTAACTACTACTGACCGTTGCTGCCAAGTATGACATGCGGGCGGCCACCAGAAATAAACAGGAAGGCACACAGCTTCACCCGGTCTCAGAGTAGGCAGGAGGACCAGGTGAAATGCAGGACTGTTACTGTATATACAGCAGATTGATTATATACTGACACATTATAAAACAATGAACATATTAGGATACAGGATCTCAATTACTAGGGGTCTTTGTTAACTTTGATTTTTTAATGATACATTAATTCTTGGTGGAGGTGGGTGTTGTGGCAAAGTGTTGATTCCTCAGTGTTTGATTTTAATTGATAGAACTGTTATTTAATTGTACAGAATATTAGGTATATATGGTATAATATTAGGTATATATGGACAAATTTTGGAACAACATCTCTGAGGTGACAGGAAGATCCCAAAGAGGCTTCGTCCATGCTCAACATAAAGGCACTGCAACTGTTGATCCTCAAACCATAGCTGACACTTTCAATGAGGCTTTTACAGATCTTGGTCATGTCCTACCCCCTAACTTCTTCGACCCCACCCCTTCATCCTGCAATTTGCAGTCAGCAGAAAATACGAGGTCACACCCACCATTCAGCCTTAAAGTGGCGAGCAAAGAAGAAGCAAAGAAACACATTCTCAAAGTGCTTGGGAACACTAGGCTAAGTGGGATTCACTTGCCCTAAAGCTCATCACCTTCACCATTGATGAGGTACTGTCCCCTTGACAAAGATCCTTAACCGCCCCTCATGCTCTCCCAATTCCCACAAAATGGAAAGCCACCTTAGTCATGCCAGTACACAAGTCTGGGGACAGGGAATTGCACAGGAACTACAGGCCCATATCAATCCTCCCACCACTTTCCAAAGTGTTAGAGCAAATCAAGTCTGATCAATTGGTAGACTACATAGAGAAGTATAAACTTCACTGTAGTCAGCAACATGGGTTTAACAAAGGGCACAGCACTACTACTGTCCCGATCAAATTTTCAAACTATAATTGTGCCTTGGATCAAGGTCAATTAGTTGGAGCAATGTTTATTGACCTCTTCAAGGTGTTTGATACTGTAAACCACTCCCTACTTATCAAACAATTATCTGATCTAGATTTATCCATGGACATTGCCAATTGATTCAACAGCTACCTCAGTGGACACACTCAACAAGTCAGGATTTGTGATACGCTCTTGCAAAATAACTGGTTCATTCAGGTGTCCCACAAGGGTCTATCCTGGGCCCACTACTTTTCACCATATTCCTGAATCAGCTCCCAGCCTCCTGTCATGGTCAGATCCTACTCTACACAGATGACGCAGTTCTTTACACAAGTAATACTGATCCCACACTCCTGGCTACTCGGTTGTAGGCTAGCTTTACCAATGCTGAGGCCTGGTTCTACTCACAAAAGCTACTGTAGTCCTTAGCTACATAAAAACAAAAACAATGTTGTTTCACAGTGCACAAAACAGGTTCCACTCCCACAAACTGGAAATCAGAAATAGCTCAGGCATTATCCTAGAACAGACTCAACTTTTTAAGTATTTAGGAGTGATAATTGACAGCACTCTGTCATTCTCCAGCCATATTGACAATGTTACCAAAACAGTGACTACTCGTATTTAGCTACTATGCAAGCACAGACACTGCCTTACCCTGGAAGCCCTCAAACTTACTATACATAGTTCAATAGTCACAGTAATCGATTATGGGTTTGTGGTCTATGGATCCACCTCTGACACCACCCTGCAATGTGTCACCATTGCCCTTAACAAGGCCTGCCACGTTCTGACTGGGACCACCCACCTGACACACACACGTGACTTATATGAGCAAGCAAATTGGCTTCAGTTCAAAGGCAGACAATCCTAGTAATCATGCCTAGTAGCAAAAAGGCCTCCTCTGTCTCTTGCCTCCTGTTGTACAGTCAATGTTTAGGTCACCAAACCACACTCAGCATACTAGACACACCTTGAATCATGCGTTCCATGGTGCCTCGCTGCCATACCACTCAAGGGCAATGCTCATTTGCATATAGAGCACCACTGTGGTATAATTCACTCCACTGTGATGTTACCAAAAACCAAACACTGGGCTTCTTCAAAAGAAACTTCATCAAGCCCTAGTTGCCAATGCCTCCTAAAACAACCTGGGCCTGTTTCCACTCCTTTGCCCACACCCTACCCCACCCTTCCTTCACCCTACCATCCTACCCTTGCTGCTACCCTATAACTTACCTGCCTTCCTTAGGTTCCCATATACCAATCCCAGCATCAGATTATGCTTGCTGCTCCATAGAAGGTATCATCAGTTCCTACACTGATTGCACCACTGGCGTGCACTCTTAAACTGAATGACACAGCCCAAGTTTGTCTGCTGATATTCCCCTCCTGCCAACCCCCCCCCCAGCTCAGACAATGTCTTTGGCTGTATCCCTGCTCTGGCACAATGTTAGGCCCTAGCCCTTAGCTTCTGTCAGTCCTGTAAGACCATGTCCTTAGTTGTCTTTCCCTCATTTTGTCTCTGACAATGCCATTTGTCTGCATCTTTTTCATCCTATAGCTGGATCCCAACTCTAATGCCCTTCCTTGCTAGTTAAACTTACTCCTAGCCTCTATATGTCTGCAAAATACCTGTTTTGTTACTTAAATCCATATGTGCTTATTTTATTGTTACCTTTACTCCTAGGATCTATATATTTTCTCACTATACTGTTTGTTCTGTTCTTTGTTATTTATTTATTTATTTAGCTTTGTTGACCAGGTAAGTACAGTAGACAAGACAATTGCCTATTTTCAGGTACGACCGGGAGAGTACAGGAATTACAGATTTAAATACATAGGACAACATGATACAGATTAAAACAGCTTACAGGTCATATAAGGGATAGCTTTGTACAGTATGTACACAACAGAATAACACATGTAGCAACTAAGAGCAGTACAAAGGTACAAGTTGAGATGCAGCAGATACAACACTATTTACAACTTAAAGGCCCCAGGAAGTCGAGTCTTTTGTCCAGAACACATCCAGAGGAGAGGAGTGCTGTGAGGGGTCAGGATGGATCATGGGGGTTTGGGGCAACCACAGGCCAAAGAGAGTTTGAGGTGGTTCCATAGGGAGGATTGAAGGCACACCTGTGAGTGGGAGGAGCAAATCTGGGCAGGGAATGCATTCCACAGCCTGGGAGCACAAGCAGCAAAATCTCTACCCCCCATTAGAGTCCGGGTAGCAGGTATCTTAAGGATGGCGGGCCCCTGAGACCTGAGGGAATAGGATGAGGAGGCAGCTGGGACAAGGAATTTCGCCAGCCTCGGAGGGGTTCCAGTGCCAAGAATCTTTCCCGTGAAGCACCCTAAGACAAATTCTATGTGATTTGAGGGGGAGAGCCAGTTCAGCTTGCTATAAAGGTCACAATGATGGATAAGATGAGGGGCAGCCGGAGCAAAGTGGCAGACATTGTTGTAGGCAGTAGACCACCTAGAGAGGTGCGCTTTGGAGGAGCGGGCAAACAAAAGGGGCCCATAGTAGAGCGAAGGGAGGAGCACACCACTGGCAAGAGCAAGATGGGTAGCAGGAGTAAGGTTGCTTTTAGCTCTGTAGGCCAGACCCAGTTTGCAGTTGACAGTCTTACATATATTTTGAATATGGTGGCCAAGGTCAAGCTGTGGGTCCAGTGTCACCCCAAGGTATTTAAAGTTATCAGTAACAGGGATCGGACTACCGTCCGTACCAGTAATGCATAACGGAGCAGGAGAGGCCTTAATCTTAGCTTGAGACCCAAAGAGCATGGCCTGGGTTTTTTTAAGATTAAGAACCAACTTGTGGGACGAGATCCAGGACTGAATCCTCCCTAAGTCCTCACTCAGGTGGTGATTAATGACCCCTATGTCTGGGGAGTGAGTGCAGATGACCAGGTCATCAGCATAGAGGATTGGCTTACAGTGAACAGGGGTGACGGGGAGAATGTTTACAAAAATGGAGAAGAGCAGGGACCCCAGGACAGAGCCTTGGGGGCACCCATGGTTACAGAAATAGAGCCTGAGAGCTCCTTGCCATATTTGACAAGCTGCTTTCTGCCATGTAGATAGTTGGAGAACCAATGGAGCACACCAGGTGAAGACTATAGGACCTCAGCTGAGTATAGAGCATGGCATGATCAACAAGATCAATGGCCTTGGAGAGATCTATAAAGATAGCCCCAGAGAGTTTGCCCTAGTCCATAGCCACCCTGATCCAGGATGAGACAGTGACAAGGGCAGAGGATGTGCTGTGCCCTTTCCTAAAGCCATGCTGCACAGGTGACAATAGGTCATGTGACTGCAATTACTCTGAGAGTTTCCCTGCCACAACTTTCTCAAGAAGTTCGCTGACCACTGACAAAATGGATATCGGACAGTAGTTTTCAATCAGTTTGGGTTCCCCTGTTTAAGGATAGGACCACCTGAGTGACCTTCCATATGTCCGGGATAACACCAGATGACAGGGACAGATTGAAAATATGGGTCACCAGGGGCAATACTATAAGCACCAAGACTTAGGGCTTCAGTTCCAACCCATCATGGCCAGCACGAGAAGGGGAGAGGTCCGAGAGCAATCTCTGCACCTCTTGCACCATCACTATAAAATGAAAGGGCAGGCAGGGTGGTGGAGGGACTGGGACCTGTTCACCATTATCACCTCCACCAGGGGAATGACGAGGTGAAAGCAGACAGGTCAGAGAAATACAGGTCAAATGCATTTCGATGGTTAACGTTGTTTCAGCTAGCTCCATCAATAATCTTATCAGAGGTCTCACCACTGGGAACCACTAACTATGTTTTAATGTTCCTCCAGAACCTCCTGGGGTCCCTAGCTGAGTCCAGCAGTACCGTTTACAAAACTCACTTTTAGCAGTCCTTATAGCCTTCTTACACTCATTTCTGATTTTCCTGTACTGCTGAAATACAGCCTGATCCACCGTGGCCTTGAATTTTGCCCAGCACTTATCTCTATACTTCATAAGGGCTAAAGACTCCCATGAACCACTTTGTAGCCAATCCCCTCACCCTCCGTCTGATGAGGGGGGCATGCTTATCCTGCAGAGCCCTAAAAGTGCTGAGGAAGTGACTGACAGCAGATTGGGAGTCCTGGGCATTCCATACTGCAGACCAGTCAGTGTGCTGGAGATCATCATGGAAGGAGCCAAGATCAAACCCAGAGTAATCTCTGACCTGAATGATCTTATGTGGAATTTTCAGGGAGCGGATCTTCCACACATAGTACACAGGGGAGTGGTCACAGATGGAGTCAGGAAGGATGCCCGATGGGCTGATCCTCTCCGTCTGTTCGTCAGGACCCAGTCCAGAAGAGGGCTCACTACACCACTGGGTGAGCACCTGGTAGGATCCTTGATGAGCTGCGACAAGGAGATACCAACAAGCAGCAGCTCAAATGCTTTGGTGTTACTACCAAGCCAGTTAAGGTTAAGATCACCTAGGATAATTAGCACATTATGCGGGTCACGGCTCCAACTGTGTTGAGGAGGACGGACAGCCCTCTAGACCCCCCTTGGAAGGATTGTAGGTAAATATGATATTTATCTTTTTGGTCATCCCAAGCAACAGTACCGTGTGCAGTAACTCACAGGGGGACTGCAATGGCTGTTGACAGGGTAAAACCGACAGGTTGAGGTGGCTCGTGTAATAGATCAAAATGCCACCCCCCCTTTTTTCCTGAAAGATCTAGCCTGACAAGGTCATAGCCAGGAAGGGCACACACAGAATTTAGAGTAGAGGGTTTAAGCCAAGTTTCTGTTATGCCAAGGATGTCAGGTCTGTGGTAGGTGACCCAAGCAAGAAGTTCCACCAAATTGGTCAGGAGGCTATGAATATTGAGATGAGCTATTTTCAGCCCTTTGACTACCGACCAGCCCACCGCTGAGGGGAAGGCTTGGCAAGACGGACCAGGGTTAAGCTCAATGTCACCTGCTAGTGCTAGGGTCACCAGTAGTAGCCAAAGGAGCTGCCTTAAGGAAGGGGAGCCATCCCTGGCAGGCAGCTTGTGGCCATATTGCTTGACCATGAGGGTAGGCACAGGGGGCACCAAGGTCAAGACTGCAGAGAACCCAGGGGGTTTGCCTCCAGCTATAAGGTTGAGAATGTGAAGTCAGTCTCCACAGGCTGGGTACAAGTGCCCCAGGGTTCTCCCACAGAAGGAGCACTGGCACCAGTAAACCAGAGGATGCTAAGGACAGTGAGGAGACCAAAGGTGAATGGGGCACGAGTGGAAGGTGACACTATCGTAAATAAATGCTCAGGGTTTCCATGTCAATACCAGGGTAGTTGGCAGGAGCAATGGTAAAAAAAAAACTATGCTAATCACTGGGCCCCAAGTAGCAGCCAATGGAGCCTCCCACAAGAAAAAGACTGGATGTCCAGCAGCTACCATCCACTATTACTGGAATTAGTGAGCCCACTCATCCAAGTGAACACTGATTATGTCCCAAATTTAAGAGCACCCGTGCTATACTAAGGTAATAGCCACTACATAGGAACGTTCAGCCCCACTAAGGGGATCCCACCCATGGACGTGAGGCAGGGACCTCTGCTTACAATGCAAGCGTCACTGGCCTAGTGTGGCTACTAGGGCAGACTCAAACAGACATTGGCTATGCTATACGAGCAATACGGGACAAGAAATTTACATAGCAGAACAGTAGACAAGATTAATCATGCTGGCAATCAGTCAATAGAATAGTGAGTACGTCCATGAGAGATATATGTTCATGCAACTAACAGATTGTATAACAGGATGCTTTTAGGTTTGTTTAACAGATATGTTTTTAGATTTGGATGGCAGCTGAGTTACTGCCCATTGCCAGACCTGATTGGTCCTGGACAGCAGGAGGGCATGGCTACCGGGCATTAAAGGGAGGAGGGAACGAGGTGGGTGGGTGGCCGAAAATCAAGTCAATTAGCAGCTGCTTCTTCCTCTGCTACTGCCCAGCCCCTACGTTAATTGCCTCCAGAAAAATGTCTTGTTTCATCGGGGGAGGTCCGCCCAGCTTTCAATTAATCGCCGGTGCCTCAACCCCGAGGTGCTCCATCTTCAGTCATTGTGTGGGAGTCACTGGCAAAAGCCTCCCACTCCCCCCAGCGAGATCTGTCTTGGACCAAGTCAGATTTCAAGCCCAGCCTTTAAACCAGGCTGCCCGAATGTCACTGCAGCTGTAGTCCAATTGAGCGCAGCTGTCTTTTTTAAACTGGCAGTTGGCGCCAAAGGTTGCTGGGGCTCCGATTTGAGAACAAAGAGCTGGCTGGTGAGAAAATCAAGTCAATTAGCAACTGCTTCTTCCTATGCTGCTGCTGTCCAGCCCCTACGTTAACTGCCCCAAAGAAAAATGTCTTGTTTTGTCAAGGGAGGTCCACCCGGCTTTCAACTGATTGCCGGTGCCACAACCCCGAGGTGCTCTGTCTTCAGTCATTGCGGGGGAGTCACTGGCAAGAGCTGCCTGCTCCCCCAGCAAGATCCGTCATGGACCAAGTCCGATTTCGAGCCCAGACTTTAAGCCAGGCTGCCTGAACGTCACAGTCCAATTGGGCGCTGCTGTCTTTTTTAAACTGGCAGTTTGGTGCCAAAGGTTGCTGGGGCTCTGGTTATGATGTGGAGCCTATGTAAAAGAGCCTTAGGCTCAAAGGTATTAATTCCAAGACTGAAATAAATAAATAAATAAACAAACATGTTGAACATGGACATATTAGGATAACAGCATCTCAATAACAAGGGGTCTGTGTTAGGTTTCGATGTTTAATGTGCAGAAACACTAATCACTTGTTACAGAGTTGCTGATAAATCATGTTTAAACAGTATAAATTTGAATATTCACGAATAATATTGACTTATTTTACATTGGTTTTAAGACATACATACAGTGGCGTGAAAAAGTATTTGCCCCCTTCCTGATTTTCTCTATTATTGCATATTTGTCACACTGGATGTTTTCAGGTCTTTAGACAAAATATAATATTAGATAAGGGAACCTGAGTAAACAAATAACACTTTTTTTTTACTTATTTCATTTATTTAATGAAAAAGTTAACCAACACCAACTGGCACTGTGTGAAAAGTAATTGCCCCTAGTTAAATCAACCCAATTAAAGGGATAATTAGAGTCAGCTGGTTGAACACAGCCAGGCTTGATTACAGCCAGCCCTGCTCAATATAAACCTCACTTATTTTGACCCTTACCATCAGAGTCACGTTCCAGCACAAAGATTCAACAAGCACATTATGCCATGATCAAAAGAAGTTCCTGAAAAGATCAGAAAAAAATGTGTTGCCCTCTATCAGTCTGGAAGGGTTACAAAGCTATTTCTAAGGCTCTGGGACTCCATCAAACCACAGTGAGAGCCATAATCTCCAAATGGAGAACACTTGGAACAGTAGTGAATCTTCCAGGAGTGGGCGGCCTGCAAAAATTACTCCAGGCGCAGCGTAAAATCATCCAAGAAGTCTCTAAGGATCCTAAAACAACATCCAAGAACTGCAGGCTTCTCTTGCCTCAGCTAAGGTCAGTGTTCATGACTCCACAATCAGAAAGAGACTGGGCAAAAATGGGCTTCATGTGAGAGTAGCAAGGCGGAAACCACTGCTAACCAAGAAGAACATAAACGCTCATCTCTCATTTGCCAGGAAGCACCTGGATGATCCACAAGCCTTTTGGGAAAATGTTCTATGGACAGATGAGTCCAAAGTGGAACTTTTTGGATGACATGGATCCCATAATGTCTTGCGTAAAGCAAACACAGCATTCCACAGTAAGAACACCATACCAACAGTCAAACATGATGGTGGTAGTGTGATGGTGTGGGGATGCTGCTGCCTAAGGACCTGGATGACTTGCCATAATTAAAGGAACCATGAATTTTGCTCTGTACCAGAATATTCTTAGAGGAGAATGTCCAGTCATCCTTCCGTCAAGCTGAAGCTGAAGCGTAGTTGGGTCATGCAGCAAGACAATGATCCAAAACACAAAAGCAAGTCCACATCAGAATGGCTAAAAGAAGTAAAATTAAAGTTTGGAGTGGCCTAGTCAAAGTCCAGACTTAAACCCAATAGAGATGTTGTGGCAGGACCTGAAACAAGCAGTTCATGCTCGAAAACATACCAAATGTTACTGAATTAAAGCAGTTCTGCGAGGAAGAGTGGGTTAAAATTCCTCCACAGCGATGTGAAAGACTGATATTGAATTACAGGAAGTGTTTGGTTGCAGTCATTGCAGCTAAATGTGGCGTAACCAGTTATTAAGTGTAAGGGGGCAATTACTTTTCACACAGTGCCAGTTGGTGTTGGTTAACTTTTTCATTAAATAAGTGAAATTAGTAAAAAAAAAACAAGTGTTATTTGTTCACTCAGGTTCCCTTTATCTAATATTACATTTTCTCTAAAGACCTGAAAACACCCAGTGTGAGAAATATGCAATAATAGAGAAAATCAGGAAGGGGGCAAATACTTTTTCACGCCACTGTATCTGAATAGTACTTACACTATATAAATGTGGAAAACAGCTGGTTAATGCTGAATTTACTCTGTGACATGTTGTCTGTAAACCCACATTTTTGCCTAACACAAAGATATTTTCTTATTTAGAAGACTTTTAACATTATATACCATGCATTTCTTCAGCTTATTTCATCTGTATGTTTTATGGCTGTTCTCAGGAAGATGCTTATCTATTCTGTGACATTTGACCTTGACATACCTTTCTTGTGATGGAACTCTGTTGTATTTATACGGTTCTGTGTTGACCTTTAAAAAGTAGTTTAAGTACAAAATAAAACGCACAGGCACAAGTCTGCAGCTAGGCAAATTTACTGAGAACAAAACACATTACAAAGCAGCATACATACACACAAAGTAACCATACAGGGAGTTCTGCTTGCCTCCATCTGCACTGTTACTTTGTATGTATGTGTGCTGCTTTGCAATGTTTTTTTGTACTCAGTAAATTTACCTAACTGCAGCCTTGTGTCTGTGCATTTTGTTTTGTACTTTTTGCTTTGCTCTCATGGCGCACAGACTCTTGAGAGTGGACCGGGTTCCTCCTGTCTGTTTTTGCCAAAAGCAGTTTAAGCCAATGGGATTTTTAACAATTTTTTATCTGTTTTTTTTTATGTATGATCTAGACTTTAAGAAAGTGTATTCATCCAAACCAACTGTTATTTTTCTGATAAAGGATTCTATGTAATCCGAAAGCTCAAGCACCTATTTTCTTTTGTTACATGTATGTTGGTCCTAATTAATGGGGCACCCTGAATGGGCACTTGATTTTAACCGGGCTCTGTTGAAAAATAAATGCATGCTTGACCATGGCTTTCAGCCAATCAGCATACTTTATTTTCAAGCCCATTTTCTAACCCCCTATGCACCCTAGCATCCCACTGGCACTGCCCACAACCTTGTTACACTTTTTGGCCATCTTTAGGACATCAGATATGATTACTTCCAGGTCTCTTTCCTGTTTGGTGGTCGTCAGTACCACTTTCCATCTTGTATTCACCCCTGGGTTTCTATGTTCTAAGTGCATGATTTTGCACTTCTTCACATTGATACTTAGTTGCTATACCCTTGACCGCTCCTCAAGCTTTCTTAGATCCCTATTTACCACCACCCCCAGAGTGTCTGTTCTATTGCAGATTTTAGCATCGTCTGCAAAAAGGCACACCTTCCCTTCTAGTCCCTCTGTAATTTCACTAACAAGTACATTAAAGAGGACTTGTCCCAGTACTGATCCTTGTGGCACCCCGATGGTCACCCTCCCTTACTCAGAGTGAACTGTGTTTACCACCACCCTGTGATGCCAATCCCCCAACCAGTTCCTTACCCAGTTTAGCACTTTTGGCTCCAGTCCCAGGCTACCCAGCTTGCTTACTAGTCTCCTATGTGGAACACTGTTGAAGGCCTTACTGAAATGTAGGTAGGCCACACATATCCCTCCACCTTTATCTACTTCCGTGGTCACCCAGCCAAATAAATTTATCAGATTGTTTGACATGACTTCCCCCTGGTGAATCCATGCTGTCTCAGATCCTGTAAGCTGCTGTTATCAAGATATTCCACAATCCTTTCCTTCAGCAGTGATTCCATCAATTTCTCCACCACTGAGGTCAAGCTGACTGGCCTGTAATTTTCAGCCTCCCCCTGCAACCACTTTTGTGAAGTGAGAACTACATCTGCTCTCCTCCAGTTCTCTGGGACCACTACCAACTCCAGTGAGTGGTTGAACAGGACTGTAAGAGGGGTAGCCAGCACCTCTCTGAGCTCCTTCAATATCCTTGGATGTATTCTGTCTGGCCCCATTGCCTTACACAGATACATAGATGTTGTTGGCAGATAAGGGCCTTCAGCCCACCAAGTCTCCCCGTGAATGAATATAACCGTGCTTCTTCAACCTACCCTGGAACTAGGCTGTCCCTTCCCCCAAATACCAGGATCCCCTTATGCTTATCCCATGCATTCTTAAATCTTGTAATTATTTCTGCCCACACCTCCTCTTCAGGCAGGCAACTCCATTTTTCCCTTACCCTCTCTGTGAAGAAGCACTTTCTCATGTTCCCTCTGAACTTCTCTCCCTCCAGTTTCATCTCATGTCCCCTAGTCTTTGTGCATCATTTTCTCTGGAAAATTGTGTTTTCCTGCACCTTGTTTCTCCCCATAAGGTACTTAGAGAGAAGCCAGCCAGGATGAATCACAGTGTTACTGGTTTACTGCATGACAAAAGGGATTAACTCCCATTGAAATTGCATTGTTTGCTGCAGTAACTCTACTGCAGAATTTTGCAGTGCTGCGCTTCATCCTGGTGGGCTTCACTGTATATGTCTCAATCATATCTCCCCTCTCCCTTCTCTCTTCCAGGGAGTACATATTTAAGTCTTTCAGCCTGTCCTCATAGGGTTTGTAATGTAGTCCTTTCACCATTTTGGTTGCCCTCCCTTGGACTGCCTCCACCCTGTCTATGACCTTATGTAGGTAAGACTTCCAGAACTGGACTCTGTACTCAAGGTGTAGCCTCAACAATGTCCTGTACAGTGGAATTATGACCTCCCTTTTCCTGCTAGAGATACCCCTACCTATGCATCCTAGCATCCTGTTTGCTTTTCCTGCCACCTTGTCACACTGACACCTCACCTTGAGGTCATCGGAGATGATAACCCCTAGGTCCCTTTCCTACTTGGAGCATTTTATAACCACTTTCCCAGCTGATATGCAGTTTCTGGATTTTTGTGTCCCATGTGCATTATTTTACACTTTTTTTGTGTTAAATCTCAACTGCCAATTCCTTGATTAGTCATTGAGTTTCTGCAGATCTCTCCTCATTCTATCCATACCTTCCGGCATGTCCACCCTGTTGCAGAGCTTTGTGTCATCAGTGAACAGGTATATTTTGCCTTCTAGGTCCTCTGCAATGTCACCTATAAAGATATTGAAGAGGACCAGTCCCAGCACTGATCCTTGTGGAACCCTGCAGGTCACCTTCACCCCTGTGAAGTGACAGTCATTTATCACACCCTCTGTGTCCTACTATCCAGTCAATTTTCCACCCACTTGACCACCATCTTACCCACTCCCATGTTTCCCAGCTTGTTTAACAGTCTTCTATGGGGCACAGTGTCAAAGACCTTGCTGTAGTCCAGGTAGGCCACATCCACTGCCTCCTCCCAATCCACCTCCCTTGTAACCCAGTAGAAGAACTCAATGAGGTTAGTCTGGCATGACCTCCCTCTAGTAAAACCATGTTGCCTTGGGTCCTGTAGACCACTGGCAACTAAGTGTTCCTCTGTTCTTTCCTTCAGTAGTGATTCCATGATCTTCCCCACTGCTGAGGTTAGGCTGACTAATCTGTAGTTTCCCGCTTCTTCTCTGTTTCAGCTTTTGTATAGGGGAGCTACATTAGCTCTCCTGCAATCTTTGGGTACCACACCTGTTTCCAGTGATAGGCTGAGAAGGGTTGCCAGAGGTTCTACCACCACCTCTCTTAGCTCCTTCAGCACCCTGGGGTGTACCCCATCTGGTCCCATAGCCTTATTGACTCTTATTTATTCCAGTTCCCTTAGGATCCTTTCCCTTGAAAAATGACTTTTTCTGTGCCCTTCCTACCTTTTCTGCTCCCTTCTGCACCATTTCTTGTCCCCTCCTCTGTAAAGACTGAGTAGAAGTATCTGTTCAGTATGTCTGCTTTGCAGTTGTCATTCTCTACTCTATACCCGTCATCCCCTTTTAGCCTTACTATCCCTCCCTTTGACTTCTTTTTTCTTTGATGTACCTGTAAAAGCTCTTGTTCCCCCCACCACCTCAACAGATATGTTTTTTGTCCCTTCCAGATTTGAGAGCTCCTTTAGGACTCTCTCCTCTGTCAATACACTAGTTTCCACATCCCTTCCTGCAATGCTTCTGTCACTTAACTGTGGTCCCTTACCTTTCCCTTCCTCCATGAGCACTTAACAAAAATATTTGTTCTGGATGCCTGCTTTTTTCTGGTTCCCCTCCACACACACCTCCCATCCCCCCCCTTAGTCTTACAATCCCTCCCTTGGTTTTTATCCTTTCACTTACTTATCTGAACAGTTTCTTATCCTCTTTCTTTACTGCCTGTGCTATTTTCTCCTCTGTTTGTGCCTTGCATTCCTGACTGCTTTCCCTGCCTCCCTCTGCTCTCCTGACACAACTCCCTATCCTCCCTCTATGTCTCCTTATAATTCCTGAATGCTAACTTGTTTGCCCTCTCCTTCCCAGCCACCTCTTTTGAGAACCATAATGGTCTCTTTTTCCTCTTGCTTTGGCTTACTTGCCTGATGCAGAGGTTTGTTGCCTTCTTTATGGCATCTTTTAGTTTTTCCCACAAAACAGCATAGCACCTTCCCTGACCGGGAATCTAACCTTGGCCATGGCAGTGAGAAGGCCAAATCCTAATCATTAAACCACTAGGAATCCCCCAACCTAGACAGGGATTTGATATTCTCCCAGAAATGTAACTAATGTATTGTATAGTAGCTCACCTATGTTCTCATCTATCCAGCTATCTGCCCTTGTAATTTATCTGATATAAAATGTGTAAAAATGGTTCCAGTTACAGATGTTTCCTGGTGTTTCAAAGTCCCATTTTTTCTGATGCATCTGAAAAAGATGTTAAGTCTGTTTACTGGCATACGTACATTGTAAACTATATGGTAACATTATTAGAATAATAATCTACTGTATTACGTCTAGTCCAGATATGGATAATGTATATACAGGATGGCAACAAGGAAATTACAGTAGCTGTCACAATTCCAGCCCTTGGCATCATTCAAGGTTCTTTATGCACTGTACCTGTCTGTCTTTGGTTACTCTGTTTCTTTTCTATTAAAGTCCTTGTCATTCTGCACATACTTTTGAATTGTTGAATAGCTTTCTGGCAAGTTTTATTTTGGGGAGGATTTCTAATTACTTCTGGTCTGTGTTGACCAGCCCTAAAAACTGCAACTTTGAAAGCAGCTATAACTAATATCAGCATGGCAACTCCTATATTTCTTTTGTTTGCTATACTTGCAACTATATTCTACATCTATCAAATTCATTTTATGAAAATGACATGAGATTTAAAGAGCAGTCAACACCTTCAGGAGAACTTTTCCAAAACATAATATTTAGACACAGATCAGCTTGTATTTCACATTAGTTCTGTATTTCTCCTCCCAATTATTTAATACTAAGGTCATCTGCATGAAAGCATGATCTTTGCTCCTGAAGATTTCATTTGCTCCTGTTGCTGTCTCCCTATCTGAGGCCATAATGGGCTGGCAGTATAGCCTAGAGGTTAGAGGAAAGAGGTGTGAATGATCTTGGTGCATCCAGCAGCCCAGACCTGAGTTTGATTCTCACAACCTTCACTTGCATACTGTGTGACTCTGAGCAAGTCACTTAACTGCCCAGTGCTCCCAGGTCGCCCCTGAAAACAGGCACTTGTGCCTAGTGGGCCTTATCTGGTTACCAAAAGACTAAAAAAAAAAAAAAAAAATGCACTGATTATGACATCACAATTACTCCCATGGCAACAGACTGTGATTTCACAACAGATGATAATGACCAAGGCCTCTAGAATTCTGCAGCAGCAGAATTTTGTGCAGAACTTGCAACCTACTGCAGAACTTGTGCACTGCCACATAATTCACTTTTCTTGATGATTCTTTATTATTATTTCTATTTATCCATAGAACCTGGTTCCCTTCCCCTCATTTTATAGCCCAAACCCCTCTATGCTCAGAATGTGATGTTATCAGTGCTATAACATGATACATTAGCTAATGAAATGACTGCATTCTGCCACAGAAATGAATAGTCACTTATCTACCCCGGCTTCTGCTGCCAGAGGTGGTGGCACAGCACATCAGATATTTGCTCAACCTCCGATACAGCCTAATGTAGTTTTCAGTTTTACGTTATTACACTAGGGCCAACTTAAAAAAAACCTTGACAATAGCATAGACCTGTTAAGTCCATACCTTACTTTGTGCAAACTTATTTTTGCCTTTAAGGTATAGTGATGCCATTTGAAGTGAACAACTGGTAAAAAGAATTATCCTGTGATTTTTAAGAAAAATAATTATGCCCAGAAAAGTGAAATATAATAATGTGTAGACCTGTTGAAAGAATAGACTTGTTAAATAATTGCGCTGTACACATTTTTACCAGGGTTATTGATTACATATTGTCATTGGTTGATTGAATCACCTAAAAGTAATAGAGGAATGTTCTGTACAGGGACAGCTGTTGAGACAGAGAGTAGCATGTTGTGCTCCTGTGCCAGCAGCTCAGGTTCCAAGATGAGCTCTAGGAGCTGGGTGGGCAACACAAGGATTGAGGGAACACATCACTGCTCTGAGCCTGGGAAGGTATGGCATAGTGCTCTGTCACACAGGGAACACATTGTGATGGTCTGCAGAGCTTTATCTCACAATGGGTTCACATGCATGTCGTGGCCTGGTAGTGTTACCTAGTATGTCAGGGGAAGCAGGCTGGCATGAAAAATGAGTTTTGCAATATCTCCTCTGTTCTGTTTATTCCATTTCCAAAGGGACCTATATGAATGAGGATACAGTTTCATGGAAAAAAAATATATACTGTATATATATGCAATATCTCTCGCTCAATATATATATAGATATGCATCTATATATATATACATACACACACACACACACACACGCATATTTGTAAGTATGTTACAGATTGCATGTATAAGTGATACATAATGGGGACCTCATGAGTAGTATAGACAGCATGGCCCGGATATTCAAAGGGGTTGCGCTGGTGCAACCCCCGCATTGCACCCCAGTGGGATATTGAAAAGGCTGCCCAGCACAGCGCAACTCCCGATGCACCGGGATGCAATGTAATTGTTTGTAGCACAGATGCGGGGGTGTTCCTATGCATATGCGCCACATTCTGATATTCAGCCCAGGATGTGCAGCGCATATGCTGGTGCAACCCTGCATTGCGCCACATAGGGGGGCTCAAAGTTGAGCCCATGCAGAGTAGGAACAACTCCTGGCGACTCAAAGGTGGGCTGCAATATTGCAGGGTGCAACACAGCAGCCCAGCTATGGGTGGCCACCTGCCCACCCAGAACACCGTCCACAAGCACACACTGAACCCAGAACCCCCCACCCATTGCCTCAATTGCATGGTATATGTTGAAATAGAAATCCCTGGTAATCTAGTGGGTCCTCCCAGTCTCTGATTCCCTGATAGATATTATACATGACCATCCCTGGTGGTCTAGTGGTCCACCTCCCACCTGAGTCCCCAGTTCCCCAATACATGTAAATATGACCATCTCTTGTGGTCTAGTGTAATCCCCCACCGATTGCCATGATTGCAGTAAATGTACATTAAAACATTCCCTGGTAGTCTGGTGGACCCCTCTCCCTCTTGAGTCCCCGATCATTGTGGAAATATTATAATCCATTCCCTGATAGTCCAGTGGCACCTCCACCCCTCCCACCCACACAGGATCCCTTGCCCACCGTTCCCCCATCATTGATTCATTCACATATTTGGGACTGTCCTAGTACAAGTATGCCCTGCAAGACCATTGGTCCACACAGGGGGACCAATGGGCTTACAGCCCATACTGTAAGTGCATGTGGTGGCCGGGTGGTATGTGGTGTGATGCAGCTGCCTGCGAATGATGGGGGAGCAGGATGGGCAAGGGGTCCTGTGTGGGTGGGAGCGGTGGGAAGGTGACACTGGACCACCAGAGAGTTACGCGTGGGCAATTTACCAAGATTGGGGACCCGGAAGGGAGGGGATCCACTAGACCACCAGGGACTGTATTATTTTGCATTCATCTGGAGGGAGGGGGATACCACTGGACTGCCAGGAAATGGATTATAATACTGCCACCATGATCGGGGACTCAGGAGGGAGGGGGGTCCACTAGACTACCAGGGAATGTTTGAACATACATTTACCGTGATCATGGAAATAGGCAGGAGGGGTTCCACTAGGCCACCAACGATGGTCACATTTACATATATTGGGGAATCAGGGACTTGGGTGGGAGGGGGACTACTAGACCATCAGGGATGGTCATGTATGATGTTTATTGAGGAATCTGGGACTGGGGGAGCCACTGGACTACCAGGGATTTATTTTTACACATACGTCATGTAATTTCAGCTACAGGGTGGGGGATGCCCCGGGATCCCCACATCACACGTCATGCTGTGCAGGGTGCCAAGCGCAAGTCGCCAGGCTGCCCTGAGCAAGGCGTGCAAATGGGGCCATAATGACATGCAAATGGTCCCATTTGTGACTTGCATATATTATGGCCTCATTTGTATGCCCCCTGTTGACAGTTAGCTATCATACATGCTAAAGCTAGTTACACTGACCAAGGCAAAAAGGCCGGGCACCTTCTGGCACTTCGCATCAAACAACAAGAATCAGTAAGATTTATCCCTTCAATTAGAGCTTCTGATGATGGAGCCCTGAAAACATCTCCCACAGAGATAGTTCAAGGGTTCGTAGTATATTATAAATCGCTTTATGGGGACTTGGAGCTCCCTCCCAGCCAATAAAATGTGGAGAAGTACCTAACGGGCTCACATCTACCCTCCCTTCCAGTACATTACACAGCCTCTCTGGTCTCTCCCACAACTCAGGGGGAAATCTCTGAGGTAATTAGTGGTTTACCCTCGGATAAAACCCCTGGCCACGATGGATTTTCCTCCCTTTTTTATAAAACATTTCGGGATCTTCTATTGCCAATACTTAATAGTTTATTCCAACACATCTTATCCGGGTTGGAAGTTGATCACCATCTCTTTGAAGCCTTGATTGTGCTCCTCCCTAAGCCGGATAAAGACCCTGAGCTCGTCCAGAGCTACAGGCCTGTATCTCTCCTAAATCAGGATATCAAGATCCTCTCCAAGATTCTAGCTAACAGGTTATCTGTGGTGCTACCCAAGTTAATAGGTATGAATCAGGTAGGTTTCATGAAGGGACACTCCTCAGTGGATCACCTGCGTACGTTATCCCATGTCTACTCGACCTCCAGAGATGCCGACTTCCCTGCAGGCTTGGTCTCTTTGGACGCCGAGAAGGTGTTTGACCGGGTGAATTGGAGTTTTCTCTTCAAGGTTTTGAGTGCCTTCAACTTTCCCCTGGTATTCATCTCCTGGGTTGCTGCACTATATAAATCCCCCATAGCAAGAATCTCAGCTAATGGGGCCTTCTCAGACTATTTTTCACTTCATTCAGGCACCAGGCAGGGTTGCCCCCTGTCACCTCTCTTGTTTAACCTATATCTGGAACCCCTCATCCAAAGCATTCTCCAAAATATCTCTATATAAGGTATCAGAGTTGGGTGTCATGAGATTAAACTCACAGCGTACGCAGATGATTTGTTGATATATCTCTCCCATCTGGTTTTCTCGATACTACCCCTATTGAACAAGATAGCTAGGTTCAGTGTGTTATCCAACTACAAGTTGAATGCAAGTAAATCCTTACTTTTCCCACTAAATCACAAGGTATTTAAGGATGATATTTGCCCCTTAGGTTTAGGTTGGACTCCTAGAGTAATTAAATATCTGGGTATAAAACTATCCCGTAACCCTTCGAAGTGGGTCAAAGATAATCTGGATTCCCTTCCACAGGTCATTATACATGACCTTGACAGATGGTCTAAACTTCCTATATTATTGTGGGGTAGGATTAACATTATTAAGATGAATGTATTTCCTAGAATTTATTACCCCTTATCTCTCCTCAACTCTTTTATCCCCATACGCTGATTTAAGAAACTGCACAGTATATTTACCAGATTTATCTGGGCAGAAAAGTATCCTCAGTTGGCCTACCATAAACTAGCTGCCCCAAAATCTGGGGGGGGGGGGGCTGAGGATTCCCCATATGGCACTATGTTACTGGGCCAGTCGTTTGGCATATTGTCTGAGATGGATCTCCCCAGGCCCTGAGGCGGTACAATCAGTGTGGCTTAAGATCGAGTTAGACGCAATTAAAGCTAAATGCCTGGACCCCTCAAACATATTTTATCTCAAGTTGTCTCATGTAAAGATGGTTAACTGTACCACAATAAGTACCTCTTTAAGAGTATATACACAGTTATGTTTATTTCTTCATTACTCCCCTCAGACTGACTAAGCTCAGTCCATTTGGAACTCCCCATCTTTCACTCTTATTGGAAAGTGGATTCCTTTATACTAGCTGCCTCAACTAGGCGATGGAAAATTGCTTTCCCAGGTAGACAGGGAAGGGCACTGGTTGTCCTCACGTGGAATTGTTGACAAGTTCCTTATTCCATACTCAGCTCATTTAAAAGTTATGCAGCTAAGACACCTTCTCATTGTAGCCCTGGGGAGTTCTCCCCCAGAAGGTATCAGCTCCGACTCCTGAATTCTTCCAACTGTTCGGTTCTTCTGGCATAATATCCAAGCTATGCAGGGTGCTGTATTATAAGAAGCATGGGAACACCTTTGAACCTACTAATTTCTGGAATTCACTCCTCCCTCAATATCAGGTGAACTGGCAATCTCTATGGAGATCCTGTCATAAGTATGTTTCTCAAGAAAGGCTGCGTCTCATGCAATATCACATTCTACATAACATGTATTGTACCCCTATCAAATTAAAAAATTGGGGCTTCTCAAATTCTAGAACATGTATTAAGTGCCTGCAAGAAGAGGGTACTCTCTTGCACATGTTCTGGTCCTGTCCAAGTTTCTTCCTATGGAATACAATTAAGAGGTTTCTTGATCCCTACTGGGCCTACAGGAGTACTTCATCTGGAGGTATGTCTTCTAGGGGACATGTCCCTGGTTAACGCTAGAATAAGGAAATTTCACTTCTCTATGGTTGCACTCTCTGTTAAGAAACTTATACTACGTCATTGGAAGGAAAAATCAGTTCCCTCCTTCCAGGAATGGTTACATGAAATCATTGCTAACCTTCGAACAGAGAAGGCAATTGCAAGCCTTCATAACAGATTAGAGATTTATAGCAAGATTTGGGACCCCCTTCATTCCTTACTCCTGCTACCTCACTGAACTTATGTCACACTTTGGTTTTTACTCATACGTACTATTGTCCTAATCGCACTGCACCTTAGGGCGATCTAATTTTGTTGCTGCTGTAAGGGGATGGGGTGGAGGAGGGCTGGGCAGTTATTACTGTTCTAGAAGTATGTCTCACCACCTCGATTTGATGTAACTGCCCATTACAATGAAATGTATAATAAAGTTTAAATTGTAAAAAAAAAAAAAAAGAAAAACCATTACAGTTTCACCTTTCTTGTGTCTTCGCAAATCAGGCGTGAGGTGTGCCTTGGGGTTATCAACCCTAACGCTCACCCCATTCTCATATACTGTAACCATCTCAGCCTATTTACTGATGGAATGGGGTGTGCATTAGGGTTGAAAACCCCAAGACACACCTGACACCTGATTTGCCAAGATGCAAGCGAGGTAAAACCATAGTGTTTTTCCTGTTGCTGACTGCAGGGTAGGGTGTTAGGATCAGTAACCCTAATGCCACATTTCCCTACTTTTCTCACATAAACCCTCACTAGGACATTAACTAGATTTTTTGAAATTAATTTAATTATATACAAATAGGTGACAGGGAAAGGCACACTGAGCTAAGACTCATTTCTAGGTAAGACCCAGGTGAAAGGTACAGGGAGCAAATTAAATTCAGAGGTTACTGTCGAAACAAAATGCACAACAGTGCAAACAAGTAGAATCAATGTGCACATTATGAGAGGTAACAATTAGACTGGTGGCAGAACAGTGCCAATACAGGGGTCATGCAGAGAGGTACTACAGCTGTGCATAGACATACTAGGAGTAAGAGCAGGAGGGAGCAAAATGATCCCTGAGTAGTGTAAGCAGAGAAGAAGCAGAGGTGGGTCAGATGGTTCTAGCAGATAGAGATGGAACACAGAGTAATCAGTTTGACCTGTAAAGGTACCACAGTGTGGAGCAACAAGGGTCAGAAGGTCAAAAAAGAGGAGATAGTAGGATGACTCAGGGTGTGGGGTTACAGAAGAGGGATGAAAAGTAAAGTGAACAAGCATTTGTCAATGCCGAATGTTGTGTTGCTGGCATTGGCATTGGCATTTGTAGTGCAGGAGTTAGAGAGATGCATAATAGGAATGGAAGTGAAGTATGGAACTGACAACAACTCCACCCCACCCTGTAGAGACTGACAAGCACTGAGGTGTGCCTTTGGGTCATCAGCCATAATGCTCATGCCATTTCACCTCATCCTACCCTGGTGACTTCAACAAGTGTCGCATTGTGCTTTGGGGTTGTCGGGCCTTACGCTCACCCCATTCCATAAGGAAACACATTGAGATGGGTGCAGTATAGGAGAATGGGGTGAACTTTATGGCAGAAGAATCCAAGGCATACCTTGATGCTGTCACTGGCTGCAGGGTGGGGGTAGGGGTGGAATGGAGTGAGCATTACAGCCAACAATCCAAAGTCACACTCCTGATGCCTGTCAGTCTCTACAGGTTGGGACGTTATGGTTAGAAACCCTAATACCCAGGGCGTTTGTTGGTATTTGCACTCCAAATTTTCAACATGGACTTTTTTGTGATCCCTCCTCATGAAAGCATTTGGGACCTCCGCTCATGAACAGTGGCACTGTGATTTTGTTAATCTGTCCTGAATGTTGATTTCCCACAGCAACCGAGCCATTCTGTGCCAGATGTACGAAAACACATTTTGGGCAGGATGTGAAAAATGACAGCTGTAACGTTCATAAGGAGGTGTGAAGAAATGGAAATCTTTGAAAATCTGAAGTGAAAATATTAAAAGTTCTCACAGTTATGAGTGTGTGTGGAAACTATGCAACACACACGTGTAACACAGTCATTTTGGGGAATTTTTTCACCAAATTTGCAACATAGGCTTTTTGGGAGCCCACCTCATGAACAGTGGCACTGTCATTTCATTAATTGATCCCAAAAGGTAATTCCATGCAGTGACCACAAAATCATGTTTTGGGACTGAATAATGAAATGATAGTGACAGAGTTCATGAGGTGGGATCCCAAGAACACAATGTTGAAAATTTGGAGCCAAAAGTCGCAAAAATGGCGAGATAGTCACCTAAGTTGAAACCCCAATCGATGCCATTATACAGCTTATCGTGCTTTCTTTCAGTTCGTGGTCTGCTTTTGAAGAGTTCAGATGTTTCCTGTTCAATCAAAGACTGTTGCACTGGCCACACGGAGTAAGTATGGGGTCAGGGTGGGGAGGTGGGGTGCGCAGAGGGTGGATCACGGGTTGGGGGCGTCGTGACCACGAGGGACCATTTTCTGTTTTACAGGAAAAAAAAAAGGATGTCTCGGGAAGGTTTTTATTTACAGGTTTGCTTTGGGCACACTGGGTGGGCTCCCAGTGTGCCACTTTTGTTTTGGGGAGATGAGATTGAAGCTGCTGGGGATGGGTCCCCCATCAGCAAAGAAAGCATGTCTGTGTTTGGGTGGCATGATGCTGAGGGGATTGGGCACCCTCCTTGGCAGACAAATTAAGGGGGCTTTATGCCAATGGGGATTGGGCTCCCCATCAGCAAATGAACTGGGGAGGGGGTATGCCGACATGGGGATTGGGCACCCCTGACATCAGCTTTGTAGGGACTGTGAGAGGTGGACTGTGGAAGCCGCTATCATGTTTATTGAAATGTTTCGCCAGGGGCATGTAATGGAAGTGTGTGAGATCTGCCGCTCAGTGATGAGCCTGTCTCTCATTGCAGCAGTGGATTTCTTTCAAGTTGATGGTATGCTTCTGAACTGCTGTCATAGACAGTGTGCTTGTTCATTGGTGCCACAGAGACCAGCCCAAAAAAGTAGTGGAGCCATTGGCCACAACACGGCAGCACTTCTCCAACCTGCTACTCCAGCAAGCTGTCACAAAAAGTTGCTTGCGCTGAGCACACAAGACAACATAATAAAATGAGAATAAACTGACCCAACTACTTAAAGACATTTCACATGATTCTAGATGCATTATGCAAAGTAAGATTTGTTTCCTATGGGAAGGCCCAAGATTATTTCCATATTTTGGGGGGTAAGGTGTATTCCATGGCTTGGGGGAGGATCACTGTGACAAAGTATGAGAATTAATGAAATAGAAGAACCCCGGGCTCAATTTTCAAAGGCTCCCATTTGCTGCAAGCCCTGAGTGCGCCAAAAATATGGTTCACAGGGCTTGCTGCAATCACCCAGCCGGCGATCAGGATTTTCGATCCTGTACACCAGTTGTCATAAGTTAGAGCATCTTTTACTGGTCTAGGCAATCCTAGGGCCCCTTTTTACAGGGTTTATGCCAAAGAGTTGGTGCAAGCTGCTGAAAATTGGGAAAAGTGCCACAAGTGTGCCTGGCCTACTGAAATTGTGTTCAGTTGCAGTAAAGGTGATTGACACAGCTGTGCCAAAGACAGGGTTTGATGAATGACTTGACATAAGCTCTGTGTCACCCTTTGATAATTGAGCCCTAAGTGACTGCATACAGGGCTCTATTCTCAATCAATATTAGTGGTGCTTAATGGCTGCTGTGATCACTTAGCACCATGGCCTACTTCACAAATTCATGTTCAACTGAGAATGCAGCCCTTCCCAGCACAGTTGCTACAGTGTTTGCAACTGATGGAAAGGGACTTCTATGCAAAAGGCTCACAAGGCCATTTTAAAAAGTTGAAATCCCTTGAAGCCCTGGTTACAGCATCTTGTGACACTGATTCCCCTAGTTTTAAAGATATTACAGGTAGGAAGCAAGAGGGTCACAGTCTTGCAAACAAGACCAGATGTGTGTTGGGAATGGGCTTAGGGTGATACAACATATGACTGTCAAGAACAGAAGACTGATGCTAACAAAAGGGATACCACCGGATTCAACAAATGGGCCCATGCTCAGAGTAGGGTTCAAGGGTGCATAGAAACATAGAATACATCGGCAGAAAAGGACCACTTGGCCCACCCAGTCTGCCCAAGTGTTCACTGCCTATTTCACCTCAATAGACCCAGTCTGATCCCCAATAACCCTCCTTCCACCCTTCTCTGTTCTAATATACCACTTTGTTTATTCCATGCATGCTAGAAACCCTTCACCATTCCAGCTTCCACCACTTTGGCTGGCAGTTGATTCCATGCATCTACCACCCTTCAGTGAATAAATATCTGCTCACATCTCTCCTGAACCCCCTCCTCATCTTCATCACATGTCCCATATGCCTGGAGCTCATACTTACCTGGAAAAGACTCCCATTCTGATTCCTATTTATCACAAGAGGTACTTCTAGGTCTCAATCATGTCACATCTTGTTTTTCTCTCCACCTGGGTGTACTTGCTGAGATTCCTCAGTGTCTCCTCGTAGTGTTTCCTTTGAAACCTATGCATCATTTTGGTATCCCTCTTCTGGACTTTTGTAATCCTGTCTAAGTCTTTTCTGAGTTACAATCTCCAGAATGGGACACAGTACCCCAGGTGGGAGCATACCAGAAAATGATACAGTGGCAGCACCACATCCCTCCTCCTGCTGGTGATGGCCCCTCCTTATGCACCCCAGCATCGCACTAGCCCTGCCTATGGTCTTGCACACTGTGCTGTGGCATTGAGGTCATCTGATATAACAGCCCAAGGGCCCTTTCCTTTCTAGTGAATAGCAATACCTTTCCCCATTATATACTTAGCATAGGGGTTCCCATGCCCTAGGTGCATGATTTTGCACTTTTTGCCATTGAACTCCAACTGCCATGTCTCTGACCACTCCTCATGTTTCCCTCCCTGTATATTCTCTTTACCCCCCCATCTCAGTATCCAACCTGCTACTGCAGGTTTAGTGTCTTCTGCAAAAACATTCGTTTACCTACAGATCTTCTGCAATGTCCCCTATGAAGACATTGAAGAGGTGGTCCCAGTGCCAAACCCTGTGGTACCCCACTGGTCATTATCCCATCTGTAGATTGAGTGCTTTTTATCTACTTTATGTCTCCTGTCTGTTAACCAGTTTCTAAACCAGTATGAATGGTCACTTAATGTGCTTGTGGCTGTTATAGGATTCAAACCCCATTCTGCTTGGTTTCCTGGTTCATAGCTCAATGCTGTATACTCTAAGCTGTATCACCTTCCTCCTCCTCCTCCTCCTGAGTCCTGCAAAAGACAACCCTCCCCCACCCACTCAGCACAAGTCATTAACCATACCACACAGAATGGGGCTCAATGCCCATAGAAAGAATACATTAAAAGAGGGAAGATGGTGATTGGTATATAGCCCCTCTTAACACCTCAGCCAGCTGCCATCTGACTGTATGGGAGTGCATGCTTTTGGTGTAATATGCAAAAAGGCATACCTTCCCCTCCAGTTCTTCAGCAATTTCCCCAGTGAAGCTACTGAATAGGATTGGTCTGAATAAAGGAATTCTGTGGCACCCCACTGGTCACTCTCCCATCCTTAGTGTATAATCACCACCCTCTCTCTCTTCTATGCTGTAACCAGTTTCACACCCAATCGATGGACCGTCCCCTTGGAATCTGTGCTGCCTGTGGTGCTACAACCCACTGATTTTAGCTACTCAACTGACCTGTCTTTCAGCACGGTCTTCTTTAATGTCACCACCACTGAAGTCAAGCAGACAAATCTGTAATTTCTAGCTTCCTCCCTGCTGCTGCTGTTATGAAGAGGGACCACAACAGCCCTTCTCCCATCCTCTGGAACCACTCTTGTTTCCTGTGAGCAGTTGAGCAAGGCTGTCAGTGGGACAGCTAGCACTTCTCTCAACTCTTTCAGTACCCTGGAGTGCATCCCATCTGATCCTATAGCATTATCTACCTTCATGGGTGTGAGTCATTTCAAGACCCTTTCCTTTGAAAATGGACTTGGGTACACCCCTGCCCCACACTGTTGCTTCTCCCTGGTGGCCATTTCCTCCCTCCCTCCCTCCACTGAGAAAACCGAACAGAAGTACCAGTTTTAAATGTCATACTTTTATTGATTCCTTTCTGCACAGTCTCCCCCTTTTGCCATTCTAAGCCTCGCTGTCCCCCCTTGTTTTTCTTTTCTTGCATGCAAATTTGAAAAAAAGGCATATCCTCTTTAGACATGCTTCTAACAATCCTTTCCTCAACCTGTTACTTAGCTGCCCTAACTGCCATACCCTTGTCCTTCTACCTGGCTTGGTACACCTCCCTGTCCTCCTCCCTCTGCATGTCCTTGAACCTCTTGAATGCCACTCATTTTCCTTTCACCAGTCTTATATATCTTTGGAGAACCATAACTTTCTCCTTTTCCTTCTTTTGCTTACCTTTTACATAAAGGGGTTTGTTTCCCGAATTATACATACTGTTTTTCTTACCCATTATGCTGTTATTCCTCCCTGGCAAGCCCCCTCTCCCTTGAGGCATTTTCTGAGGCTATCTCCCATTTATCTAAAATCCAACCTTCTTAAGAACAGGAGCCTTATTGTCACGTGGCTGACCTCCGCTGCTTTCCTTATGTTGAACCACACAGTACTGTGGTCACTGGTGCCTAGATGACTCCCTGCTATGACATCAGAAGCGCTGTCACTTTTTATTAGCACCAGGTCCAGCACTGCCCAATCCAGAGTAGGTTCTTTTACTACCTGGCTAAGGAAAGCTCTCTGTAGGGAGCCAGAATTGCCTTGCTCCTTGCTGAAGCTGCAGCCAGAAGGCTTCACACAAGATCTTTTTCAACTCTTTCTGTCTAGCACAACCTACCCGGTAGGCTTTCTCAACTTGGCCTGCTCCGGCAATATGCCAAGACTAAAGGCAAGTCTACCCTAGACAAATTGTCAGTGTGTCCACTAATTTTGTTCAACTGCTCCAGTCTAGCTTACTCAAATGCTTTATTACTTTCCTCCTCTGTACTTCTGCCTGTATTTCTTTGTTTCTTTGATCTGCTAATGCCTGTACACTATATGTGATTTATGCCTGTTTTTCTCCTCTGTGCAAAACTGTCTGCAGTTGACTGATTACTATAATGTAAACTGACTGATTATCATAATGTACATTGTGTGCAAAGGCCTACTCTACTGAGTACCATATTGTATTTTGATTACAAATACTTAACTACTTTCTCCTCTGCAATTTCTGCCTGTATTCTTCTTTCTTTCTATCTGCCAAACCTGTATACAACAAGTAATTTTTATGTCTTTCTTTTTTACTGTTCATTACTGCTTGCACTTGACTGATTACCATAATGTACATTGTTGTCTGCTGATATTCTCACTGTATCACCACCCTGTGGCCCAGGTCATGACTGAAAATGGTCCACTGGATCAGTGCACTTACCAAAAACATAATTAAACATACAAATAAATAAATAAATACATACATGCATACATACATAAATAAAAAAATAACATCTGGTGGATTGAAATCTCCAGCTAGCAGCACCTTCCCCTTTCCTGCCATCTTGATGGTGGTCTCTTCTAGTGTTTTACACATTTCCCTGGCTTGTACTGGAGATCTGTACACAACCCCGGTATGGATAATTGCCAGGATCAACCACAGTGTCAACAGAATCTCCTCACCTTGGTGCACCTGCAACTCAGTCACTTTTATTCCCTTCCTGACATATAATGCCATCCTCTTCCCTGCCCTCTCTCTCCTAACTAGAGCAGCACAGTACTGAAATGTCCCACTCATGGTGCTCAGTGCAGCATGATTCTATTACAGCCACTAGATCCAGGATAGCCTCCACCATGATAGCCTCCAAGTCTGAGACTTTGTTTTTTAGGCTCCTTTCATTAGCACACATGGCTCTCCATGCCTCCTCACCCTCTGCCTGATGCCCTGCATCTTCTTCCCCTCCCTGCCTATGATGTTACCTGAAGCTCCGTCTGACTCACCCTCTCCCATTTTGCTTTTACCATTTCTGGTCCTTTGATCAATTCTTCTTCCCTACCTGAGTTGTATTGCTCTTTTCTTTCTTCTTGTCTCTGTCCTTGACTTTCTGAGTCTCTGTTCTGTGGGTGTTTTTACCACTCAGGCCCTTTCTCACTGTCATTTTACCATCTGGGGGGCAATTGCTGCCTCCCTTAGTTTTCCTGCCTCCCCCCAGCTAGTTTAAATACTCATCAAAGTAGTTTAGTTAGTTTAGTTTATTTATTTATTAGAGCACTCAATCTCGTTGTGACTCTAGGTGCTTTAAAAAAACCCTAATAAACAAAATTACAGTAAAATATACATAAAAAATATAAGCTGAGCATAACAGGTTAAAAGGAGGGGAATGCTTTACTTAATAAAAAGGTCTTCAGATTCCTTTTGGAGGCACTAACTGAGGGGACCTCTCTAAGTGACTGAGGCAGTGAATTTCACAGGGCAGGCACTGTAGCTGAAAAAGCACGGGTGCCAGTGATTTTAAATGGATCTTGGTAATCACTATGAGGCCCTCCTCAGCTGACTGGAGGGGATGAGAAGGGTGGTAGGACAGTAGGAAGTCTGCAGGTAACTAGGCCCCAGACTATGTAGGGCTTTATAGGGCAGTAAACTGACCTTGAAGGTGATCTGCCACCTAATAGGAAGCCAATGCAGAAAGCACAGCACAGGTGTAATGTTACATGACCTCAGAAGGCCAGTCAACAGCCTGGCTGTTGCATTCTACCCCACCTGTGGGCAGTGAAGATCAGCCCCCGACAGCCCTAGGTAAAGGGCATTGCAGTAATCAATCCATGATATCACAAAGGCGTGAACTAGTGATGGCAGATTGTACAAGGAAATCAAGTGTTTAATCCTGGTGATGTATCTAAGATGGTAAAAACCACATGTGACCATGGTCAACACCTAAGATTCAAATGTTAGGCCACTATCCAACACAACACCAAGATTTTTCACCCTAGAAGAGGTGAGAAGCTGGGAGTCTCCAAGCCTGAACTCGGAGGCTCGACCAGCGTGTATACCAGCCCTTGGGTGACCAGGCTCAAGCACCAGAACTTCCGTCTTGTCTGGGTTTAACCTCAGCCAGTTGGCACTCATCCAGTTTTGGACCTCAGCTAGGCACCAATTGAAAACTGAGACTGCATCTTGTTGTTCGGGCACAAAAGACAGGCACAACTGGGTAGCATCAGCATAGAAATGAAAACCCAGTCTGTACCATCTTATAATGTCCTCTAGTGATAGCATATACACCATGAATAACAAGAGGGACAAAATGGAACCTTGCAGGACCCCACATAGCAGGGGCAGCGGTAGGAGGAAAAGGCACCTAAGATCACCCTCTGTGTCCTGCCAGTGTGAAAAGAATGGATCCAGTTGAGGACCACACTAGAGAGTCCACAACGAACCCACAGGTGATCTAAAAGTACCCCATGATCCATGGTATCAAATGCTGTTGAGAGATCGAGGAGAACAAGAATGGACCACTTTCCTCTATCCCTCACCACCTGGAGATAATTAAGCACCTGAACTAGGGCGGTCTCAGTACAGTGCCTTTTCTTAAAGTCTGACTGCAGAGGGTCATAGATGTCATGAGTTAACAATAGTGCCTCCAACGGTAAAGCCACCACCTTCTCAATAACTTTCTCTAAAAATGGTAGATTAGAGACAGATCTGTAGTTCACTAGGCAATCTGGATTTAGCGATGGTTGTTTTCATGTGGGGCCTCACCTCCAGCTCCTTAAGAGGCTCAGGAATCACACTCCTCAATAATGATCTCCTGACTATCGTAACAAAGACTGGGCAGATAGACTCAATGCACCCTACAAGGAGGAACGTCAAACCCAGGTCCAAACTACAGTAGGCGGGTCTCAGCTCATGGATGACCCTTACAACATCCTCAACCTCCAGCTGGTCAAAGTCAGGTTAGACAGATGGAATGCCTGTGACAATCACTGGTGCACAACTGCAAGTCCCAATGGATGGTGCAGACAGGATCCCAGATCTGATAGAGGTGATCTTATCCGCAAAGAACAGAGCAAACTCATCACATTTGGACTGTGAAAAGGCTTTAAGTGGCTGAAGACAGGCTGGATTACACAGCCTGTCAACTGTTTGGAAGAGCTGAGCTGGTCTGTTAGTTGTGGCAGCAATTTCTCTAGACAGGAACTCTGCCTTCTTGTGGGAAATTACTGTTTGATAATCTCTATAGTGAGACATCAAAACAAGCTTGTTCTCAACAGATTGGGATCTCTGCCAGCAGCTCTCCAAGCATGGGCCCCTCACCTTCAACTCCCTGAAAGTCCAGTCAAACTATGGGGAGCTCCGACATGAGGCGAGGGGGCGAACATGGACTGGTGTGATGGAGTCAAGAGCACTGGTGATTGCCCTATTATAGGTCAACACCAATTCTCCCAGCTCCTCACAAGCTCTCATCACACCTGATAGATCCATCACTGCCATAAGACTCACTGGGGTGAAGCCCCTCAAAGGACAGTATTGAACCACATCCATAGGGGAAGGTCTAACGGGGGGCTTCAAATGCTAACTTTACAGTATAGTGGTCTGACCAAACAACTAGCTACACTATAAGGTCAGTGATCTCTAATCCCATTGAGAAGACAAGGTCCAAGGAGTGACGGTGTGAGTGGGATGTAGAGGTAACCACCTGTGTGGCATCTAAACTTCCCACCAAGGACTGCAGACTAGGTCTAGGACTTTTAGAGAGAAGCCAGTAGGATGGATTAACTGCCCAGCCAGGATTACAGTGTTATGGGGGGGTAGACATGACATCCAGACAGAATGCCCACAAGCTGTATTTAGTAACTAGCTAGCAGCAAGGTATAGCAGCATGCAACTGGTGCTGTATTATTTTGTGACTTGGTTTCTGACTAACCAGTATTTTTGGGTGTGAAAATTCCATTTTACCATTCTAATGTCTGGAAAACTGATTTGCACTGTGATGCTGCTATGGGTGACAACTTCTTCCAATGTGACTAGAGAAAATGTTTGCACAAAACAGTGGTAAAAGTACAAACACAGGTACTACAGGCATGAAAAAGACAAAAGGTGTCAGCCAAAAGGTTTATTAATTAAAATTCAAAGAAGTTAAAACTTTTCATAATAAGGAGACTCTGAAGCAGTACAAGAAGAACAAGTGGGCCTAAGCCTGGAAAAGCTCCAACGGTGAGGAGGGAGGGAGGGAGAGGGAGGGATGTCCATCACAGAAATTTATAAAACAAGGTGGTAGACCATCCTGAGCACTTGTTCTACCAAGCTGGTGAATACTGTATTTTTTTCGCCCAGGACAAGGATTTACACAATAGTGTATCATCAGAACTTGAAGAAGTATCAAAAAAGCTACTTTGTCTTAAAAGCAATCCACAGTTCAAAAGCTTTGAACCAAATCTGCTGAATAAATGAATATCTCATGAAGCAGAGACTGCAGACTGGGAAAAAAACACAAGATTGCTACAGACACTACCGATTATGAACCAGTTCAAGTATTTGTCTGGGGCTGTTTGTCAAGATTCTGTATCAGAGAATATACTAAAAGCAAATCCTATACAAGGAATAACAGCTAGAGGGGACAATCTAAATCCACTGGGGAATACAAGAACATTAGTCTACCAGCTCTGGAATTAACAAGTCAGTGATTTCTTTTATTTCAGAGCAAGCAGCACCAAACAAAGAAACATCATCCACACAACAGCACTCAAGACTCAAGCACAGGACTAGAAGAGAAAGAAGACAGAAAGGTAACAGGAGCAAAAGTTACTAACAAAACTCCAGGGCAGGAAGAGAAATATCAAGCAGTTACTCTATCATCAGTTGAGCTTCCTGAACCACAATTACCAGTATTAAGTAAGGGGCAAAATTTTGTTCTAGGCCCTCCAGTTAACCAATCTGAAGCCTACATCGATCTGCAAAGGTTTTTCCAGAAACTAAATTTGAAAAAAACACTTCAAAATAAGTCAAAACCATATGGGATACGTTGACAGTGCAGAGGTGACTGAGGTCCAGGATCAGGACCTGAAAGTTCTAATTAACCTACTCCAGGAAAACCAGGAGTCACACACTTTACTGGATGATGCCACTCCCTTCAAACAGTTCATAGATGGACAGTAACCAGACCCCGGTTATCAGTATAAATTACAGAAAACATCTGTTCAAACCAGAGACTACATTCTGCCTTTCTGCTGCAGCATCATTGTCAATGCAAACATTCTAGACTCTGAAGCTCCAACAAATGGAAGAACTCTTGTTCAAAATGAGATTATCACCACCATAATCTTACCAACACTGAAAAATATGCATTGTAGGAATTAATATATTTAAAAAAATATTTAAATCAAACCTGCAAAGGAGGCATAATTGCTATGCTTGCTTGACAAGGGCAAGTATGAACTTGAAATCAACAGGCAGCTACTGGATATCAATAATAACAGGCTGCTACCACCTGTATGGTACAACAAACTCTCCCCAGCCATTACCTCCATCTCCAAATTACAGCTCTTTAAGATGGTCCTAAAAAACACATTCTTTTTTGAGCCACTGCAAGTGTATCTGCTAATCCTCCTCTTATGTCTAGCCCCTCCCAGAGCTGCCCTAGCTGGTCCCTGACAATAACTTCTCCTAGACAGCACCCACTAGCTCAGATCCCCAGCCTAAAGGTCCACTGACTTTTCTCAAAAGACCTAAGTGCCAGCACTTGGGCTACACTGTCTATATCAATGTTTACTACTCCCAATTGTCAGTACTGCTGAACTGTATCAATGAATGGTACCACTACCCATAGCCACCAACTGTATAGGACAGCTTGATTCTGGTCACTGTATACTGCTTTTGAAAATGCCCTGAGGCTGCACTTGTTCTGTAACTGTACCATTTGTGTCTCCATTCAATACCCTAACTACTACATGCATAGGTCAACAGCCACTTTAGTTACTGTATGTAAAATACTTCTGTCTAAGCTGTGATTGTTATACTACTGTCTTGTCTCATTGTTTGTATGATTATGTTGACACAGAGCCTTTGTAAATAAGTCTATGACTCAAAGGGTTATAATTCCTATGATATGTTAAATAAATAAAATAAATAAAATCTGATCCTACCAAAAATATGCAACACAGAATTTTGGAATATCTAGAAAGAGCTCATCAACAGAACTGGATAACCACACAGACAATGGAATACATGAAGGTTTCCACACCTACTGTACCATCACTACTTTTTACATTCTGCCAAAGCTCCATAAAGATTAACCCATTCCTGCCAGCTACTCTATCATTTCAGGACATGGTTCTCTTGGAGAAGATTTCCATATTTGGGGATTTCTTTCCCCCCCAAATTTTGTGTGTTAAAATCTCATATTCGTGGCTTGATGGATTTTTTTTTTCGAAATTGGAGGGGTTGGTCTGGTCGAAGGAGTTTATTTGTCTAACAGCAGATGTCACTTCACTAAACACTTTCATCAGACACAAACTGGGAGCTATGGTATGCAAATAGTTTTAACACCCTTAGAAATGGTTGTTTATTTTCCATGGACTTTATTTTAGAGACTTTTAACATAGTTCTGACTTCAAATTTTCATTTTTAATGAATAACTTATCAGCAAATCTGAGGTACTGCCATGGGGACCACTATGACCCCCTCCTATGCCAACCTTGTTTCAGGTTGATGGGGACAGAGCCATGGCATTTAACTTGAATGTGACCCATACCTGCCCCAAATTCATTACTGGGGCAGATATATAGAGACATAATAGTCATCTGGAGACAAAACACAGAATCAGTTGGCCAGTTTGTGGAGTACCTTAACCAAAGTGGTAGGGAGTGAATTTTATATACTGTACTGATGCACACTAATAAACTTTCTAGATCAGAGTTTTACTTCAAAACCTGGTATCATGATTTATTCAAATACCTATCATAAGGACTTCCGGTGACCTAGGTGATGGCGGCAGATGGGTTGGAGTGAGCAATGTGTATTGATGGCTTTTCCCTCTATTTTGCAATTAATGTGCTTGATTTTGTTACCATGTAGTTCATTTTACTTTCCACAGATGTCCAGTGGTGTTTTTTTACACTGGCATTGGTATTATTATGAAACAGCAACCCATAGAACAAGTTTGGCACCATGTCTGGTATTACCGCTATCCACATGTTGTCAGGCCTTGAAGCAGCAAAATTTGATTCACCTTCTGCCGACTCCCGACTTCATTTTATGAAACTCTTCTTAGCAGAAACCTTCTTGGTGGAATTTGTATCCATTAAGCTGTTCCTGACAGAAATCACTAGTGAGCTTAAAGTCAGCAAAAATGCTGTGTATGGTTTTGTACCATATAGAGGATGTGTAAGCATGGAGTGAGCTCACCGGATGGCACAGATCTGGTCCTTTTCACAGGAAAGTGCATTGATTAGAGGAGAAACTTGATGACTTGGATAATGATAGTCATCAAAATAAACTATTAATCATTAGAATTTTTTTTCTATTTAGTTTGCAACCTGGATGTATGGGGAAAAGAATAATATTATTCTGAGACTGAGTTGAAGGGGGGTGGGGACTATATAAGAGATGGAACACTTGTTACATGTTCCAGATCTCTGTGTAATTGTATTATGTCCTGGCTGTTGTGGGACACCCATTTGGATATCATGATCTATTTTGGAGGGTAATTATAAGCTGGTATAGTATGGGCTGAATGACAGTATACTGTTTTTTGAGTTCTCTTATTCTTTCCTTCCTTCCCCTGCCCCTCCTTTTTGTCCCCCCTTTCATCTTTTAGGTACCTAAGCATCGGGCATGTTGCTGTTCTGTTGGACTAGACAGGATGGACTGCTTGCAAGTCTTTCTGCCACACTCTCTCATCTCATCGATAGAAATTCAGCTGACGCAGTTACCACCACTCCTGCTTTTCTTTTGAATATTGTTAGTGGTAAAAATAACTTGGACCTCCCTTTGTCTCTGGGGACTTATTACAATTAAATTACTGACTATCTGTATTGATATTTCTCTTTGAATTGCAATCAAATTTTAATATAAAAAATAAACTACTGACTGCTGTATGATGGACCTGAGAGATTTTTTTATATTACTCTCCATTCTATGTAGCTTGGCAGGAGTTAAGTGCATGGCATGTAATATGTAAAATTGTGTTAATCGAAGCTTATCATTAGCACTGTAGATATAAATTCCACTCCATAAGGATTCCAAGTTAACACAAATTATCAGGAAAGGTTTCTATCCAATAATGGGAATGTTTCACCCGATCAGGATAAAATTTTAAATATAAAGCTGTAACCAAACGGGAAACAGCATGTGGCTGCCAGGCAAGGGTTAGGAGGTCCAAGAATGTGTCCCTGTGGTTAGTTTCCAATGGGTTTAGCCCAAACCATGTAATTAGCATATGTCTAATTTGATAAACAAGAAAGGAGTGTTTCAGCAAAAGTTGAAATCTCTGCAATATATCTGGGACTGAGTTCACCCTTCCTGGGATATTAGGTCATTAACCTTGATGTATGAAGGTAAATTCAGATTATGTGATAGAAGGGTATTCTTACCTGTTGTAAAGTTGGGATTATAAAACAGTGGCTGTGAAAATGTCTTTAGTATGTGTAAACCCAAGAGACCTACATAGCTGATTATGAACCTTAACTGAAGTGTATATCACCGTACACCTCATGGAGACATGTATCTTTTGAAGGAGTATCTAGCAAAGGCTACAGGGTAAGATCCTAGAGCCCTTAATGATATTCCTCTCAATTTGTAGCCAAAGAGGGGTGTATTGGGGAATAACAAGATTTGGGTGAGGGTCTACCCATTGCATATATTTAGCCATATGACTCACAAGGTAATAATGATAAAAATTTGGGAGCTGTAGTCCCCTATGGATTTTGGGGCACAGAGAAGAATATAAGATCTCTATGGGGTTTGTTATTCCATAAAACCTATTACTGAAGTTCTGGACTTTACGAAACCAAGTTAGGGAAGGTAAATATTCAGCATATTGAGGGGTAAAATAATCTGGGCAAGACATTCATTTTAATGATATTGATTCATCCTTGAGAGAAAGATAAAGGGGAACTATCTAATTACGTCTTGCTGAATGGTTACAAGATTATCTAGGTTAAGCTTCCTTAAAAGAAAACTAGAGGGCGCCAGAGTAATACCCAGGTATTTAAGTTTGGTGGTCCAAGTCATGTTGAGAGTACTATGTCAGATTTATAAACATGGAATTTAGGGCATAACCTCAGTTTTACTGATATTCAGTTTGTAACTGGAGAATCGACTAAACTCTGCAATGATCTCCAAAGTGGGTGGAATAGATTTAGCCGGGTCGATAATATGCAATAGGATGTTGTTGGCATATGCCGATAATTTAAGTTCTATTGGGCCAATTGGTATTCCAATCAAGCATGGTGATAACTGTAGCTTCTGAAGCAAGGGTTCCAAATATAGACTAAACAACAGGGGTGATATAGGACACCTCTGCTGCATACCTGAGTGGAGCAGGAATTTCTGGGAAAAGATCCCATTACAATGAATTTTAGCACTAGGTTTGGAGTACAAGTGTCCAACCCAAGAAAGGAATTCCTGGGGGAAACCAAAGGGTGCCATAGTTTCAAAGAGAAAAGGCCAACTGACTATATCAAAAGCTTTCTCCACATCCAGGGAGATAAGGGCCATCGGGAGGTCAGCCTCCCTGGATACGGAGAAAATGTGGGTTAGCTTACGAAAATTATCAGAGGGATTCCTGCCACTGATGAACCCAATCTGTTCGGGGCTGATTAAGTTACCCCAGACTTTGGTGATCCAGGTAGCCAAAATTTTAGCCAGTATCTTGATGTCGTAATTCATCTAAGAAACTTGCCTATAGTTTGATACTTTGTCTTTGGGTTTGCCCGGTTTTGGCTAAACTATAATGGTTGCTTCTAATAATGTGGAATCTGTGAGGCCATGGGCACAGATATAGTTATATAGGTCCTGGAGGATAGGAACCAGCTCAGTTTCTAAAGTTCTATAGAAATTTGACGATACCCATCCGCCCAGGAGATTTGTTTAGTGGGAGAAAGCAAATGGCAGAAGTCACTTCTAATACTGTTATGGGGAGATTAGCTGGGTTTATGGACAGGATCAAGAGTAGGAAGAGGGATTTTAGACAAGTATGTTTAGATTTCAGTCTGTGTAGGACTATTGTCAGGAAGTCTATAGAGTTGTCTATAGAATATTTCAAATTCCTTTACTGTGGTCTTCGAAGTTGTTAGCGTTGCTCACTTCAAGTTAAGGAGAAATAAATGTGTCCAGTTCACATTCCTCTTGCTGTCTCAGCTTGAGAGCCAAGAGGTGGCCAGCTTTGTTTTCCTGGTCTAAGTACAGAGCATGTGTCTTAAAGAGTGCATAGTCAGCCTGTTCTCTGAGGGCATTTGTGTATTTATCCTTAGATTACAAGCCTGTGCAGATCACCCCTCAGAAGGACTGGCTGCAACCAATAGTTTGAGCTATTGGATGGATTCTAATAGGATTTAGCAGCGGCCTCCTCTTCTTTTCCAAGTTGCAGCTAACCTGATAAATTGCCCTCCAAAACACTTCACGGAACACCAGATTTTATTGTATGCTGGATAGAGCCCTCATTTTGTTCCATAAGCTGTGTAATCAGTGTTTTAATCCTATCTACTGTCTTGTCATGAGATAGAAATGAACATTAAGTTTCCATAGAGTAACCTTTGGCATTCCTTGGGGTATAGTGCCTCAAACAAATCAATGAGTGATCTGATACACGAGGAAATACCAGAGTTTATTAACTGATCAAATGGGCTGGTTTACCATAAATAAATTTATACGGGAGTGGGATTGATGGTAAGCAGAATAGAAGGTGAATTCTTCCCATTGGGATAGAGAAAGTGCCAGGGATCATATAAACCCAAAACTTCAATCAATTTGTGTAGTGATCTCTGTGCGAGGATGAACTATGGCTTCTCTGGGTAGATCTATCCAGATTGTTATCATCAAAGTAGAATTCCAATCTCCAGCTAAAATTATAGGTAATTGCTAAGCAGGGCTAATATAAGGATTAATCTGGAGAAAAATTCAGGGAAGTAGTGATTAGGGCCATATACAGTACCCATGATTATTTCTCTGTGATCTAAAAGGCCCTATGGGAAGAAAAACCTCCCATATGGGTCCCCTATTTCTTGCATCATCTGGAATTGGGTCCCTCTAGTAATTAGAATCACAACCCCTCTTTGTGAAATGGAATTGCCAGCTGTGTATACACATCCCACTTGCTCTCTCCAAAGTAGGGTATTCTCCTTAGCCAATAGGTGTGTTTCCTGCATAATGCAACACCTTAGTGTAACAGGGCTAGTGCTTTAGGATTTGGTACAGCCACCCTGATGCGTGTCCCTTTAATATTCCACAAAGTAATTTTCATAATAAGGCTGATAGGAAGGACATATTAACAGGCCTAAGTTTGTTAGGGCTAAATATACTCCATCAAGTAGCGAGTGAACATAGTAGCCCAATGGCTGGCTCCATACCCCCCATCCCTACAACCTCAAACGATGTTATAGTACATATATAAAATCTGAAGTACATTTCCCCCCTTAACCCTAGTCCCCAATCGGGCACATGTAAATGTAACTCTAAGTATGTCTCCAGTAGTTGAACAGTAAATGCAAAACCTCAGTTTTAGCGATTGTCCAACACAACATACATTCGTGTAATGAATGTCATGTTACCCTGAGTTTTCCTTCCTCCTCCACCCTTCCCCAACTGCACCAAACTTCAAATATAGCTTAAACCAAATTCTAAGAATCATAGGACCCCATTTAACAGTAGGAGTCTGAGTTATTACTGTATAATAACAACACTCTAGGGTTAAATCCTATATCAGTAAAGAGTTAAATATCTCCTCCCAATCCAAGGAGGGGAGATAACTGTAAATCATCAGAGCTATGCAATCAGGGAGCCAGAAGAAAATTGTCAAAGCTAACCATAGTACACAACTACCCTAGAGCTAATTAGCCCAGTTGGTAAGTCATAGTAATTCTAAAACAAGAACTGGCTGTTGTGCCTGTGTATAACAATAGGAGAAAAAAAATTAAATAAAAAAAGAATTTAGGAAAAGTCCCGAGTACCAAATATAGTCTCATAATGATCAGTACAACAAGGAAGTAAAGCTCTTGGGAACAGCAGAGCAACCATCAAATATAACTTCAAAATTAGGTTCTTTCAATTATTGCTGCATAAGTGTGGACCTTCAGAAAATCAGTCCACCTATGGTGGATGCACATTAGTAATGGCAGTTTGCAACACTCAAAATGACCACTGGATGGCACTCATCACTATGTAATGATAAGATTCAATCTCATTTAACCACATTTAGTGCCTTGTGTCGTGTAGTATGCGACACAGGGCACAGCTGCATATGGCATAAAGACATTTTTTTGTCGTTTGCCATAAATCCTCCTGGAGCACTGGGGATCCGTGAGATTTATAAGCTTTGACCCCTGGGGTCACGAGAGCAGATGGTAGTCTCGTTATCCTGGGGGTCTGGAATGCAGCAGACATCACGTGTTTGCAGAAGCATGCAAACACGTGGCTTGTCTGGGTTTGTCTGCTTTCAGTTTCTCTTGGGCTCCACTCTGAGAAGCAATGGTGTATCAGAGTACACAGAGGTTGCTACAGTTGCTAATGAAACTACTTGATAACTTGCTTTTAAGTTGTAAATCAAGGACCTGCAGTGTTTTGGAAGATATTTATTGTGTTTCTGAAGCTAGTGTGGGTGCTAGGCAGACTAATTTAGTAGAAAAAAAAAGTTAAAAGTTCAGTGTTCTTTTTCACCAGCCTTTGCCTTGTATTTTGGCAATACATTTTTTTTTACTTTTTTTTTTTTTGCAGACAACTGTTTTAGAACTTATTAGTTTTTAACTGGTGTTTTGTGGTGTGTTGAAAATAAGTTTTGTTTTATAAAGTGTCTTTCATTTGCTTTATTTTGATTTGTATTCATTTCCAGTGCTCCAGGGTCAATCCTATAAATGGGCCTTGTGTCCAGTGGGTCTTACCCAGTTACTAAGGAATAATAAATAAAAAAATACATATACATATAAAGAATTTGATATTTTGTATACATTGCAGTAAAAGTGTGACCCTGAGCAAGTCAGTCTACTTTCTTGTACTCCCAGGTTGCACCTGTAAACAAGCTTTCAGCTTAGTGTGTCTTTCCTGGTAAAAAAAAAGTGTCACTCTATCTATAGTAAGATACAAGTCTAGGGCTCTAGGATCTCTTTTAGTTACAAACAATAGCATAAATCAGTTTTGAGTTAGTGAATCGTGACGCTGTAAGTGCTCATAGTGTGACACAGTTGTATATAGTTTACTGCTTTTGGTGAAGAGTGTGAGCCTTCTGTTTTACATAATTGTATAGTTGTTTGGGCCTTACACACCACTGACACTCTGAGAGACAACCCTTCTTTGCTGTCCTTCTAGATACATCCCCCCAAAAAAATAATATAATCATCTGATCATTATATCCTAATTTAGAAGTGTCCTGGTGAGATTCAAACCTGACCTCTGGTTCTTGCTTGTGTGCTTTCACATAGGCAAAAATATTTAGTGCCTTTACTTGCACTATCCCAAAGTGCTTTGCAATACAGGAGAGGGAGGAGGGGAGAATGAGTATCTCTGCCACTAAGGCTTACTGGCTGCAACCATGCCAAAGAAACACACTGCAGAGGAGATTGTAATATATTATCAGCTCTGATTCAGAGTTGGATGATTTTATTGATCCAGAGTCTGGGAGTGACTACTGTCCAAGCAGTACTCCTACTGATAGACAATATCGAGTGATGCCGACGAGGTGGTCTGTGCAGTCCTAAGACCAGTTGAAGTCCCCACATGGATGCAGCAGTGTGCCCATCAGCTAGCACCAGCCAAAGCACAAAAAAAACAAAAAGCAGAATTCACAGCCAAGCAAGCATCCAAACATAAAAGCAGAAGGCATTAGGATCTGCCTAAGCCTGCAGATACCAGAGCCAGAGATATTTCCCCAGAAAGAGGCCCCATGTGTGCCTTTGATGGAGCTGGATGCACAATGCAGGCAGAGGGAAGTCACATGAAGCATAAATGAGGCATGAAGCACCTGCCATTTACTCATTATGGTGCCTACAACACAGGATGAAGGTAATGCAAAAGAACAAAAAGTGCAAACATCTGCCTCAGCCAGAATCAGAGCCCCAGCCTAGGCAAGAATCTCAACCCAAAAGGTGTAAGCTAAAGTGCAAGCAGTTGTCTGACACTTGCACACCACCAAGCCTGAAACTCTGCCCAGAGCAGATACCCCTGCTTGAGCTTGACCCTCTGGACAAGTCTTATTCTCTGCTTGCATATGACTCCACTCTGAGCCTGATGCCCTGCCTCAAACCTGATACGCTGCCTGAGCCTGACATGTTACCTGAGCCTGACACTCTGACCGAGCCTGATGCATCGCCTGAGCCTGACACTTGTCCCAGTCTGACATGTTGCCGGAGCCTGATGTGTTGCTGGAGCCTGACATTCTGCCTGAGGCTGACACACTGCCTGAGCCTGGCACTCTGCCCAAGTCCTGCATCTACCTGAGGTAGACACTCAGCTTGAACATAATGCACTGTTTGAGCCTGACAACTGCAGTGCCACTTTCTCAGATAAAGCTGAACCCTTGGCAATGCCTGAGTCTGAAACTACTGCCCCAGTGCTAGCAGGCCATAGCAGGCATCACAGTGGTTATACTCCAGTTTACCAATGGAATCTCAATATGGAAAAACCATGTGTTCCACCATTTACTGTGAATGCAGGTGTCCAGGTTGACACAAAGGAATTTATCCCAGAATATTTTTCTTATTTTTAGTGATGAAATACTTTTCACATAGTGGCTCAAACAAATTTATATTCAGATCTGCTTTTAGCTCAGTATGGGACAAGCTAAAACCACATGCAAGGCTCACCAATGGACTCCCACAAACTTAGAGGAAATGAAAAGGTTCTGGGTTTGACATTTTTAAAGGGATTGTGAAAAAGCCCACCATTAGCATGTACTGGTCCACCCACCTGCTCATTCTACTCCTCTATTTCCAGCTATAATGAACAGGAACAGATTTCATCTTCTGCTGAGATTTATGTACTATAATGACAACACTAAGGCTTTGCCATAGGAACATCCCGAGAATGCTAGGCTTTTTAAATTATGGCCTATTATTGATTATCTTTGAAAATGTTTCTGAGGTGTACACCCATCCCAAAACATTTCAGTGGATTAGTTCTTCTGCTTTTCAAAGGTATAATAATATTTAAACAGTACCTTCCTTTGAAATGTGCCGATATGGAATTAAATTGTACAAACTTTGTGAAAGTTCCACTGGTGCACATACCGCTTCAGAATCTATACAGGAAAGGATGCCACAGAGATGTTGCAGGCTGCCCCATGTCTAAACACAAATGAGAAAATTGTGTGGGACCCATTCTTCTCTGCTAGGCTCTGGCTACAACCTGTATGTTGATAATTTCTATACTGGTATTCCTCTGTTTAATATTCTGTATCAGTTTGATACCGTAGCTTGTGGCACCATCAGACCTAACAGGCAACGTTTTCCCAAAGAGTTGGTAGCCAGAAAGCAAAACATGGTTAGACCAGTGCTTCCATTTTGATGAACTACTGGCTGTAAAATTCACAGATAAAAAAGATGTGTATCTCCTTAGTACAATTCATGATGAATCCACAGCAGCAGTTCCAGTTCGTGGTCAGGACAAATTAATAAGCTAGCCTCAGTGTGTCCTGGATTATAACAAACATATGGGAGGTGTGGAAAAAACAGATCAGATGTTTGTGCCCTGTGATACCACTCAAAAAACAATGGCTTGGTACAAGAAATTAGCTGTTCGCCTGTTTCAGCTGGCTATGTATAATGCTTTTATTTTGTATCAGGCAAAGTCATCTGGTCATTTAAAATCCTTCCTAGATTTCCAAACAGATGTAATTTCAAGTCTTCTATTTGATTCAGCAGAAATACCAGAAATAGAAAAAAATGAGGGTGTAGCCAGACTAACTGAAAGACATTTCTGCAGAACGTTGCCACCTACTGAAAGGAAGGCTAGGCCCCAGAGAAGATGTAGAGTCTGCTACAAAAAAAAGGCTTTAGGAGAGACTCAAGATATTACTGTCCACATTGTCGCACAGAGCCAGGTCTGTGCCTGGAGAACTGTTTTGAGAAATACCACACCAAGCTCATTTACTGGAATGACTGATGGGTGCAAAAATTCATGTTGAATAGAAAAATGAGGCCAAAGCAGTTATTAGGTTAAAACATTTTGGGGAAGTTGTTTTATTATCTAAGCATCCACAAACTGTTGTTTTACTCTGTTGGTAACCAAGTAAGGCCCACAAAGCACAATGCCTGTTTGTAGGGACAACCTGGAAACACTGGGGATGTTAAAGTGATTTACCAACTTTCTCCAATGTCATGTTTGCAGATCACCTTCCCTTCACTGAGTGATGCAAAGCTCAGCTGCCCTGAAGTTAAGTATTAAATATATTCAGATGCTTAGTTTTTTAACATTTTTGTGCCACAGTTGTCTCTGCATGTTTTTTTCTTTGTTTGAAGTTCGCACATGAGCAGTGCATCCACATGCATGAGTGACAACAGCATAGGGAAGGTGTTCCCACTGCACCTTTCTCACTGCTGGTTCATTCATTCATCTTTCCTGGACTCAGCCTCAGTGAGTGCAGATCCAAAACTGAAATGGCAAAAATACAGCACTGATGACTGAAACTGTTTGTTATATTGGCAGCTGTTATACTTGCTTTTGGGATTGCAGAAGTGGTGATTTCTCCTGATTTTCAATTTTACTCATCTGATTAGCTCTGTGTCCTAGGTCCATCGGTTCTAGGAACATCACAATCTACATTGCTTGAGTACAGTGATACAGTTTTAATAAGTGCTGCAAGTACATAATTACAACAACAAGTCTGTATAAAAAATACATTTTTTTAACTGAGTGGGGCTGTAATCTGTAGCGTATTGGGACACAAAAGGATGACTTTTGAACTGGGAAGATCTATAAATTGAAGTAAGCTTTTCAGTATTGGTACATAGAGGTCTGTGTTAAATGGATGACTCTTTCAACAGTTCAGAATTGTAATGTGCAGCAAGAGTATAAGCACTGAGCTGCACAGTCCAATCCCAGGAGAACAGTGCAATAAACTGTGTATTTTTGCAAGTGCTGCTTCCAGTGTGATTGCTTCAGTAAACTGTGTTTTGCTATTGCATTTCTGATTGTCACCATCATTATAGACAGTTTATATTTTTCCTGTGCTCCTGTGTTTCTTGGGCTCATTTGATGTTCTCATGCAAGCACCATAACACTGATCACCAAAGTATGCTTAGATGTGCATGAATAAAGGGACATGGTGCACTGAATTGTTTCTCCAGCTTGCCAGCTCCTGGCTAAGTTTATAAATGAATACAATAAAATCAGTTATATACTGTACATTGTTATACTGTACATAGTTTACAGTGTATCTCAAAATTAAAAACACTTCATTTTTAACATTTTAACATATAGTCTTTATTTATAATTAGGATTATAGCATCACTGTATGTGCTCGAGCATCAGCAAAAGAAGAGACTGCAGTTGCCATCCTCCCGACACTGTGGTACCAATGTACGGCTTCTATGGTGTTATATTGTAAAGTGTGCCTAGTCAATTCGGCATGCCAGGAATAATGTCTGAACAAAATATGGATACACAGCAATGAATGCAGGGAGTCTACAAAATGCACCATGACATCGGTGAGGCATGGAGACAGTATATGCAACATCTGTTGTATTTGCTGTACACTTTACACATGTACATCAGAGATCCACTGTAATGGAAAAATGGGAAAACACAAATGGCTTTGACACAGACCGAGTGGTAAAGAAGTATGGTAACATAAGGAGGAAGGTGATTCAAATACAGTCTAACACTTGAGTACCTACCCAAGGATGTCCCTTTTGTAGTGGACCAATCAAATGGTACTTAGGCTATCTAAACATAAATGCGGTCTCTTTATCCATGAGAAGGGTATTGGCATGTTATTTTTAACCATGGGGGGTGGGGACGATCACCGACTGTACTGTGCATTTTGCTCAATTCATAATGCACCTGGGGCATACATGTATGGCAATAAGCCAATGCCAGGATGGTATTACAGATGCTTATGCAGACACTAATGACAGCTGCAGTCTGTATAGTTCTTGAGCACTTAGAGGTAACACAAAGCTGGTGCAATAATTTGTAGTTTTAAATTTATAACATGCCATAAACAGGGAACTGGTGACTTCAACACATTACTCAATCACTGATACCTCTAAAGGAGAAAGTACAAAACTGTCCCCCCACAAACACACACAAACACAGAGAAGAAAGCTATAGCATAGACTAGTTGGCACTAGGGCAAAGACAGACCAAACAGTATAAATAATTTACAGATAATAAAAGTTCTATGCTGCAGCATTTTTCTAAGTGTATGTGTGCAGCTGGGGGGTTTGGAGTGGTTGGGGTACAAGGTGCCTGCTTGTAATTTCCACCCTGTGCTCCATCAGAGTGAGTGATTGATAAATCAATTGGTGGGAGGTCACTACTAACTAGTACCAGGTGAGAAATTTGGACAAATTGGATTTGGACAAATTGTGAGCCATTTATCCTGCTCAAGCAATGCCACCAGACTGAGCCATTCTCTCAGTGTCAAGCTTGAGTGGTCAACAACTCATTAGCATAGGGAAAGCAATCCCCACCCCAAAAAAAAAGAAATATAAAAACCCAGGGTACTATCACCAGCATTTGTGTGGGCACATCGAAGCTGGGAGTAACAGAACACACACCATACCTCGATTTTTCACAGTAAAATGACAGCAATGACGGGAATCAAACCATAGCACTAAGTAGCAAAATACAATATTAGCAGTCTGTGTTGCTAAGTCTGCTCTCACTGCTGTACTGGAATGAATCGGAACTACTGCTGTGACTGTCTGAGCTACTGCCCACATCATTCTTGCTGCTGCCATAGGGTCATCCCTATGGGGATCTACTATGCAGTGGCTGTCAAATTGTGGCACTATGCCAGTATCCGAAAGATCACTGATAGTGCAGGACAACATAATGCTTTCATCATCGGACCCTGAAAATGAACTGTTTGACATTGTTATTGTCGTGTGCATGCTGCAACCAAGAGCTCTGTTATCAAGACAGAATTGCTGTGACCAAGAACTAATTTTAATTGCAGAGCACAGATCTCCCTGTGGTGACATTGCAAAGGTAATGAGTGTCAAAGGTCACCAAATACCGACTCCAATACACAAAATGACACTTCCTGGTTAGTGAGGGTGAAACCTGATTTAATTTGCATAAAATAGGATATGCATCTATCAAAATACATTGCAATCAGTTCTATATGCAGTCACCTTGCAGTATAAGCGTTCATATATCAAAACTTGGTAAACCGCTTTAAGGGACTTGCTCAGGGTCACATAGTATGCAAGTGGAGGTGGTGAGAATCAAACCCAGTGCTGTACCAAACTTGATTACGGCTCATTACACTAACCACTAGGCTATATTGTCAGCCCTTCATTCATGGACCTTTAGGATATAATTATATTTTACACTGTATGGGCAAACTCACTTTATTTCTGATTCTGCCAGAGTATTTTGGTAATGCAATGTGAAACACATGCAATCTTACCATGGCATTCTGTCCAGACCTGCCTATTACAATATGCTTTGTAGAAACCTGTGTCATGCAGCCCTTCCCTCCCTGCCTGCATTTTCCACCTCCAGAAAAATTCAATACATTGTTTTACCCAGGGAACAATATATATTGCTTCAAGGATTACAAAATAAAGATTTTAAGGAAGTCTGAGAAAGTATCCTACCCACATGTTCACTATCTATAATCTTCTAGTGAATTAAGCTCCACAGCTAAAAATACTAAATAAAATGCAATATTTTGGCCCCTTTTCTACCTAATTATTTGGCTGTCTCATTTATCAAGTACAAACTCCTAGCATGTTGGGCTTCTTTGGGGAGTACTAACTGTGTTGGTACCACAAACTTACACCTCCACTAAAGGACCCTTGGCACAAAATGCTCCAAACCTGCTAACACTGTACATTCAATGGATCTGAAATGCATTTAGCAGCCTGTGTGTTGGGCTTACATCTGACAGACTCTGTAAAGAAAACATAAATTTAATACCACATTAAGCAGTACCCTCTTGAGAAAAAAAATTTCCTATACCAGCATCCTACTTAACTTGCTGAAATGAGAGAATTATGCAAAATTTCATTATTTTTTATAGTGGTACTAAATGTAGAGGAGGATTATGGGTAGCACATACTTTGGTAACAAGCAGTCTTACCAATGATTACAGCAAGTATTTTTTTGAGTTTCAGAAAATATATACTTTTCTTATGGTATCCTGGTGTCCCGAGATCAGTGCTGTAGATTTTCCATTGTGGGCCTAAGTTTTCTCCTTTAAATATACATCGCACCCTATAGGTTTCAAGCCTATTTCAACCAAACCTTTGTGGTGAAGGTATATAAATGTGGTATCATTGTAACCAGTGCTCTAAGCCAAATCCAGAAATGTGGTGTTTGTGTACCTTCAGCCTATGTTACATAGATATTTGGTTGGCTAAACTGTGAAAATGATCTGAATTTCCATCATTTTGCATAGTTCTACCAAATGTAAAGGAGGATTATGGATAACAAACATTTGGACAGCAGGCAATGTCATACATTTTAAAACCAGCATTTGTGCAGTTTCAGAATATATATACTTTTCTTATGATATCATGGGGTCCTGAATGTCTACAAGCCAGAGAATCAGTGCTGTGTATTTTCCACAGTGGGCAAAAATGTTCCTCTTTGAAATGTTTTAGCATAATATAGGTTTTGAGCTTATTTCCACCAAATCTTTGTGGTAAAGGTACACAAATGTGGCATCATTGTAACTGCACTCTCAGCAGAATTCACAAATGTGATATTTATGTACCTTTGTCCTATTTTATGTAGACATTTGGTTTGTTAAACTGTGAAAACATTGTGAATTTCCATCATTTTGGATAGTTCTACCAAATGTAAAGGAGGATTATGGGTAGCAAACATTTGAATAGTGGGCAATTTCATACATTTTTAAAAACAGTATCTTATGCAGTTTCAGAAAGTATATACTTTTTATACGGTACCATGGTGTCCTAATTGCCGACAAGCCAGAGAAGCAATGCTATGCATTTTTCACTGTGGGCTTAAATTATCCCCTTTAAAATACATATAGCACCCTGTATGTTTCAAGCCTATTTAAACCAAATCTTTGTGGTAAAGGTACATAAATGTGGTATTATTGTAACCAGTACATTCAGCAGAATCCATAAATGTGGTATTTTTGTACGCCATCCTATTTTACATAGTCATTTGATTTGTTAAATTGTGAAAACTATGCAAATTTCCATAATTTTACATAGTTATAACAGATGTAAAGGAGGATTATGGATAGCAATAATTTGGATAAGGCAATGTCATACATTTTGAAAACAGCATCTTATGCAGTTTCAGAAAATATATACTTTTCTATGATATCATGGTGTCCTGAGTGTCAAGGCCAAAGAATCAATGTTGTGCATTTTTACTGTGGGCATATATTTTCCATTTAAAATACTCATAGCACTCTATAGATTTTGAGCCTATTTCAGACAAATCTTTCTGGTGAAGGTACATAAATGTGGTATCATTATAACCAGGACTCTTAGTGGAATCCATAAATGTGGAGTTTGTGTACCTCCATCCAATTTGACATAGACAATTGGTTTGTTAAAGTGTGAAAACTATGTGACTTTCCGTCATTTTGCATAGATTCACCAAATGCAAAGGAGGATTATGGGTAGCAAACATTTGGATAGCGGGCAGTGTCATACATTTTTTAAAAAAGTATCTTGTGCAGTTTCAGAAAATATATACTTATTTTATGATATCATGGTGTCCTGAGTGTCTACAGGTCAAAGAATCAATGTTGTGCATTTTTCACTGTGGGCATATATTTTCCCATTTAAAATACACATAGCACTCTATAGATTTTGAACCTATTTCAGACAAATCTTTGTGGTGAAGGCACATAAATGTGGTATCATTATAACCAGGATTCTTAGTGGAATCCACAAATGTGGAGTTTGTGTACCTCCATCCAATTTGACATAGACAATTGGTTTGTTAAAGTGTGAAAACTATGTGAATTTCTGTCATTTTACACAGATACACCAAATGCAAAGGAGGATTATGGGTAGCAAACATTTGGATAGCAGGCAGTGTCATACATTTTTAAAAACAGTATCTTGTGCAGATTCATAAAATATATACTTGTTCTATGGTGACAAGGTGTCCTGAATGTCTACAGGCCAGAGAAGCAATGCCAGGCATTTACTGTTATGGACAAAATATTTCCACTTTAAAATGCACTTAGCAACCTATGTGTATAGGGCTTATTTCTGCAAGACTTCTTTGGTAAAGGTAGGTACATAAATTAGGTACCGATGTAACCAGTGCTTTCAGAGAATCCAAAATGGGATGTTTATATAACTGCCTCTTATGTTACATTTGCATTTACTTTGTTAGAACATGAAAATTCTGTGAATTTAAATTATTTTGATTTTTGCAAGACATATAAAAAGAATAATAATGTGTAGTATATATCTGAGTAGTGGGCTATGCTACCCATGCTTAAAACAGTATTTGTGTAGTTTCAAAAAATATATACTTTTCCTAAAATAACATGAAGGTCTTGGTCTCTACAAGCAAAAGAAGCAATTATGTGCATTAAATTAGAATTTAAGACACTTCAAGTAGAAATTAAATAGAGTACTACTGCTATAATATGTTTCTGTCTATAAAAAATATTTTTGGAGAGTATATAGCACAGACACTGAGAAGTTCAGCACCATATAGCTTTCCATAATTCTCGGTTAAATAATATGTTTTCTGGGATGTTTTCTGCAACATTTTTGAGTAAAAATAGCATTTTGTTTACATTTCAGGCAGTGTTTCATGGCCACATGACCTGATATTGACAAAACCTTACTACCTATAAAAAGCTCAGAGCCTGACAATAAAAAACATCCATGTTTTCCCTACTTTTCCTTGAAGGAAACATAGTGATATTTTAATTTTATATAATATTGTGCAAAAATAACATAAATTGCCTGGCCCAGGAGTGTAAAATACCCCTTGCAGTGAAAGGGTTAATTAAGTCAGGGTACCACTTCTTACAAGCTTCTCTAGCAGATCCCAATGAATCAAATGAGTTCCACAGTCCATCCTTATTAATCTGTAGGGTTGCAGGGTAGCGGACTCTGTATTTGATGCCTGCAGATATCAGTTTAGAGACTAGGGGATGAAGTGCCGACCGTTTCTAGTGGACTGAGAATGGTAAGTCCTGCACAATACAGATTTTCTTGCCTGCCCATTGGATTTCTGCTATCTCCTTCAGGTGATTCAAGACATGTTGCTTGTCCAAAATGTTCAACATCCGAAAAATGAAGGGGTGAGGGGGCGATCCAGTGGGAGATATGGGGTGAAGGGATCTATGCGCCCATTCAGTGATGTAAGTGGGGCCATTAGGAAAAGGCCCACAAGTTTATCACATAGCTTTGCATAAAACAACAGCTTGCAGCTCTCTCTCACCTTCAGGGAGGCCTAGTACCACCAGGTTATTGCATCTTGAGCACCTCTCAAGATCTTCAAGTCAGTCTTCAGTTTTTTCAGCCTGTGGTGCAGTGTAACCAGATCTGGGTCCAGTCTTCCTCCAATCATCTAGGAGGATATACGGGCCTTGTTATCTTTGGTACAGATGTTGAGTTGATCTATAGAGGTTTTCATGCCATTGAACTTGAGGCTAGTGCTATTAGGGTTTCCTTCATTGGCTCCAACTGTTCCAAGAACCTGTCCTCAGTTAGAGCCATGTTTTGTTAAGTGTTGGGGAGGATTCAGGTCCACTAGCTTTGGATAGTTTCATGATCTTGTTCTTGGCTGGAGTCGGCAGGGGTGTATGGGCGGAGCAGCGGCTCATCTCCGTGTCCATTTCCATGGACCATCTGTGAGGCAGAAAAGGTTATTTTAACACTCATTAGGCAATCAAGAAGCCTTCACAGACAATTATACCACTGCAAAATAAAGTTAACTTCCATTACGTAGTAGCACTAGAGGGAGGGCAGGGTAGTTGACTGAAAAAGCATCTCTGCAGGCAGCCATCGCACTGGAAGTCCCCCTGAGCACTAAGTTCTACAGGTGCATTGAATTATGTGTTCTATGGTTCTGGGGGATTGTCAGACTTGTGTGAATTCACTCTTGTAATCCTTCCCAAAAATTGTGTGGAGCTTACCTTTAGCCCCCTGGGTTCTCCTGCTGCTCACCACTGCCAGTCTGGGGCCTCTGCCACCTCCCCAAACATCTTGCTAGCCCCCACAATGTTATTCTTGCAGTAGTGGGGCCTGGGGAGCAGAGATGCACAACCACCTTGCAGCCAGACCACGAATGTGCGAGCTGGCTATTTGCATATGTGCAGCAGCAGCTATTCATTTTAAAACTACTCCTGATGCAAAACGGAGGTAACTCCATGTTCCTGGTCCCCCAAATTAACTAGTCAGGGTCCAGAGACATGATGGATGGAGAAAAGGGGCCCCAAAGTATATCATTTAAAAAGTGCCAAAAGCGTATGTAAGTGAGGCAGCAGCTGAACCTGCTGGGAACTGTAGGCCCTGCATCACCACTGAAGAGAGCCTGTTAGGTGTCCTGGGGGGACAATAATATGGTGTCAGTGATGCAGGCACAACAGCCCCTATATCCACAAGTCCACTGCCAGACTATAGAGCACAGGACTGGCTATCTGGATAGATGATTTATATACTGTAAAATGGCTTTATTTCACGGTGGAAAACTTTCACGGACTTAGATCTGTCAATTGGAATGCGTGATGAAATCATGTGGCCGCTACCCACAATAGTTTGATATTTACCATAGTTTCTTTCAGTAGCTGGCTCCTTAAATGAAACTGATTATTGGTTTCTTGCAAGTGCATGTAAGTGCTTTGCTGTTGATTAGCTGTCAATTAGCAGCTGATACCTCTAGTTAGGAATAAAGGCTCCCAGTAGTCAGTAACTGCCAGTAATTGTTTGCAGTTGTCAGCTTATAGCATTTAAACTACCCCACATAATGCATTCCCAAGTCATTAAGCTTGCTTCTGCCCATCGTACAATGTCTCTTGTGAGTTGGTTAAGAAAAGGGCAAAAGAGAGAGCGGGACTTCCTCCCATTAAAGGAGCTTACAGCAGATGCACTTTGCAGCACTGCCCATATCCCTGCTGTCTGTAGTTGAGACTGTGATTAGTTAGATAAAAATGTTTAGCCCACCTCTGAAACATCACCAGAGTGAGTATCAGCTCTCCAGAAATGCTCCCCTTCTCATCCTCCCCAATACCCTACACCGCCTTGAACAGGTATCAACATACAAATACCTGTTCATCACCTTCAACTTTGCTCTCTAATTCCATACCCATCTTAACTCACTGTCCTCTGCCATGAATGCCCAGACTGGACTCCTCTACTGCCACAAAGACTGCCTCCCTGAGTATGCCCTATGGCTGGCTATCACCTCCTCCACCCTGTCTTTGGTTGATTATGGACTCCCTATCTATGCAGCTGCTGACCCCACTGCCCTCACCAAAGTCCAGACCTCTAGCAACAAAGCCTGCAGGCTCCTGACTGGTGCCCCCAGCAGAATGCACACATGCCAGCTTTACTCCACACTGAACCTACTCACCTTTGAAGAATGCCTGTGATACCACACCCGTATACTGGCCAAAAAGACTCTACTTGGCTCTCTCCCAAGGAGTCACTACATCTTTTCAACGGGCCACCCACTTGGTCACCACCCGAAATACAACCAAAGCCACCTTCCAGGTGCCGACAGCTAGAACCTTGCTCGCCCAAAGGTCTTTCCACTACAGAGCACCCTCCTGGTATAATTCCCTCCCCACTCACATCACTAACATCTCAAAAATTGGCCCCTTCAAAATTGCCCTATACAAACACCTCACTGACACTCAGAGCTGTAAATGCCCATATCAGGGCCTCACCAAGAGCTCCGCCTGAGCCAATCCACAGACATAATCCTCCCCCAGGTAACCAACACCTAGTACCTCTAGGGTTCTTATATAATACACATGTACTAGTTTATTTAGAATAGTCACTGTAGTCTGTACACCATGCACTGTAACCTGCGTGCTCCACTGTGTCACTAAAATTGCTTAGCTTTGTATGCTCTTCTGTATCTCACCTGTATTGCCCACTGAAATTTGCTTTGCTTTGTATGCTCTTTTGTATCCCACCTGTATTGTTCCCCACAGTTTTTTCTCCACCAATATGTTGTCTCCCCTCCCTGAGATGAGGTGCCTTTGTAAATGAGTCTTTGACTCAAAGGTTGTAAATCTGAATTGTGAATAGATAAATAAAATACACCCCTGAAGTGAGGTATGAAATTGGCCATTTTGCCTGTGAAAGTGGCGTTATGAAGGTAGTCCGATTTTATAACATAAAGTACAACAGCACTATTAATGAGAGTACAGTTTGGAAATTTAAAACCGATTATAAGATAAAATTAAAAGACTTTCCTGACCCTGAAAGTATGCCTCAGGAGCTGCCCATTAAATCCAGAGGTCGTCCACCTTTATTGTTTGAAGAGGTTGAAATTGAGCTCTGTAAAATTATTCGAGTACTTCGAGTGGAGGGTGCAGTAGTCAATGCAAGGGTTGTAATATCAAAGTCTAAATACAGCCTCACTATGTTTTTACAGAAATCTGTGAGAGTTTGAAACTGTCTTCTGACACATAAAGAAGGCTCCATATAACAGAGCACAAGAAAGACTACTACAACGGACGTCTTTTTACAAGATTTTAACACTGTATTTTGATGCTGTTAGTGCTAGTTAATAAAAATGTATTTCTCAAAGAAAACACTAGTAATTGTACTGCATACTGTACTGTATTTGGGAATATTATTTGTATGTGTGTGCTGTTGGTTTTAACTACCATTATTCTGTTCAATCGGTTCAAAATTAACTGCCTTCCTAATCAGTGCTGCAACTTAATTTTGTATCTACTCTTCCAGTGAATATAGCAATAATAAAATTACAGTGAAATAAAGCCATTTACAGTATTAAAGTACTGGAGAATTTGGCAAATTTACAGAAAGATAGGACTGCTCTGTAGTAAATGGACTGTGTTTCAAACAGCTATCTTGGGATACCTTGACCCCCTGCCCACCAGTAGGAATTTGAGGAAGCCTTGGAGGATTGAAGGATGGCTTCTGGGAAGAGCCTATACAATGTGCTTGGCACCCTCCAGAGGACCAATGAGGCATTGAGTAACATGACGGACATCCCTGTCAACCAGTTGGAGGCTACAATTTGTCACAGAAGTCAGAAAGACTGTTACAGCTCAAAGCAGTCATCCACAAGCCCTTATGAGTGAATGAGGGTTCTGTGGCAGTTGGTTGTGAGCCCTCAAGCCAGCCAGAGAGGCTCCAGACTGTGTCTCCAGACCAGAGAAGTTCCTCATCTGCCAAAAGAGGTTTGATCAACCTTGAATTCATTGCAAATACTACCTGTTGCTACTGATTGACTAGTTACCAGCAGAGCTTGTCTGTGGAGTGAATCTCAGCAGATCCTGACTGGAAAGGTTCTGTCTGTCCCTGGGAGAAGCACCCAGCATTTTGTGTCTTCTGGTCACAATAACTAGCCAACAGGGTGACTGAAGTTTCCTATGAAGCCAGAAGGAAAGAAGAAATTGTTGCCTGAGTCTCCCAGACACACGAGGTGATCACTAGAGAGGAAGACATCTAGAGGCCTGTCAGGTGAATGCCATATATAAGGCCTTAGAGGTGAAATTTGGATAGGCAAGAAAGTGTAATCAGCATTCTTCATTCCTTTGATCAGCGTGGCTATTTCCTGCATTCTATTGTTTTGTGCACCACCAGATACCCCTGATACAAGTAGTGTTAAAGTAAATTAAACACATTCATTACACAGAATATTTTTGAAATTCATGCATTTCATGAAATATTTCATGTTTATGAAATGCTAAATTTCACCATGGAGCACAAAATTTCACTCATGAAACAGCGAAATTTGTTGCTCGCTGGTGAAATTTCAGATTAGGAACGTGGAAATATTTCATGAAATGTATGAATTTACAAAATATTTCACGTAATGAAATGTGTTTATTTTGCACAACACTCTGTACTGGGGTATATGGGTGCACTGAAATAATAGGATGCAGTGGTGTCATACTGTGGTTATTAGGGAATAGGCTGTTGCTTTTGGCTGGCAATGTATGTCCTAGATAGGCATGGCGTTCCGGGTCTTTCCTAGTGGCCTAGGAACTGCCCAGACATGGTGATTTATTATGTCTCTGACTGTTTCTATTTTATCTTAAATCAAGGCATGCTGCTGTGTTTTCATGAGTATTATCGGAAGCTGTATCATGTAGCACATGAATTACCCCACTCTAAACAAGTAAAGGATTATTTGCATGATATCCCCTTTCCCACACTAGATGTAGCAGATCAGGATGCTCTGAAACAGCCTTTAATGGAATTAGTGACAGCCTTTGACTCCATGAGTTTAGACAAGGCCCCAGTACCAGATGGTCTATCCACTAATTTTTACAAAATCCTCAAGGATGAGCTTCTGCAACCTTTGTGAGAGATATATATGGAGGCTTGTAATACAAATGAACATAGACCCCTCTTACAGCATGCTTTAATTTCTGTCTTAACTAAGCTAGGAAAGGTGACAGGTACATAAAGAAATTATAGGCCAACTTCTTTGCTGAGCATTGATTTAAAACTTTTAGCAAAGGCCTTAGTGTCTCCCTTATGACAGGTTTGGTTGAAGCTGGTTGGACTGGATCAAGTTGGCTTTATGAGTGGCAGGCACTCCTCCGATCATCACCGGAAGCTTCAACATATTATTTCTGCATCCAGGGAGGCCACTGACTGGTGGTCCTGGCCTCTCTGGATGCAGAAAATGATTTTGATCAGGTTCACTGGAAAGATTTATTTGCAGATCTAGAGAAATGTATTGTCTCCAGGGAATATATCAAGTGGATTCGACTTTTATATTCTCATCTCACTGTTCAGGTATGGTGTAACAATGTCCTGTCACTGATGTTTCAGTTATAGAATGACACCAGGCAAGGTGTTCTCTTTCCTCCTTTCTTTAATATTTATGTAGAACTTCTGGTGGTACATATCAAAAGAAAGCAGGGATTCAGGGTGTTTGTTTTAATTTGTGCCAACACAAACTCTTTTATATATACTGCTGATATTCTTTTGCATCTATGGAATCCCAATTCCTTGATGCCAGTAGCCCTCAAGGGCTTCAGAATTTTCAGAAAGTTTTGTTTTATAAGTTGAATTTGGGAAAGGCTAAGTTATTACTCCTCAATTATAGAGTGAGGTGACAGGATTTAGCCTTTCTTGGGCTGCTTTGGTCCACGGATCCCTTCTGTATTTAGGTATTAAGGTTTCAGGTTTCCTGCAACAGCTGATAAAACTTAATGTATATGATCAATACACAGTTTTGAAACTTGATCTAGAGAGATGGAAGGGTCTACATCGTTCATTGTGGGGACAAGTTCATACAACAAAATTAATGTACTTCCCCAGGTTTTATACCCCTATATCTTGCTTGTGCTGGATCTTCCACTCTCATGGTTTAAGAAATGGCTTTGTTTGTTATATGATTTTTTATGGGCAGGGAAAGAGCAGTGAAGGACATACTTACAACTCTCCATGTGTAGGTCTCATGGGGAATCGATCTGCTGGATTTTTAGTCTATGTTCATGCTACACAGATTGCAATATTTCTTTGATGGCATCCGATGGAGGATCCTGGGAATTTTATTTGCCGCAATGGTTGAATATTGAAGAAACCTTTGTTAAAAGCATGGATAAATTTGCATTCCTATGATATAGATATTTTTCTAAACTGATTATTTTTCCAGTTATGTTGAGCCTTCAAATTTTCACCAGTGAACCCCTTAGATCAACTCATTCGGTGCAACCCCAATTTCAGGATAACTTTAAAAATGGTTTATTATGCACAGTGGGATAATCATATTTTTTTCTGGTCAATCAATTTTGAGGGTCCTGTGGATGGTTTCCTTTCAACATTTCAGGAACAGTTTTTGTTTATGACTAAGGACATTTTCACTTTTTTTGCAACTGCGTCCCTCAAATTATTAGCAGCAGATTATGCAATATGAATTTATACAGCAGCAATGGGAAACCATTTGAGTGAAGACACACAGATTCTTAAAGATTGACAGCTATCATGTGATGCAGTTTAAGATTTTGCTGAATATGAATGATACTACACAAAAAAATGCATAAATGAGGTTTTCAGTCACCCCCTCTACGTAATCGTTGTAGCTCACAGGATGGATCCCTTGCCCACGTTTTATGGGATTGCCTGAAAGCACAACTTTTGTGGAGAGCTTTTAAATGGGCTTAGCTCCATTATTAGGTTTAGAAGATGCTTTACAAAAGAACAGTGTTTACTAGGGATAGATATACATAAACTTATGAGCAGTTGAAGGTATCATTTTTCTTTAATTTCTATGGTAACTAAAATAATTATTCTTCAGCATTGGGTGGATAGTGAGATTCCCTCATTACTCAAACTGTAAGGAGAAATTCTGGAAGTTTTACATATAGAGAAAATGATTTCCTCTATGTGACATAATTTAAGAATGTATAAAGAGAGGTGGGAGTCTCCAGAAGCTTTGTTACCTGGAATAGACTGGACAAAGCAGGTCTTGGAATAACTTTAATTGCATTTCTGTAGAATGGACTTATCCCTCTGGATATAGGTTTTTTTTATGAGTCGTGTTTTACTATCCTTTGTGTAACCCCTAGGCAGTGCTATCCCTAAGGTTACTACCTCTGCCTGTATTTTTGACCACAGGTTGAGGGGCCTGGATTTAGTATTACGGTGCCCACCCAGAGTAACAGGTAATGGGGTGTCTGTCTAACCTACAGTAGCCTCTCTGGGAAGCTATAACCACCCACTCAACCCTCCAAGTGGCTTAAAACCTTTAACAGCAGTCAGCACACAGTCAGCAAATAACAAGTAATAATATGCACACACCTTCACACTTACCACCAGGGTCTGGCCTTCAGCAATATATACCTGGACACCCCTAAAAAGGCAAAGTTAGCAAACAAATATACACTCTCCTAGTACTGTGACCCACTAATAATATGCATTATATGGCCAGGTTAAACATGACACAACAATTATATTTATGCAGGGTCGTGGAACAAGGAAGGGAGATAATTTAGTTAAATGACTGGTATTCTGTTTAGTTCAGGTTCTTGGCATGTACTCTCTAGTCCCAAATAAATAGTTCTATAACACTGGGTATAGCAGGGTGGAATGCTGGCTAGCTAGAGGCATTACCCGGTGGTGGCTGGCATTGCAGCCATTGTTGGGGCCCTTGATGGAAAGAAAAGGTGGTTAGCATGCACAACAAGATGATTATTGTAATCCTGGCTGTTTGGCCCAGTCACGTGAAACCCAGAAATTTAAAGTAGAAATCAAATGGTACCACAGATAATCAAATGACTTTTTGCAGGGAGCTACGCTGATTATACTCATGCTACCAGTTGACTATGATGTGGCTGGTGATATGAAGACCCGTGTTGATCACCGATGAGCATGGGGAAGCAGGGCTGTCATGACACACCTCCACTTCACGGCCTTTCCCTCCAGGTGACCACAACCTGCGAGTTGTTTCTGCACAGGGGCTGGATCCTCAAAGACAGTCTCTCGCCAAGGACAGTTTCTGGTGCAAGGTAGTTGGTTTGGGTTGGGTTGGCAAAGGCCCAGGCATGATGAGCATGTTGGCAAAGTGCAGTTTGGTTTGCCAGTGAAGCCTCCAGCTGATGTAACAAATTAGGTCATGAAGAGGCAGGCCTCGACCCATGAGGAACATTCAGCACATTTAAATCAAACAGCATTAACTTTTCTCAGATCAGATACAGTCCAGTTTCTATTGCAGTAGATTCACTGAGCAAACCTCTTGATCCAATATCAGTCTCACACACTTGCTGGGCTGAATGCTTCACATGAGCAAATCTTTGGTCCAAATGACAAGCAGTACTTTTAATCTCTCTGATATTTTCTGCCACAGTTTCAATCATAAATGGATGATTCCAACTTCTGCAATCAGGCAGTCCAACTCAAGGGAAACAGTAGCAGGGAGGAAAGTTTGGCCTCTTCCTGATGATTACCCTAAGCTCTGTTCAAGAAGCCGCTACTCGAAAGCTCAAGCTGTCCACTCTCCAAGCTCTAACTCTAACTGATCCACTGTCTTTTATAGTTCTGGGCACTTCCCTTTGATTCCTGAGTTTGGGTTGGCTGGGGAAGCTGTCAGTCACAGGTTGAACTCCACCTTTAATTCAGTTTTGGCACCCACCTAAAACTACAAAAACTACAGTTTTTCCTTCCCACAAGGCACTTGGATAAGAACCTTTTGAGGTTTCCTGAGTCTTTTTGGTCCACTCACTGGAAGTCCCAGACCAAACATGGTGGCTCCCATTCTGAAAGGCAAACTGCAAGGAAAGCAGGTTGAACAAACTTCTCTAATTCAAATATAACAATACACCAGAGGTAGATAAGCACAGTTCCCAGTCAGGTGCCCTCTGCACTATTATCAGCTGCAGAGTGGAGCAAATCAAAAGTGGTGTCTGACTGGTAGCAAGTCTTAAATCACTCAGAACCAGCCTAGACCATTCACCATACACATATTTGCTGGATTCTTAAAGGGACAGGTGTGGAGGTGCTACATGGCACTCTCATGTAAATAAATAGAAACAAACAGATACCCATGGATCCATTATTTCTACAGGACTTCAGCCTGGCAGTGAGCATGAAAGGAGCCCAGGAAGACATTACGGTACAGTGAAGCCTGCCAGGGTGAAGCACAGTGTCAACAGTTTCTTGCATGACAAAAAGGAGTACTACCACTGAAATTGCATTGTTTGCTGCAGTAACTCTACTGCAGAATGCTGCAGAGTTGTGTTCATCCAGGTGGACTTCTGTAAACCCCAAATTAGTGTGGGGGGGGTTACATTTGTTTGGCTGATATGGCCTTGGTACTTTCATCTTTGGCCAGCTTGGATGCACAGGCATGGGACCTAAAACAGAAGTTTCATGAACAAGGCTACTCAACATGTGTAGGATGAGGCAATTAATAAGGCTCACAACACAAACCATCAAACACTACAGATCCCAAAGAGACATGAGCAAGTACCAAATCAACATATAAATTTAGTAGTAGAGTACCAACAGCTGAACTCAAAAATTGTTAAAATGTGTTCACAACTGGCATAAGTTTCAAGGGGGAAAGAGATCTTAGTCAATCCCTTTCATGCCCCCCAACAGTGTTGTATAAGTGAGATAAGATTCTTAGAGACCTTCTTACTCACAGTTTGTTCACCAAACCAAAAACCCCTCAGCAAATCTCATGATAACCCCCTTTACTAGTCACAGAACATTGTAACATCTGCCATCTTTTGTACCACTAGCCACACTTTCATACACTCTACTAAAAACAAATCACTAGATGTCAGGTAGTTTATTAATGGCAGTACTACATTCTTTGTCTACATCATCACTTGTCCATGCTCCAAGGTCTTTGTTGGCAGAACTATCACCAACTATGTGTAGGGCAGGTCCATCACCTCATTGGCCAGTCCTGAGTACCGACTCCAAGGCCCTCGTGGTTGCTTGAGGGGGCCTGCCTGGGTTCTTGATGACAGGACTAAACTCAGTATACCTTTTAAAGTGTGATGCCTCCACCTGAGGACATGGGTAACCTAACAGTGGCTTTTTCCCATTCCTCAGGAACAATACTTTCATCTCCCACCCCCTTCAGGCAATTCCTAGCAGAGTACAGTGCCCAAAAACAGTCTTGGATACAGCAATTATCATAAACAACCTTTATTTTTAGCGGAAAGAAAGAGGTAAAGGGACTGGCAACTTGGCTGCAAGAAAATAAGATTTGGTTAGGTATTTATACAACATACCCAATGCAACTTCTCCCAAGCTCCTACCTGTCTCATGCCAGGTCTGTCCCAGAGTCTTTCTTGTGGCACCCCCACTACCGTGGCAGGCCTGAGATGCTGTGGCTTGGAGCCCTAAATGCAGAAATAACACAAGGTAGTGCAACGTGGAGCAGAGATAACCTTTTGTAATTCCTAGGAGGAAAATGTATACTTAGCTGACACAGTGCTGGTGGAAAAGGTGTCCCTGCCTTCACATCACACTGGAGCACATGGTAGACAGCCACTTGAGCAGGAGCTTTTCAGTTAAAGATGAACCACAAAAACTACCAAAGCTTCCTGTAAATAATTGTGTAACATATGGTACTGTTTGCTAATGTCTAATGTGTACGTTTTGTATTCTCATTCAGTGGCTGATCAACTTGATTTTAATTAACTTTTGCAGACAGTCTAGATGAGCCAGTTAAGATACGCTATGCCTCTGATGTCCCTACAATCACTATTCTTCTCTGAAATTTGGGGATTTGAATTTTCTCTACAGTCATCTTACAGTCTAGTATTTTTAGAGTTTTTAGTTTTACAGAGAGTATGTTCTGTACTTTAAACATTTATCTGCAGTACTTTACTTTGGAGTTTCCTTGCTCCTTGCCTTTGTTCCTTCTACCCCTTTGTCCTTTACACCCTTTTATCCTTTTCACTCCCCCCACACTTCTTTTCCTAATGCCCTTCCGTGCCTTGGACTCTGGACCCTTCCTCTTTTTTTTCTCCCTTCCCCCACAGGTTTAGTAATTTTCTCTGAAACTTCAAATACCAAGCACCTCTCCCAGTTTTTCTTTTCCTTTTTACTGTTGAGTTATGTCTGTTTTATTTATTTTTCTTCTGTATCCTCATTTGTCTCCAGCACGGTTTGATTTCCAGCAGGGAGATGAGTTTATATTTCTGTCTCCTGTCTCCTATCTCCTTGATATTTGTTGTTTTCCTAGTTGCTTCTACTTGGGGCTATAGGTTGATATTAAATCTGCATTTTGGATATTCCTTGTTGATTTTGTAAGTTTTAAGCGATTCAGATTTTCTCAAATTCCTTCATAGCCATGGAGGCATTGATTATTGGGTAAGATTTGCCCTCCCTATAACCCTGCTTTGTAGCACAGTCCATTTGTAGTACCCTACATAAGTTCTTGTTATTTAATTTATCACTGAGGGTTTTTTTGTATACAGTAGTATGGGTGTTAATTTGTTTAGTGAAAGTCTGGTCAATATGTAAACTTAAAGCCATCTGTAACTAAAATGTGAAAAGTATGCACTACAGCTTTAATTTCATTTTATGAATTTGTACAGCTATTCCTAAGCCCCCCATGAAATGTTACACCCTGCATGTGAAGCACTGGGGTTAGCACTACTGTTTCTACTTACAGGAGTGTAAGTTTGGGGATTTAATAAACCTTTGGTAACCAACTTTGTCTTTTTCAAACCTGGGAGTGCCCCTGTTTATTCTTCTTCCTGTGTCCAAGTTTCCAAGAGCACCTGCTGCTGGTTAGTGTGCATGTAGTCACCATGTGCTAACCCAAAAAAGAGAGGTGGTACAGTGGAGTGACAAAATCCCCTCCGCTACATTTTTTATCACCACACTTTGTGACTAAGAATGGTGCCCAAAGAGTTGTTTTTACCATCCATAATTATATCCTTTTCCCTAAATGTATCTGTGGGTGCAATGTAACTTACTTTATCTAATTATATACTGTGTCTTGAGGTTTAACTATTACTCATATTTTAATTTATATAACTACTGCTTTTTTTAAGTAAGAGAAGGAAATACATGCTTTGGAACCCAGAAAGTTGTTTTTGAACAGGAAACAGGAGCATTTCATTCAGTTGAAATTGCACAGGTAACTGGTATTTATTTTAAACAGAGGGAAACCAAACAATGAAAAGAAGGAAACTTAATTTCTTTAAGTGGATTTACTTTTAAGAAACAAAAGAGTATTTGAAAAGGAAATGTCTGGGAGGGAGAGTTCCATCATGCTGAAAGATGAAAGGGGTAATCAGTGAGTTGCCTTTGATAGAGAGAGAGAGAGAGAGAGAGAGAGAGAGAGAGAGAGAGAGAGAGAGAAACTGACTGAGACAGAGAGTTAAGGATCTGATGAAAATATATGCCTTTTATGGCTGCAGTGGGCAGAGCTGCAGATGTGTTCATGTACAAAGGGCTGATGTCATGTTTTCTGTACATGGAACTGGCTGAAGGTGTAAATAGTCTCCTCTGCCTTACCCTCCTCCAAGAAATGCTTTATGCCCTCAAATAAATACACTTTCATGTTAGTCAATGGTTGCAGGGCACTATTTTCTTTCTTAAATGGGAGGTACAAGAACTGGAACTTGAGTAGTGGAGGCAGCATTAGTTTTTGGGGGTAAGATCCATCCCAACCTCCACCTGAGATGTTCAAAGATCCCTCTACACTTTTGTTGGTTCATGGGAGGGGTATGAGCTGGATCTATCATGTTGGAACAACTGACTATCAGAGCTGCCTGGGGCATCAGAGCTTAAGATTCAGAAGGACAGAGAAAGTAATTAAGGAATGCCTGAAACTGCATCCTTATACAGCACTTGTGACACTGCATCAAGAAATTACAGCACTAGAGGAAAGCAAGCACTTGCAACACAAGAATGACAATTAAGGTATAAGCCCACAAAGGAGTAAAATATGTCACCCAAAGAAGACTATCCCATATTGTATACTAGAGTGTCTGTTTCTTATAAGCTTTTCATACCCCCCCCACACACACACTCACTCACACACACAGCTGAAGCACCCACCCAAATAGCTCGGGAAGGTCTACATTTTTATTTCTCTGAGACCTGATGTTTATTACGTATTGTGTGAAGAGAATAAAGTCTTGTGTTTTGTATTTGAATAGGTTTAGACTTTGAAGATAAAAGAGATTATATATATATACATATATATAGATATCTATATATTATAGTGGCATGGTCGCTATATACTAAAGTCAAAAGTATGGATGTTACTAAATTTGGATCCGTTCAATGGATTTGCCTGACATTTGTGGGTATGTGGGTCTTGGCAGATCTCTTGATATGCCAAATTGTGTTTTGTTGAACTTATAGTCTTTGTATATGAAAGTATTGAAAGTGCTAAATTATCCATTTTTGAGGCACTTTTGGGATTCTGATGGTCCTGCACGGTTGTTGTGTGGTGTGCTACCTGCAAGATGGCTTGTTTGGGTGAGTTTGTAGCTGAATAATCCACTTTTCATTTGGTGAAAATATTAAGGTATTCCAAAGTTATGCCACTTTTAAGTCTCATTATAAGTCAATGGAAAATTTATATGTATGTTTTAAGTAACAAAGAATGGTGTTCTGGCCATCTTGTCCTTGGAGTAAGTATTTAGGAACCTCACAGTTCAAGACTTTTGTGTCTGAGGAATTTCAAAATTTTTGATTGTGAGGTCTGCCATCTGTTTTAGTTTTATTATTGGACAAACACACATATCTCTTCGGTCAGGTCACTTATGAAGTAAAACTTGGATGGTTTTACTAGGGACTTCGATCTATCGAGTTATACTTTGATTCTGAATTAAATTGGTCCAAAATAGAGTTATTAGTTGTTAAATTCTTCATTCGCAGCTTGCTAATGATCTTTATCTGGCTTACAAATTTCTTTTGATCGTGAGATTCTTTTGACTGACTGTGGCATCACAGCGAGGATGAGATGCAGATTTTAAATTGCTGTTTCTGGAGCCTAGGTGTCTTATAAAGTGAAATGAGGGTGGATATGCCTGTTTTTGGTTCTGCCAGTCTGAATAATATTATACTATGTTTTAACTTTCTTGGTAGTCTAGTTTCTCTATCATAATGTACTATAGTTATTTACCTGTGTAGTCTAGTGCACTTCTAGTATAGCTTACATTCTTTGTAATTGGAATGTCAGTTGTATAAAATTATTTCATTGTTTATATATTTGTGTCTAGTGGTTTTTATTTTATTAATAATATTAGAGATTCTGTTAGTGGTTTCACCAGTATAATAGGCTATATGTTAGTTTGTTTCTGAATTAGTCTCTTTTCACCCAGGCATGTTAGGTCATTTGCAGAATCTCTCATTACCTTTCCTCAGTTGTGAGACTGGCACAGCCCACCTCTCACCTAAAGCCAGCTGACAACTGCTTGCATTATGATTGGTAATGCAAAGAGGTGCTCAGAAATATTTCAGAGTGCATCTTTGCATTAGCTGTAATGGACACAGCCGGTGGCTGGCCATGGAGGTGAGAGGGTGGCTGTGCCAGTCACTGGCTGGGGAAGGGTAGGGGGTGCTGGGTTGATTGGCACAGCTGGGTGGGGGGTGGGGCCACTAGACTACCAGGAAATACAAAATAAGCATATATTTTATTATGCTGAGGGGGGCCAGTAGACTACCAGAGATGTCTACAAACAATATTATTTAATACAGATCGGGACATACTAGACTACCAGGGATAAGGAGTGATAAGAATAATTTTATGCAGCTCGAGGGGGGCCACTAGACTACCAGGGATGTAAAACAATACATATCAGGGGGGCACTAGACTGCCAGGGCATTACAAATGACTATTTTATTATGATGGGGGCCACTAGACTATCAGGAATACTTGAAACATTATTTTTGTTATTCAGATGGGGCAGAACGTAGCCCCCTGAGCAAAACCCCACCTCATTTTACTTAGTAGGGCACCCCTGGGCTGAGAAAAATAATTTTAAAATCTGGCCATCTCATCCCTCATCTTTGATCGTGATCGTGCTAGTACTTTGATCACGAGCCTTCAAATTCTTTGATTGCGAGATTCTTCGATCATGCAATTCCTTCAATTTTTGACTTATGACATTTTAAATTTTTTGTTTGTGAGCCTGCAAATTCTTTGATTGCGAACCCGCTAATTCTTTGATAGTGAGATTCTTTGATTGCGATTGTGCATCGCGAGAGAGGGACGAGATGGTCCAATTTAAAAATCAATTTTCTAAGCCCAGGGGTGTCCTAGAAAGTCAAATAAGGGTGGGTTTTACTCAGGGGGATTTGTTCTGTCGAACCAATTCCTTCAATTTTTTTTATTTATAAGGTTTTAAATTCTTTGTTCATGAGCATGCAAATTCTTTGATCGCGAGCCTTCTAATTCTTTGATTGTGAGATTCTTTGATCACCATCTTTGATCGTGAGGGAGGGAGGGACAAGACGGTCAGATTTTTTATAATGGAACAGATAGAGAAATTTTAGTAATATTTGATATTGAATATCTCGAAATGGTTTGGTATTTTTACTTGATATTTGAGGGAAGAAAGGCAACATCCCACAGATGTGCCGTTTGGTGGCTTGGTCAAAAAATATTACAGGGCAGCTAAGTGACAGCACTCCAAAGTTGACACTTTTTCCACGTTGGATAACATTATGGCATCTGCCACATTACAGAATTTGTTTGACGCGCTGCTGCAAAATAACAGTTTAGTCTTTTGGGCTGAAATTTGGAGGGAAGAAAGCCAATATCCCACAGATGTGCCTTTTGGTGGTTTGCTGGGAAAAATATTACAGGGCGGTTAAGTGACAGCACTGCAAAGATGACGCTTTTTCCCATAGGGTAACATTATGTCGTCCTTTGCGCCTTTCAGGGCCCATATCTCGGAAACGGTGCAAGATACAGACTTTTCATCACAAAAATGCTTAGCCCCACAAATGGGCTAAATACAAAACTAGCCAGAAAAGTCATAATTCATACAAAATTTAAATTTTTTTTCTTCATTGTATGGTTCCTGAGAGCTATTTAGTATTTCTAGTCCTAATTTTGTGCTCCAAGGTCCATTATTATGCATACATTCTTTGTTTTCACTGTGTTTTTTGATACTCTTTTGGGGAAAAGAAAAGTGTGCCCTTCATTACTTTGCCACCCAGCATTTCCAGTTGCACTTCTATTACTATATGCATCACCGTTCCGTCTACCATGATGAGCATTATGGTTTGTGTTTTCATTTGTTCTTGCATTTCTGTTTGTGTTTATTTGGCATTATTGTTGCTGTTACCAGTATCATTTGCATTTGCAACTGCAGTACCATGCCCGTGCACATTACGGTTTGTGTTTACGTATGTGGTTGCGTTTGTGTTTCCTTTGGCTTTATTGTTGCTGTTACTGTTACCATTTGTGTTTACAGTTGTGGTACCATGATCATACGTGTAACGGTTTGTGTTTCTTTATGCCCTTGCCTTTGCTTTTTCATTTCTCTTTCCTTTGGCATTATTGTTGCTGTTACCTTTACCATCTGCATTTACAATAGCACTTTGATGACTGCACACCTTATGGTTTGCATTTTCAGATGTGCTTGCATTTCTGTTTACTTTGGCGTTATTGTTAATGTTACTGTTACCATTTACATTTACAGTTGTAGTACCTTGTCCATGCATGTTACAGTTTGCATTTCTGTACGTGCTTGGGTTTGTGTTTCCGTTTTTGGTCTCCTTTGGTGTTATTGTTGCTGTTACCATTAGTATTTGGATTTCCAATTGCAGTACTGTGAATGTGTGCATTACCAGTTGCATTTTGTGCACAATTCTGTCTGTGTCTCGTGTTTCCATCACTGTTTGCTTTGATGTCACTTTGCGCTTTGCATTTCTATTTCTGTTTGTGTTACTATTTACGCTTAGGTACCATGTGCATAACTGTTTGTGCTTGCATTTGCATTGCACTTACTGTTACTATGTCACACAAAATTACTTGGTGTTCAGGCCTGCACTCCCACCAACTTGCAGAACTTTCTACTTTTCTATTCTTTCTTAAAAGTAAGGACATTCTATGCAAAAACATTGTTAATGCATCAGTTAGTGTTCTTCTACAGTGAAAAAGTGAGGAAATTAAGGCAAGAACCCCAACGCACACCCTGATGCCTGTTGATGGAGGTGGGCTGGGGTGGGGTGCAAGGGTGGGAACCCTAAATCAAATTTCCTCACTTTTTGCTGTAGATGATGCATTAACAAAGTTTTTTTGCATAGAATATAGATATATATGCAACAGGTGTCTGAATAAATCTATACTGATAAATCAATTTATCTGTGCTACTATGTAGATAAATTTATTTATCCACATAGTAACTACATCATCACCCATTTATCCACACAGTAACTACATCAGTAGCTCATTTATCTACACAGTTCTCTTCAGAATTCATTTAGAATGTTCGGCCTCAGAAGCAGTACTAACCATATTTAAATGTGAATAACTTAAAAAAGAAAAAAGATAACATAGTACTGTGAGCATGAAAATTGTTCAGCACAAAATTATCTACAAAATGAATAATGTTTCATTTATATAAACCCTGTATATTGTATATGATTAGCAAGAAAACAGAAGAAAATTTAATTTTTTGTTCACTTTTTTGACAAACAAATATGAATAACTTTAAAACAAAAAATGATAGCAAGGTACTGTGAGCACGAAAAATGTTCAGCTCAAAAATATCTACAAAATGAGTGGTGTTTCATTTATAGATACCATTTTGTTTTTATAATTAGCAAAAACAGCATAAAATTAAATTTATTTTCCTTTTGACAAATTATTTACACCTACCAAAATAAAATGTTCACACAACATCTAAACCTGTTGCATAAATGGAATATGCGGCGGTTCAGTGTGTGATAATGCCTTTATTGGGCATGGATTGCAAATTAGAGGTCCCATAGTAATTATAGTGTGCTCTTTTCAATCAATCAATCAATCAATCAATCAATCAAATCTTTATTTATTCAGACGAACATCATTGAGCAAGGCTCATTTACAAGATGGACCTGATAAGGTCAAGGTTCAATAGTTGTTACACAACAGATACATCAGTGCACTTATATGTGCATAACAGATGCAGAAAAAACACTTGTAATACACTGATCAAGGATAGCTTAGCATTCCGTCATAAATGATAAAAAATGAGCCTTGGTGCAACTTTTCTTTAATCTTGCACCCACAATACAGAGAAAAAAGATGCCAATGTCCTTTTTAATGGTCTGGCTTGGTCCTCCTTTGAGAAGGTATATACGGTATAGGTAAGCAGTCCTGGAGTGTAGGCAAATGTATTCCTGTTTCCCTGCACCAATACCAGCATTTGCTTTCGCTATACACACACACACACACACACACACACACACACACACACACACACACACAATTCAGGAACACTTTGCTCCCTCTTCTCATAGGGTAGGGCAGGCCAGTGGGATGGACTCTGTGACTTGATAAAGGGGTTTCTAAAGTACTTACATAATATGCCGAGCCTCCATTGGCTCAAGGCCTCTGAACCTGAGGCTGCTCCAAAACTGGAGTCTCTCAGGTGGCAGGCAGAACAGAGAGCTACCAACAGTGTAGATGAAGTTATAAATAAATATTATGTAGCGCTCAACATTATCACAGGGAAGTCACAACAAATGGGTAAGATACAAACCTCCTAGGGACACACTGGCACAGCTGAAAGTTGTGACATTAGCAAATAATGTAGGTGGCATGAGGTTCCACAGCCTCTAACTGATTTGTCTTTGTGCTAGTGTTAAAAGGGGTACCAGCACTTTTGAAGTAGAGCTTGAACTTGACTAGAATCTTTGCAATGTTTGTTATTTTTTTTCCTCTAAAAGAAACTATAGCCATAAGATACTGCTTGTTTCTACAAGCACCACTCTATATTCAATTGCACCTGTTTTAAATTAAAAATGACAAACCTGCATTTTTCTCACAAATGTCTTCATGGGTGAAGGTCTATGTGTTGTCATTTTAACTTCTTTGACTAAAATTAGGGGTGTAAGATAAGTATAAAAGTCTTTTCTATTTTATTTAATCTGTTTTTTAGCCTGCCATCTGTGGGTGGTCTGGGAAATGTTTTTTTTTGACAGTTTCACTTCCTCAGCCTTTCAGCTTATTGTGTTCCTTTTATGTTCAGCATGGTATAGTGTTTTTACTGTTATTTGTGCATCTTCTATGGGAGACTGTTGCTTTTGGTTTTTGACTCCATTTTGATGTACTTCAAAGTTCAAAGGCTCTCTGAGCTATTTGCAAATAGAGCTCCACTTTCAAGCTCTTTTAATTGTCTAACACCATGCATATGTGTTGGTTTCTGAGGCTGCCACAAGTGCATGCAAGCATGTGTGCTATTAGCATAATTTGTTCTGCCACATTTATTTATTTTTTATTTTAGTTTTTGTTGACTGGGAAAGGAGGACTAGACAATTCTGCCTATTTTCAGCCTTGTTCCAGGGAGGGATTCAGATGGATGCCAACTAACATTGAACCAGATTAAGCTGTTGGTGGTATCTTTAGTGAATGGGGGAAATTTGGCCAGGACACTGCAGAAATTCCCCTACCTTCCAGTAGGAGGAACCGCTATCGCTGAAATGGAGGTTTCCAGTCCTGGTGGGCTGTGGAGAAGGTAGGCTGTGTACCTGCAGTGCTTTGAGGTGCTGTAGACATCCACAGTGTTTTGCAAGAACAAGATCAGGATATTACAGATGTTTATATGGATGCCTCAGGTGAAATGGCTGTGGATCCTGAGTCTTCAGTTGAACAGAATATGTCCCCGTCTGAAGAATTACCGTTCGCGGACAAATGAGCTATTCTTCAACAAGAACTCTCCAACACTGAAACTTTAATGGCTGAAGAGAAAGTTTACCAAGATGATGACGAAAAAAAACCCAGAAACGCTCCCAAGTGATTTTGCCAGGAGCACTGATGGTTGTATCAGCAAAGGTGTTTATTTCCTCAGCTGAACCAGCACCGCAAATACCTACAGCTAATTCCTCACCAGCTGGAATGGAAGCAGAACAGGAGGATGGCGATGGGGGCTGTTCACCGAAAAGGGCTTTACAGAGAGCAGGCTGGATGCAGAAAACAGCAGGAATATGGATTCCTGACTCTCCATACGATGCTGGAGAACCAACAGAGGCACTGCATTGCAAGCGGTTTGGATTATGCCAAACAGCAGGTGATGATGTACTGCACAGTGATGAGAATGCAGACCTACAGCGCAGGAGGCGGCCTCAGATACTATTTCTTTCTCCCATACTTCAAACCCAGGGTTTGTCTGAGACTCTCCATACAATCGACACGAATTCCAGTGAGAATCCTATTGCAGAGCCTGTGGGGAACCCTGGGGATGAGGCTCTCGACCAGACAAAGGCCCAACATATGTTAACCTTTTAGAAGCCAGTTGAATTGGCTAAGAGACGGAACGTGATCTGCATTCACTACTTGGGGGTATGGAGTCTCCGCCTGACCATTTTTATGTTGGCAAACATTACTGAAAATGTCTTTGGGCTTTACTCCTTGGATGCATATGCACTTATACATGCCCCAGGTGAATTTACTTTTGACATCAGTTTTAGAACCCCAGACCTGCGGAAAGATCCTGGGGAAATATATGTCATTAAAAAACTAATCCTCTGGAAGCCCTTCCAGGTCATACCCTCACCAAACAGTCTTTCTGTGTTATCGTGGTGTAATTTCACAATGAAGGGGTGAATATTGTAGATATCCTTTACTGGTTGGAGAAAAAATGTACCTTGCAAGGTACCCCCGAACCCATTCTTGATAGTGAGAAGTTCTAGAATGGGGGTTGAAGGATTAAGATCAAACTATTGTGCGATGGCAACGAACTGCACCACCTCTCTAATTGTATGTATATTGGGAGAGATAAAGGCTTCATATTCTACCTTGGTCAGCTTTGTAGATGTTTTAAGTGTGGGTCTGCCAGACATATTAGCCCCAATTGCGAAATTCTAAAATGTACCCAATGTGGGGAAATGGGCCATTCTGTCTTTCATTGTCGTAATACCCAGAGGTGCAACCTATGTAACACAGAAGGACACTGTTTTTCAGACTGTCCTTGGACCTCCCACAACACGGAGGATGCTGACTATGGGGTGCAAGACTTCTATATTCAAGAAACAAAATCTGCTTCTGGGTTTAGGGCCCCAGGTCCTGTTTCTCTGGCTAGGTTGTCACCTACACCTAGCACATCAGAGGATTTGTCTAATAGTCCAACTGCATCCCAGGATGTACCTATTGTGATACAATCAGTTGCATCTGCAGGGCTCGACTCCGGTCACCACAGAAGTGGAGGTGATTCCCCCCCGACTATCCCGAGTGACAAACTGGCTGAGTTCAAGGTTGTGCACTCTAAAGGAAAAGGAAAATCAAGCAGAGGAGGGTCTGCCCCCTCTGCAAACCCTGTACCTGTGTCTAATTCCTATGCTGTGCTATAGGAAGGTATTCCAGAGGAAGATGGAGACTCGGACGCTGGGTCCTGGGCCTCATCTCAGGTGGAGGTTCCGTCTGACACTGAAAAACAGGAAGATCTGGATTCTATATCAGATAGAACTAAGAAAAGACAGATGGGGTTAGAGCCTCATCCAGAAAAGTGCCATGAAGGTGTCTATCTTTTACTATGAATGAGGCATTAAGAGATGAAATTAGCCTCTTTTAACACCAACAGCATTTTGTCAGAGAAGAGGCTGGCTTCCTTCTCAATCTTTTCTGACTGTGCATATAATGTTGTTTACCCAAAAGATATTAGACTGCCGTGCTCTGCTGACATTGCTGTGGCCTTGAATGTATGGGTTTGCGGTTCTAGTTTCTGGTCAGGGGGGTCAGATACTTGTAGTGGTGTGGGCATATGTTTTATGGAACATAATATTCATGGTACTCATTTGGTGGAAATTGAACCAGGTAGAGCATTATTACTAGACGAAAGTTTCAAGGTATTGATTTTCATTTAATTAATATATATGCTCCTCAGTTAAAATCTACTAGAATTGAACTACTCAGAAAATGTTACCATATTTATATACTTCACAAAATGTTTTGTTTGGTGGATATTTTAACATTAGTAGATTTACACAGAACAGAGGGTTAAAAACTATGAAGCTCTTCTGCAATGCTTCTTATTTAAATAATGTCTTAAACACTGCAGGTCTGGTGGATGTTTCTGAAAGTGCAGGAAGACTGGCCCCCCCATACTTATGATAGGAGTCCAAGCTCCACCAGGAATAATTACTGGTTTGTCACTCCCACATTACCAGTATGATGTCAGGCAGTGATACCTGTGACCACATCTGACCACTGTTTACTTGCCGTGACAATCTCTGATTTTAAAAGTACATCAAGAGGAAGAGGGTACTGGAGGTTAAATATTGGATTACTTGAAAATATAGAGATTTTGGAAGGGTTTTAATATTTGCTTGAGGCCAGACAATCCGATTTATTTTTATATGATTCTTTATCCTCCTGGTGGGAAGATAGTAAACAATATTGCCAGGATTACTTCCAACTTATGGGACAATTAAGTGGTAAACAAAGAAAGAGAAATATTTTGATCTTCATAGCCAGTTATTTGGGCTTTGCAGATCCAACAAGACACTGGGGAAGTTTTAACTGGCCTAATCAAAGAAGTTAAAGATCAAATACAATATAGCTGGATGAAATCTTTGGAGACTGAGCAAAGATTTGGACAAATGGGGCTCAGGGTAGTGCCATCCCTTTGATTCCTGCAATAAGCAATGTCACAATAAATCAATTTCTTACTTAACAACAACCAATGGGCAGAAAGTTCATGAGAAGGAAGAGGTCCTGGCGGTAATGGAACACTATGTTAGCTCAATGTTTCAGCCCATTTCTGTTTTTGAGTCAGAGGTCAAGCAGTGGTTGACCTCTTGTAATCTTCCACAAATTCTATAGGAACTGTTGACTTCCTTAACCCAGAAGGTGACTAAGCAGGAATTATCTACAGTTATAAATGCTTTGCAGTCTGGGATGGCTCCTGGGTTGGATGGTTTATCTTGTGAATTCTATCAGCAGCTGTTTGCTAAAATACCCAAGGAATTGGCATTGGTATTTTCACAATTTCTAACATCCAATACTATTTCCCAGAGTATGTACAAAGGGCTGATTAGTTTTCTGTATAAACAAGGTGATAGAAGTCTCTTGGCCAACTGGAGACCGATTACACTCCTTAATGTAGATTGCAAAATTTTGGGTAAAATCTTGAATAATAGGCTTGCGGTAGTCTCAAACAGAATTATTTTTCCCTTTCAAGTTTTGTGCTGTACCAGAGAGAAAAAATGCATGATGCTCTGGTACTCCTTAGGGAAACTGTGGAAAAGGGATAAAATGAGGAACTTCTGTTTTTATGTTGCTTGCACGCATGTGCAAGAAACATAGTGCCATGAACGGAGATTTCGGAGGTGTGTCACCTCCTCCTCCAATTCAGGCACTGGGCTGGCAGGCGTGGCCCCTGTAAGCCAATGCATTTTGGAGCTGTCTATGACACGCTCCAAAATGCAGTGGCATACAGTTGAAAGGGGGAGCTACGCTTGAGTGAGCAGCGATAAGAAGCTGCTCACGCGCAGCTCTCTCAGGCGTGCGCACTCCTGCACAAGATTGTATAGCCGACGTGGGTGCCCAATCCCCCATCGGCTAAGCTGCTGTCGCCCCCCAGCTGGTGCCATGCTGGGAGCCCATCCCAGTGTGGCAATCACCTATGTAGCCAATGGGGGTGCCCAATTCCCCATCGGCTAAACGCCCCCCCAAAGTGCTTGTGCCATGCTGGGAGCCCACCCCAGCGTGGCAAACGGCCCACAAGTTTTTTTTTTTTTTGCCGACGGGGGTGCCCAATCCCCCATCGGCTGAACGCCCCCCCAAAGTGCTTGTGCCATGCTGGGAGCCCACCCCAGCCTGGCAAACGGTCCCACATTGTCTTTTTTTTTTTTCACCTGAAACCAAAACTGTCTCCGCCGGAGCTTCTCCGACCCCTCTCCCACAACCCGCGCCACCCACTGTGCACCCAGCCTCCCCGCCCCCCACCCCATACTTACCTCCGGACTGGCGCACGATTTCGTGGACCGGGAACACGCCTGTACTCTTCAAAGCCGACCGCGAACTGAGAAATGCCGGTTTTTCGTATGGTGGGCCAGATAGGGCGGACCCTTTTCAGACGATCATTGTCATGGCGTTATTTCACCGAAGGTGATTTCGCAGTGGATCGGCGCAGTCACTGCAAAATCTTCCGGCACTGAATACCGCCATGATAGTGACATCATTCAAGAGAAGGGGTCCCAAAACCCCATGTTGAAAATTTGGTGCAAGAATTCAAAAATGACTTGTTTTACTTGAGCCGCTATGCTATGCAGTTCCTACGCAGGCTCGTAAGTCCGTAAATTTCAATATTTTCTACCCAGATTTTCAATATTGCCATTTTACCACACCTGCTTATAAGTAGTACAGCTGTCATTTTCACATCTCACCTAAATGTGTTTCTGCCCATGGAGTGCAGAATGGCGCAGTTGATGTGCTAAATCAATGTACGGGACAAATTAAGAAAACCACAGTGACACTATTCATGAACAGAGGTCTTAAAATGGCTATTTTGAAAATTTGGTGAAAAATTCCTAAAAATGACTGTTATGCAGGATGGTTGCGCCAGTTCCTACGCAGGCTCATAAGTTCGCAAATTTTAATATTTTCACTCCAGATTTTCAACACTGCCATTTTACCACACCTCCTTATGAGCAGTACAGCTGTCATTTTGATATCCTGCCCAAAACATGTTTCCTGTCTCATGTAGCACACAATGGCTAGTCGGTGTGCAAACTCAATGTATGGGACACATTAACAAAATCACAGTGACACTGTTCATGAGCAGAGGTCTTAAAATGGCTATGTTGAAAATTTGGTGAAAAATTCCTAAAATGACTGTTTTATTGAGCGCATTGCGAGCAGTTCCTAGGCATGCTCGTAAGTCCAAGAAATTTTCAATATTTGCACCGGGATGACTTCCAAATACCTAAACAGCACATAGAAGCAAGCAACATTCGCATTGACAAATGCTTGTTTATGTTGTGCCTGAATCAGGCTAAAGACTTTGACAGGGTTAGTCATGGTTATTTATGGTTGTGTCTTGAAGCTTATGGGTTCCCTATACTCTTTATTGGCTGGATGAAAATGTATTATTTACATGCACAAGTCAGACCTTATGTGAATGGTTGGCTGGGAATTAGTTGTTTGGTCTCATGGGGCATGAGAAAAGGGTGTCCACGTAACCCTTCCCTATATAGTTTAATACTTAATCCCCTGTTGTTCCATTTGCAGTGTCATGAAGATATTGTTGGTTTATCCATACATAGTGAAGATTTAGAGGTAAAATCAATATCTTACACTGACAATGTATGCCTGCTATTGGTGAATCAGGCAGCTTGCAAGATGGATGAAACTACTGTACGATTGTTTTTACAGCTTACAAAATCGGACATTAATCTGCTTAAATGCCAATGTCTCCTATAGGACACATAACAGGCATGGTGACGGAATTTTTAATATACCGATCCAAAGACAGGCAACTAAAATCTTGGGTATATATTTTGGACTTGGTGACATGTGCATGTATAACCCGGTCCCTGTTATTAAAAGGATGGCCTGACAAAAGTGAAAAGCGGAATACTTGGCATATATCAAATCTCAAAGGGTATACATGATTAAGACCTTTTACTACCAATTTTCTTCACCTCAGTATAGTTTTTCCACCTCCTACACAGCTTGAGACAGCTTTGTATAGTTGTTTTGTCAGTGTATGTGGAAGTCACCTGAACCCCCATTAAAGGGGTTACCTACTTGACTATTCAAAAGGGGTTTGAAGATGATTCAGCCCTTGGTTTTCTTTTTCCATGATCTTTTATCATAATATTAAACCCATACCTCAAAACAGTGGTAGGATTTGGCAACAGTGGGTTCAGAATCAGACAGAACCCTGGGTAGGGATATGGAATAAATTGGGACCCATTACGTAAACAAAATCCTTGCTGGGTTTACTCCTATCATATGAAATTTGGCCTTTGAGAAATTGAAAACTTGGGCTATATCAGCGAATCAGCTGTTATTTTTGCAGAGGAAGGAATTTTATTTGTCTATTTTACAAAACATTTTCATACAATATTCTTGTTATTGAAATAGGGAACCAAGGGACTTGACTCAAATAGGTGATATGTTAGGGAATAAAAGACTGCACAGTAAAATGTGGGATATTGTATGGCTGGTAGCTCATGAGAGACTAAATGTAAAAGAGGTGACAGTTGCTTGGGGTTTTTGGAAACTATGGAGCAGCTGTATTTTGAGTGCCCGTTCATTCTCCATTTTTGGTCACTTCTATGTGCGAAATGGGCTGCATCACCATTCAAATTACTTACAAAAGATGTTTTATTCCTAGGTCTTATACCCTGTGCATGGATTAAATATGATATGGGCACTGTTCATTTAATTTCTACTTCTTATAAAATACTATATTTGGCATGTAGCTGTTAATTCTCTATCTATAAAATAGATACTACACCAACACAACTGTTTTGACTTATTCATAAGGCAGTAATAGATACTAAATACAGGGAGAAAACATTAGTCTCTCAACAACAATTTCAGTCTAGTGGAGACACATGGAATGGATAGAGATAGTTTAGGGGTTACTTATAACCCATTCAAGCTAGCTTATAGTTATTACTTCCTCTCTATAGAACATTGAAGGGAGGGAGGTCCCTGTAGAACAGATTATTTTGATCTCATTATTTCCTTATGGTTTTTGTCCTATTAACTCTTTTGTGTTTAGTTTTTGTTATTTTACTAGAGGGGGATGGGGAAGGGGACTGTTTTCCAGCATACACCTTTAAGTTCGGGGGTTATAAAAGAGCAATTTTGTATTAAGGTAGGATGTACTACTTATTTATGTTTATTTTCCCCTGGCATTACAATTTTGTATTAATTAATACTAGTAAGTATATATATTTTGGTTGTAGTAGAACCCCCCAAAATGTGTGCCGGGGGTGGGTGGGTTAAGGGATTGTTTTCAATATTTATTAATAAGTTTTGGGATTTTAAAAGTGCAATTTTGATTATTTTTCTTTTCTACTACGATTTTGCGAGTAGTAACACTATTATGTCTGTAATTTACTTTTAAGCTATATAAGGGGAAAAATCCCCTACTCTTTAGTGGGGGGGTCTGTTTTCAACATTTCCTAATATGTTTTGAGGCTATAAAACCGCTATGTTTCTTTGATGTATGATGAAATACTTATTTATGTTTTTTTACTTTTGTATTATGATTTTGTGTGAAGTAACACTATTGTGTATGTATTTTGCTTTCAAGTTATAATAAAAGTTCCACTACTCTTTTTGAGATGTGCCATGGGATCTTTAACATCCACCTGAACAGGCAGATGGGACCTTGGTTTAATGTCTCATCTGAAAGACGACAGCTCAGGAGTGCAGCACCCCCCTCATGCTGCACCACAGTGTCAGTATTTGAATTTAACCCAAGTGCCTGGTGTGGGGATAGAACCCATAGTCTTCTGATCTTTCGGCCTCAGAGGCAAGTGTGCAACCTGCTGAGCCAATGACACTGCAATATTTTTGTGGTGCAAACTGAATGTTTTTGCAAGATTTTTTCTAGCCACAGTTTGTGATTGTGGTGCTACTGCTGATGCAACATTTACCTACGCAATCTGTCTTCTGCAAGTGGGGATTGCACTGCACTTTTCAGTCACAGGAATTGGGACCATTGTGTCAGTTTGCATCACTTTATGGGCATTCAAGTTTGAGTCACTCACACAATCAAACTCAGATGGGAGCTGTTTGTGGCATAGATAGTTCAAAGGGGGGGCTATTGTGGGAAAAGCATATGTGATTTTTCACTAGTGATGCATGATATCCGACCCGGAGATCCGATCCGTCAGATATCAGGCTTTTTTCCATATCCCACCCAATCAGTTTTCAAATTTAAATCAGGTTGGTGGGTTGAGTATGAAAAAATAGGATCTAATCTTCAAAAGGAGGGTTTTGAGAGCGATGTATTGGCAGCCTGTCTCGCTGCTCTGCACCCTCCCCAGTTGATAACTGTTCTTTCATGAACTCTTTTGTTAAAACTCCATCACTGTTGCCACATGTTTCTGTTTCTCAGTGCAGACAAATACTGTTTCATTAATGTCACAGAAAGTTTTACTGCAGCAAAACAAATCTGACTGCATCATACACGTCCGCACCATGAACACTTGGTTACACACACACACACACTCACACACACACACACACACACACACACACACACACAGAGTTCTGTGGACAGTGACTGTTTCCACATCGCGCTGAGCTCCTGGTTACCGGAGCTCACATCAACTGTAGCCTGTGGAGTGTCTGCTTTGATGAGACCCGAGTACTTGCTAGTTGTTTTTTATTCCAACCCCTGCCGATGCAGGTAAAAGCAGTTTCATTCAGGGATTTTTTAGAACAGAGCCGGGTGTTTTGTTTACAACATAAAGAAAGTCTGCGGGGTATGTAGGGGTCTGGTATGGTTACCTGACTTGCATTCTCCTGATGAGTAGTCTCCCGCTGTCTGTTGCCCGACTTCTTTAATCCCACACTAGATTTTGCCCGTAGTACTCCTTACCGACATATAGCCTCATCAAGCATCACTAAATCTGGGTTTGATTTTTAAACGAGACCAGAAACACAGTTTGCTTGTTTCACTTACCCAATGGTAATTCCAGACAGAAGCTATAACCGCCTAACTAATTTCTATCCATATTCTGTCACTTATTAGTTGTCTAAATCATGCTATGCAGCTAAAAAGTAAACTGAAGCATGGATTTTTGAGTACAATGGCACACTTGCAGCTTGAGCATCAGGAAGGAATCTTCTCAGATTATATTTGATTTATGTGGCCTGAGCATCGTGGTGGAATCTACTACTGCTGGCAGGTTGAGTTCTGCTTCATTTGCAATGTGAGTCAGCTATACAAAAATGCAGTTGTGTTTGCTTACTGCTAGACTAGACTGTGTCACTCATCTCTTCGTTTTGCAAAATGATTTTTAATGCACGATGTGACGGTAAACATAACAAGTCAGGCAATCCAGCACTATGACAGCATACTTTTTTTAGCGTCACACTAATTACTATCTGACCCGATGTTGAACCGATCCGTCGGATAGTAGATACAGAATATCCGGATCCAATATCCGGTGCAAAAGTGATATCCGTGCATCTCTATTTTTCACCATGTCATTTTTGCAGACCCCTTCTTTTTTCAAAATGCAAAGTATGGTTCAGGAGCGTAGGGCAGTGTCCCTTGGTGTTTCTGCTCTTCTTGCCCTTACAAATCAAATGAAAATAAAAATTGGTTCTCAACACTCAGTCCACTGGTGTCATGAGGGAAGCTATATCTGGTTTATTATTTTGGCAATGGCAAATATAGATTACACAATCCCCTGCTTCTTTTACAAACTAAGGTTTTTTTCACAATGCTGGCCCAGTGGTGCTGAGGGTTGAGGCGCTGGATGCCACACCTCACACCACGCTGGTGACATGGGTTCTGAAACGGACTCAGGAGGCCGGGGTCAGCAGAGGAGGGAAGGGATTAAGCATCCAGAGGACTGCTTTCCCTTCCCTGTGGAGGGATCCAGGTTTTGCACTACTCCTTGGTGGGCCCTGATGAAGATCGGGGGCAGATCAAGGAACACACGGTGCCATAACAGAGGAAGGAGCTGTGATGGATGTCAGCATGAAGGTGCCATGACATCATTGCATGTTCTTGCTCCTGTGGGGAAACTAAGGTCTGGAAACCCTGGAGGACCAGGGAGGTGATGAGGGCCCCAGGGAACTGGCCCACATCCCCAGTGCTGGACCACTCCCTCTGATGGTCCCGAGGTGCCACCAACACAGGAAGGACCTCTAATTTCAGAAAGAGCCACCAGGTAGGTGAGGCGGGCCCTCCCCCAGGGGGTAATCCATGGAGCTGGGAAGTCCTGGTGGGAGGGACCAAGGAGGAGGGTCTCAGTGGGGGTAGAGGTCCAGATTGAGTGGACACCTCTGAAAGATGCCCTGGGCCAACAGAGCAAAAACAAAATATATATATAAAAAAATATCTTTTTCACAAAGAAGAACCACAGGGACTGCCTGCTGCCTGTGAATACATCCAATCTCAGGCGGGTCCCTCAGGTCAAGAGAATACTTGAAAGGTACATTAAGATGTATCAGAGCATGTAAGGAAGCTCTTCTAGATTTGCAATCCATTCTAGATGGATTCAAGGCTTGGTTCTGTCCTGCAGCCAAAAAATAGTGACAATTCTGCAGGTAATAAAACCCCAATGATTCTAAGAATTATGCCTCTGGAATGTGATGGAGTATATGATGAAGAGGAAGGAGAATAGTCAGAGGATGCTAAGATCTCTGCAGTACCAATTTTATTTGATGTGCAAGTTAGTGCTTTCCTATTTGGAGCAGCAGTCAGAATACTGCTGCTGCTGATGGAAGTTCCTCTTGCTGCTCTCTGACAGTGAAACCAGTCCTATTTGTTCTGGAAACACACACAAGTGTTTCCCATATTTTTGCATTCTGTGTGTAGGCCCACCTCCCAGGTCTGGGGCAATGTAGATGGTAACAGTTGTTTTCAAGGAAAGGACCAACATTTACGACACTTTTGTATTTGACCTACTGTCTTGAACTGGACCTCTGGGGCACCACAGGCACTCAGCACACCATTTAGTAGTAGTAGTAGTAGTAAAATGTTTATTTTTATACAGGATAGCAATCTTTAGGTCATAAGACCTATTTTCAAAGTTGTCCTGTGTCAAGAACAGCACAGCATGGAGGTTAGAAGAACAGTGGACACATAACACAACAGAATGTCCAAACTGTATTTGGGGGGGGGGAGTAGAGTGTGCTCTGACTTGTTGTTTTTGTTGAGGTATGCCATATACAGTAGCACCCCTCATTTAGAATCCCATTTATAGTTTGTGAATGAGCAAGGGTGAGCAGTTAATACTGGATAAAGTTTGTAAATGGAGAAGTATGGCTTTCTCTTTTAACCAGCTCCCCACCAGTTACCTGCACATTGGGTGGGGACCATTCCTTAATTAAGCCAATTTTAGGCTGATGCACCCTATAAAGGTAAGCCATTTGAGGCAGCTGTAGTTTAGAGTTGGGACCCAGCTGATGGGTGGTCTACCTCAACGTTGGTAGCTGGGTGACTTATTGTGCTCTGACTTGTTGTTTTTATAGTTAGAAGGAGTCATGGTAGCAGGCTCCCTGTACCATTGCAAATATTTACTTGAATGAATAGTCAGGTAGTAAAGATAAAAGTCAAGCAAATGTAATCCCCTTTGAATTTGGGTGCTACAAGTTTATCAAAGACCCTGTGAACTGCCTTCCCCTGCCAAAAAAGTTTGATATAAGAGCATGCAACTTAATAAACCAAGTGTGCAGTATAAATTGGCTAAACATCGATAGGGGATAGAGAATTTGAGGAAGTAAGTTTACCTTCACCATATTGACCTTGCCCATAAGGTAAATAGTAAACAAGTCCACCGTGTCATTTCCTACTTCAACTGCTCCAGTAATAAATCCAGATTATAGTACCTCATTTTACGTAAGGAAGTGCTTAAAAAAATACCTAAATATTTAAGCTTGTCTCATTTCCAAAGAAGGCCAAGGTCTGCAATATCTGATCTCAAGGCATAGACATTAAGGGGCATAATTTCAGTTTTATCGATATTACGTTTGTAATTAGAGATAATACCAAAGTTCCTAATTATGGAAAGGACAGCAGTCAGGGATGCCCTTGGACACGAAAGATGTAAAAGTATATCATCTGCATAAAATGATAACTTGAAATGTCTTGAACCGGTGGAAATGTCCTGTATCTGAAGAGTAACCATCTTGGAATTTCTGCCAGATCTTAATTTGTTTAAAGCCTGAACAAGTTTGTGAAACAAAACTGGTTTAAAATGCAGTCTCTCTAGCCAGCCCGGTGGTGCTGAGGGTTGAGGTGCTGGATGCCACACCTCATGCCACGCTGGCGACCCGGGTTTGGGAACGAGCCTGGGTCATCGGGGGTTGGCAGGGGAGGAGAAGGATGGAGCATCCATAGGACTGCTCTCCTTCTCCAGGGAGGGGGGGAGGATTGCCATCGGTGCTCTAGCGGCCTCTGGTGCTGGCTGGGGGTGGCTACAGAGCATTGGCAGACATGGAGGGAATGTGTTGGGGCAGATGCTTGGCTCAGAGTCCATGTGGATGCACGCACGCACGCTCAGGGCCTTAGGGCGTCATTGCACTCTGCCGTAAGGGAGAAAGTGAAAATATGGGCACTAGTCATGGCGGCATGATGGCCATCTCCAGAGAGGACTCATTCGGCACTGAGGGTACGCAGTACTGGATCCTGACCAGGTGGGTTGAGCTCCTGGGAGTGTCCTCACCACCCCGCTGTGGGGGCAAGCCGCGGGGGTAGCTGTGGACCTGAATATGGACCCGGAAGAAGTCCCAGGAGATGGCGGCCTGAGTACTGGGAGGATGCCTGACGTGCAGAGGTACGGCAGACTGGTGGCCCCAGGGGAAAAGTATAGAGTAAAAAAATTGCAGTCTCTCTAATCGATAGTCAAAGCTGTTCACCAGGTGAGTTGTTTGGCCTACATCATGTCAGAGGCTAATACCTTATTTCTGTTCCATCAAGAACGTCAGTAATGCCTGAGATATTGGTGATTCTAGACCAGGTTTTATAGCACCAAGCTCTTCTCAGTCTTGTGTTGGCTCCAGAGTCCTTTGGACAAAGTACTGACAATGTTTGTGGCCATCCTGCAGTTGATAGGACATCTGTGTATCCATTTCTGGATGTTTCTGTGCATCAAGGCATCATCAAAGTCAGCTAGAACCTGAGTTTTTCAGAGAGTTCTAATCCTGGAGAAACTCAGCTGGATAGTAAATATAAAGAAGAGCTCTCTGCTGCTAGCCCAGACTCTGAAATGACAAGAGGCATGTTTTCAGATGGAATTTCAATCAGTTTCTCTTCCCAACCATGGTAAAGAGTCTCTAACAAGACATCCAACAGCTAAGATTTGAGATTACAGGGTTTTCCCACCAATGTCTTCCAGTGTTAGGGCTGATGGCTGCAAATAATACAATCAGTATATTTCATGTTACCTCTACTTGAGTTCTCTTCTAGTATTTTTCTCCAGTTTCTGATTTGGCTTCCTCATAAAGTTTTTTCTTTCTGTTCTCTGTTGGAGATGCTTCTCAAAATGAATGCTAGTCTACATGGTTGGGGCCCAGTTCTGCACTAGTCTCCAGTTCAGATGTTTAGAACCCACAGGAGAAGAGTCTCCAAATAAAAGTTACAGTAATGAAGATGTTTTGCTTTGATCTCCATTTTGCAGGAATAAGCTCCAACAGGTGAAGATAGGTTCAAATAAAACAGTGACAGTCATGTATATAAACCATTGGGAAAGTACAAGAGGCCTCCTGGTGATGTCATGACTAGCAGAACAACCTAGATGCACAGTTCCATCTCATACACTGAATAAAAATCTCTGAAAATCACACCAAACTTTGAGAAAACTGTCTAAACTACAAAACAGAGCTACCAGGACAGCCTGGGGAAGCCAGACAGGTCCAGTTTGCCCGTAGGCTCTTTCGAGGGCAACAGATTCAGTGAGGTCAGGTATGACAGAAAAGGATCCCAGGCCTCGATGACGTGGAACCTCCACCATAGGACCCAATCAGCAGCACACCTGACACATGGAGGAGTGCAGAAGCAGCTTGACATGACACAGAGAGCTGAAAGATTTTCAGAAAAAGCAGTTAACAGTGAAGGCACTCAGAACTGACATTGATACAACTGAAAATGGTCCTTTGGATCAGTGCACTTACCCGTGACCAAAGACGTGAATAAAAATGTCAAAATAAAATGGACCAAAGAGCAGATACCACAGAATGAGCAGTCATTCAACTCATGCAGCAGCCCAGAATCTGCAGGTAAACCTGGAGGTCATGAAATGCAGGAACTGGTGGAACAGTCTCTGCATCTACAACATTGCAGAGGGCTCAGAAACCCCAACATGGCCCAGTTCCTGCAGAACATGTTGCCTAAAATGCTGGACCTACCCACTGACATATGCCTGGAAATAAAGGAGGCACACTGTCCTTTAGGACCGAAACCCACACCAGATGCCAGGCCAATATCCGTCATGCTAAAATTTCTAAGATACACAGATCAAAATCTGGTGTTGCATAAAGCAAGGAAGACAAATGAGACACTATTTCTCCAAATGAGACTATTCTTTGATAATGATTACCCTCCCCCACTGGCAGCCAAAAGACGTGCCTATCAGCCTGTCATGAAAGCACTACAGGAGAAGGAGATAAAATTCTGAACACATAGATACATAGATACATAGACAGTGTCGGCAGATAAGGACCTATGGCCCACCTAGTCTGCCCATTTGAGCTTGTAAGTTCAGTTTATTTTCCTAGAAGTCTATTTCCCCTTACCCCTGACCTCTAGAATTCCTTTATGTCTATCCCATGCATTCTTAAATCCCGTGATTGTTTCAGCTCCCACCACTTGCTCCGGCAGGGTGTTCCACTTGTCCACCACCGCTCTGTGAAGAAATTCTTTCTCATGTTTCCTCTGAATCGTCCTCCTCCAACTTCATCCCATGCCCTCTAGTCCTGAAACATCTTTTTCGCTTAAAAATAGTGTTTTCCTGCACCCTGTTCCTCCCTGTAAGATACTTGTATGTCTCTATCATATCCCTCTCTCCTCCTCTCCTCCAGGGAGTACATGTTCAGTTCCTTCAACCTGTCTTCATAGGACTTGTGATGCAACCCATGCACAATCTTTGTTGCCCTCCTCTGAACCTTCTTACCCTGTCTATGTCCTTACGTGGTATGGTCTCCAGAACTGTACACTGTACTCCAGGTGGGGCCTCACTAGTGTCTTGTATAGCGGAATTATGACCTCCCTTTTCCTGCTGGTGATGCCCTGCCTATACATCCCAGCATCCTATTTGCTTTACCTGCTGCCTTGTCACACTGTTTCCTACCTTGAGGTCATCAGAGATGACAACCCCAAGATCCCTTTCCTGCTTGTGCATGCTATATCCTCACCCCCAACTGATATATTGTGCCAGGGTTTTTGTGCCCCATATGCATTATCTTGCACTTCTTTGCATTGAATTTCAACTGCCAAACCCTTGACCATTCTTCAAGTTTCTGCAGGTCCCTTCTCATTCTGTCTACACCCTCTGGTGTGTCTACTCTGTTACAGAGCTTTGTGTCATCAGCGAACAGTGAAATTTGCCTTCTAGATCCTGTGCAATGTCACTGATGAAGATGTTGAACAGGACCGGTCCCAGCACTGATCCCTGTGGTACTCCACTGGTCACTCTTCCCTCTGTGGAGGACAGCCATTTACCACCACCCTCTGTGTCCTGCCACCCAGCCAGTTACCTAC